>CM034615.1:13708797-15088884 GCA_020080225.1 Gynochthodes officinalis | reverse complement strand
CGGATTTGCCTCTAGTAAGTACGTTGGGTGTTACTTTTAATGTGACCGATCTTTCCCTAGCTTTTAATGTAGGTGATGAGTTCGATTCAAAAACGTAATCCTTTCGGAGTGGAGAAGCGGGGAATGGATGGAATCTAGGAGTCGCTCAGAACTTACTTTATCAAGCATTCGATCCGGGCCGTGACATATTAGGGGCCTAATAATGATAGTTAGGTCTAAACGTACTTCAAAGAAATCCTTAAGAGGTTTAATTCGGCGACATCCAAGCTCAAGCCAAGTATGTGGCTAAGACTCTGCAAATCATTAATCTATCAGAACTCCACCTTAAAGAACACTAGTTTTGCCCCTCGGCAAATTTCAGTGTACATAATAGGCTAAGTAGTTTATTTAATTTCTTAGCATTATTTTTAGGTAATTATTAATTTATAGAGTGGCCAATTTAGAGTCTTAATTCTATTTTTGGTTGCTCTCTTTATTTTATTTTATTTTGGCCAAATTTTTTAGTTATTTTAATTTTGTTGCCAAATTTGTAAACTTGAATGAAGCCTTAAAGGGCTAAATCATTAGGGTTTTTGTTTCTTTTTATTTTTGTACTCTTATAAATATAGTTACTTACCATTGAGCAATATACAACTTGAAAGAATTTTGTGACATTACGCGTTGAGAGTTTGAGTAAATCAATCTATTTATTCTTTCAAAGAATAACAGCCTATCAAACTTAACTAGCTTTTATGGTGCTTTGAGTCTTATCAATCTAGTAGAACCCTAGATTGTGGGCTTACGCTCATCTATCAATATAAATTCTCACCAATTCTAATAATTTCGTAAGTTAAGTCTAAGATCTTGTTCGGCTTGTTGTGTATTGGTCATGCTCTTTATAGCCTTGAGGTGCACATCGCTAATGCTTCCAATTCCCGCAAGGCCAATGGGCCCAAAGCGGCAAGTTCCCCGGAGTGCCAAGTCGAGATTTGGGTCAAAATGTACCACTTCCATGGGACACTGGCCTCCAGAACTAGGGGCCTCGCTGTGTAGGGGCAGTGGTGCGCGATCATAAGGGGAGAGCTTCTCAAGTAGGGCTTGCTTTAGGTTGACGGGATAGCTTCACCCAGCATGTGGAAGCAATGGTGGCAAAAGTCAGGTGGAGCTTGGTCACGATTTGGGTGTGCGTAAAGTGATGCTAGAAGGGTATTGCGCTTTGTGGTATAGCCGTATCAAATCATTGACGAGAACTTTTGCTGTTGTTGATTCTATAATCGATGATATATCAAAGCTATTTTTTTTTGTTTTGAGGAGTTAGATGTTCGTTGGATTTGAAGAAATGTAATCGAAAGTAGCTTATAAATTTGCCCAACATGAAAGATATGCTAATGGTCGAGGGGTCTGCAGTGGATGTTGTCCCTTCTTTGTAAACTCATTTTACTTAAATAAACCAGGCTTTAGAGAATAAATGTATTTAAAAAAAGAATTAAAACATTATACTTATACTATTGTACTTAAGAGAATAAAAGAAATATTGTGATAATCACACCAAAACATTTGCAATGATGATCAATGAATTTGATGAAAATTTTGTGATGTTTTTTTGTTAAATATGACTTACTATTTTACATACATTAATTTCTGAAATATATGTTTCCATTGTAAAAAATTTATACGTGCAATTCAGACTTATATTTTCTTCTTACCAATTACAAGTGTCAAATAAATATACTATAATTTGTGATATTTTATTGGCAATAAACTTTTGAAAATATATACACTTTATAGAAAGTACAAATTAATGTCCTTAACTGTACTAAAAAATTATTTATTTATAAACTAATCACCAATTCAGTAAAAGGATTTACGAATAACCAAAAATGTTACTTTAATTTAATTTAAATAAATAAGCATTATTTCTTGTAATTTTAACATAACAAAACATTTCTTTCACACCTACTAATTAATAAAAGTGAGTAGCTTAGTATTATTTAAATTCTCCTTATCAATATATTGAATACTTGTTATTGGCTTGTAAACAACAAACTAAAAGAGTAAAACATAATATTCTCAAATGCACAATAAAAATTACTAATCAGTTAAAGTAAATTATCGATTATAGAAAAATTTTGAACATGGATTTCTAACATAAGATAAATAATTAAAATCAATAATGTATTCACCCAGATAATTTGATAATAAAAATAAAACTATAGAATAATGTATTTGAAGTATTAATAAAAATTAATTAAAAATTTAATAAAACACCCCACACATTGTATGTGTTCCGTCTAGTAGTGTGCATTTAGAATGGATATACTGTTTCAAAATTTATATAAGAAAATTAATTTTTTTATCTAAAAATTCAAAGAACTTTCTTTTGATTTTTAAAATATAAATTTCTATCAAAATTTTGTTTTATTTTAAAAATTTCCTTAACATACCTTTTCATTTTTCCGCCGGCATACTTTTTTTTTGCAAAAAACAATTCCTACAAACATTTGTACACTCTCTAATAAAAAAATTTCAAAAAGATTACAATATAAATGCAACCTTAAAAGTATATTTGCACAAGTCAATTTCAATCCCCTACTAGAATTTGCACAGATATTTTGTTTAAGGCTAAGGGACTTTGATAGTAAACCGGTAAAAGCCGCCTGTAAGCTGGTTCCTTGATAGTACTAGATTGTCAAGCAATTTCAACTGAGACAGAGATCTTGTGATAGGACTGACGAGCCGGTTCGAACTCAGATCCGAATGGCTTCGCTCCTTGTAGGTCTTCCAACTCGAGCAAACGCATCGTCACTTCACTACGAGCATTCTTTTGAAGCTTAAAACAAAGTGTGTGATAGACAACACTCCCAATTATCTGCCGATGTTAAAAAGATTTCTCAACTGCCCCATATATTCTTTCATGTCTATTGACTAATTAATAATATTTCTGTGTCCCTACATTCATTATCAATGATTTTCAATTGATCTTAAATTGATGTACAAATTTTCGAACAATCCAAATTAAGCCCACCTTTTAAATTACGTAGTTTGCTTCCTTCCAAATAATGTTAGGACTGATCAAATTATATATTCCATCTCTATTCAATGACCTCAAATATTAGGATCAATTATATTTTCCAATTTGAGATTTTGTCAATTAACAAAACAATCCCCAAACTTTCGTCAAATAACAATCCTCTCTTTTACTTACTAAATAATAGGAATAATATTTAATTGAAATATATATTACCCTAGTTATTTTTGTAACAAAATTCTTTTTTTTTAAATTTTAAAAATTATTTTAAAATAATTGATTAGTTGACAAATTAATTCAATGTCTCTTTTTCTTAATTCCATTATTCAGGTAAACACGCTAATTTCATAATAGTACAACAGAATATAATAATAATATAATTTCAAGCAAAATCACTTTGATAATATATACATAAAACATACCCGCTCTTTAATTCAAGCATCAATAGTGATTGAATATCGATCAATAGCTATACACATATCAGGCCTCTACATGAAGGCATTTCAAAATCCTCATCAAAATTAACCAATACCAAATTAAATTATTGTTATCTTCTTTTGAATAAAGACAAACGTTATAAAAAAACTAAAATTATAGTTTTTTGAAAATTCTAAAAGGAGGAAAACATACTTTTCTGTCTGTGTTTTTCTAACATTTTTTATTTTCAAAATTCAGTATTGTAACTTATTAATAGGTAACTTCCCTCATTTCAAAAACTAGCAGGCAATATTTGTGCAATGCGCAATTTTTTGAGTGCCCATTGTATTGTATAGTAATTATAAAATTAAGATAACGTTAAAAAAATAAAATCACAATGCTATTACAAAAGGATGATATGGAAAAGCCGGAACATGTGAGTGTTTCAGAGAGAATGGATGCCAGTGAAAGATGTAGTGGAGTTGGCGAGACATACTTGGTTGGAATTTCTTCATGCACACATGGTAGTTTAAATACATTTTTTACTTTTATGTAAAGTTTGTCTGTATAGGTGTTAGTTTTGATGTTTTGGGTGTTTGCTTCATGTTCTTGAGCTAGTTTCGCTATTTTAGAACCAGGTTTGCTCACTGACAAAGGACATGTTGTCGAAATTTTTGAAGGGTAGGTTAGTTAGCTAGGATCATAGGAAAGATCAGTGACTGACGAATTTATCGCTGAGACAACACGATTTTGAGGTAATAGATACCCTACTAGGAGGGATTCCTTCATCTTAGTAGGGTCTCTATTTCCTCTATGGTGTATTTTTGTGAGGGTGGGTTAAAATGTGACATGTTGTCATTTCGCCTTAGCCAAGACTAGAGCTAGAAGAGTCCAATTTTGGGGGACATTTGATTGTAAATGTTCATTGTTACAAAACTAATACAATTATCGACCTTTGATATAAAAAAAAAGACAAATACACACTTTCTGCTTTTTCCGAGCCATGCTCTCTAGAAATACAATTCCAAGACTAAACAAAAATGCATAAACCTAAAGGCAAGCTTAAATAATTGTAAGGGCAACCAAAACAAAGGAAAATATGAGGCCTCAATACATCTAGAATAAAACTTACCCAAAAAAAGGAAAAGAATACGAGAGAGAATACTTTGAGCTTTACTTTCAAAGGATATGTACGTGATTCAAAACCGTAAGAGAACATGCTAGATAACTTTGGTGAAATTTTGACTTTCCATGACAAACCAAAGATATTAAGTTTGATGTAGGTTTTCCTCTTTCACAAACCACCAAAGAAGTTCATGGACAAGGTTTCACTTGGCTATCTTGTTTTATATGTGCAATGCCGTATTTTCTTTTAGGTTGAGATTATCTTTGTAGACGGCTTTCATATGTAGAGATGCCAAATGCCATACACATGAAAGGCAAACGTGAAAACTTCCTGCATTTAATAAGCCTTCATTTCCTTCTTTTTGAGTAAACCTGCATTTGCATCCTAATACACATCAGACATCAAAGGCATAGCAGCCTCAAAAGTTGCCTTCAAGTCTTAACTAACCACAACATCTATAAGAGAGATGCAACCTCTTGTGAAGTCTTTGGTAATCAATAATTTCTTTACTACGGAAAAATATTTAATTGAACAATCAAAATGGTTCACTCCATTACAGTGTAGTTATATCAGTTTTTTTCCCCTTCTGGGGAAAAAATTCTGTAGTTATCTTTGAAGAAGCAAAATTTGAGGATCTTTCCCAATCTGACATTGCAATTAAAAGACAAGATCTTTCACCAAATATTATTCAATTTACTCATCAAATCACATTCTTTCTAAGTATAATTTAAAGATATTATCCATCCCAGAAATTTATAGAGACTTCAATAACGATTAATAAAGAATCCCACTGTCCTGTTCAATTGATTTTTTTTTCCTAGAATTTTCTAGCTATTACAAATATAGATTTGACATCGTTTTAATGGCTTGCAACCCTAAAGATCATCAAAAGATTACTTAAGAACGTAAGATGCTATGAAGATATAAAAAAAGATGCAGATCTAGCAAAGTCAACCATAGAACAACCACTTAAATTAACTGTGGGGGAAAAAAAATCCTTCAAGCATATACTAAAACTGTTCAAACCCTCATCTGCATTCAAGTTTTCTCTCCTTGGATCAATCATTGAGATATGCTCACTGGAAGCCATAAAATAACATCAAAATACCATCAATCACAAAAAAAATAATGATCCTACCATATAATTGAAATGCAGAACCCCCAAGACGACTAATAACCAAATCAGAAAACTCATGAAAATAAAGACTGGCAGAGACCTGATGATGCCAAGCTAGATTCTTCAGTAAACAGAGATCTTGGGGTAAGAGGTGAGGTTCTCTCAAAAGAAGGTAAGTGAGGTCAGAAAAAGTTAAATTTTTACTACAGTTTGTATCGAAATGAAAAGCATTAATGTGTGCCAGATAGACTATAGAAATTCTCTAGTGCTTAACATTTAAAAAGCTAAAATTATGCTACTTTTGTCTGGATTTGTTTGAAAACTTTCACCATCTAATCATACGGTCTTCCTGACGTCAAGTATAATAACTATTTGTCATTGTGTTCTATTATTTGTAAAGCTGCATTAACTTTCAATGGGTTGTTTTCATAGTTATTCGTGCCTCAGGCACGCTTTTTGCAGGGCGCAAGAGGAGCCCAAAAGACGGGCGGTGTTGCTGAGGCATGCGGCTCTCAGCAAAGGCATGCACCTTGATCAGCGACAGTGCACGCTGAGCGCCGCGACAAGAGGGTTTGTTAAAAAAAAAAAAAAGAAAAGGGGGACCTAGGCAGAAAAGGGCGCCGACAGAGGTATGTTTTACTACTTCTCCCCACTCTTTCTTCTCCTATTTTCTTCTTCTCCCCGCTCTTCTCCTTTGATTTTTCTCATTTTCTGCAAAAGGCACCCTCCAATCCGGCTCCTCTTCTTCATTTTTTGCCCTTTGCTTTTCTGATTTTCTACAAACGACACCTTGCAATCCTGCTCATCTTCTTATTTTTTTTTCCTTTGCTTTTTCTTCTTTTTGCACTGCACCCTCCAAATTCTACTCCTCTTCTTCTTCTTTTTCATTTGCTTTTTTCCTGCTTCCAAATTCTACTCCTCTTATTCTTTTTTCCTTTGCTTTTTCTCCTTTCGTAGATGGCACCCTCTTCTTTTTATTTTCTTAAGTATGGAAAGTACTAGTTGTGATAGTTCTAGAAAGGATCCTTGTTGGAAGTATGTTCATTTGCAAAATCCAAATAACAAAAATGATATAGTTTGTGATTTCTATGAGAAAGTAACAAAATGTGGAATTTATCGAACAAAGCAACATATTGTTGGAGGATTTCAGAATACCACAATATGCAAGAAATGTCTTCCCCATGTACGTGAAGAAATCAAAAGTTATACGGTAAAGAAGGTTGCAACACAAAATATTGACTTTGATGATGAGCCACGTGGTGATGATGAGGAAGAGGATGATGTTGAAAGTTGAGCATGAGCTCAAAAAAAGGAAGCAGCAAGTCTACAAATGCGAAAAAAAGGCCAAGACAAAAAGGTTCAATCGACATATATTTCACACCTAATGCAGAAAAAGTTGTGCAAAGCAGGAAGCAATCAAAATTGAAGCAAACTACCATGAATGAGGCATGCAAGAAGGAAATGAGAGAAAAAGCTTGTAGAGATATAGCTCAATGGATGTATGATGCGCAATTCCTTTTAATGCCGCCGATTATCGAAGTTTTGAGGTGATGATTGAGTCGATTGGACAATATGGTATTGGTATGAAACCACCTAGTTACCATGAGGTGTGAGTTCTTTTTTAAATAAGGAAGTTTCGGATGTGAAGCTTGCAATGAAGACTTATGAAGAGGATTGGGCAAAATATGGTTCTTCTATAATGTCAGATGGTTGGACTGACAAGAAGAATAGAACTTTGATAATTTTTTTTGTAAATTCTCCCAAGGGAACTGTTTTTCTTGAATCTATTGATGCTTCTGAATATTCGAAGACAGGAGAAAAGATGTTCGAATTACTTGATGGTATAGTAGAACGTGTTGGGGAAAAGAATGTTTTTCAGGTTGTCACTGACAGTGCTAGTGCTAATGTGCTTGCAGGTGAGCAATTCTTAGTCTAATTCTTTGTTTTTTCAAAATTATGTTTACATGATGTACAGTGTTAATAATAATGTCTTATATACTAATGTTAGTCATGTTTTTACTTCGATAGGAAAATTATTAGAAATAAAAAGGCCGCATTTATATTGGACTCTATGTGCTGCTCATTGCCTTGACCTTATTTTGGAGGATATAAGGAAGATGTCTAGTGTTCAAAGGACATTGAAAAGGGCTGTGAGTTTGAATGCCTATATTTATGTTCGACCGGGGGTGGTGAACATGCTAAGGCAATTCATTGGACATAAAGAGCTTGTTAGGGTAGGCATCAAAAGATTTGCTACTGCATTTCTCACACTTCAACGAATACATAAATTGAAGCATCATTTGACAAAGATGTTTATTTCTGATGATTGGATAGGAAGTAAGTGGTCAAAAGAGTCTTCTGGGAAAAGAGTGGCTAGTATTATTATGATGCCTAGATTTTGGACCAGTATTGTGTATATTTTGAAGTTATTTGGTCCTTTAGTTCGTGTGCTCAGATTGGTTGATGGTGAGAAAAAACCACCAATGGGATATATTTATGAAGCAATAGATAGGGCTAAAGAAGAAACTGCAAAGTTCTTCAATGAAAACGAATAGAAGTATAATGAAGCCTTTAAAATTATAGATAATAGGTGGGAATGTCAACTTCATTGACCTTTACATGCAGTAGGGCATTATTTGAATCCTGAATTTTGCTACTCAAACAATGATGTTGAAGAGGTTATGAATGGTCTACATGAAGCTTTAACAAAGTTGGTTCCAAGCCATGAAGAGCAAGACAAAATCTGTGAGCAATTCACTTTGTATCGGAATGCAGAAGACTCATTTGGATCTTGTTTAGCTATAAGGCATAGAAAAACCAAATCTCCAGGTGAATGAATTTTGAACTTGAATAATTTATTACATTTTGATTGACATTCACTAGAGCATCAATCTAACTCATAATCATTTAATCTACTATGAACAGTTGAGTGGTGGTTGTCTTATGGATCTTCAACTCCACAATTGAAAAGATTTGCTATAAAAGTTCTCACCTTACTTGTAGTGCATCTGGTTGTGAGCGTAATTGGAGCATTTTTGAACATGTAAGTGATAAATGTGTAATTTTTTAGCACTAATGTATTTAAGGTTCTAATTTTTTTTTGAATATATAAGTGATAATGTTCTTAGTCTTTCTTCACTTATTAGCAAGAATTAATGTATTTCAAGTTCATAACAAAAAGAGAAATAGGCTTGCTCAACAAAGATTGAATGATTTGGTGTTTGTGAAGTATAATCGAGCTTTGAAGCGTCAATATGATTCACGAGACCTTATTGATCCTATTTCTTTGAATGACATTGATGATGCCAATGAATGGTTGATGGGTGCATTAGATGAAGAAGCAGAAAAAGATGATGAACTTGTGTTTGAAGGTGATGATTTAACATGAAGTATGGTTGTTAGAGCAACTGGAGTTGAAGAGAATGCATATAATACTAAAGGAGGAGCAGAAAAGGAAGGAGGAGGTGGAAAGAGAGGAGGAGGAGGGTCAAAAGGCTAAATTGTCATGTATACAGCTATTCCAAGTGCTAGATCCAAAGATAAAACAAAAGCACAATCTTCTAATTTGAGAGGAGGCATGACTCCTTTCACACTTAGAGATGAGGATGAAGAGGAGCTTGATTTTGAAGACTATAATGAGGAGGATAAAGAAGAGAACCTTGAAGATGAATATGATGATGATGATGATGATGATGGTGATGGTGGTGATGGAGATGATGCTAGTCTTGATGTAGAGTAGATTTTAGTGGATTTAGGATTATATTAAGACTTTTAAGTATTGATAATTTTAGTTGGTTTTTTTTGAACTTTTAAGTTTTTAGAATTTTAAGTTTTGGAGATTATGCTGCTTAGTTGGCTTTTATAGTTATATTGAGACTTTGAAGTAGTTTATTTTAGGAAGTATAAGTATGAATGCCTAAAATATTATTTTAAAGTTTTTTTTTCATAGTGCGCCTGATGTTGCTCAAGCGCACCACGCTTGCTGGCCTTGTGCCTAGGCTCCAGACCCTATGCGCCTAAGTGCGCCTTGAGCCTTTAATAACTATGGTTGTTTTGGATGATAAATAATCACATTTTTTCTACTGATAAATATAGTCATGGCTTTTGACCCCTTTCAAGGGCACTTGCCTAACAAGTTGGAAGTTCTGCATCAAAAGTATAGTCATGCATCTGAATTTCTTTGTAGTGATTGCAAAATTTGCATATTCCCATGCCTAAAATATTGTACAATTTAGAGTCCATAGTTGGGAATAAGAATCTATTTCAATTTTCTTATTTGTTTTTCAAACACAATGTTGGGGCCTTTCTCTTCATGTTTATTGTCTCTGCTTCCTTAGCTTCCACTTTGTTGTCCCCCTTTCTTAAAGAAAAGTGCACCTCAAACTGCTCACTGATGATGACAATGGAAAACCTCCTCTGATAAGGATTCAGATGATCTCAAATTCATGTTTGTATTGAATTTACTACACCTATTTCTTAGTAAAGTGAGAGTAAAACAAAATCTTATATACTTATTCTCCTTATCTTGTTGCATATGCAGTCCAGCTTTACGCTCTTTCAAGCGTCGTGTGACATATGCAAATGCAAACTATGATCAGATCCTTTATTGAGTTTATGCACTTTTTCACCTCCAAGATTTCTTAAAACAATGCATGTATAAAATTTAATATTCAAACTTAGTCCTTACGTGATTGATTATTTAGACATTGTTGGTGGAAAACATCATCAATCCGCTAACAGAATGAACTTCCAAAGGTACTGAAATCACTATTTTGGTTTATTGGCTTGTGAATCACACACACTCTCGTATATAACATCTAATGGTTAATACCTATTATCTTTCTGTAGTCCATACTACTTGTGAAGGATGAGAAGTACCTCACATTGTATATGTTGATGAAGGAAGAGCTAAATCCGTAATACATGTTTCGATTTTACTTTATATTAATTAACTCTTAATACATAATTCTTTTTTTCAATTTTAAAATTTTCTTTGTTTTTTAATTACACTATGAATTTATTTCCCCTAAGAATATTATAACTCTATCTTCAAATTGTGTATATTCTACACAACATAATGAGCATTAAAAATCATACTTTACGCGTTATCACCTACTAGTATCTTTAAAGCGGAGTTAGGGGTGACCTGTAGTTGGCCAATTTTGGTCCAGCTTGCTACCTACCCTTTGTTTTGGGTCTCACCGACCTTTGTATTTGGGTTTAGGGATTGTGTCCTTATGTGGTCAAGTGTCAGGTGGTAGTTGCGTTTGTACGCATGATGTTTCTGTTTCTTTCAAACCCTATTTTTGTCTTTTGCTTTCATTCTCTTTTGAGGTGCCACCGCCATTTGTGGCTTTCGCTCTTCTCTAAATTTCAGTCGTGTTCAGTGGTGGTCGCTGCTCAGGCCACGACGGTTGTGCAAACCAGAGGTTTGGTCTGGCCGCGCTTTTTCCCTTTTTTCAATGTTGTCTCATGCGCCATGGCTAGGTTTGGTTTGGCCGCAGGATCTTTTTTGTGTCTTTTTTTCTTTTGTGCCTATGTTTGGTGTCTGCTTTCGTTATGGGGGGTGTTGATGGCGCCCTATTTTTGTCTCATTCTTTGGTTTTTTTTAAGGCACCACCATCTCTAATATTCTGGCTAGGGGGTGTTGGTGGTACCCTATTTTTGTCTCATTTTTTCTTTTTCTTTGAGGCGCGGCTTCCTTTGTGGTTTTCGCCTTCCCTAAATCCCACGTGTTTCATGGTGGCCGTGGTCTAGGTCGCGGTTGCGTGACCAGAGATTTGGTCGCCACCATGCCCTTTTCCCTTTCTTTCATTGTTTTTCTTTTTCTATTGTTGTTCCGCTACAAGGTTATGGTGTCACAGGTCGTGGAGGAGGATTTGTGCCTCCAGATCTAGGTTTGGCTAGGCCACCTTCTGGCTTGCCTTTTTTTTGTTTTTCGCTGTTGTTTTGGCTATGGATGGTCAACTATGTGTGGTCAAAAATAGTGTGTCTATTCTAGCTATGGTGGTTGTTAGTGGCGCATGGCTGGAAAGAGGATCTACGCTGTCGGATCAGGGTTTGGTTTGGCCGTATGATGCCTCTTCTGCCTTTTTGTTTCTTTTTCTATTATGGTTCCACCGCTGGAGGTAATGGGTGCGCATGGTTGTGAGATGGGTTTGTGCGGCCTGATCTGGGTTTGGTTCGGCCATCTAACCCTTAGTCTGCGTTTTTATGTTTTTTTGGGTGTTGGCTCGCGCATAAGGTTAACCGTGTGTAGTCAACCCAAGTTTTGTTGCATGCTTTTGTTTTCTTTTGATGCACACCATCGCTCTTGGCTTGGGCCTTTCCACAATCTTGGTCGTGGTTTCGTGGTGGCCATGGTTTAAGCTGCGGCAATTACGTGACCAGAGGTGACGTAGGCCGTCACGCAATTTTCTATTTTTTCCAATGTGGTCTCGTGCGGCCATCTTTTTAAACCTTTCTTTGGGTTGGTTAAAATGGGGAAATTATCAAATATAGCAGCTTTGACTGCACTGTTATCAAATATAGCAGGGTAAAAAAATTCTTTACAACTATAGCAGCCAAACGGGTTTATGCCACGCGAAATGTCTAAAATACCCTTCTAAGATTTGAAAATCGCTAATCGGTTTCTTCTCCATCAAGGCTTGGTTTCAAAGAAAGCATACATCCGAACATTCGCTTATTTCATCGCAAACCGATTTTCCATTCACTATTTCACGCATTCTCACCGATAACACAAAGCTTCAGATCCAATTCAAGCAATAGTATTATTAATAATGGCGAAACGCTACGTGAACTGGCCATCTCTCGACAAGCGTAAAAGGAAGAGCACACATCTCACAAGCGACGGGCAAGAGTAAGAAGGTTAGTGACAACAAAGCTTCAGATTTGATGCGTAAACGCCCCGCTTTTGCAAGATAATCCCGCTTGCTTATATGATAGAAGGAATTAGAAAGTTAGGATTTTTGCGATTCGTCCTACCCTTTTGCCATTCATTCGCTCAAACCGACCTAAAATAGAATACGATGCTAAAAATGTTGAAAACTGCGTTGTAGTAAGCATAATGTCGATAAATAGGATGAAATGTTGAAACATAGGAAATGTTGAAACATAGGAAGCAATGTCGATAAATAGCGCAAAATGTCGATAAATGGCACAAAATATCAACAAATGGCGAAAATGTCGGCAAAATATGTCGCCACAAAGACCAATAAATGTCGACACTAAACGATAAAATGTGGAACACGACCATAAATGTCGCATAAACATAAAGAAAATGCACTCACTTGTCGAAATTTCATGTTTGAGTTAATAAATTTTGATAAATGTGAAATATAGGTTTGAGCAAAAATCAAGAAAATACTTGTAACAAAACATTATGCAACTTTCATTAATGAAAACTATAACTATAATCGCAACTTCCAAAAATCACTAAAAAGACTTGTAAAAACATTATGTTACTTTTATTGATGAGAAAGTGTTTATAGTTGGCTGTTGAAAGTGACGAGAAAGTGTTTCAATTACTTGACAACTAATCTTGATTTGCTTCATATCCTCGCAAGAACAAACAAGGAGGAAATGCTCGCTCAGTGGTGACTTTTCTCTGCTGTGTTTCGCAGATTGCTACTACGGCCAATATGCGAAGAATCCGCCAAAATTGAGTGATACGCAAAAAATAATCCTCCGAAGGGAGAGCAGTCTTGTAGAAATGGCTCTTGACCATGACCATACATTCCGTGCAAACAAATTATCCATTCTGCTTTGTTGAGGCAACTTAGGCCACCGACCAATCAAATGTCGATCGTTGCTTTCACTTTAACTTCGGCAAGAAGGTAACATTTGGCCGAGAGAGTTCGCCTAATTACAGCCTCAAGATGGGGACTTTGCACTTGCATATTCCAAGTACCATGCCCCCGATGGTCCTTCTTCAATCACCAAGTACCTAAAGCATCCGCCAAATAGATGAGACGACATACGATGAAGTGTTCAAAGCTTACGATCAGATCAACGCATCGTGATGCAGACGATGATGTCGCTTCCTCGACATCGTTGTTTCTATACACATCCATCAATGTTATGCCAAAGGGTAAACCGACTTCATTGAATGCATATAGTCGTCAAGGTATGGCAAGTCAAAATGTATGGTCCGTGCATGTTCTTTATAGAGGAGAATGGATCGTTGATGCAAATCGAATGAGCATCGATACATCAATTATAAGAGAGTTGAAACTTTATTGTTGGATGAAGTCGCAAGTTTCTAAATGGTTAATAACATCATTTGCGCCTTGGCATTGATCCGACAATTAAAGATACACTTCTAATGCAATACCTACCAAGTACTTGTCCAATACTTCAGATTGCCTATAAAAATGACTACCACGTGAGGTGTTTTATGAATGAGATCATAAGGCATGACAGACACCGATATGTGTTACCATTCGCGATGTGTCACCTGGCACGAGGATGAATACGGTGGCAGTAAATCACACATTAAACGATTAAGCTCTGATAGTCAAATTTGGACTAATGATGTAATCCATACAAGACACTTCGATGAGAACAATCTTAGCATCGAATGCGATAAATTCAAGCAAAGAGGATGATGTGCCGCTCAGATAAGAAACAATCATTGTTGACGATGAAGGAATAAATGCCTTGGCAAGAAGCAAGGAGCCTGCTCATGGTCCAAGGCCTCAAGATATTCATTGCGCTGAGGCGACAAAATCTTCTCGTGCGGAGGGTCGGCTTCTGATAAATTAGACGAAGTCGTGGATGTTTCCGTGGGCGATGTTTTCGAGACTAGGCATCACCTAATCTTGAGAATGTCAATGCCTGCCGTCAAACATTTTTTCGAATGGAAGGTGCTCAGGGCAAATAGCAAGTTTTGGTACATAAGGTGTACGGATGTTAATTGCAAATGGAGAATGAATGCATCGGAGATTGTGATTTCAGATGCATGGAAGATTACAAAATATGACAACATCCATACATGCCAATCCTTGTTAGTGCATAGTGATAATCGCAGCATGCAAAGAAAGTTATTGGTTAATGGATCAAGTGCAAGTACTAAGACGATGCAGCCGCATGTGCCAAATGAAATAATTTCGTATATTCGCGAGCTTGGGGTTAACATATCCTATCTCAAGGCTTGAGATCGAGAGAATCCGCACCGCACAAGTCGTGGGCGACATGAGGGTTCAGATACAATCGCCAAAGATATTTACACGCCGCAAGAAGTAAACTCGCAATCGTTATTGAGCCGAGTCGGGACGAGGTCGTAGATTCAAGTATTTATTCTTTGCATTTGCGCGCCCATCCGCGGGCTTTCGCAGCCACATGCGCCCGCTATTGTCGTTGACGCTTGCTTCCTTAAAGGAAGATATCCCGGTCGTTAATTGTTGCGACGCGCATGGATGGTAACAACCAAGTCTATCCGTCACCTGGGAATTGTTGATTCTGAAAATGACGCATCGTGGGAGTGGTTTTTGCAAAGGCTAAAGGTTGCTATTGGTAATGAAACCGACGGATTGGTGTTTGTTTCTGATAGACATAAGAGCATTGCTAAAGGCATATCGAATGTGTTATTCTTATCACGAGCATGTATTTATCATCTAAGCAACAACTCGCGAGCAAAGTTCAAAACAATGTTGTGATCCCATTATACTTTAAGGCAGCAAAGGCTTCAACATGGCTGAATTCAATGAGCACTTCGCGCGGATTTCAATGCAGAACTCAAGGGTAAGTGAGTATTTACTAGAAATCGGGATTGAACGGTGGTCGAGGGCACATTCAGGTGGGAGACGTTATACCATAATGACGACTAACATTGCAGAATGTCTAAATGCATTATTGCGTGATGCCCGGGAGTTACCTATTTACATTTTGGTCGATTACATCCGCAACACACTCCAAAGATGGTTTCACGACAATGACCGCGCTTAGTGAAATGAAAACATTGACGACCCCATACATTGAACAAACTAATAGCATCAAGAATGAGAGAAGCATAGTCCTATGTGGTTGAACCAATGATATACACAGATGGTTTGTACGACATTGCAAACGGGCAATACGCTGATTTGCTTAAAAACTTGCACGTGTCGAGTGTTTGATATGGATCAAATCCCTTGTGTTCACGCACTAGTCGTATCTCGCGCAGCATAAATTGACCATTACACCTTATGTTCGCGATCAGACCACAATCAAGCACTTGTAGGTGCTTATGCCGATTCTATTATGCCTGGGAGACGCTAAGGATTGGAATGTGACCGCAGATGTTTTAGCAATTCAATTATCACCCCTAACCTAGGGCTAAGAGTGGAAGGATGAAGAAAAAGAATTCCTTCTACGGAGAGGAGAAAGTAAAAAAATGTGGTCGCTATGGAGGAGCGGATATAACCGCAAACTTGCTCAAATGCATTCGCTTTCTAGGACAACGGTAGAGCAAGTTAACTTTATTTAGTATTGGATTTTACTTAGGCAAGAGGACATTTTGTAAATGCAAATTTCTTGTTCTTCTTTATTGAATATTATTAAATTTAAGTTTGTTTACATTTTTTGTATTATTGGTTTACATTTTGTTTTTAGTATTTTGTATATTAAATTTTTTGTTCTTTAGCATATTACTAAAGTTTGTTTTGTATATTTCATGTTTCTGAAGACTGGAGGCAGATATTGGACAAAGAAAAGTAAACCAAGATGTGGAAAAAATTTCATACCCATGCCATAGCATGTAATTTTGGGTGCCATGGCATTACATACTTCATGGCGAAAGGAGGCTTGGACAGAAGTTAACTACAAGGCGCTTATTTCAATACAATGCGGTTCGCTTATAAAATTCTTTCCAATGCTATGGCATGTAATTTTCAATGCCATGGCATACCCATTTCATGATGGAAGGACGTTGGCTGAAAGTTTAACCACCGCGCGCTTTAATTCAACAATATGCGGTTCGCTTGTTATACACATTTATAAAAAAATTAAATAAAAAATTAATAATAATAATAATAATAATACTAGTAATAAGGTATTGTCATTGTTCGCTGTCTTGCTTCTAATTCAAAACTTTCAAAACTTTTCTTTCTTCTCCGGTTTTTGTTCTAATCTTCATGGACCGTAACAACTATAAATAGAGGAGAATAACACGTAACACAACAACCCGTAGACAATGATAGAATAGAGATAGTTAGACATAGTTTTATTTTCATGCAAGGCATGTTTAGTGGCTGAAATTCTTTTCTTTAGGACTGGGATGTAGCCATCATTACTTATTTTCATTTATATAATTGTGGTATTATCCAATATCTGATTTATTCGGTATTAATTCTTGTAAATGCTTGATCACCATTTTCATGTTTAAGGTATTGGTGAAGAGGCGACAACTGACATCAATATTAGTTCGTGAATTCTTCAGACTTTAATTGTGAATCACGATAGTAGTTGAATATTACCATCATATTAGATTATGTAATATAACTAATAAAAAAACACCGAGTCAAATACTAAAATGAATAACTAATATACGGCAATAAGATTATACATCTAATAGTTGAATATTAACATCATATTAGATTATGTAAAATCAATATACAACATTCATTGTAGATATTAATATTCATATTAATATTCGTAAAGAAAATGCAATCAATATTCATTAATGCAAATTATTCTTTACAATTTGCAATCATAATTTTTTTCAATTTTACATTTATATACATGTAACTAAAAAAGTAACATTAAATTATGTTTAGATCACACTGTCGACATTTTAGAGCCTAGGGACGACATATATGTCGACGTTTTAGAGACTACTGTCGACATTTTAGAGCCCAGGGACGACATATATGTCGACGTTTTAGATCACACTGTCGACATTTTAGAGCCCAGGGACGACATATATTCATTAATATCGACATTTTATACCAATCTGTCCACATACATTTCGACATATATGCATCATTATCGACATATTTTGAACATTCTTTTACGTATGGGCTACTTACTCTCTCGTTCACGTTCAAACCCAATTCGGCCAAAAATTTAACGCACACTTGACACCGTACCCGCAAAACAAACACACAACCCACACCCACACACCCTCTCGTGATAGCAGATTCAAATCTAAAAGCAGATGAAAATTTTCACCAAACCCGCTACTCAATCGGCATTTTTTTCCTTCTTCAGCATGCCGTCGTTGAGCCATAGTTGATTTCGGTCATGTGGGTTGTTGAATCAATGGATGATGAATGCTAATTGGCGACATGCATTTAAGATACGCTGGAATTTTTGTCTAACGTCTTTATCTTTCTCCACATAGAAGGGCTTTTTGGTCATTTCAGTTGGTCAAACACCTTGACCTGCTATATTTGTGAACAAAAATTACCCGCTGCTATATTTGATAACGGAGAAGTCAAAGCTGCTATTTTAGATATTCTCCCGTTAAAATGAGAAATCTTTGAGGGTCCTAATTTTTTCTTATGTTCGCTTTTTTGGCATCGCATAACATGGTAGACTTTTTTCTTGTGTAGATTGGGGTTTCTTCTTTTGTAAAGTGAAGAATAAAAATTCATTTTTTTTAGTAAGATTTGTGTTTTCTTGTAGGCCGAAAAGATTTCCTTATACATTTCCCTTTTCTTCTTTTTTCTTTTAATTCCTTTTTTCTCACTGCATGTGTAAGTTTGATTTTTTTTAAACCACACTCAAAGGATTTTTTGTTTTATATTTTTGCAAATTAAAAGAAAGGGTTGATTTCGTTTTTTGGGTGTTGGGTTAGTTTGCCACTTGTTTTGATTAGCGCCACTTTTGACTTGCATATATCTTTTTGTTATGCATAGTCAGTTACAAGTGTCATGATATTAAGTTGCAAGCTAATACATGTGTCAAACATGAATTACTATTTTGTTGTTCCTTCTTCTACTTGGTTCTACCAGTATTAAATAAGTATTTAGTTTCATTCTAATTCTATAGCTATTTGTAACATTTTTCCTTGCTTTCTTGTGTTAGTTCTTCGTGTCCTTGAGGTAATTCTTGTTTATCCCTTTATTATTTGTTAGTTTGTAAGCATGAATGTACACTACGAGAAAAACTCCCCATTTAGTGATAACTGTAATTTTGTCATCAAGGGATGTTTTTCGTTACCAAAAGTTTTATGAGGCCTTTAGTGACGAAAAAAATTTTGGTCATACATTGTCAACAATGGTCCGTTGCTACAGGTACCACAAGACGGGAAAAAAAGTCGACACTAAAAGGGTGCTTTTAGTGATGAAACGAGAAGGTGACAAAAATTAGTGACAAAAAAAAGTCGTCATGAAAAGGGGGAAAATATTATCACCAAAAGATAAAACTTGTCACTAATTTGCGCTAAATTAGTGACTAAATATGATCGCCATTGAAAGTATAGTTGGGCAACGCAAGCAGGACGATTTTGGTGACGAGAAAAATTACGCCACTAATATATGGTTTGGTCAACACCTTTAGTGACGAAATAGTGATCGACTAGTTTTTTGTCACCAATTTCTTTTTTGGTCATTGGTGATGGAAAAGTTTGTCACCAAATGTTTGTTGAATATGCAATTTGTGATGAAAAAGTTTTATGACGTTGTTCATTGGTGACGAAATTTTGTCGCCACCAAAGGTTTGTTCTTAGATGGAATTAGTGATGGCAAAATTTATCACTAAATAGGGTCATTAGTGACAAATTTTAACCAACGTTATAATGTGGTTTGTTTTAGTATCATATCACTAATATCACAATATCACAAAGATTGATTGTTACATCATTTATTCTTATTATAATACATACATCATCATAGATGAAAAAGTAATGAACGCAATCATACTAAACATTAAACATTCAAAAATATCTAAAAAGGCACACAAATTCAACTTGTTCAATGCCAGAGACAACATTTTAATATCCCATCAGATAAGAAAATAAAGTCGAATATTTGAATTGTACCATGAGAATAAAATATTATCCAAACACCATACACTCATAAAATAGTAGAGTACACATAATTCCCTTCACATTCTAAAAGGAAAGAGGCCAAGGAATGAATAAGAACTTGACAACACCAACCAATGTGCAATTTGTAATGCCTTTAACTGTGGATACTTGGTTATATGGTGGTGGATGCATTACTTTGACCCACATTCTCCATCATACTCCTTTGCAAGTTTGATAGCTTTAGTCAAGCAACTTCTTGTGCTTATGCGCAGTGTATTACAACCAACAAAATTGCATCGTTATGTTCAACATATTCCCAAAAGGAAGCAACCAGTTAAATTACCAATCAACAAACAATTTAAAACTTTAATCAAGACTCTAGAAAAATATTCCAACAAAAAGATGCCCTCACCCAAAGTAAACATGCACCTCAAGGACAAATCAATTCAATCAAGTAGTTAGAGCCACTCATGAAGAAGTCATCAGGATTCCCCTTCTTGACACCAGGCAAATCAATCAATTTCAAAGGTGGAGCTATAAGTAAAAACAAAGAAACAAGACTTGGCGTTGTCAATGTAACATAGAGACAAAAGACTTGGATGTTACCATATGAACTGTAGAGAAACAGGACATAAGAAAGGGGAGGGGGGGTTGGAACCCAAGAAAAAAAAAAAGAAAGGAAGGAGAATAAGCACTTTCTAAATGAGTATTCAAGAAGGTAATAGGTGAGAGACAGGCTTTTACATGGCCAAAACTTTTTCTTGTTATTTTCATATAATACTTCTCGTTTTTCATATTTTTGACAAGCTTGTTCCACACTTATACTTAATAACTCCAACAATTAGACTAAACACATATATCTATGACATACAATTTACCAAAGACTAAATTGCAAACTACCATGAAGATAAATACTTTGGAAATGTATATGTTGACAACCAAAACAACCAAAAGACAAGACAAAAAGGTAATCCAGATTTAAAACAACATGAATTTCAACAGGTAAAAATGGAAGTACATAAACCTTTTTTCCCCAGCAACACAAATAGAACTTAAAGTTCACCCACCTATACTTGTTCGAAACTTTAAATATATCTCATCACGACTTTTGCTAGAAATTTTGCTTAGTTTGTCTTGCAAAGAATACCGAAGAGCACCTAGAATGTGCCAAAAAATTATCAAATCAAAACGGCAGTCCTGGGATACCCACATTTAAAGATTTAAGCTTTCTTTCTTAGGGTAAAATCTAAAAGCACAAAAAAAATTTAGCTACAAGAGCATCAAGTCAAGGTAACAAATCTCACTAGAGACCCAAATTAAAGAATCTACAATGACAAAAATATCCAAGATCTACTGTCTATTTGCTATTTTCACAATTTACTAGACTATCAATTCCAAAAACATTAAGACTTTCAAACGGCATATAAAGATTACAATCTGGTCATTTGTGTCTAGTATTGAAAATAATTAGGAATTGGTCCACTAAAGTTGTTGCCACTTATCATTCTACATAGGGGTGGCAATTTTTGACACGACACGAAAATTCGACACGAAATTGTGGGACAAAATGTGGCCGAACCTAACACGAAAATTCGACACGAAAATAATCACATTGGTCCAACTTTTATTGCCCTCTACTTTTTTTTGTAATCTTGTTACTTTGTCAAAACACGACATGCGAACCCGAAAACTGACCTATTGCCACCCCTAATTCTACAACATCAAAGGAAATGTTGTCTAGCATAAGGCTCACAGTAAGACTATAAAATATTAAACATAAGAAGGCATTAGATTCTTACAAATTTATTAGATTAAATAACAAAGGAAATGAAATCGCGATGTGCCCGCTGTTTATTCGAGGGCAAAATTCTGTAATTTCAACAACAAAAGTTGAGTCAATCCAAAATTTATGTGTCATTCAAAAATCTCATTTAAGACACAAAAGAGATATGAGCAATCTTACAAAGTGTTCAAGTTTGTCAATTTTCCAAGTTATGAAGGGACAACACAGAAAATTGGTGTTAATAAATCAGAGCTACAATCTCTATACCTATGAAACCTAGCAACCATCATCAATAACATAGGCATTAGTACTATCTAGGTTGAATGTAATATTTATCCATGACATTAACAATACCCGTGAGCTAGATTTTTCCACCTGTAATGCCATTTTGATTCAAAAAAGGAAAGTGTTCATCACAAAATTTTGGCATCTTCTATTTTCCACTTGTGACATGCCAGAAAAATGCAGGATTAAGATTATATATGAGAAAAGATGGAAAAAAAACATTAAGAAGGTGCTCAAACCACAAAAATGACATGACCATAAGGAATTAGAACAACAAATGCTGCCTAAAAACATCATAACTTTCAAATGTCAAGAGACAGGAATAAGCTAGGAGCAGCAAAATGCCCTTTAAATCAGAGAAATCAACTGTCTGAAACAAGTGAAAGTCCAGGACCAGAACCAGTACATGATCATGAACCTCATCTTCAGCAACAGGAAAAAAATATAAGCATCCAAGTGATCCACATATTGGTGTGGGGTAATACAAAGTTATTTAAAATAGTCTCCAACAATAGCTGGTTTGAACTTTTGGATGCTAGGTCATTTCCGACATTCTTTATTGCTTACAATGTTCATCTAAGATGAAAATCAGCTCCATATAGAAAGAACATCAAAAGCTAATAGGCCCCAACACTTACGGCAATTCACACACTTAGAATATTGGTCACTTGATGCCTAATTAAACTAGAGACATTTCTTCAGAAGTATCTCCTTTTGGTAGAATAAATGCCAAAAAATGAAACAATAATTTAGTAGTATCAAGTTCTCCAGGATTTCAAAGCAAAAATAAGAAAAGCATATGAAAGTGTGAAATTAATTTTGTTCATCTCAAGATATAGAATATGCACATCTATTTTATACATCAATTAATGTTTAGAATAAAATCACAATATTCCATTTTAGGATGCTCCTATAGAATTCTATGATTGTATTAAAAATGATTAGCACTCCATTCTGAGACACATAAGGCAAATTATAAGATCAATATAAAATTGTAGCAGTAAACATACTGGTTGGTATCTTTACCCTTGATACAATCAGGAATTGGTATAGAAAGGTGGTTGCTTGTCAAATCCCTAATTAACAGAAATTATGCAAATGTCACCAAGAATTTGAAAATTATAGTTTCAATAGAAATATTAGATTAAGATATGCAATTATTGATATCTAGTGTATGAGTGAGAGGAAGCTCTTGAGGTTTCACGCGGCCTAGTATCATCCATGTGCATATATGCTAAACAGTTTCTGGTATCAATGAGAATGTTTTGGGTCAACTAAACCCAATATTTGTTAAACTTAATGGCCATGTGTACGACTGAAGATATTTTGAACTTTTTTTCGTTTGAATGAAGACATTTAGCAACCAAGCAAAACTGCTATCAGTTTTATAAAATCCAAAAGAATCCTTACTAATCTAAACACTACTGCCAAAAAGAGAAGATGTTTACATACTAGGCTTTAGAAGTACTGTAATAAAGCTAATAGAGATTTATAGTTTACATGGTCTCCATATTTGCCAGACCATCAAGATTGGGAATCTTGCCTTCAAGATTGTTAAACTTAGATCCCTAGAAAAAAAAAATTACGATACACAAGGTCAAGCAACAATAGACAACTTCAATGAATGACCAACAATATGAAGGTACAAATGGCATCTAAAATAAGTGAATGCATAACCACATGTAAAAGTACTAAAAATGCATCGAAAATATGAAATGAAGACTATATAACTGCACAATTTTTGCTCAAATACATCTTGTATTAGGGATTCAAGCAATCTAGTTAGACAAAAAGCAGAAAACGGGTATGTGCCATACAACAATCAACTCGAAAGATTTAAAACTAAATAGTGGTACCACTAACTGCAAAATAGCTTTATTGACATATACGATGTGAAAAATCAATATTCCATTCAGTAGAAGTGTCAATCCTCCAAAGAATATTCAAAACCGCACTAATGGAGTAAAATTCAAGTAGAGGGGTGCAAACCAAGATAACATGTAACTTTGTGATCAACTATCACCAGTCACTCAAAACATAATAAATGCATGGATTACTGGAGAAAGAGAGGAATGAAAGAGAAAGGGATTCAACATAACAGTCCATGTAACAAAAACGATTCTAGAGCATCATAAAGGTGAGACTAAGCTTTTTCTTTCATAAAATTAAGACTACACTACAGAAGTATATATACATACAACCAAGTAAATAACAAAGGTAAAAAATCCCAAAAAAATAACAATTTCCTGAACAAAATAGATAGAGCACAAAAGAACCTTGACCGAAATCTTTCGGTCACTTTGGGGCCTCTTAAACTTCTTGACATGTTTCTTCATAATTTTCTTGCTAAGCAGGGGAACAACCATGGTTGCTGCAACATTAAGCAGAAGCCGCTAATAAGAATGCCTACATAAAATCTGGATTCATTCATGCTGGCCGAATCTCAATTAAAGCCAAACACTAAGATAGAAAAAAAAATTTGAAACACATATCAAATGTGGAGATAGCAAAAAAAAAAAAAATCGAAAATTGAAGATTCCCAATAAAAATCCAACACCACTAAGTAAAGATTTACGGGGTAATGACAATAATAGTTTACCCACAAAATTCCTTCAACGGGCTGCTTTCTTCAATTCAGTCTAATTAAAGTAACTCAAAGACATACAACTCTATACATTTGTCCAGTACAAACATGCAATTAGTAGAAACTTCCACATGCACTTCATAAATGTCTTAGATCACACTTTTCAAATTCAATTGAAAAGTATTCTCATTGAATCAGAACCTAAAGCCAAGCAGTGATAGCTTTCTCGTACTACACTATCACATAACTTTGACAACTTACACATATGCCTGCTCGTTGCCACACTAGCAATTCTTGAAAAAGTCCCGCAAGGAAAGCAGAGAGTCTTCATGCCTACAAAAGAATGATAAGGTAGTAAGGATACATTTCTGTGTACAATTAGTAAAATAATGCACAGCTAAAAGTCCCTTGTCGTGAAAATAAGATAATTTGATGATCTGAAGACAACTTGAAGAATCATACACTAATTTAATCAATAGAAAAAACTCAACAATAGTCAACAAGTCGTCTTTGAAACTACAAAAGTTATTTCACTACAAGCTTTGTCTTACATAGTGAAAATGGTCTTCAAAAATTTAATCCAAAATGTCTAGCATAAAACAATAGCACACTTGGCATATAATAGATTGGACTTTACCACTACTTTACCATCTGACAGGAGAATTCTTCTTGAAAAGAAGAGTTAAACAAAAGAGAAAACACAAGAAGGCAATTTTCAAACTCTTCATCTTCGGTCTTAAATATTAAAAGTCCTTAAATGTTTAAATGAACAAAATGCTAAATTAAAATATACACGCTTATTGCTGAAACAAAAAACCTATAAAGGATATATATCTCCTGGCCTTACAAACAAACTAGAAGCAATAACCAATAGGTGCAGGAGAACAAAAAGTACAAACTTGGTTTCAATGTTAAAATGAACCATCTCATTGTATTTCGTTTGTATAGCAGAGTTCATAAACTCACATTATACATGCTTTAGATCCATTTTATCAATTTTCAAACTCTATCCATCATGCATAGGTTGTCAATAAAAAAAAACATTTGGTTACACTTCTATTCCCACATAAATGGAGTTTTTAGTGTAAGAGAAACTGGAGTATTTTATGCAGGCATTAAGGAGAAAATAATGACAAAGATAAAACTATTTCAATAACCCGTAACAGAGAAATCAATATAGTCCACTGGCAATGTAGGGAGGAAAAGAAACAAGGAGCCAAAGGAGAAAATTTGATAAAAGCCATTGTGGTTTTTCATGTCCTTAAAATAGGATATGGAGACAACAAGAAGTCAGACTGAAAAAAATTGTAAAGTATAAGCTAAATTCTGATATCATATCACAATGTAGTACATAGGTTCCAAGGTGAATTGTTTCAATCGGCACAAAATTCTCAGAGAAATGCAGTTTGGCTAACACAAGAAACAAAACTTCTTATTAAAGTTGTGTAACAACCAACCTTGAAGATGTGTGTTTGTCAACACTCACAGTATATTTTTCACCATAGTGTTCAGCTTCGTTATTTATATCTGAGTAGCTATGGTCCACTCCCTCTACTCTCCAATCCAAAAGGGCACATCTAGCTCTCACCCTCGCCAACCTTGCCCAAAGAAGCGATGTAGTTTTCACTAAGTTCGGACACCCATCAGATGTTCGACAAGTTGTGCTAAAGAACCTCGTCCTCTCTTAACCCCAACATCGTCATTGTTGATCACACCAGTAGCCACCCTACCCTTGCCAAACAAATATATGATTCCGCCCTGGAAAGACACTGCCATTCTGTTGATGCCCTGGTCTCTAGGGGTGACATTGTTTTCCATCACAAAACAAGATTTGCAGGGAAAAAATTTCAGGGGAAAAAAAAAGAGTTCTTTACCAAAGTTTGCAGGATTTCAAGAAACGGATATCAGATTTGATGGAACAACCTCCTTGCCTTGACAACGAGCTTGGGGCAGTGAGAAAAGCTCTATGGCGGAGCTTCAAGAGGTGAGAGAGTGGCAGCAAACGATGGGGCAATGAGGCCAAAGTAGCTTGCACGGTGGATGAAGCTGGCAATGAGAGAGAGGTGGCGAAAATTGGGGTGGTGAGAGGGAGGTGCCGGAGAGTTAGCCGTTGAGGGAATTCAGGAAAGGGCAAAAATAGGAGAGGGGTGGCCGGCCGATTGAGATAGAAGTGTTTGGGTTTCACAAGCTCCCAAATGTGTTTTGTGTAAAATGACTTGGAAGGGATGGCGTTTAGAGAGTAAAGTTTGGGCAGAGAAACTTTTGGCGTTAGATTGAAAATTTGACTAAGTGTCGGCAAAAGTAAAAAACATTTTGAACGTCAATTTTCCCTCTTAACAAATTCATTTTCCCTCATTTTGTTTTTTAAGTATTCAAACTTTTTATTTAATTATTAATTATTAAAAAATCTTTACTTTTTTTAATCAATCATTAATTTTTCACTTTACAATACTATGTTAGTTTAATAAAATTTTGATTTAAATTTTTTAAAAATTTTAAATTTTGAATTGCTAATTAGTTATTAAATGGGAAAAGTGAATTTTTAAAAAAAAATTTAGAGAAAAAATAATATTTACATTTCTATGTTGAGATTGAAGAAATTAGGTATATTAAAAGTATGTGTATATACGCACTAAACTACTTATACTTTGTAATGATTACTTTTATTATAACTACATAACTACTATATATATGTATTAACTACTTATGCTATAGATTTTAGTCCTAACTCTATATGTATATATAGATACTCCCTCTCTCCGTAAAAGATAGAGCTCAGTTTCTCAACAAGAGTTTGTCTCAAAACATAATTGAGTTTCAGAAGTCAAAAGTGATCATTTAACAAAATATCTAAAATACTCTCAATGAGATAGATTGCATTAAAGGGTGTATGACAATAATGCCTTTAATGAGGAAATTAGTGAGATAAAATCAGTTGTACTTCCATTTGATTGACTAAAAAGAAAAAGTTGTGTATTAGTGAAACCGAACTCCTTTTTGGAACAAAAGAGTATAATCAGATAACTATTTACTACTTTTGTTATACAATAATTATACCGATAACTATATATGTACATGTATTAATCACTACTTGTGTTGTAATATTACATTAGTGGCTTTAATTAGTTTGAAACTATATATTTTCAATTCCTAATTTTCTTATAAAGAAATATAGTTCATAATAAATATCAAAACTTTTGATTACCATTAATCAATAGTTTATTTTAACACACACAAAACGTATGTGTGCCAATTCATAAACTTCAAGGTGTTATAGTATAATTATTTTAAATTAAAAACCATAAAATAAATAAGCTAATAAATCTCAACCCAATGAAGAATATGCTTAGTGCAATTGTTATTTTTTACTAAAAAAAACCCAACTAATATCCTTGTGATACTGTTGAGTGGTAAGTCCTTTGTCTTGGTGCCGTTAGGTCATGGGATCAAATCGCTGTGATGGCGTAGGATACTGCTACTTAGTGTTTGACCTCCCACACTTGACTTGCCAAGTGTGATTTATATCCTCATGGGGGTGTGGAGGTTAACCCACATGGGGACTGGGAGGAAACCCCTTTTAAAAAAAAAAGAAAAAAAAAAGCCAACTAATACTAACCAATGGTGTATAATAATACAAAAAAAGACTATGTGATTAAATTACAATTATATGAACAAACAAAAATATTACATATTCCAATTATTATCCTTAGCCAAACAAGTCAAATCCGTCTATAAGCTGTGGCCCAATTAGTTGAATCCAAAACATTTTATTTAATATATTCCAAATTATATGTCCCAATGCATATCTTGTTATTAAAATTTATAATATTCAATTTTCTTATATATATACCAAAGAAAATATTTTATATCTCCATATTTAATAATATTATATACTAGAATATAATTTGGAGCCATTTCTTGTTAGTCAAATGTCATAGCAATCTTGTTCTTGATGAGGTTGTGGCACCTGTGGTTTGAGCCAAATTTAATTAAAATAGTGAAAATATTATACATTTTCTCCCTCTCTCCATCTCAAAAAAATGGCTAATTTAGTAAAACTTCTTATTAGTTATAAACTATGACTACAACAAACATAATTAATAATATTATTAAACCCAGTTCGTAGGTCAAACTAGTAAACTAATTGGTTCTTGAGGTGCTTATTACTACTAACAAAATTATATACTTAAAGTAATTAAACTTATATGTGTAAATTCATATAATGTAGTCAAATTCATATATATGCGTAAATTCTCGAGGTGATAGTGTATCTACAAACAAATACTCTATTCGTACGTCAACTAATGTTGGCAAATGCATGTATATATTTGGGTGTTTTAGTACAATTATTAAAATTAAGAATTATATATTTCAAAAGTTAACTTCAACCCAATAAGTAAATTACATAGCCCAATTATTAAATAAACAAAAATAAAGGCCAATCATTATATCAATTGTGGCCTAAGCAATTTAGCCCAAAACAAGCCCAATGCTTATATAAGTTGTGGCCCAAGCAATTTAGCTCAAAGCATTTTATCTACTCTATCCCAAATTAATTAGTGTAACACATATATTTTTTCATAAACTATATAATATTATGTTTTATTATACACTAAAATAAATATTTTCTATCTCCATATATAATAATATTACACATCAAACCCTATGTATAAAAACTGAATTAATAGATTATAACTATTTTCTTTTTTATTGTCACTATTTTACTAATTAAATTTTCTTTTGCACCAAAAAATTATTTTTATAATGCACTAAAAAAAATCTATTTTTTAATTACTAATATTTCACATATATACATATAATCAAGAATTTAATTAAAAATCATATATCAAGAATGGTTGAGGCCTTAACTAATCCTCATCAAGTTAGGTTCTTTGTGTTAGGCACGCCCATTTAAGGCTAGTCTTTTATGGACACTAATGTAATGTGTTAATTAGGGATTCCCACTTTAATATAATCAGTTTGGTTTGGAAAAAAAAAAAACAAAGATGAGCAATTAGTGACGAAACAATATCGTCACTAAAACGTATTCCCATTAGTGACGAAAAAGATATCGTCACTAAAAGGTATTACACTTAGTGACGATAAAATTTCGTCACAATGATTGATTTTAGTGACAAGAATGAATGCCGTCACTGAATTCGCGTCACTAATTACGGCCATTTTAGCGGGAAAGTTTCCCGCTACACTTTTTAGTGACGACTTTTTGTGATTCGTCACTAAAAATTGAGAGTACACGAAAAATTGGTGACGACAAAAGTTTTGGTCATTAAAGGTGGTATTTAGTGACGGGATTGTTTTTCGTCACTAAAAGCCAAATTTCTTGTAGTGTGCTGAAAATGCTACACAAGTAATGTTTATATTGTCTTATTTTTTTTCTAATCTAGATAGACATTTTGTTGGCAATATTAGTATGATTAAAATTACATGAAAGATAGCAAGATGATATGTTTACTAATATTTACAATTCATTTATAAAAATGGAAAATGCAAGTGTTACTATTACGTACCAACGGATATTGTTTTGGGTTGTACAAGGTATGTTTAGTAGTTAAATCAGTTGTATTAGTTCTGTAATTGTTATTATCATGCGCATATCAATTTGTTAATATAGCCGTAGATATTATTTAAAAAGCTATAATTTTACTATTTTAATTAAAACGCGTGAGTTGAATTCTGTTTTCCGCTTATAGACCATATTTATTAATAATAGGATGAGTAAGGGAATTATTTTTACACCGACATTGTGTTTACTTAATTTTGCCTATAGTATTTTGATGGGGATACGAGTGATTTTTATTCCCTAATAGAACAAAATAGGAACCCGTGTGATGTTTTTTTGTGTGAGATAGGAGTACTTTTCGGTAAGGTTTCTTGGTTCAAGTTGTTCGGTTTGGCCATTTTCAAGGGCCAAACTGAAAACCGAACTGAATTCGGTCGAATTTGATTTTGAACCAATTTGATTTTCGGTTCGAATTCAGTTTTGAACCAAAAATCGAATTCCGAATTCGGTCGAGTTCCTCAGTTTGGTTTAACCGAATTCGACTAAATTAACCTTCCTGTAGTCCTTGCATTTTCCACACCCTTTAATGTAGGATGAGTCTTCATTTGTGTGTTGGACCCAATTTCAGAGGGCTGGTCAGTTTGTTGTTTGCTATTGTGATCTTCCCCTGGAGACATCTACATAAAAATTAAAAATCAGAAACTTAGAAACCAAAATAGAAATCGAAAACTACAAGATGATCACAGAAACAAAGGAATGCAGAACCTCAAATGAATTCAGAACCTCAAATGACCTTATATGAATCATTCTCATAAACTAGAATCGGAAGGCAGCCAACAAACAGAAATTAAAAACCAAAACACAAAAAAAGAGAAAAAAGTCAAGACCATTCTCATTTCTCATAAACTAGAAGCCGAAGCCGAAAAACAGAACCTCAAACAAAAGAATGCAGAACCTCAAATAAATTCAGAACAATCAGAACCTCAAATGACCTTATATGGATCCAATCATTTCTTCACTTTCATGACAAATCATATGAATTTCTGTCTATTTCTAAATTAGTAATTGTCACCAATTCATTACCTTATTTTTTTTCCCATTGTGTCTCTAAATGTACAACCAATTCAAACAATTTTACTATTAAAAGGCAAACAACAAATAAAATATGGGAGTGGCTACAGAAGGCGGCAAAACGCTATCGGAAACTCCAACTGCTGGCCGATGAACTAAAGGCCAAGGGGGCGAGGGCGGATGACGAGGACGAGCGACGACTAATTGCAGAAGAGGAGAGATGCCAATAGGCAATGATTGACAAGTGACGACCAAGGAAGAGAGAAGACTAAAGAGTGGCTAAAACTTGTACTCTATGATGGTTGATGAGTGCATGTTGAGGACGAGAATGACTCACAGCCGATGGTTGAAAAGCAACCACTAGAGGCGGCGATTTTTTACCCAAACAGTGCAACTATCTGTTGGAAGAATGGAGGCGGCCGAATTATGAAGAGGCACAAAGAAATCCTACAACAAAAGATAAAGTAAAATCAACTTTGTATCAATGATGTGTTCGTAATTTGTAGTGTTTCCAGTCTTATGTAGGTCTTTCTATTTATGTAATGTGCATGCATGTTACATTAAGATTAGTTACAGTGCTATTATATAAATTTGTTATTTTATGAAAAATGATATCAAATTTTATTCCTTTAGTTTTTATACAACTGTAAGGCTGATAAAGTTACCATTTGGTTTGACAGTGTTAATGGTCATTATGTTGAAATAAGAAATTTTCCTTATGTAAGCCCCTGATAGCAATTATGTACTTGCGGGCATGGTAATGCTTATTTTTTTTAGGAATTTCTAAGTTATCATGTTTATGGTTTTATACTAATTTTGTTTGACAATTCAAGTGATAAACTTGTAGCCTACTTTATTTGATCATATATTAACTTGGTTGATTTATATCTGATTAATTAATTAAAAATTAAGAAAATATGATTACATTCTATACAAAGTGTGTGTGATTTCAAAGTACGTACGTATACTAACTTTTCCTCTTTTTTTTCCATGCCTGAAGTATGTGCCATTTAAATTACTTTTAGTTTGTGTTATCTTACATGAATTACTTGATTTATTATGGCCTATGGATGTTTGTGAGTATAGATGACGACATGGAGTTGATCACATTCATTTTTGGCGGGGTAACGCTAATAGCAAGCAAATTGAAATAGAGATTTTCTCTTGATTTCATAATTGCTTGCAACTGAGATTTTGTAGTTACGAGGATGTTTTCCCTTTTTTGCCTCATCTTTTCAACTTTATTAATCAGTAATTCATAAAAAAATATTGTGTTGTGAATCAAGCTATATTGACTCGCAGAAAATTACTTGAGCCACCAAGTGAACTAGGGACTTGTAATTACATACTAAGATGATTTTGCTAAATTGATTTGTTAGTTTTTCATACTTGTTCATAGCTTAAAAGCTTTTATACAATTAGTTCATATAATATACTTTCTTTTTAAAACAGTTGTGACATTAATATTACTCATCAATATTATTGATTGCCCAACAACTATTTCCTTTTTGTGCATTTTTGAATCCTTATCTATTATACTTTATAAATAAAGATATTTGCATATTTTAGGAGACAATTTGATCATTTTGTGTTTGTTGTTTGTAATTTTTTGTTGTAGTGAGTAGTATAGTAGTGTAGTACATAGACGCACTTTTGTTGCCCCCCCCCCCCCCCGAATAGAATACAAATGCCAGTTTCACACAATCTAGCTCTCAGGAGGTGAGTTCCCTAACTCTATTCCCTAGTTTTAATCGGTGTCAATTTATTTGTTGTGTCATTAGTATTATTTAATGTACTATTTGTGTATTTGAATGTTTAAATTATTCTCAATGTTCATGTTATATCTTGTTGCCAATGTGGTCTGCATATCAGTTATTAGAATTGTTTTCTCTCAGTATTATTCTATCCTAACGTCAATTTTGAAAATCATTCAATAAAAAACATAATTGATTCACTAGGTAGTAAGGTATAAATGTCTTTAGTTCCACACAGGAGAAAATATAATTCTTCAGAAGATCATAGATAACTAAAGAATGAACACCATAATGACCAACAAAAAGGTTACATTCATCTGAAAATAAAACATCTACTGCCAATTCAGAAATTTGGTAAAATATAGATAATGCGAAAAATCCTTGGCATGACATATTAAATCTAAGAGATTTATGTGCCAACAATGAGATTAATGGACATGCAATTATTGACCCACTTCAATGTATAGTGGACGCTTTTGATTTATTACCTATTGTGCCAGATTGTAAGTTTTGTGGTGCAAAATGTTTTTATTTAGAATCATCTACATTTTTTTGTTCGTCAGGAGAAGTAAAATTAATAGAAATAGAAATGCCATCTGACTTAGTTGACTTGTATATTGGTAAGTCTAAAGGAACCAAAGAGTTTTGAAATTGCATTCATAATTATAATTATACGTTTGCATTTACATCAATGGTTGTATATTACTATAAATTATTAGCAAAAAGATGCAAAGGTATTTATATATTTCGAGTACAAGGTCAAGTTTATCATTTTATGGATCAATTGATACCACGAAATAATGAAAACCTAAAAATCTTCAACTATATTTTTTTTTGATACAGAACACGAAATTACTAATCACATGTGCATTAGTTCAAAATTTAAATAAGGTCTTGTAACAAAATTAATGAATATGCTTAAAATAAATCCATATGTTGTTTTTTTTTCAAAATCTGCACAGTTTTGGCAATTTAGATAAATATAAAATCCTTTTGCGGTTGGATCCTATGTGTGACCAATGTGTTTTCAAGAAACCTATTGTATCGCAAGTTGCTAATGTGATCAGAACTTAGTGAGACAAGCGCAAATACAAGTGAACAAATTCAAGTCTATACAAAAAATAACTACACTCAACTTATCAAACATTACTTTGGTTGTTATGATCCTATGCAATATCTATTAATATTTTCAAATGGTGAATCTGTTGCCATTGAAAATCGAACAACTAAGTTCAAGAGAAAAAGAATGTCTTGTAGAAAACATGTCTTGGTTAATTAGATTGTGACATAAGAAGATATTCAAACGTAATAGATTTTTTTAGAATTCAAAAATGAAGGTAAGTTTTGGTATTTGTTTTTCGTTAGTGATTGAAATATTTTCTACTATGAAGCTTATAGGTAGATAATGTTTTTATTATTTATGTAGGTACAAAGCATAAGAAACCTGGAAGATCGTTTGTTTCATGCTACAAGTATTATTGTTATAAATTACAAATAAGAAAAACAGTAAATCATTTTTACTACATGTTGATAGACTTTTACAACAATATGTAATAGATATGTATAATAAAATCGAAACATCAAGGTTAGAATTTTTCCAAAGAAAGAATTACAAGATAAATTACAAAGTGATGTATATTGTAATATATTAGATGGTATTTCTCAAGGGTATCAATGAGATGTTGATGTTGGTAAACATATAATATCACCTACATCATTTATTTGAGGACATAAAGATATGCGAAAGAGATATATGGATGCTATAGTTTTAGTGCAACTTTATCAAAAGTCTAATATTTTAGTAATAATAACAACAAATCCTAATTGGCCTAAAATAAAAGCAATGTGTTTGCCTATGATAAAATACAAAATAGGCCAAATTTAATTGTTAGATTATTTTGTGCTACTTGAATTTCTAAAAAATGAATTGTTTTTTAAAAAATAGATTTTCAAACAAATTGCTACTTATGTGATAGAATTCTAAAAAAGAGGTTTGCTTTGTATTCACTTCTTACTTATTCTTAAATGAGCATGTAAAATATTTCTTTTGAAGCTATTCAAAAGATATGGCTAAGGCTTATGATAGAGTGGAGTGGAGTTTTCTGAACAAGTTATGAGAAAGATGGGGTTTGCTTGGGGAGTGATTATGTGGATTAGGCAATGCCTTTGTACTAGCACTTTGTCCGTTAATATTAATGGTGAGTCATGTGGGTACATTAGGCCAACTCGAGGTATTCATCAAGGGGGTCCTCGCCGCTTTATCTGCTTTCTTATTGTTTCGAGAGGTTGTCTTATATTATTACACTGCTAGTGACCAAAGGGACTATAAGGAACGAGGGCTAGTAGGATGGCCCGATCATTACACATTTGCTTTTGTCGATGATTCGCTATTCTCGTGAGGCGTAGGCAGTCGTGCATAGGTGTTGCAAGGTTTGCTACATCGATAGTCAATGTTCGGGCTAGACAATCAATTTGGACAAGTCGTCAGTGTTTCTTAGTCATAATGTCTCCAGGGCAACACGGACTGAGATTTGTCAAATGATGTGGGGACTGCAGGAAAAATCTAATACTCGTTATCTAGGATTGCCTATGAGGATTAGCCGCTCGAAAAGGGAGGTGTTTAATCTTATCATTCAGAAAGTGTAGCACCGAATCCAGAATTGGAAGACTCAATTCTTGAACTTGGCGGGCAAAGAAATACTCCTTAAATTGGTGATCAATGCTTTACAAACATATGTGATGGGCTGTTTTAAACTTCCCTTGGGAGTCCGTAAAGAGATTTGTCATCTTACGGCGAATTTTTGGTGGGGTGTGCATAAGGATGCAAGATGTAAAATCCAATCAAGAGGTGGCAGGAGCTTACTAAGGCTAAAAAGGAGAGAGGATTGGGGTTTCAGGATCTTTTAATGTTCAATGATGCTTTGCTGGCTAAACAGCTCTTGCGAGTCATGTCACAACTGGATTTATTGATGAGTCGAGTCATGAAAACCAAATATTTTCCTAATGATCGCTGTAATCCGCGTGGAGATGACTAATGCGCCTTGGTTGTGGAAGGGTGGATGGGAACAAGAAGTATTTTGCAAGGATGGAGCCGCATACTCGCGAGCACGCGATTCGCTAGGTCAAGATATCATCATTTGCAGCAAGAGAGACAAAATGTAGATCAGCAACCTGAATGTAGTAATGCGCGAGAGAGAAGGCATGGTATGTGGAATGCAACCTAGAAGCTGAAGGTGACATGTAAAGTTAAGTATTTTGTATGGTGGTGTTGTCACAATATTTTGCCAATAAATGCTAAGTTGTATCAAAGGCAAATGCGAGTGGAGCCTTCATGTCCATTGTGTGAAAGGGAGGGTGAAACGATTGAGCATATGGTGTTCAATTGTTCTCGCGCTAAAACCATTTGGCGGGTAGCTAATATAGACTGGGCTAAGTTGGGTCGATACTAGGTCAATTTTCAGCAATGGTGTCAGGATTTATGCTCTCGGCAAAGAGAGGATACTTGGAAGGAACGAGCTCAGTTTACAACCTACATTCTATGGATGATATGGAAAAGCAGGAACGTGTGAGTTTTTCAGTGAGAATGGATGGAGGCAAGGGACATAGTGGAGTTGGCGAGGCACGCTTGGTTGGAGTTTTCAGTAGCAAATAGGAGTTAGTTAGGATCGGATGATTGATTAATGGCTGACGTGTAAATAGGGTGGGTGGTGTATAAGAGGTGGAACATGACAGTGTTGTGGTCGATAGTTACTCTTTTGCTTAGTGTCGACCATTTTTTACTTGTCCTGTATTTTTGTGAGATGGAGGGTAGTTTGTTGACATGTGGTCAATTAGTCTTAGCCACACTAAGAGCTAATAAGAGTCCAATTGTGGTGGACATTGCTTGTACAGTTTAACTGTTAAGAGTTAATAACATTATCGATCTTTTGGAAAAAAACAAAAGCTATTGATCAAATACTTTGTGTAGAATTGCCTGATTCTAGTGTTAATCCATATTTATTTTTCTTAGTAGTAAAACATATTATGCATGGATCTTGTAGTACTCTTGGTCCAACGTGTCTTTGTATGAAAAAAGACAAAGGCTATAAATTTAATTACCCCGAAGAATTCTCAAAAAATACAAAATACATAATTGATTTATATCCAATATATTGACAAAGAAATAATAAACGATTTGTTGTTATAAGAGATTCGAAACTTGATAATCGTTGGGTAATATTTTATAGTCCATATCTTTTAGTCAAACTAGATTGCCACATTAACGTAGAAATATGTTCAACTATTCAAGTTATAAAATATATTTACAATATCTATATATATATATATATATATATATATATATATATATATATAAAATCTTATATGCATTGATTGTAGACAAAATGGATCCTAGAGTTGATGAAATAAAAATTTCCAATGTGCAAGATGGATTTCACCTCCGTGTCGCTTGGTGAATCTTTAAATTTGACCTTAATCATATACATCCATCGATTATCCCTTTACCGATTCATTTAGAAAACAAATAACCCATTACTTTCCCAGCCAGTCAATCATTAGATAGAATTGTTAGCAACCCTGAAGTGACAAAAACTATGTTAAGAAAAAAAATTTATATGAATAAATATAATGATGATGCTAAGAATTTTAAATTGCTTATATGTTGAATTCCCTCAATATTTTACGTGGTGTAGTGATTTAAAAGAATAGAAACAATGTAAACAACAAGAAGTAATTGATCGTGTTATTAGTTGTTACCCATCTGAAGATGAAAAGTATTACTTAAAGTTGCTATTAATGTATGTAAGAAAATCAACTTCTTTTGTAAAATTAAAAACTGTTAATGGTAAAAATTTTAGTACATATCGAGAGGCTCTACACGTATCAGAATTAATGCAGCAAGATGATGCTAGCAAATTATGTCTTCAAGAAGCTTCTGTTTGTCTAATGCCTACAATTTTACGACAAGTATTTGCTACTATATTAGTTTACTTCAATCCAAAGAATCCAAAAACTTTATGGTTAATTTGAAGATTTCCTTTCATAAGATTTTAAATGTGATAAATCTCTTAATACAAATGTTACTGACATAAAGTGTTAAATATCATTGCATATCACTTGCATTCAACGGAAAAAAAACTTCAAGACTTGTTTCCAATGGATAGTGATATGCAAATAATTTTCAATGTAGTTTAACAAGAGAGCTATGAGTTGAACCAGAAATATGTGTATCTAAAGAAAATCTTTTAACTATTTATCAATTAAATAAGACACTAAAGTTTGCTTATAATCAAAGTTTATATTCCGTCAATAATAATTTACGAAAGGCATTTTTTATAGATAGATCAACCTGGAGGTAGTGAGAAATTTTTTATATAAATGCTTTGTTGCTACGATAAGATCTATTAGTCACATTGCACTTGTAACAACCACTTTATGAGTAGCTATTTCTTTACTCCTAGGAGGACGTACATCACATTCATGATTTAAAATTCCTCTCGATGAAAATGAATATAATTCTTCTAGTGTTAACAAACAAAGTAAACTAGCTTATTTATTATGGGTGACCAAATTAATTATTTTGAATAAAGCTACAATGGCTAAACGCAATATTATTGAAAAGTTTGACCAAATGATTAGAGATACAATGAACTCTGTAATATAATTTTTGGTTTTAAAGTTGTAGTATTTGGTGGTGATTTTCATCAAACATAACTTGTTTTTCCTAGAGGAACTAAAGATGATATCATAAATCCATCAATTGTTGCATCACCTTTATAGAAGCAATTTGAAAAATTAAAGTTACAGCAAAATATGCGAGTGTTAACTGATTTCGACTTCTCAAGATATACATTAAGAGTAGGTGATGGAGTCGAACACTCTAATGAAAAATATTAAATTGAGATTCCATTAAGGGCAAATATAAAATTTATAGATGATGTAATGTCATTACATGTATATTATGATGTAGTATTTCCAAACATTATAGAGAATAATTTTGATACATCTTTGTTTATATAGAGAGCTATACTTATTACAAGAAATGAATTTGTTCATGCAATTAATGATGTTTTAATTAATAGATTTCTAGGTGATGAAGTTATGTATTTAAGTTGTGAGGAATATATTAACGCTTCTTCTTTACTGCATCTAACAAGAATTATTCCATTCTTTAATCCCTCAAGGACTTCCTTTTCATAGATTAATTCTCAAAAAAAACAAAGAAGCTATCATATTACTTAGAACTATTAACCCCAATGAAAGTTTATGTAATGGCTCACGTTTAGTTTGTAAAAATTTTGATACAAATATTATTGATCCTGAAATTTTAGTTAGGAAAATATGTATTTATTCATTTGTTACATTAGAAACTCTACAAAACAACCTTTCTTCCATTCCATTTAAGAGAAAAAATTTTTCAATACATTTGTGTTTTGCTATGACAATTAATAAAGCACAAGGTCAGATTTTAGACTTTGTCAATGTTTATTTAAAAGAACCAATATTCTCACACGGTCAACTTTATGTTGCATTATCAAGAGTACAACCCATGAATAAATTAAAAGTACTTATTAGACCATCGAAGTTGTTGGTGAAAGATACTAATTTAACTAGAAATGTTGTGTATCATGAAGTTCTAACAATTGTAGAAGATATACGAATATTATTAGTTCATTTGATAATAAAATAGGTATATTTTATAAACTAAACCATTTTTTTATCTTGTCTCTCTTCATAACGTATTATTTATATACACAATTTATTTTAATATTGATATCTTTGTTACATAATTTTGTTATATCTCAATATTGTTCACAAATTATAATGATAAGACACTATAATATCATATATGTTTGACTTATATAGTTAAAAATGTTTACTGTTGATATTTCAAAATCAACAAAGATATATATTGTGTATTTTTTGTTATGTATATTGATATAGATTATTTTCTTGTTAATATTTCCCATTATTTTTCATGAATGTTAGTTCAATAATGTTACATTAAAAAGGTCAGATTGTTTGATGGTTGTGACATGTTCTTATAATATCATTTCACATAATTGAATAGTATTTCACATAACTCGGGTGTACTTGGTTCAAGAGTTTGGGAAAAAAGGGATGAGAATGGAATGATTGATAGTGGTTGGTGAACAACTTTCATTACATGAGTAGTATTTTCATATCCTACTACTTAGAATCCACCATACCCCACTTTTGGGAGTATGAAAGTGATTAACCAACAAAACTTCTTTAGTATTATGATTATTATTATTATTATTACTAATTTATATAAACAAATAAATTAATATTAATATTAATTAATAATTAATTAATTAAGATTAATTTAATCAATAATGATTTTAATAAATAATTAATTATTAATATTATAATAATAATTAATTAATACTAACTATTAAAATTAATCTATAATTAATATAAATTAATTTATAATTAACTTATTATTATTAAATATCATAATTAATTTGTATTACACTTTGGAATTTTGAATTTCAAATCAAAAGTTAACTAAATTTCTATTTCTAAAGAATCAGAAAACCAACCACCATCATTGATAATCATAATCATTTCACATCCTCAACTAAGCAACACAATGGTAATGAAAAAACCTATCTCCATTCCCCACTATTATCATTGTCATTATCTTTCCCATTTCTCTGAATGAACCAAGCGCACCATACTTCTCATTCTTAATTAGAATACAACTAAGAAAAAAAAAAGTTACATAACGACAACTTGATATAACAAATAATTTTTAATACCCATTTCTTGTGGTTAGTTTAATGTAACAAAAGTAACATACTGTATTATGATCAAATATACAATGGTGCGCTTGGTGACTAATGGGTGTCGAAACTACCAAAAATAATCCTTCTTTGGGTTAAGTTCTGTAGATGGGAGTGAGAGGGTCGAATCCCTAGAAATTGGTTAAATTTACTCAAATAAAATAAAATAAAAGAGGGGTTTTTGTATTATAAAACGAAGCAAAACTAATTAAGACAACCAAACAAATTAAATTACTAACTAAAAATGTGAGGAAAAATTAATATCGAGAAGCTTCCAACCAAGAATTAATTTCAGAATTGATTCCTTGAATTGATGATTCAAATATGGGTTCTTTTATCTTGAATAAATTGGTTATAGTTGTTGAAAGTCCATACTCGAACAACAAATCTTTTCTTACTTTTTCGATAACTTTCGGATCTATCCTATGAGTTATTTCTCTAATAAAGAAACACAACCTTCGGATCTGTCCTATGAGTTATGTCTGTTAATTGAATTAAGATTCAAAAATACCCAATTACTAGCCAGTAAACCCAAAAATGCCTTGTTTATTTAAGTTAGATTATATATTTTCATAACATACAATCTTATTTAAATTAGATTATATATTTTCATAACATATAATCTAAGGCATTAATTACCTTTTGATGTTGTTATTTGTCACTTGAATTAGAACAATCAACCAATGATTAATTATTCTAAATGACTATCTACCGAATTCAACTATCAAACAATAGGCCTCTTGTCTAATAATTCAATCCAATAATATAATGAAGCATAGAAAATATATAAATACTCAAGAATAAAAGAAAATAATAGAATTACCGAAATCTCACAGTTGTTAGAATCAAACCTCAATTAATCTTGATTGGAAAAATAAGAATTTAGCTAGGCATAGTAGAAGAAAGTACAAGAAGAATCAAAGGATGCGTTGCCGCTTTGTCCTCCCGTATGCTCTCACGTCCTTTTTGTTTTTTTGTTTTTTTTTTTTTTTGGCGGCAGCTTTGTTGTTTTCTTTTCTCTCCAGGAAACAATGAATGAATCGCTGAATGGCCGTAAACTCCCTCTTCATATAGGTGCGGTTGTTTCCTTTTTCTTTTCCTTTGCTTTCCTTTTGCCGCCCGACTTTCTTTGTTTCCTTTTTTCTTTGTACAGCTTTTGTCTTGTTTCCTTTTCTTGTTTCCCTTTCTTGTGTGGCTTCTTTTGTTTCCAAATTGCAGCCTTTTGTCTTGTTTCCAAGTTGCAGCCTTTTGTCTTGTTTCCAAATTGCAGTTGCCCGCTTGTCTTTTTGTTTTCCTTTTTCTTTTCTCCAATTTGAGGCTGATTTTGTTCCTTTTGCCGTTGCTCTCTTCAGGAAAAATATGATAAGGGCGGCTGCTCTCCAGGGAATAATTAAGGGCGCCGATCTCAAGCATACAAAATAAAAGAAACCCTAGAAGATTTAGGCAAGAGATAAATTTTCTCTTCATTTGTTCACTTTTTCTTAAAAATGTTCCACCCTAGCCATCAATCATAAAAACAATTAATAGTCATATAAACAAGCATTTTAATCAACTAAAATACAAGGAAATTGACCCAATAAATATGCAATTATACATTCCATCAGTGACAAAACAAATTAGCTATTGATACTATTTATTTTATTTAATTTCCTATAGTTGTACTAAATTTTAAGTAGCTACAAGTATTTATAATACATAAGATGATACATTGATTCATAATTTTACTTTACAAGCCCATGAAGGATAGATGCATGATATTGAAGAATCTAACACCAACTACTAAAAATTTGTTTGTTGAAGTATTAGTAGTAGAAAAAACGTTGATTTGATTGATGAGATGGGGAACAACACAACAACGGCTTGTTTTTTTACGATAAAGAGGTATAAGATATTTATGATTGAATGTCAATGACTATATTTACCTCAAGTGCAATTTACTAAGAATTTTGTATTTGTTGACAAAGATACCTCAATGCCATGTATCATCTATCATGATGACATCCAACACTGGATAAAGTATTGCAGTTGTATCGCACTTATTATATTGGAAATGGAAAGTTTAGATATGCAAATGAAAATTTACCAATGTTAGTAGATTCAAAATATCAAATGATACTAAATAAGAGTACTTTTAGACTCATGAATGAAGAAAATCATCCGTATTTGGAAGACATATATCATCTTACCCTATCTGCATGTTGTTTTAAATTCAACAACTCCAAAACCATCAGAACTTCTACTATACTCTTAGAATTTTAATTATCATAAAAATCATATTTAGTTATATTATAATTCTTACAGATTTGAAGTGCAATTTTTTGATGGGATTGGACATTTAAATAGTCTCATAGAACAGAGAGAAGTCGAATTCTTGCTAGGCATGTGGCATGACATTAAACCATCAAAAATTAATTTCAACTCTCAAAGCTTCCGTAGTATAACGGGAGTCGAGTCGTCTTCTCATGGAATGGTGGATTTATCTCTCAACAAAATAATTGGGGGTTATTTTTAGACAATACTAAAAATGAAAAATACAAAATAACAAATTAAGACTAAATGTAATAATTAAAGCAGAATTCAAAGTGGTAAAATTCAATAATTAACAAATTCTAGTCAAATGAATAATTTTAGAACTGGTTCATTCAATTAGTCATTAACACAAGATTAATCTTATAAATTCACAAATAAATTGGTTATAGACACGTAGTACCACGAAGCATCCAATTTCTACTTATTTTATCTGCAATTAAGAGACCTCATTAATTACTTCTCTTATCAGTAAATAACCTAGGTACCATTATAGAATTCATTATCCACAGCATTAAAAATTAGAGAAACCCAATTCTAACTAACTCACATAGTGGTTGTTTCAATTAGATTATTTATCCATTGACACAATTGAATCACTTAGCAAATAATAATCATGCCAATTGCTACTTCACTAAAACAATCAAACTTTGACATCCTAGTTAGTAGTAGATTATATTGTCAATCAAATAATGGTGCCAAATACCCAATTAAACAACACAAACGTAAATAAAAAATTGTGAGAAATAAACAAATACCCATGAATTTATAAGAACATTAAAAACAATAAGTCTCACAATTGTTGTAGAACCAGCTTTCAATTACCCTCCAACTAGACTAAGGGTTTAGTTCCTAGACATGACAGATGGCAAAAGAAAAATAAAAAGGAGAAAAGAGAGAGTGAGAGGCGATGGAGAAAAAGATGTATGTGTGGCGGCTGCCTCCCTCTCTTTTCACCTCTAGGGTTTTCTCTTATAACCCAAGTTGTTTCTTAAAAGTTTGGTAAATATCATAATTCTGAAAGGTTACTAAAACCAAAATTCTATTAAAAAATGAGATAAAACAAGAATAGGATAATTACTCCCAACTAAAATAAAAGATTTATTTTCTAAAATTTTGGCTGCAATATTCTCTTTTTTTAATTGCCTTTTAGTCGCCCAACAACTCTTTTTTTAATGAAAATCTCGTTGAACTCGTCTATGTCTTAAGTGTGCCCATGCCTAATATCGGAAGGTCTTCTGATCACACTTTTTTACAAAATTTCGCTTTTTATACCCCCTTTTCTTGTAATCTCTGCTTTCAACATCTAAAACACAAAACATAATCAAATAAATTAAATTCATTCTAAAATCAATCAAATATCATATAAATTATTAACAAATTATATAAACAAATTAAGCTCTATCAGCGTGTCTACAAAAAATGTCATTGAAGCTAAACTAAAAGTATATATATTTTATAAAATGCTTTAGAAACAAATAAATATTTTACCATGTACATGTTGAAAGAGTTGACATTATGTACATATATATATGCTAAACTAAAAGTATATATATATATATATATATATATATATATATATATATATATATATACATGTACATTATGTATAACGGGAAGAAAGAGTTGACCCTAATGTTATCAATGAAAAGTTTGAAAATGTACCATTATTGTTTCATGTTAAACATTCGGCGGTTTCATTGGTGGTAAAAATGTTGTTTGTATACATTGATGGCCTGTCTTTCAATGTCTAAGACAACTGTAGGATTACAAGATATCACAAAAGCATCATTCTTTGATATCTCAAAAAAAAACTAACTTTGGATGCTCCTATCATCGAATATGAAGAAAGTGCATCAACAACAAAATGAAAAATGCGCCATCTTGCAGAACATGCAAGTTCAGCTGGTAAGAGAATCATTTATACAACAATTAATATGTTTGATGAACATAGTAAACATGCAAAACAAGAATTAGTTCTTGTGATCGTAGTGTGCTGTTAACTACTGTTGAATATAACTCCTTTTGTTGTATTATATATGTATACTTAACTAGCACATTTTGTGTATTATATGTACACATTTTGTTTGTAAGTAGTAAAACAGTTATTTGGTACTATGTATAAACAATTAGATTAAATATTTGTTTTGTGAAGTATACGTTTTTATACAAGATTATCATTGCATGTTATATATATATTGCTTTGTGTACATTTACATGGATTCAAATAAGTTAGTTTCAAAAAACTGTTTATGTGATTTTCTTCCCATGTTATTTTTTCTTCTAATAGAGAAACAAATAGATAAAAAAATAAAATACTTACAAAGCATTAAGTAGAATATATATATAAATATATTAAAATATAAAAAGTATTTATATCATTTCCTATTAAAATATGTATTGATTTATGATTTATTATATGTTGACGTATAAATAGCTGCTATTTAGTTTAATTCATATTTGGTTGTATGTTAGACAACCATGTAATCTTGCTAATGTATAGTGTACGTATGTTGCATTTTAACATAGCAATCACAATGACTCATCCATGTTTGCTCAATAAACCATTTCAAACTAAAATGTAATCAAGTATTTTGGTTATATATAACCAAATTGTTCCATGTGCCTGTGCTATGATAATACATGAAACCAAGTTAAACACCAATTGTCCATTTACATATACTTTGTATCTTCCACGTATATTTAAAAATCACACATGGAATTCAATGAGTATACAAATATTGTTTCTTGATTTATATATAACACATCGATTGTCATGATTATCAACGTATCAACAATATTATTTCCCTTGTAGACCTTTTATAGTTATGAAAAAACATTTGTTGTATCAAATCCAATGGACATAAATCAGTGTTGCACATGTTTCGACTGTGGTCAGCATTATTATAATTATATGTTACAACAAGACGTCAAGAAAATATTTAAACATTTTTTCTCCAATCCAGCATGAAGTTTTGCTTTACACAAAATATTGGCAACAAAATGGAAACTCATGATTTTGATAGATTATACAGTTGATATCGAAACAAGTATCCATCACTAAAAGTGAAAATTTTCTTTTATATGTTTGTGTAAAGTTTTATTTATTCTTCAAATTCGCTATAATATATTTGTTATTGTATACTAATTAACAAATCAAATACTACGGTATGTATTTAGTGTATTAACAACTAGCATGTTTTGTACGTTTCTGTGGTATAATTATTGTGACTCTTAATTTTTTTACATATGTTATTAATGAATATTAAAAATGTATTAACTTATACAAAACTCTTTATTGTAAAAGAAAAATTACAACCGCAAATTCAAACATTAATTATAATCAAACACAACTCATACATCATGCACCTTACATTGTTCCGATTTGGTTATATTATACATTTTTTAACAATTTTAAACTTATAACTAATAAACAAACGCATGCAAAAATACCATTAAATTTGTTACTTAAAACACACTAATATACAACATTACAACAGAAAAATAAAAAATTATTTCTTAATCGATATTGTCGATTGATGTCATTCTAATATATGGTTCCATGCTCCTTCAACGTCTCAAGATGATTAACAATTTATTCTATTCATGGTGGTTCTAGTCCAGTTCTCAACACTTCAAATAAAACCAACAACCATTCTCTTCTGTGAAAAAACGAGTGAGTAATTGATGTAATTCTTGTCTCGTATTTGCATGCCTTCTGACCAATTTTCGATCAATTTCAAAATTCCTCCATAATAGATCAGTACAATCATCCGCACTTAGTACATATTGAATCCTAATCACCATAAAATCCACGATTAATCCATTTATGATATAGTAAATATTACAATTATTATTAATATATGATACCTGTATGCATTAGTAAAATACTATTCATACCTCTGGTAGTTGTCATCCATTCCATTCTCATATGAAAATCGAACAAAATTCATGCGTAATATCCAATAACAACACAAGTAATTTTATCTGTTTAAGAAAACTCACAACACTCTATGTTATGAAAAAAACTAACAATCGGTATATATATATAGATATAGATATATATATATATATATATATATATATATATATATATATAAAGCCAATTATATACTGTTTAGCAAATGCCACATAGGTTTCATATAAGAACATGCGATAGCATAAAACTAGCAATTCAATGATGACTCATTGTCATACTTAAAATAATAACAATAGTGATACAACCAAACACCTAGATTATAAAAATATTGATTAAAAAAAAGACTAAAACTATATATATAAACATAAATATTATATCTATCTTATACATATTGTTACAAATTACATATTACTAATAAAAATTTTATTAAATCAACTTAAATATATATATATATATAAACATTTATAATTGGTAAGTATTAAACGCAATGTATTATCAGTAAATCATTGTTATATCAACAGGTTACTAATGTAGAAATATGCCATACGCAAAATAAATAAATAAATAAATACTTTAATTGCCATACAAATACTTCTTATTAATATTTCTTATATTCTTTATAATAGTTTACTAAACATTCATCATCAATAACATTTTTCTCAACTAATAAACAGTTCCAAAAACAAAAACTATTTTTATCCTTATTGTAAATCTAAAACGAAAATTTTGGTTGGTGATCATATAAACTTTTTTTTTCTTTTTTTAATAAGTTAACTATTCCAATTAACACGGCTAACGACAAGGTCATGCGGTCCTCTGCACTCCACCTAGTTTTATCTTACTTGTGAGTAAGATATTTTTTTGCTTGGGTTTGGTTTGTGTGTCATAAGGGGAAAATTTTTGAAAAGGAAGATACAACAAAAAAAATTAATTTATCAAGAAATAGAAACCAACTTTTATTTAATATTATAAAATTTTCTTTATTAAAGTTTTCTACACATTAAAACAACATTGATATTCAGACACTTGTATTACAGCGACAAAATGAAAAAATAACTATTTTACAGAAGTTTTATTCGAAACCTTGAATGCATAAGTGTGTGTCAATGTTATAAAAGAGAAAGCTATTGTAATATAACCTAAGTTTATCACAAAAATATATAAAAAGAATTTAGATTCGACGAGACGAAAGAGTGCAAAAATGTTCAATTACGATTCCAGAATATAAATGTAAAAATCTTCGTTTGTTTTATTCATAAGAAAATAGTCATCTATAAGGGATTGCGAACTTAAAATTATTTAGACATTCTATCACGTGCTATAAATATAGCCATGTTTGAATGAACCTTCAATAATTTTTTTATTCGAGTTTATTCAAAAACCTGGGTGCATAAAAAAAAAAAAACTGTTGTAATATATTCTAAATTTATCTAAAAAAAATATCAATAAAATTAAGGCTAAATTACATATATCTCTCCTAAGGTTTGAATATATTAACAATTGCCTATTGAAATTTGGAAATATTGTGGTTTCCCCCATTGACCATCTAAAAGTTTTTCGTTGCATAAATCATGAAATGACTAAAAAGCTAAACAAAATTTGAGCATAAAGTACTTTCAAAGTACATAAGAAATAAATTAAGATATTTCTTGAAAAGAATATGCAACTATAAGTAATACTATAATATAAATGTAACTTGAAAAAGGTAAACTAATCCCCATTTTTTCCTCATTTATTAGTTAATTTATGAATTATGTAACAAGAGACTAATTTTTAGATAGTTGAAGAGGAAGACCATAATATTTCCAAACTTTAGAGGGTAATTGGTAATAAAGTCAGGAAAAAATATTAAAGATCCCAGAAAAAAGGAAAAAAATGCAAAAAGTTTTGATTGCGCTTCTTATATAAGAAAGAAAAATCCTCATTCGTTTTTATTGCTATTGCAATATTGGATTACAGACTTAAAAATTATTTTGGCCTCTCATCACGCATTATAAATATCTGGACAAACATTCATCAAATATTATCATTATCTCGCATTTTGAATTTTAGATAAACTTAATGCACAGTTAGACTTTAAACAACAAACGGTAAATAGTTTACTTGAATTTCCATTTCGAGTTGTATTGTCGATAATGTCATTTGGATACAAATAAGTTGGAAAAACAATTAAAGAGTATAAGCTAAATATATATCTTTGAAATGAAGCATGACCTAAATTTTTATATGCTAAATTGACAACATATAAAGAAACATAGCTAATAGATTAGACTATTAACTTTTTTAAAATTTATCATACTATATTAGTTTATGCTAAATAATTTAATAAAGTTCGATTGAAATATTTAACTCTTTTGAAAGTAAATTCATTGATTAATAATATTTGCTAAAATTTTCTATTTTATCTTTTTAAACTTTTATTAAAAAGTAATATCAACGTGGAGTGATTGCCAATCAACTAAATGTCCTTGAAAAAGTGAAAAAAAAAAATTACTTTTCATATCTTTAAATAGGCGCGCCATTTTATTTTTTCAAAAAACATAGTGTTTTACTATTTACACTTACTATCAATAGTTAGAAAAATACATGAGCGAAGCATATGCTGCATCATCATTGTTATTATATTATTATTATTATTATTACTCAGTTTGTCACAAAAAAATAGTCTAATTTAAAAAAAAAATTTAAAATGTCCACTTTTAAAATAAATTTCTAATGCCCATATTAAAAATAATTATGTGTGACCATAATTAAAAAGTAAGGATAAATAAGTAAAATTGTACATTTAATGATTTAAGAAAACACATGTGAAGCATAGTGTTTACTGATGCATTAAATATATGAGAATATAATTTATCAGGATAATCCTAGTAAATCACTTATCAGGCATCCAATCATATAATAACACATAAGGTATTTTTAGTAATTAACTTATACTCGCTTCTCTAACCACGTGAGAATCCTTTGTCAATTTTTTTTACCAAAGCCAAACTAAGTCGCAGCGTTCTTCACAAAAGCAACCCAATATTAAAAGGATCAAAATTGCAGTAGAACAAGCAAATCAATTTTTCAAGCAAAGCCGCGCTTCACAAGATCAAAGACGAACGCAACCCAAAGAAACCAATCAGCAAACGATTAGCTACTGTGGACAAAAAAAATGAAAAAAAAAACCCTGCCCTTTACAGTAGCTAATCGTTTGCCGATTGGTTTCTTTGGATTGCGTTCGGCTTTGATCTTGTGAAGCACGGCTTTGCTTGACAAATTGATTTGCTTGTTTTGTTGCAATTTTGATCATTTTGATATTGGGTGGCTTTTGTGAAGAATGGATTTTGTTTTTGTGAAGAACGGCTATTCGGCTATAGCTTGGTTTGGCTTTGGTAAAAAACTTTTGACAGAGGATTCTCACATGGTTAGAGTACTGAGTATAAGTTAATTGCTAAAAAATACCTTATGTGTCATCATATGATTGGATGCCTGATAAGTGATTTATCAGGATCATCCTGATAAATCATATTCTCTAAATATATTGTACCTAATAAATAAATAAATAAAGTTATAACAACCCCTAAGTATATATATCTATATATATATATTGGAAATCCGTATTTCGTGACATAGATAATGAATAAATAGAAGTTAATATCATTCCAATTGCCATTACAAACGTAATTAGTATTTTTGGCATTAAAAGAAATTTTTGGTTGGTAATTATTCCAAAACATACTATCAATTCCGCAACAAAACCACCCATACCTGGTAATGCAAGGGAAGCCATGGAAAAGCTATTGAACATTGTGAATATTTTTGGCATTCGGATAGCTATTCCACCCATTTGGTCAAGGTAAACAACGCGTAGTCTATCGTAATTGGTACCTACCAAGAAAAAAAGTGTAGCACCAGTTGGACTCTCATGTCGATCCGAATGAATCACCCTTTCCATGGAGATAAATCTTTGCCTCCGAGGAAAGAGGGTAGCAAGTTACAAATTCTGTCTCGGTAGGACATGTATTTCTATTATTATGAAATTCATAAATGAAGTATTACTTGTAGGATTACCATTATCCTTTTTTGAGTGACAAATACATCTATTTCATTAGGAATTGATGATCTTTCAACAATACCTTCAAAGGGATGACTCTGGCCATAACAAAATTGGCAAATCCAAGATGTACTCCTACAGGTAAAGGGAGTTCGAATAGGTATTGTTTCGACGTGAAAAGTTATGAATCGATTGACAAGCCCAATAACCCGATCACAAGAGTACCAGTTACAGTACCTATTATCCAAAGAGGAATTCTTTCAGTAGTATCGGCCATTTACCCCATTTCACTCGTGATTTCATCAAGTGTTCGTGCTAGAGACATAAACCATAAATGAATATTAACATAAGTGCAGTTTAAGGGTCTAAGACCAAACCATTTAGAAAACATATTAACATAGAAAGAGGAAACATATTACAATTTGCAAGGGTTTAGAAAACATAATCTCCAAAACCAATTAGGAAAGGATTTGATTGGTTATGAATAAAGTTTGCATAAAAATCTAATTCTTTAAGATAATTTAGTATATGTTGGATATGTACTTTTTGGATTAGTCCTTTTTTTTTTAAAGAAAAATTACTCTAAATAGTTTCAAAGTCAAAGTCTTACAAATTAAATATGTGAGCAAACATATTGTTTTCATTTTATTTGTGAAGAACAAAAAATGATAAATGAGAAAAGTATCATTAACTTAGAGTTTTTCTACAGTTACTAAGAACTTTGTGAGATTAATTTAGAAAATGAGAAAATGACCAAAAAAAGATTTCCTAAGAAAACATAGCGTACTATTATGACAAATTACGCAGTATGTTTTATTTACATCATGTAATAAATTTTCCATTATTACTAGAACTTTGTGAAATTAATTTACCAAATGAACAAAAAAATATAATCAATTAAAATTATGAATTAATTATTATACCAAATAATTTGATCTTTTTATTTATATTTTTTTTATAATTCTCAATCATAACTCTCTTGGAATATTATAAATATAAATATTAGATGTTTAAGAAAATTAACATATGGAAAATATAATATTATTAGGTATTTACAATAGGAGTAATGAATAACATTATAGATTAATTAACACTGTTCTATGTCTAATGAGATAGATTCACGTGGGCTTTCGTAGGACTCTTCAAAGGAGCTATGAACGCTTGTTTGCTCTAGCTCCACAGGTTCATCCGGAGGATAAAAATGAGGTTTTGGAGGCAATTGAATACCTTTCGAATCACCTTGTAGCATGTCCAAAACTTCTCTCATTGAAGGCCGATCATTTGGGGTCATTTGTATGCACCACAGGGCAATCAAAATTAGTTTTCTGGCAATTCCTCGTTCTTCTTCGGTTAAACGATCTCCAATTTCTACATCTGCTCCTTGGGGAAATTGATCGTATATCCACGAGGGGAAGTATATTTGACTCGAATGCTCTGCATTTGCATTCAAATTCCTTCTCCTTCCAGCCATCTCCATTAGTAACATTCCGAAGCTATAAACATCTGCCTTGTACGAAACATCCCCAATCCTTTTGTAGAACAATTCTGGAGCCATGTATCCTAGTGTTCCTCGCACAGCTGTCATAGTTACAACATTATTTTTAACAGGACGTAGTTTAGCAAGTCCAAAATCCGAAACCTTGGGTACAAAATTTTCATCAAGCAGAATATTATGTGGTTTAATGTCAAAATGCAAGATTTGCATATTGCAACCTTGATGTAAATAATCTATCCCCCGTGCCACTCCCACGGCGATCTCATGTATATTACTCCAGTTCAATTTTGAATCATTGGGAGACTGTGCAAATATGAACTTATCCAGAGAACCATTGGGCATGTAATCATAAACTAAGGCATTCTTTGAGGCTGTGGCACAAAATCCCACTAAACGAACCACATTAAGATGGTGAATTCTTCCCAGAGTTGCAACTTCATTGATGAAATCTTGGCCATTACCTTTCGAATTACTCAGCATTTTGACAGCCACAAATTGGCCACTGCGCAATTTTCCTTTGTACACGGAACCATAACCTCCTTCGCCTAACTTTTCCTTGAAATTATTGGTTATCTTCTTAATTTGTTTATAGGAGTACCTGATTGGAACCATGTTGTTGCGACTTTGGAGAAATTCTTCAATTGTATCATATATTGATAAATGTCTTCGTCGGCATTTGTAGATGAGAAATGCGAAGAGGAGTATACTGCCAACTATTCTCGTTGCTCCAGTGATCATTACTGGAATAGACTCAAAGGAAAAAGCATTATAAACAATAATGAATTCAATTGTTAACATGTATTTATCATTTATTGCTAAGAGAAAATTTTGAAACCTTACGTAATATTGAGGATGAGCGTAGCATACCATGCCACAGGTCCCTCACTGTCATAGAAAAGAATATCGTCATTAGCAGATTAGATTTTAAGTATTAATTGCAATATTTAAATTAGATTGAAGCATAAACAATGTGGAAGTAGGTACATAAACAAGATAGTAGCGAAAGATTAAACTTTGCCCCCACTAAGTTGAGCATCTGATTCTCGTTGTAGCAATGAATGATTAATTCCCCAATAGAGTAAGTAGCAGTAAGTTAGCAATGTTGGATTGGTGCAAACCAAAAAAAAAAAGGAAAAGAGGAAAAGTGTTGATCTAAATGGGAAAATCACACTTTGGTTCACTTATATTTAGTTCAGTAATAAGCAAAGTCCTTTAGATTTACAGTACTGACACTTTTAGTCTCCCAACTTTGTATTTGTGGCAAAACTATAACTTTTCATGGGGATTTACAGGTCAGAATTGACTTAATAAGTAGTCAAAGCTCATTGCTATTAATTCAAAAAAAAATTTAATTATTTTCATAACATCTCTCTTTTGGTCGCCATTATTTGTGACCAGGGATAAAGTTAATTCCCAATATTTATAATCTGACATTTTTATTCCTTAACTTTTTTCCTGTGAACTTTGATTAGCAACAAAGTCAACTATGTTCATTATGATTCGATTAAAGAATTTTTGTCCCTTAAAAGAAAAATTAAAGGACTATGTTTGCCTTTTATCCCAAACATTGTAAACCAAAAGTGATATACTACAAAATATGATTTATATTTTGAAATTAAAAAAATAGTAAATGACCATTGACTTTGTGTAAAGTCAACTATGACCTTTCTAAATTAAGGTAAAATGTCCTAATTTTGTGAACAAAACAAACTTGAGATACTGGTAACTATGTTTGGTGAGTCATCTAATTTCAAAAAGAAATTTTTTTTCTCAGAAATAAATAAAAAACCAAAGCAATTGTTTATTTTATTTTAAATTTAAATTAAAATTTAAAATTTCCACTAAAATTCTCCTCACATTCTTAAAAAGAAAAATTTCTCTCCAACACATCTTTTTTTTTTTTTATTTCCCCTTTAACACAATTTTTCTTACAAAAAATTCTCACATAAATTTTCACAATTTCTAATATTCACAAATAAATTACTATCTGAACATAGTTCTAAATTTAACAACCAAGTTTGTTTAACCTAAACATAAGGGACAAAAGTACAATTTTTATAATTGCTTTTAGGGTTAGTGGGGCCAGAAAGAAAATTAAAGTTCTTTATTTTCTTTTTATAACCAGCGCACAATCAGCGCACAATGTTAACTGTTTTAAAAAACCTAAAATTTACTTTTTTAATGTTTATTTATTCTTCTAATATTTGTCACAAACTTGGGAATTTAATTCTAATTGATTATTCGGTCAAAATCAGGCCAAGATACTATAATTCTGGTGCTTGCTTTCTTAAAAACATCAGTTTGTAAAAAAAAAAAAAAATGATTGCTTCTTATTTAGCCAGTTATACTAGTAACTGTTTTAAAATAAAAACTATTTAGTACTAATGACCAAATCAAACTAGAGTTTTCAATTGAGGACAAATGTTATTTACATTTTTTATTTATCTCTATGATGTCTTTTTATTTATTGAAGAAAAAATTTTAAATTCAACTAATCTGGATTGTATAAGTTAACCCAATTCATACATTATGTACTCAAGATTAAAAACTAAAAATATAAATATAAAATTATATATTTAATGAACATCATTTGTGTCCTATTGTACAATTTTTTTGTTTCTTTCGAAAGACGGATTGAGGAAATGAATGATGCACTTACAAAATGAGGCTGTGTGGCCTACATATCCCGGATGATTAAGCTCAAAACCCATTGCCATTGCGTCATGGATGTCTTGGAAAGAAATGTTCCTATGGCCTCTGCTACTAAAATCAAGAGACGGAAACGGCGAACGGATAATTCTGTAGATGGTGCACGTCTCTTCAATATCAGATGCTACCGTTGTCTTGGCTTTCCCGAATACCACATAACTATAAATGCTTTCAGTACCGGCGTCCGTGTGATCAGAAAATTCATTTCCAGTCAGACAAGGAGAAGTATCTATATATAGAGGAGATTCAACTGCTTTTCTACAATTCAAGAATATAATTATACCATCATCATCACCGACATAGTATTCTACAAAAGAGTAAAGTGGAACAGTGGAACAATTATTTTTCTGCACCCCAGGATCCACGACACGAATTATTTTACGCTCAGTCGCCACTACATAATATTTGTTGGGTCCTAAGTACAGCGCAGTACGATTTTGTTTGCAAGAGACTTGTAAGTTGGATTCAGTGTAGAACCATACTGGGATACCAATCTCTCCACATGTGATACCATACTGGGAAGAACCAATATTCTTCGAAGAAAAAAAAGGATCAGGGATAAAGCGAACACAAACTACAAAAAGTACCAATAGATAAAAGTTGATCATCTTTGGTGTGGCAACAAAGAAGAGATTAGACAACAGCAATCAGGATATGATCAGCTTCATTGCTTTCTTGTATATATATATATATAGTTTTAGAGCTAGTTTACGCGTCCCATCCACCGAAATCATAGCATACTGAGGTCACCTTATACCTATTTTCAAATTTGCTTTTGCATATTTACGATTTGGGTCCTATCTAATTGACTCTATATTTCACTCTTTCCCATCCACCGAAAAGTAACCTTAAGTTTTTGCAAATTGTACGAGTTGAGTATTCATTTCCAGGCAAAAGTGAAGGCAGCATCCTACAACTTTCCAATCTGACACGTAATGTTCCAAAAGTCAAATTTTTCTAAAGAAAAAAAAAATATTTAAATAATTTTTATTTTATTTCAAAATTTAAACTTTACATTAAATTTGGTGTGGTTCTTTATTTGACTTGACTCTTGAAGGTGAGTAATTTAAATTTGGCAAAAATATATTATGTGGTTCCCATTCGTATCCTTAATTTCATTTTCCTTAAAATGATTTTTAACGAAATTGACAATTGGCCCAAAAGTGATCAGAATAAAATAATGAAATAGCGGAATTTTATCTCAATACCTGTTTGAATTGTATGCATAATACTTATAATTCATAGGAGATCTTGGTTTTGGTCTTTATGTGAGAAGCGACAAGAGTAAAGATATAGAGTTTAATTACTCTCTCTTCGTCTAAAAGAATAGTTGGCTTCCACAACCCTTTTTTTTTTTTTTAAAGTCCATTTTTAAACAAAAGTATTATATTTCTATTACTAATTAACTTAAAATTTTATATTTTTGGCTATTATATTACTAAAGTTTTGTATTTTTAACAGTATATGACTTAAAATTTAAAAATAAAAAATTATCTTGGATTCATTGTAATTATTTCTATTTGTATGGCTTTTTTGTCTTTTCATACTCTTTATACCTATATTATGCTTAAATTTTCATGCATTTGGTTCTTTTTTTTTAATGATTTTCTTCATTGTTACTTATTATCAAACCGAGCTAATTGGTTTTATTGTAATTATATTGATAGTTGTAGGCATTTTGACTTTTCATATTTTTCTACCTATATTATCCTCTAGTGAATTTGTTCTGCAATTGGGTTTTTTTTTTTTAAATGTACGACTTATTTTGAAATAAAGTTAACCCACTTGCAATAATTTTCCGACTTTTTTTTCATATTTTAATATCTGATTCATTATTCATTATTTATTTGCTTATTTGAAAAGTTTAAACGCACACACGCAAATATACAACATTTTTATCTGATCCCCAAATTTGTCTTCAATAATAAACATTTGCTTATACATTTTATTAAACAAATTTTTTATAAAAGTAATATTAAAAATTTTAAATTATATTTTAAATTTATCAAACTATTAACTAAACTCCATTTTTTTATAAAAATATTAATACCCTCTTCATTGGTCAAACCCATAACATCTAACTCATCAAGATTTGAACAAACTACTTAACAAACCTTATTGATTAAAAAAAGTTATGTATATAGACAAATTTATCTTTTAGCCTTTTTCATTAATTATCTTATATATAAAACTATACTAGTAATTTTTATTATAAAAAAATACGTAAAACATTCCTTATATTTGATTAAATGAATAGATGTATTTTTTTGTTTATTTAAGATTGAGTTTGAGGGTTAAACAAGTTGAGAAACAATAGAAATATTAATAAAAATCCCAATTTAAGAGAAAAGAGAGTAAATTTCAATCAAACTTCAAAACCTTTACATCATGCTTCCTCTATCTTAAAAAAAAAAGGTTTACTTTCAAAAAAAATTTTGTCATAAAAAGAGTCCACTTTTGAATAAAAATCATTTATTACCCTAATTAGTAATGATCATGTATGACCTAAGATTAGAAAGATAAAAGTAAAATTTTTTTTTATCAAATTCAAAATGAACTCTTGTTTTGGAATAAATAGACTATAATATTTATGATTGAATGTCATCTATTTTTTCAAACTTGACGTGATTTCTTTTTTATTTTTAGTTTGATAAATTTATGGTTTATTTTTAGTTTTTCCTTACTTCATAATAGTTGACTTTGAATCAATGACGGTATTAGTTATTTTCTCAAACAACAAAATTCATTTGATACTTTCACTAGAAAACAACAAGATTTATTTGATACTTTCGCCAAATATCAAGTGAGGTAAATGTAATTAGCTAGTTATAATACATAATTCACAATTGCTGTAACTATCAAACACATAATTAAGAATCAAAACATTGTACTTTATACTATTGTACTTTACCAAAGAAAAGAAATATTGTGATAATCACACCAAAACATTTGCAATGATGACCAATGAATTTGATGAGAATTTGAGATAATCACCAAAATGATTGCTCACATATTGGCCAATAAGTTTTTTAGTCTTTCACTTTTAAAATTGAAAAAAATAGTCCATCACATTTCATAAATGTACTCTTTTGATTCTCCACATTATTCCTGCTTTTCACAAATGAGCCTTCGTAATCGTACATGACTTTGATAGAAAAACAGACGGAATAGTGATAGAGGACCAAAAGAGTAATTTATAAAATGTGATGGACTATTTTTTCCCGTTTTAAAAGTGAATGACTAAAAAGTTCATTGGCTAATATGTGAAGGACTATTTTTGTGGTTATCTCATGAGAATTTTAGATGTCTTTTGTAAATATGACTTACTATTTTAGTTTTTACATATTAATTTCTGAAATATATGTTTCCATTGTAAAAACTTTGTAAGAGCAATTAGACTTATACTATCTCTTAAATGAGTATAAATATCTAAAAGCATCCGAAATGCTTACTACTTGATGGGTTCTGCTGTAAATCATTTTTAAGATTATTTTAATGATATACTCCCTTCATCATTAAAAAAAAAAAAAACTTTTGATATAGTACAATTTTTTTTAAAAAAAAATTACAAAATACAACATATTTAATATACTATTAAATATATTTTTTATTTTTATTTGTATTTTAATTTCAATTATGCATTGTTATTATTAATAATGTAATACAATAATCTCAAAAAAAAAAAAATTTCAGAAACAAAGAAAATTTTTAAAATTAAATTTCCTTCCAAGACTGATAGAGTATTATAAGTCGAAAAATTCTTTTAAAAATTATGACAATTAAACGATTTTTGTGAGTTTTGAGCGTTTGAGTAGTTTGTCCCGTCTTTCGGAGATTCTCAAAATGTCTCAAAAAGCCGTCTCACATCACATGGCTGCATTCACAATCTTTATAATGTTTCACTTTACAAATAAGCGATTTCAATCCTAGCAGGAACAAATCCTAGCCCTTCACAACAGCCAACCTGATCGGTTGAAATGGCTTGGCCACTCCATGGGTAACTTCTCTATAGCTTCAATTTGGAACTCCATTCAGCCGTGAAGACAAGAGGTGCCTTGGTATACATTTGTCCGGAGCCATGATATGGCCTCTAGACACTCTTTTCACCTTTGGCTTAACACGTTGAAACAAATACCAACACAGGTTTTCCTCCGGATTCCGGAAGCAACTTGTGCTTTTTGTCGTGCTATACCGAATAGTGTCGATCACCTATATTTTGAATGCCATCACACATATTATTTGGCTTCTTTTTGGGCCACAAAATGTGATCTTCCCTGGTTTAATCAATGTTGGGAAGACAATCTTCACTAGGCCATTCAGCACACCAATGGTCATAGTTTCTATCATCAGATGACTTGTTTTTCCTTTAGGGCTCTTTGTTACATTATCTGGAGGGAAAGGAACCATATTCTATTTCGTAATAAGACCTTCTATATTTTGGCTATCGAGACGCAACTTCGTAAGGTAGTCGAGATAAGTCGCTACTTTTAAGTATGTTCCAGATACCCTAGGAATATGAGGATACAAACTTGCTGGGAACTCAACCCGTCTATTTTCTTAGCCGGAGGATTGTGCTATCAAATTATCTCCTTGACTTTGGCTGATTTGTTTTTGACAAGCTTTTACTTGCATTCTCTTGGGAGCCTTTGCTCCTATTTCGATCATGGGACACTCTTGCACTTGGTGTGACATTATTGGTGTCATCTTAAGTGGAAGTTTTTGCAGTGTCTGGTTATGTAGAAATTGGGACATGGTACAAATTTAATATACTACTTACTTTTACCACAAAAAAAAAAGTGATTTTACTTGAGTCCCCACAAATATTGACACAAAATAACTGTTAGCTAAACTCAGATTAGCTTTAGGATTAGCTGCAAGGCTATGTTTGGATTGTTTTTTATTTTGAAAATTTCATATTGAAATATGTACAAGTTTTTAAGAATTTTTTTTCTATAAAAAGGGTATTTTGAAAGGAAAATAAAAAAATATGTTGAAAGAAAATTTTTCTTAAAATAATGTAAAAAACTTTTTGGTGAAAATTTAAAGTCAAATAAAATAAAAATTGCTTTGATGTTTTATTTACTTTTTATTTGTCCAAAAAAATTTACTTACATAAATAACAAAACAAACACATGTCTTTATCCTAGTCTTATTGGCAAATTGTTTTATTTGTGGAGCATATATTTAGAATGATTATGTCTTCTGACAGGAAATTCTTGGATTCTCTACTCACCTTTGCTTGGAAAGAGTACTCCAATTTGTCCAACTCATAGAATTTTCAAACAATTTAAAAGAGAGGGCATATAGTATTAAACGAGTCAGGACACAAATCACAAGTTAGAAAAGCAAAGTATAAAATAGATATAGGATAGGACAATGCCATCAGTATACTGTTATTTTTGTGGTGTAGAATAGCATGAACTTGATTTGTGAAGCTAAGGATAAGATAATGACCTCACTCTATGCCATATTTTCTTCAAAAATATATCTTTCTTCCCAATAATGAAGCTCAAGAAGAAATTTCTTGGGTGGTTGCTTGGAAATTATACTCTTTAGCATTTAAAATACCTTTTTTATTCCTTATATATGATATTTAGTGGACAAAATCAACGTAGTGAATCCAAAAGTAAGAGGAAGAAAGGCAATTGAAAGTTGTGTCCATGGAAATGCTTTGCCAATGGCCATTAATTTGCTGTCACAACACACGGACCAATTGCCATTAATTTGTTGTCAGAGACAACATCTAAGTTCGTAGTTCGTTGTAGTTTAGTAGATCCTAGTTCGATTAGTGGTTACTTTAAGAGGCCCTTGTAGCCACTATTATAGGTCTTTGTGGCATTTTTTTGACCCTTTTGTGGCCGCTTCTCTTTGTGGTGCCGATCAAGTTCTGATTAAATAGTATGAAGATTATTGTTTTTGACTCAGACATTTTTCCATCGACAATGCAATATAGCTATCATTTTGAGAGGGGAAAAAAAAAACACGGACCTACTCATGTTCAGCAGGATTTTGACTTGAATCGGAGGATGTTTTCAGTAAACAATCCCCATCATCCCAATGGAAATGCTAGTACATTATTCTAAGGCTTTGTTTAGACAAGATTTTTATTTATAAAAAATTAACTTTTTTTCAAAAAAAATAAAAATATTCAAACATATTTTTATTTTAAATTTTAAATTAAAAAATTTTCCACTCAAATTCCTTTCACATAATTTTAAAAAAAAATTTCCTCATATTTTTTCCTCCAAAATACTTTTTCTATCCAAAAAACCATCAAAATTTTTACACATTCTAATACAACTTTTCTTAAATAAAACACAATCCAAACGAAGCCTAATATTTTTAACAAGTTTATCAAATAAGATAAAAATTGAAAAGAAAATTCATATGGGTCTTTTGTTTTAATCTAATTTCATCCAAAACAAAAGAGAAATGCTCCCTTTTTTTCTTTTTTCTTTTTTTAATAGTTGTATCAATAGTGGAGCATAAACAGGTGCTGACAATGCAGAAATAACCATCATTTCCTTTTTCTTTTTTTTTTTCCAATACTTTACATTATATTAATTATGATATATGAAAATCACCCCCCAAAAAAATTAAAAGATAAACTCAAACTCAAAGTAGCTAGAAGCTGTTTAATAAAAAATTACACCCAACTAAGTACATCTCCAGTCTTTTGCCATTTGGTGACAGTACTTGATTAACATAATTGCACGGTAGATGGGTACATTAACACTCTATTTCCTTTTTTTTCAATTTCTGTCCATTTTAGAAAAAGAATTCATTTCAAAATTTATATTCTCTCTGCCTTACAAAAAATTCAGTTTCATAAATGCAGCCCCTTTTAAAGTCAGGCTAATGCCACGCCACATCAACTTAATGCTTGACCTTCACTATTCACACATCTACATCACCAATTTCTCTCTCATTTATCTTATTTTTCACTATTTATTTAATATATTTAATACTTCTTATTTAAATTAATAATTATTTAAAATATTATATATTTTTCATTTATCAAATTCAATATATATTAAAAATACAACTTATAATTTGTTCTTAGCATATATGAAATAATTAATGGAAAATAATTTTACATGACATTAAAATTAAAATTTAATAATACACTTAAAACATGAAATTAAATACTCATAATTAAAATTAAAATCATAGCAAAAATTTAGCATTCTTTATTAATTAATTACAAAACATTCTTCTTCATTTAGACAAACATAATTATTTCTTTAATTTTGTAATCCATTAATTGTTTTTTAAAATGTGAATAGATATAATTTTTAATCATCACACCTGAGTAATTTCATACAAAATTATATTTTTAAAAAAATTAGTAAATTTTTTAAAAATATTAAATAAGTATATTAAATTTTACATAAAATTAAAATTAAAATTTAATATTACATTTAAGAATATTATATTTTGCACTAAAAATAGACTAAGTGCATGTCAATTTATAAAAGAAAATATTTTCTATCCGTTGGTAAATTTTTTTTTTTTAAAAAAAAGATAAAATCATTATTACAAATAAGTGTTTGGTTTGCAATGGTCATTTGACTTGACGCGTGCCGATTGGGTGCCCGTTAGCGCCTGTTAGGTGACATAAATTTAAAAACAAAATGTAAAATGACATCATTTGGCGTCATGTTGGTTTTGATGCGTAAAAAACGAAAAAAAAACACCTACTATGTTTTGTTCGCGTTCTACGAAAAGACTATATCAGACGTATATATTCTTTAAGGCCACACCACATCAACATTTTTACTGATATGATGTGGCCTTGTAGAAACAGCAAGCCTTTTGGACTGGTGTGATGCTCTTGTGGCATCAATCAAGAGAAGTTATAAGCAGAGCAGAGCTAATTCACGTGTCCCGTCAATCATACTTACAATTTGGGTCATACCTAGTTGAATCTATATTTCACTGTTCCTTTATGGCTGAGGGTATGTTTGGATAAATAATTTTTATTTGTAAATAAATAAATTTTTAAATAAAAATAAATTATTCAAACACATCTTTATTTTAAAATTTAAAATTTAAAATTTTCCATTTAAATTCATCTCACAAAATTTTAAAATAAATTCTCTCTTATTTTTCCCTCTAAAATACTTTTTTTTTATAAAAAAATACTCACTAAAATTTTCACACATTCTAATACAACTTTTTCAAAATACATCACACTCCAAACAAACCCTAAGTTTTGCAAATTGTACGAGTTGGAGCGTTGGAGTATTCATTTCCATGCAAAACTGCAAAAGTGAAAGCAGCATCCTACAATTTTCCAATCTAGCACGTAATGTTCGAAAAGTTATATTTTTTTGAGAAAAAATAAAATATTTAAATAATTATTTTATTTTATTTTATTTTAAAATTTAAATTTAAATTTAAAATTTAAACTTTACACTAAAATTCGTTTTATATATTTTTAAAAAAAATTCCTCTAATACATTATTTTATATATTTTCCTTCAAAAAATTTTATTTTTAATAAAATATTCTTACTAAAACTTTCACATGTTTTAATAAAAAAAATTCAAATAAACTACCCTCTTGGCTATGTTTGGATTGTGATTTATTTGAAAATTTTTATATTAAAATATGTGAAAATTTTGATAAATATTTTTTAGTAAAAAAAGTATTTTGGAGGAAAATAGAGAATTTTTTTTTAAAAAATATGTAAGTGGAATTTGAGTGAAAAAATTTAATTTTGACATTTAAAATAAAAATATATTTAAATATTTTATTTTTATTTGATAAAAATTAATTTTTTAAAATAAAAACAAAGTCCAAACATAGTTTTAAGAGATTCGGTATTTATTTATTTATTTATTTATTTTCACTTAAAAGTATTCTCACATTTACTGACAGGTGTGTTTTGAACTCCTCTCAATTAGTGTTTCCGTAGCTATTTGTGTGATAAAACCTAAATCTCATTAGGACTACGTAACTCACATGCCAGACGTGGAAATAATCTTCCAAATTTAGATGAAATCATCCGAGATTCTATCCAACAGTGGTAGTCAAGAGCCTTAATCCCGTGTCCTCCACGAAGCAAACTCCATGCGAACCGCTGAACCATGAATTAGGCATTGACTTTTCTTCATGAATTAGGCAGACAGGTGTCTTTAAGGTGAGTAATTTAAATTTGGCAAAAATTTATTATGTGGTTCCCATTCGTATCCTTAATTTCTGTGGTGCAGAATTGCATGGACTGGAGATGTGAAGCAAAGGACAAAACAATGACCTCACTCTGTGCCATTTTTATTTTAAAAATATTTCTTTCTTACCAATAATGAAGCTCAAGAAGAAATTTCTTGGGTGGTGGTTGGTTGGAAATTATACTTTAGCATTTGAATTACCTTTTCAGTACTTATATCTAATAATATAAGATAATATCATTATCATTCTCGTAATTTTGTAATATATTAAATCAAACTTTATAATTTAAAAAAATATCAATTGTCCTATTGACTATTAGTTAACCTAATTAGAGGACATCAAAAAACGAAAAAGTCCTTAAAAAATTTACTATAATCCTCAGAGAAAGTCAACCTAATTTTTTTATTCACATGATTTTATAATATATCAAATTAAATTTAATAATTTTAAAAAATATCAATCACCCCTTTTATTACCAGTTAACCTAACTAGAGATCGCAAACAGACGAAAAAATCCTCAAAAAATTTAATATAATTTTAAAAATTTTATAAAAAATTTTAAAGGACAAAAAAAAAAAAAATTTAAAGACAAGGTTTTATAGGATATTCTCCATTAGTATAGTCAAGGTTTGGCCAAGCAATTAATTTGGATAAGTCTTCAGTATTATTTAGTCATAATGTTTCCCAGGCGGCAAGGAGTGAGATTTGTCAAATGATTGTGGGGGGGGACAAACAAATGCCCGCTATTTAGGACTTCCTATGAGAATTGGGTGCTCAAAAAAGGAGGTTTTAAAATTTATCATTCAAAGTGCAGAGTGAATTTAGAATTGAAAGACTCAATTTTTGAGCTTGGCAGCAAAGAGATTCTTATCAAATCGGCGGTGAATGCTTTGCCAACGATGTGACGGGTGTTTTAAACTTCCTACGGAGTGTGTAGGAAATTTGTCGCCTTACTTGAATTTTTGGTGGGTGGACAAAAGGATGCGAGATGTAAGATTCATTGAAAGGTGGCAAGAGCTTAGTAAGGCAAAGCAAGAGGGAGGGTTGGGATTTCAAGATCTTCAACTATTCAATGATGCTTTGGTTGCTAAACAAGTCTCGCGTGTTATGTCTCAACCGGATTTATTGATGAGCAGAGTAATGAAAGCCAAGTATTTTCCTAATGATCAGTTGTTGTTGGCAGTAGAGAAGAGAAATGCCCCTTGACTATGGAAGGGTTCGATGGGGCTAGAGGCTAATTGAGGTACAGAGGTAGGTACTCATGATCGAGTATTCATCCGGCCAACTTATCATCAATCGCAAGAGGCAACATGCGTAACAACACCTAAATGCAGTAATGTGAGAGAGCGAAGACACCGTATGTGGATGGCTACTTGGAAGCTGAAGGTGACAGGTAAGGTAAAGTATTTTGTATGGAGATGTTGTCACAATATTTTGCCACTAAATGCTAAGTTGTGCCAAAGGAAAGTGTAGGTGGAGCCTTCTTATCCATTGTGTGGAGAGGATGAGGAGACATTGGAGCATATGATGTTCAATTGTTCTCATGCTAAGATGGTTTGGAGCCTGGCTCGACTAGGCTGGGCTAAGCCCGTGGCAACAGGATACGTTTCAGCAATGGTGGCAAGATTTGTGCTCTAGGCAATGCGAGAATGGTTGGAAGGAACAAGCACAGTTTACAGCTACATTTTGTGGATTCTATGGAAGGTTGGAATGTTCGAGTTTTTCAGCGAGAATGGTGGGAGCCGGAGGAAATAGTAGAGATGGCGAGGAATGCTTGGTTAGAGTTCTATGAAGTAAATAGGAGTTAGCTAAGATCATGTGGTAGATCGGTGGTTGACTTGTAATTAGAGGGGGCTAGTGTATAGTATGTGGAACATGACAATGAGGGAGCTAATAGTTGGATCAAGGGATTTATTCCTTTGGTTACTGTCGTTTATTTTTGACCTGTTTTGTTTTTTGTGGGAGGAAGGATGCTATAATGACTTTATGGTCAGTTAGTCTTAGCCATACTTAGAGCTAAAAAGAGTCCAGTTTTGGGAGGACATTGTTTGTACAGGTTAATTTTCAAAAGTTAATACAATTATCAATCTTCGGAAGAAAAAAAATTTTCAAACTAAAAAAATGAAAATTTAATAAAATTTAAAGAAGAAAAAGAAGAAGACATAAAAAATTTTGAATTTAAAAAATAAAATAATTATATTTTGTCTTTTTGAAATATTTGTTTTAACAAAATTGTATATAATTTAATTAAATTTTTGTGTTTAAATTTCATCTTTTTTGTCTTTTTAAAAATTTAATAAAATTTTTTAAAGTTTTTCAAATTTTTTAAAAAATTTTATTAAATTTTCGTTTTTAAATTTTATTTTTTTAGTTTGAAAATTTTTATTATATATTTTAAATAATTTTATTAAAATTTTGTGTTTAATTTTTTTTTGTCTTTTTAAAAATTTCATAAATTTTTTTAAACTATATCAAATTTTTTGAGGATTTTTTCGTCTTTTTGCTCCCGCCAGTTAGATTGACTGGTAATCAAGGAAGGCGATTGATATTTTTTCAAACTATGAAATTTGATTTGATATATTATAAAACCATGAGGGTGGTAAATGATATTATCTCTAACAATATTTAGTAGATTCAATAAAATCAGTGAACTCAAATGTAAGAGGAAGAAAAGCAATTGAAAGAAGATCAATAGCTTTAATCCAAGGCACTGGTTATGCCTATTTATTTATATTAGATCATTAGAGGGAAGAGAATTAGATTCCAAAACTAGAAAATTTTGTGCCTCTTCTCTAGAACAAGAGAAACTTTTTGCGATCCTAGATGCATTGATTAAAGTAGTTAAAAGAGGTTGGAATAGAGTCATATTATTAATTGATTCATTAATTGCTTTACAGGTTTTGAACCAACCACAAGAGTCAAATATTTCCATAAGAAGCATTGTGAATGACATAAGATTTGTGATTAAAGAATTAGAGTTGTGTGTCTTAGTCAAAACTCCCAGGGAAAATGTTAGGCAACCCCATTGTTTAGCTTCTAATCTTTTGTTAGGAAAATCTATGTTGTAATGTGTATTAGTAATGATACTTTATATTTTTTCAAAAAAAAAAAAATATTACTAGTCTGTCTATAATCTATGTTGACGAATTATGAGAAATTGACTTTAGTATTATGGGAAATTTTCCAAAATAGCACATTTGACCGTTGATTTTGCGAAAATAGCACATCCCATTTTTTCTTTGCTGTTATAGCACTTCAGAACTGCATAAAGATCAAAATGCCCCTCTACTTTAAAACCCAAACAAGGCACGAAATTCTTGTCTTCACAACACTTACAAACGCACTGCCTCACGCTCGAAATGTGGTCGAACCCTTAGTCGAGTTTTTAGTCGAGCCATTAGTCGAGTTTGTAGTTGAGGAAAGGTTAGGTCGAGTTATTGGTCTAGTTTTTAGTCGAGTAAAAGGTCAAGTCGAGTTTGTGGTCGAGTGGTCATCCCGAAGGTCGAGCACTAAACAGAAATCCATTTGTTTGGTGAAAAAAAATATCAACCGAAATTTACATAGTGATATTGGTTTTCTTCATTTGTAATGTTATTATTTATTGGGAAATTTGTTAAAATGATCTTATGGAATGTAATAAAAAAAAATGGACACAAATGGATTATCTATCAATTATACACAAATTTGTTAAAATGGTCGTATGGAATTCAATAAAATATACACAAATGTACATTCTCATTTACACAAAGAGCTACAAATAGACACAATCAGATACAAGAGAAAGTTTATACACATAAAGCTACAAATCAAAATGTATATTTACATCATCTCATAACGGTACATCATCATTTACGTTTACGACAGCCGTTTTTTCTTGCTGTATGGCTGCGTTTTTTCCACTTCAAACTCCACACCATTATCGTCATCATCCGCTTCTCCTTTTTCTTCTTTCTCCCATGTCAAAAATTTTGCTATTTCTTCCGAGTTGGAGTTATTCGTAACTTTCACTTTCTCGCAATGCCGTATGCAATCACATTATTAGCCAACCACATGCATTGAAGAAAACACATTATAATTATCAAACATTAGGTAATGTCTAATCATACTTCCCCACCGATTAATCTTTTGGACGACACCTGTTTTTTTTCTTAGACAAATCGTTGTGTCCTCACTTTTTCCACCGAACATCCTAGGCTTGCAATCAGAGGTTTCGACCTTTTCCACTAATGAGAATCGTTCAAGATATGGCATTAGCTCATCCGTGAACACTTGTGATTCATTAACATAAATGACAAATAATTAGTTCTATGAACTTAAAGCACAAACAAAATTGAAATTTACCACGCAGTTAAAACCTTACCCCTAGAGCCACTGGAATCCACCAACTGCACGCCCCATTATCTACATCCCTAGACTACTTCAAGGCATCGAGCATAACCTTTCTAGCACTAACCACAGTGGACCAGTAAGATAGCTCGCCCCAAGGCATATAATCAAACTTCCTCCAATTACATGCCATATGCACCACCTTGTCTTCGATATGGTTTCTCTTCTGCTTTCCAATGATGAATGTGTATAGCAATAATAAGGTAAGTATACAACCACATTGTCTAAAAAGCTTGCGTCTATTTGGTCAAAACTTTGAAAACGCTAACATATGTGGTATCATCCTTCCTAAGTTCCAAAGTCGATACTTAGTTATCGCACTTGGACCATTGGGTGCCTCATATTTTGTATATTCATGTTCAAAGTCTCCCATCTTGAGACTAGTAATGAGTACAAACTCCTCCCGTCGAATTTCGCATTCTTCCCTTCAAAATTAAAATACATGCTATTATCATCTTCTCGCCTAAGTTGCCTCAACAACATGCTGGATGATCTATTTGCACCACAATGTATGCTCATGGTCAAGAGCCATTTCACCATGCAACTCTCCTGCCTCATTATGTTCTTTTTGTGAATCGTTAGTTTGGTCCTTATCCTCCGATATTTGCTTCATAATAGCAATATTGAGAAACCTTGGCATTGAAGAAATCACTCAACAACCATTTGCTCCTAAGAGGGTTCTCAAAGAAGAATCAATCAAATTAGTATCATGCTCAAGGATAAGGACCATAAACCCTAAACCCTAAACTGAACCCTAAACCATAAACCCTAACCCTAAAAACCATAAACCCAAAAGCTATATAATGCTCGACCCAATACTTGACGAAACCTAGTACTCGACCAACGATTCGACCTATTACTCACCTGACCTATGACTCGACCTAATATTTGACCTATAAACAAAAACATAATAACATTCCATTCATGGTCCAAGAAATGACATATATATTCCATTTGACCATTCCAATAAACAAAAACATAATAACATTCCATTCATGATCCAAAAAAAAAAAAAAAAAAAAACAGTTACATCCCATTTGACCATTCCAATGAACAAAAACATAATAACATTACATCATGGTCCAAGAAAAGATGGTTACATCCCATTTGACCATTCCAATAATAATAAAAAAAAAAACATTACATCCATGATCCAAGAAATAGAAATATCAAGGAAAAGAACACAAAAATATCGAACAGACAGTTCAAATTTCCAAACAGGAATTAGTGTTCATTCACTCTAATCCCACATCCTAGATCCTATTTAAAAAAAAGGAAAAGAAAAGATATAACCAACAAAAAATTAAGGACCAAAGTTAAAAAAGTATATATTACCAACAGAAAATTAAGGACCAAAGTTAAACAAAGTTAAGGTGAGTAATTTAAATTTGGCAAAAATTTATGATGTGGTCCCATTCGCATCCTTAATTTTTGTGGTGCAGAATAGCATGAACTTGATATGTGAAGCTAAGGACAAGACAATGACCTCACTCTGTGCCATTTTTATTTAAAAAATGTTTCTTTCTTCCCAATAATGAAGCTCAAGAAGAAATTTCTTGGGTGGTGGTTGTGGAAATTATACTTTAGCATTTGAATTACCTTTTCAGTATTTATATATAATTATATATAATAATATGAGATAATATCATTTATCATTCTCGTAGTTTCGTAATATATCAAATCAAACTTTATAATTTTGAAAAATATCAATTGCCCCATTGATTACCAGTCAATCTAATTAGAGGTAATTTAAATTTTTTATTAAATTTTTAAAAAGAAAAAAAAATTAAAGACAAAAATTGAATAAAATTTAAAAAGGAAGAGGACATAAAAAATTTTGAATTTAGAAAATAAAATAATCCTATTTTGTCTTTTCAAAATAATTTTTTTAACAAAATTGTACATAATTTTATTAAATTTTTATGTTTAAATTTCTTTTGTTTTTTAAATTTAATTAAAAAATTTGAATTATATCAAATTTTTTACTTTAAATTTTATTAAATTTTAATTTTTTAATTTTAATTTTTAGTTTGAAAATTTTTATTATATAGTTTAAATAATTTTATTAAAATTTTACCTTTATTTTTTTTTCTTTTTAAAAATTTAATAAAATTTTTCAGACTATATGAAATTTTCTGAGGACTTCTTTGTCTTTTTACTCCCTCTAATTAGGTTAACTGAATCGCTTATACGATTGATATTTTTTCAAATTATAAAATTTATTTTGATTTGATATATTACAAAACAACGAACTTAATAAATGATATTGTCTTTAATAGTATTTAGTAGACCTAGTCAACTCAGTGAACTCAAAAGTAAGTGGAAGAAAAGCAATTGAAAGAAGATCAATAGCTTCAATCCAAGACATTGGTTATGCTTATATATTTATATTAGATCATTAGAGGGAAAAGAATTAGCTTCCAAAACTAGAAAAATTTGTACCTCTTCTCTAGAATAAGTGAAACTTTTTACAATCCTAGATGCATTGACGAAAGTAATTAAAAGAGATTGAAATAAAGTCATACTATCAACTCAACTGATTCATTAATTGCTTTACACGTTTTGAACCAACCACAAGAGACTCGGTATTTGGCATTGACTTTTCTTCATGAATTAGGCAGACAGGTGCCTTCAAGGTGAGTAATTTAAATTTGGCAACAATTTATTATGTGGTTCCCAGTCGTATCCTTAATTTATGTGGTGCAGCATACAATGAACTTGATTTGTGAAGGTAAGGAGAAGACAATGACCTCACTCTGTGCCATTTTTATTTAAAAAATGTTTCTTTCTTCCCAATAATGAAGCTCAAGAAGAAATTTCTTTGGGTGGTGGTTGGTTGGAAATTATACTTTAGCATTTGAAAACCAATTACCATTATTAGTAATTATAATAATTTTTTAGGACAAATTAAGTAACGTAATTATAATAAAAGAATCAATTATCATTTTTCACTATTATTATTTTTATTATCTTTCTTAATCCTTTAAACAAACCAGGCATTAGTAGTTTGTCCCATCTTTAAGAGATTCTCAAAAAGTCTCAAAAACCCATCCCTCGTCACGGGGCTGCATTAACAATCTCTATAGTGTTTCACATTAACAATCCCCACAAATATTGACACAAAATAACTGTTAACTAAACTCAAGTATTAGGATTAGTTATCTATGTTTGGATTGTCTTCTATATGAAAATTTCATATTGAAATATGTACAAGTTTTTATGAAACCTTTTTAAAAAAAAAAGTATTTTGAACGGAAAATAAAAAAATATATATGTTGAAAGAAATTTTTCCTTAAAATAATGTAAAAAAATTTTGGTGAAAATTTAAACTCATATAAAATAAAAATTCCTTTGATGTTTTATTTACATTTTTTTTTGTTGAAAAAAATTTAACTTTCTTACATAAATAACAAAACAAGCACGTCTTTATCCTATACTTACTGCCAAATTGTTTATTTGTGGAGCAAATATTTAGAATGATTTTGCCCTCTGACAGGAAAATTCTTGGATTCTCTACGCACCTTTGCTTGGAAATAGTACTCCAATTTGTCCAACTCATAGAATTTTCAATTTAAAGGAGAGGGACATTATTAAACCAGTCAGGACACAATTCACAAGTTAGAAAAGCAGAGGAGAAAATAGATATAGGATAGGACAATGCCCCCAATATACTTTATTTTTGTGTTGCAAAAAAGCATGAACTTGATTTGTGAAGCTAAGGATAAGATAATGACCACACTCTATGCCATATTTTCTTCAAAAAGTATATCTTTCTTCCCAATAATGAAGCTCAAGAAGAAATTTCTAGGGTGGTGGTTGCTTGGAAATTGTACTCTAGCATTTAAAATATCTTTTTCAATCCTTATACACGACATCTAGTGATAAGATAATGACCACACTCTATGCCATATTTTCTTCAAAAAGTATATCTTTCTTCCCAATAATGAAGCTCAAGAAGAAATTTCTTGGGTGGTGGTTGCTTGGAAATTGTACTCTAGCATTTAAAATGTCTTTTTCAATCCTTATACACGACATCTAGTAGACTCAATCAACTTGGTGATATCTCTTTGGAGAAGATGGCCATCCGCCGGAAGGCCGTTTTTTTCACTTGATGTATGCTGGTGTTTACCAATGGCCACCTTTCATCTGTTAAGCATTTACGAAAGCTGTTACAAAATTATGAAAATGTTAGTGGGCAGTCTTTCAATGCCGCTAAAAGTTTCTTTATTGGCTCCAAACATTTGAATCCGTGAAGGGCCAGTCTTATCTAATAGATTACTGGTTTCAGCCCGAAGGCTCTTTCGATCACGTATTTAGGCATTCCATTATTCAAAAGGAAGGGGCAATTCTGTGTACTTCTAGGGGATTATTGAAAAAGTAAGGTAATGTTTACAATGATGGGAAGACAAACTTCTCTTGGCAGGAGGTAAACTTATGTCAATAAAACATGTCCTTTCTTCTATCCCAATACATGTGTTATTGGTTATTCATGCGCCAAAATGTGTTATGGAGAGGCTAATGACTATCATGATTGATTTTTTTTGGGCTTCAAATGAAAATGTGAGACATCATTGGATTAGTAAGCATACCATTACACTTGCGCAGGAGGAAGGTGGCTTGGGAGTTAAACCCATTAGCCATGGGAAACTTGCTTGGAGATTCATACAAGGAAAATCTTTGTGGGCCAATCTTTTGAGGCAGAAATATGGAAATCCGTGTGCTACCTTCTCTAGTAACCTGCACAATGGATCTCATGTGTGGAAGAATATTAGGCACCTTGTTAAAGTACTTTTTCCTGAGGCTATTTGGATTATTGGGAAGGGTGATAGGAGCTTCTGGAAAGACCGTTGGTATGGCGGTCCTGCTCTACCTTTGCATGTCCATAACTTAGATGAGGCTACCTCGGTAATAGATGTTTTAAATGGTGGCAATTATGTTTAGGGATAATATATTAAAACGCCCCGACTTGTACATAGAATCATGACTCACCTTTCAATCAGAATACGATATATAACTTTTCAATTAGAATAATAATTACTTTAATCGAGAAAAGACAAAAATACCCTCCTTAAAGACAGAAATGACAAAAAATTGATATAGTTTAATTTTTTATTAAATTTTAAAAAGAAAATTTAAAGATAAAAACTTAATAAAATTATGTAAAACTTTGTTAAAATTTGTAATGCAAAAAGACAAAAATTTATTATATGATACTTTGTTTTTTAACCTCAAAAATTTTTTTTTTACAGATACTTTGTTTTTTAAACTCAATTTTTTTGTCATTTTGTCTCTAAATTTTATTAAATTTTCATCTTTAAATTTTATTTTTTAGTTCAAAAAAATTTATTATATAATGTAAATAATTTTATTAATTTTTTCTTTAAATTTTATCTTTTTTGTCTTTTTAAAAATTTATTTTAGAATTTTAAACTATATACTTTATTAATAAGGGTATTTTCATCTTTTTTAATTAGAGGCCACTATTGTTACAACTTGAAAAGTTCATGCACCGTGTTGTTACAATTGAAAGGTCGGGTCAAAACAATTACAAGCGGTTAAGTTCGGGACATTTTAATATATTATCCCTTATGTTTATGATATACAGATTGCTATGGACCCACAAGTCCCGGATAGACTTGTCTGGACAATTTCCTCCTCAGGTGAGTTTACAATGAAGTTCTTTGGTAAACAAATGCGCGATTTGGGTCCAATAGCCCCTTGGTCTGAGTTGATTTGGAATAAATATCTACCTACAAAAATCTCCATTTTTATGTGAAAACTTATGCAGCGGGGGCTACCAATTGATGAGAAAGTTAGGTCCATTAGTATCCCAATTGTCTATCGATGCTTTTGTTGCACTCTAACAATGATGGATACTAGTTCACATGTCTTCCTACATAGTGAAATTGCAAAAAAAGTATGGGGGTTCTTTGCTGATTTATTGGCCTTGCATGCACAGTTTAGCACAATTGAATAAATGGTTAATCATTGGATGCTAGTTACTGATTCTAAATCTCATATTGGTCTGGTCAAATATCTGCTTTTTCCTTGCATATGTTGGGAATTGTGGCTGTGTTGCAACAAAGCCAAATTCTATTGCGGGAATATCTCACCAGGGTATACTAACATTGTTATTGCAAAGGTTGTGCATTTGCTGAAAGAAAGGTCCCATGTATTCAAACCTGCCATTCCTGCTTTCTTTATGGATGGCATTACATTAGATAGCTTGTAGATGCTAGAGGTGCCGGTAACGGTTAGAAAAGGGAAGTGGATCAAATGGAAGCCCCATTTCCATGGGCAATTAAAGTTGAACACGGATGGTTCCAGTGTGAATAGTCAAGCTTTTGGTGGAAGGGTCCTCAGAGACTCATGCGGCTCTGTTATCATAGCTTACTCAATAATTTTTGAGGTTGGCACTAATAACTGGGCAAATGCTAATGCTATTCTATTTGGTCTTAAATTGTGCCGAGAAAAATGGATAGACATACACTATGTTGAGTTGGACTCAAACATTATAATTCAAGGTTTAAATAACGGTCATAAAGTGTCGTGGGCTATCACCCCTTGTATCTACCACATCCAGCAGATTAGCGACACTACTATTGCTTTTATCCATACATATCGAGAAGGAAATAAAGCTGCCGATTTTTCTGCAACCTATGCTCATATTCCTGAGGATGCGCAGATTTTTAACAGGGTAAGATCCTTACCAAGAGAATGCTAGAATATCTGTTACGATGATATCCATGGGTTGCCCATTTTTAGAGAATGGTAAATGATTTCTTCATTACTACTACTATTACTATTGTCTATATGTGTGGTACCTATGGTTGTTGCTATATACCTGTTGTGTTGGGTTCTTTGTTTTTGGCTACTTGATAAACAAGATTTGCTCCATTTACATAGGAGATGCTGTTGAAATTTCTACAAATTTTGCATTGCTTATGAGTGAAGCCTAGATGCTGCCTACTTGTATAGATTGCAGGATCCTAGCTAGTTTTTTATCGGTTTACTTTCTATGTGGTTAGGCTTTACCCTGCCACTGTTTTGTACTACTACTGTTACTATTAATAAAACGCCACTAGTGGATGAGCTTGTTCACTAGTGAGGCATACTGTGTTCTGCAGTACGTTTTTAAAAACAAAAAACAGCGCACTCTAGTCGTTTAGCCCTTTCGTCGTCAAGTTGACAAGCTATGATTTTACCCTTTCCCTTCATAAGGGCAGGGGACAGTTTTGTTTCCAGGCGCAGAGCATGCAACAAGAACCTTCAGCAAATATTAAGAAATGATCATGCAAACTGGAGAGATAAATAAATGGCCTTAATGGGAAAAAAAAAGGAATCAAAAATCAAATATATGGATAAATTTAAGACTTCCAGCTCTGAATAAACTCACCCATCATCCTGGATTAGGTCCAAGTGCTACTGCAACCATGGAACTTGCTCTACCCTAGAAACATATTAGAAGAAAAATGTTCATGACTTAAGTAAAAGAGCAAGTGAGATTCTGTCCCTCGAAAATTCTGCATAATATTCATATAAGCTTAGAAAACAATCAGTAGACAAAAAAATATTTACAGAACCAAATCAGCACATTGACCTGGCAAAGCTGTCAAAGTCAAGAGGTGAAGGAGCTTTGGGTAATATAGCAAGGGGCGGCGAAGGCGGCTGTCTTCTGAACAAAGAAAACGCTGCCAACTGAACAAATATCCATGCGGTAGCAAGGAGCTTTGTTTTCTGAACAAAGAAAACGCTGCCAACAGCGAAGGCGTTGCCAGCCGAAAAATATTTTGAAGTTGAGTTGGTCTTTGCCGGACTACAACAGATGTGTGAGATAGGGTGGAACTTGCGGATGGAAAAATGCAACCAATCAAATTAGCTTATTCGGAGGAAAGAAACATACTCCGATAAGCATTTTTCTTGGATTTTTTTTCTAGTTCATCTGGTGGTTTTTCTCAAATTGTTCAATATGCAATAGACAACCAATCATGCTTGTTTCACCTTTTAGGCTGGAGCGTGAATGCTTCGGAATAATTGAATCCTACCCCCTCTAAATACTAGAAGCTCTGTTTTGGAAAATTTATAAAATTGTATTTTCAACTCCTTTAAATTGATCCCAATCACTTGCTTTGTCAAATAATTTGGAGGATAAATAAGAAAGTAACCACAACTCCAAAATATTCACATGTGCGCAAAACAATTTCATGTGTCTTTTAACAACATTGTTTTTTTGGGTGCAGGTATCTTGAAGACTCTACGAATTTCGGGCAAGTCTCTATTAGCTTGTGTTAATTTGCTCAAGAGGAAATATGTACAAAAATTAATCCATACACTTGACAATAGGTCCAATCATTGGAGTTTTGTCTCTTATACTAGCAATCAATGCAATTTACTTACTAATTCTGCAAAGAAACTAGACAAAGAAAATCAAAGAAGGATCGAGAATTTCTTGGAAGACTATACAGCCATGAAACCCACACTATACTCCTATGTTGATATTAAAAAGATCACAAATGACTTCAAGGATAAATTAGGTGAAGAGGTTATGGAACTGTGTTCAAAGGAAAGATTTCAAATGAAGTATTTGTTGCTATGAAACTATTGCATAATTCCATGGGACAAGGGGAAGAATTTATCAATGAAGTGGGAACTATGGGAGCAATCCATCATGTAAATGTAGTTCACTTGTTAGGCTTCTGTGCAGATGGATTCACAAGAGCTCTTGTCTATGAGTTTCTACCCAATGGCTCTCTGGACAGGTTCATATTTCCGGATGGTCAAAAGCATCATACACTTGGAATGGGGAGGTTGCAAGAAATCGCTATTGGCATAGCCCGAGGGATCGAGTACCTCCATCAAGGATGCGAACAGAGGATCCTCCATTTTGATATCAAACCACACAACATCTTGTTGGATGATGATTATAATCTGAAGATATCTGATTTTGGGTTAGCTATGTTGTGTGAAAAAAGAAGAAGTGTTGTTTCTCTGACAGCCACAAGAGGAGCAATGCGCTATATTGCGCCAGAAGTTTTCTGACGGCTTTATCGAAATCTGCAAAATTAATCATTGTTTCTTGAGTGATTACAAATTAAATTTGCAGCAATCGTGGACCAAGTCGAATCCCAAGGGAACTGAAGTATAGTTCCAAGCCTTAAACAATAAATTAAAAATAAATAAAACAAGGAGGGGAGGGGAGGGGGGGGGGGGAGGACTTTTGAATGATTAACTATTTTATGGAAATTCTAAAAATTAATAAAAATAAATATTCAAACAGAAAAATAAAAAATAGAGAAAATTACCAAAATTACCAAGCTTCCAATCCAAGGGTTTCTCATTTAATTGCATCACTAATCATAGGTCATGAAAAATAATTTTGCAAATTCCAATATAATTGACCAAACCCAACATCCAAATCAAAACTTACCTTTAATTAACTAGGTACAATAGCGTTCCATATGAATTTAATGATAGCATTAAGATCTATGAAAACAATTAAACTAAGACTAAAGAACCAAAATAATTGTAGTAAATTAATTTTGTCTCGTTAATTCCCCTAGGCTAAGTATGCATATTTCAAGTCATAAACATATTTAACCTATTTTCTACTTGTACCATTTATTCATGATAATTACGGATCACTGAACTCATAGATAGCAATAGAATAAAAAAAATGAAGAATTTAATTTTTTAGATTAACCAACATCAATTATTCATAGTAATTAAATAAAAAATTAACAAGTACTTGAATTAAGATCAAGAATATAAATTTGAGAACAAAACCTCACAGTGATTGCAATTGAATTCAATCCTTCCCTAGAATAAAAAATTAGAGTTTAGCCACTCATGGTGGCACACATGAATCCTGAAATTTTTCTAAGAATATTGCTAAACTAAAGAAAGAAAAAAAGAAAAACGTGAGTTCTTGAAGAAGAAGGGAGGCAGCTGCCTTTTTGTAATTTTTTGTGTTTTGAGCCTTCTAGGGTTCCCTTTTTATAACTAAAAACCAATTCTACTCTAAAAGGGAAACATAATAAGAATAGGAAAAATACTCCTAACTAAAACATAATTTCCTTTTCTTGATGAAAATCACGTCCCTAAAATTCTTTCTCTTGATAAAAAATTTGCCCAACCCAACATTGCTTTAGGCGTGGTCACGCCAGATAACTGAAAGTCTTTTGGTCACACATTTGCTTCAATTTTGCCCTTTTTATCCTCTTTTTCTCCAATTCTCCTATTTCCATACCTAAAACAAAAAGTATATCAAAACCAAACAATTTTACCTTATAATCAATTTAATATTGGGAAAAAATTAATAAGAAATATATACATTTTAAGTTCTGACAAATCCCCCACACCTAGACCATGCTTGTCCTCAAACATGCATTAGATCAATATCTTCCTTTCTATCTCTTTCCATTTTTCAACCCATTCAGAAATAATTCAAAGTCAGCACACATTAGAAATCAAGATTGGAATGACAATCCGAAGAATCAATATTCGCAGCCCAATTTTTCTAAACAAAGTATATGCATCTCATCAATCCCAACAATTTCATCGAAATCAAATAGAACAAAATTTGATATCCTCTCATAGGTTGCACTCTAATCACTCAAAGTGTTTAGAGGTTTATTTGGCACTCAAATCAAACATAACATGTCATTACCATAGGCTACCTTATATATCACATCTCCACCACTAATAAATATGAATCCATGCAGCAATCAAAGGGTCTTGAAGGGGGTTGTAACGGGGCTTAGGTAAAGGTGGGTAAATAGAAAAGAAATTTTTAGTTTTCATGAATCAAGATATATAGGAACTTCTTTGCATGACTCAAAATCAACAATAACAGCACATTAGAACCACTTCCTTATTCCAAATAACATGCATCCCTTTTTTGAACTTCATCATATAGTTGGACCATTTTGTAAACAATGGAGAACATTAACTTTGTCCAATACTCATAGGGGATACCTTTCACTTCTTTTTCCTTCCTGTTCACATTTTTCATCTCTTTTTCTCCTTTTTTTTTTCTTCTTCTCTTTTTTTTTTCAGTGGTTCTTTTCTTTGGAATTAATAGAAATTTTATCATGCAATTCATTCCCACATACTCTTGAGAAAGGATTTAACGATGGTAAGTAAAACAAAGGTTTAAGGCTAAATAATGAGTAAGCTGACTAGGGGTAAGGCTCAAAATTTAACGCTAAGGCTCAAAATTTGGCTGACTAGGGGTATATGTAATAAGGGTAAGCTTTTTAGAAAGTTTAAATTGGCTAATCCTAAGTACCCTTATCATTTCAAATCATGAATTCACAATGTGATCTTGGCATGTATAACAAAGCAAGTTCTAGAATGATCACACCATATTTGTCAGCACTCAACAAAGAAAAATGTGAGCAAGAAAAAGAAAATGCTCTTAGGCTCAAATACTCACACAATTGGTTCAATGTATCAAATATTGCACATTCTCATTCAATTCAATCATCAAAATCAATGAGATGCTTTAAAAATTTTCAAACCAAAGGCTAATCATACTTGCCCCTTTCATGCTTTGCCACTCAATTTACTAATGCATGTTAGCTAAAAGTTATTCTAAACAAGTATCGAAAGAGTTAGGGATTTCAAAAAGACATTCAAATTGTCAAGTATGCTTAGAAAAGATTTTGTAAAAAATTTACCAAAATAATCCAAATAATACGGGTCATACAAGAAATAAAATATTAGTAATATTAAATGTTCAAAACTAGGAACTAATTGCTTTCCTTGGCAACAACGCCAAAATTTTGACAAGTTTGTCGAAACTCACAAGATTAATCACTGGTCCTTGAATGATTATAAATTAAATTTGCAGTAGTAGCGGACTGGTCGAATCCCAAGGAAACCGAAGTATAGTTCCAAGTCTTGAACAATAAATTAAAAATAATTAAAACAAGGGGGGATTTTGAATGATTAACTATTTTACGAAAATTATAAAAATTAATAAAAATAAATATTCATGCAAAAAAAATAGAAAATTACCAAAATTACCAAGCTTCCAATCCAAGGGTTGATTAGATTTAATTGCATCACTAATCATAGGTCACAAAAAATAATCTTGCAAACTCAAATATTTAACTTGAAATTTATTAGGATAGTTGTAATAAATTTTTATTTTCCAAATACAATTGACCGAGCCCAACCCCCAAGTAAAAACTTACCATGAATTGACTGGGCATGATAGTGTTCCATATCAATTTAATGATAACATTAAAATCTACGAAAATAGTTAAACCAAGATTAAAGAACTGAGATAGTTACAGTAAATTAATCTTGTCTCGTTAATTCCCCTAGGCTAAGCATGCATATTTCAATTCATAAATATATTTAACCTAGTTGCTACTTGTACCATTCATTCATGACAATTACGGATCACTGAACTCATGGATAGCAATAGAATAAAAAAATTAAGAATTAATTTGTCACATTAACCAATGCCAATTATTCATAGTAATTAAATCAAGAATTAACAAGTACTTGAATTAAGAGCAGGAATATAAATTTAAAAATAAAACCTCACAGTGATTGCAATTGAATTCAACTTTATTGAATAAGAAATTAGAGTTTAGCCGCTCATGGTGGCACACATGAATCCTGAAATTTTTCTAAGAATATTGCTAAACTAAAGAAAAAAGAAAAGAAAAACATGAGTTCTTGGAGAAGAAGGGAGGGGACTGCCTTTTTGGATTTTTTCTATGCTTTGATCCTTCAAGAGTTCCCTTTTTATAACAAAAACTAACTCCTGAGATATAGTAATGATAACCATTACTAAAAACCCATTCTACTATAAAAGGGAAACCTAATAAGAATAGGAAAAATACTCCTAACTAAAATAAAAGATTTTGTTCCCTAAAAACTTGCTGCAATATCCCTTTTCATTCTTCAATTTGATAACTCATAATTCCTTTTGTTGATGAAAATCATGTCCATAAAATTCTTCTTCTTGATCAAAAATTTGTCCAGCCCAACATTGCCTTAGTCGTGGTCACACCAGATAACTAGAAGTCTTCTGGTCACACATTTTCTTCAATTTTGCCCTTTTTATCCTCTTTTCCACCAATTCTCCTATTTCCATACCTAAAACAAAACTTATATAAAAGCCAAACAATTTCACCTTATAATCAATTTAAAATTGGGAACGTATTAATAAGAAATATATACATTTTAAGTTCTATCGTTTTCTTCAAGCACTTTGGCAATGTGTCCTACAAATATGATATTTATAGTTTTGGAATGTTATTGTTTGAAATGGTGGGAAGCAAAAAGAATATTGATGCCATCAGGCAACATGTTAAACAAATCTATTTGCTCAAATGGGTTTATCAACATCTTGTTAGTGGAAAAGAGTTGAGAATTCAAGTTGGGGAGGATGGGGAGGATCGGATTGCTAAAAAGTTAGCAATTATAGGGCTTTGGTGTATACACTGGAACAGGTGAATCATCCTTCAATTGTTAGAATGTGGCCCGATTATTGGGCTTAATAAATATATTAATATAATTATAGATTCATAATTGATTCCTACCACATATTTAATAGTGGAATGAATCTCAACTATTTATTTGGGTACTTGATGGACATACTAGCTATTAGGGTTACAGAAAAATTTATCTCCATCAAATTGTCTGACCAAAAGAAAGTGTTAAAGAAAGAAACCAATATTCAATAGAAGGTGGTGGTGTTTCACAATCTCTTCAAAAAATTCTATCTTCCCATCAGGTACACAATCTTTTTGACTTAATTGTTTGTGATAAATTATTTGTGATCCTATTTTATGTAGATATCATAAAGACTAAGTTCAACATGTGGTATTAGAGCATGAGTTTGTGAATAAATAATTTACCCATTGATTTTATTATGATATATTTTTATTTTATTGTCATATTATGATTTTGGAAATATTAATGTCATAATTCCCATGACTTGTTTGATTTACATATGATATTAATATAAAATATTACTTTGTTAGTCACCAAAGTGGCCAAACTAATTAATTAAAATTTTGTCACGTAGTAAATTATAGTCATTTATTTATAGTATGTTAATGCCTATTATTGTAATTATATGAATAAGTGACATTTATTAGTTGATAGAATTTTAGAATTTACCCTAAGGTAAAATTAATATTCTACGACTTATAAACATGATAGACGATAATCAATTTGCTTGTCACATATGTTTGTATATCCAAAGATACTATTTTATTTGATGAGACTTGTTTGACTACCTAATAAATTTTGCATGGCATTAAGTCTATGATAATATATTGTTCAGTTTACCCAAAGAAAGCCTGCAATATATTTTAAATGTTTAATGATTTGAATCCGATAATATATCGAGCATTTATGTACTTGCAGCTATTTCTCACCATTCATATACTTCTTCTATTACTGTATTTAATTGTTTGAATTTTTCTGAATGGTGTGAACAAGTCAATTTCCATTTAGATGTTTTGGATCTTGACTTAGCATTATTGGAAAGAAAACCTGCTGCTATTATAGACACAAGCAATAAGGCTAAGAGATCAAACTATAAAGCATGGGAAAAGTCTAACAGATTTTGTCTTAATTTTATGCGAATGACCATTGCTAACAACATTAAAACTACTATTCCACAAATTGAAAGAGCTAAATATTTCCTTAGGCTTGTGGAAGAATGTTTTCGTTTTGCTAATAAATCTCTCTCTGGTTCTCTAATAGCTGAGCTCACGATCGTGAAGTATGATGAGTCACGAAGCATGTAGCAACATGTGCTCGAGATGGCAAATATTGCAGTAAAATTGAAGACCCTGGGTATGATAGTTGATAACTTCTTCTTAGTGCAATTCTTTATGAACTTGTTATCTCCTGAATATGGACCTTTCCAAATTGACTACAACACCATTAATGACAAGTGGAATGTTAATGAATTGTCCAGTATGCTAATTCAGGAGGAAACAAGGCAAAAGAATCAAGGAGTTCATTCTATTAACTTGTGGGTCAAGGAGCTAGTAAGATTCACAAACCAAAGGCCAAGAAACTTAAGAAAAAAGCACATACTGAAGTGACACAGGTTGCTACTGATTCTGATAAGAAGGATCAAAAGACAGATAAGTATCACTTCTGTAGGAAAGAGGGACATTATTAGAAAGATTGTCTAAAATGCAAAGCTTGGAAAATAAATGTACATCTAACCTTTTTATATGTTCTGAACTAAATTTAACTGAAGTTCCTTCAAATACTTGGTGGCTTGATTCTAGTGCTACTACTCATGCTTCTAATATGACGCAGGGATTCCTTACAATCCAAATCATAACCCCAACTAAAATTTGTTTTATTCTTGGGAAACCATAAAAAAGTCCCAATTGAAAGCGTAGGGACTTATAGTTTAGTGTTAGATATTGGTCACAATTTGAATCTAATGCAAACTCTCTATGTACCTTCGATTTCTCAAAACTTGATGAAAGTGGGTTTACTTTTAAGTTTGGACATGGTTGTTTTAGTTTATTTAAACATAATTCCTTTATTGATTCTGAAATTCTTATGGATAGTTTTTATAAAATGAAACTTGATGTTAAATTTTCAGAATCTCTATTTTCTGTTTATCATACTATTGGAATTAAATTTAGCGTGATGAATGATGATTCCGCTTACTTGTGACATAAGCGTTTAGGTCACATATCCAAAAAAAGATTAGAAAGATTAGTAAAGAATGAAATTCTTCTTAATTTAGATTTTAATAATCTTAGCAAGTGTGTAGATTGCATTAAGGGAAAGCAAACCAAACATAGCAAGAAAAGAGCCACAAGAAGTACTAAACGCCTCAAAATTATACGCACTGATACATGTGGACTTTTTGATACTCCATCCATTGGTGGGGGAAAGTATTTTATCATTTCTATAGATGATTTTTTATGTTATGGATATGTCTATTTGTTTAATGAAAAATATCAAGTTGTAAATGCCCTTGAGGTGTTTGTAAAGGACGTTGAAAGACAATTAGATAGAAAAGTGAAAATTGTACAATCTGATAGAGGTGGTGAATATTATGGAAAATATGATGAGTCAGGACAATGTCCAAGTCCATTTGCAAAATTTCTAGAGAAACATGGCATGTATGCACAGTATACTATGCCAGGCACACCTCAACAAAATGGTATGGCAGAAAGGCGCAATAGGAGATTAATGGATATGGTTAGGAGTATGATAAGTAATTCACCATTACCCAAAACCTTGTGGACACATGCACTTAAAACTATTGTGTATTTGCTAAATAGGATTCCTAGTAAGGCAATTCTTAAAACTCATTTTGAGTTATGAACTAGAAGAAAACCTAGTTTGAGGCACCTGCATGTTTGGAGTTGCCCAGCAGAAGCACAAGTTTATAATCCACATGAAAGGAAATTAGATTCTCGAATAGTTAGTAGTTACTTTATCCGTTACCCAAAAAAATCTAATGGGTTTAGGTTTTATTGTCCAAATCATAGTCCAAAAATTGTTGAAACCGCTAATGCAAAATTTATTGAAAATGAGGAGGATAGTGGGAGTGTTGAAAAACGTATCGTGGATACTAATGAAGTGAGGGTGATGTTCCATTAGCCATAAATGTTCCAATATCCACACCTATATCAAATGTTACCCCAGTATTGGAAGAACAAAATGATCCTAGGCAACATTTGAATGAAGCAGCACCTCATGAAGAAACTAACTTGCAACCAATTAACATTAATGAGCCATGCAGAGTAGCTTTGAAAAAACCTCTAAGGACAAGAAAGTCAGCTATTGCTAATGACTATGTAGTTTATTTGCAAGAATCAGAATTCAGTTATGGCATTTAAGAAGAACCTATTTTGTTTGGGATCTTGTTGATTTGCCAGAAGAATCTAAATGAGTCAAATGCAAATGGGTCTTTAAGACAAAACGTGACTCAAATGGCAATATTGAATGATATAAAACCAGACTCGTTGCCATGGGCTATACTAAAAAAAATGGCATTAATTATAAAGAGACTTTTTCACCTGTCTCAAAGAAAGACTTGTTGAGAATAACTATGGCATTAGTGGCTCAATATGATTTAGAGCTATATCAAACGGATGTGAAAACTGCCTTTCTGAATGGAGATCTTGAGGAGGAAGTTTATATGGATCAACATGAAGGTTTTTTCATAAAAGGAAAATGTCATATGGTGTGTAAATTTAAGAAGTCAATATATGGACTTAAGCAAGCTTCTCGACAATGGTATATTAAATTTAATGATATCATAACATCTTTTGGTTTTGAAGAAAACACTGTTGATTGGTATATTTATTGAAAGATCAATGGGAGTAAGGTTGTATTTCTAGTCTTATATGTTGATTATACTTTACTTGCTGCTAATGATTTGGATATGTTGCATAAGACTAAAGAATTTCTCTCTAAGAATTTTGAATTTAAAAATATGGGAGAGGCATCTTTTGTGATAAGAATTTCGATTACCAAACAAATTCTTGAGAGATTTAATATGAACAAATGTTATGCAGGAGTTGTCCCAATACAAAAGGGCGATAAATTTAGTCTTACACATTATACAAAGCATGATGTGGAATGTAAAAAAATAGGATCTGTTCCATATGCTTCTGTTGCTGGCAGTTTGATGTATTTGCAAACATGCACAATACCCAATATTAGCTTCACGGTCCATATGTTAGGGAGATATCAAAGTAATTCTGGTATGGATCATTGGAGAGCTGCAAAGAAAGTATTAAGATATCTTCAAATAACAAAGGACTATATGCTTATGTATAGAAGATCTAATCCATTAGAAGTGATTGGATACTTGGATTCAGATTTTGCTAGATGCATTGACAGTAAAAAGTCAATGTTTGGTTATTTGTTTCTACTAGAAGAAGGAGTAATTTCATGCAAAAGTGACAAACAATTTGACATTACTTCATCCACTATGGAAGCAGAATTTGTAGCTTGTTTTGAAACTACAATCCATGCATTATAGCTGCAGAACTTTATTTCCGGGTTTGGAGTTGTTGATACCATTTCTAAGCAGTTGAAAATCTATTGTGATAATTCTGCAGTAGTTTTCTTCTTCAAAAATGACAAGTACTATAAAGGTGCTAAACATATGGAGTTGAAATATTTTGCTATAAATGAGGAAGTTCAAAAACAAAGAGTGTGTATTCAATATAGTAGGACGGATCTTATGATTGTGGATCCTTTAATTAAAGGCTTGCAACCTAAGACATTTAAGAAACATGTTCAAATAATGGGTTTTGGTTGTATTAATGATTAACTGTAATGATGTTTTAACATTTTTTAACTCAATAAAAAGTTTCTAAGATATTGGCAATTTTTCTTGTTTGTTATGATTGTGTATACCTAATGTTATTAAACAAGAAATGAATATGTCTATAAGACATTTTTGTGGACCTTTATGATATTTATATGCCAGTTATAATACCTGACATGATGAATTACTAATGTAGTGGTATATGGAAGGGAGTATGCAATGTTAAAGTGTATGACTGCTATAACCCCATATTATATGATTTATTATGTTGAGGTAAATTATGAAAATATTCAAAAGATTTATTTTTGCGGGCATAATGTTTACACTATTAACATAAAGTTTGAAGTATTGGGCCAAGTGGGTGAATTTTAAAATGTGACCCAATTATTGGGCTTAATAAATATATATTAATAATTATATTAATATAATTGTAGATTCCTAATTGGCTCCTACCACATATTTAATAGTGGAACAAATCTCAACCGTTTGTTTAGATATCTGATAGACGTACCAAATTAAAAAATAGGAATATATAAATTGGTCATCTCTCTACCTATTATGGTTACAGAAAAACTTATCTTCATCAAATCTTCTATGACTAAAAGAAATAGTTAAGAGGGAAAAACCAATCTTCAATAGAATGTGGTGGTGTTTCACAATCTTTTATAAAATTTTGTCTTTCACATCACGTACACAATCCTTTTGATTTAATTATTTGTGATAAATTATTTATCCGAATATCCTATTTTATGTACATATCATGAAAATTAAGTTCAATACCAATAACATTTGTGCTTCAAATGCTAGAAGGAAATGGAGATAATCTAAGCCTTCCACCGAATCCTTTTACTTCAAGCAATGCAAACAATTCAGCAGATCCAAATGAGCACCGGAGACCTTTGAGTTCTGCTTTGGCAGTGACTGAAGCAGAATGGTACGCAATAAAAACGTACAAAAAGTTGACTTTTGAGCAAACCATTAGAGGGATATGCAGCTATTAATAGTCCATTGACTAGGAAAATCCTAGCGAATGTCTTCGTGTTTCAGGATACCAAACCGCAATTCATAGTAATGCATAGTTATTTCTTCAAGATTCCATTAACATAAACAATACAAAAGGCTGTTTGTTATTGGAGCTTTCTGATTCTCACAACCATCTATGGAGTCTTATCTTTCTTGTGGTAAAAAACTTCAACTATCTTAATTTTCACAACCTGAAAAATTTGCTAATTCTCAATCCTCTGTGATTGAAAAAGGAAACATTCAAATTTTTTTTTTCCAATCCAAGGCTCTGATGTATACATACACATGAATTTACCAGAGCTTGTACCATAATGTATATATCGATCACCCATTATCTATAGCGGGCTAATACTTCTGTAAATTGTGGTTTTCAACTTGCAAAGAGTTATTATGTTCATAGTAAAAAAATTGAGTGATTGACATATTAGCTAAAGACAGAGATACTATAACCTGATATTGAATAAAGAACATGGGAAATACTTTCTGCATTCTCCACAATTCTTATTTAATTTAGTCAATGTAGTTAACCATGCAGTGTTGGATTCTTTATTCTTGAAGAATGAAAAAATGATCTATCCTTACTTAGAAAGCCATCGGTTTGGACCAGGTCAGCTAGTGAAAATTTTGGGTTTTGCTTTTTTTTGTTTCTCTTTTATTTTTTAATAAATAAATAAATCATTTTTACTTGTATGATTTAAATGTTTCGTATGTATTAACAAGGTCATTTGATTAATGAAATTTTTATGAAATCGATCATATCAATAAAATTGATATTCAAATATTTATTTCGTAAAACGTATTGATTGAAGAGATAACCACCAAAATGGTCTCTCACATATTGGCCAATGAGCTTTTTAGTTCCTCACTTTTAAAACGGAAAAAAATAGTCCCTCACATTTCATAAATATATTCTTTTGGTCCTCTGTCACTATTCCGTCTATTTTTCCGTCACTATTCCGTCTATTTTTCATAAATGCACAAGGGCTCGTTTGACGGAAAAATAAATGGAATAGTGACGGAGGATCAAAAGAGTACATTTATGAAATGTGATGGATTATTTTTTTCTGTTTTAAAAGTGAGGGACTAAAAAACTCATTAGCCAATTTATAAGGGGCCATTTTGGTAGTTATCTCTTGATTTAATCTCATAAGTACTTTTCTTTTCCAAGTAAAAAAATAGTTGTATTAACTTTGCAAAAGTTAATGTGTACACTCAAAGTCACCAAAGTGATGAACTCTTCTTAGCACTAATGTAAGTTAAGACTAATTGACTACATGTCAAATACTTCAACCTTCTCTATCTCTTAATAATTCCCACAAAAAACATAACTTAATCTCATAAGTACAAACAAACATATTATTGTCAAAAATAGAATCTTGTATTTCCTTAAAATGATCTCTAATTATTTTAACGTAACTTAAAAGATGTTTACAAGCACTCATTTCTTTCCGACCTTAGTCAAACAGGCAATTAGATGCGATTCTTAAATAGAAAAATGATGAAAAAGAGGAAATTATCTGAATTAAAGAAAAAAATAGAATTGGAAGTAAAGTTGTAAAATGAGAAAGAAAGAAAGAAAGAAAGACATTAGTTTCCTGATTCCCTTTCCCATACCCTCCACACCCCTCCCACAACAAAAAAAAAGAAAAAAGAAATCCTATTTATAATTTACGTTGTAACTCATTTTTTTAGTCTAGCATTCTTTTAGGTGTGGTTGAATCTATACTCATTTAAGAGTTAGGGTTCAGTCTTTATTATTTAGTAAAATTTTATTCTCTAACTTATCAAAGCTCTATACTACTATTATATTGAAATATATTTATTTAGACAAAAGTAAAAATAAGAACAAAGATTTCTCCTTTGCGCTATAGAAGATATTGTTTACATTTCCTGAAGGTATTGAGATCCAATTCTGATACTCCATTATTCCGTCTCGATCACTTCCGGCCCAATTGTCAATTTAGTCGGAATTCATAGTGAAAAAAATGAAAGGAAACCAATTGGTACAACAACGAAATTTTGCCAAAAAATTATTTTTTTTCCCAAAATTCTTCAATATATTAACTTGGTGAATAACACAAGCTAACTGATACAACAATGGTTCTAATAGTTTGAACCCTCCTTGACTCCATGAGTTGGCTAAGGCTTAGCACTTCCTCTTAATCTACTTTATTTATATACTTTACTTCCCTAAGAGATCCATCTAAACAATTAGTAGCTACAATAACCCTCCTGTATTGAAGAAGGTTACTATAACCATTATATTCCTTTGAGAGATAGCATCCTATATCCTACCGTAACCACTAATGATGGGTGTCGAAACCACCAAAAATAATCTTTCTCTAGGCTAAACTTTGTAGATAGCAATGAGAGGGTCGAATCCATAGAGATTGGTTAAATTTATTCTTTGAACAAAATAATATAAAGAGGGGGGGTTTTGTATTATGAAACTAAATAAGATTTAATTAAAAAAACCAACCAAATTAAATAACTAACTAAAAATATGATGAAAAATTAAATAAGAAGAAGTTTCCAATCAAGAATTAATTTCAGTATTGATTCCTTGAATTGATCATTGATTCAAAAGATAAGTTCTTTTATCTTGAATAAATTGGTTATAGTTGTTGAAGATCCGTCCTCTAACAACCAATCTTTTCTTACTTTTTCGATAACCTTCGGATCAGTCCTATGAGTTATTTCTCTAATTAACAAACACAACCTTCGGATCAGTCCTATGAGTTATTTCTCTAATTAACAAACACAACCTTCGGATCCGTCCTATGAGTTATGTCTATTAATTGCATTAAGATTCAAAAAGACCCAATTACTAACCAGTAAACCCGGAAACGCCGTGTTTATTTAAGCTAGATTATATATTTTCATAACATACAATCTAAGGCGTTGATTACCTTTCGATGTTGTTATTTGTCACTTGAATTAGAACAATCAACAAAAGATTAATTATTCTAAATGACTATATATTGAATTCAACTATCAAACAATAGGCCTCTTGTCTAACAATTCAAGTCAATAATATAATGAAGCATAGAAAATATATAAATACTCAAGAATAAAAGAAATAATAAAATTACCGGAACCTCACAATTGTTGGAATCAAACCTTAATTAAACTTGATTGGAAAATAAAAATTTAGCTAAACATAATTAAAAGAAAATACAAAGAAAATCAAATGATCGCCTCTTTTGTCGATCCCGCGCTCTCGTCTTCTTCGGCCGTAGCTCACTCCATGAAAGGATGAATTGTGACTTGAGAATTCCAAACCTTGTTTTCCTCTCTATTGAACTAGGAAAGCCTAAAAATGGGATGCCTTGATTGTCTCCAAGCCTTGCCTATTTATAGGCAAGGATTCAAGACATTTGGTTGTGCTTTTCCTTAAATCAAGGCTTTGCTTTCCTTAATTCAAGGCTTTTCTTTTCCTTAATTCAAGGCTTTGCTTTCCTTAATTCAAGGCTTTTCTTTTCCTTAATTCAAGGCTTTGCTTTTCCTTAATTCAAGGCTTTTCTTTTCCTTAATTCAAGGCTTTGCTTTTCCTTAATGGCCAACATTTTGTTGTGGAATTTGGTGGCCTCAATTATGTCTTTTTTGTGCCACTTGTCTTGTGAGGCTACATTCTTTAGGAAAAATGCTTCATCTAACCATTAATCACAAAAATAATTAATATCCTTATAAACAAGCATTTTAATCAATTAAAACACAAGAGAATTGATCCAATAAATATGCAATTATACACTCTATCAAATTCCCCCACACTTAAATCAAAGCTTGTCCTCAAGCTTGCATTAGATCAACATCTTCCTCTCTATTCGATACCCCTTTTCAACCCATCCACAAATAACTCAAAGTCATTACACATTGAAGATCTAAATTGGAATAACAAATCAAAGAATAAGTATTCATAGCCTGATTTTTCAAAACAAAACATATGCATCTCATCAACCTAACAATTTCATCAAAATCAAATGCAACAAAATTTGATAACCTCTCATAGGTTGCACTCTAATCACTCAAAGTGTTTAGGGTTCATTCAACACTCAAATCAAATATAGCATGTCATTACCATAAGCTTGCTTATATATCACATCTCCACCACTAATAATATAAATCCATGCAGAAATCAAAGGGTCTTGAAAATGGTTGTAATGGGGCTTAGGTAAAGGTAGGTAAAAAGAAAGAAAAATATAGGCTACAGATATCAAGATATATAGGGATTTCCTTGCATGACTCAAAAGTAACAAATAGCATAGTAGAACCACTTTCTTTATTCCACATAACATGCATTCCTTTTTTTTTTTTACAACTTCACCATACAATTGGACCAATTTGTACACAATGAATTTACTTTGTCCAATACTTGTAGGGAATACTTTTCACTTCTTTTCTTCTCTTTTTTTTTTCTCAGTGGTTCTTTCCTTCGGAATCAACAGAAATTTTATCATGCAATTCATTCCCACATACTCTTGATCAATGGTTCAACGATGGTAAACAAAGATAAGGATTTAAGGCTAAACAATGTGGTGTTATAACAAAGAAAGGCTAAGGCTCAAAATTGGGTGACTAGGGGTATATGTAATATAAGGTTAAGTTTTTTTTTTTTTTTTTTAGAAAGTTTAAAATTGGTAATCCTAAATGCCCTTATCATTTTTCAACATGAATTCACAATGTGATCTCAACATGCATAACAAAGCAAGTTCTAGAATGATTATACCATATTTGTCAATCTCAACAAAGAAATATGTGAGCATGAAAAATAAAATGCTCTTAGGCTCAAATACTCACAATGGTTTCAATGTATTAAATATTGCACATTCTCATTCAATTCAATCATTAAAATTAACGAGATGCTTTAAAAATTTCCAAAAAAAGGCTAATCATACTTATCTCATTCATACATTCCAATCCAAATCACTAATGCATATAACTCAAAATTATTCGAAATGAGCATCAAAAGAGTGACAAATTTCAAAGAAGATATCAGAATGTCAAACCTACTTGGAAGGACTTTCTTCATTTATATATATATATATATATATATATTTTACATGAAAAATTTAGAAATAATCAATGAAGCACAAGACACCCCCCCACACCTAAATCATACGTTGTCCTCAATGTATAGAAAATATGCACACGCGGACAAGAAAGAAAATAAAACAAACACAAGGGAACAAGATACTTCCCTGAACCGCGGTAGACAACTGGAGCTGTGATGAAGGTGAGGGACATCCTATATGGGTGAAGAAGGCATGAAAGATCAGACGATGTTATGGCCATGGCTGAGCATTGGTTGGTAGAAGAAACTGCAAAAAGAAAATGAAAATAAAAAGGAAAAACCAAAATAGAATTTCAAATCTTTTTTTTTTACACAAAGCAGAAAACATAATAAGATAACTAATTAAATTAAACTTAAATGACAAGAAAATAAATAAAAATTTTGGGTTGCCTCCCAAAAGCGCCTTCATTTAACGTCTTTGGCTAGACGTCTTCACTTCTCTTTAAGTTATTAAATTTTCACTAATTGTTTGGACCACACTTGCATTTTCTCACAAGCTACCATTGCCTTCTCATTCACTTCTAATTGTGCATTCAATTCAACTTGACTTATACTTGTTTTTTCTTCAAAAACATCCTGCACACTAAAATTAGTAATGTTAATAGAATTATGTGCAACGGGTTTGTTGAAGTCATAAACCATATCTTGAAGATCATTATCTATCACAAATTCTTGTTCAAAAATCTGCACTTTTTCAGAAGTCAAATTATTATCAAGTGCAATTTTTACTTTATCCTTATCACAAAAATCAAATGTTTTCTGAGCTAGAGTATCAATTGCATCAAAAGCATAAACAACACATACATCATTAGGATATTTCATGGCAGCATAAATGTTAAACTTAATAATCTCACCATCAAATTCCATAGTTAATGTTCCTTCATGCACATCAATTTTGCTCTAGATGTTTTCAAGAAAGGTCTCCCAAATAAAATTAACTTTGAGTCGAGAGTGATCTTCCTCCATATCAAGTACATAAAAATCTAGGAAACACTAATCCATTTACTTGCACCAAAACATCTTCTAATACTCCTTCAGATAAACATTAGATCTATCGCCAGTTGAATTATCACGCCTGCTTTCTTTTAAAGGTCCCAAATTCAAAGAATTATAAATAGATAACGGCATGACATTTATGGAAGCACCCAAATCACACATGGCTTTTTCAACTTTCATATTGCCTATTTTACAAGGGATGATAAACATACCTGGATCTTTGCATTTTGAAGGCAACTTCTTTTGTAGCACAGCCGAGACATTCTCCCCCACACTTAAAATTTCATTGCCTTTCAATTTTCTTTTGTTGGTGCATAATTCTTTCAGAAATTTAGCATAGCGAGGTATTTGTTTAATTGCATCAATTAAAGGAATATTTACCTCTACTTTGCGAAAAGTCTCAAGAATCTCCTTTTCTTCCTCATCTTTCTTCGAATTGGCCAATCTTGTCGGGAAAGGAGGGGTTGTCTCGATTATCTTAGGCTGCTGTGGGATTGTTACTTCTTTTTCCACCTCTTTATGATCACGTGTTTTGGCCTCTTCCAACACCTTTCCGCTTCTCAAAGTCATTGCACTAACATTTTGCCTTGGGTTAACAACTGTTTGAGAAGGTAACTTACCTTGAGATTCCAATTTGCTCACAGAAGATGCTAATTGGCTCACTTGATTTTCCAAGTTTTGAATGCTGGTTCGAGTTTCCTGTTGAAAACGTTGGGAACTATTAGCAAGTGATTCAACTAACTCTTCAAGGGACTTACCTGGTTTGGAAGGCGGTGGATATGGTGGGTTTTGCTGCCAAGCTTGAAATCCACTAGGTCGTGGCCCATAACTGAAGTTGGGATGATGCCTCCATTCCGGATTGTAGGTATTTGAGTAAGGGTCATACATCCTTTGTGGTAGCCCTGGGAATCCACCAATGGCATTAGCATGTTCAAATTGACCTTCTTGCAAGGTGGGGCACATGTCAGTGGGATGATTTGAATTGGAGCAAATACCTCAAGCCTTTACCTGTGGAATATTTCCTACAACCAACTTTTCCACTAAAGTAGTCAAATTGTCTAAACGTTGGTCAATAGAGAAAGTACTTACCTCACTTACCTTCCTAGATGTATCCTCACGTCTGATGCCAAATTGTTGTGTATTGGCACCATGTTGGAGATTAAAGTCCTTGCCTCCGTTGGAGTTTTGTGCACTAATGCACCTCCACTAGCAAGATCAATCATATTCCTATCCATCATCGTTAGTCCTTCATAAAAATATTGGATAAGAAGTTGATCAGAATTTGATGTTGAGGACAACTAGCACATAATTGCTTAAACCTTTCCCAATATTCATGCATAGTTTCTCCATGTTGCCGCCAGATACCACATATATCTTTTCTAATTGTGGCACTGTGAAGCAGAAAGAATTTTTCCAAAATTGCCTCTTCATCTCGATCCATGTGTTTATTGAACCAGAGGGCAAGTAGTATAGCCAATCTTTAGCAACTCCATCTAAAGAAAAAGGAAAAGCTCGCAACTTAATTTGATCCTCACTACCCTTGCGGTTTCATCGTGGAACACACCATATGGAATCCCTTTAAGTGCTTATGAGGATCTTCACCTGCAAGGCCATGAAAAGTGGGGAGTAAGTGAATCAATCCTGATTTTAATTCAAAAGGCACTTCTAAAGTAGGATAATCAATGCACAACGGTTGTTGGTTTAAATCAGGCATAGCTAATTCCTTTAAAGTTCGTTCATTATTTCTAGCCATGTTTTCTTCTTCACTATTAAATAATTCGCATAAATTATATTCAAAAGATGAAGAAGATGATACTCTCGAGATCGTTGTTTGGTTTCTTTCTAAGTTTCACGCCGCCGTCTTCTCTATCTCTGGATCGTATGTGAGTTGACCTGTGCGAGAAGAACGTGGCATAAAAGAACCAAACAATTATAAAGGCAAAAATAAAAATAAAAATAAAAATAAAAATAAAAATAAAAATAAAAATAGAAATAGAAATAAAAATGTAAATAAATAAATAAAAGGAATAAATTCTAAAAAACCAATCCCCGGCAGCGGCGCCAAAATTTGATGGGTGTCGAAACCACCAAAAATAATCCTTCTCTAGGCTAAACTTTGTAGATAGCAATGAGAGGGTCGAATCCACAGAGATTGGTTAAATTTATTCTTTGAACAAAATAATATAAAGAGGGGGGGTTTTGTATTATGAAACTAAATAAGATTTAATTAAAAACACCAACCAAATTAAATAACTAACTAAAAATATGATGAAAAATTAAATAAGAAGAAGTTTCCAATCAAGAATTAATTTCAGTATTGATTCCTTGAATTGATCATTGATTCAAAAGATAAGTTCTTTTATCTTGAATAAATTGGTTATAGTTGTTGAAGATCCGTCCTCTAACAACCAATCTTTTCTTACTTTTTCGATAACCTTCGGATCAGTCCTATGAGTTATTTCTCTAATTAACAAACACAACCTTCGGATCCGTCCTATGAGTTATGTCTATTAATTGCATTAAGATTCAAAAAGACCCAATTACTAACCAGTAAACCCGGAAACGCCGTGTTTATTTAAGCTAGATTATATATTTTCATAACATACAATCTAAGGCGTTGATTACCTTTCGATGTTGTTATTTGTCACTTGAATTAGAACAATCAACAAAAGATTAATTATTCTAAATGACTATATATTGAATTCAACTATCAAACAATAGGCCTCTTGTCTAACAATTCAAGTCAATAATATAATGAAGCATAGAAAATATATAAATACTCAAGAATAAAAGAAATAATAAAATTACCGGAACCTCACAATTGTTGGAATCAAACCTTAATTAAACTTGATTGGAAAATAAAAATTTAGCTAAACATAATTAAAAGAAAATACAAAGAAAATCAAATGATCGCCTTTTTGTCGATCCCGTGCGGCTCTCGTCTTCTTCGGCCGTAGCTCACTCCATGAAAGGATGAATTGTGACTTGAGAATTCCAAACCTTGTTTTCCTCTCTATTGAACTAGGAAAGCCTAAAAATGGGATGCCTTGATTGTCTCCAAGCCTTGCCTATTTATAGGCAAGGATTCAAGACATTTGTTGTGCTTTTCCTTAAATCAAGGCTTTGCTTTCCTTAATTCAAGGCTTTTCTTTTCCTTAATTCAAGGCTTTGCTTTCCTTAATTCAAGGCTTTTCTTTTCCTTAATTCAAGGCTTTGCTTTTCCTTAATTCAAGGCTTTTCTTTTCCTTAATTCAAGGCTTTGCTTTTCCTTAATGGCCAACATTTTGTTGTGGAATTTGGTGGCCTCAATTATGTCTTTTTTGTGCCACTTGTCTTGTGAGGCTACATTCTTTAGGAAAAATGCTTCATCTAACCATTAATCACAAAAATAATTAATATCCTTATAAACAAGCATTTTAATCAATTAAAACACAAGAGAATTGATCCAATAAATATGCAATTATACACTCTATCAACTAACCAAACAACATATGCGGTCCTAGTTACAACTCCTTTCCATTAGCCTTTAGTGAATTCTATCCATTCTTCCATAGCTATATCAATTACTGTCTTCTCCTCGATCCATTCCCTTGTAAAGATCCATACATTTCTGGACTTCTATAGTATTCACAAGAGGTAGACAGTTAGTTGACTCTTTTCCTGCCCAAGATAATGCTTGTTGCTACTACCTACTTGTTCCCACCATCCTTGGAAGCTCAGCACATTTTATGCCATTGTAGTGGAGCAAGTCTCCATACCTTTTTTGCTCTAGAACAGTTAAAGAAGAAATGTTCTAGGCTCTTGCTTCCTTCACCACACATATGGCATGTTGTGTCTATTATTATCTTCCTCCTTTGAAGTGCTTTCTTTGTTGGTAGTATATTGTGACAACACCTCCACATGAAATGTTTCAGTTTGGTTTTAATATCTAAATTCCAAATGGATTGCCACATTGCTTTTATTGATCTTGCACTACTATTGGATTCAGCTCTGTCCCGTTGTTGTAGTTGCTTCTTCAGTATGTGTTGATATGCGGATTTTACTGTGAAGCCTCTTGAGGAGCTTAGTTGCCATATTAACTGATCTTTGCTGCCTACTGGTCCATGTGGTAAACTTAGAATTGTGGTTGTCTCTTGGTGTTCAAACAAACAGAAATCACTTCTTGTTCCAAAGTGACCTCTTTCAACATAAGTTCATTTACCTACATTACCTTTTCCTTATTTGGTTTATTTTGCTTTGGCTTAAAGCCTTTTTGGTCTGGAATCCAAGGAGAGTCCCAAACTCGAATTGATTTTCCTTCTCCCACCTTGTATCTTGTTCCTTTTTCCAGCAAATACCTAGCTCCTAACCATTCTTTCCATATCCATGAGCTATTCCCCTTCAAGTTCACCTTCATTAAGCCTCCTTTGGGGAAGTATTTTGCTTTGATTACCTTACTCATGAGAAGATGCGATTGAGTTACCACCCTTCACAACTGTTTTGCCAATAATGAGTCATTGAACCTTTGTATATCCTGAAATCCTAGTCCTCCTTGGCATTTTGGTTCTGTAAGATTTGTCCAGGCCTTCCAGTGGACTTTTTTCTTGCCTTCCTCATTGTCTCTCCACCAAAATTTGGCTGTAATACTACCTATCTCTTTGCATATTGCCATAGGAAGCTTAAAACATCCCATAACATAAACTTATAGTGCATTAAGTACAGATTTAATCAGAACTTCCTTACCTGTTAAGCTAAGGAATTGTGTCTTCCAACCTTGAATTCTTTGTATCACTTTCTCCACCACATAGTTGAAGACTTCTCTTTTTGACCTCTCTATCAGCATTGTTAGGCCTAAGTATTTGGCTTTACTTAGCTCCTTCACTCCCACTAGATCTTTGCAAATCAAATTCTTCAAATTTACAGGCACATTACGGCTAAAAAATATAGATGACTTCTCCATGTTAACAGTTTGTCCCGAGTGTCTACTATACTTCTCCAGCATTGCTTTCAATTTGTGTACCTGTTCCATGTTAGCTTCACAAAAGAGTAAAGAATCGTCTGCAAAAAATAAGTGTGTAATCCTTGGACCATTTCTGCTCACTCTCATTCTATTATAATCCCCTCTTAGACTTGCTTGTTTGATTAAATTTGATAAGGCCTCAGATACAATTAGAAATAAATAGGACGATAATGGATCACCTTGCCTAAGTCCTCTAGAAGTTTTAAAATATCCACACTTTTCTCCATTTATATTTACAGACATAGACATAGTACTCACGCACTGCATTATCCACTCAATGAAAGTTCTTGCAAAACCCATACGCCTCATAACTTTTTTTAGAAAATCCCATTCTACATGATCATATGCTTTAGCCATATCAATTTTTAATGCCATATATCCCTTCTTCTCTTTTCTCATTGAGTGAAGGGTATAAACACATTCATGTGCAACTACCACATTGTCATAAATTTGTCTTCCTGGAAGAAAGGCAGATTGATTAGGACTATTGCATGTATGTAGGCAAAGCTTAAGTCTTTCAGCTAAAATTTTTCAGATAATTTTATAAACCACATTGCAAAGACTAATTGACCTATATTGGGATATAAAGGTAGGATTTTGCACCTTTGGGACTAATGTAATTAAAGTGTGATTTAGTTGCCTCAAAGATTTTCCCTTTTAAAGAAATCTTTGACAACAAAGACAAATATCGCCCAACCACATTCCAAAATTTTTGAAAAAATAAAGAAGTCATACCATCCAACTCGGGCTTTATTAGGATTCATTTGGAACAATACCGCTTTGATTTCTTCATCCTCCACCGTTTGATCAAATTCGTGTTCATAGTTTGAGTAACCATGTAGAATGCCTTCTAAACCTTCTTGACTTCTCGGGATTGATTGGATGTAAATACCTTAACGAAATAGTTTATTATCTCCTTCGATTTCCTCTTTTGTTCCCTAACAGCTTCCTCGCCACTACTATTCTGTAAATTCCATTATGTTGCCTTCTCTCGCACCATGCTTGCATGGAAGAATTTAGTATTCTTGTTCCCCTCCTTAAGCCATTGTAATCTGGACTTTTGCTGCCAGAAAATTTCTTACTCTCTGTAGGTAGTATTTAGATCTCTCTTTAATTTTTCCATAGTACCCAATCTCTTGTTCCCCCTCACCTGGTCAGTTGCTCCATCCCCTCCTTGAGCTGCATAATTTGCTTAGCTACATTCTGGCCATGCGGCTTGTTCCAATTTATCAAGTCTGTTCGGCAATGATGAATTCTTGCACACACTTGGTACATCTTTGATCCTCCCGTATATGCCGCCACTTGTTTATACTCTTTCCATAATTCATTCGCCTTGATCCAACTTTTGTCAAAAATGAATCTTTTTTTCCTTCTGCTTGTGGTTCAAAGATTCAAAGACTAGTAACTTATGGTCGGATGTTTGTTTTTCCTTGTGATATACTTTAGCATTTTGGAACTTTAACATTCACTGAGGTGCTGCCAAAAACCTATCAATTCCCTCATCCACAAACTCCTCTCCCTCTCTATTGTTTGCCCAAGTGTATTGATGTCCAACAAATCCCATATCAACCATTTCCATCGTTCTAAAAAATTTATTGAAATGCCGACAACTAGTCGTTGATCTTTTTCTTCCTCCCTTTTTCTCCTCTGAACTAGTTATATCATTAAAATCTCCTCCCATAAACCACCAATCTCCCCATTTTCTTTTTTCATTTTCCAAATACTGTCACTGTTCTTTCCTTCTATCTAGTTCTATGCTTGCATAGACGAATATTGCTCACCATTTCAAAGGGTCTCATTCTATTTGACACTCCATTTGAATAGAAAATGAGTTTGATATGCAGCTCAATACTCTAACCGTTGCAGCCCAACACACTAGTAATCCTCCACTTTTTTCCACTAGCTCTATAGCTTCCCATCTATTCTTATACTTTAATCTATTACTGACTATATTTACAAACTTCTTTTTTTGCTTGGTTTCAGCAATAAAAAGTAACTCTGGTTGGTGGAAGTACACAGACTCTCTCAATTGGGAAATTGTAGAGGCTCATCCCAAACCTCTACAATTCCACACACACCAAACCTCTACAATTCCACACACATACTCTCATTGCTCCTTTAGAGACCAATTGTGGCTGGCCTCTCCCACCTTCATCATTCTGTCCGCTTCCTATTTCTCACATTTCATTTTTTTGTTTCTAGTTAACTACACATCATTGCATTCAGGTTCTTCTTATTGTCCCCCTTTAGTCCTTTTGTCCCCTATTCTTAACATCCATTTGAGATTCCTTTTCTCTTTATCAGTTGTCTGGATTGTCTGTCTTTTAGTACGTTTCTAGGTAACCCTCCTATTCTTAGCTTTTTCTCCAAATTCTGCTGGATGCTTACCTTTCCTATTGTTTTGCCTTTTGTTCCGATTTCCTACTTCTGCTTTAGCTATAGGGACATTCACCAACTTCTCTTCCCCTGTACTATGTAGTGTTTCAGCATTGTGCTCCTTGCTCAAATCTTCCTCCATACCAATCACTTGTGAATCTTGCTGCTCTTTAGTAGTTGAGACACTTGCTGTTGCCTTTGGTTCCTAGCCCCTTTCCTTATCTATTTGCAAGCTTTTTCTCTTTCTTCCAATTCTCTTTGTTCTACCTCAGTGCACATCCTGTTCTCTCTCGACTCTTCCTCTCGATCTTCCCTTGTGTCTCTTATTTCAGTCTGCACAATCTCCTTCCCTTTTGCCATTGCTTGCATTTCAGACGTTGCTACTCTCTTAGGTACGAGTCTGGTCATAGTTCTTTTCTCAAATCTCCCTGTTTGCCATTTTTCACTCTTTTCCCTTCTAAATCCTTCTGCCTTAATCCAATCACCATACTGTCCCTCCCGAAGAGTCCCTTTCTTTTAATCCTCTTGCCTTGTACTGCAATGTTTCTCAGGATGTCCTACCTTTCCACAATAGTGACAAAAGCTTGCCAACTGTTCGTAATGAAATAGTTCCTAGCATGTTTTACTCTCTAGCCTCACTCTAGTACCTCTCAACAACGGTTTCTCCAAATCTATTGTTACCAGCATTTTGAAATGCCTGCCTTTTGCACTACCACTCACTGGGATGATGATATCTTGAACTCGTGAGAACAGTATGCCTATTCGAATCGCAGTTTGTTTAGTTAGCCAGTGGTTGGGCATATTCCACACTTGCATTCAAATATCCACTTACTGTAACTCTCTATCTTTCTTATTGATCTCTTCTGTCCATTCCCTTAGGATTAAGTACTGTTGATCAAAGTCCAACATCTTCCTTTCAGTACCCTCTACTTATCCTCTTGATTTGTGAACCCAAATTGGAAGAAGTTGACTCCAATTTCCCGAATCTTAATCGGTTCTGTTATTGGCCATATCGCTTGCATTATATTTTTCAGTCCTAAAAAGTTTACTTTTTTCTCGCCGTGTATCTTGCCAATCAGACTTCTCAGACTTTCTTCTTTACCTTCCGTTATATCCCTTGCCAGCAACTCCACACCGTCTTCTTCATCCTTATGAACTTTCAGCTTTCTCACCAGGTCTTCTACCTCCTTTGTTCCTGTGAAAACGTCCTCTCCATCCATCGTGAGCTCAGTTCCTTACTTTGATTTTCCTTGTTGATGGTGCTTGTAACTGTTATGAAGGAATCGTTTCCCCAGTATGTTAGTTGCAGAGGGAAGATCCAGATTATCCTTGTAAGTAGCCCAGATTTGCACTAATTACCGAATGTGATATGATGTTTGGTCTTGGGGGGCACCAATGTTACCGTTGTGTGAGATAGCTTTTTTCCTTCAGACACACTCTACTGTTGACATGTCCAATCCGTTGACAATGTTGACCCTAAATTAAGTATTAATGCCCGTATTTAGTGACTAGGTTTAAGGACCCCTCTTTTGTCCCCACTTAGTGAGAAAAACTAACCTTCACCCCAACTTAGATAGGAAACGGATACTCACACCTACTAAAGGTGTGAAAAAACATGAGTGATCAAGCAGTAATTCCAAAGCCAAATAATTATTCACCTTCAAGAATAAGGCAAGACGTAGCTACAAAAATATAAATGGTCTAAATAATTCAAGAAGAAAAGCCAAAACACTAGTTAATGAGATTCTTAGAAGTCCGTTTACACAGGTCAATCTCAATCCCCTATTGGAATCTTCTCAAATTTTTTAATTTGTTTGTTTTGGTAGTGTCTTTGTCTTCCAAAATTATTGAATGAACAACAACCACTCATAATTTGCCTATAAATTCTGAAAAGTCTAGCTAATCGATCCATTTAGTTCTCTCTTAAAATTCGAATTTATTTAATATATATAAGTTTGAATTTTATAAAATAAATTAATAATTCTAATATTTTCTCAATTATATATTTTAAATAAGGTGTACAAAATAAGCATAAAAGTCAAATCAAATTTAATAAAAATTTTCAAATTTCATAACAATATTAATTCTACTTGAGAACCAAACCCACCATTTAAGTTCCATTATGTGAAATCAAGCTAGTGCTGAAATCCCGTGGTCTTGCTTCCTTCCACGTAGTAGTAGGACCGAAATGCTGTTATTCCAATGGATTTTTTCCACCACTGACTTTAAGTGTTAGTGGTACCTCAAAGTAAGTCAAGGTGGAATAACATTACTATTGGAGTCATTTCCTCATAATTTGCTAATTACTATAGGATGTAGACTGGTATATGTTTGTCGAAGGATATGAAAATAACTTAATTTGGAACATAGTTTGAACTAATTATTTCGGAACATCGCTTGACTTGAGTCTTGGAATGTCTAAAATTACGAGCTTTTGTAACTTATCAAGGTAAATCAACACATCTAATTAAGATAAGTTATAAATTTAAGGGTTGACCTTAAACATAGCTCTTGAGTTTAATATTTGAAATAAAAACAGAACAAAGAGGGAGAAAAGTGGAGGGTGGTTTCTAGGGTAAAACACAATAAAGCACAAGTTTCAAATTTTCTTTTAAATGAAAAGCAGTACATAGAGTGAGGATATATAAATATATATATATATATATTAATGATTTTTTTTAATAATTAATATGATATTTACATAGTCAAAATTAATAGATAACAATTATTCTGATTATCTAATATCATTATTTCAATCTATAATGGGCTCTTCCAAAGAATTGATGTTCAAACTATTTATCTTGATCATTTTAATTTTAATTTCTTTTACATTCGTTTTCTTCTATTTTTAGGTCAATGCAATTGAAAGTACAGATTAGTTTTCGGGTATGTTATGTGTTAAACATATACTAAATTAAGGATATCTTCAAAGTACTAAAGAGTAGAATTTTCAACAGATCACCTCTCTAGAATTTTTTTTTTCCGAGCCTTCATTGATGGAAGAAAGATACAGATTTCAAAAGAAAATTCAGCATGCACACACACCAAAGAAAAAAGTGTTTATTCTACTACTAATTATTCAAAGTTATTTCATTCATTTAAAAAAAAAAGTTCATTTAAAACAAAATTTCTTTATAAAAAGAGTTTACTTTAAAGGAAAATTCCTACTATCCATACTCATTATTAGTGATTATTACAACAATTCGACCATTCACTGACATAAAAAGCCAATTGTTTTCACTAATCAATTACTGTGCTAATGAGCTAATATACGTATATAGGCATAACCATTGTTTTTGATTGAAGCTATTGACGATCTTTCAGCTGCTCTTTTTCCTCTTTCTTTTAGGTTCACCCAATTACTTTGACTATCAAGTGCTAAGTTAATGATCTAATATACATATATAGGGATAACCATTGTTTTCGATTGAGCTATCGAGTATTGATCATCTTTCAATTGCTTTTCTTCCTCTTACTTTTGAGTTCACCAAGTTGATTTTTTTTTTTCAAAAACGATAAGATATTAACATACACGCACTAATGGCCAATAAACATAGCCACAAGGGCTAATTGAACTTCATGGAGTTGGTATCTTACCGAACCCACAAAGACAAAGGAGCCCACAAAGGGGCAAAAGCCCGCACGAAACGGGGAAAGCCCGCACAAGACGGGAAGAATGCCGCACAAGACGGCAAGTACAAAAGTACAAAAGTCCTAAGATATACTATATCGGGTCACTAATACTATACAAACGTGATTCTACACATCTCACATGGCCCACTACCAATGGCCATTAGTGAAAGAAGCTAGAACTTAATCTCTAACTATCACCTCGTAGTAGTGGAATCCAACTGCATAAATGGAATAATGGCACTCCAACCACCGCCGCAGCTTAAATAGTCGATGCAGCACTACAACCGTATGAAGAGACCAGAAACCCAAACCAAAAAAATAAAATAAAATAAAATAAAACAACTGTTCATGAATAGTAAATACTATTCATGAACGTTAAATTTTTGAAAATTTTACTATGCGATGAACAGTAAATACTGTTCATCGCATAGTAAAATTTTTCGCGCCGTTGTCGCACTATAAATCGCCCGTAGGAACAATACGAAAAACATCCAGGGATGACATTATGTGGAATCAGTCGTGTATGGTGAAAGATTGTGTTTATCTTATAGTTTTTGATAAAGGGTCATGTGGGAATCTGTGGTTCAGTTAATGAATTTCTCTTGGTTTTGCTGAGGATGAAAGGAGTTCATGTCAATAACCGATCTTTTTTGTGTTGAACATCGTTCATCTTCTGCCCTTTTTGCTTATTCTGGCTAATTCTGCACTCTTCATTTGACTTTGTCATCAGTTCTTTGTGGCTTTGTGGTTTTATGCTGATTTAATGGAACTCTGTTTATAGAGGTTTAATTGGTTACAAAGTGTCATCATACTGAAAACGAAGGAAAAAATTCAAAAGAAAAGCTTTGTGCGAATGTGTAAAAATGATGAGTTTCGTTAAAGATGAGTTTCGTTATCGCAACATGTTGGTCCCTTAGTACGATCTCACTTGTACACTCAAAGGTTGCATATCATTAGTATCGATGCATGGCACATTTCTAAATTTCTCTTAGCAATAAGGATGATGTAACATAATGATATCTAGTTAATAGGGTTGGTTTACAAGTAAAATTTGCGGTTTGTGGTTTTGTATTATGGTACGTGATACATTTCGTGGTCACATTAGTTTTCTTTGATTGGTGGGCAATTATGTAATTGCATTATGTCATGAGTTCAAGTTATGGGGTCTTGTTGTTTCTATAGTTAGTCATTTGTGCGAATGGATTGGATGGATTTTTAAACATTAACTGTTTTTCACTTTTCTTATCACAGTGACGCATTCACTACCACATAGCCAATCATCCATAGATTGAAGGCATTACAAATGGCCCATTGGTTGGTGTTGTCAAGGTTTTTTTCATTCCTTCTAGCTCTTTCCTTTTAGAATGTGAAGGGAATTATGTGTGCACTACTATTTTGTGGGTGTATGGTGTTTGGATAATATTTTATTCTCATGCTACAATTCGGATAATATATGGTGTTTGGATAATATTTTATTTCTTAAGTAGTAGGATATTAAAATGTTGTCTATGGCATTGAACAAGTTGAAGTTTTGTGCCCTTTTTCAGATTTTTTTTGAATGTTCAATGCTTAGTATGATTGCATTCAAGATTTTTTCTGACTTCGATGACGTATATATTATAAGAATAAATGATTTGATAATCAATACTGTGATATTGGTCATATGATACTAACGACGCGTCACCAAAATTTTTTTCGTCACTAAAGGTCTCTACTGGGCCTTTGGTGACGAAAATCAGCCCTTTGGTGACGAAATTCCGGTTGTCACTAAAGGGGGTTTTTTCTTGTAGTGACTATTCCTTCTCCGGTTCTAGCCTAAAAAGTTTATACATAGATTTGCTCTTTTTTAATGCATTACATCTTCCAAGGATATGAAATAGGATATGAAGCATTGAAAATGATCAAGACAATAAAAATTAAGATTACATAAAAGGAAAAGCCACCACAAAAACAATAACCTCACTAAAAGGGAAGAGATGTGAAGATGAAAAAATAAGAATAAAAGTTAAGTACTACTAGAGCAAGAAGCAGTAATATAATTATTTCACATGCACAAGAATGTGAGGAAAAAGTACTATAAAGGACAAAATTTAGACATTCAATTAGCGATTGGTGCATAACTGCATATAAACCAATCACCTACCAATCAAGTTAATTAAAGCATCAAGATGCTCCTAAAGAAGCCACTTACCATGCATTCAAGAAGAAAAAATCCAAGTACTCTCAAAATAAAAAATAAAAATATAGAAATAGGAATTGCACAATGGAGTTCTAGAAGTAATAATATATCAAAAGGTTCATAAGTATACCTGACGATAGAACCATAATAATGTACTGCCAGCCAATTGTGAGATTGTGCCTGTGAATAAACCTAATGCTCGAGAAAGGGGATTTTTGTTGTTGTTGATGGAAAGCCAGAAAGGAGTATAAATGTGAAACCATGAAAAGGAGATGGAAAGGGGATTTTTGTTGGACTTGGATGCTTGATACAGGGGCAGGAAAAAAAAAGAAAAAAAAGGGGGGCGGGGAGGGTGGGGGGGCCTAAAAGGTCAAATTTTAGTACTAATATAAAAAAAAAATTTTACTACTATTAAAATTTTTTTAACACATGGGTGGGGGAAGAGCACTTGCCCCTCCTGGACCCTAAAGGGGTCCGCCCCTAACTGGAACCTATAACAGTCAATATATTGTTTTCAAATTCATACTACCACTAATAATTAAGTTAGTCATTGGGAAAAGTTCGTGGAATATATTTTGGTCCTAATATTACTGGGGAGGAAGCAAAATTTCTATGTATAATTTCAAGGTTGGTTAATGTTTTTTATGTTGTTTACTTACTTGCATTTTAAAATATATTTTTGTATTTTTTAAATAATTTCTTTTATATTTTTGAAATCTTCTATGTCACACGTCTCACTTTAAAAAATATAAAAATAAATTTTAAAATGTAATTTTCCAATTCTTTAAGCATGTGTATTTGCTTCACCTCTTAGCATATGTACATGCAATTTTCCACTTCTTAAAAATAAGTGTAGCCTGACCTTTTAGCATATATAGACAAATTATGAATAAGGGATGATTACGAATAGTCAATTTTCTACTTCTTTTCCAACCAAACCGACCGCACTAACCCTAATCACATTCTAGTAGGGGCCGGGATTGACATTGACTTATGCAAGTTGACTGCAAGAGAGGTTCATTGTTTAAGGTGCGTATAGGGCGTGTATAAACAGTATGTGAAAATATATTTTCACATTTTTATAGTAATAATTGTAAAATAAAAAAATGTATAAAAATTTGAAATATTATTTCAGAAAAGGAAAATATGTTTTAAAAACCTGTCTATATAGGTCCATAGATTACATTGAAAAATATTTTTTTACTTTTTCTCATATAAATATTATAAAACAGAAATTTTTAAAAATATAAAATATTAATTTTAAAAATATAGAAATACATTTTAAAGTACAATCAATACATAATCTTAGTACTCTCTCCATGAAAATTAGAATTATATTTCAAAAAATTAACTTATTAAACTTATAAATAATGATTGTATTTAATTGAGGTGAATATATATAAATTTATAATATAGTTCTCAAGTTAAAATTTAAAACAAGTAAAAGAAAATTCATTTTTTAAAGATAACATTGTGGAAAAGGTGTGTGAATAGTATAAATATGACTCTTTATTTTGAAATAATAAAAAGAGAAAATAATAATAGGAGGAAGAAAGTACTTATTGCCTCCAGGGTCATAGGTAAGTTGGTAAACCTGAGGTGATGTAGGGAGAAATCCTCCGGCAACGTAGGTTCAAACCTCGCGTGGGGTAAATTTTCTGCTGAAATATTGTGGGAGTCTGTCATGGGGTTTGGCATTTCTCTCCTTCAGCTCGCTCGCTAATTCAAGACATCCTCGATTTACATCCCGCTTAGAGTTTGGTCAAGGAGGACTTTCTCCAAATCAAAAAAAAGTATTTATTTGACTTTTCTTGTGGAATATTTAAACCGTGTTAGATAAGTTGTTGTCAACTTGTCATTCCATTTCTATTTGTGTGACCACTTCTTTATTTGACTTGGTTGTTGAAGCCGAGTAATTGAAATTTGAAGAAATTCCTATGAAGATCTCATTGTTATCTTTTCATTTTCTTTGATTAAATTCAAACTAACCCATAATTGGCTGAAGAGTGATAGAAACCAATAATTCAAGTTGAACCTCCAATTGATCACGAAAAAAGTAAAATAAAAGAATAATGATCATAAAAAATCATGATCATGTATGACCTCAAAAGGGTCAACTTTTAAATAAAAATATTTTATTACCCTAATTAATAATGATCATGTTTGATCTAATATTAAAAGATAAAAATAAAAAAATTGTATCAAATTCAAAATGAACTCTTTTTTGAGGAAAAATAAACTATAATATTTATGATTGAATGTCATCTATTTTTTCAAGTTAGTAATGATTTTTATTTTTTTTTTAGTTTGATAAATTTATGTTTTCTTTTCAATTTTTCTCACTTCATAATAGTTGACTTTGAATCAATGGGGCTATTAGTTATTTTCTTAAACGACAAAATTCTTTTGATACTTTCACCAGAAAACAACAAGATTTATTTGATACTTTCACCAAATATCAAGAAAGGTGGATGTAATTAGCTCTAATACTTAATTCGCAGTTGCCGTAACAATCAAACTCATAATTAAGAATTAAAACATTATACTTTATATTATTGTACTTTACCAAATAAAATAAATATTATGATAATCACACCAAAACATTTGCATTGATGACCAATGAATTTGATGAGAATTTTATGGTGTCTTTTGTAAATTTGACTTACTATTTTACATACATTAATTTCCGAAATATATGTTTCCATTGTAAAAAAATTGATAAGAGCAATTTGGACTTATACTATCTCTTAAATGAGTATAAATATCTAACAACAGCCTAAATGCTTACTAATTGATAGGTTCTCCTGTAAATCCTTTTAAAGATGATTTTAATGATATACTCCCTCCATCATTAAAAAAATTACTTTTAACTTAATTAGTACAATTTTTTTAAAAAGAAATTTCAAAATACAACATATTTAATATACTATTAAATATTTTTATATTTCTATTTTTAAATTCGAATTATGCATTGTTATTATTAATAATGTAATACAATAATCTCAGACAAAAATTAATTTTTTTAGAAACAATGAAAATTTTTAAAATTAAAATTTTTTCAACACCGATAGTGTATTATAAGTAGAAAAGTTCTTTTAAAAATTATGACAATTAAACAGTTTTTGTGAGTTTTGAATGTTTTAGTAGTTATCCCATCTTTGAGAGATTCTCAAAAAGACGTCCCACATCACGAGGCTGCATTAACAATCTCTATAATGTTTCACTTTACAAGTAACTGATTTTACTTAATCCCCACAAATATTGACACAAAATAATTGTTAACTAAACTCAGATCAGTATTAGAATTAGGTACCTATGTTTGGATTGTCTTCTATTTGAAAATTTCATATTGAAATATGTACAAGTTTTTATGAAACTTTTTTATAAAAAAAAAGTATTTTGAACCAATATATATATGTATATATGTTGAAAGAATTTTTTTTTAAAACTAATGTAAAAAAAAAAATTGGTGAAAATTTAAACTCAAATAAAATAAAAATTGCTTTGATTTTTTTTTTTTTTTTTGTGGAAAAAATTTTAACTTTCTTACATAAATAACAAAACAAACACATGTCTTTATCCTAGACTTGCAGCCAAATTGTTTTATTTGTGGAGCATATATTTAGAATGATTACGCTTCTGACAGGAAAATTCTTGGATTCTCTTCGCACCTTTGCTTGGAAATAGTACTCCAATTTGTCCAACTCATAGAATTTTCAAACAATTTAAAAGAGAGGGACATATATTATTAAATGAGTCAGGACACAAAACACAAGTTAGAAAAATTTTGAGAAGATTCTGGTAGGGGATTGAGATCGACCTGTGTAAATGGACTTCTGAGAAATTCATTAACTAGCGTTTTGGCTTTTCTTCTTGAATTATTAAGACCATTTATATTTGTATGGCTACGTCTTGCCTTATTCTTGAAGGTGAGTAATTATTTGGCAAAATTTCTTTGTGGTCCCAATTGGTTTCCTTTCATTTTCTTCAATATGAATTCCTACTAAATTGACAATTGGGCCAAAAGTGATCAAAGACGGAATAATGGATCGGAATTGGATCTCAATACCTTCAGGAAATGTAAGCAATATCTTCTATAGCTCAAAGGAGAAATCTCTGTTCTTATCTTTACTTTTGTCTAAATAAATATATTTCAATATAGTAGTAGCATAGAGCTGTGATAAGTTAGAGAATAAAATTTTACTAAATAATAAAGACTGACCCCTAACTCTTAAATGAGTATAGATTGAACCACACCTAAAAGAATGCTAGACTAAAAAATCACATCTCATTGACGGTTTGACTAGGGTCGGAAAGAAATGAGTGTTTGTAAACATCTTTTGAGTTACTTTGAAATAATTAGAAATTATTTAAAAGAAATACAAGATTCTGTATTTGACAATAATCTATTTGTTTGTACTTATGAGATCAAATCAATATGTTTTACTTAATAAATATTTGATTATCAATTTTATCGATATAATCAATTTCATAAAAAAAAAATTCATTAATTAAAGCACCTTTTTGATAAATATGAAACATTTAAATCATATAAGTAAAAAAGATTTATTTATTTATTAAAAAAAAAGAAGAAAAACCCAAAATTTCACTAGCTCACCTGGTCCAAACCGATGGCTTGCTAAGTAAGGATACATCATTTTTTCATTCTACAAGAATAAAGAATCCAACACTGCGAGGTTAACTGGATGGACTAAATTAAATAAGAATTGTGGAGAACGCAGAAAGTATTTTTCTTGTTCTTTATTCAATATTAGGTTATAGTATCTCTGTCTTTAGCCAATATGTCAATCACTCAAATTTTTTACCATAAACATTATAACTCTTCAAAAGTTGAAAGCCAGAATTTATAGAAGTATTAGCCCGCTATAGATAATGGGTGGTCGTTATTTACATTATGGTACCAGCTCCAGTAAATTTAATACCTTGGATTGGAAAAAGGAAATTTGAATGTTTCCTTTTTCGATCATAGAGGATTGAGAATTAGCAAATATTTCAGGTTGTGAAAAATTGTGATAGTTGAAGTTTTTTACCACAAGAAAGACAAGACTCCATAGATGGTTGTCAGAATCAGAAACTACCAACAACAAACAGCCTTTTGTAATGTTTATGTTAATGGAGTCTTGAAGAAATAACTATGCATTACTATGAATTGCGGATTGGTATCCTGTAAGAGTAAGACATTCGCTAGGATTTTCCTAGTCATTGGACTATTAATACCTGCATATCCCTATAATGGTTTGCTCAAAAGTCAACCTTTTGTACATTTTTATTGCATACCTACAGCTTCATTAAAAAAAACAATCATTCTGCTTCAGAAATCACTGCCAATGCAGAACTCAAAGGTCTCCTGTGCTCATTTGGATCTGTTGAATTGTTTGCATTGCTTGAAGTAAAAGGATTTGGTGGAAGGCTTAGATTATCTCCATTTCCTTCTAGCATTTGAAGCACAAATGTTATTGAAGGGCGATTCACCGGGTTCCATTGTATACACCAAAGCCCTATAATTGCTAACTTTTTAGCAACCTGATCCTCCCCATCCTCCTCAACTTGAATTCTCAACTCTTCTCCATTAACAAGATGTTGATAAACCCATTCGGGGAAATAGACTTGGCTAACATATTGCACAGTGGCATCAATATTCTTTCTTCTTCCCACCATTTCAAGCAATAACATTCCAAAACTATAAATATCAGATTTGTAAGACACATTGCCAAAGTGCCTGGAGAAAACTTCAGGCGCAATATAGCCCATTGTTCCTCTTGCGGCTGTCATAGAAACAGCACTTCTTCCTTTTTCACACAACTTAGCTAACCCAAAATCAGATATCTTTGGATTATAATCCTCATCCAACAAGATGTTGTGTGGTTTGATATCAAAATGGAGGATCCTCTGTTCGCATCCTTGATGGAGGTACTCGATCCCTCGGGCTATGCCAATAGCGATTTCTTGCAACCTCCCCATTCCAAGTGTATGATGCTTTTGACCATCCGGAAATATGAACCTGTCCAGAGAGCCATTGGGTAGAAACTCATAGACAAGAGCTCTTGTGAATCCATCTGCACAGAAGCCTAACAAGCGAACTACATTTACATGATGGATTGCTCCCATAGTTCCCACTTCATTGATAAATTCTTCCCCATTTCCCGTGGAATTATGCAATAGTTTCACAGCAACAAATACTTCATTTGAAATCTTTCCTTTGAACACGTTTCCATAACCTCCTTCACCTAATTTATCCTTGAAGTCATTTGTGATCTTTTTAATATCAGCATATGAGTATCGTGTGGGTTTCATGGCTGTATAGTCTTCCAAGAACTTCTTGATCCTCTTTTGATTTTCGTTGTCTAGTTTCTTTGCAGAATAAGTACGGTAAATTGCACTGATTGCTAGTATAAGAAACAAAAATCCAATGATTGGACCTGTTATCAAGTGTGTGGATTAATTTTTGTACATATTTCCTCTTGAGCAAATTAACACAAGCTAACAGAGACTTACCAGAAATTCGTAGAGCCTTCAAGATACCTGCACCGCAAAAAAAAAAAATAAAAAAATTAAAAAAAAAATGTTAAAAGACTCATGAAATTGTTTTGCGTACGTCAATATTTTGGAGTTGTGGTTACTTCCTTATTTATCCTCCAAATTATTCGACAAAGCAAGTGATTGGGATCAATTTAAATGAGTTCAAAATACAATTTTATAAATTGTCCAAAATAGAGCTTCTAGTATTTAGAGGGGGCAGGATTCAATTATTCCGAAGCATTCAAGCTCCAGCCCAAAAGGCGAAACAAGCATGAATGGTTGTTTATTCCATCTTGAACAATTTGAGAAAAACCACCATATGGACTAGAAAAAACAAATCAGGAAAAATGCTTACCGGACTGATGTTTCTTTCCTCCGAAGCAGCTAATTTGATTGGTTGCATTTTTCCATCCGCAAGTTCCTCCCTGTCTCTCGCATCTTTTGCAGTCCGGAAAAGACCAACTCAAGTTCAAAATATTTTTCAGTTCAAAGACTTCAGTTGAAACCAAATTTGTATCATACATCTTTGTACAGAATTCCAAAGGTAAACTCCAAATTTCTGTTTTTCGAACTGTTGCAAACACGTTGTATGCATGGTTACCAAGGCAACCAATGTTAATCCCATCTAAATTTCCCCAAGGACTACTTCTTGAAGTTGAGCAATTGAATAAAGAGTATTGATCAACTTTGCCGCTGTAATTATAAGATGAAGAAAACTGAAAAGGAGCGGTGGATATATCAAGATCTCTGAGGTGCTTTGCCAAACAATCTTCGGAAGACTGGACTTGGATCGTTTGAGACGAATAGTCAATGTTGGTAACCAAAAATTTTATGGATAAGGAAGGCAGAGCAAGTATAGTAAGGTTCAATTCGTCGCAGTAAAGGTTGTAGCCTGGACTATAACCACATTTTGGAGACTGCTTTCCTTGGAGCAAAAATGGGAACCTTACGGCAGGACCATTGGGGCTGCACTTCTTTGCTGCACAGATATCATCGGGGTGTGCAGTTGATTGGTTGCCTGCTAGGGATGAAGAGATGAACAATGAAGAAAAACAAATAGCCAATATTATCGATCTTCTGATTTCCATGTTCGGGGTGTCAAGGCACCATGGCAGGAGTATGTTCTGAGGCACTAATAATGGAGGGTGGGTCGTGGGGTATTCATCTCTCATAAAATTGACTTACGCCATCTGATAAAAATAAGTCAACAGAGAAACTATTCACTTAATTCAACATGAATTTGACGTAAATTTTACTCCCTCCATAAAAACAAAATTTTTTATTTTGATTGGTTGTAACTTTTTATTAGTTATCAATTAAAAGGCACACCATGTAGAAAAAGTTATTAAAATTAATTTTTTTTAGGTAAAAAAAAATTAAAGTGATTTCTCTTTTTGATAAAAAAAAAAAAAAAAAAAAGAAGGAAGGAGTACATGTAAAGCCAAACATACTTGTGCCAATGAAGATGTAAAGAAAGCCTTCGCACGTAGAATTAATGTTACAAACTAAGAGAAGGAAAAGGACTTTAAAGATTCCAATTATCAAATTATAGTTAGCTACGCATTTGTCACTTGCACCCCCCATTCTGAACTGGTATCCAACTGCTTAAACATCACATAACAAAGAGTAAACATTCTTTAATTACGGTATTAAACCAGAGCGCAAAATTCACAAAAGAAAATTAATTGAAAGAGAATTGACGCATTCGTTATCAAGGTTGATCAAACTACATTGTGTTTGGAAATTATGTAGAAAGTTCATGGAAGTTTCACTTATGTAGAAAGTTCTTGAAACTAATTTAGAAAGTTGAAAGTGGAAATTTCACTTATTTAGAAAGTTAATGAAACTTATTTGCACGTTTAAATGGAAAACATGATCTATTACTCAAGTCCCTTCTATGTAAGCATTTATTTTAAAATTGCAATAAGTCGACAGTTTATATACATATAGCCCCTCCGTTTTAAAAAAAAAAGTCCACTTTAGTAAATGTATAACTTTTTATTAGTTATTAGGTATAACTAATTTAATCCACCACTAAATGTATAATTTTACATTTTTATTCTTACTTTTAAAATTTGAGTGTACATAATTATTATTAGTAACGATATTTTAAGAATTTGGTTTAAAAGTGGACTCTTTTTTTGAGGAAAGAAAAAACTTTCAAAGTAGACTTTTTCTTAGAAGGGATGGAGTATTTTTTTTGCTAAAGCAAACTAGATCATAACTAGTTATATTATAGTTTTGAAAACTTAATAGTAGATTAAACCCCCCAAAGTAGATTCGTTTTTGGAATGGAAGGAGAACAACGGATCCAATCAAGTAGAGGCATTCGGATCTAACTCAACCACTAATTTTTTTTCATTTTTAGTTATTTTGGGTGAATTTTAGGTGTATTGTAACTTTAACTTATTTTCCTTGTTTCATTCTTTCTTTTGTTTTATGGATTTGATTTTAGTTATTTGCAGTCATTTAAGAGTTAGGGGTTAATTTTTAACATGTTTGATAAATTTTCAGAAAAAAGATTATTCTTGAGTGAAGGTTAACTTAACTATTGTAATATATTTCGGTAGACAAAAACAAGATCTCCCCATTGAACTACTACAAAAGGTATTGTTTACATTTTAGAAAAGGCATTGAGATCCAATTCCGATGCTCCATTGTTCCATTTTGATCACTTTTGGGCCAATTATTAGTTTACCCAATTCATATTAAAGAAAATGAAAGGACACCAATGAGACCGCATAGAAATTTTCCCAAATTAAAATTACTCAAATCAAGTCAAATAAATAAGTAGCCAAACAAATATATAATGGGACATTAATGAGTATCTTTTGGAAGTCCATTCACATATATTAGTCAACGTCAATCCCCTTGTATATTATTATTATTTTTTTTCAAAGTTATTCAGTGAATAATAACCACTTATAATTTGTCTATAAACACTGAAAACTTAAGCTGATTCATCCGTTTGATTCCTTGTTAAAATTGAAATTAATTTAAAATTAAATATATTATATAAATTTTTTATTTGAATTTTATAACAATTTCAACATTTTTTAAATTAAATAATTTATAACTATACAAAAAATAATAAAATTCAAAAATGATTCGAATTTTAAGACAATTCCATTTCTAATAAAAAACCAAACACGTTTTCTGTGAGTCAGTCTTCTCTCAAGCAGTCAAATCAAGCCAGCCTTGAAAGCTGAAATTACTCGTTTTGCTTCTTTCCACATAATAGTGGGGACCGCAGCAAAGAATTTTTTCCAATGAGTGAATTTTAGGTGCCGCTTGGTATAAATGGTGGGTTTAGAAATGGAATGGATTTGTGGAATGGAAAGATTTGGAATAGAATTGAATGATAGTAATTATGTTGTTTGATATTATTTTGTAATGGAATGGAATAGATTTTATATTAAAATTATAATAAAAATAGTATTTTACATTATATAATATTTAACAAATTATATATTATTCAAAAAATAGTCAAAATGCATGTCAATTTGTAGAGAAAAATATTTTCTATAATTTAGTGAAATTTATTATTTTTTTTTTTAAAAAATAAAAATAAAATGGGGATTCTATTTTTTGGGTTTCTGCATACGCACACGCGTGTGCCCAATCATCAAACCCTTGCATGTGGGTTTCTGCAAAACCCAAGTGGGAGGTGGGTTTTGTTAAAACCCACCCCCATGGGTTTTTTTAAACCCAAACCCTCATTCCAAACATCATTTTATCCTCAAACCCATCCCAAACCCCCATTCCAAACACCCCCTAAGTGTTAGTAAGTCTTCAAGTCCAGTTAATGTTGACCATTATATATTCCACAACTTGTTATGTTCATACACAAAATCATCCTTACAAAAGACAACATTACTATTGGAGTTATTTCCTCATTGTTTGTCAACATTTCTGTGTTTGGACATTGAAAAAACGTTGTTGGTACAGAAAACCTTTTGCGGTAAATGTTCAAGTCCAAAAGTTTTCTTGCCGGGGAAAAAATTGTTGTTTGGGGAGGGAGTACTTTATTAGGGCAAACTTGACCCATGTAAACAAAGGTAACAAACTTATTTGTTGTCATTATCAATAATAAGGGTAAATTACGTTAACTACCCTCTAAGTTTTGGGAAACTTCCAAACGAATTTATGCGTAGAAAAACTTTTGTTACCCCCATTTTATAAATTAATAACATTTACTTCAGACCAATTAGTTGACTAAGTTGACCAGTTACTTTCAAACATGTGAATGATTTAATTTATAAAAATTGTTAAACTACCCTCCAACTATAACATTTAAATGAATAATTATTTCTTAAATATTTATATAGAGACAAATATAATGAAATAATCACTTGAACTTATCCATTCGATGTTGTAGTAGTAGTACATCAGTATTGATGATAAATTGAAAAAAATTAGAGCACAATTTTTACCTATTTTGGAGATGATGAAATAGTGACATGACAAACAATATTTCAAAATAAACATTTTTAATTACTTTTCAAAAATTACAAACAAATGCATTGATATTACGTTCTTACTTTTTTTGTTGTTTGGTTTATGATATGACATAATATTCTAAAATTTTATTTCATATAAAATTTTGAAAACAAAAAACACATTATATGAGAGAAATAGAAGTTGTTAAGTTTCATTTGCTATATTGTTTATAACTTTAAAGCTGTCTTTGGATTTAAACTTATTTAAGGAAAGTTCTTATTTTTCCTAGCAAAAAAAAAAAAAACATATAATATTCAATTAACTTTTTATCTAATTTTACAAGTGGCATTTCAAATTTAAATATATACCAAAATTCACCTCACATCATTTTCAAAAATTGGTTTCTCAAATATTTCTTTTATTTGTCCTCTAATACATTTTTTCTAATGAAAAAAGTATCACAAAGACTAGCACACATTCCAATCAGAACATTTGAAACAAATTACTGGTGTAAAAGCGTTGTTAACTATAGTACATGAAACCATTTCAAACTAGGGGTGAAAAAAAGTAATTTGCTTAGTTAGGCACTTATTTGGGCCTATCAAATACCGACTAAACAATATGGCACGGGTTCCATCATGTGTACCTCGTTATGTCATCTATTACACTATTCCACTTTATAACTACTAGCAAGAAGGAATCAAAATCTTGGCTGCCCATATTATCTTGGAATAACTTCTCATCATCACAATTATTTCCTTGTCTCCGTGCTCCATGAAATATGCATCATTGGGAATTTGATGTCTGATGAAATTATGAACGGCACAACAAACAATCACAAAAAATATTTGTCGAGAAATCATGTAATTTAGTATAAGCCCTTCAAGATGGGAAATTTTTTTTTTATCACTCCAAATGTTCGTTCAATCACATTTTGAAGTGAGAAGTGATGGTCATTTAATAACTCCTTCCAACCTCTCGATCCTCAACCACAATCATAAAACTCTTGAAGATGGTATTGTTCTCCACGATAAAAGGCGAGGAATCCTAGTATGTTCTTGTGTACACTAAGTTCACAAGATAGTACTTCCTTACAACACCAAGAGGAAATAACTTAGTAAAATGTCTATCTACTCCAACGTGCATACATAGTTTTGAAGATGTATAACTGGAAGATTTCACCTTTCGGTGGCAATGGGAATCTGGAATCCTCATTTGTACAAGTGTCCAGAAATGCTCTCGCATTATTAGCACTGCCTCCCAACCTAGACGAATGTATACAAATCTCATATCATAATCGCAAGTGGTGAATATATTTTGGAAAATATTTGAATGATAATTTCGAAAGCCTTCCTCCTATGAGTGGCCCATACAACAATAGTTGTGCCATCTATTGCTCCCACACAATTCTACCCAATCAACAATACAAGAAAAATGGCCTTTAGTGACCAAAATGTTGGTGAGAACAATTTATTTGGTCACTAAATGGCCTCTTTGGTGACCACTGAATGAGTCGTCACTAAATCTAAGTCATCATAACGTATTTAGTGACCAAACAGGAAATATCGTCACTGAATGTGGTGGCGGCAAAAAAAAAGGGAAAATGCACTACAATTGGTGACGACTTTAGTGACGACATTTGATCTCGTCACCAATGATAAGCACAAGATTGTTTGGTGACAAGGAATTGTCTTCACCAAATTGGTGCAGAATTATTGAAGAGTTAGTGACAAAAAATTGTCGTCACCAAATATTAGAATATTAGTGACGGTAATTTGTTGTCACTAATGCATAAAATAATATGTACATTTTATGAATTATAAGTGTAGAACGGTTTAGTGAGGATAAAATGTCGTCACTAAATACTGAAGTTGTAATGAATAAGGAATTCGGCAAAATAATAAGTCAGAAATTGAGTTAAATTACGGTGAAAGAATGAATTGGTTCTTGGACTAAGCAATTTTATTAGATGAAACATGTTTTTTGTAGGACCTTTAATGATTATTCATTATAATACGGCACCATGTTCTTTATAATTTTTCAAAATTAATTTTCACCAATTTGTTAGGACACCCTAATATTTACAATTTTGCCCTATAATTTTGACTTATTATATGAAAACATCTTATTAAGTACAATTAGTAGTTGTAATGAATAAGAAAATCCCCTCTATACCGCACGGCTAGACCCTTCTCTAGGCCCTGAAAGAGTTAAGGGCCATTGACTTCGTACGTCTCCATTGTCGTCGGTTTGATTCCAGTGTTTTTGGACTTTTCCACTATTCAATTTAACATTTTGGCAAAATGGGTTCTTGGACTTAGTACTTTCCTTATGTTTTCAATATTAAAACATGCTGAAATTTGATGTTGGAGCTGTGTTTTGAACTTTTCTTTACTTTTCTTTCTGAAATTTGGAATTTGGAGCTGTATTATGATGGCTGATTAACTTTTTTGTTCAACTTGGGTTCTATTTTCATGACTGATGAACTGTATTATGAAATGTGGAACCTTGAGCTTTGTTATTCTCATTTGGAGTTTGGGCAATTATGTAAAATATCAGACCCCAAAATATATGAAATGGTGCTTACTAACTTACCCATATCTTACTAATACATAATTTGTACCTTTCTAACATAAGTTATTGTGGCAAACGCAACACTTCACTCCTCCCAACAAACTCAATTAACTTCCCTAGTAACATAAGCATAATTCACACAAAACAAAAAACTACAATCGGGACATATTGATGTTTGCACATTCCTATTTTTGCTACCTTCTTCTTCAATATGCAATTTTTCGTTTCTAACATGACAACTTTGTTTGTCATTTCAACCAACTCTGCTTTCATGCATTTCTTCTTAATTCGTACTTTCTTCAACTTCACTTCCAACTCTTCCACTTCACATTTCAGAGAATCTTTTTCTCCCAATACTGTCAACACATATGTCCTCTTATGATTAGTGCTTTGCCGGTCCAACCACACAAAGTACCCGCAATCATCCATCTACGTATAAATGGGAAAACAATTATTAAGCATATGAAATTACTCTATTAATTCTATCCGTTTATTTCGCAAATTCTATAATCACATACCTTCCACAAACGACACCTCAAAAACCGACGTCCTAGGTTGCTTTGACTTTTGGAGGTGTAGCAAAATGCAGTCATATGGTGGTGACATTCAAATGTAATTGAAGAACTACTAGAATCTAATGAAGGCGACGCTACTGAATTATGCATTGTCAATGCTGCCCAAGATGGAAGAGTAAATATAACATATACACATAGAAATTGAAGTATTTAATTTGGTTTGATTTGCAAATATAAATTGATTTGGTTAAAATGAATTTATCTGATTTTCTTTTGGCTATAAACACTCAATCTACTCTGATTATAATAAACATATCGAACAAAATCAAGCAGAGTTGTTCATGAATGAAATCTTTAACCTTTTAAATTATACCACAAAAAATCATATCATGGGCTTAATATTATCCAACATATATAATAGCAAGTGTAATAGAAAATAAATTAAAAGGAACTTCTTAAGTTCCATTTTATTTTAGAGATAATGAATGAACATCTTATTTCTACAAAATCAAAAACTCAACCCTTGTGTTCATTGTCCAATAAATAAACTAGCCATAATGCACAACAATATATAAGGATCTTGTCCAACCTATGGTACTCTTTATTACACACACAGTCCTCTTAAAAAATTTCATCAAATGGCCTACACATCCAACATGAAAATACAAAAAAGTTGACAATCAAACTAATTAAGGGAAAAGTTGAAGAAATGCAAAAAAATTTGTTCGTCGGCCAATAATATTCAGAACCATGAGTTGCACCAAGAGAAAAAATCAATGACAACAGTTAATAACAGAGATTCAAAGGAATACTGTAACTGTTTGAATTGGTGCATCCAGTTGAATGCAGTGTTCTGTACAATGTTTTTTTGCTTATCCAAAATACACGAACCAAGAACATGACAAGCATCATAAGACTTCCATGTTTACCAACCTCATACACCAAATAATTAAAAACATGGAACCTTGAATGCAATCTAATAAATACAAGTCAAGCATCATAAGCCTTCCAAATTTACCAAGCTCACAACCCAAATACTCTTAAGGATCAAACCTTTAATGCCAATCTCATGAATGCAACACAATATGAAGAAAAGCCTCATATAAGACTTCCATATTTACCAAGCGCATAAACCAAATACTCTTGAAGATCAAACCTTTAATGTCAATCTCCCTACTTTTCAAGCACTATGAACACAATCATCCTAAGACTTCCATATTTATCAATCTCATAAACCAGTAGCTCTAAAAGATCATAGCTTTAGTAACAAATACAAAAAACCGAACCCATATTAAGTAAATGAAATTCATACTTCCATATCCACCAACCTCATAACCCACAATCTATAAATTGTTGAGCCTTAAAGATAAATAAATAAATAAAATGAAAAAAAAAGAAAGAAAAAGAAAGTGAGTTGGCATTTTGGGTGTAAGGTAAAAAAAAGAGGGGACATATAACTCGAAAAACACTCAATTCGCACAGGAAATACATGGAAATTTAACCAAAAAAATGAGAGATTTGGGGACTCCTCATACTAGAGAGAAAGAGGAAAAAGCTTTTCGGGTTTAAGGGATCAGGCAAAAAGCTTGAGAGCAAGGAAGAAGGCATAATACTCTCGGCATTGGAGGGGGCCCCAGCTGTAGATCAAGTAGGATGGAGGTGAGGTGCGTTTGGGGTGCTCGAAATCTCACTGAATCAGCAGTGAATGGGTGGGAATTGGACGGAAATTGGAGTGAACCGAGGTTGAAGGAGCGGAAGACCCATGATGAAGTGAGGTGGGATGGAGTTGAAATTTGGCTAAGTGTTGGACTTGAAGACCAAAAAGAGTAAAGTGAGGGGGAGCTGAATTTTGGACAGTGTTGTGGGTACTAAAATGCTCCAAAACGACGGCATTTTATGGATTCCTCTCCCGCCTATGGAAAAATTATCAGTTCCCGCTTTTGTTTTGTTTTTTTACACTTTGTTTCTTAAACTTTTCCAATTTTGTCAAATATTATCATTACAATAAGTTACATTAGTACTTTTGAAAATATTATACATTTTGAACCATAATTACACTATTAATTCAATTATAGTCATAATTGTTTGTACATGAGTGAAAAAAAAATTCCTTAAAAATTTTAAGTAATAAATGTAAATTTGAAATTACATAAAATTGTTCATAATGAAATTTAATAAACATATGCAATTGAAATTATACATTCACTCCAAAATTAATAGAAGTCATCCGGTTTTAAACAATTATTCGATACAAGTACCAATAATACCACCCAAAATTTTCAACCAATTATTTTTTTGTCCCTTTCGTATTCGTTAAAACTACCAATTCTTATAAGAAGATGAATTAATATAATTTGTCAAAATTATAGGGGCAAATTTATAAATAGGAAGTGTAACTTTGTGTTTTATATATGTTGTTTACATATAAATATATGATTGATGCCTTCAGAAATATAGGAATAGATATTACTTGTATGATTATTATATAACGATGATAATCACTTAGCTCATTGCTTTTAAACAAAAAGCACGAAAATTGATCACCAATTGAGTTATAACTATATTGTATACTAATATATTATCTTGTTATTCCAACTGGTTTTATATATGTATATATATATACATGAAGTACCTACGTTAGGTAAGATGTAATAAAATAGATATAGATATGCACCAAGTTTTGGTGAGAGCTTAGTGGCCTGTAGAGTCATTTATCTGAAATTATATTAAAACTTCAATCACTTTCAATTAGGTCCCGCAAAATAGACATTTCATTTTTAAGAATTTCGAATTTAGTCCTAGGTATCTATGGTAAATTATGAATTAACCCTCTAGTTTATAAATCTTTTCAATTAGGTCCCCCCTTATCATAAATTAACATTTCATATTTTGCAAAATAGTCCAGCAATTATGATGTAACACTTTTTAGTATTAGATGATACTATTGATTAATAATACTTTTATTTCTATGAAATTCGACATATAATTTATACGAAAACATAAGTAATTTGTTAATTACTAAATTATTAACATAATATTAATGGATAGCACAATTATATGTAGTTAATTTAATACATACATGAAGTGAAGTAGAACGAAAGTTATAAATACACATGTATAAGTAGGACATAAAAATTTAGTTCATATTTATGTCTGCAACTAACTAACGTATTTATATAGTAGATATCTATGCCTATAATCAGTTGTAATAGTAACATAATGGTTGTGTTGATTATATATGCAACTAATGTAAGTACGTTGTACTTAGCACATATCTATATCTATAACCATTTGTCCTAATAACATACGATATTAATTGATTTGAATTGCAACTAACGTAAATACTTTGTATATATATATATATATATCTCCTTTATTACATCTTAAATAACATAGATACTTAATATATATATATACATATATATATATACAGATATGAAACCATCAGTTGGAATTCCAAGATATGATATTAGTATACAATATAGTTATAACATAAGTCGTGATCAACTTTTGTCATTATTTTTATAAAAACTGCCTACTAAGTGGTTATCATCGTTATATAATAATTAGACAAGGAATAATTGTATTTCTATAATTCTAGAGTGCATGTGTACTTTCCATTGTGTATGTGGGAGTAAATTTTATTCTGCAAATTTTTATGTAATTTAAAATTTGAATTTATTAATTCAAATTTTGTATACACAATTATTTTTTCCTTAATGTACAAACAATTATGACTTTAATTAAATTAATAGTGTAAATGTTATAAATTGTATTATATTTTCAAAATTAAAAATTTAACTTGTTGTAGTAATAAGAATTAACAAAATACTACAAGTTTAATAAACAAAGTTTAAAAAAACAAAAGCAGGAACCAAACAATTTTCCTTGGGCGGGAGAGGAGTCCATAAAACGCCGTCATTTTGGAGCATTTTAGTACCCCCAATAGTTTCCGAATTTCAGCTATCCCTCACTTTACTCTCCTATGCCTTCAGCTCCACCGAATGCTGCTTCATCTTCGGTTTTCCGCTCCTTCACTCTCAGTTCACGGAGAACGTCGGTCCCATTTCCACCCCTTCGCTGCCGATTTAGTTAGATTCCGAGCACCCCAAACCCGCCTCACCTCCCTCCTCCTTCATCTACTGCCAGGATTCAATCCATTTCCTTTGCTCGATCGTCACTCCTAGGGTTAATTTCCTTTTGGCCGCCCATCTCCCTCTATGGCTGCACCTTTCTGATTTCTTCCCCCTCTACCTTCCCCTGTCGCCTCATGCCCTCAACCACTTCATCCATCGCTTTAGAAGGCTTCTGTCAAGTGCGTTTTGTCAAATTGCCGTTGCCTGCCGCTCGCCTTGAACACGGAGAACGCCCCTTCGTTTCCTTGACGGAATTTTTGGGCCCTTCTGTTGGGCGCGTTTTGGGCCTTTGAACACGACGAACGCCCCTTCGTTTCCTTACAACAAAAATGATACACTTTATCGAAGGTGATGATTTGAGGGAAAATCCTTTGCACGGAAGAGGGAATGATATGGACATCGAGCCTTATCGAAGAGGAAGTGTTAGAAATCCATTGTCCTATCCGCTAGGCCCGATCACTAAAGTGAGACTTAAGGATTTTGAAGTTCCTTGGCGCAACACGATCACTTTTGGTCTAGATGCTGATCAATACTCACTACTTTAGTAGTGATTGACGATGTTTTAGCGAGTAGAAGTCATTTAGATGGATTTTTTTAGGGCTTTTCTATTTTAGACAAATTTTAATTAATTAAGGCTATTTTCATCTTTTTTGCCCTTTTAGGGTTAACATCCTATATAAGGGTGCTTATGAGTTTCTGAAGACAATTTTGATTTTGAGATTTGATATATTGAAATAAATTTTCTTTCTTTTCTTCGAGAGCTTCTTTGTAGCGATCAATTCGACTTATCGAGCAAGTAAGCGAATTTACTTGTTCGTGGTGTTTGTAACGTTGGTTAGTTGACACAGGTTTGTCAACAGGTCGCTTTCATACTGAGGTTACCAATCACAGGTTTGATGGGGGGGTCAAGGTCAACAATTCACAATTCCTGGATCTTCGTAGAATGAATGATGAGAATTTGGGAGCTATTCAATCTACATGATCTGGATATCAAGCCCTATCGACGTTGTTTTTAGTGATTTGGTGTCATTTAGATAGACTTAAGGTTTTTTCTATTTTAGGCAAATTCTAATTAAATAAGGGTCTTTTCATTGTTTTTTCTATTTTTTTCTTGAAACTTTAGATTCTTAATCTTAAATTGCTGAATGAAAAGCAATAAAATTAGGATAACTAGACCTTGCAGAACCAGCTTTGATACCAAATGATGTGAATCGATGCGGAAGCTGATCGTTCTACAAAGATCCAGGAGTTGCGAATTGCCCCAATCGAACCTGTGATTGGTAACCTCAGTATGAACGCGACCTGTTGACAAACCTATGTCAACCAACCAACGTCACAGACGCCACAAACAAGTAAATTCACTGACTTGCATGATAAGTCGAATAGATCACTGCAAAGAAGCTCTCGAATAAGAGAAAGAAAAATTTATTTCAATATATTAAATCTCAAAATCAAAATTGTCTATCGTCAGAAACACATACACACCCTTATATAGGATGTTCACCCTAAAAGGGCAAAAAATATGAAAATACCCTTAATTAGTTAAAATTCACATAAAATAGAAAAAAACCCCTAAAAGTCTATATAAATGACTCCGAATCACTAAAAACAACGTTGATAGTGCTCGATATCCACATCATGTAGATTGAATTGTTGATGGGGTAGTTGCACGAATGTGGCAAGTTGTACCATTATAGAGAAGCTTGGATTAAGGATTACAAAACACCCCAAACGATATAGACTATAGTGGCTGAATGATAGTGGAGAATTGAAGGTGACAAAGCAGGTCCAAGTTTTATTTGAGATAAGGAGATATAAAGACGAGGTGATGTGTGTTGTTGTACCTATGCAAGGAGGCTATCTTTTATTTGGTAGGCCATGGCAATATGATCAGAAACTTTATAATGATGGGTACACCAGCCGATATTCATTGGAAATGGATCAGAAGACTTACACTTTGGTACCGATGACACCTATTGAGGTGTATGAAGATCAGGTGAAAAGGAGATGATCTGAGGGTAAATTCTTTGCACGAGAGAGGGAATGATGTGGACATTGAGCCCTATCGATGTTTTTTTAGCAATTCGAAGTCATTTAAATAGACTTTTAGGCATTTTTCTATTTTTAGGGTTTTTTCTATTTTAGACGAATTTAATTAATTAAGGATATTTTTTTCATTTTTCCATTTTAGGGTTAACATCCTATATAAGGGTGATTATGAGTTTCTAAAGACAGAACGATTGATTTTAAGATTAATATGTTGAAAAAAATTTCTTTTTCTTCTTTGAGAGTTTCTTTGTAGCAATCGATTCGACTTACTAGGCAAGTCAGCAAATTTACTTGTTCGAGGCATTTATAACATTGGTTGGTTGACACAAGTTCGTCAATTGGTCACGTTCATACCGAGGTTACCAATCACTGGTTCGATTAGGAGTCGAGGTCAACAATTAGCAACTCCTGAGTCTTCGTAGAACGATAAGCTTTCGCATCGATTCACATGAATGGTGAAGGCGGATAAAACATATGTTGATACTGTAAAGGATTTGATGGTAAATCCAAGATCCCCACCCATGAGGATGTTTGGGACTCCAGCCCGTAGGATGTTCATATTGTCCGCACCCCTGAGGATGTTTGAAATTTCACCCCTAGGATGTTCATATTCTCTCCACCCTTTAGCTTGTTTGGGATTTCACCCCGTAGGATGTTCATATTCTCCCCATGCTTGAGGGGTGCTTGGGATTTCACCTCATAGGATGTTCATATTCTCCCCACCGCTGAGGGTGCTTGGGATTTCACTTTGTAGGATGTTCATGTTCCCCTCACCCCTGAGGGTGTTTGAGATATCACCCCATAGGATGTTTATATTCTCCCCACCCTTGAGGGTGTTTGGGATTTCACTCCGTAGGATGTTTATGTTCTGATCCCCCACTTGGCATTCCCTTTCTTGATTTATAAAGAATATGTTATTTTATTAACTAATACTTCAAATATAAAAGCATAAAGACCATTGCCCTGAGATATGGACCCTTGGTTCGAAATCCGACCTTTTGGTTTGGGATCCGGACCTTTGGTCTGAGATCTAGATTTTTGGTTTGAGATCCATACTTTTGGTTTGTCATATGTCCGAGATCTTAGTTACGAAATTTTCCAATTCTAGTCGAGATCCTATATATATCATAAGCCCCCTAGACTTCAGCATGATAATGTCAGGCTGAGGTCTTGTCAGAACTATTATTTTTAGTTCCCCTATTCAATATGTGTCTTCAAGATGGGGTTAGTTAAGAGGAGAAACAGAATAAAGGAAAAATAAAAATGTAAACTCCTCATATATATGTGCAATATAATTAAATTAATGACAATGAGTAATTTGAGATCCCCACCCCTTAGAGTATTTGGGATTTGATAAACATTAACTTTTTCTCATCCCATGGGATGTTCAATTTTGTCATCCTTATGGATTTTCATATTCCTCTCACCCGCTTGGGATGTTATGGAGTTCGCAGCTAAATTTAGCTGAACCAAGATCCTCGATTTAAAATTTAGCAAGGCGGTTTCACCAACGTTGAGGGTTCAGGGTAGTCATTATTCCCCTTCCTGATTTAAAAAGAGTCAATATATAAATGAATGGTGTTTGGGATTTTAGTCGCTCAATCTGAGTTCCCCACCCTGTAGGATGTTTGGGATTTTAGTTGTTCAACTCGAGATCCCCACCCCGTATGATATTTGGGATTTTAGTTGTCAATTCGAGACCCCTATTCTCGATTTATAAAAAGTATATATATAAGAACAAAATTTTATTTGTTAACTAATATTTCAAATATAAAAACATTTTAAATTTCTGACATACTAGAGTAAGGGTAATAAGTTCCCATCCATTATGGCCAGGCAATGTTTCCCAGTCCTTGATGCATCAATGACCCTGTAGGGGCCTTCCTAATTAGCTTCTAATTTGCCAACCTTTTGAGCTCAGCTTGTTTCATTTTTACACAAAACGAAATCTTTTGGGGCAAATTCATTGATTTTCACATGTTCATTGTAATATTTGGCCATGGCACGCTTATATTGTGTTTCTTTCACAAAAATTGGATTTCGGTGCTCTTTCATTAAGTCTAGGTTCACCCGGACCTTTTATTCGTTAGTCTCAGCATTAAAGGCTACGATTCTAGGATTTGGAACTCCAATATTCGCTGGGATGATGGCTTCTAAGCCATAAGTTAGGCTATAGGGGGTTTCTTTTGTTGCTATCTGAGGTGTGGTGCGATAAACTCACAAGACATTTGGGAGGTTTTCACCCAATCCACTTTTTCCTTGTGTAGTCGAGTCTTGAGTTTTTGTAGTATTGTGCGATTTATGACTTCGACTTGACTGTTGGCTTAAGGATGCGCAATGGAAGTGAAGTTCTATTTAATCTGGAGTTCATTGCACCAAGATTGAAAATGATTATCTTCAAACTATTTCCCATTGTCTGAAATAATCACACGAGGATGCCAAATCTACAAACAATTTTGCTCCACACAAACTTCAGGACGTGTTTTCCAGTGATAGAAGCCAAAGGTTCGGCCTCTACCCACTTAATGAAGTAGTCGATAATGACTATCAAGTATTTCATCCGTCCTAGCGCTTCAGAAAAAAATCCAATAATATCAATCCCCCATTATGTGAAAGGCCGCGAACTCTGGATAATGAAAAACTCCATTTGAGGTCGACTAATTATAGGAGCATGAAGCTAGTGCGTAACACACTTCTGTACAAAATCATGAGCATTTTTAAATATGGTTGGCTAGTAGTAACCCCATCGAATGATTTTCTTGGCAAGTAAGCGAGGTTCTACGTGGCTCCTACAAGGTCCGAGGAGTACTTCTTGAAGTATATAGTTTGCCTGCTAAGGCCCGATGCATCTGAGCAAAGGTTGAAGGTGAGATCATTTATAAAGAATGTAGTCTAGTATTACATAGCAGGGCACCTTTAATTTCAATTTTGTTGCCTCATTTTTATCATCAGGTAATTCTCCACTACGCAAATATCTCCACATGAGAGTCATCCAATTATCTCAAGTTTCTTCAATAGTCATTGTGAATTTATCTTCATTACTTCTACAAGGAACTACTTCTACTAGAAACTTCTTGTTAAGATGAGAGAAAGCCGATGATGCCAGCTTGCTTAGGGCATCAGCCCTTTTATTCCTGGACTTGGGTATTTGTATAATCTAGTTTTTTGACTTCTTAATTGACCACCAAGTTTCTATCTGGCGCCAATGATCTTTTCTTTTGTCGAACAAGCTTCACCCTAAGATCGATGTCGAGTGTGCGTCATCAAAGATGGTAAGATTCCTCGCATGTCTTCTAGGCCCCAAGCAAACACTTCTTTGTATTGGCGAAAAAGATGAATAATGTGATCTTTGATAGTAGCCCGCAACATAGCTCCCACTTTGATTGTCCAGTCAAGATGATGGTTGTCTATCACGATTTCCTGTGTTTCATCAGTAACTTATTGCTATTCTATTGAGCTTTTTTTAGTGCTAGTGTTTTGGGGGATCCGAGGTGCAACCTCCGAGTTCTTGGTGTTTCAGGGTCTCCAAGGTGTGACCTCGGAGTTTTTGGTATTTTGAGGTGCTCGAGGTGTGACCTCGGATTTTCCAAAGGTATCCCGAGGTGCGGCCTTAGGATTCCCAATTTTTCCAAGGTCTCGAAATGTGACCTCAGGATTTTTGGAAGAAATTATTTCACCTTTGCCTTTGTCTATTCTCCCTTGAAGTGTCACATTGGGGTCGAATTGTAACATTTTTAGAGTCTAGATATAGGTGTAAACGAACCGAACATAAACGAACGAGCTTTGTTTGTTTACAGTTCATTTATTTTTTAGACTGTTTGTGTTCGTTTATGTTCGTTTATTTTTTTGAAATATGTGTTCATGTTCATTTATGTTCGTTTAGTGTTCGTGAATGTGTTCGTTTATTTTAATTAAACTTGATTGGAAAATAAAAATTTAGCTAAACATAATTAAAAGAAAATACAAAGAAAATCAAATGACTGCCCTTTTTGTCGATCCCGTGCGGCTCTCGTCTTCTTTGGCCGTATCTCACTCCATGAAAGGATGAATTGCGGCTGAAAATTCATTCCTTCTTCTCCATTCTCATCTCCAAACCTTGTTTTTCTCTCTATTGAACTAGGAAAGCCTAAAAATGGGATGCCTTGATTGTCTCCAAGCCTTGCCTATTTATAGGCAAGGATTCAAGACATTTGGTTGTGGGATTTGGTGGCCTCAATTCTTTTCCTCAATTCAAGCCTCAATTCAAGGCTTTGCTTTTCCTCAATTCAAGGATTTGCTTTTCCTCAATTCAAGGATTTGCTTTTACTCAATTCAAGCCTTAATTCAAGGATTTGCTTTTCCTCAATTCAAGGATTTGCTTTTCCTCAATTCAAGCCTCAATTCAAGGATTTGCTTTTCCTCAATTCAAGCCTCAATTCAAGGCTTTCTTGTGCCCTTGACTTGTGTGGTTACATTCTTTAGGGAAAATGCTTCATCTAACCATTAATCACAAAAATAATTAATATCCTTATAAACAAGCATTTTAATCAACTAAATCACAAGAGAATTGATCCAATAAATATGCAATTATACACTCTATCAAATTCCCCCACACTTAAATCAAAGCTTGTCCTCAAGCTTGCATTAGATCAACATCTTCCTCTCTAATCCATACCTTTTTCAACCCATCCACAAATAACTCAAAAGTCATTACACATTAAAGATCTAAATTGGAATAACAAATCAGAGAATAAGTATTCATAGCCTTTTTTTTCAAAACAAAACATATGCATCTCATCAATCCCAATAATTTCATCGAAATCAAATGCAACAAAATTTGATAACCTCTCACGGGTTGCACTCTAATCACTCAAAGTGTTTAGGGTTCATTCAGCGCTCAAATCAAACATAGCATGTCATTACCATAGGCTTGCTTATATATCACATCTCCACCACCTATAATATGAACTCATACAAAAATCAAAGGGTCTTTAAAAGGGTTGTAACGGGGCTTAGGTAAAAGTAGGTAAAAAGAAAGGAAAATATAGGCTACAGATATCAAGATATATAGGAATTTCCTTGCATGACTCAAAAGTAACAAATAGCATAGTAGAACCACTTTCTTTATTCCACATAACATGCATTCCCCTTCTTTTTCTTTTTTTTTTTTACAACTTTACCATACAATTGGACCAATTTGTACACAATGAATTTTCTTTGTCCAATACTTGTAGGGAATACTTTTCACTTCTTCTCTTTTTTTTTCAATGGTTCTTTCTTTCGGAATCAACAGAAATTTTATCATGCAATTCATTCCCACATACTCTTGATCAATGGTTCAACGATGGTAAACAAAGACAAGAATTCAAGGCTAAACAATGTGGTGTTATAATAAAGAAAGGCTAAGGCTCAAAATTGGGTGACTAGGGGTATATGTAATATAAGGTTAAGCTTCTTTTTCTTCTTTTTTTTTTTTTTTAGAAAGTTTAAAATTGGTAATCCTAAATGCCCTTATCATTTTTCAACATGAATTCACAATGTGATCTCAACATGCATAACAAAGCAAGTTCTAGAATGATCATACCATATTTGTCAATCTCAACAAAGAAATATGTGAGCATGAAAAAGAAAATGCTCTTAGGCTCAACTACTCACAATGGTTTCAATGTATCAAATATTGCACATTCTCATTCAATTCAATTATTAAAATTAACAAGATGCTTTAAAAATTTCCAAACAAAGGCTAATCATACTCATCTCATTCATACATTCCAACCCAAATCATTAATGCATATAACTCAAAATTATTCTAAATGAGCATCAAAAGAGTGAGAAATTTCAAAGAAGATATCAGAATGTCAAACCTACTTGGAAGGACTTTGCTCACCTTTTTTTCTTTCTTTTTTTTACATGAAAAATTTAGAAATAATCAATGAAGCACAAGACACCCCCCACACCTAAATCATACGTTGTCCTCAATGTATGGAAAATATGCACACGCGGACAAGAAAGAAAATAAAATAAAGACAAGGGAACAAGACACTTCCCTGAACATGAGACAAGCTGAGCTGTGGTGAAGGTGAGGGACATCATTTATGAGTGAAGAGAGCATGAAGGATCAGACGATGTTATGGCCATGGCTGAGCATTGGTTGGTAGAAGAAAATGAAAATGAAAAAAAAAATAAAAAGGAAAAACCAAAATAGAATTTCAAATCTTTTTTTTTTACACAAAGCAGAAAACATAATAAGATAACTAATTAAATTAAACTTAAATGACAAGAAAATAAATAAAAATTTTGGGTTGCCTCCCAAAAGCGCCTTCATTTAACGTCTTTGGCTAGACGTTTCCACTTCTCTTTAAGTTATTAAATTTTCACTAATTGTTTGGACCACACTTGCATTTTCTCACAAGCTACCATTACCTTCTCATTCACTTCTAATTGTGCATTCAATTCAACTTGACTAGAAGGTAAAAATGTTGTATCAGAAACAGGCAATACAGAAACAGGAACATCATACTTCGTCGATTTAAGTCTCTCTAGTTCAAAAACAAATTCCTGCAATTCATTATCAATCTCAAGTTCTGGATAGGCAACTTGAACTTCTCTATTGGTCAAGCTATGAGCAATTGCAACTTTAAGCTTATCCTCATGAGAAAAATCAAAAGTATTCTGAGCTAGAGTGTCAATAACATCAAATGCATAAACAGCACATACATCATTAGGAAATTTCATGGCATCATAAATATTGAATTTAATTATTTCACCATCAAATTCCATTGTTAATGTACCATCATGCATATCAATCTTTGTTCTAGATGTTTTCAGGAAAGGTCTCCCTAATAAAATTATACTTGAATTAGGTGAATAATCATCCTCCATGTCAAGTATCTATAAAATCATAGAAAACTAATCCATTTACCTGCACCAAAACATCTTCCAATACTCCTCGGGATATGCATTAGATCGATCATAATTGAATGATTATGCCAGATCTTTTAATGGTCCAAAGATTCAAAGATTTATAAATAGATAAAGGCATAACATTAATTGATGCACCCAAATCACACATAGCTTTTCCAACATTTTTATTACCTATCTTACAAGGAATGAGGAACATACCTGGGTCCTTGCATTTTGAAGGTAACTTCTTTTGTAGTATCGCCGAAACATTCTCCCCCACACTTATTTTCTCATTACCATTCAACTTCCTTTTGTTTGTGCATAAATCTTTAAGATATTTTGCATAACGAGGAATTTGATTTATAGCATCAAGCAAGGGAATATTTACCTCAACTTTACGAAATGTCTCAAGAATTCCTTTTTCTTCTTCAAGTTTCTTAGATTGAGACAATCGTGTGGGAAATGGGGGAGGCGTTACCTTTGGTCTTACTGGTGGTAGAGGGCGTGCAACTTCTTTTTCCTTTTCCTTTTAAGATCTATCTCATGAGGAATGTGTTCTTCCAATACCTTTCCACTTCTCAAGGTAATTGCACTCACATTTTCATTTGGATTTACCACTGTTTGTGAGGGCAATTTTCCTTGGTTCTCAAACTTGCTAAGTGAAGATGCAAGCTGACTAACTTGGTTCTCCAGATTTCGAATGCTCGACCTGGTTTCCTGTTGAAATTGAATAGAACTATTAGCTAGAGATTCAACTAATTGCTCAAGAGATTTACCTTGTTTAGGAGGTTGCTGAAATTGTTGACTTATTAGCTTGGGTTGGTACTGTGGTTGGTACTGTGGTTGTGAATTATTTGGTCTAGGCCCATAGCTGAAATTTGGATGATCCCTCCACCATTGAATGTATGTATTAGAATAGGGATCATATTTCCCTTGTGGTGCCCCTACGAATCCACCAACTGCATTGGCTTGCTCAGTTGAATCCTCTTGAAGTATCGGGCACATATTAGTAGTATGATCCGTTTGGGTACATATCCCACAAGCTTTCACCTGTTGAATGCCCCCTGCAACCAATTTTTCGACAAGAGTAGTGAGATTATTTAATAATTAGTCAATAAAAAACACATTTACCTCATTCACTCTTCTTGGTGGATCATCTCGCCGCACACCAAATGTTGTGTATTGGCACCATATTTGAAATCAAGGTCCTAGCCTCGGTTGGGGTTTTATGTACTAAAGCACCTCCACTAGCAAAGATCAACCATGTTCCTATCCATGTTGGATAGCCCTTCATAGAAATATTGAATTAGTAGTGGTCAGAATTTGATGTTCGGCAACCGAACACAACCGCTTGAACCTCTCCGCACTCATGGAGAGTTTCTCCATTATATTGTCGGATTCCACAAATGTCCTTCCGAATGTTAGCAGCTCGGGATACAGGAAAAAATTTCTCGAGGAATTGTCTTTGCATCTCATTCCACGTGGTCACTGAGCCAGAAGGTAGGTAGTACAGCCAATCCTTCGCTTTATCAGCTAATGAAAATGGAAAAGCTCGCAACTTTACTTGCTCCTCAGCCACATTTTGTGGCTTCATTGTCGAACACACCACGTGAAACTCTTTTAAATGCTTGTGTGGATCCTCACCTGCAAGACCGTGAAATTTCGGGAGTAAGTGAATTAAACCGGATTTTAATTCAAAAGCCACTTCAAGAGCTGGGTATTCAATACATAATGGCTGTTGGTTCAAATTTGGCATGGCCAATTCCTTTAAAGTTCGTTCATTATTTCTAGCCATATTTTCTTCTTCACTATTAAATAATTCAGACAAATTATATTCAAAAGATGAAAAAGATGATACTCCCTGAGATCGTTGTTTGGTTTCTTTTCTAAGCCAACGTGCTGTCTTTTATAAAAATGAAAATAAATAAATAAATAAAAGGAATAAATTCTAAAAAACCAATCCCCGGCAACGGCGCCAAAATTTGATGGGTGTCGAAACCACCAAAAATAATCCTTCTCTGGCTAAGCTTTGTAGATAGCAGTGAGAGGGTCGAATCCACAGAGATTGGTTAGATTTATTCCTTGAACAAAATAAAATAAAGAGGGGGGGTTTTGTATTATGAAACTAAGCAAGAATTAATTAAGACAACTAAACAAATTAAATAACCAACTAAAAATATGAGGAAAAATTAATAAGAAGAAGCTTCCAATCAAGAATTAATTTCGGTATTGATTCCTCAAATTGATCATTGATTCAAAAGATAGGTTCTTTTATCTTGAATAAATTGGTTATAGTTGTCGAAGATCCGTCCTCTAACAACCAATCTTTTCTTACTTTTTCGATAACCTTCGGATCCGTCCTATGAGTTATTTCTCTAATTAACAAACACAACCTTCGGATCCGTCCTATGAGTTATGTCTATTAATTGCATTAAGATTGAAAAAGACCCAATTACTAACCAGTAAACCCGAAAACGCCGTGTTTATTTAAGTTAGATTATATATTTTCATAACATACAATCTAAGGCGTTGATTACCTTTCGATGTTGTTATTTGTCACTTGAATTAGAACAATCAACAAAAGATTAATTATTCTAAATGACTATATATTGAATTCAACTATCAAACAATAGGCCTCTTGTCTAACAATTCAATTCAATAATATAATGAAGCATAGAAAATATATAAATACTCAAGAATAAAAGAAATAATAAAATTACCGGAACCTCACAATAGTTGGAATCAAACCTTAATTAAACTTGATTGGAAAATAAAAATTTAGCTAAACATAATTAAAAGAAAATACAAAGAAAATCAAATGACTGCCCTTTTTGTCGATCCCGTGCGGCTCTCGTCTTCTTTGGCCGTATCTCACTCCATGAAAGGATGAATTGCGGCTGAAAATTCATTCCTTCTTCTCCATTCTCATCTCCAAACCTTGTTTTTCTCTCTATTGAACTAGGAAAGCCTAAAAATGGGATGCCTTGATTGTCTCCAAGCCTTGCCTATTTATAGGCAAGGATTCAAGACATTTGGTTGTGGGATTTGGTGGCCTCAATTCTTTTCCTCAATTCAAGCCTCAATTCAAGGATTTGCTTTTCCTCAATTCAAGGATTTGCTTTTCCTCAATTCAAGGATTTGCTTTTACTCAATTCAAGCCTTAATTCAAGGATTTGCTTTTCCTCAATTCAAGGATTTGCTTTTCCTCAATTCAAGCCTCAATTCAAGGATTTGCTTTTCCTCAATTCAAGCCTCAATTTAAGGCTTTCTTGTGCCCTTGACTTGTGTGGTTACATTCTTTAGGGAAAATGCTTCATCTAACCATTAATCACAAAAATAATTAATATCCTTATAAACAAGCATTTTAATCAACTAAATCACAAGAGAATTGATCCAATAAATATGCAATTATACACTCTATCATATTTGTTCACGAATAGTGTTCGCGAACCAGTAAACGAACACGTTCGCGAACGATTAAACGAACACTTTCGCGAACAAACCGTTCGTGAACAGTTAACTCTTTCATGATCATTCCAATTTGACCATTAAACATTCCTGTATAATAAGAACATAATAAACATAATAACATTAAACATTCCAATTCCAACGGAGAATACATCCCACCATTCCAATAAACAAAAACATAATAACATTAAACATTTCAATACACAGTTACATCACATTTGACAATTCCAATAAACAAAAACATAATAAAATTACATCCATCATCCAAGAAATAGAAATATCGAGGAAAGGAACACAAAAATATCCAACAGACAGTTCAAATCTCCAAACAGGAATTAAAGTTCATTCACTATAATCCCAGCACATCCTGTTTCAACAAGAAGGAAAAGAAAAGAGATTACCAACAAAAAAATTAAAGACCAAAGTTAAAAAAAGTATATATATTTACCTTAAAAAGTTGAGATCAAATACCCTTCAAATTCAAACAAGTGGAATCTCTTTCACTTCTTCATTAGACTATATAAAAAATAATTAATAATCAATGTAAAGCATTATTTAATTTCAAATATAAAACAAGTAAAAAATAAATAAAAGTTACTTACTTTCACTTTTCTTTTGAGACCGTAGAAGTGTCTATACCAATCACTACCACAAAGTAACTTTTGCATCGTGTCGGTTCCCAAAGATGATCAATATGTATCTATGACTCTACCACCAGCACTGAAAGTTGATTCCGAAGCTACTATGGTAATAAGAATTGACAAGATTTCACTTTCCATTTTCGATAAAATTCGAAACTTGAGATTATTGGCCTTCCACTAATCTAAGGCATCAAAATTACTTGGATGTTCTTTGCAAATGAAAACTCCTTCTTCCAAGTATGTATCCAGTTCAGACTTGGCATCCGATGAGTTTGTCGAAGCCCGTAAAATTAATCTTTGATGCTTAAGTGATTGTAAATTAATTTGAAGCAAAAGTGGACTAGATTGAATCCCAAGGGAACCGAAGTATAGTTCCTAGCCTTGAACAATAAACTGTAAATAAATAAACAAGGGGGATTTTTGAATAATAATTAAATTATAAAAAAAATTAAAGCAGTAAAAATAGAAAATAACAAAAAAATTACTTAATTTACAGAGTTTTCAATCCAAGGGTTGATTTCATTCAATTGCATCACTGATCATAGATCACAAAAAATAATCTTGCAACTCAAATATTTAACTTGAAACTTATTAGGATAGTCGTAACAAATTCCCTTTTTCCTAATATAATTGACCTAGCCCAGCACCCTAAATCAAAATTTACCATCAATTGACTGGGCATGATAGCGTTCCATATCAATTTAATGATAGCATTAAGATCTATGAAAATAGTTAAACAAAAACTAAAGAACCAAGATAGCTGCAGTAATTTAATCTTGTCCCATTACTTCCCCTAGACTAAGCATGCATATTTACAAACATAAACATATTTAATCTAGTTGCTACGTGGTCCTTATTCCAACATAACATGTATCGCCTGTTTTGCAACTTCACCGTATAGTTGGACCATTTTGTATACAATGAAGAACATTTACTTTGTCCAATCTTTGTAGGGAATACTTTTCACTTTTCTCTTCTTTTTTTTTCTTTCCTTTTTTTTTTGTTTTTCACACTTTTCATCATTCTTTTTTTCATTTTCTCTTTCTTTTTTTTCTTTTTTCACATTTTTTTTCAGTGGTTCTTTTCCTTGGAATCAATAGAAATTATCATACAATTTATTCCCGCATACTCTTGACAAAGGATTCAACGATGGTTAAAGAAAACAACGGTTTATGGCTAATGATGTGGTGTTATAACAAAGAAAGGTTAACGCTCAAAATTTTCTAACTAGGGGTATATGTAATAGGATAGCTTTTTAGAAAGTTTAAAATGGGTAATCCTAAATGCCCTTATCATTTCAAAGCATGAATCCACAATATGATCTTGACATGCATAACAAAGCAAGTTCTAGAATAAATATACCATATTTGACAATACTCAATAAAGAATTATGTGAGCAAGGAAAAGAAAATACTCTTAGGCTCAAATACTTACACAATGGGTTCAATGTACCAAATATTGCACATTCTCATTCAATTCAATTATCAAAATTAACAAGATGCTTTTAAAAATTTTCAAAAACAAAGGCTAATCATACTTATCCCTTTTCATGCTTTCCAACTCAACAACTAATACATATTAACCAAGAGTTATTCTAAACAAGTATCAAAGGGTTAGGAATGTACCAAGGAAAGACATTCAAATTGTCAAGCATGATTTGTGCAAAAATTTAGCCATAAAAGCATGAGAACACTCCCCCCACACCTAAATCATACATTGTCCCCAATGTATGAAAGACTATAAGTTCACATTCACAAGAAGTAGTGAAAATATAAAGATAAGGGGCAGAATAGCTTCCCTGAATTGCAAACATACGAGACAAAACATCCAAGGAAAAGGAGGGTACGTTGTCCTTTAATGCGTTTGAGAGTGCCAACAAAAATTAAAAATAAAAAATACTTCTTCCCAAACGATGGGTACCTACAAATCATAGAAGAAAGTAATCAATAATAAGGCAAATGACACTTTCAAAATGAATCTTTGAAACTCAATTAGAAATTATGGTAGTGAAATAGGATAAGAAATGACTTAGGATAGAGACATAATAAGTTCACAAAGATAGAGCAATGGAATCCAAATAAAAATCACTCTATAGCCCTAATCACTTTCTTTAGTTAGATGATCATAAACCACTATAATTTTAACATCCAAAGAAAAATTTAAAAGGATCTGAAAGATTGAGTTAATAGAAGTTCAACAAACCAAAGCACCAAGAAAAAGTGTGAAAGTATGGTTGAAATAAAATAAAATGAGTCTAGGCAAAAGGAAAAAAATTGAATAGAAACATAATCTCTATCACACGATAACATGGTGCACTCATGCTACTATGTGAAAGTTGAAAAACAGTACAATGAAAATGCACAAAACCATGCCATAGTTGCCCACACTACAACATGCTTTCTTTTAAAAAACACTCTCAATGAAGTTCATACATTGCAAACCACTATTGTTTCAATTCTTCTTACCTATGTCACTATTGTTTAGTACATATATTTCAACCCATTCTTTTCAAACTAGAAAAAAAAAAATAGAACTCATCAACCCATTAAAAAACTCTACAATTAATTACAAGACTTGTAATTAATTACAAGGCTTTGAACAAAGCCCTTCAGTGGATTCGATATCCAATTCCTAACAAAAAAGATCTTCTCCAAAAATTATATGCTGCAAAAAAATTTTCAAAATTTGATATGAAATCTGGGTTTTGGCAGATTCAAATCCATCATTCTGACAGGTATCAAACCGCATTTAATGTCCTTTTCGGACATTATGAATTGAATGTAATGCCTTTTGGTTTAAAAAACGCCCCTTTTGAATTTCAAAGGATAATGAATGATATTTTTAATCCTTATTCAAATTTTATTATTGTTTATATTGATGATGTGTTAGTTTTCTCTGAAAACATTGATCAGTATTTTAAACATGTTAATACATTTTTGCATGTCATTAAACAAAATGGCTTACCTGTTTCTCAGAAAAAGATTAGTCTTTTTCAAACAAAAATTAGATTCCTAGGGCACCATATTCATTTAGGAACTATTATTCCAACCGAAAGATCAATTCAATTTGCTGATAAATTTCCTAATCAATTTCTAGATAAACAACAACTTCAAAGATTTCTAGGTTGCTTAAATTATGTTTCTGACTTTATTCCAGAACTTAGCAATTTCATTAAACCTTTGCATGATAGACTTAAGAAAACTCCCCCTGCCTGGTCTGATATTCATACAAATATAGTTAGACAAATTAAAAAACAAGTCAAAACACTTCCTTGTCTTACCCTATTTGATCCATCAGCCCAAAAAATTGTTGAAACTGATGCTTCTGACATTGGCTATGGTGGTATCTTAAAACAAGTCCAGAATGGTAAAGAGCAAATTGTGGCTTTTGCATCTAAGCATTAGAATGATTCCCAATAGAATTATTCTACCATTAAAAAAGAAATTCTTGCAATTGTCTTATGTGTTTCTAAATTTCAAGCTGATATACTAAATAAAAAATTCTTATTGCGTGTTGACTGCAAATCTGCAAAAGAAATTTTACAAAAAGATGTTAAACATCTTGCTTCTAAACAAATTTTTGCAAGATGGCAAGCTATTTTATTTGTTTTTTATTTTGATATTGAATATATTAAAGGAGAAAATAATTCTCTTCCTGACTACTTGACTCGTGAATATTTGTAGGGACGTTAACAAGGCCTCCCAAAAAGAAAAAGGAAGAACCTCCTACCAGTAAACCAAGTACTTCTTAGATATCCAAAACTGAATCTTCGGATTCAACCAAAACCATACAAACTCTAGTAAATATCCCAAACCCTTCAAATTATGCTCTTACACCAACCTAGATTCAAGCTTTTGAATCCCTTGAAAACATCCAACCAGTTTCCATCCTAGCGCCCAGAACATGGGCAGACATTGCTGAAGAAGACGAAGCCCACACACAACTGTCTGCTTTATACCAACTAGCAGCCCAATCTAGATTTCAATTGATGAAATCTCCTCAAACCTTGGTGGCGGCTTCAAGCCCCATCCCTTCTCAATCCCAAGCGGCGGCTCTGAGCCTTACTCAATCTTATCCAACAATCATGGCTCAAAGATTACAAAAAGAAGTAGTGATCTCGACTACTACCCAGGTAGTAATTCCAACTACCTCTCAAAAAGCCCAAGAGCCATACCATAAAAATGATCATCCAGTTAACATTCTACAAATGGAACCCGATATTTTCCAAAATAGCCCAGTTCAAATGGCACAAATCATTTTTCCCAAAGGGTTCCACTACTTTTTATCCTCTGTCTCTAAAATCCCAACATTCTATGAGTTCATCCTTTTGGACTCTGGGTTCGTATCCTTCAAACATTACCAAGACAAAACATAGACCTATATTACCCACTCCACCGTCCAAATTCTCAAAGTCATTAAACCATCCGAATGGGGGAATGATCTAAACAAGCCCAGAAATTTTCCAAACATTTCAACCCCAGGGATATACTTATTGGGACTATAAAACTGCTTGGTATAATGTTTTTACCCTTCAAAATGTTCATAATAAGCATTCTTGGTTCTTTTATTTTAAGAGAACTAACAAATATGATTTTCCAGTTTGGTTTATCCAATGGTGGGGCGTTCATGGCCCAAACCAAAAAAATTTGCCAGACATAATCCACCAAGGATTCCAAATTTTCAACCAAAAATTCCAATATCCTAAACCTTTTGTACCAAAATTACTAAGCTTCTTTTCTCTATTTTCTCTTTCATGGATTTATTCATGGAAATACGAATTTGTTAAACCCAACTCAAATTTTCCTCCACTTCTTGTCAGACAAGGGTACTCCAAATGGTGGAAAGAATTCAAAACAGATTCAATCCAACCCCCACAAATTGAAGCTTGGTTCACTCTGAACCCATAATTCTTATTCGCTGCTGATCCGCAAATAACCGCATTTTTGCAACAAAAAAGTTTAGCCCAGTGCAAACTAGCAGCATTCACTAATAAGGATGACTATGTCAAACATTTGGAAAGCCTGCTTTCCTAGCTCAAACAAGAAACCCCGAAGGCCCAACCACAAGTTGCTAAAGCCCAAGAAGAATCAACAACACAAACTCAGAAACAAGACCTCCCCGAGAGTTCCGGGGCCAAAGAAGAAGCAGACGAAAATGAAGAAGATCCATTTTACTTAAATGGAGATGATTGTTATGGAATTTTTTAAAATTTTGCAAAAATTGTAATAGTGATCAGAAGCAATAAAGATCAGAAAGGAAACTTTATGCAAATGTAATCAGTAAGATCGACACTATTCAAACAAAGTAGCTACTATTCATTGTTCATTGTAGTGCGGGGCACTATTCACCGACACTGTAGCAGCTACTGTAGCAGTCGAAAATTTTTCTATAAAATTTCCCTTTGTCTTTCATTTAGGCAGAATTTTTCAGATCCAAAACATTGTATTCAAATCTCCTCTGAACCTTTGACTCGAAGACTTTCTTTCTTGCATTTCCTCTCATTCTTCCTCTCTTTCTTTCTTCCTTTCTTTCTTTCGTTTTCCTTTCTTGTACCATCATTCACCCAAACATAACCTTGGCTATCAAGGTATAAGCTTTTGTATTTTTAGAGTTTAAATAAACTCCAAATTTTATCCAAACAAGAGCTAGTCCCAATGTTTGGCTAGTTCTTTTATTATTTATTATTCAAAGTTTATTATTGCTTTTATTTTTATTGATGCTTGGCCGATTCAACCGCCTAATTTAATTTCTGTTCATTTATATTCTGTCATTTAAATTTTTGTTTATTTAATATTCTTGTTTATATCCTATTAATGGTTGGCTAAGCCACCTACCCCTTTCCTCTAGTGGCAGTCCGTCTGCGACCCACTTCGCCTTTTATTTTTCTGTTCCTTTAAGGGTCCCTCTCCTCACTGGTATCAGAGACAGAGAGGGAAGTGGGATTGTAATGATGAATTCAATACTTTATGATATTGTTATTATGCATATAACCTTTATAATTATCTATTTTAATGCTTTATGATATTGTTCTTGTAGATCTAACATTTTAATGCTTTAAAATGTCATATTTTTGTTGGACTAAAGAAATATGATTAAGAAATTGGTCTGTTTCTTCAAATTTTTAAAAAGTAGGGGGATTTGAAAAAGAAGATTTAGAAAGAGTGGAAGTTTCTGAGAGTTTCCCTTTTTCAGAAATTAATGAGTCAATAACAAGACGATTTAATTCTTGTTGTACTTTTATATTCTTAATTTCCTCCTTGAGGAACGAGACTTCTGATTGAAGATCTTGTAAAGAAACTGGTTTAGGATTTTTTGGAGGCTTGAAGCCGCCACCAAGGTTTGAGGAGATTTCACCAATTGAAATCCAGATTGGGCTGCTAGTTGGTATAAAGTCGACAGTTGTGTGTGGGCTTTGTCTTCTTTAGCAATGTCTGCCCATGTTCTGAGAGCTAGGAGGGAAATTGGTTGGATGTTTTCAAGGGATTCAAAAGCTTCAATCCCTTAATTGTATAAATATATATATATTATAAATGTATATACTCAATATTATATATTATATTATATTATATTGATATATATATAATATTATATTATATAAACGAACAATAAACGATCTTTAAATGAACACTAAACGAGCATTAAACGAACTTGTTCATGAACAATAAACGAGTTTGTTCGTAAACATAAACGAACAAAACGCAGGTCTGTTCATGTTCATTTGTTAAGCTAAACGAATGATAAAATTTGTTCATTTATTGTTTGTTTAGCTTACCAAACGAACATAAACGAACGTAACCGAACATGTTCACGAACTGTTCACTGAACGTACTAGTTCATTTACACCCCTATGGATGGCATGTTCGCCTTTCGTCAAAGTCTTTTTACCTTTGATGGCGATACGCATGCATTCCTTTACTGCATATTGATCTCCTCGAACTGATGCAATTATGTGCTTCGTAGGGAATTTCATAACCAAATGGTAAGGTGACCAAAAGGCCTTGGCATTGTTCATCCGTGATCTCCCAATGATTGCATTGAAAGAAGTTGGGGTATCTTATTCCACTGTAACTGTAAAAATAATTATGCCACCTTATATTGGTTCCAAGGTGTGACCTTGAAATTTTTAGCGTCTTGGGGGTTCCGAGGTGTGACCTCGGATTTTCAGATGCTTCTGGTGACATTCACACATGAAGTTGTTCATCTATTGGGCACGTAGGATGGTCTCAAGGCATCCAATTGATTCCTAGCTTGCAAAAAATATATAAGACATTGACTGCACCTGGTCCACCTTATTATTCACTTTGTCCTTTGGTATGGTAGCCACTTCCCCAATTCTGGACCTAGGTTGGGCTCCATCAAAATGAGAGTGCCACCTTTGAACATGTTGAACAAGCATCCCATTATTGATGCAATCTTCTATCTCTTTCTTAAGGTCTTGTCAGCCTTTCGTATCATGTCCAAGGTCATTGTGAAAAGCACACCACAAATATTGTGCTCTTTTGTGAGATGTTACAGTTGAGGGGACCTTTGGTCTGAGATTCAAACCTATGGTCTGAGATCCAAACCCTTGGTTTGTAGATATCAAAGTTACAAGATCTTGGAGCTACTCTTGGTCAGTGGTGTGAGACTTTTTTCTTAAATTTGAGGCTCTACGAAACTCCGATTATAGTTCAACTTGTCAAAGGCATTCTTATGAGGGTTATTCCCTTTGACATCTTCTTGATGCTTTTGCTCGTGTTTCTCATTTTCTCTCTTCTTTCTATTGGTTTATTCTCATTTTGTGTAATTTTCTACTATTTGCCATAGCGTTTGATTATCAGTTGGGGTGTTTTGTGCCAACTTCGTGTAGACTGGTCTAGGATTCAAACCATTCATGAAAGCCAAAATTACCAGCTGGTCTGTCCAATCAGTCATTGCAGGCTCCTATCGTTGAATCTTTCCACGTACGACTTGAGGGACTCATCTTTCCCATGTTTGAAATTTATCAGATTTGCAGCCGTTTTGTGGAACTTCTTTATCTAAAAGAAGCGAGTATGAAAAATTTGTGCCAATCGTCTGAACGATGAGACGCTATTACGTGATAGGCCACCGATTCACACTCTTGCCTTTCCACTCAAATAAATGAGGGAACACTTTACACAGCATCTCCATCAGAGCATTTTTTGAGTTCGTCGCATATTTAAATCACGATAAAAAGTCTAGGGGTCAAAGTCCCTCTCATACGATGGAATTCCGCGAGGCAATTTAAATCTTGCCAATGTTGGGTACTGCATGATATCAGGAGTGAAAGGTGATGGGTCATCCTCTTTGTTGTTAGAACCCAACATATCGTGAATATGGTCAACTACCCAATTGCTGATTGAAGGGTTATGTCTGTGACGTTTCAAGTTGTGTTTCAACGTAGCATGGGAGGTTCAAACTTCATTTTTATCATCATCCCTTCTCTGTCAGCCATACTCCCCGTCATTATGTATTGGTTTAGCCTCAGATGGATGTGGATTATGTCTGGTTCTAGGAATTTCTCAATTACAAATGGTGTTGCTCCATAAATGCCCTCTCATCTGCCTCATATTGCCTCTGTGCTAAATAATTATCTCAATTTGAAGTTGTACACTATGAATGTTCACTTTCGTGTGTAGGGAATGTTTCGATCATTGAGGGATTATACCTAAACGCAACGAATCGTTTTCGGCAGAGCCTGAATGGCTACATCGAGTTTTTCTTCGACTAGTACCTTTAGCTGCCCTCCGTTCTCTAGATTTGGTATCCACCAACTTCGTATAGATCAGAATCAAAAAGAAAATTGTGAATATTCCTTCAAAAATCAAGAAATTTCGTTCCCACAGACGGCGCCACTTAATGAAGGCAAAATCCACAACCCAATTATGATTTGATAAGATGGTATAGATCTGTGATTCTTTGTCAGCCCGATTGATGATTGTCCCTGCAAACAAATCCTAGAGTGGTTTTCCGGGGTAGATTTTTCGATGTCTAATTTAGAACTTTTGTCGCAGTATAATATTTTCTAAGTTTCAGAGAGTGTCCCCCTACCTGGTTGTCTTCCAGGTTTATATACACCGTGTCCCCTCATTTATGGGTTTTGTTGTCATGTATTAGCTCGTGCATTATGGTTATAATTGCTGATTGCATGCCGCAATATCCTTCTATGATTATAGCATGTTGTTACTTGCTTATAGATAAGTATGGTTTTACTGAGTTCCCATCTAGTGGCCTGGGACTCAAGGTCCCGCACACAAAGTGTGATTGACTATGCCTTCACCCAAGTCTAGTTGGAAAGCATGCTGTCGAAGTTCAGACCTTTGACCCTCGCCTACTGCAGAGGTTCGACCTTCGCATATCGCTAAGGCCCGACCTTCGTATATCGCTGAGGTCTAGCCTTTGGTTCCAAGGTCTCGCCTTAGTTTAAGAAGGGACTTTGAGAGTTGGATCCCATACCTATCAGTCCCCATAATTGGTGATTTTCCCACTTATATATCTTCTTCGACGATTTGGGGGAATTTATTATTATAGCTTAGTCTGTTGACTGATTACTCGTTGTTTCATTTCTCCGTCATTATCACCAGTGATTGATGCATATTGTTGTGCCCATGATTGCCATGATTGCCACATACTTTATGTAAATTCCGTACTCATCACATAGCTTGTGAACTTGATGACGAAAGGGCTAAATGGCTAGAGTGCACTGTCAAACTAGCTGGTGCTACTAGTATCCTTTAAGTTTAATTGCTTTGATTGATACCCTCTACTCATCTAAATTTAGCAAATGGAAAGCCAGCAGTGCATCTGTGCTTATTGTTTCCTTGTTTCTCCTTTTAAATGGCTAATGTTGCAGATTTTGGGTATGCAAAACAGAAATTTTAGGCTGCACTTAGTGGTAACATGTTGTGCATTTCTGATACTCTTAGTGGTGACATGCTAATTGATGTTGGTTTTTTAGAATTTTTAAAGGGCTTATTGTTCATGTAATCTTGAAGGTAGTGAAGTCATTATCATTTGCGAGCTTAGTGTACTTATCAGTCATCATGAATAAACAATTTGGACACAGTTGTGTCCTAATCATTACCACCGCTAGTGATTTCGTGTTGAATCACCTATGCTTGGTATTGAATGTTAGAATGTGGCCCGAATTGTTAGGCTTAATTACAGCTTCCTAATTGGTTCATACTACCTATTTAATAGTGGAACAAATCTCAACTATTTATTTGGGTACTTGATGGATGTACCATATTAAAGTTAGGGATATATAAATTGGTCATCTCTCTGCCCATTAGGGTTACAGACACCAAACACAAAACCTTCTCCATCACTACAGTCTGTGACAGAAAGTAGGGTGAAGGGAAAGAAACCAATTTTGACAGTAAGTAATGGTGTTTCTTAATTTGTTCTCAAGAATTATGTCTTCTACATCAGGTACACAATCTTTATAACTTAATAGTTTTGATAAATTATTTATTCAAATATCTTGTCTTATGTTTACATGATGAAGTTTAAGATTTAACATTGAATTGTTTATTCTAGCTGCCGAGTGTATTGATATTTGTGGTAGATGACTATGGGTTTATTTGGGATATTGTCTTAGTCTCTTTGTCGTATCTAGGTTGCCACATAGATTCCTTGATTGACCTTTTGCTGATTAATTTTTCTAGAGGTAAATCTAACACCTCTTGGCTGTATATGGTATGTAAACTTAGCTTCTAGCATATGTACAGTTATATTTATGTGTGGCTTAACGCTATATGAATTTTGCAAATAAAAATAATAATATGATTTTGTCAATGATTGGAGAACAGTTTGATTATGGAGCTGAAATCCGTGGGAGTAGTTGTCAATGTCTGAGCTAGGCAGGATAAAAATGCTCTTTGGACCAAGAATGCTGCAAATGAAACTACTCAGGTAATGATTTCAAATAATTGATTGATCTACTAATAACCTGAATAACATTGTTCATGGACTAGTAATCTTCTCAAGGATGGCACTTATGACCAGCTACAGGACTATTAACTCATAGTTTTCTAGAATTTATGCACTTCTTTTTTAGTTGTCTGGTGTGGAACTTGACTTATGGGGTGACATCTACATTATATCTTCCAGTCATTGTACTAAAAATGTTTTTTCCTGTAGTCCATAGTTGTATGTGACAGGAACATATGACATTAGAATTGGCGTGCTTTTGGGATACCAGAAACAGAGGCAAGCTAAACTGCTCTTTTAAATAATTGTTATTTATGCTTCTTTTTTTTATGGGATTGTTAGATTTTGGGTTTTGATAAGTTGCTCTTCATAGTTGATTCTTATCACCGATTATTTCTAGATCGCGAAGGGATTAGTTGAGAGGATTTGGTTTAGTGCATTTACTATTTAATGGGATTGGCTATGGAAAGAATGGTAAATGAACATTGCTGCCTGGATCTTTTGGCCTTTGAATGGTTTTTGTGGTTAACCTCAAGAATATAAAATAATATGAGTAACATAGTTGTCATGTATAGATGAATCTATCGATTGCAGCATCATTTCAAATAGTGCAGTTATCATAAACTTATAAATTTTCCCCAGAGATGTAAGTGAAGCATTACAACAATTTTTAGGGCTAGATGAGGTTAATTAGCTGTTTCTAGGGGACCACTTGTTGATTCTTTTTTTTTATTATTATTTTATAAACGACATGATTTTATAAATCAGAAACTGCAGTTGGCATAAATGTGCATTCTGGATACTTAAATATGAGCTCCAAGCAGAGAATAATTTGTGACGAGTCATGACTAAAATTTCTAGTGTTTGAAGTATGTTTGAGCCTTTGAAGGCTGTGGTTCACAAAGATTTACTTCTTATTGTTGTTTCTTTGTGCTTTCCATTTATTGAAATTACTAACTGGTGTTAATTTATGTAATACAAGTCACTGAAACATTTTTGTGGTACTTCTTTACATCAAACTTTATAGCTCATCCTTGGATTTGTGAACATGGTGTTGCTCCTGATAGAGCTCTGGATCCAGTTGTACTTTCTCGACTTAAAAATTTTTCTGCCATGAATAAGTTGAAGAAGATGGCTTTGCGGGTATGTACATCCATTTCTTAATTATTTTGCATAGACAATTGGCAAGCTGTACTGGTTAGTAGAGAGCAAAAACATGTAACATAACCATTTTCCATCAAGTTTTGAGTTTGATGCACGGGCCTACAGCCTTATGCTATTGATGGGTTTCATCTCTTGGGAACTTGATTATAAGGGCATGAACGGTAGCCCTGGCCTCAGCCAGGCCACTGTCAGCCACATCAGTGTCATATCAGTGCCACATGAGCTCGCAGCCAACCAGTACTATTCATGCAGCCATTATAAAAAAATGACTCACGCTAGTTGGCTTGGTCTTCATTATTCACGCAGCCATTATCAACTATTTTTACAATAATAATACAACTTTAATAATTTTTTGGGTCATTATTAAAAACATTTTTTGACAAATAAATTTACATTACATTAAAAACTTAAATTTTAATAATATATTTAAAATATGACTCTACATTAAAAATGAACTATGTAAAATATTTAATAGAAAATAATTATACATTACGGTAAAATTAAAATTTAATAAACACATGAAAAATAAATATTCTAAATTAAAAATTAAATACGGAAAACAATTAATATAAAATAAATTTACATTACATTAAACTTAAAATTTAATAATACACTTAAAAATGAAAATAAATACTCTAAATAAAATATGAAATACTTAAAACAATTAAGGGAAAATAAATTTACATTACACTAAAATTAAAATTTAATAATATACTTGAAACATTGAGATAAATATGATAAATTAAATATAAAATTTTTAATAGCATGAATAATTTTTTTATGATGGCTGTGTGAATAGTGAAGACCAGGCCATTTCAAGGCTTGGCCTTCACTATTTACACAGCCATTATCAAAATTTTTTATATTAATAATACAATTTTAAATTTTAAATATCATACAATATATACTTAAAAACAATTAATGGAAAATTTTTCATTATATTAAAATTAAAAATTAATAATATACTTAAAACATGAAAATAAATACTCTAAATTAAATATAAAATACGTAAAACAATTAATGAAAAATAAATTTACATTACATTAAAACTAAAAATTAATAATATACTTACAACATAAAAATAAATACTCTAAATTAAATATGAAATATTTAAAAAAATTAATGAAAAATAAATTTACATTACATTAAAGCTAAAAATTAATAATACATTTAAAACATAAAAATAAATACTCTAAGTTAAATATGAAATCCCTAAATTAATGAATGGAAAATAAAAATATCATATTTTGCTCTAAAAATAGGCAAAGTACATATCAATTTGTAGAGAAAAATATTTCCTATTTTTTGGTAAATTTTGTTTTTTTAAAAATAACATTTTGGCCGTTGCAAACAAATGGATTGTTTGCAACAGCCCGGCCATGTGGCACACGCCATCAAGTCTGACACGCTGACACGCGTGGGTCAGCGTGTGTCAGCGCAGAAGCGCTGATACACGGGTCAAACGATGTCGTTTTGCGTTGTTTGGACGCAAAACAGCGTCGTTTTTAGTTTTAAAAAAATTAAGAGGCCTGGCTTCCTAGCCATTTGAGCCCTGTTGCAGTGCCCAGTCAGCATTTTTGCTGACTGGCTAGGAGAGAGCCAGGCTGTGGCTAACCCCAAAAGGGGCTACCGTTAATGGCCTAATGGCTTTGCAGTCGAAGGCGGTAGTTAAGTAGGTGCCAGGAAAAGAGGAGCGTGTGCCCTACCACACACAGCGTATTGGGAAGCAGGATCATTGAGTGGAGCATCTAAATAGCTACTTAAAAGTACATGACTTTGTCCAGATAAGGGGTAATTATTTGGGTTTTGGTTCTTAAGAGTGCAAGTTTTTTTAATATCTTTAAGAGGTTTACACGTCTATGAGAGTTGCACTATAATATGATATAGTCCAGAAATGTTTTTGGGCTAAAGGCATAACCTAGTGAATAAGATAACTAAAGTGTTTGGATAATATTGTTTTGTCATGTTCTAACTAGGATGTTGGTATGTTATTTTTCATGTTTTGTGGTAAACTACAATCTTGTCTCTTGAATTGATGAACGTAACTTTTGTTTCTTTCATTTTAATATTTTTGGATATTCAATGATTCGTGTGATTGTCTTTAATATATTTTTGGTTTAGATGATATATGTATTCTAAGGATAATAATATTATGATCAATACAATCATGTTATTGGTGACTAGACACTAAAACAAAATACGTCACTATTTTGGTTAAAAGTTGTATTGTGCACACTATTTAGTGCCAATTTTTCTGTCACTAATTAAATTGGACAAAGTAAGCTTCATTGACGAACTTTTATCGTCACCAAAGAACATATCAAATTCAATTTTTCTTGACAACTCTTTTTGTCATCAAATGTCGTCACTAAATGCCGTTGACTGTTGTATTTTTATTGACATGATTTTGTCGTCAACAAATTTTGTCACCAATCGGTTGAAATTGCTGATGATGACTCTTAGTTATTAGTGAGAGAATTCCCCCACAACCCCCCCAAGAGACGACCTGATCTCATCACCAAATGGTAGAATTTGGTGACGACTTTAATCTTTCGTCACTTAAAATCTTTAGTAATGGCGCATTAGTAATGAGCTAATAACAAACCACTTTTTTGTCATTAAATGCTGTTGGTGATGAAAAACTGCATTTTGGTGATGAAATCTGTGTTGTCTTTAAAACCATCATGATAAAATTATCGCAAAATAGTTCTTTAATTAGGGAATAAAGATAATCGAATATCAACAATAAAAAATGTAGTATAAATCATCCAAAAATAATGGCATCTAACCACAAGTGAATTCATATAAGCAATAGTAATTTATTAACTTTTAATTTAATATTATGAGGTTAGAATTCATCATCCAATTTTTCAAATCTATTATGTTTACCTTATGCCCTAGTGAATGAACCGATATTCTGTGCTATAAGTTTTCATAAATTTTGTACCTTTACTCTAACCTCTAAAAAATTATAACGTACTTTTATCCTACTTTATCGTACAAATTCATGGTAAGATATAAGTTCATTCTATTCATTTGCTCAATCATATAAGGTCTCAAAAGATGTGAACTTGCTATAAAAGTCACCTGATAACTTGAGAATAACATCCCAAAAGATGATGTGAATCGCACAGTCATATCAACATACATGTGTAGCACCATTTTTATTGCCGATCTAAGTAGTAATGACAAGAGCATTATCATGAAGTGCTCGTTGCATCCTCCATAGAAAAAGTTATTATTTCAATAGTTATTATTTCCGAGCACTGTTCTTCCCATTTAGCATCAAATTCTTTTGCTCACTGATGAGATTGGCTTGTGAAAATTTAGAAAACCAGTTGCCAATCTTTGAAAACTGTGGTCCATAAGAATCACAGTTGATTGAATTCATGTTAGTGTAATAAAATCTACATAGCAAAATATTTACAATATTATTGATGTCGATTTATCAATGTTTGTCTATCTCATCATCAAGAAGGATTGGGTTGCCAAGGTTTCTCTTTTTAACAACTTTGGTTGTTGGAATTGTACCTTTTACAACATTAGTGTTGAAATTATTAACTGATTCTACTTTTCACATCATTCTTTCTTTGGCGAGGACATAGATACAGGATTATTGATTTTGGTTGAATTTCTCTCCACGCAGGCTAACAAAATCTCCAACTACTAATTTACACTTTGTATTATATCAAAGGCAGAACATCATATTTTTTCACAGGAAAGAGATTTTTTTCAAAATTTGCAATTAGATTTTGGAACATTTAGCTCTTGAATTTGCCTTAGCACCATTAATTTTTGGCCTTATAAATTATTGCCCGTTTTTTGCTTTCATTCGTTAGTTGGCCAACCTTTTGTCCTACATTTTAGCCAATGATTTTTCTTTAGATTGATAATTTTTTTGAATCATTCTCACTTGAACTTCTATTGATAATAATTATCATATTGATAATTTTCGCCTATTTGGTATTGATATTGATTTTGGTATCTATTTCTTTGGTTTATGTTGCCAATTTTCAGAATTCTTAAACCTCATATTGACGTTGATGTTGATAGTTTCTCAACGTAGGCTGTGTAGTAATTTGCTTATTTAATGCTATATTATAGCAGTCATGTACGTATAATCTCACTAATAACAATTTGCCCCCTATGTCTTGAGAATTGTTGTATCATGGAACTTTTACAACTATGGATTAGCATTACCAATAGAATATCGACACATGTTAGATTGTCATTTTGCTGAATCCATATGTTTCTAGTGATTAGTTCCAACAAGATAAAAGCCCTCCAACAACGATAAAGGAGGAGAATAATATGATGCATTTTTCTACGATAGCAGCGTGTTTTTAGCTGTGTTAGTCATTATACTTTTCAAATCTCAATTTTAATCATCATACTTTTTTTTTTTTGGCCAAAAACAAGTTATTGAACTTATTAAAAGCATCTAAACGAGGTCATTTCCTTAAGTCAATTCATTAAAATAGATAGAAAAGTGTTAAACACTATGTTGACACTAATATAATAGTAAAAATTAAAAATAATTATTTTCTTTTTAACCTGCCACTAACTGTCATTCTTACCACCACCACCACTACCACAAGTCCGTTTTATATGCAACTATATTAATCATATGAGTAGGTTACACAAATTTATTTCAACATGTGATCAATCATGATTAACCAGAAAAATAGTCAAACTAGGGTAGTATTGAAGGCTCTAAAAGCTATTATCACACTTAAAGTACTCTTTTTCTTCTCCTTCTTTATCTTCAAAATCCCATTTTTAGAGAAAGTCTAAATCTTTATCTACAAACACAAAGGAAAATAAATCCTTGGCCAAAACCACAAAATCAATCCCTAATTTCAAAGTATCTTGACCTAGACCTTTCGAACCCCAAGATTGAAAATTTTAGCCAAAGCAATTGTGTGAAGAATCCAGCAAATGGATCTTACAATACGGGGTCAATCAAAGAGAATAACAAGTTTAGGTGAGCTTACTGATTTTAATATTAATGTTCCTAATAATTTGTTTGACTTTGAGTATTTTACGAACACCTTCGCTGTTTAGCCTCAATTTTTAGCCCTAAAATTATTCTACTACTATGGCTGCTTCTTTACCCTTTGCAAGATTGGCGAAGAATAACCTAGTTCGATTTTGGAATTTGACTTCATCAGATATTGAACCCACTTAGGGATCATTTGTTGATCTTGAATTTGAAAATTATTCAATTTATTGTTAGTGATAGCACCACTAGTGTTTCATCCATTTTAGATGAAGAAACGAAAATTGCAGTGAATTGGGGAAATGAATTTTTGCGAAGGTCATGAAGAGAAGAAGATAGGGGTGGTGGGTTGATTGGCTAATGAAGATGGAAAAAAGACAAGCAACAGTGTCAAAATAAAAAAACAAAAAACAGAGAAAGAAATGAAAAGGAAATAAATATTTTTTATTAATTTTTACTCCATAAATAATTATCATAAATTGAAATTTTAAAATAGTCGAAATCATAAATCATGGTATTTGGATAATCCATATGGAAAAATCCATAACAAAGTAAAATTTCCACTAGTGTCAAAACTCAAAAGTAAGTTTTGTCCCACCACGTGTGAAATTTTATGTTCATGTAATTTTTATTATTTAAAATTATTGAAAAATGTATACAAATTAGCCGCAAAACACCAATTAATTTTTTTTATTGTAGTCCAAGGACTCAATTTAAGTGACTTAAATTCTTGTTATTGAAGTTTGAAAGGTAGAGAATTAATAGAAAATAAATAATACTTAATTTATGAAACTAAATAGTACATATAATCCACGAGACTAAATAGTAGGTAAAAATATTTTGCATGAATTTATTATATATATATATATATATATATATATATATATATATTACCACCTATTTATCACTTTAATGATAATATTATTTCTTCTTAATTTTTTTTAATATTATCTTCTTTTGTATGCTTATTAGTTTTGTTCACTATATTATTGTTAGAATAGGATTATGATTATATAATCTCCTAATCTTTTTATCTTAAATTCAGTTATAACTCTCATGACTCAATTTCAAAATCTTATTATGAAACGATTTGATTTACTATATTTTTCTTATCCAATTTTCTCTAAAAGTTCAATCAAAACATAACATTTATCACCAAAATTTTTTTTTTTTTGTTATTTGACGATATCATTTCTCAAATATTTCATAAAAATTTTCCCTTTTAAGCCACCATTACTAGCATACATGGCTCTTAATTTTATCCTTATTTTATATTTAAAATGTTTTATTTTTTTTTCTACCATTAACAGTCATCATCCTTATTAACACATCAATGAGAGTTTAAATCATGGTAATAAAATTTACTCTAGTGAAATTAGGGTCCAAATTAAATAATTTGATGAACTCTTATATTGATATTTTATAAGAGATATTTTTTATGTTTTTTTTTTAAAGTTTAAATGAGTTTATTGTTATTTTTTATTTCATTTGTATTATGCTAATTCTTTTTGGGTTTTATCTTTGTTTTTATATGTTAGATAAAAAAGTTTATACACGTCTTTATCTTTTTTTTTTATTTTTTTATATATATTTTGTCTTTTTGGGTTTGTATCTTTTTGTCTTCTAATATAAACCCTCTAAAATAATTTATTATTATCTATATTATTTAAATTTAATACTGAAATAATAATACATTAAAATGAAAAATAAGAAATTACAATTTTAAAATTTAAAATTATAATTATATTTTTTTCAACAATAACAAGATTTGCGCAATTGTATGGGTAGAATCCTAGTTAAACTAGAAAAGGATGAAGAACTCGATTACTTTAAAAATATAAAAAGATCAACATTTATTTATTTTTATAAAAAATAAATAAGCAAAGAACTATGAACTTACACTGATCTACCCATACGCTAGACTATTATACAAAATGTCTGTTCCGCTTCATGAAAAAGTGATTACTTCTATTTTTTAGGATATTTACTTATCTTGAAAATTTTAAGAGTAGAAGCCTTTTAATATAAATTTTTTTTATTGAATCAATCAATATTGCTTCAAAATTAATAGGTATGGCTTGCCACCTTTCTTTTGCTGCCGTAGATTCCTTGATCTAAATAGATAAAATTAGCCAAAATTAATTTCTTACTTTATAGGTACCATCCATCTCCCAACTACTCCATAAATCTTATTGATCCACTTTCACTAGTCTTTTACCCATCACGCAAATAGTTCCTTCAAACTAATCCAAAATTTATTTTTTGTGGTTTCTGACATTCTTCAGGTTTCTGACATTCTTCAGTTATCTGACTAATCAACTACATTAACTAAATACCCGACCACACAATAGTTTTATTAGTGGAGAGTCCATATAAATTAGTGGAGAGTCCATATAAAAAGTTCACTGAGTACATAGGTTCTCAATTAGAAGTAAAAAATTAACTTACTACGTGCAAATCACACATACTTAACAATTGAAGTCACTCTTCTGAAACCCTTACTCCATTTTTTATTTTCCTTTTAACTGAAACCCTTTTGAAAGCACTACCATCGGTGGTATTTTCCACGGGCTTTCCCATCGCAACCACTATTTTTTTTCTTCTATTTTTGTTTGTTTTTCTCATGGGTTTTTCTCTTTGAGAGTTTTTTCCCACCTAAATTATTAGACCTTTCTTCTCTTCTTTCAATAAGTGAGATTTTTAGATTTTATATATTTTGTTCTTTTATTCTTATCTATAATCTATAGATCTATTATCTATAAAAGATATCTTTGGTTCAAATCAGATTAGATTTTGTGACAAGATCTAGATTTTGGGCTTTCATTATAAAATATGACATTGCCCCAAACTAGATTTAGGTTCTAATACGCAAATGTTTAACATGGTATATTAGATAATCTCGTATTATATTTATTACTATTTGTTCTTTACAAATTTGATAATGACAATACTAAATCAAATTATATGTTGTAATCAATTGTAACGGCTATTTGTCCTCATTAGTGAAATATTTCTTTTCTTATAAAAGATTAGAAAAGGGAATCACGCATACTTAATTTTAAATGGTTGTTGGAATTTATGAAAGTTTTGGTGGGAATTTTTTATAAAAAAAAAATTATATGAAAAAGTAAATTGGAAAGAAATTTTTTTTTTTTTTGAAATAATGTGAGAAGAATTTGCGTGGGAATTTAAATTTTAAATTTTAAAATAAAAGTTGTTTGAATTTTTTATTTTTATAGTTGAAAAAAGTTAACTTTTTGCAAATAAAAATGTAAACCAAACATACCCAAGCTTTCCAATTAAAAAAATAAAATCATCATGAAACACTTTTTCTGACAATTAAATTTTGAATAGATTTACCTTAAAGGCAACATATTTATGTTTCGTACTCCCTTCATTTCATATCAATTATCATTTATTTCGAATCCAACTTTTCAATAATAATATGGTGATTTTGATCTTAGAACTTTATTCGACTTTTTTGTCTTCTAAATTTGAAATTTTCATAGTGTGTAAAATTGGAGATACAATATGAGCAAAAGACACTAACGGAAAAAAATTCAAAATATTTTAACTTAACAAACTTGATAAATAGTTAGCAACATTGAAAAAAACATGATACTTCCATTGTGTTGGAGGATTATCATTTTTATTCATAAGAAAAAAAAAAGGTGCCTTTGCGCTACATCGTGTTGAGGGTCATCTTCCATCACATCGAATGTTTTCTTCAAAAGCTTTACTTAACCTCAAAAGTCTTTGTCGTATATTGTCATTTCATTTTTTTTTTTCTTTTCGTCTTCTTTGCATGACCTTGAATAATGGATGATCCAGTCAGACAAGGAAATTAATGGAAGACCAACTTTATCGTCAATGGATTTGAAAGAAGTCTGAGTCCAATCTCCTTCGGCTCCTTCCAAAATGTGAACTCAGCGAAAGGAGGGTCATCGATCAATGGATTTCTGGGAATTCGGGTCCTCGAGAAGGCCTCGAAATTGTTTGTCGGTGTAAAACTGTAAGTGGTTCGCCGAGGATGAATTTTTCTTTATTTGGATTCAGGAACAAAGTCAGAAATTTTATTTTGGGTGGGCCAAGAATATCGTTCTCATATTCTCTTATTAGTTAAATAAGTTTAAATTTCCTTCCTTACAAAGCATATATTTATTTTATTTTCACCCATATCAGCTAAAAAGAAACACTTATAACTTCTAAAAAAAAAACGAAAAAAGAAAAAGAAAACAATACCTGATAGGATGTGCTTCATTTGAATTGCTATAAAACTTTTCAAAATTCATCAAGTGCCACTTTGTATTTGCATCCAATCAAGAGTTACTGAAATAATATGAAAATAGTTAATTTCAAATATAAATACTCTAACCAAAAATAATAAAATTAATCAATTCATGTAGATAAAAGCAGCATACAAAAGCTGCTTGCATCGTCTGAAATAGCACAACATAAATACAATATGATATACACAAAATTTTCCAAAAATATTGATAAATTATCTACAAGTTATGTTCATTAACCAAAAAGATATATCATGTTAGATTGTTTACCTTACAATCAACCAAAAAGAAAGACTCCTAGAATATGTAATCTTCTAAAACTGAAGCCAAACAACTCAAAAGAATCGTGACCGGTGTTCTTTCGTTGAAGCAAATTCTTCGAGGGGTTGAATCAAGACTTAATGTTTCAGCAATTCCTCTCTCGATGTGCACCATCAAATAATTAGAAAGTTAGTCATCCTCCATCTTATTGCGAAGCCTATTTTTAGCAATATTCATCGCAGAAAATGCTCTTTCAGTTGTCACCGTAGCAACAGGTGGTGTAGGCACAAATCTAATTAATCTATCAACAAGTGGATATATGAGTGCCTTCTTAGTACCTATCAAGGCCTTACATAACTCAAAAAGGAAGGACAAATTATTAAGTTCAGGTCTTCTTAGAACATCAAGGATGTAATGGTTCAATTCTTGCCTCAACGTCTCTTGCTCATGCTTCGAAAAGTCTTGAGGATAAAATTGACTTGCGAGTCTACAAGTCTTCTCAATATCAAATGATGCATATCCATCTCTAGGATCCAAAGCAGCTCTTAATACAAGTAACTCCATTGCATTCTTATTGAACCGATTATTCAACTCTTGCAATTGAGAATCAATGGTGGCGGTAAAAGTGTCAACTCTATAATGATGTTCTACTATAATTTGAGGTTGCTCATGGCGACGAGATGGAACCATTCTCACATATTGAGCATTCATATCTGGGATCTTTATGTTTCTTTTCTGACAAAATGACTTCACCTTATCAAATAAAGCATCCCAACCAGTTTGTCTCAATCTCTGAATAAGTTTTTTAGTCGATGAAACAAGATGTGTAGCATTCACAATATCTTGAGACTTCCGTTGTAATGCTTTACAAAAATAAATTAGTGATTTCAAAGACTTCTTTCATAATATGTAGAAGCAATATAAACTGAAAAGATGTTAATGACTCATAAGCTTTCACTGCCTCAGCACGTGGAATAGAGCTAGTTCCCTCTTTAGTGAGACTAATAAGCACCTCGCATGTTGGGCTAAAAATCTTCAACAAACTAGGGATAGAATATAAGTGAGAACTCCAACGAGTATCTCCAGCTCATTGTAGTGAGCCAATTTGATTTGCCCTGTACTAGTTTCAAGATCACCACTAGAAACTAAGTATTCAATTTCAGAAGCTTTAGCAGTTTTTAATTGATCAATGCGCTTGCAAGAAGCACTAGCAATGTTGACTATGAAAAGCAAATCAGTGAAAAAATATTGAACAAGAACCACATCATGAGATTCTGTAACTAATGCTAGCTGAAGTCGATGGGCCATGCAATGTATATAATAAGCAGATAGACAATCCTTGGAAACCAAAGCTTGCAATCTATTCCATGCATCACGCATATTGCTTGCTCCATCATATCCTTGACCTCTAATAGATTGAACACCAAAATAAGAAGAGGAAAGAAGAGAATATATTGCATCTCTTAGTGTTGGTGCTAAAGTATCAAGAACATGAAGAACTCCAAAAAATCTTTCTCGCACACTACCCTTTTTATCAATAAATCTAAAAACAAGAAGAGGCGTACAAAATATAATTCTTTGGTGGCCCAATTAATTGCTTTAATACCATCATGAATTTTTGTTGGGAGGTAGGTGGCCTTGGCCCACCTGGACCATATTGCCCCTCTGTCCCTATTTGAATTGTTCCATTATAGATTTTTTAAAACAAAATATCCGTTGGTTTTTTATCTATACACATGTCTCTGGTTGGAACACCGACAAGAAAATCCACATATTAGTAATAGAGTAATAATATTTATATGTTCCTGCATGAGCTCCCCAGTGGTAAGGGGTATCGTGGTCGAACCCCTCATACACCTGTTCCTAGGAACATCCGTGATTTACATCTTTCACCAACTATGGGACCAGCGGATGAGAGACCCTTCAGGGTTGGGTTTCAACCTTTGTAATGATATTTATAATAAAAATTCTCACTAAATTTTTATACTTAATGAACTAATATTTACAAGGTAAAAAGGTATTTAATGATTAACATGACTATTACCTAATGATTTTATCATGTATAAATGTCATTTACTAAGGTATTTCACTCAAATTTTTTATTGTTGTGTAACTTTTAATACAAATTATTACACAAAGCATCCGCTATTATATTTTTTATATGTCATTTTATGTTATGTAGTTAAATAATTTGACATAAATATTTTAATTTGTGTTAGTATTTACACCATTAATATTTATTTTCATTATAATAAATTTTGATGCTAAAGATTCTTTTTTTTTTGTTATTAAAAATCAGAAAATATTATAAAATTTTATTAAAATATTGGGTAGATAAAAAATAAAATAATTAATATTAATACTAAATATGATGAAAGTGAATACTAATAGTACATCTACTAGTACAAATTACGAAATTTATATCAATTTATTAAAGTGTATAACAGGAAATAGTATAAAAAGTGTTACAGAGAATTAGTAACAGAACTAGAATCAAAACTCAGTAGGAGCACACCAATAGAGTAAAAAGGAAATAGACTAAAAGAAAAGCATGCGAAATATAACATTAGAGGAAAAATAATTGCATTCAAATTAAAAATTCATATAGTTAAAAAAAATGGGAAAAATTCAAAAAAAAAATTAAAAAAATGATTTAGTAACTAAATTTGGAGATGGATCTAGAATATTTTTTTGTAAGTTATAAAATAAAAAATTCTCCAACCAAAAAAACAGTAAACAAATATTTTAAAAAACACAAAATTACATTCATATAAACACTCAATAAGTTTATTTCAGTCATATAAAAAGTTCTTTAAAAAAATGATTGAATCAAATAAAAGAAATAGAAAATAAATTTGAAAAACTTTGAAATTTTGATTGCTCTTGCTACGATATAAACAAACATAATATGTCTGAAATTTGTTAATCTTTGATAGTAAGTAGTGGAACAAAAGAAGGAGAAATATTGACCCAAAGGCCAATAATATAAATTTCACAAATTATGTAGTTCGTATATTCAATAACACTAAACAGTAATAATATATTTTAATTGGTTATTGAAACCAATGTTTCACTATTTCAAGACAAAAGCAAAATCTATCTATTTATTTTATAATTTTCTTACGGAGGCACATAATAAAAATGTTACGCTAAAATGAGTAAATCCACCTCTGCAGAGAATCCAATGCGAAATTATTGCCTTTATTTAGGGGAAATTTCATATATAGCAGGTCCATGACCGTTCTTTACAAATATAGCAACCGCGCTTTTTTCTTTTGAAACATGGCAGGTCAACTGTGTTTGACCATGTGAAAATACCACAATATCCCTCATCGTTTCACTTCAACTCACCATTTCTTGATTCATTATTCATTATTCTGAATTTAGCATTCGCGAGGATCATCGTTTCATCATCTCATTTGCCTGGGTTGAACGATTTCCGAGTTTGAATGTCATCGTCGTTGTGTAGATATAAGCATTCGTAAGTTAGCATGAAAAACAAAACCCTATCGACAAACATGGGCCATTTCCACTGGAAACTGGTTGTTTTATGGACTTGCATATGATATAAGTTTCAAAGTAAAATATTATACATTCGTTTATGTATTCCACGATCTTGTCGACATTTTGGTCCACAGTTTGGTCGACATTTGTTTATGTGTTCTATATATTGGTCGACATTTTGATCGAGACTTTTGTCGACATTTTTGTCGATATTTTAGTCGACATTTTAATCGACATTGCTCATTCTTGATTAGCTTTTTTTTATAAATTTGTCGACCAAATTGTCGACTCAATTGTCGAAAAAACTTATTGAAAAAGAATACCACATGGCCATTGCGATCCAAATGGGTTTTATTGCAATATTTAATGGTTCGAATATAGAAATTAATGGAATGGAATATTGCATTTATTTTATTCCTCAAATTGTTGTGTTGTAGTAATATAACATCATATTTCCTTGCCAAACTGAATACATTTTAATATGCAATAGAGGAAAGGAAAAGAGCGTCATCAATGGTTCTCTCTACTAACGAGTGGATTTGAGCAAGTTTGCTGGTTATGTCCGTGTTGTCCACAACGGCCACATTTCTTTTGAACCACATGCTCGCCGGTTGAAGGAATTCTCTTTTTCTTGCGCCTACCACTCTTAGCCCTCGATTCCGGAGGTAATAGCTGAAAAGCTACAATATCTTCGGGCACATTCCAATCCTTAGGATCACCAACGGGCATAATAGGATCTGCATATGCACCTGAAAGTGCATCTGTGTGATAAAGTGGTGAGCATAAGGTGTAATGGTCAATTTGTCGGCGCCGAGCTGCAGCTAATGCATGCACACACGGGAGTTGATCCATATCGAACACTCTACACGTGCAAGTTTTCTCAAGCAAATCGACTGTAGTTGCACGGTTTGCAATGTCTCGGACACACCATCGGTTCATATCGACCGGCTCCACAACGTACGCTTGTGCTTCTCTCATCCTAAAGCCGATTTTATTTTCAATGTATGGGGTTGTCATTGTTTTCACTTGCCACGCGATCGCCTATCGTGGAACCACCTTTGAAGAGTGTTGCGGATGTAATCGACCAAAGAATGGATAGGTAATTCCCGGTCATCTTTCAACAATGCATTTAGACATTCTGCTATGTTGCTCGTCATTATTGTATACCGTCGGCCACCAGAATGCGCCCTTGACCATCGTTCAATCCCAACATCTCTTAAATACTCGCTCACCCTTGGATTTTGTAGGGAAAGGTTTCCAAACATCTCATTGAATTCAGCCAGTGTGAGCCTTTGCGACTTAAAGAATAATTGAATCCTGAGCGGTCTTTGAATTTTGATTTTAGATTGTTGCTCGGATGGTAAATACACACTCCGTGGAACGATTACGGAAAAACATTGGCAATACCCTTTGCAATGCTCTTATGTCGATCGGAAACAAACACCAACCCATCCATATCGTTACCAATTGCGGTCTTAAGTTTTTGTAAAAACCGGTCCCATGATGCGTCATTCTAATCAACAATTCCCCATCCGACGGGTAGACTTGGTTGTTACGATCCATGCTAGTTGCAACAAGTAATGATCCAGGTATTTTCCTTTCAAAAAACAAGCATCAACGGCAATAACTCTTGCAGTGGGTGCGGAATCCCCGGATGGATGCACCTAATGCGAAAAACAGATACTTGAATGTACCATCGTCTTCTCTACTTATCTCAATAAATGATCCAGGGTTTACCTCGTTCATCACGTGTAGATAAGCTGGTAGAATCCTATATGAATCCTCAAAATTTCCTCTAATTTCGTCCAATGCAGCTTCTCTTGATCGCCACGCCTTTTGGTAGGTAATGTTAACACCCAACTCTGTCCGAATATCATGAATGATTTCTTTTGGCCTATACGGCCGACACACGTCCGTGTACTTACACTTGATCCATGAGCCAAGTACACGGCTGTTAGCCTGCCGATTATCACTTCGAACCAAAGATGATTGACATGTATGGGTGTTGTCATATTTAGTGATCCTCCAGGCTTCTGAATTCCCAATGGCAGCCGCATTCAACATCCACTTGCAATTGTTGTCCTTACACCGTAGGTACCAGAACTGGCTATTTGCCCTTATAACCTTCCACTCGAAGAAATTTTTCACGGCCAGCATGGACATCCTCATGTACAAATAACGTCTGGTCTCAAACACATCCTTTACTGCAACATCCACCAATATGGATAGTCTATCAGACGAGGTACCAGCATCCGCATGTGATGAATTTGGTGCGTCTAGACAATGCCCGCTATCTGTAATCTGCTTCAATTTCTCCTTCTGTCTTGTCTCCGTGGGGACTCGTTGTCCATGATCCTCCCCAACAAATGTTTGGTCAACCCGATCCTCCTCCTTATCACTATCTCTCCCAACTTCGTTCGGTATGGTCAATATTCGGTCATCCATTTGTCTTGAAACAATGACATTGTTAGTCCATATTGGATTATCCGAGCTCAATCGCTTCATCGGCGAGTTGCTAGCCCCATCTTCTATGTTCATTGCTCCAACGTCTTTGACGGTGACACATAATGGTACTCGTGAGACCTCAGAACGTTTTATAATGTCATTCAAAAAACACTGGACTTGGCGATCATTCTGTATCGGCAAGACGCCGATGTTTGATAGATACTTTGGTAGGTATTGAATCACTAGGTTATTCCTTAGTGCGGGTCTAGACCCATGATACCCATGATCTCATCAACCACTTCCGAGAAGCTCGCGTCCTCTTTCAACAAAATACTGTCAAGCTTCTGATGGTTCACGAATCTATGTTCATTTGTGATGGGATCGACTATCCATTCGCCGCCAACTAACACATGGACAGTCCAAATGTTCAGGTGAGCCATTCCTGACATATGAAAATAGAAAGATGGATGAAGGTCACCAATGCACGACCGATGCAAATGACCAATGTAAATGTGGGTGAACAATTTCATAGAATGAGGATATAAATACTCCTTACCTGAAATGTATCTCGACCGATGAAACTGCTACGAAATTGGAAATGTGATAGATCGATCACTAGTTTCAGAGTCCACCGAAATTATTTCACTCAGTAAGGCGTACAGATGTGTTCCTATGCCCTAATATAAAAATTCCCCGGCCCTTTCCTTTTTGATTTTCCCACGCATACCCAACGACGCCGTTGCGCGTTGACGTCGCCCGATTTTTTTAAGTAAATGTCGATCAAAATATCGACTAAACTATCGACGGTCATAATTGCCGACTAATATGTCGACTAATATATCGACTTAAATGTCGACTAATATATCAACTGAAATGTCGACCACTTTCTAAAATATCGACTAAAATGTCGACTAAGTAACCCCATCCTAATTTCTCTTGCAATTTGTCGACAGAAATATAGACTAAAATGCATCTCTAGTATTATGCGAATAAAGTTAGAAGCAGAAGCTTCACTGCATTGAATTTAACACATTTTAGCATGGAATATAACACATTTGTATAATATGTAGTGTATAGATTTGTATAATGTATAGATTTGCATTGCAAATGTATGTTTTGTATAATGTATAATGTGTAAATGTATATAGTTACATTGTATAATGTCTTTTGTGTATATTGGAAACCTATAATGTAAATGTATATATTTACAAGTAATTATCTAATCTATTTACATTTGTATAATGTGTGTATTTCTCATATCAAATATCCAATTACATTGTATAATGTGTGTAAGAGCAACCTATACGACATCTTCTATGTCATTTCTTCTTTGGAGGCTTCCTTCGCCCTTTTGGCGCAGCCTTTTTCTTCTCTTGTTGCCTAGCTGCCCTAGCTCTCCTTCTATCATCCGGTTGAAATTTATTTTGCTCGGAGGCATGGGCAAAAAGTGAGTACGCCATCTGTTGACACACCTTCAAAGCATTCGTTGGTGTGATTGTGCTGAGCGGCACGCCGTGAATAATACACTCGGCCCATTTTAAAACATAAATACCACAGTCGCCGCTCCTGCATTTACATTAAGCCAGAAATTGAAGTTAGTATATAGACACTGTGATTAAACAACGTAATGGTGAGCGGATTGGGTGTGTGCAAAAGTGCGTCAAATTATAGCTCAAACTCACACAAATTACACCTAAACCTCACTTAATCAATTGTAGTAAAGCTTAGGGATCATTCTCCACAGGGAAGGGGACAAAACAAAAATTTAAGTGCAACTAATTATTTGTTAAAGAGTGATGAAATGAGTGATATTTAGTTAAGGAGCATGAATAAAAGTATACACATAAAAGAAACACAAATGAGGAAGGAGGGTGATCCTTGGGTTAAATGCAAAGGCTCGGCTACTTTGACTCCTAAGGGCAACCGAGTGTAGGGCATCTTAACTAAGTGGCTACATCCGTTCACTCCAAATCTCCTTTCGGTCTCATCGGAATTATAGAATGAGGAATCTCCTTTCGGTCTCATCCCCACCTAGAGCACATTAGCGCCTATGGCTTCCACACAACTCTAATGCACAATTCTAGCCCTAGATGTTTAGCCAACCACTTCACACTCCCTAGTTCAAGTGTTTAATTCAAGAAAACCACCTATTTTTCACTCCACATCTCCTTTCGGTCTCAATGGAATTAAAGAATAGAAGATCTCCTTTGGTCTCACTTCTACCTTGGCACACTAATAGCTTTGGCTTCCTCAAAATTTTAGTGCACAATTAAGCTTATATGGTAGTTGTTTCTTTACTCAAACACCTAAATCTAAAGCATGTTAGGTAGTTTTTCCTATTTTTGGTCCAAATTCATGTATATTCTAAAACACACACGAACACCAAGAACACACACTAAATGTGGCCACCATTCAATGCATGCTAATCATTAGATACAAGTAGGAAAACTTCAATTAATGTAAGCCCATCACTCTAAAACCCACAAGGAATCAAAATAAACCTAATCCATACATCAAACACCAAGAATCACCCAAAATAATTTAGCCTTTCATGGCTTCAAATAACCAACAATCACAAGGAGAATTAACAATTGAAAGCATATGAAATTCGTAAGAAAAACTTCCCTTAATCAAAAGAGTGGTGAATCCAACAAATTCCAACACTTTAGCAATCCAAATCAACTCCAAAGATGGAAGTCTTCAAGCCACAAAATGCCAAACCCTAGCCTCTAGAAAAATCCCCTCAAGATTGGGAAAATGTGCAAATAATCAAAACTAAACCCTAACCTACTCTACTTGTCCTACTACTTCCTACTTGTGTTTTTCTGCAGAAAATGGGATATTAATACAGCTAGGTGCGTTGGGGAGAAAATGTAAAGCTTCCAAAACATTAGGGACGAAATTTGCAAATTTCAGGATTCAGGCGTCGTACTGATTTCGTCCCATTTTGGTCCATTTTCGTCCGGAATTTGACAAAACTCTCTGCATAAAAGTTTTTCCTATCTTTCTCAGCTTTCCATAGCATCTTGAATCATCTCATTTGGACGTCTGAATCAAGAGTTATGGCCTCCGGAAGATGGCTGATTTTTCTCCCTGTTTTCCTCTTCTTCGGTTCTGCCTTGTTCTGCTTTTGCCCAGTTTTGGTCCATTTGCTTTCAGAATTTGAGAAACCTTTGTTCATAAAAGTTTTCTATCTCTTTCTCATCTTTCCATAGCATCTTCATTTATCTCATTTGGACATTTGCATCAAAAGTTATGAACTTTAGAAGATAAGTGGTTTTTATCCCTTTTTCCTACAAAACACATAAAATATGAGAATCACAAATATAATGTGATTTATCTAATAAACATGGCATATCTCAATGAAATCTATGCTAAAGCATGAAAAACACATATCTAAGTTTATGAATATTTGATTCTCATCACGTAACCGTTTCTTTCCGACAAATGTAAACTTACGCCGGTTCTTGGTGCACCATATTGGGCTCCACCACGACCTCCCATCTATCCCGCAGAGGAATCCATTTGGAGTAGTGTTGGGAAAAATCACAGGCCTTTAATATCTTGGGCATTGTCTTCGCTAGATAGTCCAACTTCGTAATGACAATGTCCCCTTGAGGCGATGGGTTGAACACATGGAATTCCTTTTCATAAATGTCCATCTTGACTAACATCCAATGGTTGCCATCAATGTGGCAGGGGAATAGAATATAATCCAACCACCTGAGGTCGTGGGGAAATGGAGTATCACCAACGAATTGCTTAAGCGCCAAGTCATCGACGTCGACCTCCTTATTCGTGTCGTGTATCATCTTCATGCGATCATAAAATAAGGAAAAGCTTAACGATGGAAGTAGTGAGTTAACATATGACAAATTTTTGCCTAGAGTATTAACGGTCCGACTTACATCAAAATATGACTCCATAATCGATATTCTTCCGCCGCCATTATCCATGATCCGTTTACGCAGCATGGAAGTATACAAATCAATTTGCTGCAAAACACAAAACATTAGAAAGAGAAAACAATCATACAAAACGAAGTTAGTATGGACAATAGATCAAACGTGAAATCTTACGTGATCCGACAGCCAAAAACCCTTGGTCCACATTGACTCGAGCATTTCCGAGTCCACCGAAAAAAACGGAGTCCATAAGTAACGGATTTCCGAGTCTGCCTCAGACGTTCAAGCAGCTGCGTATCATTAACATTTCTAGGATGCACTTCAACCCCGGCCTCATGGCGAACCTTTGTTCTCTTTTCTCCTCTTGAAACTTCTTCTTCTCTGGGCCTCTTCCTATATGAGATGAAAAAACTTGAGGACTCTCCTTCGTCTCCTTCTTCTCCTTCTTCTCTTGATTGGTTAGCCCCCTCATCCTTCGTCTCATCTTCCCACTGCAAGAAATGTTCTTCTTCTTCCTCAGTTGCCTTTATTCGTGTAACTACCACTTTCTGCATATCATTAACATATTCCTCAGGCAATAATTGAATCATTTCATTAAGTCGGTATACAATAATTGAAATAAAAAAATAACTTAGTAAAACTTTCATTTACACAAATCTTACCTCCCGTCGTGATTCGTTTCTCCACACTTGCTTTCTTTCTTGTTCTCGACAAGTGCGTTCACGCCTTCCATCCAACATCCTAGGCTTTACACCTTCGATGTGGACCTTTTGCACCATCTTCAGACGCTCTAGATGTGGCATAACCTCATATGCAAATATCTGAGACATTGAAAGATACATAAGAAGATGATGTGGCATAATATGGATTTATATGACAAATATCGGTAGCCTTACCCCAATGCGGGAATCCCCCCAGAGTGTAAGTCCTAAGATGTGGGTGGCTAGTTTGTTTCAAGGCATTGATCATGCTCTTCCTAGCATTATCAATGGTCTGCCTGTATGATAATTCACCCCACGGCAATGCATCAAACCGAGGCCAATCGCATGCCAAATGAAGTATCTTGTCTTCGATTTTCGTTCTCTTCGCCAGGCCATTGATTGATGTGTACAAGAGCAAGAGCGTAAGGCTAACGACATCAGCGTCTGGATAAGTTGAGTTGATGCGATCGTAAGCCTTTAACACTTCATCATACGTGGCTTCCTCGGTTGACCCCAATGGTTTAATGTACTTGACGATTGATGCCGGACCATGTGGGGCATGGTAGTTGCCAAAAGCAGTGTCAAAATCGCCCAACCTAAGGCCCGTGATGATGGCAAACTCCCTCCTGCCGAACTTCACCTTCTTTCCTGCGAAGTTGAAGTATATACTATTATCCCGTGTGGATTTCTCGAAGCTTGATTGCCTCATCAGCACGGAGTGTATGATCTGTTTGCACCAAAATGTGTGCTCATGGTCAAGAGCGATTGCAGCCAGACAACTCTCCCTTTGCAGTATTTGCTTCTGCGTCTCTGTCATCTTGGACCGGATCATCTTCATATTTGCTTCATAATAGCAGTACTGCGAAACTTGGGCGTTGAAAAAGTCTCCTTGAACAACCATTCTATCCTTTAGGTGTTCCTGCACATAACAAGAAACGTCAACAAAGCAGTTGATATTTTGTTCCATGCCATTATCACCCAGATTAGTCTGTTGTCATATGTTTCCATGAAACTACAATATGTTTTTAGTGTGGATTCAATTGGTCACATTATTCGATATTTTATTCGATACTTCAGTCGATACTTCACTCGAGATTTTCTCCTTACTCTAAGTCGATACTTCACTCGAGACTTAAGTCGACACTTCACTTGAGATTTTACTCCATACTCTCAGTCCATTACTTCACTCTAGGTTTTACTCGAGACTTAAGTCGACACTTCACTCGAGATTTTACTCCATACTCTCAGTCCATTACTTCACTCTAGGTTTTACTCGAGACTTCAGTCGACACTTCACTCGAGATTTCACTCAATACTCTCTCCAACTCTCAGTCGACACTTCACTCGAGATTTCACTCGAGACTTCAGCCGACACTTCACTCGAGAGTTTACTCGATACTTTAGTCTACACTTCACTGGAGATTTTACTCCATACTCTCCATACTCTCAGTTGACACTTCACTCGAGATTTTACTCCATAGTCTCGTCGCCACTTCACTCGAGATTGTACTCCAAACTATCGTCCATACTTTAGTCGATACTTCACTCGATACTTTAGTCGAGAGTTTAGTCTAAGGTAAACAGTCGACACAAATGTCGGCATTTGGTCTCCATTTAGTGATCCTCAAACTGTTTATGGCTAACATTAACATTTGCAAATGCATATTCTTTCAACCGTTTGTTGTATATGAACAAAAACACTATGTGATAAAACCCTAACTTATATGGTTCAAATATAATGTGAACAAATAAGCAGAAATAAGCAAATCAACAATCCGCTACTAACTCACCAACACAGAAAGTTTCAAATAAGTAAAAGAACAATGCATTCAAAACTGACCTTTTTCTTTTGCACATTCTTTGATTTCTCCTCCATTGTGTCCGACGACGGGCGTCCACCTCGTGTGCGTGCCATTGATGGTGTAATGTAGTGTAGGTACTTTGCTGAACTCGAACTACAAAGGATGGTTGGTAAGGGTGCCGAATCGGTTTGGAAGCCTTTTGGAAGGAATTGAAACTTTTTGGAAGTAACTGAAATGATGAGGGATAACTGAAAGAGAGTGGGAAAACGAACGGGCGCGACTTTCAAATGCAGTGGCATTTTCGTATTTTTTACCTCTCTAGAAAAATGTCGACAAAAATATCAACACAAATGTCGACAAAAGTATCGTCTAAAATGTCGACAAATATATCGACTAAAATGTCGGCCTAAACATTGAGCAATATATAGAATACATAAACAAATGTCGATACATATATCGACAGAAATGTCGACAAAATCGTAAAGTACATAAACAACTGTATAATTTCTTTCTTTGAAACTTGTATAAGATGTAGGTCCATAAAACATCCTATTTCTAGAGGAAATACTCCGTGTTCGTCGATCGGGTTTTGTTTTTCGTCCTAACTTACTACACACCGTCAATGAGGATGAAAACAGTGTATGGACTACACAGGATTCATTGTAAACAGTTCAATGCAGCAAATGAGATGATGAAACGATGATCCTCGCAATTTGAGAATGAAGAATAATGAATCAAGAATCAAGATTACTGAAGAATAACGATGCAGTTTGCTATATTGAGGGACATTGTGGTATTTTCACATGGTCAAACACAGTTGACCTGCCATGTTTCAAAAGAAAAAACCGAGGCTGCTATATTTGTAAACAACGGTTGTGGGCCTGCTATTTTATTAATTTTCCCCTTTATTTATGGCTCAAAGGAACCTTATCACCACTACTTTTTCCATTGGATGGTATCTAAATTGTACATTAACCAAATAAACCTTTTTATTTTAAAACTTTTATGGGTGGATTTTTCACGTTTCTAAACATATCATAATAGTTAGTACAAAACCTGTAAATTGCAGAATCATACAATACAATATATCTAATACTAAAACTCTAATTGATAGGAATTGGAACTCCAACGTATCCGTTGCTTATATTTATACCACTAATTGTTCACAAAATTTTTTTGGAAAATTTACAAATATAGCACATTTGACTATTGACTTTTTTTTCTCTGCTCTTATAGCACTTGAAGGAAAATAAAGACTACATTACCTCTCTCTTCTCCTTAAGAACGTAGAGTCTAGCACTTCTGTTATTTACTACTCTTTACTTCAAAGTTTTAGAGCCCTATTTAGTGTTTTCCTCAGTTCTAGACTACTCTTTACTTCAAGGTTTTAGAGCCCTATCACGTAGAGTCTAGCACTTCTGTTGTCCCGCACAATCATGCCATCACCAATTGAACAAATAAAATTTTTTTGGACTTTAGCTTCGTTCACTTCTGTTCTCACATGCCATTGTTGGCACACTCCATTGGGCTATCATCTGCTGGTGGTGCCGTTGCCGGGGACTTGGTGTCATTTGTGATTTATTTATCTAATTTTTTAAATTATTTTTATTATTATTTTTTTTTTATCTTTTCTTCTTCTTTAATTTGAATTTCCTTTTATTTGTACTAGTTTATGCCTCATTCTTCTCGTACAGGCCAACTTCAATACAACCCCGAGATTGAGAAGACTGCCAAATAATTACGAAAGGAAACTAGAGAACGAGCTCGTCAAGCATCTTCTTCGGATTTAGATTTGGCAACTAATTTGGCTGAAATCTCAAGTAATTTTGAGGAAGAGACAATTGCACAAGAAAAAGCAATGGCCGCTCAAAGGACTTTGTGGGAGTTAGCAGCTTCCGATGTGACACAACAGCCACTAGCTATCCAATATCCTAACCTTGAGGTAGCATTTGAACTAAAATCTGGATTAATACATTTACTTCCAACTTTCTGTAGCCTTGCAGGTGAGGACCCCCACAAACATTTGAAGGAATTTTATGTGGTATGCTCCACTATGAAACCACAAGGGGTACCCGAAGAGCAAATAAAGTTAAGGGCTTTTCCTTTTTCTTCGGCAGATAAGGTCAAAGATTGGTTATACTATCTACCCTCTGGCTCAATCACCACATGGGATGAGTTGAAAAGACAATTTTTAGATAAGTTTTTCCCTGTGTCGAGGGCTGCAAATATCAGGAAAGACATTTGTGGAATTTGTCAAATTCATGGCGAAACTCTTTATGAGTACTGGAAGAGATTTAAACAATTGTGTGTGAGTTGTCCTCATCACCAAATCCCTATGCAGTTGCTAATACAATATTTCTATGAGGTTCTTTCTATCATGGATCGAAATATGATTGATGCTGCAAGTGGAGGTGCTCTAGTGAATAAGACTGCTGCTGAAGCAAGAAATTTGATATCAAATATGGCAGCAAATGCACAACAATTTGGGAATCGACAAGATAATCTCCCAATGAGAGTAAATGAGGTGAGCACTTCTATTCCTAATAGAAATCTCGAGGTTATAACCGTTCTTCTTGAAACATTGGTTTCAGGCCAAAATCAACAAGTCAACGCTTGTGAAATATGTGCTGTTCATGGGCATCCAACTGAGTTATGCCCAACTCTTAAAGAAGACACAAGTGAATTTGTGAATGTTATTGGAGGATTTCCAGGACCACCCCAAAGGAGATATGATCCTTATTCAAACACGTACAATCCAGGATGGCGAGATCACCCAAACTTGAGTTATGCACCCAAGCCATCTGGGTTTCAACAACCATATCAAGCGAGACAACCATCACATCCACAACCATCAACATCCAATCAAGGTGCGTCTCTTGAAGATAATCTGAAAACTTTATCTAATTCGATGATATATCTTCAACAGGAATTTCAAAGATCGCAACAAGAAATGAGGACAAGTATTCGGAATTTGGAATCTCAAATATCTCAAATTGTAGCTTCTTCAAATAATTGTGAAGGGAATAAAGGGAAGCTCCCAGCACAAGTTGTGATCAACCCATGAGAGAATGCTAGTGCCACGACTCTTAGAAATGGAAAAGAAGTGCAAAATACATCACCACAAGTGGATGTTGAAGCTAAAGAGAAACAAGAGGAAGAGAACATTGAAAAATTCCAACCACCAATCAAAGAGGTAAATAGTAAAATTCATGAACCTAAATCCAAAATTGAGATTGCTCCTCCTTTTCCTGGCAGGTTAGCATGGTTGAAGAAAGAAGGCACTGAGGAAGAAATCTTGGATACTTTTCGAAAGGTAGAGATCAACATCTTACTGATTGATGCAATTAAGCAAATACCTAAGTATGCCAAATTTCTGAAAGGATTATGCACAAGCCGGAATAAATTAAAAACTGATGAGAAAATAAGGGTTAGTGAGAATGTTTCGGCAGTTCTTCAAAGAAAATTACCTCAAAAGTGCAAAGATCCGGGTATGTTCATTATACCTTGCATAATAGGCAACCATAAGATAGAAAAATGTATGCTTGATCTAGGTGCATCCATAAATGTTATGGCTTTGTCCGTTTTTAGATCTCTTAATTTAGGACCTTTAAAAGAAACAAGGGTGATAATTCAATTAGCTGATAGGTCCAATATTTATCCTGAAGGTCTTGTTGAAGATTTCTTAATTAGAGTAAATGACTTTATTTTCCCTGCTGATTTTTACATTGTTGATATGGATGATGATCATTCTACAAATTCTGGTATCATTTTATTAGGTCGACCTTTCATGAGCACTGCACGAACTAAGATAGATGTGCATAAGGGTACATTGTCTCTTGAGTTTGATGGTGAAGTAGCTACATTTAACATTATGGAGGCAATGAAATATCCAATGGATACTGAATTTGTTTGTCATATCGGAATTGTTGACTCTATTGTGCAAGCTAATTTTGAGCAGAATTTTGTGAAAGATGAATTAGACTTTGTGTTGCAAAATGGCAAAATGGATAGTGATGCAACACTAGAGAGTAATAAGGAGATTCAAGAAGCAATCATGTCATTGCACTCAGTTCCAGAAGTCCCTAACAGGTTTGAGAATTCATTTTTACCATTACAAGTTTCTGATGAGAAAATTCTCCCTTCTATTGAATAGGCTCCAAAGCTAGAATTGAAGTTTCTCCCCAAACATTTGAAGTATGTGTATTTGGGAGCAGATGAGACTTTACCGGTGATAATTGCAAGGATTTAACTGAGGTCCAAGAAGAAAAGCTCTTGCGAGTTTAAGAGAATTTAAAACCGCCATTGGTTAGACTTTGGCAGACATAAAAGGAATTAGTCCTTCAATTTGCATGCATCGTATTTTGTTAGAGACTGATGCCAAGCCTGTAAGGGAAATGCAACGTAAACTTAATCCAGCCATGAAGGAAGTCGTCAAGAAAGAAATTCTCAAGTTACTAGAATTGGGCATCATCTACCCAATTTCTGATAGCCAATGGGTTAGCCCGGTGCATGTAGTACCCAAGAAGACGGGAATTTCATTTGTTCAAAATGAGAAGAATGAACTAGTGCCCATGAGACTCCAAAATGGGTGGAGGATGTGCATTGATTTTAGGAAATTGAATTCAGCCACAAAGAAAGATCATTTTCCACTTCCTTTCATTGATGAGATGCTAGAAAGATTGGCTGGTAAAGTTTTCTTTTGTTTCTTGGATGGTTATTCTGGATATCATCAAATTGTGGTAGCTCAAGAGGACCAAGAAAAAACAACTTTTACTTGTCCATTTGGAACTTTTGCTTATCGTCGTATGCCTTTTGGACTATGCAATGCACCTGGTACATTTCAAAGATGTATGATGAGCATTTTCTCTTATTTGATTGAGAATTGCATTGAGATTTTTATGGATGATTTTACTGTTTATGGCAATTCTTTTGATCAATGTTTGTATCATTTAACTAAGGTGTTGAAACGTTACATTGAGACGAACTTGGTTCTTAACTATGAAAAATGTCATTTTATGGTTAAAGAAGGGATAGTTTTAGGTCATGTTGTTTCCTATAAAGGCATTGAAGTAGATAAGGCAAAGATTGATTTAATTACTAGTTTACCTTACTCCACTAATATAAGGGAAATTCGTAGCTTTCTTGGTCATGCAGGTTTTTATGGGAGGTTCATCAAGGATTTCTCAAAAATTGCACAACCATTGTCAAGACTTCTGCAACAAGATGTTCCATTTGAATTTAGGGAAAATTGTCGGTTGGCATTTGACAAGTTGAAGGCGTTGCTCACTTCTGCACCAATCATAAAACCACCTAGTTGGAATTTACCATTTGAACTCATGTGTGATGCAAGTCAATATGCTGTAGGGGCAGTTCTGGGTCAAAGGGATGGAAAGAGTAGCCATGTGATCTATTATGCATCGAGGACCTTGAATCCTGGACAATGCAATTACTCCACCACGAAAAAGGAGCTTCTAGCTATTGTCTTTGCTTTTGATAAGTTTAGGTCTTATTTATTAGGATCTAAATTTATTGTTTACTCTGACCATGCAGCTCTTAAATATCTCTTGTCCAAAAAGGAGTCCAAACCAAGACTCATTCGCTGGATTTTGCTGCTCCAAGAGTTTGATTGGGAGATCAAGGATCGCAAAGAAGTAGATAATTCTATAGCTGATCATTTGAGCAGATTGGTGCGTAAACAAGAGCCATTACCAATTTTAGAGGTATTTCCTGATGAACATCTATTCCAGCTACGAGGTAAAGAACCATGGTATGCAGATATTGTGAATTTTATTGTCACAGGTAAGCTGTCGAATGATATAAGTAGGGCTAAAAGGGATAAACTTAAAAGTGACTCTAAGTATTATATATGGGATGATCCTTATTTATGGAGAATAGGTTCAGACCAAATCATTTGTAGATGTGTGCCTAATGAGGAGATTCATTATATACTTGCTTATTGTCATAATCATGCATGTGGTGGACATTTTGGCCCCAAAAAGATTGCTAGAAAAATTCTTGATTGTGGTTTTTATTTGTAAACATTGTTTAAGGATGCTTATCATATTTGCAAAAGTTGTGAAAGATGTCAAAGAGTGGGTAATTTATCACGTAGAAATGAAATGCCCCAAACTCCAATGTTGTTTTGTGAAAATTTTTATGTCTGGGGTATGGATTTTATGGGACCTTTTCCAAACTCTTTGGTTTTTGCTATATTTTGTTGGCTGTGGATTATGTATCAAAGTGGGTAGGAGCAAAAGCTACCCGAACTAATGACTCTAAGGTTGTTGTAGGCTTTTTCAAGTCTAACATCTTTAGTAGGTTTGGGATTCCTCGAGCAGTAATCAGTGATCAAGGGACACACTTTTGTAACCGCACTATCGAAGCCTTGATGTGCAAATATGGAGTCCAACATCGAGTTGTCACAACCTACCATCCACAAACAAATGGGCAAGCTAAAGTCTCTAATCGAGAAATCAAGAACATTTTGGAGAAAACGGTTAACCCAAACCGTAAAGATTGGAGTGTCCGTTTGGAAGATGCATTATGGGCCTATCGCACAGCATACAAAACTCCAATTGGCATGTCACCATATTGGTTGGTATACGGTAAGTTCTGTCATTTACCAGTTGAAATTGAACATCGTGCTTTTTGGGCAGTTAAACAATGCAATTTGGATCTCAATGAGGCGGGAGCTGAACGAAAGTTACAACTTCAAGAGTTAGAAGAGATTCGTTTGGAGGCCTATGACAATGCAAGGATCTATAAGCAGCGCACAAAACACCTTCATGACAAGCTTTTGCAACGTAAAGAGTTTTACTTGGGCCAAAAGGTACTGCTCTTTGATTCAAAATTGAAGTTTATGCCAGGTTAGATAAAATCAAGATGGGTTAGACCTTATGTGGTAACCAATGTTTATCCTCATGGTGTTTGTGATATTGCAAATTTGGAGACTAACAAAACTCTCAAAGTTAATGGACACAGGTTAAAGCCTTTTCTTGACAATTCTGAAGTCTCTAATGAAGAGGAAATCAATTTGGTAAATCCAAATTACAAAGAATGAAACCAAGGCATTGTCTAGCCAAAGACACTAAAGAAATGTGCTAATTGGGAGGCAACCCAATTCACATATATATTTGAGTTTGAAACTCTATTTTGATTTTCACTTTCTTGCAGCTCTTTTCATTGATAGCTTTTCTTCGCACATTTTGGTTTCAACCAACTCGACCATCCTACAGCTTGCTCAACTTTTTGCTATCCACCGCCTTTCACACCAGGGGAGTATTGCTACTTCCTATTTTCCATTTCTAACAACAATGAGGACATTGTTGAATTTAAGTGTGGGGGGTTAGATTTATTTTGCTTTTGTTGGTCCTTGCTGCATTTATTTTCAAAGCCTGATTTAGTCTCATTTGTTAACTCTTTGCAAAATTTGATTTTCTCTTGAAACTTATATTGACATGACTAGATTTGAGTGAATCATTGAAATAAATTTTGATACAATAGAGATAAGCATGAATAGGTGAATTTTAATACCACATGAGGAGTGATTATATGTATATTTGACTTAAATGAAAGATGCTTAAGGTTTAAACACATAAACTAGTTGTGAGCTTTTGAGCCTACGAGCATTTCACATATTATGCTCTATTTTTCTTGGTTGTGTGATTGTCATTCATAGTTGGATTTTTCTAGAACTTGCCAAGTTATGCATGCTAAGATCACATTTTTGAATTAGATACATATATATGACAAGGGCATTTTTTTTGTTTCACCAATTTTAGTTTTCTTTTGATAACCCACCTTAATTGAAACCCTTAGAAATCACTTTTGAGCCTTAAACCTACTCTTTGTTTATTCACCATCATACAAACCGTTTTAAAACCTTTTTGTTGATGTCCCTTTTATGGACCCTAAGTCAAAGGAATACTAGAAAATGTTGTCATAGAATAAATGTTTGATAGGAAGTTGGGCATTGTTGAAAAAGATGCATAGTTGTGCTTAATGTACCTCTCAAAAAAAAAAACAAAAAAAAAACAATGAGAGGGGAAATTCTGCAGAGTATAGAGTTTTCCGTTTTGAACCTCCATAAAATTTTATGATTTGATGATGACATGTTAGTTTGTTTCAAGTATTTCCTTTGATTTCATTAACTATAAATTCCTTTTATCATACCGTACCTAAACCCCATTACACCCTAATTTAAAGACCCTTGGATGTATGTACTTAATTCAATACTTAGTGGTGGAGGTGTGATTTCTTGGCAAGCTTATGGTAAATTTCTTTCTATGATTTGACTAGAGTGATATGTATACCCAAACACTTTGAGCGTATGGAATGTATTCTGACAAGAGGGTCTTGAAATCTTAATACATCTGGAATTCAAGGATTTGTTACGATAATCATTCACTTATGTTGGTGAATTAAATTTGTTTATGATTGTTATCTTCTGTTTTTATTTTGATTTATTTCTTGAAAACATGAGAATCTAAGTTATGTATAGTCGAGTTGAAAAGAAAAGAGAATTTGGAGAAGAGTTAATTAGTGAACTATTGAAAGCTTGAGGACAAGCTTTGATCTAAGTGTGGGGGAATTTGATAGAATGTATAAATTACATACTTATTGGGTAAATTTTCTTATGTTTTGATTGATTAAGATGCTTGTTATGTGAATATTTATTGATTTTATGATTAATGACCAAAGTGGAACAATTTTATAAAAAAAAAGAAGACAATATCATTGAAGATTCCTTGCTCCAAGCATCTAAGAAAGAAGAAAAAAATCAGCCACCTTGGAGACAAAGGGGGGCTGGAATTGATCACAAAGAAGGGAGGACAACCACAATGTGGGGAAAAAGAAAGAAAAGAAAAAGAAAAGAGAACAAAGGAGTGATGTAATTGATCACAAAGAAGGGAGGACAACCACAATGTGGGGAAAAAGAAGAAAAGCAACCAACATACTAAGTGTATACAACTCAAGGCATTTGATTTTAATTGCAAAAAGGAAGAAAACCACATGTATGCTTTCTTTTGGAAGAAAAGAAGCCACCAAATTCCACCTTGAGTTATTGGCTACAAACAGTTTTTAATTGGAGAATCAATGCTTTTCCTTGCCTATAAATAGGCAAGGCTTAGTTTGAGCAAAAACACACCAAGGGGAGAGCAAGAGCAAAAACAGTCCCTCTCCTCTCTTCTCCCATTCTTCTTTCATTTTCTAATTTTCTCCTCTTTGTTTTGTTTTCTTGTTTATCATGTTTAGGAGCTAAATCCTTCTTCTAGTTGAAGGATAATTGAAGGATGGTTCTACAACAATTGTGAGACTTATTGTTTTTAATGTTCTTATAAATTCATGAATATTTATTTATTTCCTACAATTTATTATTTATGATTGTGTTGTTTAATTGGATAATTGGTACCATTATTTGATTGACAATATAATCTATTGCTAACTAGAACATCAAGGTTTGATTGTTTTAGTGAAGTATCAATTGACATAATTATTGCTTGGTAAGTGATTCAATTGTGTCAAGGGATAAACAATCTAATTAAAACAACCATGGTATGAGTATGTTTGTTAGAATTGGGTTTCTCTAAATCTTAATGCTGTGGGTAAATTGAATTCTATGGTGGTATCTAGATTATTTACCAACAAGAGAAGTGATTAATGAGGGTCTCTTAATTGCCAACAAAATAAGAAGAAATTGGTTGCTTGGTGGTGCTAAGTGACTATAACCAATTTATTTGTGGATCTATGAGATTAACCTTGTGTCAATGACCAATTGAATGAACCAATCCTGAAATTATTCATTTAACTAGAGTTTGTTAATTATTGAATTTTACTATTTTAAATTCTGCATTAATTATTATATTTAGTTTTAATTTGTTATTTTGCATTTTTGCATTTTTAGTATTATCCTAAAACAACCCCCAATTATTTTTGGTGAGAGATAAATTCACCATTCCCTGAGGAGACGACCTGACTCCCACTATACTTCGAAAGGTTTGGGAGTTGGAATTTATTTTTGGTGGTTTGAAAAATAGAAAATGAAAGAAGAATGGGAGAAGAGAGGAGAGGGACTGTTTTTGCTCTTGCTCTCCCCTTGGTGTGTTTTTGCTCAAGCTAAGCCTTGCCTATTTATAGGCAAGGAAAAGCATTGATTCTCCAATTAAAAACTGTTTGTGGCCAATAACTCAAGGTGGAATTTGGTGGCTTCTTTTCTTCCAAAAGAAAGCATGCATGTGGTTTTCTTCCTTTTTGCAATTAAAATCAAATGCCTTGAGTTGTATACACTTAGTATGTTGGTTGCTTTTCTTCTTTTTCCTCACATTTTGGTTGTCCTCCCTTCTTTGTGATCAATTACATCCCTCCTTTGTTCTCTTTTCTTTTTCTTTTCTTTCTTTTTCCCCACATTGTGGTTGTCCTCCCTTCTTTGTGATCAATTCCAGCCCCTCTTTGTCTCCAAGGTGGCTGATTTTTTTCTTCTTTCTATTCTTAGATGCTTGGAGCAAGGAATCTTCAATGATGTTGTCTTCTTTTTTTCTAAAATTGCTCCACTTTGGTCATTAATCATAAAATAAATAAATATTCACATAACAAGCATCTTAATCAATCAAAACATAAGAAAATTTACCCAATAAGTATGTAATTTATACATTCTATCAGCTGGCTGGAATACCGCGACCATCGCATTTGAAATCGAATTATATTGCAGGTAAGTTTGGTTTATTGCCTTTTTGAACTGGGTTTGGGAATTGTTCCAGAAGAAGTGGTCAAGCACTAGGTCGCGCCCTTTTTTAGGTCGAGTATTAGGTCTAGTATTAGGTCGAGTAATAGGGAGAGTCGAATATTTGGTCGATATCTTGGTCGAGTAATATGATAGTCTAGTAATATGAACAGTCGAGTAATAGGTTAGGTCAAGCACAGAGTCGAGCAGTATGGTAGGTCGAGTTTCAGGTCGACCAATGGGTCGAGCACTGAGGCTCGAAGGTTTTATTGTTCTTATGTTTGTTTATTGATTGTTTTGGTTTTCAATGTAGGAATGTCACCCGGCATACCGTAGTAGCAATCCTGTGAAACCTTGGTATTGAAAAAATCTTGGCATTACCAAAAAACCTCACCATATTTGCTTCGTAGTAACAATACTGTGAAACCTTGGCATTGAAAAAATCACCCTGAACCACCATTTACTTCTTGAGAGGGTCCTGAGGAAATAATGACAAGCAAATTAGTATATAGCTCGACCTAAAACATAGAACTTGCTCATTGACTTAACCTATAAATGTAAAATGTAAGCTAGGTCGAGTTATTGGTCTAATATCAGGTCGAGCACAACACGGGACTTTTCTGTGAAGTTGCTCGACTTTATACTCGACCTAGATTAATGCTCGACTAATAACACAAATCGTAAAACACGCTCGACCATATACTCGACCTATCACTCGACTAACTTAATACTTGCTTGATGACAACAGTGGCTCAACCAATACTAGCTTAATACTCGACTGAAAGCTCGACCTTACGTTGCACTCGACTTTTGGCTGACTATGAACTCGACTAAAAACTCGACCTATTTAGTGGTCGAACACTACTTGACTACTAGCTAGACCTAGAGCTCAACTAGCAATCGACCACTGCACGACCAATTTCTCGACAAAATTCAGGCAACCTAGTTCAAATTCGTATCTACAATATCAGCACACACTATGTACGAAGAATAAAATGACAATTTATAGTCAAAATTCCACTGACCTTGTGATCGTGAGCTTCCTTCTTCTCTATCGCGATCGCTAACTTCTTCGTGGAATATGAGGGTCTTCCCTTTGTGCGTGCCATTGAAACAGATTGGAATGGGTTCTATAAGTGCTTTTGAAGAAAGCTATGAAGTAGAAGAAAACTAAGGAAATGAAGAAGAAATATGAAGGTTTGGAAGAAGAACGGTCATCTCTGATATTTGTTCTAGATTGCGAATAATGAAATAAAGAAGAACGGTTTTGAGCTTTCCAACCGTTGTATGGCTTTTGGTTTCACGCGGGCGTCATTGAAAGGCAATGTAGTCTTTATTTTCCTTCAAATGCTATAAGAGCAAAGAAAAAAAAAGTGGGTGCTATTTTTGTAAAATCAATGGCCCAAAGTGCTATATGTATAAATTTCCCAACAATTTTATGCATGAAGGATTGCTAGCTATTATGTGAATAACCTTGTTCTATAGAAGAAAAAGGAAAAAAAATTTCCCCCTCTTCTACGATATATATTATTCATCATCCAAAGAACTTCTGTTTTAACTCAAGATTTAAGCCCAAAAACATTAGATCTAATATTTATGGGAGACAATGGTTGACAAAATTATTAAAACATTTAAAAACTTATGACAATTTTCAGGGGTGGCAACACTGAATAAAATGGTTAATTCTAAAGGATTGAATACGTATTTGTAGTGTTAAATATTTTTAAAGAGGAAGGGCTTCTATAATTGAGTATCCACGGATTCAAACGAGTAACAGCTTTCGCCAGGCTGTATAACTTAAAAAGCATGACGGAACACGGTACATTAAGCATCATTTTAGTAAAAATAATGGTATTGCTAGTAAAATTATATAATGAAATAGTTTAGTAAACAATAGGGCAAAGATAAAAAGATATAATTATTTATTAATATTTTGAAATTTTAGAGGGTAAATTCTGCTTGTCTTTGGGCCTTCGAATCGAATTATTGTATTTAGAGTGGAAGTTTTATATAAATGTATTGCGGAAGAAAATCAAGTTTGCCTTTATGAAAAGTTTGATGCACTATCTCTATTCAATCATTTGATAAAATTGCAGCAAACATCACTAACTTAACTAGTAGCTAGAGCTATACGGAAAATAGATAGATGGAAGTAGAAAAATCCAAAAAAAAAAAAAGTAATTAATTATAGGTTGGAAATTAAGGTGAGATGAATCCTAATTATTACACTAGTTACTATTATGTTTTACTATTAATTTTTTATTGAAAGTATCACTACTCTTTTAGTATATATACATTCAAAAACCAAGCTATAAATGTTTTATAATGCTATTTTTTTAAAAAAAACATGAAAACTTCTTTAAGTGTTTTAAAACATGAATACTTCTTTAAGCTATAAGTGTTTTAAAACATGAATACTTCTTTAAAACTTTTCTATATTATCAAACGTGCCCAGAAGCACTTAAATAGAAGTACAATTTAACAATTTAGATATTATAATATTATACAATGCAATTTGTCAAAAATACTTGTTATAGGATTTGGAAGATTTTGTAAATTTATTTTACATTGCCCTCTATAATCAAAGTTTCTTTTGATCAAAATGAGGCACAAAAAAATTTACATAAAAAAATATAGATATTTTAACAAGATTATTTTGATTATCCGAAATGAAAGAAAATACGAAAGCAATTGAAGAGTGAACTGGCTGGGGGCAAAATATATAAGACACCTGTAACTTTAAAACCTTTTCAGCGGAATATTATGATGTCTAAATGGTTATTTGATGGATGTCGAAATCGCCAAAAATAATCATTCTTTGAGCTAAGTTCTGTAGATAATAATGAGAGGGTTGAATCCATAGAGATTGATTAGATTTACTCCTTAAACAAAACGCCATCGCGTCAAGCTCTCCACCATCAACCCAAACCCTAGTTTTCAATTATTCCAAACCCTCCATCTCGTCTCACGACGAAAATAGATCAATCCAAACCCTCACCCCATCACACTTCATCAAGCCAGTACGAAATCGGAGAAGGTTTATGATAACTCTATTTTATATAGGGTATACTTATTAATCTTGGTTAGAAATTTGCTTGTGTTTTGATTTGTTTTTACATATTTTGGCCAAATTTTCCTTTGATTTTATGATTACCGAGTTATCTAATATTTTTAGAACTTCTGAGTTCAATATCAAATTTTCTTCTAATTTGAGGATCAAAGGACTAACAAATTATCTTCCAAAAATATAAAAGGATTATTTTGTCACTTTATTGTCAAAAAACAAATGTGGAAAAAAGATAAAGAAAAAGCTATGGGACAAGAAAGACTAGCTCAAGAAACAGCACAACAAAAGACTCCTCAGCTGCATGAGAACTAGAGCCATGCTGAACAAGAAGAAGAAAAGACAGAAGACTCCTTTAGCTACAACTAAGAAGTCAAAACCATGCTACAACTAGGAAATAAAGAGCCGGACAAAAGTCAGCTACAATTTGGAAGTAAAATACGAGCTGAACAAGGAAACAAAAGAGCTGGGGAGCAACAAGGATAAGAAGACTACTGAAATTAGGAAACAGAAATCAGTTGGGATTTGGAAACAACAAGAAAGAAGAAATCGATTACAATTTGAAGAAAAAAAAAGGCAAAAGAAAGACGGATTCGGAGTTTAGCAAATCAGTCGCTCTTTTTCTTTATATAAAAAACACAGTCGAGCAAAAAAATGGAGAGCAGCCTCTGCCCTTCTTTTCCTTTGTTTTCTTTTCTTTCATTAGTTTGGGAGATAGCAACACATTCTTTTCATTTTTTTCTTTTCTTTCATTAGTTTAGTAGAATTTTAACTCTTTCCTTTTTGCTTTTCTTCTTGATTTTCTATTTTAGTTTTTCCTGTAACAAGGAAACAGAAGCAGCATCTTTTCTTTTCTTAGTAGAATTTTAGTAGGTGTTCTCGATTTTCTTAGCAAAATTTCAATAGTTGTTCTCGGTTTTCTTAGCAAAATTTCAGTAGCTGTCCTCGGTTTTCTTCAGCAATTTCAGTCGACCAATTGTTTCTTCTTCCTGGACTTCATGTCCATTCCTTTCTTTTTGTTGTCTTTAGTAGTTTAGTAAGTTTAGCAAAACAACTGCCAAATTGGACAGCCAAATCCAATCGAATCAAGATGAGAAGCCATTTTCCATTCGTAACAAACAGTTATCCATTAAGCGGAGGAAAGTTTATTTAAAAAACATAAAGATTGGGTTGGGTGCAGAGTTTTTTTTTTTTAACCAGAAACGATAAGTATATTAATATGCACAAAAATACACACTTACCCACTACCAAGACAAAGCGTTAGTTTTCACACCAAGAGTAATGAAAACTAACTAAAGTACAACAAACATACAAACATCACCTAACTAAACTAGTTAAGTGACTAAACTCGAGCCTATTGACCTTCACAGGAGCACCGCAACTGACATGTAGAGATGCCTGATAAAAAATAGACTGCATCCGCCGACATTCTTTATGCTACTTTTCCATCGAATACTCCACCATCAAAGCTCGGACCAACCTCTGAATAGGAGGACAAAACCCTAAATAAATAGGGACCACACCGTAGGTGGTTACTAAACTATTACCGTACACGCTGAATAGGTCAGAAATTACTACCGTACACATTGAATAGGCCGTAAACTACTACCGTACACATTGAATAGGCCGTAAACTACTACCGTACACATTGAATAGGCCTGAAACTACTACCACATACGTTGAATAGCTCAGTAACCCTTAAAAAAAAAACAGAGTTGTTGGTGGAGTTGTTGAACGCTAGTTTCTATTTTCTGTTTCGGAGAAGAAGACAATTTACGGAAAAGGAAACAAAAGACAAAACAGCGTCAAGTTCCTCAATTTTTTCGTCACATCTTTTACGTGTTTTGTTTTTTCTTGTTTTTTTCTTTGGTTTAGTTTAGTAATTTTAGCAATTTAATTTCTTGTATTTTGTTATGAAATATTTGGTTATATTTTATTTTTAATTACCAATTAATTTATAGCTTTTATATTTATTGAATATTGTTTATTTTAATTTTAAGAATTAATTTTAATTATGTCTACTTTTAATTTTATTGTTAGTGAAAATTTTATAATGTTCTAATTTTCTTTTGTTAGAGCTTATATCTTAATCATGAATAATTAATTCTTAAGACTTGTTCATGCAACCCATATTTCAATTATGAGTTTAATATCATGCTCTTAATGCTTTTAGGTGATTGATCACCACCTAATTGATTTTTGATGCTTGTTTGATACCATGTGGAGATAACATGCATGTGCTCATGTGATATTAAACCGTGAATTCAATTTAGACGGTAATAATCTAGGTTGTTCATGCGATTTCAGTAGTAGAACTAAGTCGTAGCTACTTAAATTGTATCCGGGAATTTCCATATTTCTTAATGTATTTAGAAATGTAAATTCACCTAGACCAAGTGTGAGTTGATTTTAATCTAAATAGGGTTATTAGACTGATGTTGGCTATTAATTTTTATTAGGTAAATTTCACCATCATAATTTGGAAATTAAATTACTTGCACGACAAGTCAAGAGAGTTAATTAGGATTGATTAAGTGAAATCGAAGGCTTTAACTTCTTAATTGATTTGGTAAATTTTTAGTGTTTTTCGTTGTTATAAATTTTTCCTTCTTTATTAGTTTGTTTAAATCACAATACAACAATTTGATTGGTTAGCTTGTTCTTGAATTAATCAAGTTGGCAAGGAATTGACTAAATTTGTTTCAATCCTCGTGGGAACGATACTCTACTTATCTCTATATTACCTGTTGATATTGTACACTTGCAATTCACCGAACAGTTTAGAGGGGGGAAGAAGAAATGATATCGATGGCACAAGGAATACCATGTTACTGTGAGAAGAAAGCTACTGTGTGAATTTCGTGGACTAGGAAAAAGATATTTTGGATGCGAAGACTACGAGGCAAGTGAAGTTAAATTGATTTTACTGAATTATTATCTTTTTGAAGCATTGTAATGGCGCATTGTCCACTCACTATTTTAATATTTGAATCCACAACTCATTTTGGTTCTATCTGGCCCAAAAGTTGGGCAATATTTAGAGTTTTGAATCTGAAAATTTGTTGCATAGTATTTGTAAAAGAACTAAGGATGTAGGTTTTTTCCGTTGATGCGAGGAACTATGTGGACGATGCAAGAGATCAACTGATATAATTGTGGTTTACTTACTATAGTTAGAGAGCTAGAAGCAGATATACAAACGAGGAAGATGAAGGAGAAAGTATGGAGAGCTCTTTTGATTTTAACATGTGTTATCATTGTGTACCAATTATGTTAGGCTTGTAGCTTGTATTGCTTGATTTTGTGCCCAAGATGGAGAAGGTTTAGGTTTAGGGTGACTAAATTCCCAAGATTTTATGCCCAATTATGTTAGGCTTATAGTTCAAAGAAATATACTTTTAGACAAGCCTAGGGTAGGGATGGCAATTTTCGGGTTCGGGGTCAGGGGTTGCGATCCCATCCCCGACCCCGAAAATTACCCCCACCCCCGAACCCGCCCCCAAACCCGATCGGGTTTTAGGAGGTTATCCCCATCCCCGACCCTGATCGGGTTTCGAGTTCCCCACGGGTACCCCGAACTCAACGATGCTGTTCAAGTAAACCCCGAAGCCGAACCAGAACCCCAAACACATAATTCACAATACACAACACACAACACACAACACACAACACATTTTATTGTGTTGTCAATAAAATGGTAAAAAACCTAAAAACAAGCAAAGTCTATTCTTAAAATCATCCATGAGCTAACAACGAACCAAGCAGAATAATTCTTTATATTATTGATGTAGTACAACTTTCACATTGATCCCACTAATGTCATAATCAAATAAACAATCATTCAGAAGAAGAAATAGAAAATAAACTTAACCCAAAAGCTAAAAACACCTGCTTACTTCATGTAGGTACGAGAGAAGCATATATTCCTCTGGGAGGATCCAATCCAGTAACTAAACAAATCTAAGCAAATTTCACTTCCACAAACTAAACCATTATCCATTTTTAAGGTTTTCAAATCCCACCAAGATTAAAATAAAACAGCTCTAAAAGTCCACGAGATTTCTAAACTGAATGATGCAAACAGAAGAAACCCAAAAAAGAAATGCACTAAATTATAACTTACAAAATGAAGGCAATGAGGAGGCTGATGATGCTGGTAAAGGTGAAACAAGCCCTCTTGGGGAATAAGGAAAAGAACCAACAAAAGGGAATCCTGTAAGCCATTTTTGGCTCTTAAAATCCCCTCTACTTGATGCTAATATCACTTGGGGTACTTGAACAGCTGAACCCTGCATTTTTTACCCCTTCTAAATTTTGATTTCAAGAATTCATATCAAACCATATGTTTTAATGCATTGATAAAAAATCCTGTGTTCTTTACCCCTTCAGTAAAACAGAAATATCCCAATGAAGAAAATATATATATAAAAAAAAAAAGCAGCTCTGCAGCAAGAAAAGTAATCAAAATTTTGGAATTCTGGGTGCTGATTCCTGAACAATGAAGTAGTGAAAAAAGATTGAGTTGGGGACAGGCCATTGACAGTGTGAGACCGTTGATTGAATCGGGCTTCTTGCCTGTGTAGGCTGCCACGTGCACATGCTATGGAGATTGCAGTGCAGGCTGAACAGCTGAAGCAACTTAGCAAAGAAAATGCAGAAGGAAGGAGTGGCGATGGCGGCAGAACAGCTGCAGAAGGAAGGCGACGGCGGCAGAAGAAAAAGAAAGTGAATTAAGAAAGAAGACAGTTTGGGAATTATTGAATTAGAATAGAAGCCCTAGGTTCTGATTTTGTAAAATTGCAAAAATGGTCTAATTTAAAGTAATGTCATTCTCAATTTGACCCAATTAAAATAGTTTTTATTATAATAATACTCATATTTTCTTTCTATTTTAATTTTAAACTCTTAATAAACCTAACTTTATTTAATCATATCCTTAAAATATATTTCTTTCTTTCAATTACACTCTAAATAAGTTAATATGTTAATACAAAATTTAACTAGTTAATATAACATTTTATATTAGTATGATCAATTAGAATTTCTAAATGCACATTGAATAATTGTTAATTTGTCATGATCAAATTTTTCCTAGTAATTTTTTCCTCAAAAATGTACAAACTCAAATTTTAAAATTTAAATTATTGTTAACTTAAAGTTATTAAGTTAATATTGTCATTCAATTTAATACTCTCTCAGTCTCTCGTAAGTTAATAATAATAAATATCTACTAAATATTCACTAATCACTTTGTGGTGATTAATTATAAAGTTACACATTCAAATGAAATACATGTCATTAAATATGTTCACTAATCACTTTGTTATTTAACTTAATTTCATTCAAAATTATAAATATGTTCATTTCTTCAATGCTTATATTCTATTTAATCAATTCTAATATATGAGTAAAATTAATATAAATACATGTCATATGTAATAGTAATACAAATCAATTGGTCAAATGTTCAAAACAATAGCATTTACTTAATTAGCTCCATAATCTTATATTTATATATATATATAACACTTCTTATATGTATAAACATAACTCAATGTAATTTGTATGAATGATGAACCATACATTCTATGAGTTATAAATTTAATGATTACTTAATATGTATGTATAAATATATGAATTATAACTCATAGCTTACAATCTCAAATAGTTAGTTAGACTTGCAAAGCATAGTTGTGACATATAAAATGCTTATTAATTATTTTCTTCACATGATTACATGAGATAAGTGGTTTATGGGGAGGTTACAAGACAAATAGCTGGTAGCATATATTCATGTATGTACCTTAATATACATGATTTGGATAGGTGGACCTACAGATAAAAGAAAATTGAATGCTTTCCAGAGAGATAAAGAGATATATATAATTATTCAAGATGAAAACTATTGAAGCATAATCTTTGTACAAAACAAGGAAGTTCCTTTCTTTTTTGAATTAAAGTAGAGTACAAAGGCAAAAAACTAAATTCTTTATAATTAGTTAATTGTACTAAAAAATAATTATACTTATTCTTTTTGTTCCCCTAAAAAAAAGAATTTATTTTTAATTTATTTTTGTTTAAACAAAGAGAGCCCACTATTAAATAAAAGTTGTGTTGATATGCTCAATTATTCATTTTACAAACACAAGAGGTTCAATGTTAATATTATTCTATATTTTTGTTGAATAATTTGATTACATGGACAATTAATTACTAATTTTATTAACAAAACATATTGATGTTAAATTGATACATATTATTAAAAAATTATATTTTCATTTAAAACTATTTAAATACTTTCATGACTTGCCATTTGAAAAAAAAAAGTGAAAGATCAATTAAAAAAACTTCCGATGATATATGAAACATACAACACAATTACTCGATCAAATTTCATAAAACTATTTAGTTCATTAATATTTTCATTGTGATATATATGAAAATTTCATTTATAGAGATATATAAAATAGTTAACAAGTAACATGAATTATAAATTTACTATTTTAAACTTTTAAATTCATATTAGATTTTAACTTATTTATTAATAATTATTACAAATTTTTATGTGTTTTTATGTCAAATCCAAGAAACTTTCTCATTCGCTAGGGCTTAAGAAAGAAAAGGAAAAAGAAAATATAACATTCATTTACCTTTTTAGTTTTGATATCAATTAGATAAAGTCTTCGTATTAGACATTCTTTAGTTCCTCATACAAAATGCAAAATGCATACAAATAAAATAAACCAAGATGAATTGTTATTATACAAATAAAATAATTATTACAAGATGAATTATTATTACACATAGGGGCGGGGCGAGTTCAGGTTTTCTCCGAACCCGACCATTTGGAGTTGGTGTCGGGTTCGGGGCGGGTTTAAGTACCCCCGAACCCGACCCCGGGTTTTTCTTATATCCCCGAACCCGATTAAACGGGTTTTGACCGGATTCGGATTCGGGGAACCCGTCGGGGCAAGTATAAATTGCCATCCCTAGCCTGGGGTGATGAAATTCCCAATTAACTTTCACGCTGAAACTGGGGAAAATGGAGACCAAGGCCCTCCTCCTGATCATGTAACTGAACCAGGGGGAAATGAGGAGGCACCTGCTTCACCAGGTCATTTTTCAGATGGAGGAGAATGAACTACAGTGACAGTAACCTTGCCTAATGCCTGATTTTGAGATTTAAGCAGGAAAAGCTCCCGTGTAGGTGACTTGTTTGCCATGAACTGTTTCTGTTTGCTCTTTATGTGAATCTTCAGTGAAATGATTGCTGAAGGATACATGATTCCTGTTACTTTGGGTTTGAGCTGATAACTATTCATTGTTAATGTGCTCACCAATTCTCTTTTAGAACTTGTAATGACACTGGAGAAACAATTTTTGGCTATAGGCTCCTGCCTTCAGTTTTGCAAGCCAGTAGTTAGCTTAGAATGAACATCCTTTAGCAGCTGTATTGACGGGTGTTTTTGAAGCTGTCTTCATCCGAAATATCTTCTGAACTACATGTAGCAGTATGGCGCACATTAGTCGGTTTTTCTAATTGGTAGTTGCAACGCTTTGTATTAACATTTTAGGAAATGAAATCCCATACAGCCATCATATTAATATCCCAAACGCATTGGATTGAGGCTTTGGTGAAAGGTTTGGAAATAGGCCCTCAAGTGTGCAAGGGTGATGAAAGTGGATTCTCACTTCCATTTACGTTCAACGATTAGATAAAAATGATCAACCATTCACAATACACATGCTAAATCAGACAGTCAATTGATTAGTCTGAAATTTCTTGCAAATCAAATAGCTAGTTGATTGAGTTTAAATTTTCTTACAAATAACAAAATGGAAAAACAAAACCACCAACCGTATTGAGAGTTGGCAAGATAAGAGCACAAAATAGGCAACCTCAAAGTAAGCCTTGCTCTCCGGCACCCAAGGCCCAGCTTCCTTTAGGACAAATCGGGCACATATTAGGGAAATAGAAAAACCAAACATAATTTCAAATCTGATATGAACATGCTATTCTCTCGTGTGTAGCTACTTCCAACTCTTAGAAAAGGATAGTCATCAGATTGCAGTGTCTCAGTTGTCCTTTCTACCTCTCTTCTTGGCAGGATTCTTTGCTGATTGTCTTGCATTATCCAGGATCAAGTCTTTCCCTTTATCTGAAGGCCATGCAAAAATTAAGTTTCAAACTTAGCATAACTTGATTATGTGAAACATATTCATTGGCTTCAAGAAGATTTTACCTTTTTGAACTTTTTGTTGTGCATATGCCGCCTTTTGGTTCTCACTGGGGTTTTATCCGAAATCTGCCATGAGTAAATTAATTATTGAAAAAGACCAAATCATCTATTTGATTAGGCCTAGCAGAAACAAATAATGTGCTTACCTTCGCTGCAGAATTACTCCCTCCATTCTCTCAGTAACTTTTCAGATCGAGCATATCTCTATTAAGAAATAAAGAGCATCCTTTGTAAATTATCAGTAAGAACAAACAAATAAAGAAATTTAGTCAGTCGTAGTTATCAATGAATAGACAAGGAAACTCTGTAGATGCAAGAAACAAGCCCAACTCAAAAGGCATCACAAAGAACAGAAACAAATCTTGTTCTATTTAAGAACTCCACAACAGTGAACCAGCTAGAATTTAAACATAAAGCAGAGGGAAAAAAGTGCATGTGGCAGGCCAAGGATATACTTTAAGATTACCTTGGACTTTAGATGAGCCTTCAAACTTTCCAGCGTCAAACAGACAATCTTAGGGCATAGTCTACACTTGAAAACTGATTTACGTTTCACTAAACCAACCTGATGAGTCAAGGTTAACTTCGTTTGCAGAGCTATCCTCACTCTCATATCCTACAGAGAGGACAAAAACCATAAGGGCTAATTCTTACAGAAACTATGAATTTAAATAAAGAGTAAATCGTTTCCGTGGTCCCATAAAAATAGGTCTTTAACTTATTCAGTCCCACAAATTTTTAAACAACTTTTTTAGTCCCTTAAAATACTAATATGATTAATATGGTCCTTCGGCTGTTATCTTGGACGGAATCCGTCTACCAACTTAGCATTCGCGGTGCACGTGACTGTATTGAAGGGCAAAACAGTCATACAGAAGATCATTCTTTTAAAAAGCTTTGAAAGAACCAAATCCCTTATTAGAAATAAAACCCTAATTTTTTTTCCCATCCATACTGCCTCTTCCTCCTCCTCTTTAATCCCTGAAGTCCCAATCAAAGGCACGGCCGACGGTTTTTAACAGAGAGGCCAGTGGAAATCTACAAGGAAAGTAACCCACGATGCTGGACGACATGGATCAGCATATATGTTGCTACTGTGGGAAGCTTGCCATAGTGCGAACGTCTTGGACAGTCGCAAATCCGGGGAGAAGATTCTATGGGTGTGAAGAATATCGGGTAATGTCTACTACCATTGTGTTTACTTTAAGGTAAATGGAAAAACTTATTGATAAAGTGATTAAATATGGTATAGGAAAAGCATGGATGTGGATTTTTTAGATGGGTCGATGAGAGGTGTGATCGTTGCGAAAGATCGACTGAAATTATTGGTGGATTACTGAGAACCATTAGGGAATTGGAGGCGAGAAAAAGCAAAGAAAGGTAAAAGATGAATGGATGAAAATTGGAGTGATCTTTGGGTTTGGTTCTGGCATTCTGTTACTATTTTAGTGGCATGAATGCTAGGTTAAACAGTTGAAGTTTTTGGAATGGCTTGTTCTAGTTTTTGCATGGGGTTTTATTTTGTTTCCGAGAGGTAGTGTGCAACCCCTTTGCCACTGAAAGATGTACATTGCTTGTGTTAGGAGTGAAGACTGAAGCCATTCTATTTTGTTAGTTGTATGTGTGACAGTTAGTACATATGTTTGTGTTTATGCATGTGTATTTGTGACAAAAGTTCGGTGCATGCAAAATTCAGTCCCACAAACTAGCTCCAATTTGCATTGTTCCTGGTTAGGCAAAAATTGTTCCAGGAGAAATTGCTCCAATGAATATAGCACAAAATTGGTGCAACAATACAATGAAATCGATCCAATGAATATACACAAAATTGCTCCAATGAATTGCTCAAAAGTGTTCAGTAAAAAATGTTCTAGCAAAAAGTGCACCAAAATTTTTCCAGCAAAAATTGCTTCAATGAATATAGCACAAAATTGCTCCACTCCAAAGAATACAATGAAATGACTCCAATGAATGTACACTAGAAAAAATCGCTAAAAAATGCAGAAAATGTTCAGAAACTGGCGCCAATTTGCGTTTGTTTCTACTCAAGCAAAAGATGTTCCAGCAACACAATGAATATAGCACAAAATTGCTCCAAAAATTGCTCACAATTCCGTAAATCGTCTAAAATGGTTTAGTGTCAATAGGCCAAATCGGCTTAATATCACTAACAATTATCCTTATATACACAAACACCGATATAAACCTACAAAAACGCCGCAACCTAAATTATAGGTTTCTTAAGACCATAGTGTCATCTGCGAATAGCAAAACATCAATCGCGTGGTCATAACACTTAAGTTTGCGTACCGATCATTCAAAACCAAAAATCAAAAGTAATCCTACATCAAGATATCATCATATCGCGATCATTCAATACCAAAAGTGTTCCGTAAACCATTAGTAAGCCTCCAACATTGACAACATCACATCATAACACTTTTAACAATCATTTGCCTCATTCCCAGTTTGTTTGAAGCGGACGTCTACTATTCGAAGCCTGCAATTGAAAACCTTGAGTGAACATCACAATAAGCTGAAAAATTAGTATAAAAATTTGACTGCACCAAATTGGAGTGCAAACCAGTTGAACACTCACAAGAGCATGTATATGTGCAAATTCGCTACTTCGAAACAATTCTGCCACCGTGCTAGTACATTTTGTTCTATTGTGACCGTATTGCCTACACAAGGCACACCTGTACCGTTTTGCAATTCTCCCCTAAGAACATTGAAAATAAACCATCAGTGTTAAACCAAAAGTTCCAATCTTGCAAATGATATTAGGATGTGTCATACAAAAAATGTTAATCACTTAACTGGCATTGTATTGCTGGTAGAAGCTACAGTTTCTTGACTAGCAAGCGGAGGCTGCTGAGATGCATTAGAACCAATGGGCTCCAATGTATCGTGCATTACTGGGTTGGCCGTTTGACTGGAAGAGCCAATATGTTCCAAATTATCAGTGAAGACCTGCTTATGTGTTGGAACACCGTTATCCTCGTTCAACTCTCTATCGGCGGTGTGCGTGGGGGAGTTTCCAATATTTTCTGCCCGCTGCTCAAACCTTGCACCAGCCTTTTTAGGGCACTTCCGACTGTTGTGACCAACAGTTTGGCAAATTTTGCATCTATACGTGAGGTTCCCTGGTCTGGACGTTTTTTGAACTTCCGGCGGGTTATTTCTCCTTTGAGGAGACTCATCTGGATCTTTCCTTCTTGCCTTCTTTGGTCTCACAGCGCTTCATATGCGCCTGAGGTAGAATCAGAGGCTCATTAACCCTCTCCCACATATCTCTGCCATTGATTGGAAAAATCATATGCTCATATGCTTTTAGATAGGACTGCCTTGAATAGAACTCATGCACAAAATGTTCTACCTCCTCTCCGATCCTACTAATGGCACTCACCGCATGTGGACACGGAATGCCAGTTAATTCCCACCGCCTACAGCTGCATGTCCGGGACCGCAAATCTACTGTGAATTGATCTCCATACATACACCGAACTTCAAATATCAATTCCCCAGCTCTGGTAGCTATGCACTCTCGTGACTTGTCTTTCATCTTCTCTATCTTTTTTTGGATTTTTGGTCCCAAATTTCCATGCATCCTTAAACCAGCCGCTCTCTTTTTCTCTAGCCTCACCATCAAGTAAAATCGAATCCCCTCCAACACACCGAGAATTGGCTTCTCTCTCGCATCCAGAAGCACCCTATTCAAACATTCACAAATGTTGTTGACTAGCACATCACACTTGGGTTTTGGGCTGAAGTATGATCTGCACCAATTTTTTGGAGATGTGTGTTGTTGCAGCCATATGAAGGCATCTCCGTCCAAATCCTTCAGATCTTCCATTTTCTGTGCAAATTTAGTCATACATGTTGCCCTAGCTGCGGCCCATAGCGCATCTTTCAGCACAAGTCCAGGATGTCTTTTCTTGAAATTGTTGTACATGTGCCATACACATAGCCGATGGTCAGCACCAGGTAGCAAATCTCCCATCGCATTACTTAACCCCTGTTATTAGACATTAAACAATTATTCAAATGGCATACACATAAATTCTTTATCATTGGTTATATATGTTCATAGCTGCGTTAATTATATGTACCTTTTGTTTGTCCGTAATGAATGTCCAATCGCTGGGTGTGGAGATTTTGAGGTCGGACTTCAACTCTCGGAGAAACCACTTCCATGTTATCTTGTTCTCAATCTCCACTATAGCATACGCTATGGGGAATATTTGATCATTGGGGTCCAATCCAACTGCTGTTAACAAAATACCTCTGTGAGGACCCCTCAAGTGGCATCCATCTAGCCCAACTAAAGGTCGGCATGCATTAAGAAACCCCTGTTTGCATGCGGCAAAACACACGTATAGCCGCTGGAAAACATCATCTCCATCTTCATTCTCTGTCGTTCGCAAGAATATATTAGATCCCGGGTTGGCCCTATTCAGCTCATGACAATAGTCGTGTAATCTACCGTACTGCTCTTTATAGTCTCCTTGGATCATCTGTGCGGCTCTCTTCTTAGTCATGTATGCCTTACTTCTTGAGATGTTGATGTTCAAGTCCACATTGACCTTCTGCACTAGTTCGGCAATTCTTATATGTGGCATAATGCGTATATCTTCTTTGTATTTTTGGCTTAAGAATTTCGAGTCCGCACATCCATGTGTGAAAGTTGTTCCACATTTGTGCTTCGTATTGAGACTCTTGATCTGCCATCCCTTGTTGTTTGGCAGGCACGCTGTTGAAACCATCCATCCACAGTTCGTTCCTTTGCATATCGCCTTACACCGCCTCTTATCATTTTTCTTGAATTGAATTGGCCTACCATGTTTGACTCCATGGTTTTACGCATGCAGACCTAAACTCATCCTTGTCAGTAAAAATCATCCGCAACTTGAAGTGAGGGTCTCCCATATCGGTATGCACATTGAACCTGATAGATGATTTGCGTTTATCCTTGTTCTCATCATCCTCCCCTGAACTTGTCTGGCTAGGTAACTCCTCGGAGTTGCATGAAGCGTCCGAGTCATCCGTTCGCTCATCCATGTTCCTCTCGACATTCTCTTCATGCATCTCATCCCTAAACATTCGGCAAACTCTGTCCCAATCTTGCTGTCTATCCGCAAACAACGCATCAAGATCACAATCATCTTCAGGGTCATAGTCACTGTCATGGAAACCATCATCGTCACTGCCATTATGTGCATCCGCATTACGGCCGTTGGCCTCCTCCTGGTTGCTGCCATGTACATTGGCTTCACTATGTTCGCTTTCCTCATTTTGTTCCCTGGAATTACCTCCTGCTTGCTCATCATCATTGAGCGATCTTGAAGTTGTATGCTCCTGTTCTTCATTTATTGGACCGCTTGCAGTTGTATGTTCCCCACCCTCGACGCTCCTCTCATTATCAGTTGAAGGCGGATCACTCCTTACTTGGGCAGTCTCTCGATGAGGAATTTCATTTTCTTCTGGCCCTAATGTTGATGTAGTTTCGTCCCCAACAAAAAGCTTTCTCTTCCTAGGTTTAGTAGTAGGCTGCGTTCTCTTTCGTGGGGTCCTTTTAATTCTTGGTGACCTTCCTATCTCAACTTCTTGTGCAACAGGAGCGGGATTGAATTTAATGGGAGTTTGTGTCCTCTTCCGTGCGGTCACTTTAATTCTAGGTGATCTTCCCACTGTCGAAGCTGGTGAGCCAATATTTTGTGTACTCGCATTGGGTTCACCCCTTGGCTCTTGAACTTGGCTAAGATCCACCGAGCGATTATATGTCCCAACTATGAATAGGTCAACGAGCCTATGTTTGATACCTATTTGTGCCATCTCAACCGCTGTAAGGTCACACAAAATATAGACCAATCCCTTTTCCATTGTCTGCCCGGGTTGCAAGAAGTAGAATATTTTGTCGCTTCGAAGATACCCTAATTTGTCCGCCAATTGGTCCAACACACAAAGCGACCACCTGTCAGCCTCACAATAGTCGACCATGGTAACTAATCCACCAACATACTGTTTGTGAGGCGAAGTAATCAATTCTCCGCCGTAATGAATTACGATCAAAACAAGTCCGCTTTCAGTCCTGCAAAGGGACATACAGCACATTCACTAACAAAACTAATACCATTCAATACAATGCAGGTCATATATAGTAAAAAATCAAGACATTTATAAGGGGGAAGCATGGCGGGGATAAAACCATTAGTTCGTGGCTAGGTCTATATCTAGTTAGAACCATATGCAGAGATTGTAAATCACTACACAGGGTAGTCCTATATTTTTGGAAAAAAATGCAGAATGGTTAGCTAATCTAGTGATGTCCGTTCACTAACTGCTCTTCAATGTGGATGACAAATACAGTTATGGCTTTATTATTAAGATGGTCAGACTTGGCACCAAACGAGCAGCAAACATGTCGCCTATTCTAAATTCCCCAACTCTCAAGTAAGGTTGAGAGTGTTTCTCTTTTTTTTTTTGGGTCTTTTCAAACTGACTTTTTGTGCCATTAGTTTTGCTATCACAATGTAGGCACTACAGTTTGGGAAAATGAGACATTATTTTGTGTTTTTACAAATTTTTTAGACAATTTTTACGTTCCAACCATTGCTCGGACAAAAGGGATGAAGAATTTTTGTGCAAAAGAATGATTTGCTTAAAGGAATTCCAAGCCAACAAACTTCAAAGTTTAGACATTTTATGGACTCCCAAAATCACGAGCATTCTTAGTTATTGGATACTAAGTTCTACATAAGATGCATCAGTGACAAACACCCACAAAAACACACAACGTCGTCTATGAAAGTGGAGGAAACAACTAGGAATGGCGGAGATTTGGCCAACTTTTTTCCTATCCACATACATTAGTGCACTACAGCTAATGGAGCTCATTTAAAACCAGCATGGTAGGCCATAAGTGCAGTTTACTATTTTTTTTTTGGTCCACCATTATGTAAAGATGGTGCACATGTTGAGTGTGACCCGATGTGTTCCACAGGACCACAACCCAAGCACACTAAAGTCCAAACTAAACACGCTGAAATATATTTTTTTGTTAACATGAACTACACAGCATTAATTTATGGCGTACCCACACATGTTCCCAAACCAAGACAGCGATAGGTCCCAACATTTGCTTTACCAGGCACAATAGCAGACAGTTCGTCAACCAAAACACAAAGCACAACCAACATATCAAACACACATTCGCCGGCATTAAAAAACTACATTTCTCACAATCATTACACAAGAACATACCGTATTTGGGGAATTCCCACTGTGGTCCCGCAGCCATTTGGCGAGATGAAGGAGATAGCAACCTTTTCAAATGGACGCAACACTTGAAATCGATGGAGCAGCAGGGCCTATGCTTCAAGCAGCCGTCGATTTGATGGCCTTCGACTCGATTAGGGCTTGAAGGATTAAAGAGGGAATTGGAATTTTGGGGCTTGAAGGATTAAAGAGGGAATTGGAATTTTGGGGCTTGAAGGATTAAAGAGGGAATTGGAATTTTGGGTATTAGGGCTTCGATTAGGTTTCAGATAGATTATAATTTGGGGATTAGGGCTCCGGCTTCGTCCTTCGGTTGGATTATCAGACTTTGGGTCGTTTTTTTTAGAATGATCTTCTGTATGACTGTTTTGCCCTTCAATACAGTCACGTGCACCGCGAATGCTAAGTTGGTAGACGGATTCCGTCCAAGATAACAGCCGAAGGACCATATTAATCATATTAGTATTTTAAGGGACTAAAAAAGTTGTTTAAAAATTTGTGGGACTGAATAAGTTAAAGACCTATTTTTATGGGACCACGGAAACGATTTACTCTTAAATAAAACTACCAATTCTGAATCAACAATTATGGAAAAACTATCTTAGCTCTCAACACCAGAACTCGTTTACATGATATACAACAATCTTATTAACCCATCATAAGTAAGCCTTTAAGAAATTTCATTTTCTTTCACCATTTAAGCAATGAATCAAAACAAAAATTTTCCTTTAAGCCAAAGAGTTCAGACTGAAAAGCTAGTAGCGCTATTGTATGCCTGTCATACATGTTAAATGGCTCAGTTGCTCACATTCATCGAATAGTCAGATACTAACATCTATAAATTGTGGTTTGTTTCGTTGCCCAAGACCAACTAATTCACTGTAATGAAAATTCATCTAGCACACAAAATACAAAATTAGAATTACAAACAGCAAAAAAAAAAAAGAGCCTCTACAAGAGGAAAAAAAAATAATAATAACCTGAAGAAGAAGAGCTGGCAGCTTCATTCTCTCTTACTTCTGGAACTCTGTCCTCATTATCGTTCTCATCATCCTCTTCTTCTGATTCCTCTGTGGCTTCTGCGTCCAATTCAAAATCAGAGGAAGATGAAGAAGATTGAGAGGGAGCATCTCTAACACCATGTTCAAGCTTGTAAAATCGCCTCTTTATCATTTCTTTTGCCTTCGTTCAATCCAACTGCACTACGAAACGGTACCGATGCAAACAATCAACAAATTCAAATCCTAAGCTCCTCCCTCGTCTAAAAATGAAGACTTTTAACATTATACAAAAATTTACATTCTGGGTTGTAAAAATTTGATCTTTGAGGAATGATTAAGTTGATCAAACAGTCCTAATCGAGCCTCAGCCATGGTTTAGGGCGCGGTGGCGGGGATGGGGGGACGACGGGATAAAGAGGGGTGAGTTGCAGTTTAGGGTGTGGCGGGGAGGGGAGGGGAACAGCAGGACGGGGCGGGACTGTGATGGGTTAGGGTGGAACGGAGTGGCGGCATGATGGGGCCGGACCAGCGGCGACTTTCGGCTGGAATTACTGGGTATTAGGGGCGAACCACGTAGCGACGGGGACGATGCAGCGCACGAGTTTTATTATCTTTCTTGGTTTGTTGTTAGTTAAAATAGAACATGCAGCGCTAGTTTTAATTTAACAAAAAAATAGGATAAAATTTAAAAAAAAAACTAAAAGATTACGTTAATAAAATATTGGAGATTATTTTTTTATTTTTTTAAATATAAAAAATAAAAAAATTTATTTATAATATATGAAGGAATATTTTGTCGGCTATTTCAAATTATATATATAAATATTAGATGTTTAAGAAAATTAACATATGAAATATATAATATTATTAGGTATTTTCAAAAACTTAATCAACTTGAATGAAAATCACCCCGTGTGCACAGCACATACGTAATTTCTAGTTAATGAAAAGGTTTGAGGGATAAGTTTATCTGTGTATCATATTTATTTTTCAATATCATCATTTTTCATTGCGTTTTCGCAAATCAAAGGACAAAATGTTAAAGTTTTGGCCGACAAGAAGGTTTTTTCGTAGTTTCTCCTAACAATAGAATCCTTTGCTGATTTTGCCAAATTTGGAAAATGTTAATGTAATAGAAGAATCACACTTTTAATCCCTAATATTTTATCTAATATCACTTTTAGCCCTTAATATTTTAAATCTAACACATTTAGTCCTCAAATTTTCATATTTTTATGAATTTGGTATAATTATTGGCTATTAAAGTAAGAAATGACAAAATTTGCTATCAAATTTTTTAATTTACAAATTTAGAAAATTACATTCTTTTTCTTTTACTTTTCATTCAAACCCCTCATTCTTTAATTAATTTATCTCACAAACTTTTAATATTTGAACATTAAAAGATTTTGAATAGAAAAATAAAAAGAACTAATTAAATTTGTGAAATAAAAATTTTGATAAAAATTATGACTAAAAAGAATATAATTTTCAAAATTTGTAAATTAAAAAATTTGATAGCAAATTTTGTAACAAATTTGTCATTTCCTACTTTAATAGCCATCAATTATACCAAATTCGTCAAAATATGAAAGTATGAGGACTAAATGTTTTAAATTTAAAATATTAAGAACTAAAAGCGATATTGGATAAAAATTAGAAACTAAAAATATGATTCTCCTTAATGTAATTTACATTTTGTTGTTTTTCCAAAGAACTTGTCCTCTAGGAGAACTGTAGCCCATTTTGGACAAGATAATAGTCACAACCAAAGTATGGGTTATGTTGAAATTTTCGACTCAAACTAATTTGGGAAATTTACAAATATAACACCTTTGACCGTTGACTTTACAAAAATAACACCCTCCTTTTTTTGTTCTCTGTTATAGCACTTTCACACAAAAAAAGACTACAACACCCCTCGGCAGACTTCACTCCATCTTCTTCTTCTTTGTTCTCAAAACCCATTTGATGGATTCAACAAAATTTATTCTCACACCCCGTTGTTTGCACACTTCATTGTTCGTACACCTTATTGGACTATCATCTCCAAGCAAAAAGGCCGCAATCGTAGAGAAGAAATCGCATAAATTTGATGTTAGTTGAAATTTGCAGTAGTTGAACTGGTTTGTGAATTTAAAAAAGCGAATGGTCGAGCTCTAGGTCGAGTTTTAGGTCAAGCACAAGGTTAGGTCAATATTGCTAGGTCAACTTTTAGGTCGAGCACTAAATTTGGTCGAGTTTTAGGTCGAATATGACAAATTTAGGTCGAGCTCGACCTAATACTAGACCTAAAACTCGACCTACTACTAGGTCGAGTTAAATTTTTAAAAAAAAAAAGAAAAAATTGATTTTTTTTTTAAAAAAACAAGTTTTAGGGTTAAGTTCGACTTAATGCTCGACCTAATACTCGACCTAAACAAGTTTTAGGGTTAAATTAATTTTTTTTAAAAAAAAAAAATTTGGTCGAGCATAGGGTCGAGCATGGAGTCGAGCTTGACCCTAAAACTTGTTTTTTTTTAAAAAAAAAAAATCAAATTTTTTCTTTTTTTTTAAAAAAAAAACAAGTTTTAGGGTCAAGCTCGACCATATGCTCGGCCTTATGCTCGACCAATTTTTTTTTAAAAAAAAAAAAAAAAAATTTTAAAAAAATTTTTATTTTTTTTTTAAAAAAATTTAAGTCGAGTATTAGGTCGAGCTTAACCCTAAAACTTGTTTTTTTAAAAAAAAATCAATTTTTTTCTTTTTTTTTTTAAATTTAACTCGACCTTATAGTAGGTCGAGTTTTAGGTCGAGTATTAGGTCGAGCTCGACCTAAATTTGACATGTTCGACCTAAAACTCGACCAAATTTAGTGCTCGACCTAAAAGTTGACCTAGCAATATTAACCTAACCTTGTGCTCGACCTAGAATTCGACCTAGAGCTCGACCATTCGCTTTTTTAAATTCACAAACCCAGTTCAAATACTGTAAAAGTGCAAATTTCAACTTTGTAATTTCTTATGCAATTTCTTCTTTACGATTGCGGCTTTCTTGCTTGAAGATGATAGTCTAACAGGGTGTACGAACAGTGAGGTGTGCAAACAATCGGGTGTAAGAACAAGTTTTGATGAATCAATGAAATGGGTTCAGAGAAAAAAAAGAAGAAGATGAGGTGAAGCCTTGAGGGGTATTGTGGTCTTTTACAGCCTTGAAGTGTTATAACCATAAAGAAAAAAAGGAGGGTGTTATTTTTGTAAAGTCAACGGTCAAAGGTGCTATTTTTGTAAATTTCCCAACTAATTTTTGGAAACTTTTTCAGATAAAAAAAAAAATAGTTTTTGTGGATTGATTGGTCCCATAAGTAACTCCTAATATGGTGAAGTTTGAGGTTTTAAATCCATTTGTGTTGAGCCATAATTTTGGTTAAATGAACATATATATTTAACTTGAGTTAGAGTTATTTTCTATCATACTCTTGTTTTTTTTTTTTAGGAGGGAGGGAGTAATAGAAAATATATGGTCATTTGATTAGAAAATTGAAACTTATATTACAATAGCAATAGTGAATAACATTACAGATTAATTAATACTGTTCTATGTCTAATGAGACAGATTCACCTGGGCTCGCATATGACTCTTCAAAGGAGCTATGAGTGCTTGTTTGCTCTAGCTCCACAGGTTCATCTGGAGGATAAAAATGAGGTTTTGGAGGCAATTGAATACCTTCCGAATCACCTTGTAGCATGCCCAAAACTTCTCTCATTGAAGGCCGATCATTTGGGGTCATTTGTATGCACCACAGGGCAATCAAAATCAGTTTTCTGGCAATTCCTCGTTCTTCTTCAGTTAAATGATCTCCAATTTCTACATCTGCTCCTTGATGAAATTGATCGTATATCCACGAGGGGAAGTATATTTGACTCGAATGCTCTGCATTTGCTTTCAAATTCCTTCTCCTTCCAGCCATCTACATTAGTAACATTCCGAAGCTATAAACACCAGCCTTGTACGAAACATCCCCAATCCTTTTGTAGAACAATTCTGGAGCCATGTATCCTAGTGTTCCTCGCACAGCTGTCATAGTTACAACATTATTTTTTACAGGACGTAGTTTAGCAAGTCCAAAATCTGAAACCTTGGGTACAAAATTTTCATCAAGCAGGATATTATGTGGTTTAATGTCAAAATGCAAGATTTGCATATTGCAGCCTTGATGTAAATATTCTATCCCCCGTGCCACTCCCACGGCGATCTCTTGTATATTACTCCAGTTCAATTTGGAATCATTGGGACACTCTGCAAATATGAACTTATCCAGAGAACCATTGGGCATGTAATCATAAACTAAGGCATTCTTTGAGGCTGTGGCACAAAATCCCACTAAACGAACCACATTAAGATGGTGAATTCTTCCAAGAGTTGCAACTTCATTGATGAAATCTGAGCCAGTAGCTTTCGATTTAGTCAGCATTTTGACAGCCACAAATTGGCCACTGCGCAATTTTCCTTTGTACACAGAACCATAACCTCCTTCGCCCAACATTTCCTTGAAATTATTGGTCATCTTCTTAATTTGTTTATAGGAGTACCTGATTGGAACCATGTTGTTGCGACTTTGGAGAAATTCTTCAATTGTATCATATATTGATAAGTGTCTTCGTCGGCATTTGTAGATGAGAAATGCGAAGAAGGGTATACTGCCAACTATGGCCCTTGCTCCAATGATCACTGCCGGAATTGACTCAAAGGAAAAAGCATTATAAGCAATAATGAATTCAACTGTTAACATGTATTTATCATTCATTGCTAAGCAAAAAATTGAAACCTTACATGGGATTTGCATACCATACCACAGGTTCGGCACTGTCATAGAAAAGAATATCGTCATTAGCAGATTAGATTTTAAGTATTAATTGTACTATTTAAATTAAATTGAAGCATAAACTATGTGGAAGAAGGTACATAAACAAGATAATAGCGAAAGATTAAACTTTGGTTTCCTATTTAAATATAAGGATGGCACAAACAAAAACAAAAACAAAAAAAAAAGGGAAAAAGGAAAAGTGTTGATCTAAATGGGAAAATCACACTTTGGTTCACTTATATTTAGTTCAGTAATTAGCAAAGTTCTTTAAGTTTACAGTACTGACACTTTTAGTCTCCTAAATTTGTTTTTGTGGCAAAACAATAACTTTTTATGAGAATTTACAGGTCACAATTGATTTCATAAGTAGTCGAACTCATTACTATTTTTTATTCCAAAAAAAAAAGAATTATTTTCATAAAATCTCGCTTTTGGTCGCCATTGTTTGTGATAAGGGATAAATTTAATCCCAAAATTATAATTTGACATTTTTATTCCCTAACTTTTTTCCTATGACCTTCGATTATCAACAAAGTCAACTATGTTCATTATGATTCAATTAAAGGACTTTAGTCCCTTAAAAGAAAAATTAAAGGACTGAAAATGTCAAACTATAAACTTTAGGGACTGTCTTTTATCTCAAACATTGAAAACCAAAAATGATATATTACAAAATATGATTTATATTTTGAAATTAAAAATTAGTAAATGACCATTGACTTCATATAAAGTCAACTACGACCTTTTTAAATTAAGGTAAAAAGTCCTAATTTTGTGAAAACATTCTCCTCAGAAAGAAATAAAAAAACCAAAACAATTGTTTATTGCATTTTAAAATTTAAACTTTCCACTAAAATTCTCCTCACATTGTCTTAAAAATAATTTCTCTCTAGCACATTTGTTTTTTTTTCCTCCTACACATTTTTTTTTACAAAAAAATTCTTATCAAAATTTTCATAATTTCTAATAAAAAATTTCTCAATTAAATAACAACCAAGTTTGTTTAACCTAAACATAAGGGACAAAAGTACAATTTTCATAATTGCTATTAGGGTTAGTGGGGCCAAAATTAAAATTAAAGTTCTTAATTTTTTTTTAAGAACCAGCGCACAATGTTAACTTTAGCAAGAAGCAGTGCATTTACCTTTACAACATACATTAAATAAATAAATATTAAAAAAACTAAAATTTATTTTTCTAATATTTCTTCACCAACTTGGGAATTTAATTTTAATTCATTAATCGGTCAAAATCAGGCCAAGATACATATAATTCTGGTGCTTGCTTCTCTTACAAACATCAGATTGAAAAAAGAAATGATTGCTTCTTATTTAGCTAAACTATTTTAGTATTAATGACCAAATCAAACTAGAGTTTTCAATTGAGGACAAATGTTATTTACATTTTTTATTTATCTCTATTATGTCTTTTTATTTATTGAAGAAGATTTTTTTAATTCAATTAATGTGGATTGTTTAATTTTAACTCAATTCATACATGACTTAATCTAATTTGACCAACTTTACATGGACGGCTGAGGTCTTGATTTAGGAGGCGTTTGTTTGGTGGGTTTGGGAAGAGTTTGGAATGAAATGGGGGTAAAAATGAGTGTTTGGTTGAGAGTGGTGGGTTTAAGAAAAATATTGGGGGTGGATTTTAACAAAATCCACCCCACCGGTGGGTTTGGGGGGAAAGTTTTTTGGAGAAGAGCTCAAAACGACATCGTTTTGAGTCAAAAAACGCCTGTCAGCGTTGATGTGAAGCCACATGTGCTTGGGGGTTGCAAACCTCTAATGGTTTGCAAGCTCCATTTTACTTTTTTTTTTTAAAACAAATTTCACTAACTTGTAAAAAATATTTTTCTCTACAAATTAACATGCAATTTAACTATTTTTTGAACAAGATATAATTTTCTTAAATATCATATAATATAAAATAATAATATCATTATTATAATTTTAATAATAAATTTATTAATATTAATATTAAATTTTAATTTTAATAGAAAATCAATTCTATTCCGTTACAAAATAATACCAAACAACATAATTACTATCATTCCATTCTATTCCAAGTCTTTCTTTTTATCAAATCTATTTTATTTCTAAACCCACCATTTATACCAGGCGCCCCCTTAATGTGTATTAAGTTGTTAGTGACCAAACTTATTAATGTGTATTAAGCTGCACTAGTTATAATAAATAATAAGTTGTACTTTCAAGAATTTACTCAAAGTATTGGGACGTAAGAGGGAGTATATATATTTTGAACTTTTTCTAATTTATTTTCCATACTTTTTTTTTTCTTTTCGTATAAAAATTATCCCGCCGAACAAAAACATTCTCCGATATATGCATAGAGGAAGTAATCATTAGATGCAGTTCCATGTAGGAAACAAAAACTAAAACTGAAAAAAAAAATTAAAAAATCAGAATAATAGGTCCTTTTGATCTTCTGGAATTTTATAGAATATTGGCTGCGTTTCCTGTGGATTCTTGGTTGGGCATATATTAGTCAAAAGCCCACAGAAAGAAAAACATCTTCCTTAATGAGTACCCCTTCTATCCAAAAAAATACTTCACTTTCAAAAAAGTTTTGTCAATAAAAAAGTCTAATTTCAAATAAAAATTTTATATTATTTTTTTATTAATAATAATATAATGTACTCAAGATTAAAAACTAAAAATATAAATATAAATATAAAATTATATATTTAATGAACACATTTGTGTCCTATGTACAATTTTTTTGTTTATTTTGAAAGACGGATTGAGGAAATGAATGATGCACTTACAAAGTGGGTGGGATGCTTGTCGCAGATAAGTAAGCTGAAAGCCCATTGCCATTGCGTGATGGATGTCTTGGAAAGAAATGTTCCCATTGCCTCTGCTACTAAAATCAAGAGACGGAAACGGCGAACGGATAATTCTGTAGATGGTGCACGTCTCTTCAATATCAGATGCTACCGTTGTCTTGGCTTTCCCGAATACCACATAACTATAAATGCTTTCAGTACCGGCGTCCGTGTGTTCAGAAAATTCATTCCCAGTCAGACAAGGAGAAGTATCTATATATAGAGGAGATTCAACCTCTTTTCTACAACTCAAGAATATAATTATATCATCATCATCATCATTGGATCCTAAAAAAGAGTAAAGTGGCACAGTGGAGCAATTGTTTTTCTGCACCCCAGGATCCACGACACGAATTGAATACGAGGTGGTGGTATGCTCAGTCGCCAGTAGACTCGCCACTACATAATATTTGCTGGAGTTGGGTCCTAAGTACAGCGCAGTACTATTTTGTTCGCAAGAGAGTGGTAAGTTGAACGGGTAAGTTGAACTAATGACGATCTCTCCACAACTGAATCGTTGATCAGAAGGAAAAGAATAGATTGTAGGCATCCAAGGAAAAGTTAAAGACATCCACATAACAGGGAAAACCAAAAGTAGCAAAGGAAAAAGAAAGTTGATCATCTTTGGTATGGCAACAAAGAAGAGATTAGACAACAGCAATCAGGATATCAGCTTCATTGCTTTCTTGTATATATATATATATATATATATATAGTTTTAGAGCTAATTTACGCGTCCCATCCACCGAAATAATGGCATACTGAGGTCATTGTGTCTTACTCTGTACCTATTTTCTAATTTGCTTTTGCATACTTACGATTTGAGTCCTCTCTAGTTGAATTTATATTTCACTCTTTCTCTATGACTTCAGTTTTTGCCAATTGTACACGTTGGAGCACGTGGAGTATTCATTTCCATGCAAAAGTGAAGGTAGCATCCTATAATTTTCCAGTCTGACACGTAATGTTCGAAAAGTAAAATTTTTCTGAAGAAAAAAAAATTAAATAACTTTTTATTTTATTTCAAAATTTAAACTTTACACTAAAATTCTTTTCATATTATTATTAAATAATTTCCCTCTAACACATTATTTGTTTTCTCTCGAAACACTTTTTTAAATAAAATATTCCCAATAAAACTTTCTCACTTTTTAATTAAAAAAAATTCAGACAGACTACTATCCAAACATACCCACACTCGCTATTTAGCATTTCACTTTTCTTCATGAATTATGCAGACCAGGGTCTACCGATTGCCAATCTCATTTCTATTTGTGTGGTTCTCTATGAAGGTGAGTAATTTAAATTTGGCAAAAATATATCATGTGGTTCCCATTCGTTTCCTTAAAATGAATTCCAACTAAATTGATAATTATCCCAAAAGTGATCAGAATGAAATAATGGGATGTCGGAATTTGATCTCAATGCCTGTTTGGATTGTATGCATAATCTTTTATAGTTCATAGGAAAAACCATAAGAGTAAATATATAGAGTTTTTATTGCTCTCTCATCATTTGAAAAGTAGTTGGCTTTCACAAGCCTTTTGTTTTTTTTTTAAGTCCATTTTCAAACAAAAGTTTTATATTTCTAACTAATTAACCTAAAATTTTATACTTTTGACTATTACATCACTAAAGTTTTATATTTTTTAAAAAAATATGAATTAAAATTATAAATTATAAATTTAATAATATATTAAATATGTTTTACATTATAATTAGAAAAAAATTATACCAAACGCTAAATGGACTTTTTTCTTTTTTGCGGGGAAAAGAGGAGTATTTAACTATACTCAAATGAGTTGCTAACTCCAATATTTTATTAAATTAATTTGAATTAACTGATCAATTTTTATTTTTTTTTAACAAGCCATTAACTGATCAATTGGCTAGCGGTTATTTGCTTTTATTTTTGTTTTTGTTTTAAATTTAATAATTTTAGCCAAAAAAAAAAGAGGAAAATTTGATGGAGTAAACTTAAATAATTGTTACCACTAATAGGTAACTCAGATTAGAATTGTTACAACTAATAGGTAACTAAGATTAGCATTAGGACTAGCTGCAAAGTCTTTAGCCAAGACTACTGTCAAATTGTTTCATTTGGGGAACAATGTTTAGAATGAGTATGCCTTCTGACAAGAAATTTCTCGAATTCTGTACCCGGCTTTGCTTGGAAATAAGTACTCCAATTTGAGCAATTCAGAGAATTTTCAGACAATTTAGTCATGGAGAAAGAGAGTGACAAATATTAGTAAACGAGTTAGGACCCAAATCACAAGTAGCAAAAGCAAATTAGACAACCGACATAGTATACCTTTATTTTTGTGGTGCAGAATAGCATGAACTTGATTTGTGAAGCTAAGGACAAGACAATGACCACACTCTATGCCATTTTTTACTTTTAAAAAAATGTATCTTTCTTCCCAATAATATTGAAGCTCAAGAAGAAAGGTGGCGCTTGTTTGGAAATTATACTTTAGCATAGCTATTTCAGTCCTTATATATGATAACTAATATACCCACTTAACTTGGTGAACTCAAAAGCAAGAGGAAGAAAAGCAATTGAAAGAAGATCAATAGTTCCAATCCAAGGTTATGCCTATATATATATATATATATATATATATATTAGATCATTAGCTCAACACTTGACTATTCAAAATAATTGGGTGAACCTAAAAATAAGAGGAAGAAAAGTAGTTGAAAGATAATCAATGGTTTCAATCCAAAACAATGGTTATGTCTACATACGTAAAGATAATTCACCGGCTCAAATATTTGTGTTTTGAAATGGAAGATATATTTTGATGAGAAAATAAAGAGATAACCAAATACAAAACTAGATCATACAATAATAATATTACCAGTCTGACTATATTCTATGTTGACGAATTATGAAGAACTAACTCTAGTATTATTGATCACTTTCACAAAGATGGCTTTGTAGATGAATAGACAGGAATAGTACTGGAACCTATAACAGTCAACATATTGTTTTTAAATTCATACTAACCCTAATGATTAAGGTCATTAGTCATCGGAGAAAGTCCGTGAAATATATTTTGATCCTACTATTACTGGGAAGGAAGCAAAATGTTCTACGTATAATTTCAAGATTGATTAATGTTTTTCATATTGTTTATTTATTTACATTTTAAAATATATTTTTGTATTTTTTAAATAATTTTTTTTATATTTTCAAAATCTTCTATATCACGCGTCTCACTTTAAAAAATATAAAAATAAATTTTAAAATGCAATTTTTTAGTTCTTTAAGCATGTGTATATGCTTGACCTCTTAGCATATGTACATGCAATTTTCCACTTCTTAAAAATAAGTGTAGCCTGACCTTTTAGCATATGTAGACAAATTATGAAGAAGGGATGATTACGAATAGTCAATTTTTTACTTCTTTTCCAACCAAACCAAACGCACTGAACCTAATCATATTCGAGTAGGGGCCGGGATTGACATTGACTTATGCAAGTTGACTGCAAGAGAGTTTCATTGTTTAAGGTGCATAGAGGGCGTGTATAAACAGTAAGTGAAAATATATTTTCACATTTTTTAAAGTAATAATTGTAAAATAGAAAATGCATAAAAAATTAAAATATTATTTCAGAAAAGGAAAATATGTTTTAAAAACCTATCTATATAGGTCCATAGATTACGTTGAAAAATATTTTTTTACTTTTTTTCATATAAATATTATAAAACAGAAATTTTTTAAAATATAAAATTTTAATTTTAAAAATATTGAAATACATTTTAAAACACAATCAATACATAATCTTAGTACTCTCTCTATGAAATTTAGAATTATATTTCAAATAATTAACTTATTAAACTTATAAATAATGATTGTATTTAATTGACGTGAATGTATATACATTTATAATAAAGTTCTCAAGTTAAAATTTAAAACAAGTAAAAGAAAATTTATTTTTTAAAAATAACATTGTGGAAAAGGTGTGTGAATAGTATAAATATGACTCTTTATTTTGAAATAATAAAAAGAGAAAATAATAATAGGTGGAAGAAAGTACTTATTTGACTTTTCTTCTGGAATATTTAAACCGTGTTAGATAAGTAGTTGTCATTCCATTTCTATTTGTGTGACCACTTCTTTATTTGACTTGGTCCTTGAAGGCGAGTAATTGAAATTTGAAGAAATTCCTATGAAGATCTCATTGTTATCTTTTCATTTTCTTTGATTAAATTCCGACTAACCCAGAATTGGCCGAAGAGTGATAGAAACCAATAATTTTCTTTTCATTTTTTTTAAGTGCCGGTGTTAGTTGAATTTTGGGTCCCTCGTATGGGAGGACGCACTAAGAGTATCACAAACATTTTTTTATTGCTGGATTTCGAAGTTAGTGGCGTTTCTTGGTGCTATCGGCGAGGCTTTTCTGCTGCAGGGTTTTGATGTCCTAACTTAGGCAAAGGGTCAAGTATGGTGATACGCAACTTAAGGCCGCGCAAAGATAGAAAAGATCGACTACACGAATTTCTATGGTCTGTTTCTTCTATTCATACTGAGGAGAGTTGTGCAAGTAGAGACTGATAAATTAGGATTTTTATTTTCTTAGTTAGTTAGTAGTTAGGAGATATCGGTCCCACTATATCTACTGGGTTATGCCGGTCCCGTTTGAGCGGAATTTTGCTTAACCAACCCCTACTACGTTTAGATTCATTGTGTTAGGGCTCGTCCATTTAAAGCTCGTCCTTCTATGAACCCTATATGTAATGTGTTAATTTGGGTATTCTAACGTTAATATAATCAGTTTGTTTTGGGGGAAAAAAAAGAAGCTAAACCTCAAATTGATCAAGAAAAAAGTAAAATAAAAGAATAACGATCATAAAAAATCATGATCATGTATGACCTAAAAAGAGTCCACTTTTGAATAAAAATCTTTTATTACCCTAATTAATAATGATCATGTATGACCTAAAATTAAAAGGATAAAAAGAAAAAATTGTATTAAATTCAAAATGAACTCTTTTTTGAGGACAAATAGACTATAATATTTATGATTGAATGCCATCTATTTTTTCAAAATTGTAATGAATTTTTCTTTTTAGTTTGATAAATTTATGTTCTTTTTTCAGTTGTTTCTCACTTCATAATAGTTGACTTTGAATCAATGGGACTATTAGTTATTTTCTTAAACAACAAAATTCTTTTGAAACTTTCACCAGAAAACAACAAGATTTATTTGATACTTTCACCAAATATCAAGAAAGGTGGATGTAATTAGCTCTAATACTTAATTCGCAGTTGCCGTAACTATCAAACTCATAATTAAGAATTAAAACATTAGACTTTATATTATTGTACTTTACCAAATAAAATAAATATTGTGATAATCACACCAAAACATTCGCATTGATGACCAATGAATTTGGTTAGAATTTTATGGTGTCTTTTGTAAATATGACTTACTATTTTACATACATTAATTTCCGAAATATTGTTTCCATTGTAAAAAATTTATAAGAGCAATTTAGACTTATACTATCTCTTAAAGGAGTATAAATATCTAAAAACATCCGAAATGCTTACTAATTGATTGGTTCTCCTGTAAATCCTTTTAAAAATGATTTTAATGATATACTCCCATCATCATTAAAAAAAGAAAGTACTTTTAACTTAGTACAATTTTTTTAAAAGAATTTCAAAATACAACATATTTAATATACTATTAAATATATATATTTATTTTTATTTTTTAATTTTAATTATACATTGTTATTATTAATAATGTAATACAATAATCTCATACAAATAGTAAATTGTTTTCTTAGAAACAAAGAAAAATTCTAAATTTTTTTTTTCAACACCAATAGAGTATTATAAATAGAAAGTTATTTAAAAAATTATGACAATTAAACAGTTTTTTGCGAGTTTTGAATATTTATGTGCTTGGTTGAGGGGTTTTGGGGAAAAGAAATGGGAATGAATTGAAAATTGGGTGCTTTAAACAATAAATTCATATACCCACTTAAGGAGAATGATTCTTTGAACAATAAATTCATATACCCACTTAAGGGTATCTTTCATATCCCCCAAAATTGGGAAGTATGAAAGTGGTTGACCTCAAATTTATTAGTATTATTATTATAAATAAATTAAGATTAATTGAATTAATAATTAATTAACTTAAAATTGTAATGTAATATTATAAATAATAATTAATTAAACTAATTAATTAATATTAATTAATATAATTAATATTAATTAATTAAGATTAATTTAATCAATAATGTTTTTAATTAATAATTAATTAATTTAATATTATAATAAATAATTAACTAATATTAAATCATTAATTAATACTAATTATTATAAGAAATATAAATTAATTTATAATTAACTTATTATTATTAATTTATAATAATTAAATTAATTAAGATTAATTTAATTAATCATTAATTTACTTAATATTGTAATTTGATATCATAATTAATAATTAATTAAACTAATTCATTAATATTAATTATTATAATTAATATTAATTAATTTATAAATAATTAATTGATAATATTAATTAGTTTATAATTAATTACTTACTTAAGATTAATTTAATCAATAATATTTTATTAATAATTAATTAATTTAATATTATAATGAATAATTAACTAAAACTAACTAATTAATTAATATTAATTATTATAATTAATTTATAATTAATAACAATTAATTTATAATTAACTTATTATTATTATTATTATTAAATATCATAATTAGTTTATTATACTACACTTTGGAATTTGAAATTTCAAATAAAAGTTAACCAAATTTCCAATTTTAAAGATTTAGAAAATCAAAAACTATTATTGGTAATTATAATCATTTTCTAATACAAACCAACTAATGTAATTATAATAAAAGAACAAATTATCATTTTCATTATCTTTTTCATTCCTTTAAACAAACCAAACGTTAGTAGTCTGTCCCATCTTTAAGAAATTCTCAAAAAGTCTCAAAAAGCCGTCACACATCACGGGGCTGCATTTGCAATCTCTATAGTGTTTCACGTTGGCAATCCCCTCAAACATTGACACAAAATAACTGTTAACTAAACTCAAATTAGTATTAGGATTAGTTACCTATGTTTGGATTCTCTTCTATATGAAAATTTCATATTGAAATATGTACAAGTTTTTATGAAACTTTTTTACAAAAAAAAGTATTTTGAAATGAAAATAATATATATATATATATATATATATATATATATATGTTGAAAGAAATTTTTTCTTAAAATAATGTAAAAAAATTGGGAAATTTACGAAAATGACACCTTTGACCATTGACTTTACAAAAATAGCACCTTGCTTTTTTTCTTTTGTGTTATAGCACTTCTATGCACAAAATTACTTCAACACCCTTCTCTTGTACGCGAGAAACCAATGCACATTGAGCCACCGTTCTTCTTCCACAATCAATTCTTGAAACCACTGGATATTCTTAATTTCTTGAAGCTAAACCGTCGTCTTCACACCTTTCTTCACATTTTCAATTTTCGAATTCTGCAACCTTTTTCTCTTTCATTTCCTTCCAAAACTTTCGTTGTTTTACGCCTCAAGTATTTTGAAAAAGCAAAGTGCTAAACATTCGAAACACACTCAATGGCACGCACAAAGGGAGGAAAACCATCGGCGATGATTAAGAAGACACCCGCGACGGAGAAGAAACAAGTACAGCATCACGCGGTAAGTATGAGTAAATTTTGTTCCAAAATTGATTATTTCATTCATCCTACATAGTGTGTGTGGATGTTGTGTATATAGATTTGAAATGGGTTGTCTGAATATGGTCGAAACTGGTCCAGCAGGGGGTCGATGATAAGTCGAGCCCTAAGTCGAGCATCACTCGACCTCCTGAAAAAGTCGAGTTTATATTCGAGCTCCTAGTCGAGTTACCGGTTGTTCAACGCTCCTGTTTTTTTTTAAAACATTATATTTCGGTCGAGTAAAGAGTCGGGTCAAGGGTCGAGCAAGCATATTAAATTTTTGATTTCAGAACATTCCATTTTTAGTCGAGCTCATAGTCGAGTATTTAGTCGAGCATGAAATAGGAAGTTGTCCTTCGTAACTGTTCCGTCATAGTCGAGTTAGTAGTCGGGCATATAGTCGAGCATGAAAGCTAATTTGCTTTTTAAGATTTTTATGTTTTTAGTCGAATTTGTAGTCGGGTATATAGTCGAGCAGGATACAGAAATTTTATCATTCATAACCTTCTGTTTTAGTTCAAGTTAGTAGTCGGGCATATAGTCGAGTATGAAAGAGAATTTGCTTTTTAAGATTTTTATGTTTTTAGTCGAGCAGATAGTCGGGTATATAGTCGAGCATAGACAGAAATTTTGTTCTTCAAACCTCTTCTTTTATTGGTCTAGTTAGTAGTCGGACACATAGTCGAGCAAGCGTATTCGTTTTTTGTTTTCATATCCAACCTTGTATTTATGGTCAAGTTATTAGTCATGTAAGGAGTCGAGCATAAAACAGAATGTTTAATTTTCAGAACCTTTTGTGTTATTCCGAGCTATTACCAGTTCTAATTTCTTCTATTTTGCAAATTTATTAATCAGGACCCTCTGACGGAGCAAATGGTCGTTCAGTGTGATTCAATGCAAAGATATCGCAGTATTGCTACTACGAGGCTAATATGCAGAGAATTAGGTTCAAACTAACACAATCGCAAAGGGACATACTTAGAAGGGTGAGTAGCCTTGCTGGAATTGCGCTGGATTATGAGCATACGTTTTGGTGCAAACAGATGATCCACAGCGACCTATTGAGGCAACTTAAGGTAGACGAGGTATTCCAAAAGGACGGAAGCCTATTCTTTAATTTCGCTGGGAAGAAGGTTAAATTTGGGCGAAGGGAGTTCGCACTCATCACTGGGTTGAAGATGGGCGACTTTACCCGTGAATACGCGAAATTCCAGGCACCCGATGGCCCAAGTTTGATTAGCAAGTATCTAAACGGAGAAGGTAGGCACAATGAAACAACATACGCTGATGTTTTCAAAGCCTACGATCAAATAAATGCAAGCTATTCGGACGAGGTTGTTGTGTCCCTCACCTTGCTATGGCTATACACGTCTATAATTGGGGAGCAAAAGAGGAACCATATAGATGACAAGGTGGTCCATTTGGCCTGTAATTGGCAGAAGTTTGATGAAATGCCGTGGGGCGAAGAATCTTTTCGTGTGACTACGGATAGTGCTAGAAAGGCTATGGCCAACGCCTTGAAGCAATCGAGGGATCTCGATAACAGGACATACACCGTTGGCGGATTCCCAGTTGCTCTAGGGGTAACAAATTAATAGTGACAACCGATTTATTTTTAACTGTGTTCTGATGTTTACATAATTAATTTTTTCTATTCTGAATCGCAGGTGTTCGCCTATGAATTGATGCCGCATTTCGACCGATTCTCTTTAGTTGAAAAGGTCGAAACCCCTGGAGGTAGGCCAAGGATGTTCAGGTGGAAGGCGGTGAAGAGCCACAGATCTGTCCAAGAAAAAAATGCCGTTTGGTCCAAAAAGCTACTTAGCGGAGAGGTATTAGTTAATAATCAGACGAAATAATTTCCTCGTATGTTTGCGTTTTAAATAATGTGAGGTATCAATTATTTCCACATTCAATGTGCTGCAGAGAGTTAAATTCACACCAATAACTCCAACTCCGGAAGAAGTTGCCAATTTTTTGAGTTGGGAAGAAGAAGAAACCGGAGAGGCCGCCAAGGATTTCTTTGTCGAGAAGAAGAAGAAGAAGACGTGCATCCTCCCAGAGATTCACAAGAGGCTCGTCGGCCTTCAGTGAGTCAGATGATCGAACGGCAAGAAAGGGCGGAGGCTCGAATAGCCGAATTGGAATCCACAGTTAACAGTCTAGCCGCAACCGTTCAACATCTGACTCGCACTCTCGAGCAAGTGATGGAGGGGAAAGAAGGCAAAGCTGATTCGAAGAATAAGGCGGATTTGAAAGCGTTGGTGCCTGTTCACCAACCTGAGGTAGCACACAAGACTCCATCCGTTCCCGTCATTGTTGAAATCGAGACTTCTCCCTCAACCCCGATTAAGGACAAAGGCAATAAGGATCATGGGGTTGGTCAGAAGGATGTTTCGGGTGGTATCAACTTGGCACCGATCCTTGCCATTGAGTATCCGACTCCCCCTCCATCTTTGGTTCCGGCGCGGTTTAATTTCCATGATTTCCAACCTGGTCCGGAAGATATTAAAGACATGCAAAAGTGGTTGAAGCCGACGAAGCGGCAATTCTTGTGGACTCCAATTTTTGACCTTGATTCGGATTTGCTCAAGAAGCTTCTTCGTGAAAATGAGTGGCTTTCCAATGAGGTAATACTCTGTTGTTCTTCCATTCATCGTTAGGCAATGTGAATATATTTGTTCTAATCCATGCAATTCGGGTGTTTTTTCTAGCATTTGGATTTGTACACATCCATGCTGCGGAAAATGATCCTCATAATAGGCCGCAAAGATGTTTCCATTATGGAAACGCATTTTGATATATTCCTTTTTTTTGTGAGGGCTTGTATAACTGAATTGAAATATTGTGGTATTACCTTGTGGGCACAGATTGGAATGAAAACATTATATACGACCCAGCAGGATCCCACGCACGAAGATTTGGCCTTGAAACAATTTGTGGGTTCAGTTCCGTACGAGATTAACTGTCGGACGGTGGACCAAGTTTTGTTCCCGGTCCATGTCAATGGAAATCACTGGATATTGGTGAGAGCGGATATCCATCAACACACGTTCCACGTGTATAACTCACTGGACCAAGAAGGGATGGGGCCAAAATTGAAGCATCTCGTGCAAACCATGCCGAAGATACTAAAGGCATGTGAACTTCCGAGCATGGATACTTGGCAAATCGTCATTGAGCAGGGTTTACCACGTCAAGAAGCAAGGTTAGTAATTCCGGCAGCGTTAATATGTTTGTGGTGCTTCATTGTTTTATATTTTTCTTTGGAACTAACAAAATACGATCGTTTCCTTTAGCGGTGGAACCTGCGGGATCTTTGTCTTGAAATGGGCTGAATATCTGGTTCACGGGGTCCCACTGGGGACGTTTTTTCTGGACTATAAGTCTGTAATAGATGTGCGTACTGAGATAGCTACCGCACTATACATCCATGCACGATAAGAGGACCGGCGAAGATGAAAGCAGTCCAAAAAAATACGTAAAAATTAGAGTAGCGTTGTAAATACAATTTTTTCCCCTCACATTTATTTGTATATAGCTAAGTCGACTCATAGTTGAGACTTGTAAATACATTTATTAATGTGAAGTGTCAAATTGTCCAATTATCGCTCTATGCAATGGCACAAACATTTAGTTGATGGTACATTTACAAGTACTTTTTGGTCTAGTTTACATTCGATCACATATTCGAGTGTGTAGTGATGAAGCAAGGAGAGTTATTATGTAGTCGAGTTTATAGTCTAGTAATATTCGAGTAGGAATCAGAATTTCACGAATAGTCGAGTTTCAAGTCGATTTTATAATCGAGTTAAATTCCCAAACTTAGTCGAGTTTTTATTTAGTCGAGTTGATAGTCGAGTCAACCTTCGAGCAGGAAACAGAACTTCCCAAACTTTGGCTTTATTAAATTTAGTCGAGTTTTAAGTCGAGCAGATAATCGAGTTATATTCACTAACCAACTCGATTTTTTATTTAGTCGAGTTTATAGTCGAGTCAACCTTCGAGCAGGAAACAGAACTTCCCAAACTCTGGCTTTATTAAATTTAGTCGAGTTCTATGTCGAGCAGATAGTCGAGTTATATTCACTAATCAACTCGATTTTTTATTTAGTCGAGTGATTAGTCGAGTCAACCTTCGAGCAGGAAACAGAACTTCCCAAACTTTGGCTTTATTAAATTTAGTCGAGTTGTAAATCGATCCGATAGTCGAGTTATATTCACTAATCAACTCGATTTTTTATTTAGTCGAGTGACTAGTCGAGTCAACCTTCGAGCAGGAAACAGAACTTCCCAAACTTTGGCTTTATTAAATTTAGTCGAGTTGTTAGTCGATCCGATAGTCGAGTTATATTCACTAATCAACTCGATTTTTTAATTAGTCGAGTGATTAGTCGAGTCAACCTTCGAGCAGGAAACAGAACTTCCCAAACTTGGGCTTTAGTAAATTTAGCCGAGTTTTAAGTCGATCATATAGTCGAGTTTAATAGAAGAAAACAGGTCGTGCTTTTATTCAGTCGAGTGTTTAGTCGAGTCATGAATCGAGCAGGATTGAAATTTGCTGAGAGCAATTGAATTTAAATTTGCTGAGAGCAATCATTTCTTCTTGATGAACACAACTTCTGATAATCCTTCCCGATTAAAATGAAATAAAGACCAACAAATTGTTGCAACGTGGGATAACAATAATAATTGAAAAAATGGCATAAATTGGAATGGATTGAAAAAATGGCATAAATTGAAAAAATAGCAGAAGTGTATTTACAATGAACGCAGGCTAATTACTTTTCTACCCTAGATTGGAATGGATTCGGGCAAGTTTTACGGTTATGACCAATCCCTCCACATCGACCACATTTCTTTGGAATTCTTTCCTCATTCGTTGAAGGGATTCTCTGTTTCTTGCGTCTACCACTTTTAGACCTCGGTTCAGGAGGACCTAATTGAATAGTCGTAATTTCTTCAGGCACAAGCCACTCCTGAAGTTCACCAACCGGGATAATGGGATCTGCATAAGCGGATTTGAGTGCTTCAGTAAAATAAAATGGCGAGTATAGAGAATAATGGTCACTTTGCGCCGACGCGGCGACCAATGCATGAACACATGGGAGTTGATCCATGTCAAACACTCGACACGTGCACAATCTTTGAAGCAAATCGACAGTATAAGTACGATTTGCTATGTCTTGCACACACCACCGGTGTATATCGACTGGTTCAACGACATGAGATTGTGCCGCTCGCATCCTAGATGAAAGCTCGTTCTCAATATAAGGGGTTGTATGTGTTTTCATCTCGGCCGCAGCTGTCCGCCTTTCATGGTACCATCTTTGAAGCGTGCTCCGAATGTACTCTACCAAACAATGAATTGGTAGTTCCCGTGCATCCTTCAACAATGCGTTCAGACATTCAGCAATGTTAGTGGTCATTATAGTGTATCGTCTCCCATTAGAATGTGTCCTTGACCACCGCTCAATGCCAACCTCTGTTAAATACTCGCAGAAGCGTGAATCTTGTAAGGAAAGAATTCTCCACATCTTATTGAATTCGGCAAGAGTGTATGCCCTTGCTGCCTTAAAGTATATAGGGAGGGCCTCTTTGTGTTTGAACATTGCTCTCAAGTTGTTGCTCAAATGATAGATACACACTCCATGGAAGGCGTTGGGGAAAACACGTGCGATACCTTTGGCTATGCTTTTATGCCTGTCGGACACAAACGCCAATCCATCGATTTCAACACCTATTGCAGCTTTCAACTTTTCCATAAACCATTCCCACGAGGCGTCATTTTCTGAATCCACCAAACCCCAACCGATCGGGTACACTTGGTTGTTACCGTCCATGCAAGTGGCAACAAGCAATGACCCTGGGTATTTCCCTTCAAAAGCGTGCATCAATCGCAAGAACCGGTCGCATCTGATATAAATCCACGAAGTGATGCTCCCATTGCAAAAAAAGCATATTTGAAACTATGATCTTCGTCCATCTCGAGATCAGTGAATGTACCTGGATTACACGCCCTCAACATGTGCAAATAAGATGGTAGTATTCTATATGAATCCTCAAATCCACCTCTCATCTGATATTGTATATTCACACCCAACTCTTGACGAATGTCTACCATGATTTCGGCGGGTTTATATGGCCGACAAATTTCTTGATACTTACATTTGATCCACGATCCTATTACTTTACTGGTTGCCTGACGATTATCACAATGCACAAGTGATAACTGACATGTATGGGTATTTTCAAATTTATTGACCTTCCAAGCACCCGAGTTTCCAATGGAAGATGCGTTTAGCTTCCATCCGCAATTGCTATGCGTGCATCGTATGTACCAATACTTGTGACTTGCTCTGACCACCTTTCACTCGTAGAAATATTTCACAGCAAGCATACTCATTCTCAATTGCAATTGCTGTCTCGTTTCGAAAACATCATTGATCGCAACATCGACAATGGCGGCTAATCTGTCCGAAGAAGTCCCACTATTAGCATGCGATGAGCTTGTCAGCTATTGGCAATGGGGGGTTGCTCGAGCATGGGTTTGAACTGGATTGACAGGCACATTTGTCTCCGGTTGCTTGGACGAAGTATTTACATCTTCCACAACTATGATTTTTTCAATGATTTTTTCAACCGGAGTATTTACATCAATCCTGGGTCCAAGATCATGAACTTCCTCTTCAAAAATTGGTTCGACAAAATTGTTTGGCGGAAGAGTATCATTAGTCCATAACAGACTGTCGCCACCCAATCGCTTTATTGGTGAATTGCTAGCACCATCTTCAGCACCATCTTCAGCACGTGATGCTTCGGTCTCAGCACGAAGGGTAACACATATTGAAATCCGTGCATTTTCAGACCGTCTAATAATCTCATTCAAAAAGCATTTGACATGGTAATCAGTCTTGTGGGAAGAGGGGAAATTTTTGGCAGGTATTTAGGTACATATTCGAGGACCAATCTATCTTCAATCTCCATATCTAATTGTATAACAGAGATTATGAGATTCACTAGTTCCTTGAAGCTTGTGTCTTCTGTCAACAAAAGAGTTTCGACCCTCTTGTAATTTATGAAGCTTCGTTCATTTGTACTAGGATCAACGTTCCATTTTCCGTCATAAAGAACGTGTACAGACCATGTAATGCCGTGTGACATCCCTACATTCAAAACCAAAACAATCAATAAACAACGATTTTACATCAAACAAAAGAACATTTTAAAAATTAAGGGCATCAACAAAGCAGCAGGATCGTTGAAGGGCTCTCAATAATTGAGAAAATTCATTCCAACCACAGTACTCGACTAATAGCTCGACCTTGCACTCGAACTACTATAATGCTGGACACTTTATATAGCTCTATTGGAGTACTCGACTAATATATCGACTAAATACTCGACTTCCAATGACTCGACCTAATACTCGACCATCCACTCGACCTATTATAAAGCTGAAACTTTATCTAACCCTATCAGAGTGCTCGACTAATATACCGACTATGTACTCGACTTGACACTTGACTCGACTTAATGCTCGACTGAATGATCGACCCAACTACGTGTGCAACTTTATGCTCGACTTAGTGATGGATATATTGCTCGACTATTTTTTCTGTACCATTCACAAACCCAGTTTAAAAAAACGCAAAAAATCAAACTAACCTCCTGCTAAATGGGCGAGAACAAGTGCGATTGCTTGCAGACTATTTGAAACGTGATTGCTGCAGCATTTAATAATGGCGTGAGAGAACAAACTTTGTTCACATCCGATGGGGTGTGACAACCCTTCTCTTGAAGTATTTATAACTAAGCTCTAAAATCTTGGGTCGAAGAGTAGTCTATAACGTGGTAATCGACCAAAGAGGCTCTAAAACGTTGAAGTCAAGAGTAGCAAAGCAACAGGAGTGAAACAATCTGTGGCCTTAGAGAGCGTTCTTTAACTCACAAAAGAAGAGAAGAAGAGAAGGGTGTTCTGGTCACTTTTTTTATGGAAGTGCTATAACACAAAAGAAAAAAAGCAAGGTGCTATTTTTGTAAAGTCAATGGTCAAAGGTGTCATTTTCGTAAATTTCCCAAAAAAATTTGGTGAAAATTTAAACTCAAATAAAATAAAAATTGCTTTGATGTTTTATATATATATTTTTTGTTAAATAGCAAAACAAGCACACATATTTATGCTAGACTTACTGCCAAATTGTTTTATTTGTGGAGCATATATTTAGAATGATTATGCCTTCTGACAGGAAAATTCTTGGATTCTCTATGCACCTTTGCTTGGAAATAGTGCTCCAATTTGTCCAACTCATAGAATTTTCAAACAATTTAAAGGAGAGGGACATTATTAAACGAGTCAGGACACAATTCACAAGTTAGAAAAGCAAAGAAGAAAATAGATATAGGATAGGACAATGCCCCCAGTATACTGTTATTTTTGTGGTGCAGAAGAGCATGAACTTGATTTGTGAAGCTAAGGATAAGATAATGACCACACTCTATGCCATATTTTCTTCAAAAGTATATCTTTCTTCCCAATAATGAAGCTCAAGCAGAAATTTCTTGGGGGGTGGTTGCATGGAAATTGTACTCAGCACTTGATAGTCAAAGTAATTGGGTGAACCTAAAAGTAAGAGGAAAAAGAGCAGTTGAAAGATCGTCAATAGCTTCAATCCAAAACAATGGTTATGCCTATATACGTATATTTGCTCATTAGCTCAGCAATTGATTTGTGAAAGTAATTGGCTTTTTATGTCAGTGAATGGTCGAATTGTTGTAATAATCACTAATAATTACTATGGATAGTAGGAATTTTTGTTTAAAGTACTCTTTTTATAAAGAATTTTTTTTAAATGAACTTTTTTTTAAATGAATGAAATAACTTTGAATACTTAGTAGTAGAATAAACACTTTTTTTTCTTTTGTGTGTGTGCGTGCACAATTTTCTTTTGAAATCTGTATCTTTCTTCCATCAATGAAGGCCAGAAAAAAAAAATTCTAGGGCGGTGATCCATTGAAAATTCTACTCTTTAGTGTTTTGAAGATATCCTTTAATTTAGTATATTTTTAGCACATAACATACCCGAAAAGTAATCTCTAGTTTCAATTGAATTGACCTAAAACTAGAAGAAAACGAATGTAAAAGAAATTAAAATGATCAAGATAAAGAGTTTGAACATCAATTCTTTGGAAGAGTCCATTATATATTGAAATAATTATATTTAAAGTGAAAATGATATTAGATAATTAGAATAATCGTTATCTATTAATTTTGACTATGTAAATATCATATTAATTATTAAAAAAAGAACACTAAAAAATATATATATCCTCACTCTATATACTACTTTTCATTTAAAAGAAAAATTGAAACTTGTGCTTTATTGTGTTTTACCCTAGAAACCACCCTCCACTTTTCTCCCTCTTTGTTCTGTTTTTATTTCAAATAATAAACCCAAGAGCTATGTTTAAGGTCAACCATTAAATTTATAACTTATCTTAATTAGATGTGTTGATTTACCTTGATAAGTTACAAAAGCTCGTAATTTTAGAGATTCCAAGAATCAAGTCAAGCTATGTTCCGAAATAATTAGTTCAAACTATGTTCCAAAGTTATTTTCATATCCTCAGACAAAAATATACTAGTCTACATCCTATATTAATTAGCAAATTATGAGGAAATGACTCCAATATTAATGGTATTTCAGCTTGACTTACTTTGAAGTACCACTAATACTTAAAAGTCAGACGTGGAAAAAATCCATTAGAATATCAGCTTTTCGGTCCTCCATTTATATTTGTGTGGCTACGTCTTGCCTTATTCTTGAAGGGAGGTGAGTAATTATTTGGCAAAATTTCTTTGTGGTCCCAATTGGTTTCCTTTCATTTTCTTCAATATGAATTCCGACAAAATCATAAGCCGGAAGGCTTTTGGAGAGCCAAACTTTACTGTTCATAGGGGCAATCAACGCGTGCAAACTGTGTGATTTTTTTACTATTTCATGAACAGTATTTACTGTTCATGAAATAGTTTTTTTTAAAGATGCTGCGGTTTATTCATACGGTAGTAGCAGAATTGGCTGATTATTCAACGCTTGCGGCAGTAGTTGGGGGGCGACGCTATTCAACGTATGCAGGTTAGTTTCACGCCATGGCCTGAGGTGCGAGTTAGAGATTTAGTTCTAGTTTCTTTCACCAGCGCCATTAAGAGTGGCCACTTGAGATGAAAGATCACTTTCAGATAAGATTAATGACCCGATATAATTGGGCTTTTGTATTTTTGTCTTTTCGGTTGATCCTAAGTCGTCTAGATTTTCAACCCTTCCCGCTAGTCGGGTTTCTTCCTCGCACGTCGGGGTTTAAATAGTTTTTCTTCCTCGCATGTCGGGGTTTAAATGGTTTTTCTTCCTGTTTATCGGGTTGCCCCTCGTGAGTTTTTTCTGCCCCTTGAGGGCTTTTGGCCTCATGGGTTATCGCGCTAATATCCAGTTGCAACACCATAAGGATTCCTTAGCCCTTGTGGCTATGTAAATTGGCAATTCTTGCCTTATTAATACACTATCTTTCAGAAAAAAAAAAAGAATTCTGACAAAATTGACAAGTGGGCCAAAAGTGATCGAGACGGAATAAAAGGAGTATTCGATGTTCCACCAGGCTACACAAAATTAAGTTAGTAGGGGCGATTCCGCGTGCGCACCAAATTTACTTATTTATTTATTTTTAAGTTCTAAGTTCTATGTTCCTATTCAAAAGGATTGTAGTCCCTCTGTTTTAGGTTTTGGTTCCTTCTTCAGGGAGGGTTTTGTTACTCTTTCGTGGAGGTTTCTTTTGGTTTAGAATAAAGTTCCTCATGTCAAACTCCCACCAAGATCGTATGCCTTAGCTAGGCGGAATGTAAATCGAGGGATATACACGAATTGGCAGAGGCCTGAGGGAGAGAACCAACAGGCCAAATTCCAAGATAGACCCCCACAATATTTCAGTGGAAAATCTGCCCCAGAACCTATGTTGCCGAAGGATTTATCCCCACGTCACCTCAATTTTACCAATTCGCTTATGCTCCTAGGGCCTTTGTGAAGGTTTCTTGTTACTCCCTTTGGGACAGATTGTGGATCAAGCTTGGACAGCGGGGTATTCGATGTTACAAATAGCGTAAAGAATGGCGGCAGATGCGGTTAATTTTTATCCGACAGCTCTACATGTTGATTGCGATGCTCCCGTAAAGGTCAACAAGTTAGATTTTTAAGTCGCTTAACTATGTTAGTTAGGCGATGTTGCTGTTACCGATTATGTGAATCGGTTTAACTTTTCTTAGTTTCACTGTGTGAACTAAAATTCGTTTTGCCAGTGGGCAAATATGTAAATGTATTGTTTGTTATTATAAATATAACTATTGCTTTGTTTTTTTTTAAAAAAAAGGAATAAAAGGAGTATCGGAATTGGATCTCAATACCTTCAGAAAATGTAAGCAATATCTTCTATAGCTCAAAGGAGAAATCTTTGTTCTTATCTTTACTTTTGTCTAAATAAATATATTTCAATATAGTAGTAGTATAGAGCTTTGATAAGTAAGAGAATAAAATTTTACTAAATAATAAAGACTGACCCCTAACTCTTAAATGAGTATAGATTGAACCACACCTAAAAGAATGCTAGAATAAAAAAATGAGTCACAAGGTAAATTATAACTAGGAAAAGTTTTTTTTTTTTTTTTGGGTGGTGGAAAAGGGAATCTGCAAACTAATGTCTTCCTTCCTTCCTTCCTTTTATATTTTATAACTTTACTTCCAATTCTACTTTTTTTCTTTAATTATGATAATTTCCTCTTTTTCGTTAAGAATCGCATCTCATTGTCTCCTTATAAACATCTTTTGAGTTACTTTGAAATAAGTAGAGATTATTTAAAAGAAATACAAGATTCTATTTTTGACAATAATCTACTTGTTTGTACTTAAGAGACTAAATTAATACGTTTTACCAAACAAATATTTGATTATCAATTTTATCGATATAGTCGATTTCATAAAAAAAAATTCATTAATCAAATGACTTTTTTTTTATAAATACGAGATATTTAAATCATACAAGTAAAAAAAATTATTAAAAAAAAAGAAGCAAAACCCAAAATTTTCACTAGCTGGCTAAATTAAATAAGAATTGTGGAGAATGCTGAAAGTATTTTCCCTGTTCTCTATTTAGGATCGGGTTATAGTATCTCTATCTTTAGCCAGTACGTCAATCACTCAATTTTTTTTTTTTTATGAACATAATAAATCTTTGCAAGTTGAAAGCCAGAATTTACAGAAGTATTAGCCCACTATAGATAATCGGTGGTCGTTATTTACATTATAGTACGAGCTCCAGTAAATTCATTTGTACGTATACATCAGTGCCTTGGATTGGAAAAAAGAAATTTGAATGTTTCCTTTTTCAATCATAGAGGATTGAGAATTCGCAAATATTTCAGGTTGTGAAAATTTGTGATAGTTGAAGTTTTTTACCACAAGACAAGACTCCATAGATGGTTGTCAGAATCAGAAAGCTCCAATAACAAAACAGCCTTTTGTAATGTTTATGTTAATGGAATCTTGAAGAAATAACTATGCAGTACTATGAATTGCGGTTTGGTATCCCGAAACAGTAAGACATTCGCTAGGATTTTCCTAGTCATTGGACTATCAATACCTGCATATCCCTATAATGGTTTGCTCAAAAGTGAACCTTTTGTACATTTTTATTGCATACCTACAGCTTCATTGATAAAAAAATTCATTCTGCTTCAGAAATCACTGCCAATGCAGAACTCAAAGGACTCCTGTGCTCATTTGGATCTGCTGAATTGTTTGCATTGCTTGAAGTAAAAGGATTTGGTGGAAGGCTTAGATTATCTCCATTTCCGTCTAGCATTTGAAGCACAAATGTTATTGAAGGGCGATTCACCGGGTTCCATTGTATACACCAAAGCCCTATAATTGCTAACTTCTTAGCAACCTGATCCTCCCCATCCTCCTCAACTTGAATTCTCAACTCTTCTCCATTAACAAGATGTTGATAAACCCATTCGGGGAAATAGACTTGGCTAACATGTTGCACAGTGGCATCAATATTCTTTCTTCTTCCCACCATTTCAAGCAATAACATTCCAAAACTATAAATATCAGATTTGTAAGACACATTGCCAAAGTGCCTGGAGAAAACTTCAGGCGCAATATAGCCCATTGTTCCTCTTGCGGCTGTCATAGAAACAGCACTTCTTCCTTTTTCACACAACTTAGCTAACCCAAAATCAGATATCTTTGGATTATAATCCTCATCCAACAAGATGTTGTGTGGTTTGATATCAAAATGGAGGATCCTCTGTTCGCATCCTTGATGGAGGTACTCGATCCCTCGGGCTATGCCAATAGCGATTTCTTGCAACCTCCCCATTCCAAGTGTATGATGCTTTTGACCATCCGGAAATATGAACCTGTCCAGAGAGCCATTGGGTAAAAACTCATAGACAAGAGCTCTTGTGAATCCATCTGCACAGAAGCCTAACAAGCGAACTACATTTACATGATGGATTGCTCCCATAGTTCCCACTTCATTGATAAATTCTTCCCCATTTCCCGTGGAATTATGCAATAGTTTCACAGCAACAAATACTTCATTTGAAATCTTTCCTTTGAACACATTTCCATAACCTCCTTCACCTAATTTATCCTTGAAGTCATTTGTGATTTTTTTAATATCAGCATATGAGTATCGTGTGGGTTTCATGGCTGTATAGTCTTCCAAGAACTTCTTGACCCTCTTTTGATTTTCTTTGTCTAGTTTCTTTGCAGAATAAGTACGGTAAATTGCACTGATTACTAGTATAAGAAACAAAAATCCAATGATTGGACCTGTTATCAAGTGTGTGGATTAATTTTTGTACATATTTCCTCTTGAGCAAATTAACACAAGCTAATAGAGACTTACCAGAAATTCGTAGAGCCTTCAAGATACCTGCACCCCAAAAAAAAAAAAAAAAAATTTGTTAAAAGACTCATGAAATTGTTTTGCGTACATGTCAATATTTTGGAGTTGTGGTTACTTTCTTATTTATCCTCCAAATTATTCGACAAAGCAAATGATTGGGATCAATTTAAATGAGTTGAAACTACAATTTTATAAATTGTCCAAAACAGAGCTTCTAGTATTTAGAGGGGGCAGGATTCAATTATTCCGAAGCATTCACACTCTAGCCCAAAAGGTGAAACAAGCATGATTGGTTGTTTATTCCATCTTGAACAATTTGAGAAAAACCACCATATGGACTAGAAAAAACAAATCAGGAAAAATGCTTACCGGACTGATGTTTCTTTCCTCCGAAGCAGCTAATTTGATTGGTTGCATTTTTCCATCCGCAAGCTCCTCCCTGTCTCTCACATCTTTTGCAGTACGGCAAAGACCAACCCAACTTCAAAGTATTTTTCAGTTCAAAGACTTCAGTTGAAACCAAATTTGTATCATACATCTTTGTACAGAATTCTAAAGATAAACTCCAAATTTCTGCATTTCGAAGTGTTGCAAACACGTTGTATGCATGGTTACCAAGGCAACCAATGTTAATCCCATCTCTATTTCCCCAAGGACTGCTTCTTGAAGTTGAGCAATTGAATAAAGAGTATTGATCAACTTCGCCTCTGTAATTGTATGATGAAGGAAACTGAAAAGGAGTGGTGGATATATCAAGATCTCTGAGGTGCTTTGCCAAACAATCTTCGGAAGACTGGACTTGGATCGTTTCAGACAAATAGTCAATGCTGGTAACCAAAAATTTTATGGATGAGGAGGGCAGAGCAAGTATAGTAAGGTTCAATTCGTCGCAGTAAAGGTTGTAGCCTGGACTATAACCACATTTTAGAGGCTGCTTTCCTTGGAGAAAAAACGGGAACCTTACGGCAGGACCATTGGGGCTGCACTTCTTTGCTGCACAGATATCATCGGGGTGTGCAGTTGATTGGTTGCCTGCTAGGGACGAAGAGATGAACAATGAAGAAAAACAAATAGCCAATATTATCGATCTTCTGTTTTCCATGTTTGTGTGGAGGCACCGTGGCAGGAGTATGTTCTGAGGCACTAATTATGGAGGGTGGGTTGTGGGGTATTCATCTCTCATAAAATTGACTTACGCCATCTAATAAAAATAAGTCAACAGAAAAACTATTCACTTAATTCAACATGAATTTGACGTAAATTTTACTCCCTCCATAAAAACAAAATTTTTCATTTTGATTGGTTATAACTTTTTATTAATTATCAATTAAAACACACACCATGTAGAAAAAGTTATTAAAGTTAATTTTTTTTAGGTAAAAAAAATTAAAGTGATTTCTCTTTTTGAAAGAAAAAAAAAGGGAAGGAGTATATGTAAAGACAAACATACTTGTGCCAATGAACATATAAAGGAAGCCTTCGCACGTAGAATTAATGTTACAAACTAACCAAAGTCCTCTTGTCCTAGTGGCAAAGGACTAAGGTATTCCAGAGGGAGGTCTTGGATTCAAGTCTCACTCTGCGCAAGTGGTACTGAGCCTCCCTAAAAAACCCTTCAAGTGGTAGGGTCAAGCGGTGTATACTAACCCGTAGGGCCAAGCCAAAAGTAGGGTTTCTGGGGTATGGTGCCGCGAAACGGTGGGGCCAGTCACTATAAAAAGTTTACCCTACCTTAGTTTACCAAAGTCCTCTTGTCCTAGTGGCAAAGGACTAAGGTATTCCAGAGGGAGGTCTTGGGTTCAAGTCTCACCCTGCGCAAGTGGTACTGAGCCTCCCCAAAAAACCTTTCAAGTGGTAGGGCCAAGCGGTGTATACTAACCCGTAGGGCCAAGCCAAAGTAGGGTTTCTGGGGTATGGGGCCGCGAAGCGGTGGGGCCAGTCACTATAAAAAGTTTACCCAAGCGGTGTATACTAACCCGTAGGGCCAAGCCAAAAGTAGGGTTTCTGGGGTATGGGGCCGCGAAGCAGTGGGGCCAGTCACTATAAAAAGTTTACCCTACCTTAGTTTACCAAAGTCCTCTTGTCCTAGTGGCAAAGGACTAAGGTATTCCAGAGGGAGGTCTTGGGTTCAAGTCTCACTCTGCGCAAGTGGTACTGAGCCTCCCCAAAAAACACTCGAAGCGGTGGGGCCAGTCACTATAAAAAGTTTACCCTACCTTAGTTTAGCCCCCAGGGGCATAGGCGAGTTGGTAAGTCTGAGGTGATGTGGGGAGAAATCCTCTGGCAACGCAGATTCAAACCTCGCGTGGGGCAGATTTTTCGCTCCCAGGGGCATAGGCGAGTTGAGTTTAGCCTCCAGGGGCATAGGCGAGTTGGTAAGTCTGAGGTGATGTGGGGCGAGTTGAGTTTAGCCTCCAGGGGCATAGGCGAGTTGGTAAGTCTGAGGTGATGTGGGGAGAAATCCTCCGGCAACGCAGATTCAAACCTCGCGTGGGGCAGATTTTTCGCTCCCAGGGGCATAGGCGAGTTGGTAAGTCTGAGGTAATGTGGGGAGAAATCCTCCGACAATGCAGGTTCAAACCTCGCGTGGGGCAGATTTTTCGCTGAAATATTGTGGGAGTCTGTCCTGGGGTTTTGGTCTGTTGGCTCTCTCCCTCAGGCCTCTGCCAATTCGTGCACATCCCTCGATTCCCTCAGGCCTCTGCCAATTCGTGCACATCCCTCGATTTACATCCCGCCTGGCTAAGGGGCCTCTGGTACAGGTGGGGGAGTTTCGCCTTCGCAAGGAGGACTTTCTCCAAATCAAAAAAATGTTACAAACTAAGAGAAGGAAAAGGACTTTAAAGATTCCAATTATCAAATTATAGTTAGCAACGCATTTAAATGGAAAACATGATCTATTACTAAAGTCATTTCCATATAAGCTTTTATAATAAAATTGCAATAAGTTTACAATTTATATAAATAAATAAATATATATATATATATATGTTTCGGTCCGGCAAACAAGATCATAACTAGTTATATTATAGGTTTGAAAACTTAATGGTAGATTAACCACCCAAAGTTCTTTTCTTCAGCTTCTTTTCTCTTATAGTCTTGTTATATTAACTAGTTGTTGGGAGAGAGTTATATCATGGGTGCTGAGATAGGAGAAATAGTAATTAAAAATTTTGAATTTAAGACCTTTTAATATATTAGCAAATAGGTGGGTTGAATTTCTCATAATTTAAGTCACTAATAAATTGAGATTTTATTGGTAATGATTCAATCTAATTAATAAAATTATGAGTTAAATTTGAGTTGTGTTAAATTCGAATTAGATTGAACACAATTCACGCAATAAGTTAAAATAATTATTTTTAAAAATTCAAATGATAATCGATCAATCATTCACTATCACTAGAATGATTTGGTCACAATACCTGGCCGTTTGCAAAAGTATAAAATTTTATCATAAAAAGATAGAGTTCATATAGGATCCTACTTTGTAGCCAAGTGGCGTGTGGCATCAATGACAATGGTATGAAAACCACAATTATAGTCGTACTAAAGTTAAAGAGTGATAATATACCCTATGAAAATTGATTGGAAAAATTATATTCATTCATCCAAAAAAAATTTAAAAATTAATTTTCATTCTAAAAAAGAGTCTAACTCTTGGAATGAAATATTTCTAATATTTTTACTAATAATAATTATGCATGGTCATAATTAAAAAATAGGGATAAAAATATAAAGTTATACATTTAAGAATGTATTAAATATATTATATTTAATAATTAGAAAGAGTTGTATCTAATTTAAAGTAAACTTTTTTAAGATGGAATGAGTAGTAATTAATGTGGTAAAAATAAAAAAATAAAAATTTATTCTACTTCTTGTAAAATATAAAATAATAGAGAATAATTTTATATTTTTATTATTGACACAGCAAAGAGTATTCTTCTCAAAATGTCTAAAGATAATAGCATTCTGAATATATTGAACTAGCATTTTACCCCTTCATATGGATTGTCAATAAATTTTATAGTTTTATAATTTCTAATAGTTAGATTTTTTTTATCAATTCACAGATAATTTAATTAATAAGATTTAAAAATTACTGTTCAACAAAAAGATTAAGAAAAACTTATAATACTTCCTTGAAGAAAAAGAAGATCCGTGCGCAAAAATGTTTGGGTGAGAAATTTGTATACAAAATTAATACACCAGCTGTATTATAAGATGCATATTTTTGATGAATTCGTAAAACTTAAATTAAATAATGCAAGTTTATGTAAGGAAAAATTAATGTATATCTATGGATATTGGTTTTTTTTTTAAATAAATTTCCGATAACCCCTTTGTGGTTAGTAAAAGTTCTGCATAATCCCCTCAGTTCAAAAAAGTCTATATCCTTCCCTTGTGGTTTGAACTAGTTTGGAAAGTTAATGAATTAAGACTAATTTGATGCGAATTGATATGTACGCTTTTACTTTATGATTATAATTATCAAAATATAACAATAATCATGATAAAATTACCAAAATAAAAGTTTAAAATTGTAAAAATAGGTCAACAATTTATATATTTTTTTGGTCCAACAAACAAGATCTTAACTACTTGTTATATTATAGTTTTGAAAACATAATAGTAGAATTAACCCCCAAAAGTTCTTTCTTGTTCTTCCTCTTTTTTTTTCCTTGTTACATATAACTAGCTGTTGAGGTACGAAAAATTGTAACTAAAAAATTTCGAATTTGGTAACCTTCCCCCTCTCACTTCTATTTTTTATTCTGAATATGAAGTACCCGGGCATTATTTTTGTTGTTAATGTGCATTGTTAAGTTTCACATTTCAAGACCTAATAGTAAAGAGTGGCCCAAAGTCAATTTCTAAACAACCTGTCTTAGATTAGTTGGTATATATTTTTTCAATAATTAGCACAAGCTTGTAATAAAAACATTTGTACTCGCAAGTCAGGCTATGATCCGAATATAAAAGACACAATTTACTGGCTCATAAATTTGTGTTTGGAAATGGAAGATATGCTCTATGTTAAATTATGAGGAACTGACTCCAATATTATTGGTCATTTTTACAAAGATAGTTTTGCGAATGAACAGATGAAAATAGTTGTGAAACCTATAACAATCAATATATTGTTTTCACATTCGAACTACCACTAATAATTAAGGTTATTGGTCGGGAAAAGATTCTTAGAATATATTTTGGTTCTACTACTATATGGAAGGAAGCAAAATATTCTACGTATAATTTCAAAGTTAGTTAGAAATTGCTTACTTGGGTTAAGATAACATTTCAAAACTTATGTTTACACTTCTAAAATTAATTTTTTAATATTTTTAAAATAATTTTTATATTACAATATTTATATTAAAAAGTGTAAAACTACGTGTTAAAATACAATCCATATCTAAGCTAAACCTTGTAACATATATAAACAAATTATGAGGAATGGAAGACTCCGAATAGTCAATTTGTCACTTCTTTTCCAACCAAACCAAACGCACTGACTGGCCGGTTGACATTTACTTATGAAATTTGTCTGCCAGGAGAGTTTCATTATTTAAATTGCACGTAATAATATTTTTTTACGCTTTTTTAATATAAATATTTTAAGTTAGAATTTTTTTTAAATACAAAAAATAATTTTAAAAGTATAGAAATAATTAATACATAATCTTATTACTCTTTCTATCAAAATGAGAATCATATATCAAAAAAGTAACTTATTAAACTTATATATAATAATTGAGTTTAACTAAGGGTGAATATATATAAATTTATAATATATTTATCAAGTTAAAATTTAAAACAAAATGAAATTTCTTTTTAAAAGAACATTATGGAAAAGCGTGTGTGAATAGTATAAATATGACTCTTTATTTTGAAATAATGAAAAGAGAAAATAATAATACAACAGAGAAAGTACGTATTTGACTTTTCTTCTTGAATATTTAAACCGTGTTAGATAAGTTGTTAGTGCATTTCTATTTGTGTGACCACTTCTTTCTTTGACTTGATTATTGACTATTGAAAACGAGTAATTGAAATTTGAAGAAATTCCTATGAAGTTCTCATTGTTATCTTTTCATTTTCTTTAGGTTTAAATGTTGACATTTTTAGTTTCTAATAGATAAAAATTTGATAATTTAAATTTTAAATTTTAAATTTAAAAAAAATATCAATTTCAAGTTATTGACAAAAATTAGCACAAATTGCGAATTCAGGGATAGCCAAGTTGGTGTGGCGGCGAATGTTGGACCGTAAGGTTACAAGTTCAAATCATTTGTCAGCATATTTTCGGTTGAGTCCATCGCATAGAACTTGTCCAGTGCGGTTTACATCTCTTCCTGTGTGGTTTGTAGGCTATTACACCGGTTGAGAGCTTGTCCAGTGCGGTTTATATCTCCTTCTGTATGGTTTGCAGGCTATTACACTGGTTGAGCCCATCACACAGAGTTTGCCCCCTGCGGTTTACATCTCATGTGTGGTTTACAAACTATAATACAGGAATGGGGTTTACCTAGCCACTACAAAGGTTTACATCTCCGGTGTGGTTTGCAAACTATTACACAAGGGCGCTTTGGTAGCGGCTGCAGGTTCTTTAGTTAAAAAATAAAATTAGCACAAATTAACATTTGATGCTAACGTGACCATTAGGTCTAAATATATATTGCATTTTGAGTCGTTCAATATTTGCAGTAACTATTTTCGAAAACAACATTTATAATAATTAAAATTATGAAAATAACTTAGTTTTAAAACAACTAACAGAAAGTAATGTCATACTATTGAGATTTGTTGATGTATACATCAATTATGTTCTTTAATTAGCAAAAAAATTATTATTTCAAATTAAAAAGATTTTTTTATTGTAATAAAAAAAGAAAAAATTAAGAATAGGAAAACCCGCATCTACAAATAAAATGACGTCGTTTTGTTTCATATCAAAGTTCAATCCGATAAAGAACGGATGGGTTATCGCCAAACGTGGGAGAAATTTTAAATGAATTAATTAGAGATTAAATCGCAAAATTCGTCCTTTACATTTGAGCCAAAATTCTTTTTAGTCCTTTACATTTAAAACGGTTCTTTTTAGTCCTTAAGATTAATAAACTTGTCAATTTTAAACCAGTGACCGGCAATAGCCCATTTTCCCGGTTAAATGACTTTTGCTAGGGCGCGCTGTCTTATATGCGAAGGGTACTTTCGGAATAGATAATTTAACATCTTCTTCTTGCCTTTTTGAGAAGAAAACAGCAGCAAATGTTTAATTTTTTTCATAGAGATTCACACAAGGAAATAGTTATTCCCCAATTTATCATCTTCATTTCCGGATGACAACAATGGAAGTAGAATTCTGATAACCAGTCAGGCAGGTTTCTCTCAAGGTGATGCCCTTGCAACCAAGCTCCTTGGTTGTGAATTCCTCTGTTCGGCTGCAAGCTCTTTCATCCAATAGTTCTTGATCTTTGCTATTCCTTTCCACTATTAAACGTTGGATTTCAACCGATTGAATTGGCTCTTTCGCACCAATTTCATCTTCCCGCTGAACCACATAGTATACTCCATAGCGCTTAATAGGATGTGAAGACCGAGTGGTTTTGATTTTTCCTTGGGTGGATGTGTATCAATTTCATCTACCCAAGCCTATTTGAAGCTTCTTGTGCTGAATCAAAGCAGCCCAGAATTTTCTTTGAATTTTCCTTGAATTTTTGGTGAATTTTTCTCTGAATTTTCGCTAAACACTGAACCTGCACATCTTCAAACGAAATCACTCTACCTTAATCAAAGCTCTGTGGGCAACCTTTCTTTGCTGTTTTAACACTAATATCAGCTGCAAACAACTCTTATTTGAGAGAATTTCGCTGCATTTTCACTAGGTAGACATTCAAATTACGAGCGAATTCGACGGCTTTCTTCCGGGTTGCACGATCGGGTTTCTTAAAATTCTCCATGGATTCTTGATTCCAGCTTCTGCAATTCATGGGAAAGACTATCAAACATTCCTTTGTCCCTCTGAACTTGGGTGGCAAGCGCGCAGATGACGGATTGGATCCCTCTCCAAGTCGGGGTGTCGAAGAACAGAACCAGGATATGAAGAAACTGCAGGTAGCGTCTTCTGTCTTGAATCCTTCTCCTGGTTTGATGAAAAGCTGTTGCTTCCTCCCCGGTCTTTGTTTCTAACAGGGAGATTCCAAGTGATGATGATTCGGATGCTGATCTATTGAGCGCTAGACATGCCCACGACCTGCTTGCTGAAATGCCAAAGAAAGCTTCTGCACTTGCGTCTTCTAGTATTTCGGTCAATTTAGGTGATGTAGATTCATACTCAAACCAAATTCAGTCCTCCAACGGTTCAAAGAAGACTGCAGTTGTCCAAATTACCTGGTCCAGTCCAGATGTATTGCCTTAGCCGTTACTATCTACTTCATTTGGGAAGCTCGAAATGTGAGACTTTTGAAGATAAACCAGTTTCTTCATCCAACTGAGTCAGCTTTAGGGCTTAACCTCAGTTTGTAATTCTTTTTCCTCTTGGGAGTTATTAATTGAGCAGTTACCTCTGGGAACGTTCCGGTCAATCTATTTTGGCTTAAATCAATAATTTCAATGTTTCCCCATTTCAGCATTCTAGTCAAATTTCCCTCAAATTGGTTGCTTGATAAATCAATTGCTGAACAACTTCCTGTCGGATGGAAGCTCACGAAGAGGCGTTTGAGGAGAGGTTAAGCTTGCGCAATGTGGTTGATGTTATCATAGTGATCGCCCCGAAAATAATGACAAAATATCAAGCTAGTGATCACAATAAAGAATCACATTTATTTTGCAATTCAAATAAATAAGCTAATGTCTAGTTAATCCAAAAAATAGAGCACCATAACCATGGACAATTTTTAAAAATTAAAAAAAAATACATGCACATCTACATTCTCAAGATTGGTATACCTGTAAGATTATTACCACTCAAATCCAACTCGGTTAGAGCCAAAGAACCACCTTTCAAAAGGTCATTAGGGATGAATCCAGAGAATCGGTTGTTACCGAGTTTTAGAACCTCAAAATAATATACAAAATTAAAGCCAGGTAATTCCCCTGACAGCTGATTATAGCTCAAATCCAAAACCTTCAAGTTACCAAATGCTTGTGCCTCACCAACAAGTATAGCACCTCCAGATTTGTCATCAACTCAAAACCTTTCGGGATGCTCTTTGTAAATCCATTTAAAGACAAATTAAGGGATACCAAACTCATCAACTTCATTAAAGATGATGGCAGTTCGCCAGAAAAGGAGTTATGACTTAAATCCAAAGACTGAATCGATCGAAGACCGAAATGATATCCGAATTGGCGGAGAAATTATTCCCTGCTAATGAAAAATTCCTCAAGCTTCCTAAGTTACCAATCCCAGGTGGCACGGTTGAGAAGAACAGATTATTAGATAAATCCAGATATTGAAGGCCTTTGAAATCCCCTATGTTATCGGGCAATTTCCCACTAATAGAGCTGTACGACATTGAAAGCTTCACCAGCATTGTCAGGTTGGAAAATACACTTAAATCTGCATCTGCTGATAAACCAAGGTTGTCAAGGACAACAGCTGCAACATTGCCACCATTACACATTATACCATTCCAAGAGGAAGGACACCCATTGAAGTCAATGGACTCCTCATTCCATGACTGAAGCACATAACCAGTAGGGTCATGTTTAATTCCTTTCTTGAACTCAAGTAAAGCCAAAATGTCCTGGGAAGGAAGTTGCCCAAAGGTAGACAGAAAACAAAATGCTAACGTGAGAATACCAATCAGCTGCATACTGGACCAAAATAAAGCTCAGACTGAATCCTTACACTTCTGCGGTAAAAATTAAGAGGAAAAAGCTTGCTGTTTTTGTTTCCGGTGGTGGCTCAAATTTCAAATCACTTCTATTTTGAAACAAGACTAAAATTAGGGTTCTATTTTGAAATCAATTTGGGATTAAATGATGTTAAATTGCTTATTCCGAAAATACCTCTCTAATATAAGTTAGCGCGTCATTTAACCGGGAAAATGGGTTATTGCCGGTCATTAGTTTAAAAATGACAATTTTATAAATCTAAAGGATGAAAAAGAACCGTTTTAAATCTAAAGGACTAAAAAGAACTTTAGCCCAAATGTAAAGGACTAAATTTGTGATTTAATCTTAATTAGAATATCCATATATAAAGGTATTTTATGCAAATATAATTTTTCCCATCCATAAAACAATAATAATACCAGAAAAAATTAGAGAAAAATACTAACCGTAACAATACTACAAACCAATCAGCTAGGAAAAATACTTCTTTTATGTGGAATTAGTTTTTCCTGTTCTTTTTTTTTTTAGTTTTAATTATACTAGTAAAAATGGGTTTTTGTTTATTCTGAAAAAAGATCTTCACTAATTAAATAATACAATAAACATCATATAAGTGAATGCTAGTAGCTTGATGTTACTTTCTATCAGTGATTTTAATATTGAGATATTTTTGTAATTTGTTTTACTAAATGTGCTAAGTTCCAAATACTGAGATTTTTTTTTGAAAATTATAAAAAAATTTATTAATGTAACCACATCCACATAAGAGTTGTACAATAGTTACCACTTCACCTTGTTAGCATTGATTGAAAACTGACAAGTAAAATTCCATCTTTAATTTTACAACTGGTACATAAATAGTAAATTTGACTAGTTATCCTTATCATCCACGCCATCACTTCAACAACATTCATCCTTGTCCTCCACCTGCACCACCTGTTATCATCATCATCAGGTACTCATCAGCTGCACCATCTTCATCTGCCGCTTCATCACCATCTCCTATTCACCATCCCATCATCGGCCCATCTTCTTCATCATCTTCCTCACCATCTCCTCTTCATCTGCAAATCTTCATCATCATTTGCACCAGTAGCCTCCCATCACCATCGTAAGGGAAATTTGCAACAATAGCAGGTTGTGAACTTTTACAAAAATAACAGTTTCAACAAATCTTTTGCAAATATAATAGGTTAACGGTTTTTTACTACGAGAAAATATCAAAATACCCCTGAATTTGAAAAAATGCAGATAAACATTCGAGACCGCAATATAATATTTTTAGTTAATTGTCTGTAACGAATTTAATTACCAATTATCCCTTATTGAATCAACATCCCATCTCACCTATTCCATTATCGTTATCAGACTATGGCGGAAACTAGTGGCATGTACTCGAGGAACGAAAATTCCGACAAACTGTCGGCGAAATTATTCTATAATGTTAGTTTCATATTTCTTATCACACGGTGTGTTTTTTTTCGAGCATATCCTATTACCTAGATTTTTTTAAAAAAAAAATTTGAATTGGGATTGAACTAGAAATTAGAAGGGCTGATGGCGAATAAATATCTAATAACCGTCGAGAAACATGTCGATCAAATGTCGATACAAATGTCAATTAATACGTCAATAAACATGTCGATTAAATGTCAAACAAATATCGACTAATATGTCAACAAATATGTTGATAAATATGTCGATAAAATGTGGAACAAATGAGAGAAAAATTAATAGAGAATATTGTGCTGTGTTTTATTAATAAAACATCATGTGGAGAATAAATTATAAATATTCATTACAGCAAAGCACATAGTGTCATCATTTTTTCTCCCTACAAACGAATGGATTTGAGCAAGTTTGTCGGTTGTGTCCACGCTGTCCACAACGACCATATTTTTTTTCAACTTTTTGCTCGCCAGTTGAAGGAATTCTCTTTTTCTTGCACCTACCACTCTTAGCCCTTAGTTCTGGTGGTGATAGTCGAATAGCTAACACTTCTTCGGGCACAATCCAATCTTTAAGATCACTAACGGGCATAATAGGCTCTGTATAAGCACCTATAATTGCATCGGTGTGGTAAAATGACGAGCATAAGGTGTAATGGTCAATTTGATGGCGACGAGCTACAGCTAGTGCATGCACATAAGGGAGTTGATCCATATCAAACACTCGACATGTGCATATTTTTTCAAGCAAATCGACTGTAGCGGTACAGTTTATAATGTCCCGTACACACCATCGATGCATATCGACCAACTCAACAACATAAGATCTTGCTTCTCTCATCCTAGATCCGATTTTATCTTCAATGTACGAGGTTATCATTGTTTTGATTTCACAAGCAGCGGTACGCCTATTGTGAAATCATCTCTGGAGCGTGTTACCGATGTAATCGACCAAAGAATGAATAGGTAATTTCTGGGCATTTTTCAACAATGCATTCAGACATTCTGCAATGTTGGTGGTCATTATTGTATACTGTCTCCTACCAGAATGTGCCATTGACCAACGTTTAATCCTGACTTTTTTAAAATACTCGCTTACCCATGGATTTTGTAATAGAAAATTTTCAAATATTTCATTGAATTCAGTAAAAGTGTAAGCTTTTGCAACCTTAAAGTATAATGGGATCACGTCTTCTTGTTTGAATTTTGCTCTAAAGTTGTTGCATAGATGATAAATACACGCTTCATGGAAGGAATTAGAGAAAACATTTGTTATAATTTTTGCAATACTCTTATGTCGGTCAGAAATAAACACCAAGCCATTTGTATCATTGCCAATTGCAATCTTCAACCTTTCTAAAAACCACTCCCACGACGCGTCATTCTCAAAATCAACAATTCCCCATCTGACAGGATATACTTGGTTGTTACCATCCATACTTGTTGCAACAAGTAATGACTTAGGATATTTTCCTTTCAAAAAGCAAGCATTAACGGTAATAATTGGTCACATGTGGCTTTGGAATCCACAAATTGATACACCAAATGCGAAAAATAGGTATTGGAATCTTCCATCTTCTTCTCTCCCAACTTCAATAAGAGTTCCTGAGTTTAACTCATTCATCACGTGTAAATAAGATGGCAGTATCCGATATGAATCCTCAAAACTGCCTTTAACTTCGCCCAATGTAGATTTTCTTGATCGCTACGCCTTGTGGTAGGTTATATTAACACCCAATTTCGACCGAATATCTGAAATGATTTATTTTGGCCTATACGGCCGATAGACGTCTATATATTTACACTTGATCCATGACCCAAGCACTTTACTGTTAGCTGCCTATTATCGCTTTGGACCAATGATGATTGGCATGTATGGGTGTTGGCATATTTAGTAATCTTCCAGGCTGATGAATTCCTAATGGCAACTGCATTCAACATCCACTTGCAATTTTTGTCCTTACACCTTGGGTACCAAAATTGCCTATGAGCCTTAACAACCTTTCACTCTAAGAAATGTTTCATGGCCAACATGGACATTCTCACAAAAAAATGATGCTTAGTTTCAAACACATCCTTTACTACAACATCCACCACTATGGATAATCTATCAGAAGATGTATCACCATCCGTAGGTGATGGCTTGTCGCAGCAAGGCAATGAATGTTTTCTTCAACCGTCTCGCATTTCTCTTTCTGCCTTGTTCCTGCAGGAACTCTGTTTACATTCTCCATAATCAAGGTTTCAGCAACACGATTATCATTCTCGTCACTGTCTTGATGATCTTCATTCGGTATGCTAAATATGTTATCATCGATCTGTCTTGAATGTATTACATCGTTAGTCCATATTGGACTATCAGAACTCAATCGCTTTATTGGTGAGTTGCTAGCACTGTCTTCAGCCTACGTAGCTCCAACATTTTGAACGGTAACACATATTGGTATCCTTGTGTCAAATCGTTTTATAATCTCATTAAAAAAACATTGCACTCAGTGATAATTTTTTATGGGCAAGACCAAGATATTGGATAGGTATTTGGGTAGATATTTGATTACCAAGTTATTTTGAATCTCCGGATCTAAATCCATGATGCCTACAATGTGATTCACTATTTCTGAGAAGCTTGCGTCTTTCTTTAACAAAAGGGTTTCAATTCTCTTATAGTTCACAAATCTATGTTCATTTGTGGCTGGATCAACACTCTATTCTCCGCTGAAAAGCACATGAACAGACCAAATATTATTGTGCATCATTCCTTCAACAATACCACATTTAAATCAGTCAATCTGCATATGAGTTTCCGGCACACATATGTATTTATTAATAATGGAATTAACCCATGAACAAATAATCCCGTTAACTGATTCATAAGACCATTATATTAGTTATCCAAGTATAGACAAATCATATTAGAAACTCATGGAGGAGCGTACCTGATCCTTAGAAGCTGGAAGGAGGAAAAATACACGTTACTTAGAGGTTGGAAGGAGGAAAAATTTGCTCGCTGCTCACGATGTCTGCAATGTTCGTGTAAACAATAAAGTTAAGGCGAAGGAGTACTGAATGTATCCTAATATATTTGGCACTCATTGACAAAATGTTTATATTAAAAAAATTTGTAAAATCCCTTTCCTGCACTTAGTCTCGTTCTGTCGGCCAATGAGTCGATATAAACTGTAGAACAAATGTCGAATTAATTATTGAATAAAATGTCAAATAAATGTCAACTCAACCGTCGACTAAATGTCAACTTAAAAGTTGAATCAAATATTGAGTAGAACATCCAATTGAATGTGTAATAAAATGTCGACTGCTCCATCGAATAAATGTCGACTTCAATGTCCACCAAAATGTCGACTGAACTGTCCACCAAAATGTCGACTTCAATGTCCACCAAATTTACATACCGTACATTGAAAGAATTTACAAATTTACAGAGTATAGATTTACATGTTAATCATAAAGTATATGAAATGAATGTATATCATTTTCTCCTTCCTTTCTAGCTTTCATTTTCTTCCATTCTCTAGCTTTTCTTCCCTTTGTGCTTTCCTTCCCTTCTTACATTTTCTCCTTCTAGCTTTCTTTTCGTTCTCCTTCTAGTTTTCCTTCCCTTCTCTGGCTGGAATTTATTCTCCCCGCGTACGTGGACGTAAAGTGCATACGCTATCTGTTTACGTAGATTAGTAGCATTTGTCAGTGCAATTGTATTTAGCGGCAGCCCATGGATTATGCATTCAGCCTACTTTAATATGTAAATACCACAGTCGCCACTCCTACAATAACGATTGAACACAAATTTATCTGATTTGTCATCATATGTGATCGAACATTATGTATATAAAGATGGAGATACTTACGCCGGTTCTTGATGCTTTACAATGTGTTCGACCACAACTTCCCATTTGTCCCCTTTTAGATGTTCTTTGGCATAGTATGTGTTAAACTCACACGCCTCAATTATCTTGGGTATTGTTATAATGAGATATTGTAACTTTGGCACCACCACTGCCCCCTGAGGTGATAGGTTGTACATGTAAAATTTCTACTCATATAAATCCATTTTCACAAACATCCAATGGTTGCCATCTACGTGACATGGGAATAACACAAAGTCTAACTTCCTTAGGTCGTGTGGAAACGGACAATCACCAATGAACTACTTCATCGCCATATCATCAACGTTTGTATCTCTCTCGTCGTTATATATCATCTTCATGACAGTTTAATACAAACAAGAATAAGCATCTTATTAAATGAACATATCAAATACCTCTGGGTGGAATGGTGAACACAACTTACATCGAAATATGACTCCATAATGGATAAATTTTCATGGCCCATGTTAATGATCCGTTTGTGTAGCATGAAGGTATACAAATCAATTTGCTATAAAAAACATAAGGTTCAAGCTTAGGAGATAATCATCACCAATAAAGTAAGAACCCAAAATAGGCAAACGAGAATTACTAGATCATTGAGCTAATATCATGTTGTCCACATTGTCTTCAGCAATTTGGAGTCCAAAGAAATCCCGATTGGGGTCCATAAATAGAGGCTTGGTTTCTCCATTGTCCACTCCTTCGTTTTTAATTCCTGTTCTTTGGTTGAAAGCAAATCAGGCATACTAAAACGCGTATCCCCAGTCATTTTAGCCTTTTCTTGGTCCGGATCGTCCGCTTTGAGGGCTAGAGTCGGCCCCAAATTTTGCCCCACAACCTCTTCCTCCACAGGAGATTTGGGTTCCCTTTCCTTCATTGGCAGAGGTGGAGCTCTCTCAGCAGGTAGGGTGTCTTTGGGCGAAGGAGTACTGTGTTCAAAAGTGAGCTGTTGGACAATATCCATTACATCCGCTTCTTCCTTAGCCCTTTGCACAAGTTGCTCACCCGCAATTAGCCTTACGTTTTCTCTGGACTTGTGCCATTCATCACTGTTCGTTTGCTCTACGACAACCCTTGCATTTCCATCGTAAGTCCTGGCCTTTCCAGCCTTTTCTTCAAGGGCATTTTTGTCCTCTTCAGGAGCTGAACCCCCCTTTCCAGAGACTACACCACCCCCTTCTTCAAGGGCTATACCCTCCTATTCAGGGGTTGAACCTCCATCTCCAGGGGATGTTCCCTATTCTTCAGGGTCTGTACTCTCCTCTCTAAGGACTACACTCATTTTCTTAGGGGTTGTACTTATGTCATTTGGATCCTAAGTTTTATCTGCTTTATCGTTGTGGATAGGTGAAGTGCCAGGCAATGGACTGGATTCGAGACTGGCCGGTGAAGGCGTATCTTGCTGGGCCATAAGTTGGTGTACATAAGCATTCAGCTGAGCGACTTTAATGGTCATCGCTTCGAGATCAATAGTGAGGCCATTTACTCTATCATCCATCTACTCCTTTAGAATCTTGAGCTCCTCTTTACACATGGACAATTCTTGTTCAGTCTTAGTTTGTAATTCAAGCAGCTGACTGATGAATTCATTTTTTTACTCTGCTTCATCCTCGGCCTCATGGCCTACTTTTTTTTTTCTCTTTTCAGGTTCAGAATCATCTTATTCTCTGATCCTCTTTCTAGACGACACGTAATAAGCTGAGGACTCTGCTTCTTCTCCTACCAACTCAGCATCATCCTCCTCTGCCTCCTTTTCTCATTGTAAAAATTTTTCTTGTTCTTCTGGAATTGGCTTCATTCGTGTTACTTTCACTTTCTGCAGGAAATCAAATAATAAAGTTCAATCCTCTATAAGATAGTTACTATATTGAATGTGGAACTATACTAATCATCAACAATTACACAAATCATACCTTCCAGTTAGCTGTTCTTTTTTCCTACACTTGCTTCCTTTTTTGTTCTCTACATTGTGTATTTACACATTTCTATCTAAACATCTTGGGCTTGTTCCTAGAGGATTCGACACTTTGAACCATCTTCAAACGCTCAAGATATGGCATTACCTAATATGCGAACATCTGAGAAATTGACAGGAAAAAAAAATTAGCATAAAAGTAATTTATGGTACATGTACTTATACCACTTAAAAAACTCTAACTTAACGCACGAATAGTATTCTTACTCCCAATGCAACTGGGAAACCTCCAAGAGTGTAAGTCCTATTCTCTGGGTGACTATTTTACTTCAAGGCATTTATCATGCTCTTTCTAGCACTATCTACGGTGTCCCTTTAAGATAATTCACCCAACGGCATTTCATCGAATCTCCTCCAATCACAGGCCAAATGAAGAAGCTTGTATTAGTTCTCTTGGCCATGCTTTGATTGATGTGTATAGAAGCAATAGTGTCATGCTCATAACATCAACGTCTGAATAACTTGAGTTTATCCAATCGTAAACCTTTAACACTTCATCGTAGTGACTTTCTTTGTTGAACCCAATTGTTTAATGAACTTCGTTATTTCTAGAGGACCATTTGGTGCGTGGTATTTGGCATATACACTATCAAAATCACCTATCTTGAACCCCGTGATGATGGCAGACTCCCTCTTGTCAAATTTCACCTTCTTACCTGCGAGGTTGAAGTATATGCTATTATCCCTAATGGATTTCTCGTCGAGTTTGAGTTACTTCAACAACATAGAATGTATGATCTGTTTGTACCAAAATGTATGCTCATGGTCAAGAGCAATTTCAGCAAGATAACTCTCCTTTTGAAATAGTTGCTTCTGCATCTCCGTTAATTTGGACTAGATCATCTTCATATTGGCTTCATAGTAGCAGTACTAGGAAACTTGGGTGTTGAAAAACTCTCCTTGAACGACCATTTGCGCCTTTAGATGTTTCTGCACAGAAAAATGGAAGGTTCAACAATGCAGTCGACATATGTATCGACATTTCGTTCGACAATTTGGTCGACATAATGGTTTCCAATTATTTCGACACATTAATCGACATATATATAGTTGTCGACAGATTGATTGATAGTGTGTCGACATATTTGTCCACAAATATGTCGACAGAATTTTAAACAGTTGACATGTTCGAGATTTTGTTCCACAGTTATGTCGACATATTGGGCATACAGTTCAACACTTGTTCTCGACCCTGTGTTAATCATTAACATGGTTCTTGAGTGTTTTGTCGACAGTTTTAGTGTGTTCAAAGTTAAAAAAAAACAGTATGTCATAGGATATGAACAGCTTTAACCATATGAAAAAATCCTGACTTGTATAACATTTTCTAAACGATATGCACAGCAAAAACATGAAAATCAAGAAGCAAAATGCGTACTTAGCAAAAACACGAAGGAAAATGTGAACTGACATTCTTCTTGTGGTTAGTCGGCTTTTCTGATTTCTCCTCTATTGCGGCAGATGCCGGTCGTCCACCTTGCATACGTGCCATTGAAATTGTATATGTTGTATATGGTGTATATGGTGTATATGCTAGATGTATATGTTTGTATTCTTTAGCGACTGAAGTGATGCGAATGGGAGTGGGAGAATGAATAGTCACGAAACTACATCAGGCGCGATTTTCAAATAGAGTGGCATTTTCGTATTTTTTCCCAGGCCGAATGTATCGTCGAATAAAATCTCGAACAAATTGCCGACTAAAATGTCGATTAAATGTTGAAGAAATGTCGACCCTAAATTCATACACCGACAAATTGCGAACTTCTGTCATTATTTGTCAGTTGAACTTTAATAAAATGCCAGGCATCTTAAAATACCCAATTGCTAGTTTGCAACAAGTGGATTTTGTTTGTTCATCGGTCGGGATTTAGTTTACATTTTTGATAATTACTTACGAAATATCTACATAACCTTTACGGGACATTCAAACTAGGCGACTATTTTCAAGTAGGCACCCTGGAAATAAGATGTTTAATCGATGAGGAATGAAGAAATGAAAAAGAATGAAGAAATGAAGAAGAATGGTGAAATGAAGTGAAACGATAAAGTTCTCGCATATGGCCATTTTGGTATTTTCCCGTGGTCAAATACCGTTAACCTGTTATATTTGTAAATGATTTGTTGGACTTGCTATTTTTGCAAATATTGCTCCACAACCTACTATTTTTGCAAATTTCCCTCATCATAAGCATCCTCTCCGCAGCATCATCATCATCAGCTTCTTCTTCATCATCTCCTTCGACGTTGTAAGATCTTCACCAACATCTGTCCCAAATCAGGCCTTTTTTGTTTTTTTTTTATAAAAAACTAAATCTACAATTAGATCTAAATTAAAAGAAGACTAAAAACTACTCTCCTATAACAACGTCAAAAGAAGAAAACTAAACTCTCATACAGAAAAACAAAAAAATCTCTAAAATAGAGAACGAAACCCTAACAAATAGAGACATACTATTACTAAAAAGAAAAACAAAAAAACCACCTCCCCCATTCTCCCCAAAGGAGGATGAGGGAGAAAACAGAAACTACTTGAAGTTGGTTGTAGGAAGAAGGAAGAAAAAAGAGAGAAACTAGAGAGTTCGGAGGAGAAAGAGAGAAACTCTCCTCTCAAAAGTTGGTTTTTTTTTTTTTAAAGTGTCAATCTTGCAAATTTTAAATTTCCAAAGCATAATATAAAATTAGATTATAACAGCCACATCAATATCAAACATTAATTTGTGATAATTTCTAATAATTGAGGTAAAATTGATGTATTTTTCAAGCTAAAGTGTCAACTTTGAACTATTTGAGATTAAAAGTGTTGATCCCTTAAAGTTTAGGGACTAAAATTATCATTTTCTCATACACAAAAAATGGGGAATAAAGAAGACAATAAAACTATAGAAGAGTTGGAAGCTTTTACTTATAATACCTATCCATCATTTATATTTCCAACATAACTTAGAAGTCCTATCTGTCATTTATATTTGGTGAATTATATTTACTACCCTTGCGGTTTGTGCAAACTACCAATCGAACTTCGATGTCTGGGAAAACTACCAATACCTATATGGATCAACAAAACCTCTAACATATGCCCCCCTAAATATCGAAAAAATGATGTCAGTTGGTGATGTTAGCTAAAATTACGATCATACGGACAAAATAGTTTCTGTCTTGTTTTTTTTGCATAACATGCCCCTCTAAAAATTTACTGAATAAATAAATACAAACACTTTAAATAGACGTACCAAAAGAAGCAATGCAGCACACAAAAACAAGCAGAACAACAAACACTTTGAATGATTGCTTTGTTTTGGGAAATTCCAATTGCGAACAAAAATTCCAATTGAAATGGTGAAGTCCAAAACTAACCCACAAGTATGAATAGTTGTTCTATTAAATAATTGAAACTTTTTAGATGTTAAATAAATTTGCCTCATTTTTATGGTGTGGGAAGATGTGTAGCAGTTAGGTTTTGCAGGGTTTTACACTTGAATCTTGGTATGTTATGGCACATTCAAGTTGCAGCAACTCTGTTGATAGTATGAGATATGAGCAGGTCACTTGGGGTGAATGTGAAAGGAAAGCCCTAATACTAGTATCTAATTCGATGAAAAATCTTGAAAGATTGTATTTGGTTGTAGAATTCATGAGTGGTTGAAGTGGGTAGTATCAGTAATAATGGAGTATGAGGCTAACTTCAGGCCTATGAAAAGGAGATTCGTATTTGAAAGGCGTGAAGTTGGAGTGAGTGTTGATGGAAAAATTGTGAATAGTCCAAGTTGTAACTGTAAAGGGATTGTATGGGGACTGATGATTGCTAATTTAATCTTATTGGCTTCAAACTTTGTTGGACTTTTAATTTAGTTAGTAAGGGGTTGCGAGACTAGGACCAGTAATGAACTTTATTGACAATGTTCAACATTTTTGAATGTTTAGGTTGCTGGTAAGCAATGGCATACTGCACTACCAAAACATTCAGTTTGTTTCCAATGTTTATTGTTTTGTTAATGTTCAATGCCAAGCATCAAATTCCATTGCGTTCCACTGTTTGTTGATTTGTTGATGTTCAATGCCAAGCTTCAATTTTCAATGTGTTAGTTAGAAGTGCAGAACTACAGTCCATACACATGCAATGAATAGCCGACTGAAAATATCATCTACATAACCATTTAGTGTTATGCCAACTACATTCCATCATCTATATTTTGTTTTATGGATATTTCGATTGCAGTGCAGAAAATGAATAACCAACTGAAATAAAAGCAATGTGTTTGCCTTCTGATGAATATAAAATAGGTTAGATTTAATTTTTAGAATATTTTGTGCTAAACATGGAGTCCTAAAAACGAATTGTTTTAAAAAAAGATTTTCCGAGAAATTGCTACTTATACTTATATGATAGAATTCCAACAAAAAGTTTTGCCTCATGTTCACTTCTTACTTATTCTTAAGCAAGCATTTAAAATATTCTCTTTTGAACCTATTAATAGAATTGTTTGTGCAGAATTGCCTAATCCTAATGTTATCCATATTTATTTTCCTTAGTAGTAAAATATATGATTCATGGACCTTGTGGTACTCTTGAACCAATGTATCTTTGTATGAAAAAAGACAAAGGATGTAAATTTAATTACCCCAAAGAATTCTCATGAAAACAAAATACAAAATTGATTCATATCCAATATATTGACGTAGAAATAATAATCGATTTGTTGTTTTAAGAGGTTTGAAACTGGATAATCATTGGGTAGTATCTTATAGTCTATATCTTTTAGCCAAATTAGATTGCCACATTAACATAGAATATGTTCAACTATTCAAGTTATAAAAAATATATACAAATATATATATATATATATATATATATATATATATATATATATATATATATATATATGTGTATGTAAAACACATGATAAAATCTTATATACATTGATTGCAGATGAAATAGATCCTATAGTTGCTGAAATTAAAAACTCCCAATGTGCAAGATGGATTTCCCCTCCAAAAGATATTTAGCAAATCTTTAAATTTGACCTTAATCATATACATTCATCTGTTCTATTTACCGATTCATTTAGAGAATGAACAACCCATTACTTTCCTAGCCAATTAATCGTTAGATAGTATTATTAGCAATGCTGGAGTTACAAAAACTATGTTAACAGAATTTTTTTATATGAATAAATATAATGATGATGCTAAGAACTTAAATTGCTTATATGTTGAATTCCCTCAATAATTTACGTGGCATAGTGATTCAAAAGAATGGAAACCACATAAAAAATGAGAAGTAATCTATCGTGTAATTAGTTGTTAGCCATTTGAAGGTGAAAAGTATTACTTAAGTTTGCTATTAATGCATGTAAGAAAACCCACTTCTTTTGTCGATTTAAAACAATTAATAGTAAAAAATTTAGTACATATCGAGAGGCTATAAGTATTGGAATTAATGCAACAAGATGATGCTATCGAAATGTGTTTTCAAGAAACTTCTGCTTATCTAATGCCTGCAACTTTACGACAACAATTTGCTAGTACATTAGTTTACCACAATCTAAAGAATCCAAAACATTTATGGTTAAAATTTGAAGATTTCCTTTCAAACGATTTTAAATGTGATAAATCTCTTAATACAAATGTTATCCGACATAAAGTGTTAGATATCATTACGTATCAACTTGCATTCAATAGAAAAAACTTCAAAACTTTTTTCTAGTGGATACTGATATGCTAATTAATTTCCAAGATAGTTTAACAAGAGAGCTATGAGTAGAACAAGAAATATATGTATCTAAAGAAGATCTTTTTAGCTGTTTAGCAATTAAAAGAGGCACAACAGTTTGCTTACAATAAAATATTATATTGTTTCAAAGCATCGCTTATAGATGGACGTGGAGATAGTGAAAAACTTTTTAATTTAAATGTCTTCTTGCTTCGATAAGATTTGTTGGTCATATTGCACTTGCAATGACCACTTCATGAGTAGCTGCTTCTTTCCTCCCAGGAGGACATACATCATAATTATGATTTAAAATTCCTCAAGATGAAAATGAATATAATTCTTGTAATATTAATAAACAAAGTACGCTAGCTTATTTATTACATGTGACAAAATTAATTATTTGGATTGAAGCTACAATGGCTAACGTAGTATTATTGAAAAATTTGACCAATTGCTGAGAGATATAATGAACTATAATATAATTTTTGGTGGTAAAATTGCAGTATTTGGTTATAATTTTTGTCAAACATTACATGTTATTCCTAGAGAAATGAAAGATGATATCATAAATGAATCGATTGTTACATCACCTTTATGGAAGCAATTTGAAAAATTATAGTTACAACAAAATATGTGAGTGTTAATTTATTTCAACTTTTCAAGATATATATTAAGAGTAGGTGATGGAGTTGAACACTCTAATGAAAAAGATGATATTGAGATTCCATTAAGGGAAAATATAAAATTTATAGATGATGTAACGTCATTAATGCATTAATTGATGCAGTATTTCCAAACATTATTGAGAATAATTTGGATACATCTTTGTTTGTAAAGAGAGCTATACTTACTACAAGAAATGAATTTGTTCTTGATATCAATGATATTCTAATTAATAGATTTTCAGGTGATGAATTTATGTATTTAAGTTGTGATGAACATATTAACGCTTCTTTTTTACCAGACCAACAAGAATTATTCCATTCTTCAATCCCTCAAGGACTTCCTCCTCATAGATTAATTCTCAAAAAAAATGCACCTATCATATTACTTAGAAATATTAAACCCAATGAAGGTTTATGTAATGGCACACATTTAGTTTGTAAAAATTTTAATACAAATATTATTCATGCTAAAATTTTAGTTGGTACATATGCAAGAATATTTGTATTTATTCCTCATATTACGTTAGAAACTTCACATAACAGCCTTTCTTCCATTCTATTTAAGAAAAAACAATTTCCAATACATTTGTGTTTTGCTATGTCAATTAATAAGGCAAAAGGTCAAACTTTAGACTTTGTTGGCATTTATTTAAAAGAACAAGCATTCTCACACGGTCAACTTTATGTTGCATTATCAAGAGTACAAACCATGAATAAATTAAAAGTACTTATTAGACCATTGAATCCATTGGTAAAAGATACTAATTTGACTAGAAATGTTGTGTATTGTGAAGTTCTAGCAACTGTAGATGATATATGAATATTATCAGTTCATTTAATAATAAAATAGGTACACTTTATAAACTTAATCATTTTTTATCTTGTCTCTCTTTATAACGTATTATTTATATACACCATTTCTTTTAATATTGATATTTTTGTTGCATTTTTTTAATATTTCAATATTGTTTACAGATTTGAATGATAAGACATTATAATATCATATATATCTGACATAAATAGTTAAAAGTGTTTACTATTGATATTTGAAAATCAACAAAGATATATACTGTGTATTTTATGATTTCCTTTTATACTTATTCATTATATGTACTCCATGTATTACAATTAGTTAATAGTACCACTTGTTCTTTTCTATTAGTTTCAGATTTTGCGATGTATATTGATGCAAATTATTTTTTTTTTAATATTTACTGTTATTTATGATGAGTGTTAGTTCAATAATGCTATATTAAAAAGGCTCAGATTGCTTGCTAGTTGTGACATGTTCTTATAATATCATGTCACATAACTGATATATGTATACTTCATATTCTTAGAATAGAACTAAGAAAAAAAATTACATAGCGATGACCTAATCTAACAAATATTTTTTTATACCCATTTCTTGTGATTAGTTTAATACAATAAAATTAACATACTGTGTTATGATCAAATATACAATGATACACTTTGCAACAAAACAAATTAGCTATTGATGCTATTTATTTTATTTAATTTTCTATAGTTATAGTAATTTTGAGTAGCTACAAATATTTATACTACATAAAATGATACATTGATTCATAATTTTACTTTACAGGTCCATGGAGGATAGATGCACAACATTGAAGAATCTAACACCGGCTGATAGAGCTTAATTTGTATATATCTTTTGTTAATAATTTCCATGATAGTTGGTTGATTTTATGATGAATTTAATGGATTTGGTTATGTTTTGTGTTGTAAATGTTGAAAGTAGAGGTTTGAAGAAAAAAAGGGGTTTAAAAATGGAATTTTGTAAAAAAATGTGACTAGAAGACCTTTCGATGTTAGGTGTGAGAATGTTAGTGGATTAAAAGTTCAACCAAAAGACTTTTAGCTGTCTGTTGTAGCCACACCTAAAGCACTGGCGGGCTAAATGCAATTTTTATCAAGAATATGAGTCTTTGGGCGACTAAAAGGCAATTAAAAAAAGAGAATATTGCAGCAAAGATTTTAGGTAACAAATCTTTTATTTTAGTTAAGGATATTTTCCTATTCTTGTTATATTTCCCTTTTAGAATAGAATTTAGTTTTTAGTAACTGTTTAGAATTGGTATTCTTACCATATTGTAAGAGTTAGCTTTTGTTATAAAAAGAGAACCCTAGAGGTGCCTAAAAGAAAATAAAATGGACAGCCGTTTTTTCTCCTTAACACATTGTCTTCTTTCCATCGTCTTTCACTCTCTTTTTTCCTTTTTACTTCTGTTTTACCATCTATCATGTCTAGGAACTAAACCCCTATTCTAGTTGAAGGATAATTGAAGGCTGGTTCTACAACAATTGTAAGACTTATTGTTTTTAATGATCTTATAAATTCATGGGTATTCGTTTATTTCCTACAATTTATTATTTATGATTGTGTTGTTTAATTGGATAATTGGCACCGTTATTTGATTGACAATATAATCTACTACCAACTAGGATCTCAAGGTTTGATTGTTTTAGTGAAGTAGCAAATGGCATGATTATTACTTGATAAGTGATTTAATTGTGTCAAGGGATAAACAATCTAACTGAAACAAGCACAGTGTGAGCTAGTTGGTTAGAATTTGGTTTCTCTAATTCTTAAAGCTATGGGGAACTTGAATTCTATAGTGGTAACTAGGTTATTTGCCAACAAGAGAAGTGACTAATGAGGGTCTTTTAATTGCTAACAAAGTACGGAGAAATTAGTTGCTTGGTGGTACTAAGTGATAATAACCAGTTTAGTTGTGAATTTATAAGATGAACCTTATGTCAATGACTAATTGAATGAATCAGTTCTAAATTATTCCTTTGACTAGAGTTTGTTAATTATTGAATTTTACCATTTCTAATTCTGCGTTAATTACTACACTTAGTTTTAATTTGTTATTTTGCATTTTTTATTTTTAGTATTGTCAAAAACAACCCCCAATTATTCTGTTGAGAGATAAATCCACCATTTCCTAAGGAGATGACTTGACTCCCACTATACTATAGAAGTTTTGAGAGTTAGAATTTATTTTTAGTGGTTTAGTGAACAAGACTCCTGCTGAAGCAAGAACTGTGATATCCAATATGGCAGCAAATGCACAACAATTTAGGAATCGGCAAGATAATCTCTCAATGAAAGTAAATGAGGTAAGCACTTCTCTTTCTTATAGAAAATTTGAGGTTATAATCGTTCTTCTTGAAAAATTGATTGGGGGCCAAAATCAATAAGTCAAAACTTGTGGAATATGTGATGTTCCTAGGCATTCAACAAATTTATGCCCAACTTTTCAAAGAGACACAAGTGAATTTGTAAATGCTGCTGGGGGATTTCTAGGACTACTCTAAAGGAAATATGATCCCTATTCAAACGCGTACAATCCAAGGTAGAGGGATCATGATAGGATGTTTAATTGTATATTTCCTAGGTCAATTCCCTAGTGTTTTGATGCTTAAATTGCTTATTAAATTGCATTTTTAGGAAAAACTAGCACCAAAAAACCCGTGGATCAATTAGCCAAGACAAGCACTTGAAATAATTAGGGCTTTCTGCATTTTGGAGCTGAAGACGGACAGATTCAGGAAACCAAAACTAGCCACAAGGAAACAACAAGACACAGAGCAGTGGCACATGTAGGAATTAATGAGTGAATAAAAGTTCTTTGCTGCACAAAATACTTCAAAAAGAAAAGAAAAGAAGACTTCTCCTACTACATGAGAACTAGAACCGACAACTGCACAGGAAAGAAAAGTCAGTAGCATGGAGACAAAAGATTTCTTCAGCCCATGACAACAAAAGACAAGCAGGCAGCTGAATTGGGAAACAAAGGCTGAAAAAAAAAGGAACGTCCAAAAGAAAACAAAAGAGAAAGGGCCAAAACAAAAATAAAATAGCAGCTGCAATTATATTTTAATGGAGAAAGCTGCGATTTGGAAGAAAAAAAAGCTAAGCTGCATAACAAACAAAAGAAGACTTCTTTTGCTGCAAGGAACACAAAAACTGTGCACAACAAAAAAAAGAAGTACAAGTCAGCTACAAAAAGAAACCAAAATCCGAATATAAGAAGGAAACACAAGGCAGAATCTGACTACAATTTGAAAACAAGAAAGAAACAGCCAGAAAAAGGACATAGAAACCGAACCACAACAAGAACAGTGGTCCTATTTAGAGCAACAAAGACCAAGTTGGGGACAATTGTGGTTTATGGGAGGTGATTTTAATGACATTCTATGTCCTTCTGAGAAGCTTGGGGGAATGCAAAGATCTGTAGCTAGTCTTCTACACTTCCGTAACTTTGTTGGAAACATGGAGATGGGAGATGTTAACTTTGTGGGTAAAAGATTCACGTGAGCTAACAACAGATCAGGCGAAGGTTTTGTTGAAGAAAGGTTAGACAGATTCTTTTGTTCGTCTTCTTGGTTACTTAAATATCCAATGGTTAAGGCCATTCACTTGCTAATGCACTCATTCGATCATTCCTTTATCCTAATGGATACTTGTCCTTCTGAGCTAAAAGCAACAAAAAGATTCATCTTTGATAAAAGGTGGGTCAAGAAAGAGGAGGCGCGCAAGATTGTTGAGGAGTCTTGGAGTAGAATGCAAGAGGGTTTTCCTATGTATAGATTCCGTGCCAAACTCGCAACCTGTAGAGTGGAACTTTTGAAATGGATTCGTAACCATAGGTACAATTCAGCTTGGCAAATCCAAAGAATCAAAGTAAGAATGGACGTCCTATCTAGTTGTGGTGGAAACAAGGATTGGAATGAACGGAGTCAATTGAAAAGTGAGCTTCATCGGGCTTATTGTGAGGAGGAGATGTATTGGCGTCAAAAATTAAGAATTCAGTGGCTTCATGAAGGTGATAAAAACACAAAATTCTTCCATGCCGTGACCATCAATCGAAGGAGCCAAAATAGCATCGACAGCTTATTAAAGGAAAATGGTGGAAGGTGTGAAAATAGCCATGAAGTAAAGGAAGAAATTTTGTTATTCTTTGATAATCTCTTCTCTTCTGATAATCCGTCACTGAGAAGAGATGATTTGGAGGGTATCCCCTTGTCCATTAATGCTGAAATGAACCAAAGGCTGACCAGACCTGTAATTGATTCTGAAATCAAAAATGCTATTTTCAATATGAACCCAAATACCGCTCCTGGACCTGATGGTATGACTCCTCTTTTCTTTCAGTCGTATTGGAATGTGATTTGTGTTGATCTTTGTTCAGCTGTTAAGCACTTTTTTAAACACAATAAAATGCTTAAGCAAGTTAATCATACTATAATCACATTGATTCCAAAAATCAAAAATCCTCATTTTGTGGCCCAGTTTCGTCCAATTAGTCTTTGCAATGTTGTATACAAAGTCATTTCCAAAATATTAGCTGATAGCATGAAAGTCTGTCTTAATAAATGCATTAGCCCCTTTCAGGCTACCTATATCCCTAGAAGACAAATTTTAGATAATGTGGTTGTGGCTCATGAATGCATTCATACTTTAAATGCTAGAATAAAAGGGAAAAAGGGGTGGATGGCTATTAAACTTGACATGGCCAAAGCTTATGATAGAGTGGAGTGGAAATTCTTATGTGAGGTACTACGTAAGATGGGTTTTGCAATTTCCTTTATTAGGTGGATTTGGCTTTGCATTAGCTCTTCAACTCTTTCAGTTAACGTCAATGGGGAGAAATGTGGGTATATTCAACTGTCCAGAGGTATTAGACAAGGAGATCCATTATCACCTTATCTTTTTTTGGTCATTTCTGAGGCGTTTTCCAAATTAATTAAGCAAGCCAGTTTGAGGGAGGAATATAGGGGTTTGAGAGCAAGCTTCAAAGGTCTCCAAATTACACACCTGTTGTTTGCAGATGACTCTATTCTATTTTGTGAAGTAGGAGTTGGGCAAGCATGTAGAATCAAAGCTCTTTTATCCAATTTCTGCCGCTACTCAGGTCAAATGGTTAACTGGGAAAAATCTTCTATCTTCTTTAGCAAAAACATTTCTCAATGGGTCAAAGATGAGATATGCCAGACGTTGGATGGAATCAAAGAGAAGCTGAAAGCCAAGTACTTGGGTCTTCCTCTGATCATTGGCAGATCGAAGAAAGAGGTGTTCAATTTTATGGGAGAAAAAGTCCATCAGCGAGTTACCGGGTGGAAAAATAGGTTTCTTAGCCAAGCAGGTAGAGAAGTGCTCATTAAGTCCGTCCTTGATGTGCTTCCAACATATGTGATGGCTTGTTTTAAACTTCCTAAAGGTGTCTGCCAGCACATCATTAGGTGCATCTCTCATTTCTGGTGGGGGGACAAAGGCAATGGTTCTTCTAAAATTCATTGGAAAGCTTGGAAACACCTCACTTGGCCAAAATATGAGGGTGGATTGGGTTTCAAAAATATCCAATTGTTTAACAATGCTCTCATTGCAAAACAACTTTGGAGAATTACTACATAGCCAAATCTCCTTATGGCTCAGGTTCTTAAAGCCAAGTATTTCCTAGATGGTGGACTAATGCAAGCCTCGATGAAATCAAATGCTTCTTGGTTGTGGAAGTGTTGGATGGGGGCCCGTTATATCTTTCAGAACAGGGCAATGTTTCATGTTAATGATGGCAAATCTATCTGAATATGGGAAAGCCCTTAGATCCCTGGTAGACCCTCATTCCGTCCATCAAAGATTCCGAATCGAAATGTGTCAGTAACCTAGGTATGTGAACTTTTGAAGGTTAATGATAATTGTTGGAACGAGGATCTCGTGCACCAAATTTTCAACAAAGCAGATGCTGATGCCATTGTGAGCATTCATCGCCCAAGTGTTAGGCTATCTGAGTCTAATGACAAACTAGTGTGGCAACTAACTAATCAGGGAATCTACACAGTCTAGTTTGCTTATCAAGATGCCCTCAAGAAGCTCAAGGAGTCTTACCAACTACCAGAGTCTAGCTCAACCAGGGATGAAATGAATGCCGTTTGGAGGCATACGTGGAACCTTCGCATCAAAGGGAAACTTAAACACTTTATTTGGAGATGTTGGCATGGTATCCTCCCCACAAAAGATCAACTAATACGGAGAGGCATCCAAAACGATCCCATTTGCAACACGTGCGGTGATTCTGAAGAAAACGTCGATCATGTACTTCTTCATTGCCAAAGAGCGAAAAGGGTGTGGAAAATTGCTTGGATTATGTGGCCTGTAAAGGATAGTGCGGAGCTAAGTTTTAAGGATTGGTGGCTTATCATTTGTAATGGGAAAAGGACTCGTTGTGGCAAGATAGAGCAGAATTATCTGTATACATTCTATGGATGATTTGGAAAGCAAGAAACTTATGGATCTTTCAACATGAATGGGTGGACAATTCAGTTGTTGCAGAACGTGCCCATGAAAAATGGTTCGAATTTAAAGAAGTATCTCAGCTCACAAGTACTTAGTTGTAGGATTCAGTTGCGAGTGTTATTATGCTATTTTATTATAAGCTTGTTTGGCTTTTGCAGAGGATATTTCTGGATAATATGGTCATTATTGTTTCATATGTTGCTATTGGTTTTTGTAAAGTTATTTGACTCTTAGGTGTAGAAGTTAGATCGTTTGGTACTCAATTGCAGGTCCATGGCTTTTGAGGGATTTTCCCAAGCTCTTGCACTTAGTCTCGTTGTGAGATCTAAGGCTGTCATTGCCAGTTGGCGAGGTTGTAAATAGATTAAGTTTGTCTTGGTATATATATTAAATCAATTGTTTTGGAAAAAAAAAAAAAGATACCAATTATCAAATTATAGTTAGGTATGCATTTGTCATGAAATTTAATCACTGCACCTCCCATTTTGAAGTTGCATCCAACTACTTGAACATCACACAAAAAATAACAAACATTCTTTAATTATGGTACTGCTTCAGAGCACAAAATTCACAAAAGAAAACAATTGAAAGAGAATTTACGCATTCATTATCAAGGGTGCTCAACTACAATGTGCTGGGAACATTTTAGAAAGTTTATGGAAATTTCACTTAGTTAGAAAGTTGATCATCGAGATTTCACTTATTTAGGAAGTTTCTGAAACTAATTTTCAGCATTTAAATGGAAAACATGATCTGTTACTAACGTCACTTCCATATAAGTTTTATTTTAAAATTGCAAAAATAAGTCAACAATTTATATATATATATATATATATATATATATATATATATATATATATATATATATAGTTTTGAAAACTTAATAAGATAAAACTTAATAAGATCATACTATATTATAGTTTTGAAAACTTAATAATAGATATATATATATATATATATATATATATATATATATATATATATATATATATATATATAGTTTTGAAAACTTAATAAGATCATACTATATTATAGTTTTGAAAACTTAATAATAGATTAACCCCCCAAAGATCTTTCTTTTGATCTGCTTCTTCTTTTCTCTTATTATATTAATTAGTTGTTGGGAGAGGGTTAGAGCGCGGGTGCAGAGATAGGAAAAGTAGTAACTGAAATTTTTTGAATTTGAGACCTTTCAATTGCAATGCATTAATTAGTTATTCTTTCAGGCACATAATTTTAAACAACTAGGTGGACCTAAATATAAAACAAAAAATGGAAATTTATATTAATATAATTTAAATGATCTTGAGTTGTAGTATAAGCATAAAATCTGTGGGATGAAGATACTAAAATAACGAGTTTTTCCCAGACTAAGTTGGGAAAAAAATATATAAAAAATTGGGGGTGTTAATTTTTTTGTTCCATGGGTGTTAATTTTTTTTGTTCCATGTTTGTGATTGTCGCATTTGAGAAATGCGAAAGCCTAGTTCGCATCTGCCAAATGCGACTTTGGCAGGCCAGGCGCTTTACCTCCCCCTTCCATTTTTTCCTTTTTTTTTTTTTTTCCAACTTAGTCTAGGAAAAAACTCTAAAATAACTTGTACTATACTTTGTCACTAGAAACCAAAAAGAGAAGAAAAAGGGACATGTACTTTAATGTGATTTACCTTGGTAGTCTCCTCCCTATCACTTCTACCTTTGTTCCAAATGTGCAGTAGTAAAAGTACCTCCCATGGAGTCAAGGTCATGGTTGTGAGGTTCGTACAAATGCACCCGCGAGATAAATAATGCTCCTATGTTGCTTCTGCCAAACAATTCTCTCGCACATTGCAATTTACAAGTATATGCAAGTAACTTGAATAAGTAAATAATACTTTTAAAGGAACTAGAAATTAAAAAGTACAAAGTAAGAAATTGAAAAGTACAAAGTAAGAACTTACGATGTAGAAAGACTAAAGGAAAGTTCTCATGAAATTGTTAGAAAAAAAGATTACAAAGATATGTAAGTGGTTAAAGATTTGTGGGGAAAACTCAACATTTGCTTAGTACAATGTTTAGTGCAATGTTATGTTCATACACAAAATCATCCTTGCAAAAGACAATATTTTACTACGGGAGTTATTACCTCATGGTTTGGCAACACAGGATGTAAACTACAATAATTTTGTCTCAGGATCTGGATTTACATTTGATTTGTCTCTCTATTTAATCATGGAAAATATATCGTTCATTTTTAATCACAAGTTTTGCAGCGTGAAAATAATTTATTTCAAAACGTACTCTAACTTATTATTAGGAATATCTAAAATTACAAGCTCGTGCTGGTACTGAGGTAAACCAGCACATCTAGTTAAGAGAGGTTATTCCCTACTCATACGTATTCAATGTAACTAGTTTTGGAAACCCCCCGCACGAGGTTCAGGGAGTGCCCAAGATTCTTTTTATATTTAAATAACTATTAATTTTAAAATTTTTACAAAAATATATTATTTTAATTTTTTTAGAAAATGTAATTTATATTTATTTTAAATATTTTTTTACATTATTTTTTAAACTATATAATTTTTTTGTTAAATTGATTTAAAAGTAGAATAAATCTTAAAATAACATCACTGGTTGAAATAATGATTTTTTAATTATAAAAAATTAATATTAAAAGAAAATTGTGGATAATGAACACTATTAAAAAGTAGCAATTTCTATCCAAATAGTTAAGTTCAATGCAATAGTTTCAAAAATTTTAACAATTTAATATTCTTATTAGTTATTATATTTGTATATAAGTGTAAATTTATTTTGATAGTATATTTTTTGTTACTCATTTCAATTTATCAATAGAAGTATATATAATTGTCACCCATTTGACCTTGACCAAACTTGTTAAATCTTTTTTTTTTTAATATTTGTGTATGTATGTTTCAAATATTTTCATAGTATTATTTTTAACTATTTTTATTTTTCTTTCTAAACCACATAATGTTTAAAAGAATAATTTTAAATTACAATAAATTATATAATAATTTTTGGGATTAAAATATTATTTTTTATTTTTGAAAATTATACTAAATGGTAACTTTTAAGTGTAAGATCACTATTACAAAAAAAAAAAAGATCACTTTAACATAAATAGTTAAGTTTATTATAATAGTCTTATGTGTTCTAATAATCAAGTATTCATGTTATGTATTAAATTTGCATCTCACATCTAAAATATTTTTAATAATAATCTTTTAATATTACAATGATGAAACAAAAATATATCTTACTATCAATAGCATTCAAAATAAAAGTACATTAGTTTTAAGATTTATTATGAAATTTAATTTTTACATTTAACATAGTTTTTATCATTTTTAATTGTATGTGGAATAACTCTAGTATTACAAGAAAAAAAATTTAATATATGTTGTTAAAATTTAACCAAAATATTATATATAATTGAAATTACTATTATATGTCTATCTTTAAATATTAGTAAATAAATTCATATAATTAGTTATTTAATTAACACTCACACGTTAAAATTGAAAAACACACACACGTACACACAAAAGCATAATATCACAATTTCAAACATTCATTTTTTTTTTTATCATTTATTCTTTATCCCACATAGTGGAGTTGGAGTTTAGTTCTTTTTCTTGATTTATTATTTATTATGCAAATTAATTTTTACAAATATATGGTTAGTTTGATATATAGAAATAGTTGAAACTAGTATAAAACTATAAATATTAAACTAATGATATGTAATTATAGTGTATTTTTTTTGTGATTGTATTCATAATCATAATTTACTTTGATAATTATAACATTTAAAATAATAAACTGAGATAATATTGAATAATGTTTAGAGTTAATTCTATCATTTTGGAATCAAAGTATTTGAATTGATAAATGGGAAAGAAGTAAAGTTCTTTTGAATATTATGTTCTATATTGTTTTTAATTTATAGTCTAAGGCATTTTTGGATTATAAAGTTTAGTAAATATAAAGTTTTCAAGAAAAAGTTTGCATAACGTTCGAATGATTTAATTGGTATTTTAACTGATTTTACCATATTCTGTGAACTATAATGTTTTATAGTTAATTTAATGGTAATTTATATAATTACATTTGAAAGACCTGTAGTCTTTAATCAACTTGTTTTGATGATGACCAAATCAATATGTTGGGAACTAATGTTGTTAAGATATTTAAGTGATAGAAAATCCAACAAATTGTATTATTCTGTAAGAAGAAAAGAAGAAGCGAAGATCAACAAAAGATGAAAAGAAGTCATAATTATTGGAGAATCAAGGAGAAAAGGGAAGAATATGAAGGTGAATTAGTTTAGATATTAGATTAATTTATTTATTTGTAACTAATTCATTAAAATGATGACCAATTTCTTAAAGGCTCAACAAAATCTTTTCTAAAATCATTTTATGCACATTTTCCAAAAGATTAAGCAAATGATTTTTTTTAAAAAAAGAGAAATTTAAATTCGGTGACTGTAGCATCACTGTAGCACCAACAGATTTTTTTCAAGGGTAAATTACGTCTATTATCCCTGTAGTTTATGTAAATTACTAATCGAACCCAAAATTTGGTAAAACTACCAATACCTCTTAAATTTGATAAATTCAGAACATTTAACCCGTTCAATCAACTAAATTCATAACATTTAACCCCTTTAAGGGGGTATTGGTAGTTTTACCAAATCTCAGAATTCGATTGGTAATTTATACGAACCCAGAAATAATAGATGTAATTTACCTTTTTTTCAAATCCTTGCTACTGTAGCAAGTACTGTAACTACGGTTAGTTTTTAAAATAATATTTTTCACACTTTATAAATAGCCAAACATTTTGCAAAGACACACACTTGACCTTTCAAATTCTGATTCATTTAGTCTTGAAAAATCATCATCTTGAGCCTTTATCAAGTTGATTCAGTTTTTTTTGTGAGTTAGAGTTTTCATTTGTAATATCCACTCTTTGAAAGAGATTATTGAGCCATACTTTGTAATATACACACTAGTGAGTGTGTAACCATTTCTTTGTAATCTAAACTCATTAGTGAGTGAAAGGTTTGTTAAGAGAGTGAAGGATTCAAGCTCCTAAGCATTGGTTGCTAAAAGGAGTTGAATATCCAAGAAGATTGTAAGTGGTTTTGATTTCACCACCGAAAGAGATCAAAGTGATTAGTGGAGAGGAATAGATAAGCTTAGGTAGTAGATTAGACATCTCCAAGGAGGATGCTTGACCCACTATAAATCACTGTGCACATTTTCTTTTCCCTTCTCTTGCATATTTATCTTTATTGAAATTTATGATATCATTTTATTTGTGATTCATATACATAATCATACTTTTGTTAGTAGGAGTTATATTGCTTATTCTTGCATTTTTTTCATTCACATCCACATTAGCTACTCAAAATATTAGTCGATTTGCTACAAAAAGTTAAATATTAAATAGGAATAAAATTTGGCTTAGTATTTAAAAACGGTAATCAATCTAATTCACCCCCCTCCTCCTCCTAGGTTGCTTTGGGCCTAACAACATTTCTAATTAAAGCATCTTTTTTTCTTTTTTTTAAATAGAATTAAGGGCAAACAAATATATATAAAAGAAATAAGTGTACATGAATTATAAAATTTATATGGTGATATAAATTATTAAAAAAAAAATCAACTTTGATTAGTTTTAAAATTTATAGTTGATTGCAATTGAAGTAAAACTTAAATAACTAATAATAATTTTTTAACTTAAAATAAAGAAAATATATAAAAAGCTTTTAAACCGAATTAATATACTAAAAGTGATACAAAATAGTTTTAAAATTTCATAAAATTATACTTTTACTAAAATATAACTTGCAAACTATAAAAAATTTATTGACAAAAAGTTATACTAACTCTTTCTTTTATATATATAGATATTTAAAACAAAAATAAAACGTGGGAGGGAGAGAAGAGGAGAGGTAGTAATCATGGTAAATCAGGTTAAAATACAAGTTTCAACTTTTTTGGTTTTTGTTTTACACGAAACTATATGTTATACAATTGGTTATCCTAGATAATTAATGCTCAAACTATAAATGTATGTATAAAATGCATTTAAAAATATATATTTTTTTTTATTTTTTGAGATAAAAGTTATTCCATCAATATAAAAAGTTATTTTAAAAAATACAAAAATATATTGCAATATATAATACACATGCACTCTAAGTCTAGATCATTTTACAAATCCTTGTCTGTTCTTCTAGTTTTGGGTGGATATAGCTCAAGCTAGAGATTACTCCTTGGATATGTTATGCGTTAAAAGTGTACTAGTTTAAAGGATATCTAAAAACAGAAAATAGTAGAATTTGGAATGGATCACCTCCCTAGAATTTTCTTTTCTTGGGCTTCGTTGATGGAAGAAAGATACACATTTTTTATGTAAAATACTACACAAAAAAGGGTTTTAATTCTACTATTAAGTTGTCAAAATATAACTTGACAAATTGACCATAATACCAACATATAAAAACCATAAATTTTGGCCACAACAAAAAAACCCTAACAATCACTACAAGAATTTTTAATATTTGCGAGGGCCATGTTCCGCGCAAAAAATGAAAATTCCTTCACAAATGATTTTTTGCGAGGGAAAAAGCCCTCACAAGCGCCCTCACTATTTCTTAATTCACAAATAATCAATCACTCGCAATTGCCCCTGTGCCATCACAAATGTAAACATTTGCAAGTGATTATTTGCGAGGACAAAATCCTCACAAATAATTATTGCGATGGCTTATTGGCGAGAAATTGTCACTCACATTTGGTTTTTTATAGCGAAGGGGGAGGCACTCACAAAAAATTCAATGACCCTCGCAACTTTATCTTTTTTTTGTGAACATTGTGGCCCTCGTGAATGAAAGAAATGCCCTCACAACTGTGTTTAAATGCAAGGAAAATTTTTCTCACAATTGAGGGGTAATGCCCTCACTTAAAATACTATTTGTGAGGACTATTGCCCTCACAAGAGAATTTACTGCCCTCGCATTCTTTGATTTTGCGAGGGCTTTTATCCTCACAAAAAAAAAACATTTTGGCCTCACAAAAATGATCAGTCATATCGTTATTTTCAATTAAATGCGAAGGAATAAGCCCTCACAAATACATAATCCCTCTCGAAAACTCATGTTTTTATAATAATTATATTTTTTATTAATCCAAAAATAACATTTTAAAATACCTACTAGCTAACAAAATAAAACATTTTATATTTTAATAAAACAATCTACAAATTCAAATTGAAAGTATCAAATTTATTAAGTTCAAAGATCCAACAAAACTAATAATATTTACTAAATGTTCTAAATATTTAATAAACAACCCAAAAATCTAATCAATAATTGTTGCTAAATATGAAAAAGATCCTAATATCCATAAAATGAAACAAAATCAAAATGCAACAATAGCAAATATCCCAGTGATTAAAAGGCTAAACTATCATCAATGCTAATTATCTAGAACTCTCAATTACAGCTCTTTGAACCCGAACGAGAACCATCACCATAAGCACAAGAATAAAGAGTATACTATTTGAAAAGAAAAAAATATAGCAATAAATAATAAGTTTAAAAGAATCACAAAGTAATAATATCAAAGTGTCAGTGAGAAAATTACAAGTCAAATTACACCCTCACCTTCACCATCGCCTAGCTTGAGCTGCGGAGGTATCTTGCATTTTGTTGTTCTTCAAGTAACAATGCAGAATTTGACTAAGTTTCAACAAACAAAACAAATATAAGTAAACTTAGAAAAGCATTTGTTTTCACAATTAAGTTTTAACTATGATTGAAACCATGTGGTCATATGCATCCACATAAGAATTTGAGTCACCTATATATATATCCCTGCCACGAAACTCATCGTCCATATCATCATCTACATCTTCCATTTCATACTCATCAACCATATATTCAGCATTTTCTTGGTGGTGGGACATGGTTTACTCAAAGAATAGACCAACTAAAAGTAATTCAATCTGCCAGAGACATTAACAATTCAGCAAACACAATTAATATGCAACTAAACTACGAGCAGTCTCATATCAAATCACTCTTAAATTGCAAAAAGGAAAAATAAAGTGAACTGCAATGAGTCAAGCGATTGCAGTATTGATAAATTCAATAAGATATACTAGCAGACAACGTGTGACATCAGTAAATCCATACAAGCAGCTAGAACAACTTCTCATCGCAAACATTACTAATGCCAAAGACATCCATAACAAAAGGTTTTCAAGCTTCAATATACTGAGGATGTTAGTTTCTTAAAATCAAGTAACCACCACTAAAATCAGAGATGTAAAAAAACCATCACACATGCAGAAATAGTTGCAAATGGCTACATGAGAATATTAATCAAGAATCAACCTGCTTGAGGGAAAGCAGAACTATAGTAAAATAAAAAGCAAGTGCAACCACAGTTGATGTAAGAAAACCGAAAAAATGCAATTCACACAAAAGAAGCAAATTTTACAACCATAAAGGGCTGTTCTTTAACCATTAACTTCAACTCATAAAGCAGCATTCTTTAGCCACTAAGTGTCTTTGACCGCCCACTATCACCGACTTACACACACAGGCACCCAAAAAAAACCCTATGCCAAAATCTATTTCACATCCTATCAAAATAAACAAGCATCAAATTCTTAAATTTCATGATGCCACAATCAAAATCAAATGGAATAAGAACCAGCCTCGAGGATCATATAATCAAAATGTATTACTAAAAATTCAAACATTGATTCAAGAATCATGATTATTGTTCTTCAACAATCGATAATCAAAAAAAAAAATTGCAAACTTTGAAGACACAACTAGGCAATTGCGGGATCGCTTAACTGGAGTTGGCCATGGAGATTCGCTAACTTCATTGGGATCGAGCCAGACCTTGCCCATCCGGCACTTGAGTACGCCTGCAGCTACGAAGGCGCTAACAGCCGAACTGAGATCTGGCAGAGGGAGCAACGACGGAAGCTTGGCCAAGGGACCTACGAGCAGTGGAGAGAGGTGGCGGGAGAGTTCTCTGTGTGACGAAAATGAGGGATGGGTAGAGAAGTTGTCGGCCAGGTAGAGGGAATGAGAAGGGGGGGTGGTGGTGGTGAGAGAGGGCTTTGGGTAAGAGAGGATGACAAGAGGGGTGGTGGGGCTAGAATGGTTAGGTTTTCAAATGGGAAAGATGAGTTTTTGTGGAAAATGTGTTTTGTATTAAGTTTAAAATGTGTTTTAGTATTAGAAAGAAATACATAATAGATGGTAATAATAATTTTTGGCATTCAATATTTGAGTCAATGTTTTTGTCTCATAACTATTTTTATTTTCATTATGACTATTTTCTTAATTGAATTTTTTTTAACCAGAAAATTTAATTTTATAATACATTAACAGAATTTTTTTTTGAATTAATGATATTTTACATATATTCATATAATTAAAAATTTAATTGACAATCATATATAAGTAGTAAAAGTTACATATATAATAAAAAATTAGTGACGAGAAATATTATCATTAAAAGGCATCTAAATTAGTGAAGACAATAACTTCGTCACTAATAAATAAACTTTACAATTTTAGTGACGAGATTGTTTCTTATCACTATTTTTTTGGTCATCAATTGGGTCCAATAAGCGGGAGATTTTCCCGTCATACTCTTTAGTGATGAAATGGTAACGACTTCTAATAACTTGTCACCAAAATTGGGGAATAGACACAAAATTGGTGATAACAAATTTTTATAGTTAAAAACTTTAATTTAGCAAAAAAGTGTAATTAAAAGTTTCAAAAGTTAATGATCTAACTTGTACATAAAAAGCTATTATGGGATAAATTATATTTGATTTGAAATCAACATAAAAATAAAAATAAATACCTATTACTTGAGAAAAAAACATTAAATTTTAGTAATAATATTGTCTCAAAAATATGACTTTAGAAATTAAATTATACTTAACAAATAATGAAATTAAAAAGAGATTATTTTCACTTACATAAGTCTTTCATGAGATAGCTAAAGACTTGTTGACAGAATGAATTGAAGCTTTTTTTTTTTAGAAAACCATTGTTGTTTGCTTTTGTGAGGGCTTAACACTCGCAAATAAGCTCTCACGAACAAGTTAATTTTGCAAGCCAATTGTACTCGCAGATAAAGACATTATCCCACGCCTATAATAAAAAAAAAATAAGACACAACTTATATTTTAATTCCTGCCATAAGTTGAGAGAGACACAAATATTATTGCGAGGGCTACGACCCTTGCAAATAATAATTTTATTTATTTATTATTAATTGAAATTTTCTTGCGAGTGATGCATTTGCGAGCAAACACTCCCTCACAAATAATGGGATAAAAAGTCGATATTGACCTTTTTTTTGTGAGGGTGTAACACTCGCACATATGCCCTCGCAAAATAATTCTTATTGCGAGGACCATGTCCCTTGCATAAAATGATAGAATCCCTCGCACATAATAAATACAAAAGGCGAGAGCCATTAGTGCTGTTGCGAGGGCTCGATCCCTCGCAACTAATAATTTTATTTATTTATTTTTAATTGAATTAGCTTGTGAGGGATGTTTTTGTGAGTAAGTTATCTCTCACAAATAATGGGAGAAAAATTCAATGTTGATCATTTTTTGTGAGGGCTTCCCACTCGCACATATGCCCTCGCAAAAAAGTTCTTATTGCGAGAGACACAGCCTCACAAATGATGATGTAATCCCTAGCAAATAATAGAGAAAAAGTGCGGGAATCACTTTCCATTCCCCCCATACCTAGCGAGGGCCATCAATGCTTTTGCGAGGGTAATCTCACTCGCAAATAATAATTTTATTATTTTATTTTTAAATAAAATTCATTTGCGAGGGACTTTATTTGTGAGGTGGTGTTCCTCGCAAATATTAGTTTTAGGCGAGGGCTTGCTAGCCCTTGCAAATATTCAAAATTCTTGTAGTGAATTTGACCATAATATCAACATAAAATCCCATTTACTTTCACTAATAACCAAGTGTTGAGCTAATGAGCTAATATACATATCTAGACCTAACCATTGTTTTGGAAAGAAGTTATTGATCATCTTTAAATTGCTTTTCTTTCTCTTACCATTGTTTTGGAAAGTATCACCTTTAAATTGCTTTTCTTACTCTTATCTTTAGGTCCACCAAGGTGATTGAGTATACTAGACATTACGGTAAGGATCTAAAACATTATTTTCAATGCTCGAGTATAATTTCCAAGCACCCACCATTAGGGGTGCAATTCGGTCGGTTTCTTCGAATTTCGGTTTGTTCGAGTCGGTTTCTTCGAATTGAAAATTTTCAAAGCCAAATTCGAAAATCGAACCAAATTCGATCGAATTCGTTCGAATTCAAATCTAATTTGAAATTTGATTTTCGGTTCGAATTTGAATTTGACCAAAGAACCCGAATTTCAAATTCGGTTTGAATTTGGTTCGAATTCGGGTGAATTTGAACCAAATTCGAATTCAATTTTTTGATAATTCGAATTCAGGTGAATTTGAACCAAATTCGAATTCAATTTGATTGAATTCAAATTCGGTTTTTTCGTCACCAAATTGCGTTAATTCACAGCACTCAACAAAATATCATAAGAAGCTAAGCAACATTTAGGGGAAAAAAAAAACAAAAAAGCATCATTTTACACATTTTTAATAAATTTACATTTAATATTCTCCAACATTTAATCTTTTCCAATTTACTATACTAATGACAAGAAGTACAATTATTTGTATACAATCATTTCCAATATACACATTATTTGTATATAATTTATAAATATGTGTTGTGTTGTATACAATAAAATGCAAATTAAAAAGTTAAAATACAGTAATACACATCTTAACAATTTTACAAATTCTTTTAATTTTTAAAGTTTCACACACATATATAATAAATCAAATACAATCAAGCATATTTTTAATATTATATAATTATATGCATATATATATATATGTATAAAATTTGGTTTCCTCGAATTTCGAATTCATATTCGGTTTCCTCGAATTTCGAATCCATATTCGGTTTTCGATTTTCGATTTTCGAATCCATATTTGGTTTTCGGTTTTCGAATCCATATTCGGTTTTCGAATTCAAATTCGGTTTTCGAGTCGGTTTGGTTCGGTTTTCGATTTCAGGACCCCAAACTCGAAAACCAACTCGAAAACCGAATTCGAATTCGAATTCGAGTTCGAGTCGATTCGAAAACCGAAAATCAGAATTCGATTCGATTTTTTTCAAATTTGAATTTTCGAATTTGGTCGGATATTCGAATTAATTCGAAAATTGCACACCCCTACCCACCATCCAAGAAATTTCTTCATGAGCTTCATTAATGGGAATAAAGATACGTTTTTCGGGGAAATAATAGCATATATATGTAGTGAGGTCAATGACTTATCGTTAGCTTCTCAAATTAAGTTCATGCAATTTCGCACCACAAAAATAATGGCATACTAAGGGCATTGTCTTATGCTGTATCAATTTTCTAATTTGCTTCTCTTACTTGTGATTTGGGTCATAACTAGTTGAACAAGTCACTCTCTTTCTCTATGGCTTAATTGTTTGAAAATTCTATGAGTTGGACAATGTGGAATATTTATTTCCAAACAAAGATGCGTGGAGAATGCGTGAAATTTCCAATTGGAGCACATACTCATCTTAAATGTATGTTTCACTGTTGGAATATTAAATAAAACTTTAGAATAAAAATTATTTATTTGTAATATTACTACGTATGTTGTTTTATCTATTTTATTAAGAGTCAAATTAGATTTTCAAATTCCAAGTTAGAGTTAAAATTCGTCATTGTTTATTAACTATTTTGATAGATTGTTAGTTATAAATAGAAAGTGATAAATTAATGGTACCGCGAAGATGTGTTAGGGACAATTTTAAGTTTAGTGTGAAATTTACTTCTTTTATTAGCTTCTTTCATTTAATTGATTTTAGGTTTTTTTTTTCTTTTTTAGTTCTTTACATTCATTTAGAACCTGTTAGTCGTTAACAATTATTTAAGTTTTCTCCTCCAAATTTTCCTTTCGAGTGCTGCTAAATAATCAAAACTTTATGTAATTCCTCTCTCGCCATATGCGTTTTTTTCACAGAAAGACAAAAACCAAGATATCCTACGAACTATAAAAGATAATGCATGCAAACATTTAACAGAGATATTGAGATCAAATTCCGATACTCCATTATTTCATTTTGATCACTTTTGGACAAATTAGCAATTTAGTTGGAATTCATTTTAAGAAAAATGAAATTAAGGATACGAATGAAAATCACATAATAAATTTTGTCAAATTTAAATTACTCACCTTCTAGAATCGAGTATACTAAAGAAGTAATCACACAAATGCAGGTTGGCTTCCACGTCATGGCATTAGGTGATAGTTAGGGATTAATTTTCAGTTTCTGTCACCAACGGCCAGTAGTGGTGGGCCACTTGGGATGAGTAGCATCCCCTTTGTATAGTATTAGTGTCCCGATATAACCGGGCTTTTGTATTTTCGGCTGCTCGCCAGTCTGTCCCGCTTTGTCGGGTGCTTTTGCCCTTTATGGGCTTTTTCCCGCGTTTGTCGGGTGTTCTTACCCCTTTGTGGGCATCTGGCTTCGTGGGTTATAGCGTCAGATTTTTCGGCATGCGACGGCTTCTCAATTTAGCCCTTGTGGTTATGTACATTGGCCATTGTACCTCTTTTTAATATATTATGGTTTCGAAAAAAAAAATCACACAAATGCAGATGGAGATTGACAATTGATAGACACCTGTCTGCATACTTAACGAATAAAAGTCAAATGCTAAATAGTGAGTCTGTCCACTTACGCAAGTCAATGTCAACCCCCTAGCAGAATTTGCAGGAAAAAAAATAAATTTCGTTTGTTATGATTGGAAAAGAAGTGAGAAGTTGATTATTCTGTCTTGCAAAGTTATCGTGTAAGCGGCAACCACTTCTATTAATCAGTCAATAGATTCTAGAAAGAAAAGTATTTCTCTTCCAACCGCCCATTATCCTCGTTGCTAATCTGTTCTAGAATAAAAAAAATAATATTCATGCACAAATATTATGTATAATAATATCACGTGTACAATTAAATAATTTAAAATATTAATATTTACACTGGCCGCCCTCTAAATTTCAGGAAACTTCCAAACGAATTTAAGCGTAGAAAAACTTTTGTTGCCCCCTTTTTATAAATTAACAACATTAGTTTTGTCATGTTGGTTGACTAAGTTGACCATTTACTTTCAAACAAGTAAATGATTTAATTTTTAAAAAAATTTAAATTACCCTCCAACTATAACATTTAAATGAATAATTATTTTTTAAATATTTATATAGAGACAAAAAGGATGAAATAATCACTTAAACTTGTTTCCATTAAACGTTAAAGTAGTAGTACATTAGTATTGACGATACATTGAAAAAACATTAGAGCACAATTTTTACCTATTTTGGAGATGATGTGGTAAACAATATTTCAAAATAAACATTATTAATTACTTTTTAAAAATTACAAACGAATGCATTGATATTAAATTCTTACTTTTTTAGTTGTTTGGTTTATGATATGATATAATATTCCGAAATTTTATTTCATATAAAATTTTGAAAACAAAAAACACATTATATGAGAGAAATAGAAGTTATTAAACTTCATTTATTATATTTGTTTAAAACTTTAAAGCTGTCTTTGGATTTAAACTTATTTAAGGAAAGTTCTTTTTTTTTTCTAGCAAAAAGAATATAATATCCAATTAACTTTTTATCTCATTTTACAAGTCACATTTCAAATTAAATGTATACCAAAATTCACCTCACATCAATTTCAAAAGTTGGTCTCTAACATATGTCTTTTATTTTTCCTCTAATGCACTTTTTCTAACAAAAAAAAAATGTCACAAAGACTAGCATACATTCCAATAAGAAAATTTGAAACAAATTACTGGTGTACAAGCTTCGTTTTCTACATTACATGAAACCATTTCAAACTGAGGGTGAAAAAAAATGTAATTTGCTTGGTTAGACACTTCTTTGGGCTTATCAAATGCATACTGAACAATATGGCACAAGAAGCAATCCCAAAAAATGTTTGTCGAGAAATCATGTAATTTAGTATCGGCTCCTTTAGGATGGGAAATCCTTTTTTTTAGCACTTCAAACACTCGTTTAATCACATTTCGAAGTAAGGAGTGATGTTGGTTCAACAACTCCTTCCAACCTCTCAATTCTCAATCACGAGCATAAAACTCTTGACGATAGTATCGTTTTCACAAGAGAGGGCGAGGAATCCTAGCATGTTCTTGTATACACTAAATTCAGAAGATAGTACTTCCATACAACACCAAGAGGAAATAGCGTTAGTAAAATGTCTATCTTATCCAACATGCATACATAGTTCTGAAGATGTACAATTGGAAGATTTCAACTTGGAAGCTGGAATCCTCCTTCGTATGATTGTCCAAAAATGCTCTCGCATCATTAGCGCTACCTCCCAACCTACACAAGTTTATACTAACCTCATATCATGATCGAAACCGATGAATATATTTTGGAAAATATTTGAATGATGATTTTGAAAAGCCTCTCTCCTATGAGTAGGGGCCCATGTAGCAACAGTTGTGCTATCTATTTGACGTGCACCTCATGGTTATAAAGAGTCAGCAATACACAACAAGCGAACAAGACCCAAGACTTCACTTGTGAAATCACTAGAACCAATGGAATTTAGACCAATCGATGAAATGTCACCACAACTTAGGGTTCTACTAAATTGATAAAAATTCAAAAGCACCATAAACTGGTCAAATTTGATAAGCCCATTGTTCTTTGAAAGAACAAAGAGATTAATTCATTCAAACTCTCAATGACGTAATATCATAAAGTTCTCAACTTCTCTCTTCATCTCATGGCTAAATGGCCTATATTTATAGAGTACAAGTTATCTTCAAAAGGTAACAACTAAAATACTAGCCCTAATCCAATTCTAAGAAGGGGCAGCCAGTTTCCTTTAATTAATTAAAGGGCAGCCTTACAAATAAAAAGGAAATAAAACATGAAAACCCTATTCATCACAGTTCATGGGGCTATTACTATGTCACGAACTATTTACGTAACTATTCACACACTGTTCATCAAATACTATTCGCGACTGTTCGTGCACTATTCACGAGTACTGTTCAAAGATAATATTCACGTTTTGGGCCACATGCTTGACGGGCTTGGATGTCATGTATCGAACCATTTAAGATTTCTAGAAATAATTTAGACCTAACTCCCATAATTGGGCCCCGTAATATGTCACGGCGAATCAAATGTTTGGCGAATAGGTTGAATATCTCTTGGATTCCCATCATTCCCCCTTTTCTCAAAATGATTTGTCCTCGAATCTTCAACAACACCCTTGGGATGAAATCAATATAGTTTAGCCACCTTAGGGAATGGAAAGAATAATTTGGCCAGAGAAAACGATGTCTTTTCTTTTTAACTCTTCTTAAGCCACTCTTGTAATAGCGTTTTACCGCTAATCTTTGAAGGTTCCAAATTTGTGTCAAAATGTGGTAAAATTGTCTTTCTTCAAACACAAAGTCAAGGTGTGGAAAATTGTCATCTTTGGCATGCATATTTATGGCTCGAACAGCCAAAACATTATTAACCGGCTCTGGCACTTGATTTTGATAACCCTCACTAATTGGATTTGCCCTATTTGAGGCATCAGACTTTTCTTCCTCCTCAACCTTTTTCTTTTGGATAAATTACATCTACTACCCCTGTAGTTTGTAAAAACTACCAATCAAACCTCGAGATATGAAATATTATCAATACCCCCTTAAATTTGATAAATTCATAATATTTAGCCTCTTTAATCAACTAAATTCATAACATTTAGCCCCTTTAAGGGGATATTGGTAGTTTATCCAAATTTCAATGTTCAATTGGTAGTTTCTTCAAACCACAGGGGTTGTAGATGTAATTTACCCTTTTCTTTTCTTTGCTAATCTAGAGTTGATCTTCATAAACTTGTACATGGCAGATGTTCTCCTTTTAGTTTAGCATGTACCTAGTGATGGAAAAAAGAAAAAGGAAGGGGACGGGCAATTGTAAGCATGCATATGAGCAAGTGAATAAGAGATCCAATCAGGGGAAAAGTATGTAAATGAGAAGACTTGGGTAGCTGTTTTATAAACATGCACTAGCATGAAAAAGTAAATTCGAACCTAGTCTACATTTATTGAATTGAAGTTAGTGTACTAACATACTTATAATAGTCCTCTCCAGCAAGAATAGTACTAATGCCAAATTTAGCATTGTTAGTTTTGGTGCCCTGAAATAGGAACTCTAGATATGTCGCTTATTTCTAAATTTGGCTTTAATTTTCTATTCATTGATTTGCCCATTATACCATGTAGCACCTGTCCAAAAGAGAATTAAAAATGGGATACAACATGATTAGAGCATTGTTTACTGCTTTTATATATGATAGTACTATTACTTATGTGATATCACTCTATTGGATGTGGAGGGTATTGCTTCTTTTACTGCTAATTTTTTCTGATGGTAGGACACACAAATTTCTATTGCACAAATAAAAGTGACATTTTTCGAAATCTAAGAAATATTCCACGATTCACATATTCCGCTAATGATTTTTTTTGATCTTATAATATTGCGTACAGCCATGCATTGGTCAAAAAATGGGTAAAAAAGAAAAAAAAATATTTACTTTCAATTAATGAAACTGGGGTGCGCACTCCATTGAAATATATAATATAGGCATTCAACTCACTAGTAAATATCTAATTACTGGCTTAGTATTGTAAGTGTCCAAAAGACATTTTTCAGCATGAATAACAAGAGAGTTGAGAAATTGGAATCAAATACCCATATAGGTAACATACTAATGAAATGATACGTCACATAAATTTAAGACAGTGAAACATGATTTTCTTTCACAATTTTTCAAACACTATTTGTTTCTTGTAGTAGGAAGCCGCATCTTTGAAATTGTTAATTTTTAATTCATCATACCACCAACTTGCTATTTCCTACATAGTAGATGAAGTTATTGCCTATAAATACTTAAAAGTGTTAAAATGGTGTATAAGTATAAATGTAATGTTTAAACTACATGCAACACCAAACCCTAATATTGGCAAGTATATTCAAAATTCTAGTAATTTCTTTTTTCCGAAAACTATATGTTGGCAGCTGATATCTACACAAAAGAAAAAAATTCTCCTTCCCAAAATGTAGAGTCACAACCTATTTCAAAGAATGCAGCACAACGTTCGAGATATGAATAAAAAATCATATGCCTAAACAGTTAATGTTTACATTCACATTGCACCAATTATGTGATAAAAGATTCTCACACAAGGTTAGCAAACTAGTAACATGAATGCAAGAACGACAACATACGCAAAAGTAACCATTGCATGAAACGACAAATAAAAAATTTAGCAACACAGAAATCATGATGTCTCTAATAGTTAAATGTTAACAACTCAAATAAGTGAGTACCCTACCATCGAGTTCAACAGGAAAAACAAAACTCAATGGTAAGCAGTGAAATGTCTTTTTCAATCTTGTAGCTCTTTAACCCATAGGCAAGAAAAAAAAAAGTAAAGGAAATAAAAGATAAAAGTAAATTATTATCACCTTGTACAATAGAAAACCAGCATCACTCAAACGATTCAAATATAAAATCAATAGACAAATTACTAGAGGGAATTAATGAGGTCAAGACGTACATGCGATTCTTCTTGAAAATGACTTTGGACATTAAATCGTAGAAGAATTGAGTGGCTTTGATGTACACAAATGAGTCAATAATGTGCTTTAAGTATATCCATACACTCTGCTATTGTGACGACATCGTTTGCTTTTTGTTCTACTTACCCCTACCTTATTGTCCATGCCTTCAATGCCAAATCAATCTTTTCAATGTTACCTCTCTTTGTAGAACGACTATTGGTGGGTATGGAAGAATCAAACGGTATTTTCCCCTATTGTTGCAAAAAACCAATTCATTTATGTGAATACTAGTTGGATCTCTTGTCAGTAGCCCATTGTGCAATCATGAGCATGAACAGCTTACCTTGAAAATTAGTTTTTATAACTCATTCCTCTGTAAAGGTCATAGGGTGTTGGTCATCATCAGTGAAAAAAATACCCTATTGTAGTTATTATGAAGAGTTTCATCAATTTTTCAAAATGTGACATATCTCAAAAATTGAATTTTGCATACTCCTTCTGAGTTCAAGTATGAGACCGCAAGGGCTGTCAGAGAAGAAATCAAGTTGAGAGTCTTCCCTTTCTCCTTAGGAGATAAAGCAAAGGATTGGTTATACTACCTTCCTTCTGATTCAATCACTTCATGTGCGAGATGAAGCGGTTATTATTAGATAATTTTTTCCCTACATCTCGGGCTACAAATATTAGAAAGAAGATTTGTGAGATTAGACAACTTAGTGAGGAGACTTTGTACAAGTATTGGGAAAGATTCAAACAACTATGTGCTAGTTGTCCCCACCATCAAATTCCCGAACAACTCCTTATCCAATACTTCTATGAAGGGTTATTACCAATGAATAGGAGTATGGTAGATGCAGCCAACGAATGAGCATTAGTAAACAAAACACCCGTGGAAGCTAGGCAATTGATCTCCAACATGGCCGAAAATTCCCAACAGTTCGGAACTCGAGTTGAGGGGAATTTTAAGAGAATTAATGAGATAAGTGCATCTAATTTGGAAAATCAAATTGTTGATCTAACTGCTATGGTTTGTCAATTAGCTATAGGCCACATACAAATGGCCAAGGTTTGTAAAATATGCTAAGTACCTGGTCATCCCACGGACATGTCCTACACTGCAAAAAGATTCATATCAACAAATTAATGCAGTAGGAAGATTTCCCGGACAACCTCAAAGGAGATATGATCCATATTCGAATACTTACAACCCTAGATGGAGGGATCATTTGAATTTTAGTTATGGGAACCAAGGAGCACAACAAAGGTTTCCACCACAACCTTACAATAAGCCACCTTTACCACTAGTTCCATATTCAAACTCAGGTATGCACTTAAAAGACATTGTTAAATCACTGACTATTAAATCACTGACTATTAATATGGGGAACCAAATTACCCAACTAGCTACATCTATTAGCAAGTTGGAGGCACAAAATTATGAAAGGTTACATTCACAACCATTAGTAAATCCAAAGAAAAATGCAAGTGCTATTGTATTAAGAAGTGGGAAAGAGATCGATACAAGACCAGATTTATCAAAAATACCAAGGGATGCAATAGATGAAGAGCATAAGAATAAAGAAGGAGAAGAATGCACACTTGAGCAGTAATCAAAGGTAACTCCTTCTTCTAATTCTAAGCCAACATTTCCTAATGCAATTGTTCCAACATTTCCTAGTAGGTTGGCGAAGTCAAGACAAGAGGAGTATAAGAAAGAAATTTTAGATACCTTTAGAAAGGTAGAAGTGAACATACCTTTGTTGGATGCCATCAAGAAGATTCCGAAATATGCAAAATCTTTGAAGGATTTGTGCACCAACAAAAGAAGGCTCAAGGGAAATGAAAAGATTAAGGTAGGGAAAATTTTTTTGGCTATGCTCACTCAAAAAACTCTACCTGAAAATGTAAGGACCTAGGTATGTTCACAATTCCATTTGTTATTGGAAATAAAAAAAAATTGAGCATGCTATGCTTGATTTAGGAGCTTCTATAAATGTTATGCCCTACTCAATTTTCAAAAATTTAAATTTGGGTCCTTTAAAGGAAACTAGGATAGTTATTCAACTTGCAGACCGATCTAATGCTTACCCTGAAGCGTTGTTGAGGATGTTTTGGTGTAGGTCAACGAGCTATTTTTTCTAATAGATTTTTACATCCTAAAAACGGAGGAGGACACGAGCACAAATTCTGCCCCAATTTTGCTAGAGAGACCTTTCATAAAGACAGCTAAAACAAAGATAGACATAATTGAAGGCATCCTTTCTGTAGAGTTTGATGGAGAGATTGTTAAATTTAATATTTTTTATGCTATAAGATATCCTCCTGAGGCTCTTTCAAATTGATCTATTGATACTATTGATTCCATTGCACAGGAAACTTTTGATGAAGAAAATATTAAGAAAGAAGAGCAATTGAATGAGAAAGAAGCTACTGAGCTATGTGACAATGTTGCCTACACCAAAGATACACAGGAAAGGTCAACACTTTTTAATATTGAACCTTTTTTTATCTCAAGAGAAAGTGTTACCTTTTGTTTTGCAAGCCCCAAAACTTGAATTAAAACAATTGACTAATCATCTTAAGTATGTATATTTGGGAGACAATGAGACTCTTTTGGTCATAGTTGCAAAACAATTAACAAATGACCAAGAAGAGAGGTTAGTGGTAGTTTTAAAGGAGCATAAATTGGCAATTGGTTGGTAGCTGGCTGACATTAGAGAAGTAATCCAGCAATTTGTATGCACCGCATTCTTCTTGAAGAAGATACTAAGCCGGTAAAGAAAGCCCAAAGGAAGTTGAATCCGGCAATGAAAGAAGTGGTTATAAAAGAAGTCCTTAAGCTACTTACTGAAAGAATTATTTACCCAATCTCTGATAGTAAGTGGATAAGCCCAGTTCATGTGATGCCAAAGAAAACTGGGATCACAATGGTAAGAAATAAAAATAATGAATTAGTGCCAATGAGGATTCAAAATGGATGGCAAATGGTTATTAATTTCCGAAATCTGAACTTTGCTACTAGAAAAGACCATTTTCCCCTACCCTTCAAAAACCAAATGTTAGAAATATTAGCAGGTAAAATTTTCTTCTATTTTCTTGATGGATTTTCATGTTACTATCAGATTACAATTGCTAAAGATGACTAAGAGAAAGTTACTTTCACTTGCCCTTTTGGGAAATTTGCCTATAGAAAGATGCTTTTCGGTCTTTACAATGCTCCAGGTATATTTCAAAGATGCTTGCTAAGTATTTTTATGATTTTTTAGAGAATTGCATAGAAGTGTTCATGGATAATTTTATTATTTATAGAGATTCATTTGATAATTGATTAGACTATTTGACAAAAATTTTGAAAAGGTGCATAGAAACCAATTTGGTTTGAATTATGAGAAATGTCATTTTATGGTAAATGGCGGAATTGTTTTAGGACTGTAATCTCTTCTAGAGGCATAGAAGTGGATAAGGCAAAGATAGATCCTATTGTGAGCTTACCTTACCCTACGAATGTTAGGGAAGTACGTGTTTTCCTTGGCCACACAGGTTTTTATCGCAGGTTTATTCAAGATTTTTCAAAAATTGTGTTGCTCTTAACCAATTTGCTCCAAAAGGATATAGTTTTCGAATTCGGTGATGATTGTAAAAAGATGTTTGACAAATTCAAGAGTTTGTTGACGACAGCACCTATTCTTAAACCACGGATTGGAAATTGCCTTTTGAACTTATGCATGACGCAAGCAACTATGGGGGTAGGAGCTGTCCTTGGCCAACAAGTTGATAAAAAGAGTCACATCATTTACTATGCCTCAAGGTCATTGAATACTACCCAATGCAACTACACTACTACTAAGAATGAGCTTTTGGTAATTATTTTTGCTTTAGATAAATTTAAATCATATCTACTTGGATTTAAAGTAATTATTTATTCTAATCATGCAGCCTTGAAGTACCTACTCGCCAAGAAGGAATCAAAGCCACTCCTCATTAGATGGATTTTGCTGCTCTAAGAATTTGATCTAGAGATAAGAGATCACAAGGGAACCAAAATTTGGTGGCTGACCATTTGAGCAGGTTAGTTCGGGATGAAGAATCATTACCTATTTATGAAAACTTTCTTGATGAGCATCTCTTTCAACTCGAAGGTATAGTCTCTTGGTACACTGACATTGTCAATTATTTGCTTACCAAAGTCTTACTAAGTGGTTTAAGTAAGTCCACAAAGGAAAAAATTAAAACTGAGGCAAATTATTATGTGTGGAATGAACCATATCTCTAGAAGTTTTGTTCGGATCAAGTCATTAGAAGATGTGTTCCTGACAATGAACATAACTTTGTTCTTGCTTTTCATCATAATCTTGCTTGTGGAGGTCATTTTGTACTTAAAAGAACTACTAGGAAGTTGTTAGATAGTGGCCTTTATTGGACAATCCTATTTAGAAATGTTTATTTATTTTGTAAAAACTGTGATCGATGCCAAAGAAAATGTACGTTATCCCATAGGAATGAGATGCCTCAAACACCTATTTTAGTATGCGTAATTTTGAACGTTTGGGAGATTGACCGCATGGGACCTTTTCCTTCATCTTGTGAAAATGTCTACATTCTTTTAGCAGTTGATTATGTGTCAAAATAGGTAAAGGCAAATGCCACTAAGACTGAAGATTTTAAAACGATTGCAGATTTTATAAAAAACTAACATTTTTAGTAGATTTGGAATACCTCGAGCAATCATCAATGATCAAGGCAGCCATTTTTGCAATAAGACAATTGAAGCCTTGTTAAATAAATATGAAGTACATCACCGGGTAGCAATTGCATATCACCCTCAAACAAATGGCCAAGCGGAGATCTCCAATTGTGAGGTGAAAGCCATTTGAAGAAAATTGTCAATCCAGGGAGGAAAGATTAGAGCCCATGCCTAGCTAATGCATTATGGGCTTATCAGACTGCATACAAAACTCCGATTGGGATGTCCCCGTATCAGTTAGTCTTTGGCAAAGCTTGTCATCTTCCAGTAGAGATTGAACATAAAGCTTATTGGGTAGTTCGTCAAACCAATATGGACTTAAACGAAGATGGAAACTCTAGGAAATTGCAGTTGCAAGAGCTAGAAAAATTGAGTTTAGATGCCTATGAAAATTCAAGGATATATAAGGAGAAGACCAAATTGTGTCATGACAACGTTCTTATGAGGCAACAATTTGATAATGGGCACAAAGTGTTATTATACAATTGTAGATTAAAGCTCATGCTTGGTAAGTTATGTTCTCGATGGCGTGATCCATTTTTTGTTACTAAAGTTCTCCCCTATGGTGTAGTTGAGATTCAAAGTTTGGAGACAGGGAAGATTTTTAAGGTAAACAGGCATACAAGGTTAATGTTTCAACTTTGATTGACATTAATTTAACCTTGCCCATTTATCCACATTTTTAATGCAAAATAGAGACATCGAGAATAACGACGTTAACTAATTGCGCTGTTTGAGAGGCAACCCAAAGGATTTTTTTTTTATCTTTTATTTCTCATTATTAATTTTATTGTTTCTTTCCTTTATTTTCTTTATATAGCTAATGAAATTAATTGTTGTTTGCAGTAGAAGACTTTATTTTCTTAAGTGTGACCACGCCTTATTTTTTAAAGTCTTTTTTTTTTTTGTTCTTGATTTACTCTTTAAAAAAATTAATAAGGGTTTTCACTGACTCACTCTCTTTGTCTACTTCTCTCTCTTCTCCAAATCACAGCTTCCTCTCCACCGCAGCTCAGCTCTGCTGCACCACCGCCATTGTTCTTGCCTTCGTCAGTCGGTCAGTCTCTCTCCAAACAATCCCTAGCCAACACACAGTCCTTCACCACCATGCAAATATTTTTCATGCCCACCCTTACCATCGCACCTTATTGTTTGTGCCACAATTCAGGAAAGTTTTCTATTCCATTGTACTTATTTTTTTCTTTCTTTTCTGATTTGCATGCACAATTCTTTCTTACATTGGGGACAATGTATAATTTATGTGTTGGGGAAGGAGGGGGGGGGGGAGGGGAGGGAGTAATCTTGTGCTTTTGTGGATTGGTTATTTTGAAAAATTTTTGCAAAATCATGCTTGACAATTTGAATGTCTTTCTTGAATTTCCTAACTCTTTTGATGCTTGTTTAGAATAACTCTTGGTTAACATGCATTAGTATTTGAGTTAGAAAGCATGAAAATGAGCAAGTATGATTAGCCTTTGTTTTGAAAATTTTTAAAGCATCTCATTGACTTTGATGATTGAATTGAATGAGAATGTGCAATATTTGATACATTGAACCCATTGTGAGTATTTGAACCTAAGAGCATTTCCTTTTCTTTGCTCACATGTTTCTTTGTTGAGTATTGACAAATATGGTATTTCATTCTAGAACTTGCTTAATTATGCATGTCGAGATCACATTACAAATTCATGCTTTGAAATGATTAAGGCATTTAGGATTGGCCAATTTAAACTTTCTAAAAAATCATCCCATTACATATACCCTTAGTTCGCCAATTTTGAGTCTTAACATTTCTTTGTTATAACACCACATTGTTAGTTGTAACCCTTTGTTTTGCTTACCATTGTTGAAACCCTTTGTCAAGAGTATGTGGGAATGAATTGCATAATAAATTTTTTCTGTTGATTCCAAAGAAAAGAATCACTAGAAAAAAAAAAGAGAAAAATAAAAAAATAAAAGGAAAGGTGAAATGTATTCCCTACAAAGATTGGACAAAGTTAATGTTCTTCATTGTATACAAAATAGCCCAACTATATGATGAAATTGCAAAAAGGGGATACATGTTATTTGGAATAAGGAAGTGGTTCTAATGTTCTGTTATTGTTGCTTTTGAGTCATTCAAGGAAGTTCCTATATATCTTGATGTGTGTAGTCTAAAGTTTCCTTTCTTTTTACTTACTTTTACCTAAGACCCGTTACAGCTATTTTCAAAACCCTTTGATTTTTGCATCGATTCATATTTATTAGTGGTGGAGATGTGATATATAAGAAAGCCTATGGTAGTGACATGCTATGTTGGATTTGAGTGCCGAATAAACCCCTAAACACTTTTAGTTATTAGAGTGCAACCTAAGGGAGATTATCAAATTTTGTGTATTTGATTTCGATGAAATTGTTGGGATTAATGAGATGCGTATGTTTTGTTAAGAAAATTAGGCTATCAATACTTGTTCTTTGAATTTTTATTCCAATCTTGATTTCTAATGTCTGATGACTTTGAGTTATTTGTGGATGGGTTGAAAAAGGGAAAGGGATGGAGAGGAAAATATTGATCTAATGCATGCTTGAGGACAAACATAGTTTAGGTGTGGGGGATTTGATAGAGTTTAAAGTGTGCATAGTTCTTGTTAATATTTTCTCAATATTAATTTGATTTTAAGGTTAAATTGTTTGGTTTTGATGTAATTTGCATTTTAGGTATAGAAATTAGAGAATTGGAGGAAAAGAAGATAAAAAAAGGAAATTGGAGCAACAAGTCAAAAAGCTTCCTATTACTTGGCATTGGGCATTGGCTGGACGAGTTTGCATCAAAGAAGAAGAACTCATAGAAAAGTTTTCTATCAATTAAAGGAAATTTGGAGTTGTCAAGTTGAAGAAGGAAAGGAGATATGGCAACAAGCTTTTGGGAAACAAATATTTTATTTTAATTAGGAGTATTTTACCTATTATTGGTATATTTCCTTTTTAGAGTAGAATTAGTTTTTAGTAAAAGTTATTATTACTATATTTGAGGAACTAGTTTTGTGTTATAAATAGGATAGCCCTGGAAGGCTAAAAAAAGTGCAGAATTATTTAGAGCAGCTGCCCTCTTCTTTTCTCAAAAAAAAAAAAAAAACAGCCATCTTTCTTCTTGGAACACACGTTCTTCTAGTTTTTCTTTTTCATTAGTTTAGCAAAGGCAGCCGCCATTTGTTTTGTCCTTTCAGACTTCACGTCCTTCTTTTCTTTTTCTCTTCTTTTCTTTAGTTGAGTTTTTCTCTTAAATTTTAACAACCATGTATGCCACCATGAGTGGCTAAACTCTATTTCTAATTCAAGGAAATGATTAATTTCAATTTTAATCACTATGAGGTTTTTTTCTTAATTTATATTCTTGCTTTTAATTCAAGTAATTGTTAATTCTTGATTTAATTCAGTGATCCATAATTGTCATGAATAAGTGGTCCAAGTAGCAACTAGGTTAATTATGTTTATGACTTGAAATATGCATGTTTAGCCTAGGGGAATTAACAGGACAAGATTAAATTACTATAGCTATCTCAATTTTTTAATTTTAGTTTAACTATTTTCATAAGATCTTAATGTTATCATTAAATTGATATTCAATGCTATCATGCCCAATCAATTAATGGTAAGTTTTTATTTGGGTGCTAGACTCGGTCAATTATATTAGGAAAACAGAAATTTATTATGGCTATCCTAATAAGTTTCAAGTTAAATATTTGAGTTTGCAAGATTATTTTTTGTGACCTGTGATTAGTGATGCAATTGAATGATATCAACCCTTAGATTGGAAACTAGGTTAATTTGGTAATTTTTGTTATTTTCTATTTTTACTACTTTAATATTTATTGTTATTAATTTTAGAATTCAGTAAAATAGTTAATTATTCAAACTTCCCTCTCGTTTTATTTATTTTTATCTTATTGTTCAAAACTTGAAACTATATTTCGGTTCCTTTGGGATTCAACTTAATCCGCTTTTGCTGCAAATTTTATTTTAAAATCACTTGAGGACCAATGATTAATCTTGCGGGTTTTGACAAACTCGTCACTTTACTATAATGTTTCCCAACCTAGTCATATAGCTGCATTGCAACAGTCTCATATTGTTGTTTAGAGAAATTACTGAATGTCATTTGCTCACTATCTTTCATGTCCAATATGGTATGAATGAAATGTACTAACTCAGAAAAGTAATCACATCTTTAGTAGCAGTCATTTCCTACCAGTATAAAGGTCCATAGGATACGTACCAACACAGAACTACATATGAGATTTTTGTATATTGAGTGGTCAACTAGAAGTCAAAGGGATGGCAAATGACACCAAAATAATAACATGGAAAGGCGGGAGAGATGTAATAAATACAGAAGAATTTTAGCAATGACAATCCACATGAGCAATTTCCTACTTAATTCTGGGTAACAATATGTTAGAACTACTTACTAGTAGTGATATCAAGTGGACGAATTGAATATGCAAATGAATTTTTATTTTTATTTTTATTTTTTTGCCAATGAAACATTTAGTTATATATATTTACTTCCCAAATATCATCGTACAATTTTGCCCATTAGCTATGAATTCCTTAGCTCTCAAACTGTGGCTAAGGTTGAAAGCTCTTGGGGTTTCCCCTACTAACTCAACTTCTATACATCTCTAGACCAATTTCTTTAAATTCCTGCTAAAAGGCCAATTTTTTTTTACCAAAACATAAACAAGAAACAACAAAAAGTCGCAACCCTTACTTGAACCATAGGCTCCTCTTCAACTACAATGGAAATTGTATCCTACTTCCTTGTATTTTGGATACTCTTCCCACTATAGCTGTCACCTCAACTATCTATAGGCCTTTAAGGAATGAGTAGTTACCACTGAGCTTGGGTCTAAGCTCCTAGTCGCTACTCTTCACCTTGGTCTATATCTCCTTTGACTTTAATTGTAAGCATTACCTGTGTCTTCTCTCCATCTTACTCACTTCTTGGAATTCCATCCATTCTGCCATAGCAAGGTTCACCACCACCTTTTCTTCCCTCCACTCCTTTTAGAAGATCCAAAGGTTCATAGATTTTCAAAGCATTCAAAAGATATACACTGTCAGTTTAGCTCTATCCTGCTAGTAGTCGCCTTTGTTCTTGCTATATATTTTTTGCAACCAATGCTTGAAGCTCATATTTTGCCCTTTCGGATCTTCCCATTTTATCGGAGTAAGTTTCCACACCATTTTGGTCCTTAGACAATACAGTAGGAGATGCTCTAGATTTTTCTCATGTTCACCACACATATTACATATAGGATCCTCTTGGATGCCTTTCTTCAACAGTTGATCTTTGGTTGGCATAATGCCATGCTAGCATCTTCAAATGAAATGCTTTAATTTCCCTTTAATACCAAGTTTCCAACTTTTTCTCCATATACTCTCAGCTTTTTTATAAGACTTTTTTGTCTCCTTAAGGCAACTTGGTGGGTGACTTAACTGTATAATTGCCTTGGTTGCTCAACTTCCACACCAGCTTATCTCTATTGCCTCCTTGCTGAATTGGAATGTTTAGCTTCAACATTAGTTTGGTTCATTAGCTCTCTCACCCACGTAGCCTTCTCTCTATGTGCTGGAGCTATTGTAGTTCTGAATCCTTGTCTGCATAGGATCTATGAGCTTTCCTAGATTCTTATAAACTTTCCATCCCTTACTGGAATCTAGCCCCCTAATGTATTATATATTTGGCTCTCATCTAACACTTTCATAGCCATGAAGCATTGTTTTTAATCTAGGCTAGTATTAACTCTCCACTGGAGACGTACTTGGCCTTCATCACCTTGCGCGTGAGGAGATTGGATTGAGTAATTAGCCTCTACAATTGTTTAGCTATGAGTGCATCATCAAACAATTGGATGTTCTTGAAGCCCAAGTTCCCCTCATTCTTTGGCCGAGTCAAAACCTTCCAAACCCTTTAGTGAATTTTTGGTTTCCCATCTTCCTTTCCTCCCCACCAAAAGTTTGCAGTATTCTTTATGATGTCCTGGCAGACATCCTTCAAAAGTTTAAAGTAAGCCATCATGTAAGTTGGAAGGGCATCGATCACTATCTTGATGAGCACTTCTCTTCTTGCCTGGTTGAGAAACCTATTCTTCCATTCTTTTATTCTTTGTTGGACTTTCTCCACCACATAGGTAAATACTTCTTTCTTTGATCTTTCTATTGTCATAAGTAGTCCTAGATACCTTGCCTTCTTTTGTTCCCTAATGCCATCTAGGGCTTGGCATGTCTTCTTTTTGCTCTTTTGGTATATTCTTGCTGAAAAATATTGAGGATTTTTCCAGGTTGACTAGTTGGTCAAAGTAACAACTGTATCTGGACAGTAGATCTTTGATCTTTCTTGCGTGCTCCAAGTTTGCTTCACAAAAAAAGTAATGAGTCATCTACAAACAGTAAATGTGTAATTAGAGGACCATTCTTACTCACTCTCATGCCCTTGTAATCACCCTTCAATGTTGCTTACTTAATCATGTTTGAGAAAGGTTCTTATACAACTAAGAAGAGGTAAAGTGATAGTGCATCCCCCTGTCCAATCCCCCTTGTTGGCCGAACATATCTACGTTTTTCTCCATTAATGTTTAATAAGAAGGTGGAAGAACTAATACATTACCTAATCCAGCCTATAAAGGTGCTAGAAAATCCCATTTTCCTAAGAACCTCACACAAAAATCCCCATTCCACCCTATCATACATTTTAGCCATATCAAGTTTTAAGGCCATCATCCCTTTTTTTCCTTTATGCTTAGAATTTAATGTATGGTTGCACTCATACGCCACCATCACATTATTCAGAATTTGTCTCCTAGGAATGAAAGCTGCTTCATAAGGAATGTGAAGGCAAATTTTCATCCTTTCAACCAAAATTTTAGAAATGCTTTTATACACAACATTACACAAACTAATTGGCCTATAATGTGCAATTGATGTAGGATTCCTATTTTTTTAGACCAGAGTAATCAATGTGTGATTCACTTGTTTTAGCATTTTCTTTTACTGAAAATTTTTTTAACAGCATTACAAACATCTACATTAATCACATGCCAATAGGACTAGAAGAAAAGAGGAATCATACTATCAGGCCCAGAGGCTTTGTTAGAATTCATTTGAAAATTATCACTTTTGATTTCAGTTTCTTCCACATGCCTCGTTAGCCTTTGGTTCATTGCCTTGGTGATAGACAGTGAAATACCTTCTAGCCCTTCATGTTGTAGCAGTAGGCTTAAAGTAGTGAATAGCTGTTCATAAAACTTTAGAATTTCCTCCTATACTTCCTGGTTGTTTTCGTAGGTCATTCAATCTGCTCTCACCAGTTTTTCAATGGTATTCTACCTTTTTCTAATGATTGTAGAAGAGTGGAAGAATTTTGTATTTCTATCCCCTTTTTGGAGCCATTGTACTCTTGACTTTAACCTCTAGTATGTTTCCTCATTTCTATATTTGGTATTGCTCATTTTTCAGTCTACCCTATTCATTCTAATTTTTCTTTCCCCCTTGATTGGTAAGTGCCGCCATTTGTGTCTTGATCCTTGCTATTTGCTTGGTTGAGTTTTGCATGTGTTTTTGACTCCACTTTAGTAGATCTACTCTACATTGTCTAATTTTAACACGTAGCTAGTACATGGGAGTTCCCATATGCTCCTTAGCCCACATATCTTTCACTACCCTATTCAATCCCTCTTCTTTGGCCCATCTCTTATCGAAAGTGAATCTTCTTTTGGGTTATTGCTCTTTCGAATCTGTGTCTAGCAAAAGGAGTGGTTGGATGAGTGTCTCTTCACATGATATACCTTAGCTCTTGGAAAATTGATTAGCCAAGTAGGGGCTAAAAAGAATCTGTCTAGCAGCTCTTTTACAAAACCTTCCCCTTCTCTATTATTTGCCCATGTATAATTTTGCTCCACAAAGCCTATTTCTCTCATCCCCATTTTCCTTACAAAGGTTCTAAATGGTTGGAAACTAGAATCTACTCTTCTTTTCCCACCTTTCTCATCTTGATGCATAATATTGTTGAAGTCTCTACCCAGAAACCACAAATCTCCCCATTCCTATCTTTGTTACTCGAAGTAATTCTATTGCTCTTGTCTTACTTTAGTTTCTATGCTAGCATACAAGAAAACAGCCCAAAACTTTCTATTATCCCTGTTCAGCACACATTCTAGTTGAATGCAAAAACTGGTAGAGATAATTTTACTAACATATATAGCATCACTCCAACACCAATAGCCCACCTTTTGTGCTATTGGGTTCTAATGCCCTTCATCTCTCCTAGAATCTCAATCTTCTGCACATGGTAGCTACGAAACTCTTTTTTTTTTTTTTATTGTTTCAGACAAGAAAACTAGATCTGGAAGGTGAAAACGTATGATTTCCCTCAGCTAAGAAATTGTAAATGGTCTTCTCAAACCTCTACAATTCCACACATAAACCTTCATGGTTCTTTTTGAGACCATTCAAGACTGGTTTTCTCCACCTTTTTGGACTTTTCCCTTCTTGTTCCTCAATTCTTTGCTTTTTGTGGCTCATTTCCCTACCTTCATCCAAATCAGAGCTTTCATTTTGTAACTGCCCTCTTACAGCCTGCCCCAAATGTTCCTCCTGATTCCCTTTCCTTAATTTTAGTCCATCTTCCAACTTTACTGCCTATCCTTCTCCACCTCCTTGTCTACATGGACTCTGTTGCATTTTTTTGTTACAGAATCTGCTCTATTGCCCACATATTCAACTTCCTGTATTTGTTAGACCCCTACCTCACATTTTACTGGTACACTTATTAATTCAAGTTTCTGAAATACTTGTTCTTCTTCCTCTCCCTCCTTTCTTCTATTAACTTCCATTTCTTCTATCAGTGATCCAAAGTTGCTTGTATCCCATTGTTTTTCTTCCTCCTGCTGAAACTTTTGTGACCGTACATCTCTTAGTTCTGCCACTGTCTCCTCCCTCTCCTCTTGCCTTGACTGAATCTGGTTTCTTCCCCTCTCCTCTAAATCCCTTCTAATTATGCCTTTTTTAGTCATAACAGGTTCCAGTAGTGTATCTAAACCAGTTTCAGAGTTTTCCTCCTCGTTCTCTTTTACTCCTTCCTCTGTTGAAATCTTATCCATCTTACTTTTTTTGGCTGCTACATCTCTCCAGTCCTCCCTTTTTCTTTTTAGTTTTTTCTGCGTCCTACAGTTGTAAGCCAGTCCCCGAATTGGCCTTTTTCACCTCATTTTTTTAATTTTCCCTCCTTGCATATCATAGTCTTTTTGAATGACCAACTTTGCCACAGTAGTAACAAAATGTTTCTAAGTTCTCATGCCTAAACGATATCTCGTAGACCTTATCATTCAGTTTTAATCTTGTGCCTCTCAGTAGTGGTTTGTTTAGGTCAACCAAAGCTAAAATCTTCACATCTTCTAAACTTGGCTCTGGTTTCTGGTATGACAACATCAAGCACCTAGGGAAATAGCTGCCTCAATCTAAATCTTATGTCCTTGGTCATCCACTGGTTAGGCAGATTCTAGATCTGAATCCAAAGCTCTACTTCATTGAAGTTAGCTTCCTAGATCTGCAGCTCCTCAGTCCATTCCTTGAGGATGATGTACTGCTGGTCAAACATCCATCCCTTTCCTTGCGGCACCTTAAGCTGGTCCTCATTGTTACAGAACACAAACTAATAGAAGTTAGATCCTAACTCCTAGCTCCCTCACCTTGAAAGGTTATTTTGCCAGCCATATGCTTTCCAATGTATTTTTCAGACTTGTAAAATTCACGTTTTTCTCCCCACACACCCTACCAATCAAGTTCCTTTGACACTCCTCAGTACTGAGCTTAATATCTTCTTCCTATAGCTCTACCCCAGCCTCTTCCTCCTTGGAGAGATTAATTCTCTATAGCAGACCTGCTACTTCCATTTCTGGAATGGTGGTAACCAAAAGTCTACTGCCTGAAAGGAAGTTCAGAAAAAAGAGAGTTAATGAGGTAATATTACAAGCATTTGGCAATCGAACAAGGGGCACAAGAAGAAGAGTGCTTGTTTGCCGTGAGTAATGTCTCTTAGAAGAGTTGGAGAAGAAGGAAAACAAAGATTTCTTCCTTAGATCTACTGACTGGAGGAAGGATAAAAACCCTAGAAGAGGACCCCCCTGAATGATGTCGGAATTTTGGAGACAAGGTAGCTATTAAGACTAATCATTCGTTCATTCAGTGTTTAGACATATTAATGATTAAGTGTTAATGACTAAGTTGTAATTATAGGTGCATTTTTGGACCACATATTAACTTAAGTACTTTTTAATGACTATTGGACAAAACTCTGCCAACATAAAAGCACTTTACTCCTCTTCTCCCAGAGAGATGAACTAACGCTCCAAAGGAGACTTTTCAAGTACGAAAATGAATGAGGCTAGGCGCTATTTAAAATTTAAGTGGGTTATTGGCTCGAAATTAGTTTTCAAATGAGTCAAATTTTGGGGCATACATGTTCACAAGAATATAGATGTTATAAAATGACGATTGTTTTTTCTCTAATTATAGCCACAGTAGTAGTAAGATATTATGCAACACGCATAATTCAAGGTGCTTTTGTATATAAAATTGGAGAAAGACACAAAGTTAATTAACCCTAGCTAATTATCAATCTATTCAATTTCTAAAGTAACAGACCTACATAGTGGCTCTGTGGACTCTTCAGAAGAACTGGGACAGCTTTGTATGTGTATAGGTGAATCTGGAGGATAGAACAGTGGTTTAGGAGGAAATTGCAGGCCTTCAAGATCACCTTCAAGCATTTCTATGACTTCTCTCATTGAAGGCCGATCAGTAGGTGTCATCTGTATGCACCACAATGCAATCAAGATCAATTTCCTTGAAATCACTTTTTCTTCATCAGTCATATGATCTCCAATTTCAATGTCCCCTATTTGCTCCAATTTGTCGTTTATCCATGACGAGAAGTAAATCTTACTTGAATGCTCGGCATAAGCTTCAGCATTCCTCCACCTTCCTGCCATATCCATCAGTAACATTCCAAAACTATATACATCTGCCTTGTACGAGACTCTTCCAATGTTCTTATAGATCAATTCAGGAGCGATGTAGCCTATTGTTCCTCTTATAGCAGTAAGAGTTGCAACATAACTATCTTGTGTAGGATACAGTTTAGCAAGTCCAAAGTCTGAAACTTTTGGAACAAAGTTCTCATCAAGTAGGATATTATGTGGCTTGATATCAAAATGCAATATTTGCACGTTGAAGCCTTGATGCAAGTATTCAATTCCCCGAGCAACACCCATCACAATCTCATATGCTTTCTTCCAACTAAGTGAACTAGCATTTAGATTTGCTGAGAAAATGAACTTATCTAGGGAGCCATTGGGCATATAATCATAAACTAGAGCACGCTTTGAAGCAGTTACACAAAATCCCACTAATCGAACCACATTGACGTGATGAATTCTTCCAATAGTTGCAACTTCATTGATGAATTCTTGTCCATTGGCTTTTGATTTATTCAGCATCTTGACAGCAACTAAACCTCCGCTTTGCAATTTCCCTTTGTATACTAAACCAAACCCTCCTTCACCTAATTTCTCCCTAAAATTGTTGGTCATTGACTTAATTTCTCGGTAGGAGTACCTAATAGGCATGAGGCTATTGTTTGCTTGTAGGAACTTCTCTATTGAATCGTACATTGATATATGCCTTCGATGCCACTTGCGAATGAGAAAAGCCAGCAAGATTAGAATGCCAATAGCATTTCTTGCTGTGATCATAAGTGCTGAAACAAAAGGAGGAGAAAAAATAAATTGCTGTGTGCATGTTTCCCCACTTTGACTTGATAAATGTGATGCCCAAATAAATTTATGACTTCATATTTAAATTTAACGTCTTACCCAAACCCTTGAGTCCATTAGAAGCCGTACCTATACAAAAACAGAGGATTTATAAAATGTCAAGGAAAATAAAACACAAAGAATCATAATGGCTAAAAAAAAAACAGAAAAATTCCTGTACCCAATGAAACTGTCCCTTTATAAGATTTTCAGGTTAAAATTTTTAACTTTTGCAGTAGCCATTATTATTGTTATTATTGAAATTTCAGGCTCCCATGAAATAACTCTTCACCCAAATTAAAAAAATTAAATATAGTTGAACAATTTAGTTGATTGGAGAACTGATTGACCATGACAATCAAAATAAAAGGAAGGAATAAACGTAATTGGTAGGACTTTATGTTTACTCACGCCCAATCTCTGAAGGGTCCTGAAGAAAGGTATTGATGTTGTGTAGGTTGGCCAATATTGATATAAAAAAGCCTACATGTCCAAGAATTAAACCCAAGGTTAGTGAAGCAAAGTTGCAATAGTCTACCTTAATCAATGATCAAAAGGAAAGGCTATTTCAGAATTCGATTTGAAATCACGTTGAACGAACAAAAGAAATGCACTTACACCGAAATGATTTCTTCGGGCTCGACTGATAGCTCCCAGAATCCAATTGCCAGTGGAGTTGAAAGCCATCAACCAACATATTGTGAATATGTTGGAATGAAATATCATCACCTGTTTCGTCGAGAAGGGACTCATCAATTTCTGCGGGAACAATTTTATAGATGGTGCACGATTCCTCAATATCAGAAAGAAGAAGATTTCCACCAACCGAAACATAATTATAAGAGGACCTGCGATGATCAGTCTTGGATACTTGAGAAAAATTCTCATGGTTGGAAAAATGCGCTGCTCTAAAATTACAAGATGCAGTGTCTACTAAACGATTAAACTTCAATCTTGATTCAGATTTCACTGGATTTTTACAGCTCACAAACACCAAACTGTTAGCATCATCCTTAGGTCTTAAAATCAAGTCTATGTAGAATCGATTAATTCTAATCGACACGGAATCGGAAGGGCCACTGTATTGATGTAACGAGTAAAGTGGAAGAGTCGAACAGTCGTCCTTTTGCACCCCAGGATCAATCAGACGAATTGTTTGATTTTCATAATCGATGCTTTGTACATAATAGTACTCATTCGGATAATCGTTGATAAGATGTATAATTGCATATCTATTAGGTCAATTTCCTTGTGTTTAAGTGATTAAAATGCTTATTTATATGAATATTAAGTGTTTTTATTATTGATGGATAGATTGGAGCTTTGTAGGAAAAATTTAACAAATAAAGCAAAATGTTATCTTTCTTAGCAAAAGCTTCAAGGTTTCTTTGTGCATATAGTCATCTTCCAGAGTTCATAACTCTTGATGCAGATGTCCAAATGAGATGATTCAAGATGATATGGAAAGCTGGGAAAGAGAGCAAAAACTTTCATGAAGAAAGTTTTCTCAAATTCTGGAAGCAAAGGGACCAAAATCTAGGCAGAAACTTGGGTTCAAGAGGTTCATTTCTTTTCTGAATTTTGGCAGCTACGGGTTTTCTAATTGTACAGCAGTCTGGCCTTATTTTTTTTCAGCAGCAATTCAACAACAAAATTCTCCAATATTCACACAAGAAAACAAGAGCACAGCACCAAGTTGTCACACAAGAAAACAGAATGATAAGGGCACAAAACAGCATGTGATGCCAACCTTTCATTTGAGTGAAAGAGAAACATTTGCACATGAAGGCTTGGAGACCAGCTGCCATCTTTTTATTTTTCTGAAGAAAGATGCATGAGGGCAGCAAGAAAGTCCTTCCAAAATGCAGCCTCACATGAAAAAAGAAAGAAAGCCAAACAAGAAGTGCATGAGGACACCAAGAAAGTCCTTCCAAAATGTAGCCTCACATGGGAAAAAGAAAGCCAAACAAGAAAAGAAAATAAGAAAAAAAATCTGTACAAAAACAAAAGGAAGCAAGAAGCATTAACAAAAGAAAGAAAGAAGAAAAAAAAGAAAAGAGAGGACCAAAAGGAGGGTATTGATTAATTATGAAAAATGGTGAAGAATGTGAGAAAAAGCAAGTGGCCACAACCAAATGTCTTGAATCCTTGCCTATAAATAGGCAAGGCTTGGATATGATCAAGCATCCCATTCTTTGGAGCAGCACTTCATTCTTTGCTTCTTTTTCTTTAGCTTTAGGTTAGAGTTAGAAAAATTTTCCTTTTTTCTGTTTTTTTAGTTCTTCTTCTTGTTCTTCTTGGTTTTTCTTCTTGTTTTCTTCTTGATCTTCTTCTTGGCAGAATTTCAGCCGGTTGTTGTTCTTCTTCCGGTTGTTGTTCTTCTTCCTTTTGTTGTTCTTCCAGCAGCCACTAAGCTTGATTTGGATACAAAGGAAGCAGCTGAACCTTCTCTTTGGAAGTTTACGGGTAGAGAAGACAAAAGTCAAAGAACAAAGAGGGGAGTGGCTACCACCTACGGGTTTTGTTGGAGTTTATTTTATTTATTTTTCATTTTTTTTGTTTCTTTTCAATCATGTTTAAATTTTTTGTGATATTTTTTTATATTAATATGAACTAAATTCTTTTTCTAGGGTTTCAATGTAGCCTAACTATGAAGTCTTAATATTTTTCTATTAATATAATTTGATTTAATTTTCTATGGTTGAGTATTTATCTTTGTGCTTAATGCTTCTAATTACTTGATCACTAATTAGATGATTTGTTAATCATAACGAATTGGAAGAGGAGTTATGTGTCAAGTTCATTGAGATAAATGCCATAAATTGCATGTAGGATAGGAATATACCTACATGGTTTGTGTAGTCGCTATATGAGAATTCATAGAAATTAATGACTTCATAATTGTTGTAATTCACATAGGAATATAGTGAATTAGCAATTAGGAGGATTTTTATTAGATCTCGGGAGGGACTAGTAAATAAATTTGGGAATCTCGACTATCAACCAGGAAATTAAATTAGATTATAGAAATAGATTAATATTAGGATGAATTAGTTATGGTGAAATCGAAAACCTTAGATCTTTCGTCAACTTAATCTATTAACTTGCTTTGTTTAGTTTTTAATTTTAGTTTTAATTAAGTTTTAAAATTACTTTTAATTTAGCTTATCCATAAAATATTTTTTCTTCAAATAAAGTTAGAACTATTTTAATTTCGGTATTTAATAATTCATTAGTCTCTGTGGGAACGATAAATTATATTCACTCTATATTACTTGTTAACGATCACGTGCACTTGCGTGTAAAATCGACCAACAATCGTGAAGATAAAATACTGTGCGGTTACGCTTACAAGACAAATTGAACTCAGGAAAAATGCAGGAACTTGGATCATCCTGAAATCGAAAAGGGTACTTCAAATTGAGCCCAAAATCCCCGCAACTCTGTATTCTATGCTCACAGGTATAGTTGGTATAGTTTTCAGTTGTAGGATAAGGTAGATAACCATAACAATTCCCACTTTCCAGATCAAAAAAAATGAACCAGCAAACCAAAAAGTAAATCAAGAGAAGCGATGACAAAACTGCCAAAATCTGCAGCGGAAACATGATCGATCAATTATTGGGTTGGCGTGAGAAAGAAGAGATCAAGGGGGAGAGTCGCATGTAGAGGAAGGTCTTACAATGAGCTTTATTGGTGAGACCAACATGGGAAAGCTTGAAGATGTTCAACTTTAAACAGTTTTTTCCTAGACTGAGGAGACAAGAAGGAAAAGCTAGAAGAATTGTGGTAATACTAGTCATAAATTTATCATTAATTTGATTGAAATAAGACAAAAAAAAAATTCCATGATTATTATTATTTTTTAATGATACAAACCAGATTTTATTCTATTATTTAATTTTGCCGTCAAACCTTGAAAGTTCAATCCAAGTCATTTGTCTACTGAGTCCAAATTGGAAGTCCTTTTTCTTTTGTATACATCTTCTGCAAGCTAAGCAAATGGATCAAGTCAACCAATGGTGCGTCCATACCATGCAATTTATTTCACACTCTCAACTCTGATGACTTTTTCTCTTTACTTCAATTTCCTTCTGGTTGCTAAGTAGTCTCCTGGGTGATGAGGTAATCTTCCACAGCAACGAATCATACTACCGATTACAGTTCATTTGGCTTTCCAAAACCTACCCGGCCAATACACCATTCTGAGGACTCAAAACATGGGGATCAGAAGATTTACCGCTCTGATTATGTGTTTTTCTTCACTGATCTTCCCAGCAATCATTGCAGGCAAGCAATCAGCTGCTCACCAGGATGATATGTGTGCGGGAAAAAAGTGCAGCCCTGATGGCCCTGTTGTGAGGTTTCCATTCGTGCTCCAAGGAAAGCAGCCTAAATACTGTGGTTATCATTCAAGCTACAATCTTTACTGCGATGAAACGAACCGCACCATTATTGAGCTGCCTTCATCGGTAAAAGTTGTAGTTACCTACATTGACTATTTGTCCCAAATGATGCGAGTCCAGTCCCTTGAAAATTGTTTCGCAAAGCAGCTAAGAGATTTTGATATGTCCGCCACCCCATTTCAGAGTCCCGCATCAGAATTCTACGGCAGGTCTATGGTTGCAACATACTCTTTATTTAATTGCTCGTCCTAAAGGGAATATGGCTATGGTTTGATTAACGTCCAATGTCTGGATAACCATGGGTACAGAGTTTACGTAACATCCGGAGATGATCCAATTACGTTTTTGGCTGAATTATTGGAATCTTGTACAAAGCTGTATGATACTAAATTGGTTTCACCGAAAATACTTGACCAAGATTTCATGTCACTGTATTGGTCCTTGCCCCTATGCCAAAGCTGTGAAGCACGAGGTGGTGAATGCAGATGGAAAAGCGGAACTAGCAATCAAATTGGCTGCTTGGGAGGAAAGAAAGATCACTCCGGTTAGTACTTTTCTTGATTATTTTTATGGTCCATTTCTAGAAGAGTGCTTCAAAATATTAAGAAATTGTCTTGGTTTGGAACTGATTTTTTTTTTTTTTTCGAAACGATATTATATTAAAAAGAGGCCAATGGCCAATGTACCGAGCCGCAAGGGCTTTTAAGTTTCGTGGTGTCGCTACTGTGTACAGCGCTGTAACCCACGAAAACAATTACCCACAGAGGGGCAAGTAAACCCGACAAAGCGGGAAAATCCCACTAGGGGAAAAGGGACCCGACAAAGCGGGAAGGCTGACAAGCAGCCGAAAATACAAAATCCTGGTTATATCGGGACACTAGTACTATACTAAATGATACTACACTACACTCAAGTGGCCTACTACAAATGGCCTATGGCCTATGAAGTGTCCAAAATAGATAATACACAAACAAATGGTTGATTAAAGTATCAAGAACTTAGTTGATTCCCCTTCGAGGCATGGTTTCCTATTGGATTATTACCTAGAATCTCTACTGACACAACGACTACGAGGAAGAAAATTAAAAGGAATTGAACCTTAATCCAGTGCATTGCTCCAAAAAATGTGCCATCTGTTGGAACTTAATGTTTCTCGTGAATTAACATGTTTAGAGCATTATACCTGCTTAGGATTGATGATATTTTATTTCGGACCATTTGCTCTGCACATGTTCAATATATTCAGGATTAATGTCTGCACCGACAAATTTTCAGTCTGTCTTTTGGAGAACTTATTTCGAACCATTTGCAATATCAAATTTCCCAGTCTCAGCTCATCCAAATCGATCCCAATTGTTTATGGTTTCAAATTTAATGGAAAAATTAACAATCAGCACATCCCACAACTCCTAAATATTAACTTGCACAGAAAATATTTGTTTGAAATGGCTTAGTTGCGGTATCTATTTACACACTTACCTTGTGTGATTTGCTAATGTGATACAGGGACATTGAAGAAACTATGTATTTCTGGTAAGTTTTCTTCTTTGTGTTAGTTTAAACCAGAGAAGAACAGCAAAATTAACAGAGCATTTCACAACAGGTTCAATCATAGGATCTTTGTTACTCGTGCTAGGAATTGGTGCCATTTACCTAGCTTATTCCACAAAGAAACTAGACAAAGAAAATCATATGCGGTTAAAGAAATTTTTGGAGGATTATACAGCCATGAAACCCACACGATATTCCTATGCTGATATTAAGAAAATGACAAACGACTTCAAGGAGAAATTAGGTGAAGGAGGTTATGGACATGTGTTCAAGGGAAAGGTTTCAAACGAAGTATTTGTTGCTGTAAAACTGCTGCATAATTCCACAAAAAATGGGGAAGAATTTATCAATGAAGTGGGAACGATGGGAACAATTCACCATGTAAATGTAGTACGCTTGTTAGGATTCTGTGCAGAAGGATTCAAAAGAGCTCTTGTTTATGAGTTTTTACCTAATGGTTCGCTGGATAAGATTATATTTCCAGATGGTCAAGAGCATCATACACTTGGAATGGGGAGGTTGCAAGACATTGCCATTGGCATAGCCCGAGGAATCGAGTATCTTCACCAAGGATGTGAACAGAGGATCCTCCATTTCGATATCAAACCACATAACATCTTGTTGGACGAGAACTACAATCCAAAGATATCTGATTTTGGGTTAGCTAAGTTGTATGAAAAAGGAAGAAGTGCTGTTTCGATGACAGCCGCAAGAGGAACAATGGGCTACATTGCGCCTGAAGTATTCTCCAGGCACTTTGGCAATGTGTCTTCCAAATCTGATATCTATAGTTTTGGAATGTTGTTGCTTGAAATGGTGGGACGGAGAAAGAAAATCGATGCCACTATGCAGAATATCAGCCAGGTATATTTCCCTGAATGGGTTTATGAACGTCTGCTGAATGGAGAAGAGTTGAGAATTCAGGTCCAGGAGGATGAGGAGGATCAGATTGCTAACAAATTAGCAATTGTAGGACTTTGGTGCATCCAGTGGAAACCAGTCGATCGCCCTTCGATAACATTTGTACTTCAAATGCTTGAAGGAAGTGGAGAAAATCTAAGTTTTCCACCAAATCCTTTTACAACAGGCATTTCTAATATTCCAGCAAATCCAAGTGAGAACAGAGGACCTCTGGGCTCTTCGTTGGCTGTGATTTCTGAATCAGACTGAATTGCTAGTTGATAAACCTGAAGTTATGCTACAAATATTGATTTAATAGAGCTGTAAGTAGTATTGCATAGTTTGTTAATTAAGCATTATATGGATATGCTGATATCATCATTGTTTAGATTCCTCTAATTATATCCACTGAGTTGTAAACAAAACCTCTACGTACAAATTATAATTCAAAAGTCCTAGAATTGTCTTGAAGATGAATGTTGATGTTTCACTCAAATCCATGCCACAATAAGATAACACAATTCTGATTTTTAAGCGAAATTAATAGGAAATGCACAATTTCAAAGGTTTATAGGACTCCATGAACAGGAACATTACAAGACAAGAGAGCTACTGTTCTTAGGAGCTGTGATATTTGTTAATGGTTACAGGAGAGCTGTGAGTGATGATACAAAAATCCTTGTAAAATTGTTTAATGACTGATATATAATATTTATGTGGTAAAAGTTACTAAGTAATAAATATTTTAATTATTTAGTATTATTTTATTATATGAATACAATGTTAGTCACAATAAAAATTTACTATGAATATATATATATATATATTTTAACTACACATTTCGGGTGGATCATATTGTGCATTCATTGGGCAAATATACTACGTTGATTTTGAGAATCTTCATTGTCATGACTTTACTTAGTGTACTACATTACTGATGAAAATCTATATTTTCATGTCATTAACAATTTAAATTTTCAAAAATTTTGCACTCTTTATAAATTTTAAATCTGCTGAACCCTACTAACCCCATAATCCCATTCTCTTTCTTGGCCATGTTCAGTGACAATAGGCACAATGCCAATAATGTATGTAGGTTTAAGATCCCTTGGCCAACAGAATTTAAAAAAAAAAAGACAAAAAAACCCCTTATTCTTCATATCTTGTATGGGTTTTATAATTATAGGCATTTGGCCTATAAACTATAGAAGATTGAATGGAGCTCTTTCACAAATAATAGATAATAGATTTCTTGGTGCTATATATATTTTTTTTCTTGACAAGCAACACTTACAATAAATTAGACCTTGTTTACTTTTGACCAATAGGTGGGGTAGCTATGCCAAACAATTTTGGAAAATAGTTTGAAATTGTTATTTAATGTTATTTAAAATCATTCCAATGGTCAAAAAATTTGAAAACAGTGAAGTGGACTCAGCAAAAAAGTCCTCCATGGTCCCCAAGATTTGGCCCAGTTGTCTTCCTTGGTTTGTTCTCACAAAGGTGGTCGTAGATTCGAGTCTTAATTATTGTTGTTGTGTGAAATTTGAAACGGTTTTATCTAACTTTAGAGGATTAATCTTCTTTGAATGATTAGTTTCATACCTGACCTAGTGGGTCACGTAATCATAATAAGTCTTAAGACCTTATATGGCAGTTACTGAACAACGGGGTACCTTTGTGAGTTACAGGATAAATAGAGTTTGAAACACATTTAATCAGTGAATGTGAAAATACTTGCAAGTAAAAAAAAAAAAAAAAAAGTCCTCCATGGGTCGTTGTCTCATCCTTTAATGTAATTTTAATTAATTTGCCGCCTTTTTGGCTTGTTTGAAAATTCTGAGCAAAAGGTGCAAGCAGAACCCAAGAAATCTCTCGTTGGGCTCCATTGACGGAAGCTGGGTCCAAAAACATGTGCATTAAATGTAAGAGTAATAAGTTGCAGCACCCATTAATTGGGAAAAAAACCAAAAACAGAATTTGGCAGTCATCCCTCGCCAAATCTTTCGTAGCTAACACTGTTCCAATTTTGTTTGCCATGCTTTTGACTAGTTTTAGTGAAAGCAACGTTCCATTACATGCAGAATAACTATAAATTGGAATGGATGGACATTTATATGTGCACATAATTTCTTATAACACTTCCCTCTTAACATATTTTAATATTTTCTACACAACTATAATTACTTACACTTGTCAATCATAATAAATACGTTCAATTCGAAAATAACATAACTACATTTGCAAGACTTAAAGGAGGAATATTTTTTTCACACGTAGAAGAAGGGCTTTTGTTTAGAATTCAACTTTGAACCGCATCATATATGTGGAATTTCTTTTCTGAAAATTTATAATTGACTTACGAGAAGTCTTTGTTGTCGGCGAATCATTGGACTCGGGCCATTCGGCAAACCATGCGCAGCAAAAATGAAGGATTTCCGCATGGATAGGAGCTTGACTGTGAGTACACTGTTGGTACACACCATCTATCCCAATTAATGTGTACTAACAGTGTTTCAAATAAAATTATTAATGTGAAACAACATACTTTTATTAAGAATGGAATTTATGTACTTTATATTAAAATTTAGTATTTGCTAATAAAATTATATTGTTTTATTAATAAAATATAGTTAGTATACATTAGTTGAAACAAAAAAAAGTTAACCTCACACTATCAAGTACATTCCTTACATTTTGTCAAATGACTTATTCAATACTTTACATTTAAAATCATGAAGGAAAAAAATATCTCACTTTTATAAAATGTATACTTTTGAACACTTGATCTCTTTCCAGGCAAACAGCCATTGTGTAACTACACTTAAATTTTCATATTTCAATTATGTTGAGAGGCAAAAGATATGATTAAAAGTTTATTTGATAATATCAATTATTGTTTCAAATTAATACATTAACATAGTTTAGTTTTTGGAATATTTGGTAGTGAATTTTCACTTCACTTAATTGTTTAAATACTGTTTAATCTCTATAGAAAAATTTAAACATTGAAAGCTAATTTAATGCTTATCACTTAATATTATTAGTAAATTTTTTTAAAAAAATTCCAAATTTACTCTCTTTTATTAGAGTATTTAACAAACTATTTTTTTTAACTATAAATAACCCTTTCTATATTGCTTTCTTTCCTATCTTTTCCTTTTTTTTTCATAGCACATATTTTCAAAAGTTTTTTGTATTTTATTATAAAAAAGTTAAATAAATTTCAATTAATTTTTTTTTGTATTATATTAATTTTGATAGAATGTATATTGTACAGAGTTTCATGAGTAATATTTGATGCTTACTTTTTGGAAAAAAAATAACATTTGTATATATAAATAAAAAAAAATTAGCAGAAGGGCAAAATAGTTTAAATTGAATAATTTAGTATTCATATTAAATGTTTATCAAACAGTATTAATTATTTCAACATTGTGATTCAAACATTTAGGTGCCGCTTGGTATAAATGGTGGGTTTAGGAATGGAATGGATTTGTGGAATGGAAAGGTTTGGAATAGAATGGAATGATAGTAATTATGTTGTTTGATATTATTTTGTAATGGAATGGAATAGATTTTATATTAAAATTATAATAAAAATAGTATTTTACATTATATAATATTTAACAAATTATATATTATTCAAAAAATAGTCAAAGTGCATGTCAATTTGTAGAGAAAAATATTTTCTATAATTTAGTGAAATTTTTTTTTTTTTTTAAAATAAAAATAAAATGGGGGTTACAAACTTTTGGGGGTTTGCCAGAACCCTCGACACGTGTGGCGTCCATTGGGCGCGCGTCACATCATCAAACCCTTGCATGTGGGTTTCTGCAAAACCCAGGTGGGAGGTGGGTTTTGTTAAAACCCACCCCCATGGGTTTTTTTAAACCCAAACCCTCATTCCAAACATCATTTTATCCTCAAACCCATCCCAAACCCCCATTCCAAACACCCCCTTAATATTGAATTTTAAACACTCAAATTTTAACAATTTAATTACTTCAGCATTCAAAATTCAACATTCAACATTCAACATTCATAGGCAAGCATTCAGTTTTATCAAACAAGCCCTAAATGATACATATTGTAGTAATCAAAATGAGTAACTAGTTTCTAAATAACTAAAGCAACATAACAGTAGTAGAATAATCATTAATCATGAGATATGCAGACATCAAAAGCTAATTTTGAATGCTGAATTTTCACTTCACTTAATTATTTAAGTACTATTTAATCTCTATAGAAAAGTTTAAACATTAAAAGCTAATTTAATGCTTATCACTTATTATTATTAGTAATTTTTTTTAACAAATTTTCCAAATTTACTCTCTTTTATTAGATTATTCAACAAACTAATTTATTTTTCTTTTAACTATAAATAACCCTTTCTATATTACTTTCTTTCCTATTTTTTTCCTTTTTTCCATAGCACATATTTTCAAAAGTTTTTGTATTTTATTATAAAAAAGTTAAATAAATTTCAATTAATTTATTTTTTATTTTTTGTATTAAATATTAATTTTGATAGAATGTATATTTTACATAGTTTCATGAATAATATTTGATGCTTAATTTTTGGGAAAAAAATAGCATCTGTATATATAAATAAAAAAATTAACAGAAGGCCAAAATAGTATAAATTGAATAATTTAGTATTCATATTAAATGTTTATCAAACAATATTAATTATTTCAACATTGTATTCAAACACTCAATATTAAATTTTAAACATTCAAATTTCAACACTTTAATTGCTTTAACATTCAAATTTTAACATTCAACATTCATATGTAAACATTCAGTTTTATCAAACAAGCCGTAAATGATACATATTTTAGTAATCACAATGACTAACTAGTTTATAAATAACTAAAGCAACAGAGCAGTAATAGAATAATCATTAATCATGAGATATGTAGACATCAAATTAAATATTGTGACAATTCATTCGAATTTTGAATGTAAATATCCTTACTCAAAACATAGTCAAATTGATCATTCACTTTGATGCCTTCAAAACCTAATACCTTAATATCAATTCCTTCGTCTTGGCATCTGAAACAAATCATGCTCTCTTGGTGCTCTATATTCCAAACTTTCTTCCTCAAATTGATCACTCATTTTTGAATCCCACAAAACATAACACTTCAATGCAATTAAATCCATTATCTTGGCATCTAAAACAAATCTTGCTAACTCAACAGTGTTATATATGGAGATAAAGGATACAACAAATGGACTGAAAATTCCACATCAAATTATAAATGCCCTTAGGGTTCGTTTGGTGACTTGAAATTTGAATTGAATTGAATTGAAATTATAAATATGTAGAATTAAATTTATTACAGTAGAATTTCAAATTATTTAAATTCTTTTGTTTGAAAAATCACTTTAATCAAGATAAAATTCGTTCATAATTCCAAATTCTTTGTATAGATATTAAAAAATTATATATAAATTGAAATTTCAAATACAACTAAAATTTACTAATTATATATAAATTTAAGACTATACAAAATTGTGCAGGTGTTTTTATTTCCCTCGTGTTCAGTTTTTTCTTTTAGGCACACGAAAATGGATTTCTTAAATTTCACATCTTGATCTTTTAAGTCATCTGGGCTGCCAAAGGTAATCAAGTTGCAGAATCGCGGCATAAAACATAATCGTAGAAGTATACAAATCCATAATACTATTACACAAGTAATAATCTCTATCACAAGTTTGAAGACTATACAAACTAATCAGCAAGCAAATAATCTATTTCCACAATTCCAGATTCAGACCCCTAGGACCTTCCATGTCCCAAAGAAAAAAACCTTTTTCTTGTGCCAAAGCTCATTTCTTCTGAAGCAAAAGATACTCTGTGTTATATTCGAAAGTCAACAATCTTATCCAATATCTGACATAATTCACTAAATTCATGCGATGCATTAGGCAAGAAAGACCAACCACAATAAAAATAACACCAACATTCAGTATCATCGCCCAAACACAATTCTGAACTTTTCATTACAGTTTTAAAATATAATAAAAAATAATGAAAACAAAAATATACAAAAGACGAGGTTTCAACCTCTTTAGGCGATACCAAATAATCAGAATTCACCAACTCTTCAATTCCATTTTCCCTTACCACTCTATTCATCAAGCTGAGGTACAAGAATATGTACAACTATCAAGAGCAAGTAAAACTGCTAGCTTTAGAAGCATAGTTTGCAGCTAAAGAAGTATAAAACCAATAATTTTTGTATTTTCACTTGCCTAAATTAGAATGTGTCTTGGAAATCTCAATGATTGATGGGATAATTCCTTGTTTGTATTTTATGCTGCACGAAAACTGTCAAGACTGAGGGGAGTCTGAAAGCTCCAGTTATACAGCACTTTTCTGAGACAATATCAGGATCCAGTACAATTAGAAGTTTTGATCAAGAACCTAGATTCCAGGATACAAGTATGAGACTAATTGATGGTTATTCTCGGCCAAATTTTCATAATAATGAGGCTATGCAATGAGAATCTAATCAAGAGTAATTCAAAGTAAGATTATCAAGAGAAAATGACCTGCCCTGAATGCCAATTGTTTCAACCACTCAACTTATGATCAACTTTAGAAAAAAATGATTGGCTTCAACCACCACTGAAATGCAAAAAGAAATTAGATTTTATTTACATTTCAGATGATAAGATTTGTAGATGAGATCAGAAATTCACAGGCAGAAAAAGGAGGTAGAAAATGCAAATCAATTCAACTATTTGGCAGCTGTTACTTGTTATGTGTAGTTTTAGAGACATCAAAAGTATCAACTGAAAATAAGAAAATAGTGCCTTCTGGACTATTCACCATGAAATTGCAATTTGATCACCTTTTTCTGTCCGTCCATCCATCTGACATAATAGAACAACCTGTTTTTTTCCATTCAGCTTTATGCTCCTCTAGCAATTCCATAGCGCGTTTCACTTCTTTATTCAAATATTTTTCCCAAATCTCATAATAAAATGGAAGCTTAAGTCCACAACCATATCTACCAATCAATTCAACCATTTTTGAGAACTCTGGATTGTTCACACTGTTGAATGGAATAGCACACACATAAAACCATCTTGTTATTTGCTGACACACATCCTCCCTCAACTCCTTTTTTAAAAAGTGATTGACAGTTGCTTGTGTTTTTTTGCCTACAAAGGAATCCATAGGACTTTTTCGTTTTGTTGCCACACTTTGTGATGATGGTTGTTCAACTTCATCACCTTCACACTCATCACCAAATGATTCAGCCCTTCTTTTTTTTACTACAATTTCTGTATTTTTCACTAATACTATTAGGATTTCCTTTTTGACATCATTTGGCACACTTATACACGGCTCTACATTTTTTTTAGTACAAGCCAAATGATGCTTGAAACGATAAATCCCTTATCCAATAATTTTATTGCAAAATTTACATTGCACTTTTTTTTTTGCAAATTTATCCACATCAAGGCCATATTTCTATCTTATGTCAAGCCTACTCCCTGTCTGATTTTTCCTTTGAGGCTTAGAACCTGAAGCGAACATATTCACTTTGAAGTTTTGGCGTTCCAACTAGTTACATAAAATAAAAATAGAAGAAGAAATCAAAAAAAAAAAAAATCCAGCAAAGCAAAAACAAAAACAAAAACAAGAAGCGATCCTAATGTTGAAAAATCCAGCAAAGCAATCCTAGTTATAATTATAAATTAATTATAATAATTAGCATTAATTAATTAATTAGTATTAGTTAATTATTTATTATAATATTAAATTAATTAATTATTAATAAAAAATTATTGATTAAATTAATCCTAAGTAATTAATTAATTATATATTAATTATACATTAATTATACATTTATTATAATAATTAATATTAATAAATGAGATTAAATAATTATTAATTCTAATATTAAATTACAATATTAAGTAAATGAATGATTAATTACATTAATATTAATTAATTAATTTATTATTACTTAATAATAATAATTTAATTATAAATTAATTTATATTAATTAATTAGTTAGTATTATTTAATTAATTATTTAGTATAAATTAGTAATTAATTAATTATAATTTAATATTTTATAAATTAATTAATATTAATAAATGAGATTAATTAATTATTAATTATAATATTAAGTTACAATATTAAGCAAATGAATTATTAATTAAATTAATCTTAATTAATTAATTTATTATTACTTAATAATAATAAGTTAATTATAAATTAATTAATATTAATTAATTAGTTATTATTAGTTAATTAATTAGTTAGTATTAATTAAAAAAAATTTCCGTTCCCTAGCTTTCATACCCTCCAATATTGGGGGTTATGAGGAAACCTGCAACAGAGTAATCAAAACCCCCCATGGGTAATCAAACCCCCAAACCAAGCATAATGAATACTTTCATTCCCATTCCCTTGCTCCCAAACTCCCAAACTCCCAAACCAAGGGCTCCCTTAGTCCCCAAATCATGTACAAAGCCCTAAATCATTATTTTAAGTCTATCTAAACTAATTAATCATTATTACAAAGAGCTACCCTCCAATTTTAAGGCACAATTTCACTACACAAAAACTTAATGCCAAACCATAAACATGGGGTTAGAATTTGAACAAAACAAATACTTCATCTGTAAACTATCTACAATAGCTACAAAAAAAAATGATGTAACTAGTTATCACACAACTTTGACTCACGACAAAAAATCTAAGCTTGTTTTTACTACATTTAAAAACAATTAAAAAATCATTAAATTTTACAATCTACTTGTAAGCCAACAACCTACAATATTAAACAAGAATGTTTAGACTATCAAACCATCCGTTTTAACATCATTGATTGTTGGCATGTTAACCTAAACTTTAGGGAATTACTGTTTGGAATATGAATCACATATTTATAATATTATTAAGTATGTTGTTTTAAATTTCCTATTCATAGTCAGAATAGATTGTTAGATTGTAAATTAGAGTAGAAATTAGTTATTGTTTATTACTTGTTTTGGTTGGTTAATTGTATGGATTATAAATATAAGTTGTTAGGTTATTTGTAACTTGAGGAAAGTGAAAGATAAAATTGAGAGAGTTTAGACATTAATGTACTGCAACAAATCTGGGTATTTGGAGTTATGAAGATATAGTTCGTGTGGTTTATGCTTTTTGGTAGTTGTCTGGCATTAAGTATATTGGGATCTTAGAGGAGCACATGTTTGTCTTTGTTGTTGATATAGTTTGTATTGTTAGTTTTGTTCCTCTCCTCTTGCTAATATTGTTTAAAACCTTCCACGTGTTGTCTTATTATTATCAATTTAGCATCAAAGTACTAGAACACAATTTGGGATCTTCAAACTGGTATCAAAGTTCAGATAGTTGGTCCTTGGTGGGTAATTGTGAATGGCAAAGATGTAGAAAAATAGGATCTTGTCAAAATTTCCTTATATTGACAAGATAAGAAAATTCTATCTGAATTGATGGATAGTAATGAAAGAGATTTCTTATTGAAAAGTTGTAAATTGAGAAATTTGATACAATTCTTAGCTAAGAATGCTAGAAGTTTGAAGATAAATTGTGCAATGATACAAATTTATCCATATGCGTAGATCACCAAAAAGAAAAACTAATAAGAAAATTCATGATGAATATTGATTTTCCAATGACATGAAAGACAGTTAAATATTTGAAGACCTTACAAAATTGATGCTCAATTTAAATAGGATTTGATTTTCACGAAATCTTAGTCTAAGAAAGGCATTTTGGCATGTTAACCTAAGCTTTATGGATGTGGAAATTCCTATTTAGAAGAGGAATCACTTATTTATAATATTGCTAAATATATTACTTTAAATTTCCTATTTGTAGTTAGAATAGATTATTCTAAATTAGAATAGAAATTAGTTATTATGTATTATGTGTTTTGGTTAATTGAGTTGATTATAAATATAAGTTGTTAGGTTATTTGTAACTTGAGGAGAGTGAAAGATAAAATTGGAAGAGTGTAGACAAAGTTTAGAGGAAGACATGTTTGCCTTCGTTATAATATAGTTTGTATTGCTATTTTTATTCCTCTCCTCCCACTCATATTTTTTAGTGCTAAATAAATTTAATTTCCTTGTATTGTCTTGTTATTATCAATTTAGTATTAAAGTATCAAAACTCAATTTGAGATTTCATTGATAAATAGCTTTGATATCCCAAAATCAACCATTAGTTAGCCTGTGCTCATAAATCACGTCAATAAAACAAACAAGGATTTTTGTTGTTAGGTAGAATTAATGAATTGTACCATTTTACTCTTTTAGCTGACCACACCATTCCTACTTGCTAAACTCAAACAAATTATGATGTATCTTCTACCCTAAAATTAAAATTATTTAATATCATTTGTTAGTGATTAGTAGAATTTTTTCCCAAAAAATGGGTTTTTTTCAAAAAGGAGGAAAATGGAGGGGTTTTCCCTGGAGGCATTCCCATTTTGTGGTGGGTGCATTTGTCAAATGCACCATTTTTCTTTGGGCGCATTTTGCCAAATGCACCCAAATAAAAAGAGTGCATTTGCCAAAGAGATTAAAACCTAATCGCTCGCATTTCATCTGCTGCCGCAAGTTCTTCTTCGTTTTTTTCATCTCTGCACTGTGGAAATTTTTTTGTCCGTCGCCGTCCTATCTTTTTTCCGATTCACCACTGCCCCGACTCACATCACAGCCGCCCTTTTACAGCCCCTTTGGTTTCAATTTCCAAGCCCCATTTCTTCCCATTTTTAGACTATGGCATTTCAATCCATTTGGAACTTTGTAATTTTCCAACATTTTGGGTTTCAATGTTGAAGCCCCATTTTGGACTAAAGTCGCAGCCGAAGCCGAAGCAAGACCTGTGATTGCAGATTGAAATTTGTAAGCTTCATTTCAGATTTGTGGAATTTATTTATTTGAACTTCTTTTCGTGGATTTCTTTAAAGTCCCCAAAGAGAAAGGGCGTATTTGACAAATGTGCCCACCAAAAAATTGAACACCCCCAAGGAAAACCCTTTCATTTTCCTCCTTTTTGGAAAAAACCTTTTTTTGGGAAAAAAAACTCTAATTAGTAGGACTGGCAAAAGCAAACCAATTCAAAAATTCAATCCAATGCATGCATTATTTTAATATATTGGGTTGGGTCAAATAATCACCTATAATTTAATGGGTTGAGTTGGATTGAACCCATCTTACTCATGAGTCAAAGTTAATTTTAAAAAATTAAATTGGTAGTCAGCCAGCAACCCATCGCCATGGCCACAGTTGGTCAGCAATTGATCGATCGATCGAATGCAGACAAGATTTCAACCAAAATCAATAAGTGATTATAGAGTATCAAGTGAATATATTCTTTTCTTAGGAAAAAAAGGGGAGTAATTTATGTATATGTGTGTTCATGTGATTAATATTTATTTTCTTCAATACACAAGAATTAAAAGATGAGAGAAAGGGCATAAAATTCTCTCTCCAGAATCAACTTTTTCATGCATTTTGATGGGTAAGAGTTTAGTTATTGAATATAGTTTTCTTGTATAATACAAGACTTTATAAATAACGAAGAAATATCGACAGAAGGTTATTGTGTAATATATGGTTCCATTATTTTAAAATTGTCTGTTAAATCAATAATAGTAAAACAAGAATCACCAAATTTGTTACGTTGTAACTTTTAACAAAATTTGCCTATTTGTAAATAATTATTTTTAGATAACTAATTACTAACTAAAACATCATTCGTCATCATTATTTACCTTTTTCTAAAGACTCATCTATTATCAATTTTCATTATTATTTATCAATATCATTGCTTCTTCTTTGCTTTGCTAGTTTGATTGAAACTTTTCCTTTTCAATAGCAAAGTACAATTGGATTATAAATATAATTGTAATAGTATAAATTTACCTCTAGTCATAAGTGTTTAACCTTGATAAAGGGTACCTTATGATTTCTTGTAAAATATGGACTCAATCTATAAAATGAATTTAAATAAATAGGAAAAAATTATTTTGGAGTTTGTGAAAAACTTTCCAACCTACATCTTTTTCTCATATTAGCAAAAATTCCACACAAGATCAAGTTATGCATGCATTATTTATAAAGGGTTGGTGAGGAACCCTCACAAGATAAAGTACTTTAATAATTTTTCCATCAAAAATCTTGTTACTTGGTAACCAATTTCTATTATCCACTTATCATAAATATCAATTTAAAAGTTGAATATATATGTGACTAACTAAATATATATGTAAATCAAGGAACGTATTTCAACATTCTCCCACTTTGCACACATGATAGTCACTCTTTATAACTAACAAGTATCAGTTTAGGCCTTTAATTTTGTTATCACTCAAAATAATTTGTTAGTTTAAAAAAAGTTGCTTAGCTAGAGAATATTAATACATGAAATATGGCAGTTATAATATGGAAAATTGAACATTTTTCCATGTATTACTATGTATTATATTCTTAAGTAAGCACAAAATTACTTTATGAATAACTTAATGTAAGTTTATTCAAAGTTCAACATTATTGATAAAATTGATCACAACTTATACATGCATACATTTTATTATGCACAATTATGTAAATTCAAAAATTTTCCAGAAAAATGAATGGTTAAAAAGAAAAACAAAGTTAAGATTAGTAACCCTATCTGAGTTGCATGATCTTAAAACAATTTACCCAACAGACCTATAGTCATAGGATCAACTATCATTAACTCAATACTAATATGTTCAACTATTTTTTGATATGGTCTCTAACCATTCAAACTTGATGTTGATATGTTTACTTCAACTTCCACTCTTGTTGTCATTTGAAAGGAAAACAGCAACCGAATTATCATAAAAAACTCTCAGTGGCCTACTTATGGTATCGACAACTTTCAAGCCAGATAAAAAGTTCTTTAACCATAATACCTACAATGTAGTTTCATAGCATGCTATGAATTCTACTTCTATTGTGGATGATGCAATAATTATTTGCTTTATACTTCTCCAAGATATAGCACTGCCCGTAAGAAGGAAAATATACCCTAAATTATATTTACTTGAACCTATAGCTAGCAAAATCTAAATATGAATATCCAACTACTTCCCAATAGTTAGATCTTATGTATGTTTGGTTCCTCGAAAATATTTCAATATCCTTTTACCAGCTTTCCAATGAGCCATGCTAGGGTTAATTTGATATTTGTCAAGCACTCTAACTGTGAATGCAATAACAGGTCTAGTGGAGATTTGAGCATACATTGGGCTTCTAACAAGTGAAGCATACAGAATACCCTTCATCTCTTCACATTCCAACGCATTTTGTAGATACTAATCTAAAACGAAAATTTCTCCTTTGACAATGGTGCTGCAATGGATGAACAATTTTTCATCCCTGTCACTAAGGATTTTGTACTTTTGAACATGCTATATTAGTCACTATGGACTTTCATTATAAATTTTCACTAAAAGTATCGTTACTCAAATATATATAATTACAAGTCACACTTCATTAATTATCTAGGCGCCTGATCTACAACATCACTATGAATAAATTAGTGTAAAATACTTTCTTATTTTCAAAATTTTTATTGTATATTTTAAATTTTTTTAATTTGAAATTAATTATTTTAATTTTATTTATTATTTATAGGTTGTTCAATGAATGATTTTTTTTTCAAAAAAAAGTCTAGAATTTATATATGAACAAAGCGTACTTTTCAAATTCATTTGTATTTAATTTTTTTTTAAGGGTTACAAGTTACATTTTACACTTTTTTTCCTAATTAATTTATTTGGAAAAAAAATTAGAGTTGTGTTAGAACTGGAATTAAAATTGACTATTCTAGAATCGTTGTCAAACTTAAATGTGAGTACAAACATTAAGTGAAATTTGAACCATTTTGGATTAAACAACCTAATAAAAAATGGAGAGACGCCTAAGGCACACTACACAAGCAAGAGTGGTGCATATCAAGTGGCACACTCCTATTGTAGGAAACTAATTTTTAGAAACCTTTTGAATCCCAATATTTTAGAATTATTGTTCTCAAGAGAATTATAGCTTTCTTTCTTTAGCTCTCTAATAGTTTAATAATATCATATTTAGCATTGTTTGACTTGAAACAAAGCTCTCATAGCCTATTCATCAGTTTCATGTTTGTACCACCTTGAAGTTTGTAAGTGTCACTCTCCAAATTCTGGTATGACCTAGCCGTAATCTTAGAGGTGTTAATCTCTAAGTTATAAGGCCCCTTCTATACAAAGTAATTTATATCACACTACCATACTTGACTCTATAAAAAGAATAATTCTAATATTCATGATTTAATGAAAAACAAATCAATGCAAAGGTCCTAATGTTAAAATACACAAAATCTATAAACTTGCAAGCTCGCAAGCCAAACTAATTTATTCAAACTTCACAATGATAGAAGTCTCATTATTCAAAAGCTTAACAAATAATCAAGATTATCCACAAATCAAGATTAATGATCACAATCTCACTCGTTTAGAACCTCAAAAATCTTATTGGTACTATCCACCAATCTCATTATTTAAATCTACAAAAAGAGTTAATAACATATTAGTCTAGAAACAATTTATTAGGATATTTATTTCACTTAAACATAATATCTCAATAACGATTTAGATATTATAAGGTTCAAACATCAAATCCAATTCTAACTATTGTACCCATTAGGAGGGTTAGAATAGAACATAACATAATAGATAACTTATAACTTTATCCCGTTAGAAAAGATTCAAAGTATCTCAAAGTCAAAACCCATATTTCTCAAGTGTTTATTAAGCAATTGAAATTTCAAATATCATTCATCAAATTATATGATTGAATTAAAATATAATTGTACAATTTCATGATAAAAAGCATAAATTAGGCATGCTCATTTCAATTTAAATAATAAAATAAGACTTTGATAATAACAAGTTTAAAAATAATATATAAATCCCTAAAGAGTACTAGAGTAACTTATCTTAATAGCTTAGACAACTCCTAAAAGTCTAATCAAAATACCGTGGTTCAGTACTAATCCTTTTACCAACCAAATAATGCATTGTTTAGATGTCATTACGTATGAATTACTCGATTTTTAAATCACACTTGGCCCAAGGTTTGTTGTTAAAGTTCAATAATACCTTAAATTGCACTTTTAGTGACACACATTTACTGTTGCTTATTCATACAATCAGGCTACAACATAATGTGATTCTTACTAATTTATTTAGGAAAGAATTAAACCACACAATATCATTAGTGACATACTTGTGCTATTGTTAATTTATTTTTGGTCATATCATATCATTAGCGACACACATTTTCACTCTCTTTAGTTAATCTAGTAAAAAGAAACCCAGCAATGAGAATTCATTGTTCCAACTTCATTTCCAGCCCAAAAATGATAGAAATAACTATTCAAAATTTATTTCTCCTATCAAAGTTGCTTTTAAAGATAGTTGTAAAAAACAATTATACCAATATATAGCACCATGTGCCAAAACTAAATGAAATATTTTACTCTAAGTTCAACTTAATGATTTCTTTTATATATAATTCCTTTCCAATGCAACTTCAAAAGAATCCATTATCAATTTTATGATGAACTTCAAACTATCAAATGCTAAAATGACTTTGAGAAATCAAAAACAATCCATTACTTATCAACTATTATTAAAGCAATGAGATGGATTTACCTAAATTTTCTTCAACTATTTTCCTATGTTGCTTGCTCCAACACTATTTTGCATGTTTTGACTTGAAGAGTGAAGGGAATGGAGGGAGAGACATGAATTTAAAAGGGTGCAATGACAAGGGAGATGTCGAAGAAATTGCAAAAGAGTAATTCAAAGGATGGGGAAAAGGCTCAGTAGCCATCCTCAATTGTTCATATAATTTCTTTATAAATTCCAAAAAGATTCTTTAGCTATTTCAATATTATGACTATGTCCAAAGAAATTGGTTATTATAATAAGTCAAGTTTGTTAAAAAAAAACAACCTAACTAGATAAAGTGCCCAAAATAAAGTTGTCACCACACCTTTTAAGATTTAACAAACTCCACAATCTCTTCTATCCAATATCTAGATTGAGAAAGCTATAATCAAAACATTCAACAACATTCAATTAAAAAAAAGCTGTCACTCTAGCTATTTTTGCATATTAATGATGTTTTTTGGTACTCCATTTTTTTCTCTTACAAAATATGATCAAGTAAATATGCTCTAAAAAAATACTCAATTATATGTTATTCAAGTTTTAGTGTTTATAAATTTTGTATAAATTTCCCAACAACCATTAAATGATCATATCTTGTACAAGATGGTATGTTGCAACTCTTACTACAATTATAGAAATATTAGGCTACATGTCAACTAAATTGTTCTACAAGATTGGAAGATTCTCATGCGAGATAGAATGTTAATGGGCATGCAGAGGTTTCGTGCTTAGTATACTTGTACTTTGTGGATATACGATACATTTGATAGAGAGACATGGAAATTGGTGATCACAAGTAAATGAAGAAGAAAAATTAATTGGAAAAAAAATTAATTTTGTTAGTCTTGAATGTATATGCTAACTCCACCCATGATATACATGTGTGTGTATATATACATACATACACACACACACACATATATATATATTATATTATATTATATTATAGATCATATTTAGCATGGCCGATCCTACATCCAAATAAAGGAGAAGTGTTGTACTAAGTCAATAATCAACGTAAAAACTGTTGATCTTAATAATATAGATCATATTTTAAATTGCGTAAAAGTTAAAAAAACTCCCAACTTTATAAAGCACATCGTAGGGTCTAACTATGGTGTCTTGGTAAGAACCATTGCACCTTCATGAGACCTTGGATGTAGTGAGAAATGTGTAAAAGCCCTCAAACACTAATGGAAGGGATAGGAATAAAAAATATAGGAACAAAACAAAACTGTTAAAATTGATAGTTGCAATATTAGAATTTTGACAGAGAAAGATATAAAGGCGGCGGATACTATGAGGAGATGCATAAATATTATGTCCCTTCAAAAAACAAAATGGGAAGGTAAGAAAGTCAAAGTTTAGATATTTCATAATATAAACTTTATATTATGGAAATGATAAAACTAAAAATGGGGTAGATACTAATATGATGTCAACATTCATAGAACAAGTGGTAGGAGTATTTAGAAAGAGGAATAGAATTATAAATCTTAAAATTTTTGTTGGATATGAACTGATAAATATCATTAGTATATATACACTTAAAATAGGTCTAGATGAATCTATTAAAATTAAACTGTGAAAAAGAATTAAAAGCCTTAATCCAAACAATCATTCACAATGAAAAACAAAATCATCATAGTTGGGATTTCAATGGGCATGTGGAGTATTATAGGATGCATGGGGGTTATAGTTAGCGATTGCGAAACAATAAAAGTAAAACCGTTTTAAATTTTGTAGTAGCTTATGATTTGGTAATAGGTAATATCTTTTTAAAAAAGAGAGAGGAGCACTTATTAAATTTAGAAGTAGTTCTAATAAGTCACAAACAATGTTGTTAAAAACATAAGTCAACACGTACGTTTTTACCTTTTTACAAGCTAAAATCAAGAGCCCGATTCAGATTGTATTCAAAATCGAAAAATGGTAAAATTGAGGTAAAATCGCGAGTTGACTCGTGAAATCGGTAAAATCATCCGTTTTTACCGATTCCACTAATTCTTTTGCGTTTTATGACTATGCTACCATTACCCAAAGTTCCATCCTCAAAAATCCCCAAAGTTCCATCCTTAAAAACAAAATAAACCATTGCCTCACCCTCGCAATAAGCCATACTTTTCACCATTTTCAAAGGGTCTTCAGAAATCACATAAACTATTCAAACCCAATTTTCATCCCCATAACCATACGTGCCAACATAAGTCCGCCCCAAATTACACCGAAAAGCAACAAACAGGACACAATCAAGGGAAGTTGGGGCTGCATAAAAAGTGGCCACATCAATGCGGAAGTTATCGAAATTAACCGGCAATGGAAATACATGTTTCACAAATGGGTTGCACAGATTAAGTGTTCTTGACTCAACCGAGGATTTCTCTTCCACAAGAACCCAATCCTTTTTTAAAGCATAAACCTTTGAACAATGTTGGAGATCATAATTGTACGCGATTCGAGATATGAAAGATCTCCCCCCAAACAGTACATACGATTTTCATCGAATACGGCTTTTTGCAGAATTCTATATGTATCTATGAGATCGAGTGTGGAATTCTGTTTACTCACTTAAAATTGAGTATCCCTTTCCTGCTAGGATTAGAAATCCTATATTTTCCATATCCATACGATTGAGTCCTTAGGTTTCTGAAATAGTGTAAAAAGAAGTGCTTCGAATCATTGCTATTTGATTCGGACATGTTCTAAAAAAGTCAAGGTATTTTGAATTGTTTGTTGACATGGACAAAGTTAGGGAAAACCTCTGAAATTATTTTAATATTGAACCTTGGACATATAAGAATTCTGAATCGAATCGAATCTCTTTAGAAAGAAGATTTTTTTTTTCATGGTAGCATGCTCTAGTCCCCTTATGAAACTTTCGTTATTGGGTTAGCCACACACTTCACATGTTTCTATCGATTCACATGGTATTATCAAATGATACAAGTTTTAGATAAGAATCTACAACGTACTAGAACGCCCTTGTTGATGATCCTTTACTCCGATAGCATTTAGGGTTCCTCAAACAATGTGATATCTCACACCGGGTAAATCCTTAACCCTTCCCTTCTTACTAAGACTACAGAATGTTCTTGTAAATTATAGCCAATACCGGGTATAAGAACTTGATTCGGGAACATCAAAGTCAGCCTTGTGGGTTCTACATTCATGGGGGTCGTAAACCTCGAATTCCATTACGAACTTTGGGACTTCATCCAATGTCCATCAGGTTTCACAAGAATGGAGAGTCGGGCCATGGGAGATTTGTGATGGACCTAATTTTGTTTCCAAATTCACGCTATCTTTTGTACACTGCCCTGAAGCGGACAAGGGTCGAAGAATACAATATGCTCTTGATATTTTCCAGTGCTATTGCGGGAAGTTTAGCCCATGGTCTACTGTTGATTAAAATCTTGGGATCTTTCTCACTCACCGTTGTGGAGAAAAACTTCCTCTGTTTCCGCTGTTTTGGGATAATGGTAGCATAGTTGTACAAGGGATCAAATTCTTCCCTTCTCGTTCGTTTAATTTTGTTATCGTCAATCTAATCTATTGTTTTATATGTTCTGTTTGAGTTCTTAACATAGTATTATGCATCTGCCATCTAGTTTACCCTCTCTTTGTGAATTGTTTTTATAGTGCTACTGTATTGCTTTTGTGTTTAGGAAGTGTGAGAAAGTGTTAGTTCAGGAACTCTTCAAAATTGTGATTGCCTATAACATGTTTGAAAAAAAGTCTAAGTGAGGTTTTCAACATTATTTCAAGTGTGGTTTACATTTGCTGGATCGATAGTTGCTACTGTTTTGAGGAAACTCTTATGTTTTGGATTTTACTACTGGTTTAGCTCATGGCTTTACCGACATGCATCTATTTTGTCTTGGTCCTGGAGGGTGTTGTTGATTTCCGAACTTGCTTGTTTAATATTTTATAGGAAAATGTATATGCATCTATTTTATCTAAAATTTTATAGGAAAATGTATATGCTTGGACATAAAATTTGTGTACTTTTTATAAGTTTGAACAGGTTTATAATTTATAAATTTAACATATATTATGTATAATATGTTTATTATATTACTTTTCATAATTTGTAGGATCTTACGATTTTACGATCCGGTTTTGTGAACCCTCTACTGATTTTATGCAAAAACTCGAGTTTAACAACCTTGGTCACAAATTGATCATTTTCTAATAAAAAATAGTGATAGAAAATTATGTAAAGATTGTAAGGTAATACTCAGAGAAAGTCTCACTACTCAATATATGTTAATAGTTTTTTATATAAGACTTGATAATAAAAGTTTAAAAACAAGTTACCCAATATCCTTAAGAATAAGTGGAGGAATTTAAAGAATAAGAACAAAAGAGATATTTTTATAAAAAACCTTACTAGACACTATTAATTGGAATGTAGAAGAAGAAGTAGAAAATACATTAAAAAAATAAAGTAACTAATAAAATAAAAATAATTGCAAAAAGCTTATTGGGAGAATTAAAAGGCTATACATAAAATAAAAAATCATGGTGTAGAATTAAGAAATTCAACAAAAAGTGAAATAAAAACAGTAAATTATAAAACTTACATGCTTGTAAAAATAATGCAAACATTACGAGCGAGATTCAAAACGAGAAAAGGTTTACAGTGAAATACCTAGGCACCTAAAGATGAGGAACATGGTTCGTAAAATCGGGATTCTACGTAGAATCGATTTGGGGTAGCAGAATCGGATCGGTAGAATCGGATCGTAGAATCGTAAGATTCTACAAAAAATGATAAAAATAATTATAATTATTCATATTTTATCACATACACTAATTTTGTCATAAAAATAAGTTGTATATTTGTGTTAAATTGTAAAAAACCAACATTATAAAGTATACGATGAATATGCGTTCTGAATTTTGTCCAAATCCTGTTTAAGAACAAACAGCTATCATTCAATCATTTATTCCATCATTCAACCACATTCTACACAAAATAATAATAGCACATCTATCATTCAACCCAATCTTAACCACATTCAACCACATCTATCATTCAACCACATTCATGATTCAACCAAATTCAATTCAACCCAATCTATCATTCAACCACGTTCAACCACGTCCAACCACATCTATCATTCAATCATTCATTCCATCATTCTATCACATTCTACACAAAATAATAATAGCACCAAATAAAATATATAATGCATCTTAAATTACCAAAAGTGGCAAGCAAAATTGGAGTAGCCTAAACCGTGAAAATGAGATTATGAGAGAACAATACAAGCATCATACTACTAGGTGAAAAGATACAAAATTGCTAAAAATGAGGTGAAAAAAGTAATAAATGAAGTGAAGACAAAAGTTTTCAAATTTTTTTATAAAAAATTAAATATTAAGGAAGGAGAAAAAGATATATTGGAAAAGAAAACAAAAGCTTTAGCTCTAGTTAAATGTATAAAAGATGAATTGAAAATGTTTTAATTGATAATAAACTAATAAAAGATAGACAGAAGGAATGCTTTTACAAATTATTTAATGAAATCAATGGGAATGAAGTCATACTAGGTGCTTTTGAACAATTTGAATTAAAAGCAAAAAATTCTACATACTATTGCAAAAACTTAAGCATTACAAATAATGAAAAATAGTAAAGTTGTGGATTTTGATGATATTCTAATTGAGGCAAGGAAGTGTCTTAGAAATGTTGATATCACATGGCTTACAAATCTATTTAATTTGAAAATTAAGAAAATGCCTAATCAATGAATAAAAAGTGTATTAGTACTTTTATATAAGAATATAAGAGATATATAGAATCCTACAAATTATTGGGGTATTAAATTAATGAGTCATAATTTGAAACTGCAGCAAAGAGTAATAATAAAAAGAAAATTGAGAAATGAAACTAGTGTATTAAAAAATTAATTTGGTTTTATGCCAGGAAGGTCCACAATGAAAGTTGTACATCTAATAAGAAGACCGTGTGAATATTATAAGGAGGGAGAACAAAATTTATATATGGCATTTATTGATTTTGAAAAAGCATTTGATAGAGTTAATTGTAATATAATGTGACGGGTATTAGAAAGAGAGGAGTTAGAGCAGCTTATTTAGAATTTATAAAAGATATATATAAAGACATAGTGATATGTGTAAGGACGCTAGTATGGGTATTAAGTGAATATTCAAATACTATAGGTTTACATCAGAAATCTTCTTTGAATTTGTATCTCTTTGCCGTAGTAATAGACAAGTTTACTGAGTATATGTAAACAACAACTTCTAAATGCATGTTATTTGCAAGCAATATAGTTTTGATTGATGAAACGAGAGAATAATTGAATACCAAGTTAGAAGTTTAGAAGGAAGTATTAGAGTCGAAAAGTTTTAAAATAAGTAGAAATAAAACTAAATATATAAAATGTCACTTTAATAATTATAGGAGAAGCAATTGGACAATTGGGTAAGTGTAGAAATTGGCTAGCATAAATTAGATATATTTAAAAGTTTCATATAGTTAGGATCTATACTCCAAGAAAATAGAAGAATTGATAAAAATATTACAGATAGAATTAAACAAGTTAGAATAAATGGAAAAGTGCATCCTTTATATTTTGTGATCAAAAGGTACGCTGAAATTAAAAGTAAAATTAATCTATGCATTTGTCAGCAGCTCCAATCATTGGATGTTTGTTTCTCATCCTTGCAACCAATGCAATTTACCTTGCCTATTACACGAAGAAACTAGAGAATAAAAAAAAAAAAATCAGTAAGAATTATAGCCGTGAAACCCATGCGATATGCTGATATTAAGAAAATGACGAACTACTTCAAGGATAAATTAGATGGAGGAGGTTATGGAAATGTGTTCAAAGGAAAGATTTCAAGCTTGGTTTTTGTAGCGGTGAAGATATTGCGTAATTTCTTGTGACATGGGGAAGAATATTTCAACGAAGTGAGAACAATGGGATAGATAAATTTGAGATGAATCAAGAAACAATGAGCTGAGTTGAGAAATCAAGTTGAGGAGGATGGGAAAGATAAAATTGCTGAAAAATTGGCAATTGTAGACTTTGGTGCATTCAGTGGAACCCGGTGGATCGTCCTTCAACAAATTGTGCTTCAAATGCTTGAAGAGGGGAAAATCCCCCACCTAACCCTTCCACTTCAGGCAACGCTGATCCAAATGCGTATAGAAGACCATTCGGTTCAGCATTGGGAAGTATTTCTGAATCAGAATGAATCACTTGTAGAGACTGCTTAAGTTTTGCAATAAAAATGGGTGTAATAGGCTGTAACACTATATAGTTGCGTAGAACATTATGTAAACATGCAGCTATCAGCGTCCATTGCGTGAGAAACTCCTGTAACTATTTTATCAAGCAGTTCTGACATGAATTTGAAGGTCCATTTCTTCTGTTTCAATAAAATCAAATGTTGCAACATAAAAGAAGCAGGATATGAAACCCAAATATGTATACATTATTAGTCCTTCAAAGATAAATGGGACACCACAAAGATGAAGATTACCAGATAAGAAGGCTTCTCTGTTTCGGAGCTTTCCCATTCAATAACCGCTTTAGCAGTCAAAACTTGACCGAGTGACAGTCACCTTTTGCATGGAGAAATGGTTCACAAGGTCCATTGAAAAAATTGTTGAAGCAAAGATACAGATGAGAATCATATTGAATCTTATGATCTGGGCATAATCAACTACATAAGAGCTCAGGATGATCAAGACAGTCACGTCTGCAGACCATTATGGGTCATATTGCACTCGAGCTCACGCTTTTAATATTGCTTTTTCACGCATGTATGAAGAGATGAAAAAACTTGGTAATTGGGTAACTAAATTTGCAAAGAAATTGTCTACTGATGTTCAATTGGCGTATAACTTCCCGTTTAGGTCAACTGACGTAGCATTATTTGATAGCAGGGCCTATACACAAGTATATAAAAGTATAAATAACATATATCTTTTGAATTCAGAATGCATATTATTGTTTGAAATAAAAGGCCCAAAAGAATTAGTGTTTTCTAATGTGGTAAACCACAAATCAACCCATAATTAAACTAGAACTATCCCGCATACGCCCTTACTTTGAAATCCCTAATCAATGCTCATAGGGCTTCGAAAATGAAATGGAAGGTTAGCCTTAGTCTTGTCCGAACTCATCCAAAAGACAATATTTGAAAAATGTGATAGCCTAGAAACAATAGCAAAATGATAATCCTACGAATTCTGTCTTCTATTGGCAAAAGGTAAAGATACTAATAGCCCAATAAGGTAACTCAAAAAACGAGGAAATACTTCCAGCAATCAACTAAATCCTCAATCGATTTGTCAGTCAAGTATTTATCATTTTTGTCTAGGGATGGGGGGACAGATGGGGGGAGAGGAGGGGAGTGGTACAGGGGAAGAATGATTTCTCATCACACAGCAAGCCACTAATATGCATCCAGTTAAGATTTCAGCTAGTATAGAAATCCATGGCGACTAGCGGAGTCAATTCATAAGTATGCAAGAAATGTAAATGTATGACAATACAGAAACCAAGAACATAAAAGCTTGCAGCTGAACAAATGGGATCAGACACAATCTCAATTGATTTCAATGACAGCCAGATCCCTTGTTTGTCAGGAACTTAAGGTTCAACAGAGTAATTTAAAAGATAAAGGTCCAGAAATTTGGAAAGCCACACCTTTTCGTGTCCTGAAGAAAAAACTAGTTTACTTCAGCCACCATTATTACACAAATTTAAGATACTCATAAGAACTTCCTGTACGGCCTCCCTGCATCCTCATCTTGCATATGCTGTGACCAAAGGGACCATTATTAGTACTCAGTGGAGAGAACCTCAAATGAAGAGGAACCACTTAGCTTAAGGAAAGAACACAAAAGTAGACATAAAAATCTCAGAGTTTCAACAGTAGATCAAACAAATCCATTGAGGAGGCTATGGAGAGTTCAATACACAAATTAGGCTGCCGCTAGAAGAATATTTCTTGTCACAGCTATATGGACCAACTGCAAATCAAACCAATGTCCCATAACATTATCTCCCTTGTACAGAAACTAAAGCATGCCCCAAAACAATATTTCTATTTCCACCAAAGGCCCTAGCTGGAACTTCTGCTCATGCAGTAGATCCATAGACATGATACCACATATTTGGCAACATTCAAATCAAAAATAGGCATGAAGGACTAGTGGGTGTTTTCATAAAGGTGTTGACAGTTTGACGCCAATATTCAAAATTGCTCCAGTAAGCTCAATATTCCTTCAGTAGTTTCAACAATTAACATGAGGTAGCTTAATGACATAATCAGAGTGTGATTATGAAATCCCAAGTTGTCATGTACTTGGAGGTTTCATAGAATTAGCAAATATGGATTTACATTTAATGACTCAAAACCAGTAGAAGTATTGTACCATTTTAGTCTGCAATTGAAGAAAATAAATTCATGAGCAAGCATACTAATCTGAGATCCTACGTCACAGTTCTGTTCTTCTGTAGTTTAGCAGCTTGAAACTTGAATACTGTTTCAAGTTCAAGTATAATTTGATACAGTTTTGACCACATATTTGGCCCTTTAAAATTCCGCTATCTTATTAGCAATCAAACTAGCAAACATTTATGTCCCCTCAGACTTTTTTCTTCCACATTACAACCTAACCAGAAAAATATATAAGCCCAATACAAAGCAGTTTATATCCAGAGGATTAAATTTAATGGAGAGAATTTAAAGTTCAAAAACTAGCATGGCATGACATTTGTGCCTGATACCTTTTTCACTTGAAGCACTATAGTACTCAAGAAATGATGGAGGGTTTTGATGTGAAAAAAGGTGCAACCCTATTGCTTGACACACTCTTTGAATAAAAGTCAACGACTTCTCATAAGCGTCATTATTCAAAAGAATTTTAGGAACAAAATAGAGGGTAAACATCCAAGGATCGCTGGACAGAAGACACTAATCAATTGCCGTACTGTGCTTTTCAGAAGCAAAAATTCTTTTTTGGATTTCGTGAATTAACAAATATAGAGCTAAAACCCAAACCCAAGAAATCTGCACATCTCATCAAGCACACACGGCTGCATAAGTTCAGAAACCTCGTCTACCAACGCCTATGAGGTCCTTTTTCATTTTAAGTGCCCCTTAATACTTAGTTTCATGACCATTAACATTCTTCCACAAGACAGCAGATCATAATTCTGAAGGGTCACCATTCATTACCAAAATACCTACTTGGAACACAAAGAAAGCAGGAATCATTAGTTCAATTTTTGTCCTCTTAAAAAATTTGTCAATAATAAGCTCAAACTTTCAAAAAGATGTCATTTTTCCAGTACAATCTATAGCCATTTCCCATACATCTCGCCAAAACCCCCATACTTCACACACCTGTAGTAACTATTAACACCAATCATGCAACATTGGTATCAATAACCTGTTGCCTTGCACTAAAAATCCATATTTTTAAGCTTACACAAACGATTACAGCTAAAAAATAGCACTGTATAATCAACCATTAACTGTTAGCTAACTATATAAGTAGCTGTAATCAACTGATACCTAAAACCCAGTAAAACTATGTGGCCTTCTTCAAAATCAATTACACAAACAACCCTTAATCCTAATTTCAACAACTCACAGTGTAACACTACCCTAAATAATTACCCTACACAGAGAGAATTTCCCAGCCACAAAAAAAATCAGCCGTCCCATCAATCAGATCCAGAGATAAGGTACGCAAACTGCGTCATATCCATACAAAGATGAACAATTAATAACAAAAGATGAGGAAAATCATCTGGGCTTACGAAATCACGGACGATTCCCTTGTATATCAAGACGGGAATGGCGACGCCAAAAATGCCCACCAGAGCAAGATTACGGCGTGTCCACCTGAAGTTGTACTCCAGATTCTCCCTCGCCGTTGACCAGTCCTCAATCCATCGATTCTTGTTCGTTTCCATTCCTCCCCCCATTTTCACACACAAACACACACTTCACCAGCCTCGCTCTTTTCTCCACCGTATGGGACCTCTGGGTGCAAAGCGCAAACAAAGCTTTGAAACTGTTTGCCAGTTGATGGAGTGTGCACTTTTGGTTTGGCTCATTAATGAAAAAAACAAATAATTTGTGACCATTTTTCAATTTGTATTAAAAAAAAAAAAAAAACCTCTTTGGCTGTTTTTTTTTTTTTTTTTTCTGTTTCCATTTTTCTTTTTGGGACAAATTATATTAGCGGGCTCTGAATATGGTGATGTTTTGCTTTTAACCGTATTTCTAGTATGGTGATTAAGGAGGTGATTGGTTGAAGAGATTGGGGAGAATGGAATGGGAATAAAATAAAATCTAATGTTTGATTAAGTGTATTATTTTGTAAATGGTAACTTCAAATATCAAAATTGGGTATTTTCTATTCCTCCCATTTTTGGAGCTAAGTAAGTGATTACCCACAAAAAAAAAAAAAAATCGTGAATTAAGACTCTTAAAAGCAATACTTTGCATACTTGGAAGAATTATTACTATTATTATTATTATCATCATCATCATCATTATTTTTCAATACAAACCAACCAACACAATTATAATGAAAAAATATATTATTATTCCACAATATTTCCATTTCCATTATCTTTCCTATTCTCCTTCCTAAACCAAGCGCCCCCTAAACTTTCGTTTTTAAAAATAATTTTTTATGCTAAAATAAGCTATCATGTTTTAGTCTTAGTTATCCTATATATCTAGATCTTGATTTATATTCCTTAAGAAACTCAATAATAAAATGTTAAAAGTAGTCTCATTGCAATCATATAATTTTGTAGATTAATTTGTTATGAAAAAAAAAATCGTATCAAGAAAATCTAGAATCAAATACTAATCTGGCTTTTCTTGAGGCTTCAAAATTGTATAAACCAAATTAATTAAATCCTAAATTTTTTGCTTTTACCATTCTATCAATAGTAATTCTTTTTCAAAATTGATATGATCCTAATTTATTGTCTTGCTTAAAAAATTTTCTTGCTCCTCCACTATATAAGACTTTGGCCTATTGTTTTTTTATTTTTTTCAACAAGGTAAGAGAAACACAGAAAAAAGAAAAAAAGGATAAAAAAGAAAAACACAAACCAAAAAAAAAAGAAAAAAAAGAAAAAGAAAGAGGAATCAACAAAGGAGTTTGATGTATATTTGATTATAAACCTTCTTGGTCTGTGCTCATACTACAAATGGTTTATGGAATGCATATGTTTCCTTGATTGGTTGGGGCGTTTTCCTCCCATGAACTGTTTTTGAGTCTCTTGGGCTCGGTTGTTTTCGTGCTTTCTGTCACCCCTTGTTCTCTGTCCAACTTTGTTATCTGTTCTTTTACATTCTGGTCCATCCCTGGGTTGGTTGATTACTCCTGGCTGCAAATACATCAATGGATGGTTCAATGACCCAAGGATCTCCCCATGCATGCTCTCTAACCCAAGGATATCTTCTTTTCACTATCTCTAAGTTCTACATTCTGGTTACTCACTGCTAGTTTTGAAGACTTTTAATTCTACTTTCTGGTCTGAAGTCTTGTTAAGTTTGGTTACTCACTATTGGTTTGAAGCACTTTAATACTACTTTCTGGTTTGAAGTTTTTAAATCCTGGTTTCTCATCGCTGGTTTAATTTTTGCTGGTTCATTCATTAAATCACGTTCTTTTCTGCTAGCCTGGTTTTTTTCTGCATGGATTTCCTTTTGTGGGACTGATGTTGCTCTCTGTCGTCGATTCATTCTCGCTGGGCTGCCTTCTTTGGCAAGTCTGAACTCCATTTGAAGACTGGAAATAGGATCTGGATCCCTATTTTGAAGAACGGCAGCATGATGCTTTTGGTTTTTCTCTAAGTGGCCCATTTTCCTTTTATGTTTTCTAGAATACTCTTTTGTAATAGTTAGTGTGACTAGAATGTGATTGATGTTTCAAGATATAATGTCCAAGCTTAGTCATTTAGTTGAAGTTAGCTATTTACACTATATCTCACAACATCAATCTTTTTGGCAATCCTTTTGATATTATAGTTTCTTTCCATTGTATAGGTTAGATTCATTGTTAGCTCATACTAAGCTAACTTTCCTTTATAACTAATGGATAATGGTAATCCCAACCATTATTCCATTTTCCTCATTGGCTATTACATTAGACCAAGGAGATCATTTAGCTTCTTTGGCTAACATTTGTACAGGTTCTATTCTTCAGTCAATGAAATTTTTATCGTTTCTAGGAAAAAAAAACAAGGTAAAAGACTTATGTTTCAATCAATAATAAAAACAATGATATCAAAGTTCATTTATTTAAGATATAAATATTTACAAGCAACTTTTGCCATCAAAAAATTAAGCTTAACCTCTATATTTATTATTTATTTTTTTAGGAAAAATAAAATTTTATTGATCATGTTATAAAGTTACAAAATTTTATGAGTATTGTTCTTTGACACTCCATCAGAACTAAGTAGTCCATTCTTCCAAAAAAAAAAAAAGTCTACATTTTAAATTTACAACTTATTAAGAGTTGTAAAATATAAAATAATAAGTAGGCAATTAATTATACAAAATTTCACTTTGCTATTATTTTTTAAAGTGATAATACATATAGTGAAAAATCTTAATGAAATCTTTAATTGGCTAACGTGGTAATTATGTGATAATAGTCATTAAGGAACAATCACTCTAGTTATCTAGTATTACATCTCCAAAAAAAATAGTTTTACTTTAATTTAGATACAATTTTTTATTAGTTATTAGGTATAAGACATCTAATGTAACAATTAAATACATAATTTTAAAATTTTATCATTCCTTTTTATTTATGGGTATACATCTCTTTTATATGTTATATGAAAATGAAAAGTTTGTCAGCCAACTTCAATGTGATTATCATGATTTTTAAAGATATAGTTGTCTTTTTTCTATTTAATTAATTAAAAATATTAGTAGCAATAAAAGTGGTATAAAAATTCATTGTTATGATAACTAATAATGTAAGAGTTATATTAAACATTGGAAAGTAATATAAGAATTCTATTAAACTTTGATTCAATTTTAATTCATATATAAATATATTTATAATTACTATCTCTGTTTAACATGAATAATTATCTATTAACATATAGGTCTAATATAAGTCTAATATTTTTGTCATTAATCAAATTTTACTCCAAATTCAAAAATTAATCAGTAAATTGGATTGTTAAAAATATTAATTATGCAAAAGTCTTTAATAGGTGTAGGTTACAAAATCAACTTTTGGTTTGAAAAATGAATCCTAAAATCATACTATAATTTTGATGAATTTTCTTATGTTTTTTAATAATTAAAATAGAATATAATTGTGTTTTACTTGTATTTTTTTGGATTAAGATTTTGATGTTGCTTCCATTTAGTCTTGTGAATATTTTGAATAGACTTGAATTTTTTTATCTCTTTTATTTTAAAAAATAAATTGAAGACCATTGGTTTAAATTTAGAATAAAAAATTAATACTTTTTTAATATAGTTATTCATTTCTTCTATTTTGATTTACTCAATTTCAACGTAGGTCTCTCTTTTCCAATTTTTTTCTTATTTCCACTATAGTTGTGTAAGTTTTTATTTATTTATTTTTTACTTTTAACTTATTGATGGAAATTAAAATAATTCTCAAAAATTATTAAAAAGATAAAAAAAATTAACAATATTATGACTTCAATGAGAATTTTAATTAATATTTTTAGAGTTATAGTTGTATATTTAATAATATAGATTAAATTATATTAAATCAAAATTTAAATTTTTAAAAAGATGAAACTTATTACTTTAGTGATTTAATTTTTTCTTGTTTATATATAGCATTTTAAATAAAAATAATATATTATGTTTTACATAGTCATGAAAGACTAGTAATTATTATTAGTAAAAATATTTTAGAAATTTGGTTTACAAGTTGACTCTTTTTTAGGACCAAGAAAAATTTTAGAAGTGAACTATTTTTTTTTTTTTGGGATGAAGTGAGTATTATTTTATTATGTGATAATTCATTTAAAGTTTTTACTATAAATATCATTATTTTTTTATTTAATTAGAAACAATACATAAATATCATTATTAAAAATATTATAAAAAATTTATTCAAAAGTAAACTATTTTCTTTTTTCAAAACAAAGAAAAAGGAGAAAAGCGAATTCTTTTGTTTTCACTTAAAGGGTCTAACTTACACTAATTTATTTTGGCACAAATAAGGAAAGGGGAAAATTTTGCATACATTGCTAACATAGCAATATACCTATATTAATGTAGGCCATCTTATAAAGCCAACCAATAGAAATTTGACAAATAAATGTACTAAAACTCCGAGGAGGTTTTACTTTTGATAAAGATAGTATTAGAAGAATAAAGTTGGTAAAATAGTATTGAATCGGTTAAGGGTTTTAAGATATTCTAAATTATAATTGACTGTGTCTTGTTACGCATAGACATGAACATAAAATAAAAATAAAAATTAGAAAAATAATATCACATTAATTGAAATAACTACCACCGTGTACTTTTTTTTCTTGTTATAGGAAAAAATAGAAAGAAGATTACAAAACTAATAAATAGTATAAGTTGTTGATAGTAGAATTTATTAGGGAAATTTGCAAATATAGCATCTTTTTTAGTTGACTTTGCAAATATAGCACCTCCCTTTTTTTGTTTGCTATTATAACACTTCAAGGTTGCATAAAGACCAAAATGCCCCTTAGATTCTCTTCTAAAACGCAAAAACATAACACTTCATCCCCACTTTCTTTTAGAACGACTATTTTTTTCTACCTAACCTAGTGTTCAACCTAAAACTAGATCTAACCTATTCTCGACCTCAAACTTGACCTAAACCTAGACCTGAAACTCGACCTAACCTAGTGCTTAACCTAAAACTTGACCTAAAATTAGACCTAAAACTAGATCTAAAACTCGACCTAACCTAAAACTCGACTTAACCTAGTGTTCCTGTTTAATCGACTACGTACTCGACCTAAAACTAGACCTAAGACTCGACCAGTTTCTTGTTCAAATTCACAAACCCAGTTCAACTAGTGCAAATTTCAACTAACATCATGTTGATGCAATTTCTTCTTCACAGTCACGGCCTTCTTGCTTGAAAATAAGGGTCCAATGGGGTGTGATAACAAATTTTGTTGAATCGATGAAGTAGAAGACTAATAGGTTTTGAGAAAAAAAATAGTTGTTCTAAAAGAAAATGATGGTGAAGTGCTATGTCTTTGCGTTTTAGAAGAGAATATGAGGGACATTTTGGTCTTTATGCAGTCTTGAAGTGCTATAACAGCAAACAAATAAAGGGAGGTGCTATATTTGCAAAATCAACTCAAAAAGGTGCTATATTTGCAATGTTCCCAATTTATTATTCATTAATACTTAAAAACTACTCTTTAAAATTACTTACCGAAAACTTGTTAAAATAAAAAAATAAAAAGAAGTGTAGACTAATTGAGAGCTTGAAGCTGAAGAGACCGAGAGAAAATGGAAAGAAAAGAGTAAGAACTTGGAAGTAAATAGGGGGAATTTTCTTGAAAATTTTTAAAAATTGACCAGCTATGTGTTTAAAATGTAATTTGAGTTAAATTTTAGATATATTGACAGGATTTTATTGGTTAAATGAAATGTAATAATTGTGTGTTTAGAAATATAATTGTTATTGAAATAATGTTGTGTGATCAATTGAAAAAAAATAAATATCCACCACATAAATCCCTTAAATGTAGTTGAAAAGTACACGAAATTAGAAGAAGGTTAAAAGTTGCAATTGATACAATGGTGCTTAAGTTTAGGACATGGATAATTTGTATTGCACTAGTTTAGGACGTCCTAATATATTTTGCTTACCATGGTGGTTAAGTTTTTTATTACAGTAGTAGTAAATGTAGTTATGGTATATTCAGATTAGATTCTAGTACATAGTGTTTTATTTATGGTACGCTGACCTTCAAACATAATATATAAATCATTGACCTTAATATTTGAACAGATGATTACAATGTTAGTCATTCTAGTGATTATATACATTAGAGTTGACAATGATATATTGTGTTTTAACAATGGTATTTGGACTTTTAATTAAGTATATATGCATTTGGTTATAGTATTTAAGTCTTTGATAACAATACTACTAAATATAGTTATAGTACATTGAAATTTGGTGCCAGTACATAACATTTTATTTGTAATATTTTGACATTTAATTGTGGTGCATAGGTCAGTAATGATAGTACTTAAATATTCAATTGTACTATCAATTAATAAAGTTATGCTATACTAGTGTTGTGTCTTTGTACATAGCTTTTGGTTATGATACTATTAGTTAATATCGTTACATAATATATAAATCATTGACATTAATATTTGAATAGATCATTACAATGTTAGTCATTGTAGTGATTATATACATTAGTGTTGACAATGATACATTATACTTTAACAATGGTATTTGGACTTTTAATTAAAGTATATTTGTGTTTGGTTATAGCGTTTAAGTCTTTGATAGCAGTACTACTAAATATAGTTATAGTTAGGGGTATTCAATTTTTGGATAACCCGAATATCTGCCCGAACCGAAACTGAATTTTTCAATATGGTTTGGATTTTTGGGTTTTGGTTTATACTGAACACAACCAAAACCTGAATATATATTTATGTATTATTTATATGTATATATATTATATGTATAATTACATAATATAAATGAAAAAATAAATATATACTATATATATAATATCAAGAAGATGTTAAATTATATTTGATGTATTATATATATGTGTGTGTGAAACTTTAAAAATTAAAATAATTTATAAAATTATCAATGTCTGATTTTTAATTTATATTTTATTATATACAACACATTTATGAATTATATACAAATAGTGTGCATATATAATTTATATATATAGTGTAGTAAATATGAAAAGATTAAATGTTAGAAAAAGTTAAATGTAAATTTATTAAAAAAATGTAAAGATTATGAAAAAAAAAACCAAATTCGGTTCAATTTGAATTTGAGTTCAGCTGAATTTGGGTTCAGCCGAAAACCGAACAATCCAAACTGAATAAACCCAAATCGAATAAACTGAAAACTGAATAAATCGCCCAATGAATACCCCAGGTTATAGTACATTGAAATTTGGGGCTAGTACATAACATTTTATTTGTAGTATTTTGACCTTTAATCATGGTGCATAGATCAGTAATGATAGTACTTAAATTTGCAATTGTACTATCAATTAATAAAGTTATGGTACATTAGTGTTTTGTCTTAGTACATAGCTTTTGATTATGATACTATTAGTTAACGTCATTACATACACAAGTTTTTAGTCATGATATTTAGTGCTTCACTTTGAAGTGTGATATGCATATTATTTACTATAGTACTTTAGTTTGATATTCCAATCACGATACTAAAGCATATAATACTTATGGTAAGTAAATCCATAATACATAATTCAACAAAACCAATGTTGTAAATATTATGACAGACAAATATACTATGACTGTGATTTTAGTAATTACGCTAATGTAAGTTGTAGGCTAGTTTATAATATGACAAATGAGGCAAACCTTTATTTATATACTTTCTACAAGTCGATATATGTATTTTGGTCATATATTTATTTCTCCCACGACAGTATCTTCTTCACTGTCAGTTTCAGTCAGAGAAGGCATAAAATCATTGGATTTACTATCGAAAATTACATCCCCATCAAATATAGAGTCAAAAAGGAAATATTTATAATAGTGAAACAATCAAAGGTCATTTCAACCTTCTTTACCCATTTGAAGTATGCTTTGGGATTTTCTCTACCTTGAAAGGCTGAAATTTTCATTTTGATACTTCCCAAATTTTTATCAATTTTATCAACTTGGTTTCAGTCTCTATGAGAAGTAGAAGCCTTATCGGAATCTTCACTTTCATCGGAATTTGAAGAACCTTTTCTCCTAGATTTCAACTTTCTAGAGAATGATTTAGTGAGGGATCTCATACTTTCTTGCAAAGTGTTGGACAATTGCTCAATCTTGTTGTCATTAAATTGAAACTTTGATTGCAAGGACTCAAGTTGATCATCCAACTTGGAATAAGATCGGCTCATGTTTTCCATCCAATATGGGAGAGTCCTTTGGTTGATTGAAGCTACACTTTCTTTTGACATGATTCCTACAAAAGGTTAGTAAAAAAAGAAACAACAAGAATATGGAAAAATTTATAGTAAGGGTGTATATGAGTAAACTTTCGGTTATTTTCTATGTCTCACCCCTCACTCAATAATCTCTTTCTAAGCTCTTGCTTAGAACAACTCATTTTATCAAATCTTTAGGAATGTTTGGTCAAGAGATAGCTCAAATAAGAATGTAGGAACTAAAACTCAAGAAAGGTTAACATATTAAGAAACTAGAAAAACTTAAATCAACTTGGAATTGGATGCAAATATGGAAACTAAAAGAAATAGGAAACAAGACAAATCCAAGTACAAAGTGGACTTGAATAAGGAAAGCTAATAATTGGAAACTAAGTAAATATGAATATGGACCCTAAAAGGAAAGAAAATATAGAATAAAAACAGAAACAAATATGACACCTGAAAAGGAAACAAATAGGAAAGCTAACTAATGGAATGTAACTTTCAAGAAATGAAATATAGTCAAAATAGGAAACGGTTCTTGCAAGTAAAATCAAATTAGGAAAACAATTCTTGTAACCCTTTTTATATAGTAATCTCAGTCAAGAAAGGTTACTAAAAACTACAGAATTTCGTTCAAACACAATTGCCAAATGGGACAAGATTTCAGCTCAAGAGACTACCCAAAAAGAAAGCAGAATTTTCAGCTAGCAAAGTGCATAATTTCAATCCAACTACAATTGCCTAAATGCAGAATTTTATCACAATTATTGAAGCACTAAAACACTTCTTCAACAAGAATTCAAAACACAAGAATCAAGAGCGCAATACCAAATTTCCAGAACAAAATTAAAGTGGGCAATACGGGTAACAAGATCAAAAATTCAGGAAGGCACTAAAAATTCAGTATGGTTCTAAAATTTAGAATCTTGGAGCTACTTCTTGAAGGAATTTTGTCCACAATAATTTAGGAAACAATGATTCAAGAGCAAGAATTCAAAAAGTAAAATTTCAAGAAACAAGGATGCAAGAATTCAAGAAACAAAAATTGTCCTTCTCTTCTTCTTCTTTCTTTCTTTCTTTCTTTTCTTCCAATTTTTTTCATGGTTTCTTCTTCTTCTTCTTCTTTTTCACTAGAAAACAAGAACAATTCATAGAAAAAAAAATCAACTTGAAGAGGAACAAAAACAATAGGCAGCAAGGGTTCGGAAGTTTTAGGAATAACCAATCATGCGGCTATTTTTTTTTCCGGTTCTTTATTCTTTCTTTTTTTTTCTTTCTTTACCAGAAAAACAATTTCACAGCAGAAATATCAACAAAAAAATTAGAAGAATTCACGAAAAATCAACACAAAAATTATGGCTGGGCAAGTCAGGAGTTTGGAAATTCATGATGAACAATCTCAAGCACTTTGGATTTTCTTTTTTCAGAAAAAAAATAGGCAACGAATTTTTTTTTTCACAGAATCAAAAAAACCAAAATTATCTACACAAAAAGTGGGCAACAAGAAAAGGTTTAACCGAGTCTCGAAAACTAGGGCCAAACAACTAATTTGACTATCACAAGAAAACAGAATTTTTAGCTACAAGGAAGATTGGTATGTACAGAATTTTCATGTATGGAAGCAATATAAATAGAATATTTATAAAATTTTGAAGTTACCTAGAGCTTTGATACCAAACTGATACGCACCTCATGGTTATAGGGAGCCGGCAATACGCAACAAGCAAAACAAGACCCAAGACTTAACTTGCGAAATTGAGACTAAATGGATGAAACGTCGCCACAACTTAGGGTTCTACTATATTGATAAGATTCAAAGGCGCCAAAACTAGTCAAATTTGATAAGCCCATTATTCTTTACAAGAACGAAGAGATTGAATCACTCAAACTCTCAATGACGTAATGTCACAAAAATCTTCTAATAGTTTATTCTTTATTCATGACCGATGGCCTATATTTATAGAGTACAAAAATGTGTTAAAAGGTAACAACTAAAATTTTAATCCAAATCTAATTCTTATGGAATGGTGGCTAGTTTCCTTTAATTAATTAAATGGCAGCTTTAAAATAAAAAGGAAATACCCTAAAACCAATTGGACTTGTAAGTTTAGCCCTTTAAGGCTTCCTTCAAGCTTACAAATTTGGCTACTAAAATTACCCAATGATTTCACTATTCATGACACTATTCATTATTCACGTTTTGGCCCTTCAAGAATTAATAAATTCTTAAAAATAAAGCCACAAAAATTAATTAAATAACTTGGCCTCTTATCACACTAGGATTCGGCCAAGGCAAAACTAGTGTTCTTCAAATAGGACTTGCAATAAATTAATGACTTGCAAGTCTTAACTGCATGCTTGACAGCCTTGAATATCTAGAATTTAAACCACTTAATGGTTTCTTGAAATTATGTAACCCTAACTCTCACCATCGGCCCCGTGATATGCCTTAATTGATCAAATGTTTGGCGAATAGATTGCACGGCTCTTGGATTCCTATCAAGTAGGCTGAACAGATCCTAGATTCTCATCAGTTATGGGTACATAGTCATTTGTGAGTGGTACATGACAATGGGTGAATGATACTTGATATCTAAAAAATATGTATAGTTCACAAGCGTATATTAGTGGTACATAATCATTTGTTATTGGTGCACAACGATAGGTAAATTATTTTTAATACCTATAAAAATGTGTATGGTACACAAGCGGGTGTTATAGGTATATAAACATTTGTGAGTAGTACATGTTGATGGATAAAAGGTACTGATACCTAAAAGAAGGGTTTGGCACACATGCGTATGTTACTAGTACATAAACATTTGTGAACGGTACATGGTGATTGGTAAATGATATTTGATATCTAAAAAATGTATATGGTACACAAGCATGTATTTTTCGTACACGATCATTTGTGATCGGTACACGGTAATGGATAAATAGTACTTGATACTTATAATGTGCTTGGCACACAAGTGTGTGCTATTGGTACACAGTCATTCGTAAGTGGTATATTGCTATGGATAAGTGGTGCTTGATACATCAAAAAATGCTTTTGGTACACAAGCTATTCCAATCACAATGCTAAAGTATATAATACTCATTGTAGGTAAATCTATAATACAGAATTCAACAAAATTAATATTGTAAATATTATGACAGACAAATATTTTATGACTAAGATTTTGGTAATTAGTTTAATGCAAGTTGTAGGCTAGTTTACAGTATAAAAAAATGAGGAAAACCTTTATTTGTATATTTTATACAAGTCGATATATGTATTTTGGTCATACACTTAGTTAGCTATCATTTGTAGTTACTGCGTACCAAATAGAAAATGTTAAACACACAATACCACTTTATATTAACTATTCCTACAAATATAAAAACCCAAACACTACTAAATATCCTTCAAGTGTTAAATACTTAGTGACTAGTATCACTATAAAGTATCCTAGTACGATCAACAAATAATCAAGTTGTAATGAGTAATTTCCAAATATTGTATAATTACTTAATAACTAAACTAGAAATTATTATAGAAAACTATTAGTTATAAGTCCCTAACATAAAAGGTTTAAACGGGTTATTAACTTAGGTAGTGGTCATTTTAAGAATTGTTGTATCATTATATTGTTAGTTTAATAGCAAAGGCAAGGGAATAAATCTAAATTTGAACAAGAATGCTTATAAATAAGAAAATCCATAATGTAATGATAAGACCAATGAAACAGAGAGAGACAGTGAGACGACAAGGAAGACTACAGAAGAGGATGTAAATGTACATTCTTAATTCTTAACGTTGATAATTTGGAAGAAACCAAAGTAATGAAAAGAACATTCATAAGCGTAAATGAAGCAGACATGTTTTACAACATATATACTAGGACCACCAAATTTAGTATTCACAGAATGGATCAAACTAAGGATGATGATGGTATATTTCTATATAGAAAATGGGTATGTTCAAGAGATGGCCGAAGACAAGAAAAACGGATGAACAATGAAAATCGGAAGTAAGAGGCAAAAACATTGATGGGAGTAGGAAGTCGTGCTTGTTTCTGCATCAAATATGAGAGAAATTTGAAAATATAAGTGATGAGCAAATTCATAAAAGAGCACAATAATAGTATGGCTAGCCAACCATTTATCCCATTCTTAAGATCGCATAGAAATGTCAGTGATGGTGATCATGCACTTGCATACTCAATGAGGAGAATTGGAATAAAGCTAGTCAACTAATAAAATTCTTTGCTCTCTAAGTAGGTGGTTATGAGAATGTAGGATTTGTGGCTAAAGATTGTACAGTCACACAGATGTAGAGCGTAGAAAAGAAGTGCGAGGTGGAGATGTTGAGGTTGTACTGACATACTTTTTGGAAAAACAAGATGCAGATCAAATGTTCTATTATAAAAATATTATGTAGACAGTGACAATCAGCTTTAAAACCTTTTCTAGGCTGATCCACGTTGCATAATGGAGTATGGCATGTTCAATGATATACTTGCATTTAACAGCACGTACAAAACAAATGCATATCATAAGCCATTAGTCGAGTTGGCAGAAGTGGATAACCATTTTTTTATATCTATATTTTGTATATGCACTTTTACCAAATAAGACAATTGAGACATGTGTATGGGTACCAAAACCTTTCTAGATGCAATGTGTGGAAATGCTCCTATATCAGTCATAATTGATGGTGATAATGCTAGGCCTAGTGTGATAATGCTAGGCCTAGTATGATAAAAGAAATATTTCTAGAAGCAATGCACAGGTTATGTGGATGGCATTTAGAGAGAAATGCAACCAGTTATGTCAAATGTAAAAAATTTCTCACTAAATTTTCAATGTTTCTTTATGAATCCTTTTCGAACGAGGAATTTGAGACGATGTGGAAGACCATGTTACAAAGGCATGATTTGCAAAGAAATGAATGGGTGCGTAAAATTTACAACAGGCGATATATATAGACAAAGACATACCTAAAAGTCTATTTTTTTGCTAGCACAAAACAATGTGATAAGATGAATGCTACGCTAAACACATATTTGAAAGATAGATTGAAATTGTTTGAATTTATTCAGGCATTTAACTTGGCATTGGCATGGTTGTATTTTTCAGCAACGAAAGTAAATGCCATGACGTTAAATAAAGAGTTGATAATGGTTACACAATTTCCAACCATTGAGAGGTAGGTTGCTAAACTATATACACGTATCGTATTCATGTTGTTTTGAGATGAATTACAAAAGCAAGCGGCAATATTGCTGGCAGACATACACAAAGGACATAGTAGCATATATTACCTTTCTGAATGGAGTAGTCCCACACTTCGATAGATAGTTACATTCAAATATACAAATAATAAATTAAAATGTTCATGTAAGCTATTTAAATCTAAGGGCATACAATGTTCTCATATGTTCTGGGTGACCATTAAGGAGCACGTGAATAAAATTCCACCAAATTGCATTAACATGCGGTGATTGCAACATAACACAAGTACCATTGATATTATGAATGTAACACAGATTGTTTCCACATTCAATCAACAAATGACACGTTTTGTATTGTTGAGTGTTGACTGCAGTCCAATGTGCTATTATGGATTTCAAACTGATGAAGGGTTTAGACGTAACAAGAGTATGATTCATAAGCATACAACGGAGGTAAGAAGTTTGGTATCAGCCAAGTATGCTGGTGATGGAAGAACAAATAGTTACTAGGATGGTCGTGATTGCAATCATAAATTTTTTAGAGCGTTGGACCTAAAATGTACTCTAGCCAAAAGAGATCAGGCATTTATTAGTAAACACAAATCCATGAACCCCAACTGCAGTATTTGTGGGTACAAATTATATTATGTGAACTTTAACGTATGCTTAAACTGTGCACGTGTATTATTATTCTTTACTATTCTACAAACACATGCTTGTACATATCTTTTGCTGGTGTTTTTTATGTTATTCAGGGATAATGGTCATAACAAAATGACTTGTACACAACATTCTCCACTTACTCCTAATGAAGTAGTTGTGATCGTGGATGGTACCACCATTATAGAGGATAGGTGTATGCAGTTATCCCCCATCATATCCATGTTTTATGATATTACTAGTATATTGGGTCAAGCCAACCATTTTAGCTGTGTTGATGGAGAACCCAGCAATAATTTCGGAAGAACAGCAGCTAACGCTAATCTTTATGAACGTCTATATATGGAAAATATGTATGCATGTAGAGAAGTAGTCTATATGAGAGTGAAGCACTGTATTAGTGACTTTTTACTTAATAAAATATTAACACCCTATTTTATTTTATTTTCTTGATATAGTATAACCACAATGCAAACAACCTTTTTAGCGATGATGGTTTGATCAAAACATGTACTTCTAACACTACCAAATGTTGCAATGCAGAAACTTAGCCTAAATTGTACTAGCGTGGACACTTTCTCACTTGTTGGTTTCTACATATAACTACACATTCTATCTTATTGTTGTTGGGTGCTAGTTAATAGATGATCATGAATTTGTGCATATTGTTACTTCACCTTTGTCTACTTCAATGTGTTTAAGAAGTATTGTGCATGGTGATATCGGATATCCATATGGTAAGCAAGTCATTTGCCAAACTTTAAAGTTAGAAGTGCATTTATTAAAGATAATGAGTTTTGGAACACTGGGAGTCACACCAATGTGTTTTGCATTGCCCATAGTAGATTCTTTGTTAAAGAGAATCATAGTGAATTGGATATGTGCCCAATTGTGTGGGATATGAAATTGTACATGAACTTATGTTTAGGTTGCTTTAGGCCAGCCTAAATAACAAACGCAACAAATGTAGGCTGTGCTAAAAATTATTTTATATTTTTTCTATTTTGATATCCTTTTGTATGTTCATGAGCATCGTCAATTTTTGATATTGCCTAAAACACTTCCAACATTTGATATGTTTGATTCCATGTTAGCGTCTATAGTTGGCCATAGGCGTGTGCAATCCATTTTTTTTAACTTTTGGGGGAGATGAGAAGCAGAATTCGTTAAAATTAATTAGTTGATGCTACACTTTTTCTTAGGCGAGGAATTTAAATTTTTATTGACTATAGTTAACTCTCGCTCCTCATCTACCTCAAATATATCAGTTGATGCGTGGGTTATTGTTTGTGGAGTTTAACAACTTCTAATCTTATATTCCAAAATGTGTACACCTAGTCAAATACTATCTTGAAGTTTTAAGCCATCAGTCTCCCATCCTCAAATCCAAATTTGTAATACCCAAATACCTATTTGTGAATCCATGGTTGTTGCATGTTAGGGAGACTGGCCACTATGAGTTAATTGGCCAGCACGAGTCCATCGACGTTATACATATTTTTTTAAATACTAGTGCATATTCTTGCTAATTTTTTTGTGCGAACCTCACCCAAATAAAGATTCACCTTCCTTGTGGATTTGTTGGAGGCTATTTTATTGTTTTTTTATTTATGTTGAATATTTACTCCTATCTTGTACTTGTTGCCTTTTGCTATTTAATTTGTGATGAATAAATTGGTATGAAGTTAGTTATATCGTACAGTCAATGTTTGTCAAATCTTATTTTCACTCATTCCTTTGGCCCTAGATTAGTTTGTTCCCTTAGTATGCACTAAGACTTGAGGTTTTCACATATTATCCTGGCATAATTGCATAGAATATTGGAGTCATATTTTTTACATCAACATAGACACTACAAAATCTCCACATTTGACTAATGATAATTGCCCTGAAGCCATGAAAAGAAAACACAATAGGCAAAAAATTTAAAAATAGACAATAGATCACTGAGTGTGATTTACAACTTCTTGCCCCCTTGGTTGGATTCATTACTACCATTGTTGCCTATTGCCTTCTGTACGGGTTCTGACTTCTGACCCATGTTTCCCAATAGGGGCAAAATAGTATCAAATTTTTGACAATAACTGATGAGTTAGTCAAATCTGCATTCAATTTTCTATAACTTTCATCGAACACCTATTGTGCATGTGCAATCTTCATATCCAATGCCTTACCTATGTTTGTGGCAAAATTTTGCAGATAAAACTCCACGTTAGGATCATTCATCAATTGGTCATACAAAGAAATATTTCAACAACTTCCCCTATTTATGTTGCCACACATTGCATTTTCTACAATAGTATGCCTGATCTTATATTGTATATGTGCGCACCAAGTTGTTCCTTTCCCGGCAGTTACATTATTTCCAAACACTCCTATTTGCCTCGTCACAGCTCCTAAGAAATTTGTAGTTCAGTATTGAGGCTTGAACCTTCACTCTCCATCTACCCTCACAATATCCATACTTTTAAAAAACAGTTCGTTGATCGATTAACATGTAATTTATCCATTTTTTACATACCATTAAGTCTAATGCCACAATGTGTAAGAATCTTTATGATCAACACACCATATGGCAAGCTTTTTTCTAGTTTCTTTACTAGCTAACTCCATATATGTAACATTATGTATCCAAAATCAAGTGGATGATCTCTTCTCATTGAGTCAAGAACAAAAAGTATGATGATATTGGGACTAGTCTGATGTCCAATTGTTGGGAGGATAATGTTAGTTACCATGTGAATAAGCACAAGCATTTGTGGACTGAAATGCTTCAATGGTAATTTACAAGCTAAATCAAATGCCTCACCTATAGATCTCAACATGTCGTCTAAACTAAATTCCTATTGACGGGTTTGTCGAAACTTGCAAAATTAATCACTGGTCATTAAGTGATTGTAAGATAAATTTTGCAGCAATAGCGAATTAGGTCGAATCCTAAGGGACCCAAAAAATAGTTCCAACCCTTGAACAATAAATTAAAATTATAAATAAAATAGAAAGGGGGGTTTTGTAGAAATAACTACTTGACAAAATTCTAATAAGTAATTAAACAAATACTCAAGTAGAAAATTAGAGAAAAAATTACTTGATTTTACCAAGCCTCTGATCCAAAGGTTGATTTCATTCAATTGCATAATTGATCATAAGTTACGAAAAATTATCTTGTAAATTTAAATATTTAACTTGAATCTTATTAAGATAGACATAATAATTTTCTATTTTCCTAATATAATTGACCAAGCCCAACATCCAAATCAAAACTTATCATCAATTAATTGGACACGTTAGCGTTCCATACCAAATTAATGATAAGATTAAGATATATGAAAATAGTTAAACCAAGATAGCTGTAGTAAATTAATCTTGTCCTATTGATTCCCCTAAGCTAGGCATGCATATTTCAAGTCATAAATATAATTAACCTAGTTGTTACTCGTACCACTCATTCATGACAATTACAAATTATTGAACTTATGGATAGTAGTAGAATAAAAGATGAAGAATTAATTTGTCAAATTAACCAACACTAATTATTCATAGACATTAAATCAAGAATCAACAAGTACTTGAATTAAAAGCAAGAATATAAAATTAAGAACAAAACCTCACAGTGATTGCAATTGAAATCAATCGTTCCCTTAAATCAAAAAATAAGTATTTAGCCACTCATGGTGGCACACATGAATCCTGGAATTTTTCTAAGAAATTGCTAAACTAAGGAGAAGAAAAGAAAAGAACGTGAATTTAAGAGAGAGATGGCTGCCTCTATTTTTTCGATATGTTTTGGCCTCTCTAGGATTCTCTTTTTATAATAAAAGTTAATTTCTAAAATATAGTAATGATAACTATTCTAAAGTTGCAAAAACCCAATTCTACTCTAAAAGGGAAACATAACAAGAATAGAAAAAAATATTCCTAACTAAAATAAAAGATTTGTTCCCTAAAAATTTGTTGCAATATCTCTTTTCCTTCTTGCAATTGACAGCTCACAATTTCCTTTTTTTGATGAAAATTTCGTCCATGAAATTCTTTTCCTAGATAAAAAAAAATTTGCTTAACCCATCAGTGCCTTAGGCGTGATCACGTCAGATAACTGGAAGTCTTTTGGTTACACTTTTGTTTCAATTTTGCCCATTTATCCTCTTTTTCTCCAATTCTTCAATTTCCCTCCCTAAAAAAAAAGTACATCAAAATCAAACAATTTCACCCTATAATCAATTTAATATTGGGAAAATATGAATAGGAAATATGTACATTTTAAGTTCTATCACGTGTAACGATCCCGACCATCTATTAAATTTACAATATGCAACAACTTTTCTCTCATCCTTATTTGGTGCCTAATTCATACCCACAACCAAACACATCGTTGAGAATGTCAGTGGAAAGTGTTATGATTTTGGAATTCACCCTGGTGATAACATGTTTGTCAAAATCAACATGAATGTTGGCATAAAACTCATAAACTACTTCTGGGTACATAAAATAATTAGCGTATATGAAATTATTCTAATTTTGATAGTGAAATCTGTCAAGCATCCATTGCAACCCATCAAAGTCCTCTACTGTAATGATTAGTTGAACAAGAATTTTCTTAAAATGTGTTGCATATTTATTGCATTTGAACTCTACATCATCATTAACAAATTTTGACAACTACATTTTGGAGATCTTAGCACAAATAGCATTTCGGGTCATACTTTTTTCGGAAAAGCAGTTCTCTTTATTTTTTTTTCCCCTTTGTAGGGATTTTTCTCGAAAATAGCCTGCAATTTGATGTGTCTTCCCTAATGGGTAACCCTTTTGAATTTGTTGTCATGCCTCTAGTATATACCATTTTTCTATAAACTCGCTACTGTTTTGCTCTAGACTAACTCAATTCCATGAACTCTTCTAAAATCCAATTTTTGGAGAGCTTGACAATTGGCTGGCAGAGAATTTTTTATTGGTCACTTCTCACAGTAATGAGATATTTGAGGTAGCTCGACGAACTGTGATTTTGCATGAGATGGATTTCTTATTCTGACAATGGTAATGACCAGAAAATATGGTGTATGATTGTGGTAGATAACATAATAGGGTTCTAAGTATGTCACATATGGGTTAGGGTAAATTTTGCCAATTAGATTGGCCTATTCAGTATTACATGGGCCGTCCTATTCCTGTCTTAACAATCACCACAATTTTGGTCATCTTATTCCACTTTATATATAGTCATCTGCAAATTTGGCTATCCTATTTCATATCACACAAGTACTCACATTTTTGGCCATCCTATTCTAGTTTATATAATGGACCCAAATTACTGTATAATTTTTTTTATGTAACGGCTCTGTACTAATACACTAATTATGTCTAGACAATCCCATAAATTGTACAATAATATGTTTCATATACATTTGGGGAAGAATATTTTGTTATTAGCACATGATTTGTACTAATTCATATTTAATGATAGCTAGTGGTGTATTCGTATAACAAACTATGTTAATAGCAAAAAAGTTTATACTACATAACACCTATTGTAAGGTATAATTTTGTCAGTGCTCAATTTACTGGTATTAGTACACGATATGTTTTAAATGGTACTTCAACACGTTTAAAATGAATTTTGGTGCACAAGTTTTTGTTTGTGGTACTTAGTCAGGTGTAAAAGGTACACAATGCTTGAGACTAGTTACTTTATATTTCAAAGATGCATTTGGTACACAAAAATGTGTTACTAATATATGGTAATTTGTAGGTAGCACACATTAATGGGTAAATGGTACTTGAAACCTAATAAAATGAGTTTGGTACATAGGCACGTGTTAATGGAACACAGTAATTTATAATTAGTATACGACAATGGGTACATGGTACTTGATACCTAATAAAACACATTTGGTACACAAGCATATGTAATTAGTAGACGATAATTTGTGAATGGTACACGACAATGAGTAAATGGTACTTGACACCTAATAAAAAGCGTTCAATACACAAGTATATGTTACTGGTATACAATTATTTATGTTAGGTACCCGGCAATGGGTAAATAGTACCTAATATCTAAGAATAAGTATTTGATACACAAACATGTGTTACTAGTACACAAATATTAGTGAGTGGTACACTGTGATAGGTAATTAGTACTTGATAGCCATAAAAATATGTATGATACACAAGCGGATGGTATTGGTACATAGACATTTGTGAGTGGTACAAGTTAATGGGTGGATAATAGTAGATACTTTAAAAAAAAGTGTGTGGCACACAAGCGTGTGTTTCTAATACACGATAATTTGTGAGTGGTACACAACCATTGATAAATGATACCTGATATCTAAGAAAAAGCGTTCGGTATACAGGCGTGTGCTACTAGTACATAGTCATTTGTGCGTGGTACACAGCAATGGGTAAATGGTACCTAATATCTAAAAATAAGCATTTAGTATAGAAACATGTGTTTTTGGTACACAGTAATTTGTGAGTGATACGCGCCCATTGGTAAATGGTACTTGATATTTAAGAAAAAACATTCGGTACACAAGTGTGTATTACTGGTACACAATCATTTGTGCGAGATACAAGACGACGGGTAAATGATACTGATATCTATGAATAAGTATTTGGTACAGAAGTGTGTGTATTTAGTACATAGTATTTTGTGAGTGGTACACAATCATTAGTAAATGGTACCTGATATCTAAGAAAAAATATTTGGTACTACTAAAGGTACAACCAAACTAGTACGTAAGGTGAACAATTAGTGAACAAGTTTGGTTACATTCGTTTATGCTCGTTTGTTAAACTAAAGAAACAATAAATGAACAGATTTTAGTGTTCGTTTAATAAATAAACATGAACACAAACAGACACGTGTTTGGTTCATTTATGTTCACAAACAAGCTCGTCTAGTGTTCATGAACAAGTTTGCTTATGTTCGTTTAAAACTCATTATTGTTCGTTTATATTATAATATAATATAATATATAAATATATATAATAATATTAATAATTATCAAAACAACATTGTTTTACTTAGGATTAATTTTTAGTTTTCCACTTAGCCTCTCACAATCTCACTCTCTCAGCCTCTAGCCAATAGCCACACCCTCTCAGTCTCTTACAGTCTTATTCTCCATTTTGCCATTCATTCAAATCTTCAAGCCTAGCAAACCTACAACTAGCCGATTTTGTTCATCAAAAACAGGGGTGTAGCCACGGTGTTTTTCATTCCTCAAAACTAAAACTAGCTGATTTCATTCATAAAAAACAAAGGTGTAGCCACGATGTTTTTCATTCCTCAAAACCGAAACTAGCCGATTTCATTCATCGTGAGTTCGTGACTGCAAGAGGCAAGTCGGTTTCATTTCTCCAAAGGTTTTTATTTTTCCTCAGATTTTTACATATATACTTTTTTTTCATTTTGACAGCCCATTTTAGCTTTCTCTTATATATGTTTTCTTTTATTTTTTTGGTCTGTACACTCCCAGTTTTTTTAGTAATCTCTCTAGGTTTTGAAGAGTTTGGAGAAAGAGTTACAACCGTGTCCTATTTTATGATTTTTTTCCTTTTTTGTTTCTTTCTGCTCTATCATTCTATCTCTGATCTAGACTGGGCTGATTATTGAGGTGGGTCAGTGGGATAATGAGATTTTTTAGATTGATATGGTTTGGTATCAGTTTTCTGTGTTGCTTTCTTTGTATGAGGTGATTGGAAGACATTGAACTATGAGATACTAATCAAGGTTCATTGCCGTTGCTTTGGTTACCTACGTTTACCTTTTGAAACTGTAATTAACTTATGTAATCTCCTCTTTTAGTATTTTGTTTTCTGTTCGAAGGAGGCTATTCAGCATCTGCATTAGATAATTTCTTGAATTATTTATTCTGTTTGAATGATGTCCCAAAAAAATTTCTCCTCCGCTGTGTATATTTCAAAGTGATATAGTTGACTGATGAGTGTTTGAATGTTTTCCTCATTTCCTATATTTATTTAAATCGATTTGAGGTAGCTATGCATACTATACTGATTTTGCTTCTTTTGAGTTCTTCTTTTGTTATTTATAGCTTAAAATATTAGTAGGGAGAGTGGTGGGGGTAATGGGGTTCTAGATTTGAGGACGAAGCTAAATATGTAATGCTGAGTGAGTGTGAATATCGGATTTTGATGCTCCAAACACTATCTTTTGTAGCGTGTTTGGTTATGTAAAATGGGGTTTTATGGGAACTCCCTAAAATATGTTTTAAATTTTGTACTTGATGCTTACGATTCTACTCTACATTAGCAATGTAATGCTGTACTAATGCCTTCTAAGTCATGAATTTTTTTTGCCTATAAGCTCTATTTGATATGTATTCGCGATAGAATATTTTAAATGCTTGTGGATGATTTGAACTGAATTTATACTTGAAGACACAACTCGTTCATGTTTATGAATTTCTCTAATTTTGTTGGCATTTCTTAATTTTGGTGGGTTCTACCTGGTTGCAGCTTTGGTAATGGAACCAAATAGCAATGATGAGCACAAATAGCGGTTCTAGATGTCTCAAATTTTCTATTTTTGATGCTATTTGTGCAAGCTTTTAGCTTGTTAATCGTTTACGAATATGTTCGTTTAAGCGTTCACAGAAGTGTTCGTTTAAGCGTTCACGAACATATTCATTTACGCATTCACGAACATGTTAGCGAGTTGTTCATGAATATGTTCGTTTAATGTGTTAATGAACATATTCACAAACTATTTACGAATACTTATTGAACATTAATAAATGAACATAAACGATCTTGAACGCAAATATGAAAACTAAAATGAACACGAGCCAATCTTGAACAACCTTAGAAATAAATGAACAGATCTTGAATAATGTTTATTCATTTATGTTCGGCTGGTTTACAACCCTATTTGGTACACAGATGTTTTCTATAGATACATTATCATTTGTCTGTGCTACACGGTAATAGGTAAATTGTACTTGATACCTAAAAAAAAGCATTTAGTAGATAAGCATATGTTATTGGTATATAGACATTTGTGAATGGTACATGATGATGGATAAGTAGTAATTAATATCTAAAGCGTTCAGTACACAAACATGTATTAGTGGTACACAGACATCTATGAGAGGTACACAACGATGGGTAAATAGTACCTGATATCTTTAAAAATTCATTTGATGCACAAGTGTTTGTTACTAGTTCCAAGTCATTTGTAAGTAGTAGTACTTACAAATAACAGTTTACCAATACCACATGCATGTGTACCAAACAATTTTATATGTATAACAGTATCATTTACCCATCATCTTATACCAGTCACGAATGATTGTGTACCAATAATACAAGCATGTGTACCAAACGTGCCTTTGATGTATCTAATACTATTTACCAATTATCTTATACCACTCATGAATGACTGTGTATTACTAACACATGCTTGTGTGTCAAACTTTTTTTTTTTTTAGATATCCAATACCATTCACCCATCAACATGCACTATTCACAAATGTCTATATACTAATAGCATCTACTTATGTACTATACTCATTTTTATAGGTATCAAATACTGTTTATCAATCGTCGTGTACTACACACACATTATTGTATACCAATAACATACATTTGTGTATCAAAAGCATTTTTTAATATACTAAGTACCATTTACCCATGACCGTGTATCATTTATAAATTACTGTGTACTACTAACACAAGCTTACATACCTTATAGTAATTTGATATATCAAGTACCGTTTATTCCACAACATGTACCACGCACAATGCATGTGTTTTAACAACACAAAATTGTATACCCCCTGTATTTTCGAAGTGTAAAGTACTAACTGTCACGCACTATGTGCCACTTACGAATGAATGTGTACCAATAACATACACTTATGTACCAAAAGCATTTATGTAAGTATCAAGTATCATTTATCCATTGTTGTGTACTATTCACAAATTATCGTGTACCAATTACACATGCCTGTGTACTGGACGAATTTTATAGGTATACAGTACCATTTACATATCACAATGTACCACTCACGAGTGACAGTGTACAGTAACACAAGCATCTGTACTAAACGCAATTTTTATGTACCTAGTACCATTTATCCATGGCCTTGTACCACTTACAAATGATTCTGTACCAAAAGTATATTTGTAAGTATCAAATAACATTAACAATCGCCGTTTACCACTCACAAATTTCTGTATACCAATTACACGCTTGTGTACCATATGACAATTCAATATATCAAGTACTATTTACCTCTCACCATGTACCCTGCGCAAATTACCATATACTAGCAATACAAAGTTACGTACCTAATGCATTTTAGATGTGTAAAGTACTAATTGTCACACACCGTGTACCACTCACGAATGATTGTGTATCAATAACACGCACTTGTGTACCAAAAGTATTTGTGTAGGTATCAAGTATCATTTACCCATTGCAGTGTACTAGTAACATACGCTTGTGTACCAACAATGTTTTATTAGGTACAAAATACCATTTACTCATAGTAGTGTACCACTCATAAATTATAGTGTACCAGTTACACATGCATGTATACTATACATTAATTCGATATATCAAGTACCATTTATCCCTCACTATATACCACATACAAATCACTGTGTACTAGCAACACAAGGTTGAGTACCCAATGCATTTTAGAAGTGTAAAGCACTATCACACAACGTGTACCACTCATGAGTGATTGTGTACTAATAATACGCACTTGTATACCCAAAATATTTTTTTTATGTATCAAATACCATTTATCCATCGTCGTGTAATACTTAAAAATTACCGTCTATCACAACACACACTTGTGTACCAAACGTGTTTTATGAGGTACCATATATTATTTACAAATCACTGTATACAATTTACACACGTTTGTGGACCAGGTACATTTTTATAGGTATCTAGTACCATGTACTCATTACAGTGTATCACTCACAAATGATTGTGTACTAGTAACACAAGCATCTATACCAAACGCAGTTTCGATGTATCTAGTACCATCTACCCTTGACCTTGTAACACTCATAAATTACTGTGTGCGAAAAGCATATTTGTAGGTATTAAGTAACATTTACTAATCGTAGTTTACCACTCACAAATTATTGTGTACCAGTTACACTTGTTTATGTACCAGACGAATTTTTATAGGTATCTAGTACTATTTACTCATCACCTTATACCACTCATGAATGACTGTATACTAGCAACACAAGTATCTATACCAAACGTAGTTTCGATGTACCTAGTACCATCTACCCATGAGCTTGTACCACTCACAAATAACTGTATACTAAAAGCATATTTGTAAGCATCAAATACCATTTATCAATGAATGTTTACCATTCACAAATTACCATGTGCCAATAACATACGCTTGTGTACTTTACGATAATTCGATATATCAACTACTATTTACCCCACGTATAATGTCTGTGTTCTAGTAATACAAGGTTGTGTACCCAATGCATTTTAGAGAGGTAAACTACTAACTGTCACACACTGTGTACCACTCACGAGTGACTATGTACCAGTAACACACACTTATGTATCAAAAACATTTTTGTAGGTATTAAGTACCATTTACCCCTCGTCGTGTACCATTCACAAATTATTGTGTACCAATAACACACGCTTGTGTACCAATTATATTTTGGGTGTATGAAGTACTATTTACCTATTACCGTGTACCACTCACGAGTTACCATGTATCAATAATATACACTTGTGTACCAAACGCATTATGAGAGGAATCTAATACAATTTAGCTATCACATTGTACCACCTATACACTAACGTGTACCAGTAACATAGGCATGTGCACCCATTGCAATGGATATGGAATAGGACGGCCGAAATTGTAATTGACTACATAAAATGGAACCGGATAGTAAAACAAATACTTAGGCCGGTCAAACATATTATAAACACTTCATTTAGGTTGGCCAAAGTATGGTTAAGTTGTTAGGGATTACAGCCGGACCCCCAAAGTATGGGTAACTTCTATTAAAGTATAACTATCGAATACAACAACAAGTATATGAAATGAAGGAATAATAGGATTAAATAGTCAATCAATAAATTATAACTATTAAATTGAATGACAAGTAAATAAATGAGGAATAAGATTACATGATCATTCAATATATAAGTACTACAAAATAACACATGTTCATTGTAAGTTCATTGTCTGATTCGTCACTTCACAATAACACCATATTTAATTTTGGTGATCACAAAAGTTCAATTGAATGCAATCTAGCATCCCTAATGATATTTGCTTCATCTAGGAATATCTCCAAGGCCAAGTTAAATCATGCTGCAGTCGAGTCAAACTGCAACTTGTTGCTTATTCAACTTTTCTATCACCTCTTTTAAGCCGCGCATAGTCGTTCGGTTGCAATATATTTCTGCACACAACCCATTCAAACAATTAGACATTATCATGCATTATCATGGTATCTTCGCACCAAAGCTTGATTAAATCTGTGTTTAATTTGAAAATCAAGTCAAATCTTACCTTCCGGTTGTCTTCAGCAGGTTCAGAATCAATCTCATCATCCTCATCCTTTGCTAATTTGTCATGCGGATTCCTTAATTCAGAGCAAGTATCTGAGGTTGTAGGTTCTTCATGCATTTTTATTTTCATTATTTGTATTATATAAGTTTATTCTCTCCCCTGGGTACAATGCCTATCCTATACAAAGCCATCGTAATGCAAACAATTAAGACAAGTGTGAAAAACTATACAATTATAAATACATTAGTAGTTTTAATGCTATGTTGACTAACTATTTAGTGATATATTTTATGTTGTCAATGCCAAAATAGTATAGTTATAGCCAAACAACTATTTAGGACGGCCAAAACATTGTGAACTCTTAACTTATGAAGGCCAACGTATGATTAAGTTGTTAGGGACTGTAGTAGGACAGCTAAAGTAGGGTTAGCTATACTGTCAAGATAGTTAAGCATGTTGAAGCTAAAAATGTGACTATTCTTGATCAGTCATCTCACCAAATTGATAAGGCTAAGGATGAAGAACCTCTGAACGAGTGCAAGATTATTGAATGTGATGCTAAAGATCTCCCTTTCCCAACTGATTATGCTGATAGATATATTTTTGCCAGAAGGTAATTTCTCTTCTTTCGAACACAAGTTTCTCTTAATTGATTATGTTAAGTTATTGTTCGTGGTAAGCATTTGTTGATTCTTTAAAAGTTTTTATTTTCTTGGAAATTTATCTATGAACAACATTCATACTTTGATGGGATTCCAAAAGCTATTCAAACTACTCGCCAAAATTGCAATCTGCTGTAACACATTATGGTGACCAATGACAAAAGTTAGGTCCAAATGACTTCAAAAAATCATTAAGTGCTTTAATTTTTGACATTCAAGCCCGTCAACCACGTGGTCAAGACTTGCAAATCATTTCTTGCAAGTCCAAATTGAAGAATACTAATCTTGCCTTGGCCGAATTCTAGTGTAAATGGTAGGCCAAGTTGTTTAGTTATTTTATTAGCATTAATTTTATTAGTTATTTTATTTTATTAATAGGGCCAAAAATAAGCTTTAAGAAACTGCCCTGGGTTGTTTTATTTTGGCCGAAATTTAGTCTTTATTTTGGTAGCCAAATTTTATAAATTTGAAGGAAACCTTAAAGGGCCAAACCTCCAAGTCCAATTGGCATTAGGGTTTTTATTTCCTTTTTGTTTTTAAGGCTCTTGGCCACTCCCTTTGACAATTAGAGTAGGATTAGGATTTAGTTATTTCCTTGTCAAGACAAACTTGTAACTTATTTAAGGGGCCATCCGGCCAAGACATGAATAGACACGTTGAGAAGAACTTTGATATTATGTCCTTGAGAGTTTAAGTGAATAAATCTCCCTGTTTTTCAAAGAACAACGAGCTTATCAAACTTGATTAGTTTTTTGCGCTTTTGAATCTTATCAATTTAGTAGAATCCTAAGTTGTGGCAATGCTTCATCCATCGATCCAAAATTTTTGCCAGTTCTAGTGATTTTGCAAATTAAGTCTTTGGTTCTGTTCGCTTATTTTGTATTGCTGGCTCTTTATAGCCGTAAGGTGCACATTAGTTTGGTATCAGAACTCTAGGTAATTTCAAAATTTTGGTCATAATTCTGTTTATAATTTTCTTTAGCCAAAATTCTATTTATATCAATCTTCCTTGTAACTGAATTTTATTTTCTTGTAGTAGTCAAATTAGTTATTTAGCCCTAGTCTTCTAGACTCGATTAAACTTTTTTCTGCTGCCCACTTTTTGTGTAGATAATTTAGGTTTTGTTATTCTATATATAAAAAAAAAATCCGCTGCTTACTAATTGTTGAAAATCCGAACTTGCCTAAATCCTGAAATTTTCGACCCCTTCAATTCCCTTCCATAATCGTTGTTTGTTATTTTTCTGTGAATTGTGCCTCTTACATTGATATTTTGCTGTAAATTGTTCTTTTCTAGTGAAAAAAAAAAGAAGAATAAAGAGCCAAAAAAATAAAATAAAATAATAGAAAAAGAGAAAAAGATCAAACTGGAAGAAAGAAAGAAAGAAAGAAAGAAAGAAAATAGGAGAAGAACTTAGTATCCTAAAGTCTGTGCAATCAATGGTAAATGATGAAAGATCTTCAAAAGTAAATGGAGAAGAAGCATTAGTGACGATGAGATCACTTAGTATTCCAGTTGTGGAGAATGATGAGTAAAGGGAGAGCATCTGCCATGTACAAGTTTATGAAGATTAACTCCAGATTAGCGATGAGAAGAAAAAATGTTGCGGAAGAAGAAGAGACTAATGCATCAAATAGGGCAAATCCAATGAGAGGGGGTCATCAAAGCCAAGAGCCCGAGTCAGTTGATAAGGTTTTGACTGTTCGAGCCATAAATATCCACGCCAAAGATGATAATCTTCCACACCTTAACTTTGTGTTTAGAAAAAGAAAATTTTACCACACTTCAATACAAACTTGGAGCTTTCAAAGAATGGAGATAAAACATTGTTACAAAAGTGGCTCAAGAAGAGCTAAACAGAAAAGACATCGTTGTCCCTAGCAAACTATTCCTTCTACTCCTTAAGATGGTCAAAGTATATTGAATTCATCCCAAGGGTATTGTTGAATATTCGAAAACGAATCCTTTCGAAAAGAGGGGGAATTATGGGATTCCAGAAGCTGTTCAAACTACTCACCAAACTTTCAATCGGCTGTGACATATTATGGGGACCAATGACAAAAGCTAGGTCCAAACGACTTCAAGAAACCATTAAGTGGTTTAATCTTTGACATTCAAGCCCATCAAGCAGTCAAGACTTGCAAATCATTTCTTGCAAGTCCAAATTGAAGAACACTAGTCTTGCCTTGGCCGTATTCTAGTATATATAGTAGGCCACGTTGTTTAGTTATTTTATTAGCATTAATTTTATTAGTTATTTTATTTTATTAATAGGGCCGAAAATAAGCTTTAAGAAACTGCCCTTGCTTGTTTTATTTTGGCCAAAATTTAGTCTTTATTTTACTAGCCAAATTTTGTAAACTTGAAGGAAACCTTAAAGGGCCAAACCTCCAAGTCCAATTGGCATTAGGGTTATTATTTTCTTTTTTTTTTAAGGCTCTTGGCCGCCCCTTTGACAACTAGAGTAGGATTAGGATTTAGTTATTTCCTTAGTAAGACAAACTTGTAACTTATTTAAGGGGCCATGCGGCCAAGACATGAATAGACACGTTGAGAAGAATTTTGACATTACGTCCTTGAGAGTTTGAGTGAATCAATCTCTTGGTTTTTTCAAAAAATAACGGGCTTATCAAATTTGATCAGTTTGTGGCTCATTTAAGTCTTATCAATCTAGTAAAACCCTAGATTGTGGCAACTCTGTATCCATCGGACCAAAATTCCGTCGGTTCTAGTGATTTCGCAAGTTAAGTCTTAGGTCATGTTCGCTTGTTGTGTATTGCGGGCTCTTTATAGCCGTGAGGTGCACATCATACTTCTAGTATAATAAATTTTTATCTTTTGCTATCAAGGACAATGAAATTATGAAGTTAGTGCACTGTACTTATACTTGTTTCCCAATATAGTTGTTAGGTAGCCGCATTAATTAAAATGAGATATATCTATGAAACAATCCAAGTTAGAATTCCATAACTAAATACTAATACAACTTTTACCAATGATGCTCAAGTCCTTGCTTTTTTCCTTTCTTATGTTGATTTCTTTGTGAAAAACAGGAAATGCTGAGGTTGCTTATGTAGATTAATGAAGAGTTATTTCTATTTCGTAATTACACTCTAATTTTTGGTGTGTTGATGGATATCCCCCTGAACTAATGCTAATCACCACTAAATATGTTTTAATCAAATTTGAAATGATTACCACTTTCTTTCTACATTCTGGGTGATTTGGACATTTCATCGAACATGAGGTGTGCGTCATTTGGTGCTACACTAATAGTACTTATCTTCACTTCATTACACTCTTTTGCTGCTATTTTCAACCCAATCAAAATACTCAAATAAACTATACTATATAGGCAATCCAAAAAAAAAACATTTCACATATATATTTACAAAATACCATAAAACAAATACTTCATAGATTTTTATTAAACAATATAGTTATGTTTTGAGTTAATATTTCTATCATGCTCCTTCAACTTTCAGACGTTCTATGCATAACTTGAAATCCTCATTTTCTTCTGTTTAGCTTGCTTTTCCAGCCTTCAACCATATTGTAAAAGTAATCCTCTTTCCCCAATTTCTATTTCAATTTACCCTAACATACTTTCACCTATATTCAATGAAAGAAATAGATGCAAATAGTGTTTAAGTGGGAAAAAAGCAAATGACCAAGTTAAATGATTGGTTGCAAGTAACAATGGTGGTATTCACATTTTTTTCCAAAACCACTAGTATAAAAAAAATAACAAATTTTACTCTTTTCTTATTAGCTCTCTATTTGTACAATCAGCAATGTAGGTGCATTGCAATGTCAGCAAAAAGGAGCTCACTTCTTCTCGTTTTTTTTTTTTTTACTTTAAATAATAGTTATATTGATATTTTTAAAAAATTCAACAAAAATAATATTACTAAATAGTAATGATCAACTAAGTACTTTATACGAGTTTCAAACAAAGAATAAGCTATCTCTAATAGCTTACTCAATATATATAAATTAAAAATACTATTTATATAATGGATAGTGTAACAACATGAAAACTCACTTCAAAGTAAAAAAAAGATAAAAGGACTTAATTGCAATTCAATAAATTACAATTAACCCACATTAGAATCCCAATTCTAGTAGGGCTTGCGTACCCAGACAGCGCCAAACCAAACCCAATACATAGAAGACGACACCAGAAAACGGAGACGCAGAAAACATCACAAACAATAAAGATCAGAAGAAGAATGTCGTCAAGGGTTGCTCTAAGGCCGAAAGGCAGCAAGCCCGCCAAGAATAAGGCTTTGACAGGTGGTGAAGAAGATGGTTCATCAAAAATGAAGTTGATCAAAGATTGGACGACTTGGACTCTCAAGAAAGCTAAAGTTGTCACCCACTATGGATTCATCCCCTTAATCATCATCATCGGCATGAATTCTGAACCCAAGCCTTCTTGGTCTCAGCTCCTTAGCCCTGTCTGAGATAGATGAAATTAGCCCGTGCGGGATTTGACCATATTGCTGGTTTGGAGTTTGAAAAATTGGGGTTTTTGTTCGTCTATGTTTAATGAGTCGGTGATTTATTAGTCGATTTAACCTATGGTGTTTAGTTTTGTTAGTTTATGAATTCGGGTTTATGTTGTTTTTAGTGGCTTATTAATGGTTGCGGTTAGCCACCTTGGATGTTGGTGACTTGGATTTAATTTTATGATGCCAATTAAGTAGCTTTCTGCATTGGTGATGATATGTTTCAATTAATCAATTCTGTTTTAGTGTATTTATGTGTTTCCTTATCGTCTGATTTTTTGTTGGATGGTGGTTTCACGTAGAAATTCAGTTTTCCATTCTGCTGAGGTTGGAATTTGTGAATTTATTGATTGGTCAAATAAGTACCCTGAGCAATATCACCGGGAATTGTTGGTTTCATGTGTATGTTTCTGTGTGCTTATGCATTTGTGTTGGTAGTGTGTATGTTTGTTTTGGGAACCCCCCGGATGATTGTTTTAGTTTGTGGTTTCTTGTGTTTCTGATTGCACTTCTAATAACTAACTTTAGAAAAAGAATATAGAATATTTAAGTAGCCAAAATTTGATAGAGATACTCCTGGAGCAGCTTCTTTGGGTTTAATTAATATTTTGAGTTGATCTAGGTACATGATTGGTCACATAGACATTGCTTGGAGTGGGCTGAACATTACTTTCCTGCTGTAAGGTGTTGCTATTTGTTTTCTTTGATGGTAGTTCAAGATATCTTAACTGAAGGAGTGTGATATGTCGGATGTAGATATTGTTACTTTCTATATCTTCATGTTTGGCATTGGGTATCAAATGGAGAGAATGTACTTTAAGCAAAGTAGAATTTGTTGGCCTTTTGATGCTTGTACAAGTTGTATTGGTTTAATTTATAGGAATGTACATCCTATGAATGATGGTTTGATATGATGCTGAGCTTGTCTGTGGGGATAATTTTTTGTTGACCTTATTTGGATCCAGTTTATGTTGAATAGCACACCTGTGTCCACTGACTTTAAGTTGTTGCATCCACAATTATGTTCCTATCAAACTGTTGTTGATGGTTATGACGAGATGGGGGGAAGATGATGATGCAATGTGTCTATGGACGGGTTTTGCAAGAGCTTTTAAGAGAAGAAAGGGAGAAGGTTTATAATGAGATTGAGGGATAAATGAAGATTCGATTTAGGCTTGTAATCATAGTTGGCCTCTTGAGTTACAGGAAATGGAAAGAGAGCACAGGAGATGGTCCATCAATGAGATTAAGGAGTAGATGAAGATTTTATCGAGTTTCACACAGTTGGACTTTTGATTTTCTTCATTTGTATGCCGTATCCATGTAATCTTGTCTAAGTCCAGATATTTGTCCTTGTTTCCTATATTTAGAGTTTTGTGAAAACAAACATCTGGATGTGTATCCCTATCCGTACCCATACCCAAAGCCCATAAAAGATAGGATCTAGTCTAATATTTGTATCCCAAACAAACCTGTCCTTCTTCCATGATATCTAGTCCTGCTTTGCGCTGTGATTCGGTCATGGTGGAAAAGGTTAATGCTTTAACTGTTAGGGAGCTAAGTGTGTCCTTTTAATGTGTTTTCATGTTTTGAATTTACATCCATGTGTTCTAGCCTCGATGCTAGTACCTTGAATTTCAGTTCCACTCAAACACTGATGTTATTTGAAAACTGGCAGGCATGAAGTCTCTTCTTTTGTCAAGAGAGTGTCATTAAATACTTTCTTTTGTTTTAATTTTCATTATATGTTGCAGTTCTTCCCTCCTATTTCTGGCACTCTGCTTTTAGTTTGACAATCCTCGTTACTTTGACAACCCTCTTTTGCAACGTAACTTAGTTTAGTCTAGTGTGTCTCAATACGTTATAACTAGTGAATTGGTTATCACACATATTGTCAATTAAAAGGCATAAACTTCTCTTACTGTTTTGAACTCGATTTGTTTGTTCCTCTTATAATAGTACTTTGCATTGGACTTATTATACAAGAGCCTAAACTTCTTAACTTTAATGTCGACTGTTTGTGATCATTTGGTACTGTGGAATTCTTAGTTGTTGACTCTGTGCATTTGGCAATCTGACAATTGAAATTGTAGCTAATTGTTATTTTCTCTTTTAGTTTCTTCATCTTTCACATCAGTGTAATCTACAGAGCATTTTGTTTTCCGGTGAGATTGTTTTCATTCTGAAATTTTCAGTGATGGAATGCCCTCTAGCAAGATTACCTCTAGGATTAATCCCCTTTCTTTTGAAGGTTTCTGTCCTTTTACCTTCAGTGCTTGTTGGACTAAGCTTTCTTTTGTACTCTAGATTCTGGTATCTGTATTCTTATGATGGTGTTACCTTTTTGTTATGATCACCCTCTGACCACATATTTGTTTACTTTCTTGTAATAATTCTTTTAGTTGGTAAGGATGAATCATAAGGCTGCCAATTCTGCTAGGCTTCCTTCTGCTATGGGGAAGAACTTTACTGAGAATAGATTAAAAGCCCTTGGGTGAGTTTTTTTTTTTTTTTTTTCTTTTTTCCAAAGACATATAAGTTGCCTTAATTGTTTAGAAACCTGTACTTTCATATTGAATGGGAAATTTTGTTGCAAACTTCTATTTCTGGTGAATTTTCTTGGCTCCAATGACTTTGGCTATTTGTAAAAGAATTCCCATAGCTTGCAAGTTGAGGCCCTTCGTGTTTTTTCGCATTTGGTTGGCTTGCCGCTATTGATATCGGCATCTTCCGAGAGCAAAAGCCAAAAATAGAGTTGGTTCTTTATCCTTGACCTGTTTTCTGGACCAATATCTTTTCAGTCATGAAAAATCCGTAAATGATTTGTAGTCATTTGATTGTGTCTCGGAACAGTTGTCAAGCTCTTAATGGCATGCTCTGTACAGATAAAGAGGATCCGATGCTGGATGATTAGGTAGATATTGTTAGGGAGATTACAACATGGGAAGACTATATTAAATCAGTTAGTTTTGAATCTTTTTACTTGTTAGGTGTTTTATCACAAACCCAATTCATATTTTAGCGAATTCATCTCTTCATTATAAACTCATGAGTTTTGAGTATTTCTCACTTATTAGATATTCTACCACAAGTTAATTTTTTTTTTTTTTTTTTTGGATTTTGAGGTTTCTTTACATTCACTAATTCCATGTATCTCAAATTCCATTCAGAATAGTGACCCATTAACTTTGTATGGCTAAGTGACCTATATAATTAAGCATGAGATTAAATCTTAACCAAATAGAACCGTCCCAATCTCATTTAGCATAATAGTTAGGTTCAAACTCTTGAGCGAGCCCTAGGGGGCTCTACAAGTTAATTTCTAGTAGAATAAGTTTATCTCATTACTGTGAACTAGGGATGGCAACGGACCCTCCTTGCCACTCGCCCCATTTCCTTGCGGCCATTCACCCCACTTCTTTGGCCGTGGCGAGTACTATTAGCCTATTAGGGTTAGAAGAGAAGCGCGAAGACAAAAGATAATTTTTTGCAATTTGCAACTACCATTTATATTTTGTAAATTTTGATAATTATTATTTAGCCAAGAATTATAATTAATATTATTTATATCCCATGAGTTTCTTTTATTATGTGTTTTTATCTAACAAATTATAACTTCTTTTGATGACATCACTAAATGGCTAAATTAATTCTATTTTTATAATTATTTCCTTTTTTGGGGCAAAAATTATATTAGTAGGTTGCTATAGTAAAACTAAAAATAATTACGGGCATTGTTGAAAATTATTAAAGGGTTTGATTGAAATATTTTTAAAATTACTATAGAACAAATAAAAATTACAAAATATTATAAAATTTTAATTAAATTGCTGATTTATTAATTTATTTTTATTCATTATTTTGCAAATGCAAATTTCAAAATATTATAAACATTTTACTGCATTATTTTAATTTTTATTATTTTACATAATAAAATTCAAAGGATAATATATATATATATATATGTGTGTGTGTTATATCAACTTACTAATAGTAAGTAGGCAAAGGTAGATTATTAATAATTAATAATATATAATAATGAAAAGGCTCTTGTACTTTCTTAATATAAATTTTGTTTAATTCAATTATAAAAGTAACATGAAGATTCTTTTACTTCTTTATTATTTCTTTTGTACAATAAAATTTAAAATACAATGGGTACTATATATATATATAGATATAGATATAGATATACACACATACATATAATTAGTACTAGTTTATAAATATTAGTACTAAATAATAAATTAGTAGTACTAATAATATGTTATAATGAAAAAAGATTAGAGTGAATATATAATAATGCATTATATACTAGTAGTACTAATAAATAATAATGGAGAAATAGTGGTAAACTAATAGTAAATAGTAACAAATTTTAAAATATGATAATTAAAGATTTTGTTAATATAATCTTAATATAAATATAATGTAATGATAATTAAGAAACATTAATAATAAATGAAAATTCTAACTAATATTAATAACATATAATATATAAGCATATAAATAATATATTTACTAATATACAAAAATAATATATGTATAAAAATTTTAATATATATTATATATTTTAAATTAAAATAGGTAAACAGGGTGGTTGGCGAGTTGGGGTTTAGATGTGGGGGAAGTTTTTATCCTCCCGCCACCCACCTTGCCATCTACTCCACTTGCCCCCTGCGAGAGTTAAACGGGCTGGTATCTGAGGGTAGTGAGCACTCTTGTTCATAACTTTCAAAATCTCGATTCAATCACGTCAATCCTACGATTTACGATATAAATTTATTAAAATGATTTTGATTCTAACTACAATCTTACATTTATTATGTAAATAAAACATAGTTAAGTTATTCAAAAAAAATTTTCTAAGTAAAATTAAGATTTATCATTACATAAATAATTTAATTAGTTTAATCATACTTTTATTAGTTTTTAACAATGAATAAATAAATTGGACATAAATACCCTTTAATTGCGACAGTAACTAAATATTGAGAAAATCATATAAAATGTTATAAGAAATAAAAATTGAAGTAAAATCATTTAATTATAAACTATACATGAATTTTCTATATATCTATTCATATATTGATTAATAATTCCTTTACAAATAATTTATAAATATTATTTTCTTAATTTTTCTAAAATCTTACGATCCGATCCAATTCTGCTACCCTAAATCGATTTTGTATAAAATTTCAATCCTATAAACTATGTTATTGCCATCCCTACTGTAGACCCATTTAATACTTGTGCAAGAAGTAGTCCAAATTAAACCAAAAAGGTTAAGCCAGCAAGTATTAGACACTTCTCACTTATTAGAGCACTTTATGTACTCATTCAGTCGGAGTTCAACTTGAATTTAAAATTTTAAATCAATGAATTTTGGATTTTTATCCTTTATTAGAGCACACCATTGATCCATTTAGTACTTATGCAAGAGCCCAACAAACTCACTTATTAGGTGCTTTACCACAAGTCCATCTTTCCATCACAAATTCACTTAGTACTCGTGCAAGTAGTAATTTGATATCACAAACTTATTTGTCTACACTATATACCCATTTAGTGTCTGTACAAATAATATGGGTCCAACAAACTTATTTATTGATACCATTTATTAAGAAAAATACAACATAAGGAATTCAATTCAAAAGGGTCTATCAAGTAATAGAAGTTCAATTTGAACCCAAAAGTTTAAATCAATAAATTTTGAATCTTTCTTATTTATTAAGTACTCTAATTTTTTTTTCATTTTTTCATTTTTTCAATATGAAATAATATTCATAAATAGAAGAGAACTCTCAATTTGCCGAATCTTTTGTTTTCCTCACCCCGTTCCGGTTGTTGAAGATGAAATAATGAGAGGGGAGAAGAATTATAACTTCTTTCTTGCGACGTTGGAATGTACAACTTGATCCGACCAGGGAACAATCTTCTTGAATGACAAAATTTGAGTGTGTTGATGGGGTCAGGCTCGAGGTATGGTTCTAGAAATATGCGTTTTTAAGCATTGGTTGTAGCTGGTTTTGGTCCTTTTGGATAATTGAGAAATCTCATTGTTGCCGATGTTTTCTTACTTTAGCACTGCCCTTCTTTTTATGGAACAAACAATGCTAAAATGGTTGTGGTTTGTCATCGCAATCACCGTAGCAGGACATATAAGATGTTAATTTACGATATACACTCTAATAAATTGATATAAATTATAAATATATACTTTCATAAACTGATATAAATTTTATATTAGATTAATAAATTTTTTATAAACTTTTATTCACATACTAGGTTGATAAAAAATTAGAGTTTAATCAAATTAATTAAGATGAAAGTAGATATTAATAGTATATTTTAGTGTAAATTACAAAATCTATGTTAATTTATTAAACTGTGTAAAAATAGTAACATATCTACCTCTTTTTATTACATGGATCTTCTAGATTTAGAATATTTATATATATTCAAGCAAAAAATGGAAGAAAAAACAAAGAACAAGCAATTGCTGCTAGTGTAAGAATTGTACGTATTTGCGGAATTTTGATCACGTTAGAATATCCCACAAGTATAGTTAGAAATACTCACTCCATCCAAACAAAAAAAAAAAAAAACCAAAGAGTTCACTTTTAATTTGGCATAAATTTTTTATGTTACAATATACAACATAATTCATGCATAATTACATATATAATTTTATATTTTTATTCTTATATTTTAATTTGGATTATACATTATCATTTATAAGGTAATACAAGAATTTGACACTAAAAGTGTATTATTTTTTGGGACACAAAAAAATTTGAAGCTAAATTTTTTTTTGGGATAGAAGTAGTAGTTATTAAAGAGTCTTAAGTTCTTAATTGTTTAAGATAAAAAAGAATAATTTTCAATAATTTATCTGGATTTTAAGTTCATGTTGTTAGTTTATGAACAAAGTATGAAATATATGATCATGTGAATTCATTCTAGGCATTAACCATTTAGTTCCTCGCGTATTCGTGTTGTGCAATTGGTCTACTAAAATTTTCACTCAACATAAAAAATTTTCTATTTATGATAAAATTAGAATAAAACATGAGCATTAACATCTTTCATATATAAATATTGATGCTTAAAATTATAATGTGATTCATAAAGGGAAAAATCCTCCGCAACACCTTCTAACTTTACTTCACTAAGATTTTCATATTGAATTTAAAAGAAAGATATTTTTAGTCTCGATTACACCTTTAAAATTTGTACCAACAATAAATATGTCATCTACACAACAAAAAAATTTATCTCATATATTTTTAGTATATTTAAAATAAATGCACTTATTTGTATTATTAAACCTAATTCAATAGAGGGTAAAAGTGATTCAAATTTATCACATCAATATTTAAATACTTGCTCCAATCCATATAAACATGTGACTAGCTTATACTTTTTTTTTCAATTTTCTTGTAATACAAACCTATTCTATAATACGCCTCCTCATTTATGTCACCATGTAAGAATGCTCTTTTACATCCATTTGGTGTACGTAGGGGTGTCAAATGAGCGGGTTGGGTTATTAATGAGTTAAAATTTTACGGGTCATGATCTAATTCAACCTATTTAATTACAGGTCAATTTCGGATTGGATCACTTTTGAGTTAGGTCAAATCCAATTAACCCGACGGGCCAATTTAACCAATTTTTTTCCTTTCTCTATTTAATTAAACAAATTAAACTTACATTTTCTATCTTTTTAAAATATATTTTTAACAACTAATCTTATTTAGCTTTTTTAATTAATCTTTTTTTAAAAGACAAATTTTATGTTTTTCACTATAACTAAAAAATAAACTAATCTTATTTAATTTCTTTATTAATATCAGTTCTTTTTTAAATTAATTTTATTTGGTTTCTTTTTTAATTAATCTTTTTTAAATTATTTTTTTGTTTTTCACCATAACTAAAAATAAACTAATATTTTTTTAAATTTTTCTACTAACACCAATACCAATACTAACATCAAATAATCATTAAGAAGTTCTATATCAACTTCATCAATAACAAGTAATAATTCCTACTATTCTTACAATCAACAGATCTACTAAATTAATACCAAAACATTTGTTATACAACCTAGCAACTACTAGCCATAGAACTCCATTTTTTTTGCAATACATTTGGGCGGGTTGGATTACTCATGGGTTAGGTCATTAATGGGTTATGATTTAACAGGTCATAACCTAACTCAACAATTTAGTTATAGGTCAAATTTGAGTTGGGTCATATTTGGGTTGGGTTAAACTCAATCAACTCAACGGGTTAATTCAACGATTTTTTTACTTTTTCTATTTAAATAAGAAAATTAAACATATATTTTTCAGCTTTTTTAATTACTTCTTTTAAAACTAATCTTATTCAAATTTTTATTTAAATTTTTTTTTATAAAAAGACTATTCTTATGTTTTCACCAAAACCAGAAAATAAACTAATCTTATTTAGTTTCTCTATTAACATATATCAGTTTCTTATTAGCCACTATTTATATCTATTTTTCAATTAAGGTTTATAGTCATTGTCAAAGTCAATAGAATGAATAAGGCAATTACTGTGAAAATCATTAGTGGATTTAAAAAAATATGCCAAAGCGAGCTTCTTGGGAGACTTCTTAAATGTAGTGAGATTTATATTCAATAAATCACGAACACTTAATTTCAATTGTGATTTGCAATAACAATACATCACTTATTCTCCTGATTGCCTTAAGAACCAAAAAGAAGGGAAAATTTTTAAGAAGGGCATTGAAAGTTATTAAATTAATAAAGAAAGTATATTTTTATTTTAATTTCTAATAAGGATAAAGATATTTTACTTTTTAAATAGAATTTTATTCTTTTAAATGAAAATTTTTTGCACCTTTAAATATAACCAAATATCTAATTTTAAAAACAAATATTCCATATGAAAATAAATATTTATTGGCCATCAAAATTCAAAATTTTTGAAGATGGAAAATTGGAAGTTAGAATATTCAAAAAGCTATCAAAAGATAGAAAATTTATATAAAAATTTAAATTTTTTTTTTTGAGAATTTCAATATTATTTAACATTAAATTTCACAAAAAGTTAAAAATAAAATATCAAATTATTAAATTATTTTTAGTAATTTGTAATTATATAACTATTTTTATTTTTTTATTACATAACATTTAGGAACACAAAAAAAGGGAAAAAATTTTAATTTAAATTTTTGAATAAAATGTTTAATTTTGTAATTATTTATTTACAATTTTTTACATTTTTTTTTTTGGTATTGATATTAAGAAGCTATTATCATTTAATTTCATATTTTGCCTTTTAAAATTATATATTTAATTAAGTGTAAGTTTTTAAAAAATTCATCTAAAAAGGTAAAGTTGTGTTTGAAAGGCAAAATTACTCTATCATTTTAGAAATTACGAAAAAATTGTGCCATTTTTATTTATTAGATAACTTCCATAGTATTTTAGAAAAAAAATTTTTAAAAAAATACTTAACCTAACGGGTCACTTTTACCCAACCCAAAAACTAAAAGTCATTACTTAACCTAATTAATGACCCATAACCCAACCCGTTGGGTTGTATAATTTTTTGAGATATTAAATATCAAAAATTAAAAAATTTATAGGTGAAAAATAAAAAATATTCACATAAAAAGAATTAAAAATGAGTTTTATAAAAATTTAAGATCAGACTATAATTTTTAAAAGTGAATTTAAAAAAAAATTTAAATACAATCAAATCCAGATCAACTCTTGTATTGACTGGTCAAACTAGTGTTTGACCAAAAATTGAGCGAATTTTAAAAAAGATTATTTTATGCAAAATCTAAACCAGACCTATGGCTCATTCGTAGTTAGACTGGTCTAATCGGTCTGTTTGTCCGAGATTAATAACACTACATTTAATACCTCATACAGAGACTCTTTAGTCTTGTAAAATAGAATGCGATTATATACATGACATGCAGTAGACAAATACTCTCCCCACAAACTTTTGGCAATCCAAATTTAAAATCATAGAATTTATCATATCTTGCAAAAATTCTAAATTTTCCTTTAAGCCAAACCATTTTGTGGAGTGTTATCGATTATGGGACTAGTGATAAATGATATCAAGATAGGTCCAGTTGCTTTTGAGGACATAGAGGTATGTTGGATTGGTAAAAATTGTAACAACGTAGCACATCAGTTTGCCCAATAGGAGAGGATTGTTAGTGGTCGAGTTGAGTGAAGGATTGTGACTCCTCCTTTTGTGACTAGTTACTAGTGAATAATAAAAGAGTTTTCCTGTTAAAAAAATCATTAATTTTTCATATATTTGATGCATTTGGTGTAATTGACAGCTATTAAAATAAGAGATGATAGAACTTGTCGTGTGAGTATCACATGGTCGCAAGTCAATCTCTTTATTAAAATTTTAAATTCACAAATATAGTTATTTTTTTTAAAACTTTTTCATTTCAAATCCTTATCTATTAATATTCAAATATTAAAGTTTTTTGTGAGGTAAATTAATTAAAGAAGAAGAACTTGAAATTTTTTTTTTCTCTGAAACGATAGTGATTCCATTGAATTTAGAAAATGGGACTGTACAAATAGACTGCCATTGAAGTCTACATGATCTCCTTGGTCTTAAGTTAATGCCAAAGAGGAGAATGGGATAGTGGCTTGTTGACCACTATCTCATTTGTTACCACACTAAAAGCTAGTCTTAGACTAGTGAACAGGAGCCGTAGCCTATATCCGGGGAGAGCCCGATAATAACAAAAAAGATTGCCAAAAGATTGATGTTACCGGATATAGTGGAGGTAGCTAACTTCAACTAAATGACTAAACTTGACCACTATATCTAGGGACATCAATTGCAATCGTGGGATACATTGTTTATACTAAGTACATAGAAGCTTCTACAATACATATAAGCCGTTTTGAAGACCAACTGAGAAATGCCAAGCTTCATGTTGCAAAAACTTCGACAGGAAACGTTAACCTATGTCCCATCCTGATATGGACATCCGATTCTCCAAAAGCTCAGTATAATCAAGAGTAGCCCTGCATGGATGAAAACAGCAGCCGACAACACTCGACCTCCAGTCAAAAAAGGGGTCCCAACAGCAAAAGATAATGGGGGACCAGAGCTTCTTACGAGTCGGATCAGTCATAGATGAGATAATTTTCACCACGAAGCAACGAAAAAATATTGCAATCACAGGATTGAGTGGAGGGAAAATCATTCACAAAAAGAAAACAGCATTGAGAGAGAAAATTAGAGATTAGGGGGAAGGCGAGATAACCATGAATAGAAGATTTTTCAACTCGAAGATAAAGATTTCAATACGCAGACTTCTGAATAGCCCAGAGGAAAACCACACAAAACAGAAAAGAGACAAAGAGAGACCCAACCAACCGAGGAACGATATTTCATCTATAGAGAGAAATCCAAAACCAGAAAAGAAAACAAGGAGGAAAGATGGAAATGTTCCTACTTTCAGGCAGAAGGAAACATGAAATGACCCCAAACAGATTAGCGGGAAGAGATACCTGCTAGTAAAGCAAGAAGCCAGAAAAGGAAACTCATATTTGAAGCTTAAAAATTGATAAGAGAAAAGGATGAGAATAGGATTTTGGGAATGGAGAGATAACAAAGAAAATTCCTTGAGTAAGAGCTAAACCATGAAACAAAGAAATTGATCATGTTGCCTTTCCATTTTTCTTGTTTTTGCCTCTTTTTTTTTTCCTCTTCTTTTTTATTTTTTATTTACCCTTTTTTTCTTTTCTTTTTTTTCCCTTTTTTCCACTCTGGTTTTTTTTTTCCTTTGGCTTTTTTTTTTGGTATTTTTCCATTCTTTTTTTTTTCTTTGTTTTTTTTTGTTTTTGTTTTTGTTTTTGTTTTTGTTTTTTGTTTTTTGTTTTTTTTTTTTTGGAGAACCTTTATGTCCTAAAAGGAAGCTTAAGTACTAGTGATCAAGAAACTAGACTATTTGAGGGGTACATAAATTTTTGTACAAACTCCTAACTTGGCAAAAAATATTGGGCTTTGGGGGGAAGAGATTTCAACTATGGGAGTACTCAACTTGACTTCTACAGAAATATAGAGCAAAAACAGCTGTAACAATGCACCGAGTTTGCAATTCAAAATTTGGGGATGGGTACAATAAACAGAAAAGTTGAAACTGGGTAGTGCAAGGCAGAAACAATTGCAGCAAGTGTACAATGATGTTGCCTCATAGCTAACTAGCTAAGTGCCTTTCCTTCCTTCTTGTATATTCTTCCATCATCTTCTATTTTCCTTCCATCTGTCATTCCTTTTTTCCTTGTTTTTGTTGTTATTTTTTGGCTTTAAATTTTTTTTTTGTTTTTTTGTTTTTGTTTTTTTTTTTCCAGCTTGGCCTCTTCTCTGTATTTCTCCATGCTAGATCATGAAACCCGTATCCTAGCAGTAAATCACCTTAAACTTCCTCCTTTGAGGCATTTTAACAAACAGGTTATTGGCCCTCAAATGCGCACTTTAAGATTCAAAACAATCAGTTCATCCCACAATTGCCAAAAAGAATAGTCAACATGTATAAATTCCAAAAAACTTCCTAACAGCAGCCACAATAACCTCATATGCCAATCACACCATCCTTATCCGTCATTTCACAATAGATACGAATTCGCCCTCCATGAAACAGAAACAAAAACACTTATTTGGTGCCAAGAAAGTACTTACCATGAAATCTGTATAGCTGACGTTGATCCTTTACTAGAGGGATCCATAGTAGTTTTGTTCCTCCTAAATCGATCCGGTGGATGAATGCTCCTGATTTGTGGCTGTAAAAAACGCGCATTCCTCATCTGCCAAAGGAAAAGAAGGAAGGATCATAAGTGGTGGTATATTGCTCGGGGGGACCCAAATTATATATGGTCCTAGCCTTTATTCCTGACCCGAAAGAGAGGGTTGAATGACAACCCGACAGGATTTCGGTTCTGCACTCTCAAGGTGTATCACTTAGGGAAATAGACCAAAGTATATGTAAAAAGCAGAAAACTATAAAGACTACTTGTGTGTATCAAGCTGGGAAGAAAAGAAAAGAGTTCCAAATAGAGGTTGCATTAGACAGGTGAAAATGATCAGAAAAATAGACAAGAGGTTATGAAACCATAGACGTAAGAGTGTCTTTTGTAAATAGAAAATGGAACTTCAAACTTCATCACTGGTAGTCATGAAACTGTCACAGAATAACAGATTCCAGAAACACTCGCGTAACTTCATCAGTGGCAAATTTCCACTTTGGTATGTAAAACATAAGCAAATGCCCATGATGGTTGAATACTTCGAAAGGATATTCCTTCCAATGCACTCAATCAGCCAATGACGCATCAAAATGTGTTCTGTAAAAACCATTCCTACCAAAACCAGCTGAATTTTATAGTAAAACCATTGCCCCAGTTCCAACCGCGAGCAAGAGCATCCAAAAATTGGACCGCCGCGGCGGTCTGGGAGTTCGCCACGGCGATCTAATTTCTCTGTCCATCGAACAAGAGAAGCAAAAATCGGACCGCCGTGGCGGTCTGGAATTTCGCCGTGGCGGTCAAAATTCTCTGTCCTGCGACCAAAACATATTCAAAATTGGACCGCAGCGGTGATGTGGGAATTCGCCGCGGCGGTGTAGACATTCTTTCTCTTCATCAAAGATGTGAGACTTTTATGAGCCACACTTTCACCTGTGAAAAAAGAAAAGCTGAGGAAAGTCTTCAGAAAGCTATAAAACACAATTTGGAATTTACAAATTTCAAAAGCAGCAGTTCCAGTAAATAGCTAAAGAGATTTAGTTTCTATCTTAGGAAAAAAAGTGGGAATCCTTAGCAAAAATCTTGGTATTCTTGCCATTCCAAACGGGCCGAATCTACCACTTCCTTGGCTGATTTAGCAATCCCCTCAAAGAGCCAAAGGTTTCTTGTTTTCCATAACATCCAAAGGATGTACACAGAAAGGTTGATCCTGTCATTACTGATGGAGTTCTTACGCATGGAACTTAATGCTTCCCACCAATGTCGAAAGCAAGATTGTTTAGCCCGCAAACCATCCCAATAAACCGGAGAAAGTCTCCACACCATTGCCGCCCTCTCACAAGTAAAAAGAATATGCTCAATGGTTTCCTCCTGCATTCCGCAAATGTCACAAATGGGATCTAGCTGTACTCTCTTTTTGCTCAACTCGAGCTTGGTTGGCAAAATGCCTTGGCAGCATCGCCATAGAAAATGTTTCAGCTTACCTTTGACCTGTAGATTCCAGATTCTACTCCACATTCGCTTAGAAATTGTCAAACTAGTACTGCTAGTAGCTGAATTGAGACATGATTGGGCTCTGTGTTGTGCCATCGCAAAGCTGTATGCGGAATGTACTGAGAACTTTCCTTTCCTATCATGATGCCAAAAGAGTGTATCCGGACCAGCCTCCGGTCTTAATGGAATTTTGGAAATTTCCTCTGCATCCGCAGGGTGAAAAACCTGATGAAGTAATGTTTGGTTCCATTGTGCCCCCTCCTCAACCATAAGTTGGCGGCACCAAATAAGTGACTCTTGAGTTGGTTCTTTGGGGAGTGGCTTGAAATTGGGTCTATGTGCCAACCATGGAGACTCCCAAATTTTGATGGATCTCCCATCGCCCACTTGAAATCGCAACCCCCTTTCTAAAATATATTTTGCTCCCGTCCAACATTTCCAAAGCCAAGATGCATTTTGTTGGACCTTTGCATTCATTAACGTGCCTTGGGGATAATATCTAGCTTTCATTACGCGGCTCAGAAGTAAATTTGGAAACTGGATTAATCTCCATAATTGCTTAGCCAATAAGGAATCATTAAAAATTTGTATATCCAGGAAACCAAGCCCTCCCAAATCTTTCGGAAGAGTTAGTTTGGACCAGGCTTTCCAATGAATTTTGTGACCATTGTTTGCATTAAAACCCCACCAAAAATGTGCAGTCTCACTACTCAAGAATTTGCAAATACCAATTGGAAGTTTAAAACATGACATTACATAGATAGGTAAGGAATTTAGGACAGATTTGATGAGAATTTCTTTACCTGCCTAACTCAAAAATTGAGTGCTCCAATTACCTATTCTTTTTCTGAACGCTTCAATAATGTATGCAAAGACTTCTTTCTTTGATTTGCCGATACCGAGGGGCAAACCTAAGTATCGGGCACTCCTTTGCTCCTTGATCTCATTTAGCACCTGAATAATGGCTGTTTTATCTTGATCTTCTATATGTCTACTGAAAAGGACCGAAGATTTATCTAGATTAACTTTCTGTCCTGATGCTGCACAATAATCTGCAATGATCCTGCGGATGTGCTGAGCTTGCTCCACTGTTGCTTCACCAAAAAGGAGTGAATCATCTGCAAAAAGAAGATGAGTGAGGAGTGGTCCTTTACGGCATATTCGCATTCCCCTGTAGGTACCCTCATTTATAGGGGTGTAAACGAACTAGTACGTTCGGTGAACAGTTCGTGAACAATATCGGTTACGTTCGTTTATGTTCGTTTGTTAAGCTAAACGAACAATAAACGAACACATTTTAGTGTTCGTTTAATAAACGAACACGAACACGAACAAGTATACGTTCGTTTATTTATGTTCGTGAACAAGCTCGTTTAGTGTTCATGAACAAGTTTGGTTAACGTTCGTTTAAAGCTCGTTTATTGTTCGTTTATATTAAAATAATAATAATAATATAATATAATAATATATATAATAATAATGTTTGTTGAACATTCATAAACAAATTTGTTGTGGTGTAGTGGTAAGTAGCCATGATCCTCATATTAGAGACCAAGGTTCAATTCTCAATAATGTTATTTTGTTTTTTCAATTTGCAAATGTGTTTGTTTATTTGTTCGCGAACGCGTTCGTTTAAGTGTTCACGAATGTGTTCGTTAAGTGTCCGTTTACTCGTTCGTTAACGTGTTCGATAAGTGTTCATGAACTGTTCGTGAACACTAATAAACGAACATAAACGAACACGAACACATATTTCACAAACATAAACGAACATAAACGAACATGAACAGTCTAAAAAATAAACGAACAGTAAACGAACAAGGCCCGTTCGTTTATGTTCGGTTCGTTTACAGCCCTGCTCATTTACAGCTTTTTTGATCAAAAATGAGAAAACTTCTGAAATGATTATAAATAGATAAGGGGATAGGGGATCTCCTTGTCTAATACCTCTTGTGGGATGCACATAGCCACTAACCTCACCATTAATGTTAAAAGAAAAGGAAGAGGTACTTATACATGTTATAACCCAGTCTATGAATTTTTTAGCAAAGCCTATCTTAAGCAAAACCTGAGCTAAAAAACCCCACTCAACTCGATCAAAAGCCTTGGCCATATCTAATTTCAAAGCCATGCACCCTTTTCTTGATTTGTTAAGGCTCTTGATGTGATGTATGCATTCATGTGCAATAACAACATTGTCCGTGATTTGTCTACCAGGGACAAAGGCGGCTTGGCTTTCGTGAATACAGACATTGAGACAGGGTTTTAGTCTTTCAGCCAGTATCTTAGATATTATTTTATATACAACATTGCATAAGCTAATAGGCCAATATTGAGCTATGTGGGTTGGGTTCTTCATTTTTGGGATAAGGGTAATAAGTGTATGGTTTACACTCTTTAACATTCTGGAATGGATAAAAAAACTTTTAACAGCAAAGATGATATCCTTTTGAATGATATGCCAATTGTTTTGAAAGAAGAGTGGAGTCATACCATCCGGTCCCGGTGTCTTATTAGGGTGCATACCAAATAAGGCGTGCTGGATCTCAGCATCCTCAACTGGCCTGGTTAGATTTTGGTTCATTACTCCTGTAATCGAGGTTGGGATACCTAGCAAAAAAGATGGGTCAGTCGTTGGAGAGGAAGTAGTAAAAAGAGAAGAGTAAAATTCAGAAACTTCCTGTTTGATTTCCTCAGGATTTGTGCAAATACGTCCATTGTCCTTCACCAGCTTATTAATTGCATTCACTCTTCTTCTGTGCACTGTAGTAGCATGAAAATACTTTGTGTTCTTATCTCCCTCTTTAATCCATTGAAGGCGTGCTTTTTGGTGCCAATATTTTTCCTCCTCATTGTAAGCTTTGTTTAGATCTTCTCTCAACTTTTTCCAAAGATTCCAGTCTCTGTTACCCCCTGCTTGGCTTAGCCATTCCATATGCACTTTGATCTCCTTTATATTTTTTGATGCATTTGTATGTGCAGCGGTGGCCGATTTCAGCAAATCAACTCTACATTGTTTGATTTTGCAAGTAAGTTGGAACATTGGATTGCCTTGTTGTGTCCTTTTCCAAGCTTGCTTTATTACTGCAGTAGTTCCCTCTTGCTTTATCCATCTTTTATCAAAAACAAACCTATGTTTCTGCCGTGGCTTGTCCGGACTAGTGATTAGTAAAAGTAGAGAATGGTTGGACGACTGTTTCTCCAAATGTGTGACTGTCGCCATAGGGTGCTGGAGTATCCATTCCGCTGAACCGAAGAAACGGTCAAGTCTTTCTTCAACAAAACCCTCCTGCTCCCTATTATTGGCCCAAGTGAAAGGCCTCCCATTGAAACCTAGGTCTGCCATACCCATGACTTTGATAAAGTCCCTAAAATATTGAAAACTGGCCTCAGAACGGGGTTGACCACCTCTCTTCTCTGTATTATCAACTATGTCATTGAAATCCCCACCCAAAAACCACTTGTTCCCCCACTTGCTTTTGGCTTGTTGAAGATAATCCCATTGCTGGCTGCGGACTTTAGGATCCGTACTAGCATATACAAAAATAGCCCAAAAAAACTCTTGATCTCCTTGCTTCTTTACCTGTACTTCAAAACAAAAATCTGTTGATAGCACTTGATTTATTACCATATCTTCACTCCAAAATAACAGAAGGCCACCCCTTGTTCCCGAAGGGTCAACATATTTCCATCGATTTTGAAGACGAAGATGTCTGCAAAAGGTTTTGGTAAAGGGCGCCTTTTGTTTAGTCTCACTAATAAATACCATATCCGGGAGGTGGAACTGAATGGTTTCCTTAAGCTGAGAAACAGTAGAGGGCCCTCCTAGACCTCTACAATTCCAGGCACCTATTTTCATTGATTTGTTTGGGGCCATTTGTGGCTGGCTTCCTCCACCTGTAAATCGCGAATGATGATGCCTTGATTCCTTCTTTTATGGCTGCCTTCATGTTCCCTCTCATCCCCGGATACCTCATTGTTGTCCTGGCTTAACCCTTTTCGTTTTCCCCTGCACTATGATGTGGCTGTACCAAGTTTTGAGCCTCTGTTGTTTGCTGAAATCTGGAAACAACTTTGCGATGCCATTTCCGTGTACGAATTCCCGGAGCTTTGGCCACCATGGCATCTACATTGAGCTCTAAACTACGGTGAGCATCTTGCGGAGGATTTGAGGCATCCACCAACTTCATCGGAACATTAACAAGATTGTACTCAAGGGCAGAAAAATCATTTGCAAAAAATTGAGTAACCATCTTCTTTACTTGCCCCTCCTTAAGCTCACTGGCATTTTCCTGCCTAACCCCATCCAAATCCATTTTATCTCGTTCCATATTGTGAGACACGAAATTCAATTTGTTTGCTAGATTATCCTCTAATGTGGCTGGTCTCACACCGATTTCTTTCATGGGTGAACTGACTAGGTCCTTTGGTGCCACTGCTGCATAATCCAGGGCCTTTTGCGGAGAAAGTCTTATACCCTTGCTCGTGGACCCTTTACTTTGACTAACCCCTGGGGTCAGGGAAGGAATATTGTCAACCAATTGAGGATTGGCCATTACTGACACAGTTTGTTTGGCCACTTGATTTCCCGGTCCTGAAGCTACTTGGGTATTCGGCTTGTACCCTCTCATGCCTGAATCCGCCTTCAGCCATTCTCCGAATTGACTCTCTTTCAGCTTGTGGTTCTTGCAATCTTCTTTTCGGATGCCACAGGTATTTTCTAGATGGCCAATGTGACCACAATACGTACAAAAATTAAGTAAATGTTCATATCGGAAAATAACGCAGCATTGTTGCTCTTGAAGTTTAACTTGAGTACCACGCAACAACGGCTGATCCAAATCTATTGTAGCATACAGCTTTAAACATCTACCCATTTTGCTACCCGTACTAGGAATGTCCACATCCCAAGTTTTCGAAAATAGTTTTCCAATTTTTAGACCAGTTTCTTTAGACATCCAATGGGTGGGGATATTCCAAATTTGAACCCATATATCAATGTGGTTGAAAGCCTCTAAATATATATTCATTCCCATGTACCATTCTTTTAAAACCAAGTATTGTTGATCGAAAGACCATAGTTTACCTTTTAACACTTTCTCCTTGTCGGCTTGACTATTGAAAACGAATTGGAAAAGGTTGGGTCCATGCTCGATAACCGAAAAAGAACCCAAGGTCGACCAAATTCTCGACAATGTGAGTTTCAAGCCCGTAAAATTAACTATTTTTTCTCCATGAATTTTACCAGCTAAGCTTCGTCCACACAGCTCCTTACTACATTTTACATCTTGTTCTTGAATTTTGACTCCTCGTTGTTCATTTGTAGACAATTGGCATTGCCTAAACTGGGCCACTAAATCTTCCGCCATATCTTGAATTGCACTAATGGAGGGCTAATTTGGATGGAAACCCCTGCTTTCTGTGTACTTAGGAAGCTCCCCCTTTCTGCCAGCGAAGAAGAAGAAACCTTAAGCCTCAGTCAAAAGTGTGTGTTGTTGTTGTAAATAGGACTGGAACACGGTTGAAATGTGTAATGTACAAAGACTAGAAAACACCGGAGATGCTCCAGAAAAATCATAAAAGCCAAGAAAAATCTGTAATGTCACTGAAGGAAAAGGAAACCGAAGGGAGACACCCACCAAGCAAGAACAGAAAAATTCTGTAAATGGCACTTGGAGGAGACCTAGGCCGTGACTACCGGAGATGCTCCAGAAAAGCATAAAAGCCAAGAAAATCTGTAATGTTACTGGAGGAAAAGGAAACCAAAGATGAACACCCACCAAGCAAGAACAGAGAAATTCTGTAATGGCACTTGGAGGAGACCTAGGCTACGACTGAACACTCGACGGAGACTAGAAATCTCCTGAAGGAGAAAGGAGGCACTCGACTCACAGGGAGAGAGACTCGAAACCAGTTGAAGAACTTGAAATGAAAAGGTAAAAATAAGTAACTGTTAGGATTTGCGAATTAAAAAATTTGATAACAAGATAGACTAATAGCCAAATAACACTCACATGATAAATTTTATCACCTCTAACCTTAATAGTTGTTGATTGCACCAAATATGTTAAAGTGTAAAAATTTGATAACTAAATGTATTATATTTAAAATATTGAAGAATAAAATTAATATTGAGTAAAATATTAAGGACTAAATCTGTGATTTCTTCTAAAATTTTTATAATATCTTTGTATAGTAGTAATCATGTGAGGCCTAAAATTGAAAATGAAGAGTATAAATATTATATAATTAATAATTCACTTAATACATCTATATTCTAAAAAAAAGATTTGAATGATGACCTATTGTCAGTAGGTATTTTGTAGGTTGTAGGTTACATTTTGATAAAAATGTAATTTTGTGAAAATTTGAGATTATTTTGTATCACTTTTAATATACTAATTCACATTAAAAGCTTTTTACTTATTTTATTTATTTTATTTATTTTTAAGTTAAAAAATCATTATTAATTATTTAAATTTTACTTCAAATGCAATCAACTATAAAATTTATAATTAATCAAAGTTTTTTTTTTCAACTTTACCATATAAATTTTATAACTCACATACACCTACATATTTCTTATATATATATATATATATATATATATATATATATATATATTTGTTTTCCTTTACTTCTATATTTTTAATAGAAAAGCATTATGCTATAATTAGAAATGTAATTATATGAAGTACTAATAAATTAATTAAAAAAACATTGTAGTTCATAAAATATAGTAAAATTAGTTAAAATAACTATTAAATAATTACACAATTACAAAATATTTTTCTTGAAAAATTAATACTCATTAATATTTTATAATTGAAAATTTGTACTTTAGACTATAAATTAAAAACACTATGAAGCACAACATTCAAATAACTTTATTTCTTTTCCATTTATCAATTTAAATATTTTGACTTCAAAATGTTAGTACTAACTCTAAACATTGTTCAACATTATCTCAATTTATTTATTTATTTATTTTGTCAAGGTTGAAAAGTATATTAACTTCATGAAAGTTAATAGTTATAAAGAAGGTCCCCTAAGTATACTATTCTTATCATTGAAATAGGCTAAGACCAACAGACATAACGTTAATAAATTTCCATATTTCTCCCACAAAAGAACACTACATACCCTTATATACAAATGCAGTATTACCACAATATTATTATTTCAAAAATTTATAAATATCAAAATATTTTATTAATATCTAAATTTACATATCATTATTTTAATATTTTATACCAATTTCAATTATTTGTATATATTGAGCTAATCATGTATTTATAAAAAATAATTTGCACAATAAACAACAAATCAACAACAAAAATTAATTTTTATTCTACTATGTGGTGTAAATAATAAATCATTAAAAAAAATCAATGTTCAAAATTGTAATATTATGTATGTGTATGTATTCATTTCAATATGTGAGTGTTAATTAACTAACGAATTATATGAACTTCTCTACTAATATTTAAATATAGACATATTAATCAATTTTAATCATCTATAATATTTTGGTTAACTTTTAATAACAATTATAACATATCTTAATTTTTTTTTATAATAGAGTACTTATTCCACATATAATTAAAAATGATAAAAACCATATTAAAAGTTAAAATTGAATTATATATAAATAAACTATTGTAATTTTTATTTTGAATGCTATTGATAGTAAGATATATATATATTTTTCATTATTGTAACATAGAAGATGCATTATTAAAAATAATTTATAAGTGAGATGCAAATCTAATACATAACATGAATATTTAATTGTTAGAACAAATAACATTATTATAATAAATTTAACTATTTATTTGAAAGCAATCATTTTTTCCTTGTAATAGTGATCTTAAACTTAAAAGTTACCATTTAGTATAATTTTCACAAATAAAAAATAGTATTTTAGTTAGAAAAATTATTATATAATTTATAATTATTTTTCTAAAAAATTATATGGTTTAGAAAGTAAAATAAAAATAATTTGAAAATACTAGAAAATACATTTGAAACATACACAGAGAGATATTTTTTAAAAAAAAAAGTTTGAAAGGTCTTGTGAGTGATAAATGGGTGGCAATTATTTATACTTCTATTGATAAATTGTAATGAGTAATAAAAAATGTACTATCAAAATAAATTTAAATTTATATGCAAATATAAAAATTAATATTAAGATCAAATTGTTAAAAAAATTTAAACAATTACATCGAACTTAGTTGTTTGGATAAAAACTGTTATTTTTTAATAGTATTCATTATTAATAATAGTTTTAGTTATTTATAATCACTTTCAATATAATTTTTTATAATAAAAAATTTATTATTTCAAGCTATAATATTTTTTTAAGATTTATTCTACATTTAAATTTATTTAACCAAAAATTTATATAGTTTATAAAATATATTTTTTAAAAAAATAAATATAAAATTTTCTTCAAAAATTTTAAAATTAATATTTATTTAAATATAAAAAAAATTAGGCACTCCCCACACAAGTCTCCAAAACTAGTTATATATAATAGTTCTCGGAAGAGTAAAATATTGAAATATTATTTTTTAAAAAAATTACATAAATATTGATGATATGAGAAGGATTCCTAAAATGCTAAAGTTAATATCGTGGATATCGACTTTGAAGTCCATATCCACAATATCAACTTCAATGGTTTTTTTTTTAAAAAAAATTATTCAATAAAACTAGTCAATTATTTTTTTACCTAATTTTGTTAATATTTGAGTACTTTAGTTATTAAAAAAATTATGGAAATAATTAAATTTTGAACAATATTTTTGTAGTAATTTTTTATATATTTATATTTCGTACTAATTTTTTAAAGGAAGAAAAAGTGTAATGCCTCAATTTCTAACCAGAATGAATGAGTTGAATATTTTGTTATGTAATCATTGTCATACATAACTTTTGTATAATATTTTTCTACACTTTATTTCGTGGCAAACCAAAAATATATTTTTATATGCATAAGAAAAATTTTATTTTTGAAAATTACAATTATATATATTTATTTTGTAACAAGATGTGGGAAAAATTGTACATCGAACATTTGTTTAGTAAATGTCTGTATATTAATTTTTCGCACATGATTTTTACAATTTTTTTCTTAAATATTTATTAGGGTTTAGGGGTGCCATGTGCTGTCCATCCCTTCTTCCCCCCTCGCCCTGATACATCCCACCTCAGCCCTTTCCATCCCTCACAAACCCTTGTCCCCTCACCTCTAATCCAGCCAGATCGCATGAAGAAGTCAATTTAGGTGAAATCGACTTTGAAGTAGATTTGTTTAAAGGTGACTTTGAAGTCTAATTTTAGAAAATCAACCTCCAAGTTGATTATTCCAAAGTTGACTTTTAGAAAATTGACTTCGAAGTTGCTTTTCCTATACAGTGCATCTCATTTTATGAAATCCATTTGAAAAAATAAAATTCAATTAATTTGCTCGAAATTTTACCATTTGATAATTGAATAAAAAGTTATTATCAAACGTTGTAGGAAAAAAATTGGAAATAGAAAGAAGTTCTAAATTTGAACAAGTTACAATAAAAAAATCAAGTTCCACAACAAGGCTGTCTAATATTCCTACATGACTGTCACCTAGGAGGTTGGGGCTATAGGCTTACAGTGGATTGGCTTTGGAATCCCCGCATTTCCGATAAGTCTAGATCAAAAAAAATGAATTGATTCATATGTGATTGCTGACAAGGACACCTTCGACGCTCATAGACCAAATCATATGGAGGGACATGAGATGACGTGCTAGTGTCAAACTGTGATGAATGCTAAATCCCAAGTGTCTCCTCAAGTGGCTCATCGGACTGATGAGAAATGAACCAATATTAAATATCTGATTAGCATCAGCTTCTATATGGTGACCGAATGTAGATGGACGACAAGATGTAAATTGACGACCATGCGATTGTTGAAATTTACTTTGGTTTTCACAGTTTGAATGTATCATTTGCATCCGACGACTCTCCCCAACCATCATCAATGCACAAGAAGAAATGTCACATACATATGCAATAATTGCTCTCGAATTTATCTGTAAATTGTTGAAAGTATCGTGTATCAAATTATACACTTACTCCTAACATTCACCGTATAAATAAAAAAAAATCTAACAATTAAAAAGTTGAATACTATGTTAAATGTTGAAAAATTAAAATATCATATACATACCCAATACTCGACAACCGAAACAATTGGGTGGACACTCTAGGCAGGACAGTGAGCAAGATTACTTATCAGAATTCGAGTAATCCGATGATATCAAATCATATATTCTGAAAAATACTGAATGTGGCCATTTAAAGGTAATTCATGCATAATTTTCTCCCTCCGCTTGTTCTACCAATCAATGTATGGTGCATGCCGAGATATCAATTAACTTCCTTCATGCTTCGCCGATCAAGTCTATGCAACCTCAAATCTATGTCGACATCAGTAGGAATAGTCTAATGATAGCCGAACTGCCACATAACCAACTCAAGTAAATGTCATTCAACAACATCAAAATTTATCAGAGGCACGCTTACACACCAAACATCATGCAACTGGTATAAACTTTTTGCTAAATACGATTGACAGATAAACTGTGAAATAAAAGAAGTTAACCATAATTAGCGTGTAAACTAAGCTTAGGTTTAAAGTAGCAAAAATTAAAAAGTATTAATTATGTATTACTTACATCATCCTCCGACATATAATCCAAATTATCTCAATACATGCGCAACACAAGTGAACTGACATCATTGAAACTCAACCCCGTGTTCCACCTGCAACAAATTAGGGATGACAATATAGAATATGAAACATAATGACAGATAAAAAAATAAACCGTGAAAAAACTTTGAAAAACGTACATGCAGATTTGAGGCCTGATAGGCATGCTGATGAAACCCAGGATTGGTTGGTATCTCACATGACAATGTTGTGGCTTGCTTCTCGGTAACCTTTCTAACACCAATAACTGTAGAAAGCAAAGTGGACCACATATACCAGCCATATTTCCCACTGACGCCCGATACAATGCTCTATATAGTGATGCTAAAATAACACTGCCCAACTGTATCTCGATGTAGTGTCTACATCCCTCAATAGAAACAGGTACATCAATTTGATTTTTGTATTTGACTTGTTCTCCATAATTGACCCTATAATCTGCATCATCCAACATTTGGCATATTGTAAGACCTCATCATCTGTGGCCTCGGGTAGTAGAGGGCGCGCTTACAGATACATAGAGATATTCTTCAATTTAAGGCGATCTCCATCAAAATTGTCAAGGGCCGGCATGTAACTCAACATCTCCTGACATATATTCTGTCATTCCTCTAACATATGGCTCGGATCATGACCAATCGCTGCATTCACATTGATTGGTAAACTCCAAAGTACTGCAACATCTTGTAATGTCAATATCACTTCACCAATTGGAAATGGAATGTGTAAGTCTCTTGTCGCCATCTCTCCACTAGTGCCGTGATCAATGAATGGTCTACAAGTATAAATCCTACCATGTATATACTGTAAAATCTCACTAGGTAAAGGATGTCATGTACCCTAATGTTGAGACGGGCAGCTCTCCAAAATTCGACATTTGATTTATGCACTCTCAACAGGAGCATATCAGGGTTTTCCCACACGAGTTCCGAGCGATGAATGGAATGTAACGTTAGTACATCTGACTGACGTGGTTCCGGAGTTAAATGTGCAAACTTGGATGAAGCACATTCTTTTTCCATAACCCAAACATATTAAAGACACTTTTACCAGATTATTTTCAACATAATAGTAACACATAAATTATGTGTAAACTTGGAAAAACAACATTCAAATATTACATAAATGTTAGCACATGATTTCAAACATTATATAAAATCATAAACAACATTCAAAATACAAATATTACATTTGAACCTGAAATCAAATATCATATAAAACAAGACACTACAATGTTGCTAGAATACATCACGGGTGCATGGTTACCTTATCCCTAAATCTTTCCATGTTTGGGTATGATTTCCTATTATGCCCAATTGCTCCACATACCTTGCACTTTGACCTTTATGCTTGATTCATTTTATTCCTTATATGGGTAGATCTTAGACTGCCAGGTCGGTTATTAACTTGTTCTTGATTGGCCACAAGATGAAAATGTGCAGTGACCAATAGTCTTCATGGGGCATGGGGTAAAAATGGAAAGAATGCGTTTCAACTATCTTTTGCACATTATACACTCCATCTACAAGGGCCAAAGCAACCATTTCCATTTGAGCGCAAACCTTAAGCGAATGCGAGTAAGAAATCTTGTAAATTTCAAACTTGCCACACGTGCATGTATGGCTGTTAAGTGTATTGTATGCACGTTGCCTCCTTTGTCACCATGTACTCCTGTGGTGATTTGATATAATCTTTCTTCGCACACAAAGGTCGTGACTTGGTCATACTTAGATTTGTGCTCATTCTTAAGGAACTTTTCAAGCACATTTGATAGGCACGAATTTTGATCAGCAACATGCTTGTGGGTTTCGATGAGGTGCGAATCAAAGTATTTAACCAGGCGATAAAAAGTCGCTTACACACAAGCTGTTATCGGTAACTTCTTAGCACCTTTCAACACCCCGCTAAATTATTCGGATCGATTTGTTATCATTATACTATATCGAACCCATCATCGAAGTATAGTACCCATTTCTCAATAGGGATATCCATCAACCATTTATGGGCGTTTTCATCCGGTTCTCTGATTGATTCTATTATTTGAGCAAATTTTTACTGCTGGTGTGAACAAACAGCGCGGTGCATCAATTTTGTGAAAGCATTATTTTTGAAACGAGCACTGAAATTTGCTTTAACATGGTGGACGCAATACCTGTGGTGAACCATTGGTGGTTGTAACGAATGTTTGTTCTCAATGGCTCGTAATATTCCTTTCGCTTGATCAGAAATTAAGCAAATGCCTTGTCTACCACAAATTACATGACGAGATAAGTTATACAAAAATTAGGACCAATTAGCCAAACTTTCCTCACCAATAATGGCAAATGCCAAGGGAAGAATATGCCAAACTGCATCAGCATTGACCTCAATAAGGATTTTTTCATTATATTTCTCGAATTGAAATGTTTCATCAATACTAATCACGAAACGATAGTGTTGAAAACCATCAATACAAGGTTTAAATGCCCAATATTATCTTCGGTGTGACGCCATTCAACAATTGTGCCAGGATTACAAGATTGAAGAGTAAGTAAGAACTTCGGTAATATGGTGTATGATGAATCCCAATTGCCATACACCATTTTAATAGATTTCCTTCTACCTAACCATGTATTCTTGTATGATCTATTCACCCCAAGAGAGCGCAAATTTTCAAATATATTGAAAACCTTGTACGAAGTATTTTCTTTAATATTATTCCATACCATCTGACCAACCATGCCATGATCTAAATTTGGGTGGTCCTTTGGTTGTATCTCAGGGAAGCTCGTGTATTTTAAGTGCATTTTTGTGATCTCACTAAAGCTATGTTGCTTTCTCAACTTCGCTTGAACCCTGTATAAACAATTCTTGTCCACATAATAAAGATATCAAACAAACCAGCTAGTAGGAGTACTTTCATACACTTTGAAGTACCTGTGTGCACGAATAGACCAACATTTAACTGTATGTTGCACCTATTTTTTGATCTGGAATACCATTTCAACATCTAACTCCGAAATCCGATCATCAACCCAAACTGGTAGTCTATAGTTATCGAACTTGTCTATCATTAAAAACTTTGCATCACCAATATCCAAGTAAAAGGGAATATTATTGACAACGTTATCCATAGTAGTATCAACCGTTGGGCTCGAAGTCCTTCCTTCCTATTGGCCACCATCCACGTCTTCCTTCGCATCACTATCATCGAATGATCCACCACCATTGTCTACCTAATTTTCTATGGGATATCCGCGATTGCACACATCTTGACTTGTGCTCCCAAGTGGCAAGTTGGTTATTGTTTGGCCACTTGGCTTGAGAGTAGGAAGTTCCTCGTTTAAAGTTACACCACTTGGTCCATCATTAAAATTGTCATCACTTGGTCTATCATTAAAATTGGTACCATTTGGAGCCCCATGGAAAAAAGAATGGTCCAATACAACTCTTGCTCGTGGCAAACAAACGACATTCGATATGAAAGCACCATAAGAAAATCATTGATCATTAAGAAGCTCCTTTCTCCCTATACTATGTAGAAGTTGTGTGAATGACCCAACACTTGTTTGAGGAACAAATGACATATTGTCCTTAGAACGAAAGTAATCTGAAATGGATTCTTGACTTATGTATAATTCAACGGCATTAAGAGCATGAAATGTCGTTGGAATGTATAACATCTCCCTCAACGTATCATCATCATCCACTGGAATATATATGTATGTGATTGAATGACCAGCGATACTAATAGGATAACGACACATTAACTTTATCCTAATTTGCTTGCATCCATTCCAGTTACTTGAAACAAAATTCCCAAAAGTTCTGCCAAACTAATATTATAATCAACAACAATAAAGCGTTTCAGACTAATACTGTATTGAGAGCCGTTCGGGCCACTAATTATTTTTCCATCCCAATATAACATAAGCCTCACTCGATCATTTCACATTTCTATATTGTACATGACATCAATAATAATATAAAATAGACATTAATATCGAATTCAAAGTTATTAAAGTAATGCGGATTTCAATATTTATGGAATCATTTTTTCAAATCACAATAATTAGTTAATTAATATTAAAAAATATTTAAGTAAACAACTAACATTTTCCAATAATTTTCTAACCAAGCGATTTCAAATAAACATTTACACTTATATTCATCAAATCCAACCACAATTCTTTAATCATCATTATCAATACCATTATTTACAGCTTATTATTCCACTAATTATAAAGTCAGTGAATAAAATTACTCACTGCAAATCGGTCCAATAAGCATAATTTATTTACAACGAAATTATTATTCACTTCAAATCATTCTATCAATAATATAATATTCACAGCATATTTTCAAATTAAAATAACGTCAATTCATAATATATAAATTATTTACCTTCACCTCTTTCGTTTTTTCACTCATCGAAATATAGATTTATTTCCCTTTTTACTGCAGAATAAAAATTTTATCATTTTGCCAATTATATAATATCACAATGTATTAACAAATTTAAAAATTGCATAAAATACAAATTAATTTATCTTTGTTGGAAAAAATAAAAAAATTATGAACTTCTAAGCAACAATTTTTGGGGAGGGGAGAGGAGGGGGAAGAGAGGAGGGAGGGGTTGGTTATAGTGAGGGTGGGGGCGGAAATAGGGGGTAGTAGGGGGGTGTTATACTAAAAAAGAATTTTTTTTTGGGGTGGGGGCTGCAAGGGGAAGGGGGGGGGGTGGGTAGGGGGAAGGGGGCAGCAATGAAAGGAAGTGGGGAGGGAGGGGCGTGGGATGGCTAGGGAGAGGAGAGAAAAAAATTTGAAGGGCTGCAATGGGGGCCTGCGGTTAGGAGAAATATTGAGAGTTGGGCGGTAGACAAATGAGAGATGAAGGAAGGAAAAATGCACAAGTAGGATTAGGTCTTTTTTAAAAAAATAAATTATCTAAAATCAACATTCAAGATGTCAATTTCTGTAATGTCGATTTTAATATAAATAGAATAATTTTTAAAACATCAATATTTATTTAAGTTAAACTTTCAATTGTAGGACTCTTTTTACGAGACAGTGCAGTCTCACAAGTCACAATCACACTTAATATATTTTGCTCCCAGTCTTTTGTTCTCTAGTAAATCACAATTACGTTTTACTCCAATGGAATAAAGAATCCAATCCGATGATCACATCCTATGCTTGTTTCACTCGTACCAATTATGGGTATGTTCCATCAGATAATTAATTATGCTGTAGAACGAAAGGTTGGCATTTAAAACCCCTAGATTTCAGATCGGTTCTCATTGGTTACAATATGCAGTACTTTAAAATATATATATACACACCACTAATAAAACAAAAGAATCTCACGATATTTTCAGGCAACAAGTCGTTAAAAAATTGAAGCTTGAATCTAGATGGACTTTTTTTTATTAAATTTCTTAGACTTTGAATTTCATCCATCAATTTTAAGGGACAAATTAGAATGAAAAAATAAATAAATGAGAACATATTTACAATTTTTCTTCTTGCTTCAAAATTTTCTTGGATGATGTAAGATATATGGTAGCATCCTAAAGTTTATTTAGATTTTAAATAAAATAAACACAAAGGTCTTTAAAGTTTTTTTCATATATAAAAATAGTGATTAGTTATAATAGTTAGGATAAGAGGTGTTTATTTTAATTTACGAATCGAATTTTTTTAGGGGCCGACTTTAGTAGGATTTTGTGTCCTTAGTATGAGAGGAAGCGCTGAGCAGTTTCATGGAAGGCCTTTTGCTGGACTTCGAAACACGTGGTTATTTCATGATAGTATCAAAAAGACTTCCCTACTGCAGAGGTTTGGGGTTCTAACTTGGGAGGAAGGTCAAGTACGATGGCACGCAGTGTAAGTCTGCGCCAAGATAGGAGTTTGGTCCATGCAGTTCTGTACTACAGGAGTAAATCTACGGTTCATGTCTTCTGTTGCTGCTTAGGGGAGCTGTGTAATTAGAGGCCGACAAGTTAGGGATTTTGTTGCTCTTAGCTAGCTTAGTTAGGAGATGTACCCTGTTTTATCGAAGTGCCATGTCTAACCGAAACTTACTGAGTTTAGGTTAGCTGTGTTAGGGCGAGTCCTTAAATGGACCTTCTGTGTAATGTTTAACTTTGTTATTCAAAATTAATAAACATATTTTTCTTGGGCAAAAAAAAAAAAATCGAATTTGTTCAGTTGATTTGATCTGAAATTTAGGATCGGATTGGATTGAAAACATATCGGATTGGATTGGATCAATTCATTTTTTGGATTGGATCGGATCCTTTTTTATCCAAATGAAAAAATATAACTTTTTTCTTCAAAAAATAGTTAACATTAGTTATAAATAAATTAGTATTGTTTTTGATGATTCAAATAATTCTTTAATTAAAATTAGTAAATTTTTGACAAAATAGATTAAAATATTTACATGAAAATACACAAATTAATTTACATGAAAAATACACAAATTAAAATATTTACATGAAATTTATTTGTTATCTTTACATAAAAATAGATAATTTTTTAACATTAAACTATTAATTTCAAACTTAAGTTAGGTTATCTAACATTATTTATGAAAAGGAAGATAAGAGGAAAAAAAAAAAGAAACGGATCAAATCAGATAAAAAACTAATCCGATCCAAATTTGATTCGCTCCGATCTACTCCAATTCTAAATATTCAGATTGATTGGATCACGATCCTCTCAAATGCGGATCAGAATAGATCGAATAATTAATTTTGAACACCCTAGGATATTATTTTTGTGATTAAGTTTGTTTCTTTTATTACTATTAAATTACTAAATAGCAGCTTTCTTAACAAACTTTATATTGGGATTGGAACTTTTTTTTAATGAATGTATTCCCAGTGTTTTCTCTTTTTCTACTATTAATCGTTTATGGGTGTCTATGGATTATATTTTTAAAAGATATTTTTACACTTTTAAAAATATTTTTGTACTTTTAAATATATTTTTTATGTCATAAAACTCAAAAAATATAAAAACGTGTTTTGAAACGCAATTTATACACACTTATATTTTTTTTATATTCATGTCACATCATTAGATTAAATGTATATAAATAAAATATAAATATTAAAATGTATATATAAATAAAATAAAATAAAATAAAATACTTTTTTACTTTTATTTTTAATTTAAGGTACAAGTTCTATTTTTTTATAAATCAAAATTATATTTCTTTTACAACTTGTAAGTTTAAGTTATATTTTTTTACAAACAAATTACAATCTTCAAAATATAAATAGAATATAATCTTTCCCACTTTAACTTTTAATTGTAAGTGAAAGTTATATTATTTTTCTAAATTTAAGTTATATTTCATTTATAACTCTTAAATCTAATTTATATTCTTTTTACAACAAATTTACAACCTTCTAAAAATATAAATAAATATACTTTTTTCTCAAATTCATTTTTAATTCTAAGTGTAATATATATATTTATATTTATATACTTTTTAAGCCTAAGTTATATATATTTTTGTAATTTTTAAAATTTAATTATTTTTTTCATAATTAGAAGTAGAATTGTAATTTGAATCGGAGTCAAATTGGAATTAGGACTAAATCGTGAACGGGCAATTTTGGAACATGACAAGATCCATCACCTTGAAGGTTCAATTCTAATTCCACCTTCAAAGGAATTGAGAACCCGGAAATTGTGAAATCTTAATAGGAGGTTTTAAATCTGTAGTTAGGTTTTGATCAATTATATAGATAAAATTTTTCATATTTTTGATTTTCATTCTTCTTCAGGCAGACAGAGCATACAAAACAAGAATTGTACGTAGAGACCCAAATATCAGTCCGACTCTCTTTTCCATTCATAAGAGGTCCATACTCATACAAAAAATTGTAGTCTAATATAACTCAAAATCTATAGCCATTTCATCCACCGATCCACTCTAAGCACACTTTTTTTACCATTTCCTTAAAAGAATTTTTGTTATACCCTTAATACCCCTGTATGATATTGATAACTTGATATTAAACAATTAAACAATTAAACAATTAAACAATTAAACAATTAAACAATTAAACAATTAAATCTACAACCCATTGGTTGATTTACTTTGCCATGCCAAGCTTGGTTTTCCTAGTGTACTTTCACCTCTTAAAATTACTTTCTACACAAATATAAAAAAATAAAATTGAAAAAGACAATGTGTGTATGTATTGTGTTTTAAAACACGTTTTGTACTTTTGAAATAATAATTTTGAAATCAAATATATATTAAAAGTACACAAATTTATTCAAACGTGCAAAAATGTGTGTTAAAATATCAAACTATATGCACCCAAAACTTTAAAATCCCTTTTTCTCTGGTTGATGCAATCACCTTGGCTACATTTTTTTTAGTTAAAAATTTTTATTTGTTGAATTCTTTTTCATATTTGAAGCATCTTAAAAAGTTTAAAGTTTTGTATAATAATTTATCGTCTAAATTGTATTATGCTATGTGATTATATTCTTAGAGAGTAATAATATTCACAAACAAATCTTTTAATAAATTTTTTTATTTCCTAACATAATGTTCACAAGACTAAAATATTTAATAACAAATAAATTCAAGACTGAAAATAAATTTATTCACGAGAGAACAACAAAAAATTATCTGCTACGCATCATCATCATTACTCACGCGCGTTTACCATTAAATCACTTGCAGTGCACTTTACTTCAGTTACAACTTACAACTGAAAAAACATTTAATACCAACAAATTCAGGCAGTGGCAAAACAGTAATTTCGTCCCTCCGATATTACTATTTCCCCATTTATTCTCCCTTTGGTCTTTTCTTTACCAAATTTCTAATATATATCAATACTTTAATTCATTAACCCAAAAAAAAAAAAAACAAAACAAAAGGAAATATCATAATTCGCCACAGCTGTGCTTGCCTTTCTCTTCATCCCATCTCTCTCACTTCCCGAGGAACCCAAAAAAAAAAACAAACCATTACAAAAATTCACCAACTCACTGACTTCTCCCGTGGAAATCTTGCTATGTGAAGAACCCAGATTGTATATTTTTTTTTTTCAATTTTTTTATCCATATGCGCCAGTTTTTGGGGGAAAAAAATCTAACCAAAAAAGATTCAGAATCCATTTTTGCAGCTGATCAGCCACCGTTGGGATCGGCTTCCCCATCTGCATTCAGTAATTTCCTTATCTTTTTCTTGTTTTTCTTTTCATTTGTTGCAAACTAATGTGAAAACGGGATTCCACCTCTCAAAATCATGTGTTGATGTGTAGAGTGGAGTGGGATATTTTTTTTTTCCTTTTTTTTTTGCCTTTCGTGTTTTTTGCCTTTTGATGTTTTATGAATGATGGGCTCTTTGTTAAGTTCATTTCTTTTTGTTGTTTTTTGGTTTCTTTATTGGTGCCCTTAGAATTTATCCTGGTACACATTTTTTTCTTGTGAAAATGGTTATGACGCAATGGAGGATTCTGTCCATCTATGAGAACAGGTTTTGTATAGATTAACAAAAGCTATATATGTTGATGCATTTATCCCTGCATTTTTTTTCTTGTTTATGTGTAGACATACCTCAATGATTCTGTTAGTTCTTGTTTTGCGGGATTTTCGATGGGATGGGTTTGAAAATAATTTTTGGTTTTGGGTCGGTTTTGTATTTTTTTTTGCCTTTGGATTGTTGTGTTTTATTTTAGATTATTTGTGTATTTTTTGTGGGGATGGGGGTGGTGAGATGAGGTTTTAACTGTGTTTATGTGCTTTTGTTATTTGTTGAAAGATTGGAGGGAAGTGGATGCGATAGATGATTCTGGAAAATGGTTTGTTAGGTGTTCTATTACTTTACTGTTTTAAACGTTAGAACTTGCAGACTATATCTGGTGGATTACATCGATTGTTTTGAACCAATTGGGGCTTGGAAAACTCTTTTTGACATTTTAAGATTTTTTTGAGAATTCTTCTGAAGTTTTCCTTTTATTTTATTGTGTTAGATGATGTGTATGGATTTTGAGTTTCTTTATTCTTTACCCTCGTGAATGTTGGAACACAATACTATATATATGTGGATTGAATAGATAGTGATATTCATTTTGTGCAGTGATATTCATTTTGTGCTTTACTACTTTAAAGTGTTGAAAGAAGTTGTTATTTCCCCCCTTTCCATTCACATATTCTGTGTAAATTTGGGGTACATATGATGCAGCATGTGCATATTTGCATATGCAAATTAGGTGTGGTTCAAAAATTTCATCTGACTTGCTGAAAATCATGTGTTATAGAGCAAACCAAGATTTGAAGGGATTCAAAAACACTGGAGCCTTAAATTGGCCATTGCTTGGTGCTAGAATCAATTATAGAAGTACATAATAAAGGTAATTACATTTGTAGACTTACTCATGGTTGAGCTATTTTGATTGTCTTTAGATGACCTTGTTTTATTAATGGAGAACAGCTGCAATCATCCCTCCCTTAGGTGCCCTTTGAAAAAACACAAAAGCAAAAGGAAAGTGAGTAATGGGTATGTTTCCGAGGAAAGTGATTGGAATTTGTCAGCATTGCATTTTTATGTTTTTGTCTTAAAAAAGAAGCTTGGGGCCCTTTGTGAAATATGCTGCTTCTTTGTTTTTTGTTTGTTTGTTTTATTTTTATTTTTTAATTTTTGTGTGTATGTTTTCAAGAAGCTCTGTTGATTGATATATGGCTTATCTTAGCCTTGAGTATGTTTGTCCAAGCATTTGTTGCATCAACTTGAAAATGTGTCACCCTCCCTACTCAGTACTATCTGCATTCTGTGGCAATCTATGATGTAATATTCTCGTTTTTGTTGTTTTGCTTGTTGCTTGATATATGATGTTGTTTTACATACGTGCTTTGTAGCGAATGGATATGCATATCCCATTTAGCAGGAAAATCCTATTATGACAAGGCTAAGATTCTTTTTTTGTCACAGAAAGCTCATTTCATGAACTAGTAGACTTTGAAGTGAATATGCGACCTTGGAATTTTATGCTGTGAATTTTGTTGCAATAAGCTACCTTGCAAAAATGTAGGCAACCTTCCAAGTATTTAAATCAAGCATCTTTTTGGCAACTATTTCAAAGCAAGTCCTATTCTCTGCCTCAAAAGTTCATGTCTAAATTAGATGAGAGCCTTTGATTCCAGACTTGGCATCCTGTAAGATTTGAAAGAGTTTGTGTTACTCTACCTTTTCCTAAGTCATTTACGTGTATGAGAATTTTACGGTTGTTCCCCAGCTGAAGTGCCTTTATGTATCTTTCATGGCATTCATGCATATTAATTGATAGGTTCTTGAAGGGTACCAGAAAATATAAGTAAATAAGATAGATGCTTGAACCGGTTATTAGGTAAAGTTTTGAGACATGATCCTACTGTTATCATGTCATGTGTAGTTTTTGATTGAGGCATATCTGTCTAGCCTAATGTAGGTATTGCAGCTATAGCTTTTCTGAGTTGATGTTGTCATACTTGTACATAGGAGTATACTCATTTTGTAGATTTCTGTGTCTCAGTAAATTTTATTGTCTGTCTACATGGTTACCTGAAAGATGTAGGCTTGCTATGCTTCCATCTTTAAATGGGGTTTAAACAAGTTGACTTGATTAATGCTTCTAAATTCACTAATCCAAGCATCTTTAGGCCTTCATCCATTGGGTAATTCTGGATTTTTGACAATGTAGTTATGTAGGCTTCTCTGTCTTGAGTATGTTGCCTTCGTGCGTTGTCCAACATTAAGATTGAGGGACAATGATCTCTTTATTTCTATAAGCTGGGTCATACTGTCACGATTTGGATGTAGTATGAGTTTCTTCCTTATTATTCCAATTAGCCTTTCAAGGCTTGATCTCAGGAGAGAATTTACAGAAACAATTAGAGGAAGTTCCTGTTCAGTTGCTTTTGAAAGGATTTCCATGCCATGACTTTGGCCCAGGATATTAGGATTGTACTATGTATTTATCATGGTGGGGATTTGAACTCTGCCAACTCAGATTTGTTTATGTGTTGTAGTTTGATCTTTGAGCGGGCACCATTGCAAATATGGAGGAATATCTTTCAACTGGATGAGTATCACACTGATCAATCATTAGACTCCTTAAGGTTTGCATATTTATATGGGTGAAGCTAAGCTGCTCATATGCACAGATTCTTGGGAACTTCTATACAAATTAGTATTGTTTTCACAAATGATGAAGTTGATTTATGGCTAGAAGAGTTTTTTTGTCTTCTCTTGTGGTATCTGAAGCAGGCCTATTTCATCTATATATAGTTTATTGATTACCATTTATAATTGGTCTTCCTAGAATTTGATACTGGTGATGTAAATTATTCAGGTTAATGAGTGGGAGATGATCTATAAATCAACTATCTTGCCTCCTTGAATTGTTGTTTGAAATAATAAAAAGAGAGTTTTGGCTTGTTCATGATGAATCTTGAAAATCTTGGAAGGAGATTAAGGACTAATCATGTTGTCTAAACAATGATGCAGTACAAGTGTGGGTCCAAACTGCACAGACCTTATTAAACTCTTCCTGGCATTACGAAGGTAGAAAACTGTGGCTTTAAAAACAAGAAAACTGAAATCTGTAAGTAAATTGTGGGAAAATGGGAAATTTTTTTCTAGGAATCACTCCTAGCCCCTTGTCATCAGACCTAAAGACCTTTAGGCATCACATCCAAGGCATTACATCACACAGCCCATAAGAAGACAAAATGTCTGCAGGAATTTTATTGAACTTAACTCTATTTGATCTCCTCTTGATGAGTTGCATTATTTATAGACTACAAAACTGAGAAAACGATTTGGATGGGGATTTCCTAACTAAATCCATTTCAGATTAGAATTTAGCTTCCTTACTTGAGTTGATAAATTGCTTGCCTAATTGGATTGCAACTTTCCAAAAACTAAAACTTAATTAAGACTTGAATAGAAAAGACAGAATTCAGGAAATTTCTCTGAAGCAGTAAAATTATTGAAATAACCTTGTCTACGAAAATTACTTGCAATGACCAAATAAATAACCTTGTCTACTAAAATTACTTTGACCAAGATCCCAAATTGGATCCTTATCTTCCAAAGCAGCCCTATCAAGGTTTGGGCTTTGGGATCCTTTTGACCCTACCTCTTGTAAACCTTAGTAACCTTTTGCCATTTGTCTCCAAACAAGCTCAAACTTCATGATGTTTGGGAGATGTTTGGTGTTTATGTGATTGTTTTTAGAAACAATTCAAGCAGTAAGATATGTGGGATTTAATAGTTTAGGCATTTAGAATTCTACTTGTTTATCAAGGAAATCTGTTATTTTTGGACCATCTTACAATCATCTGTGTTAGCTAATTAAGTTAAAATTTAATTTCCTTCAGTTGCATTGCTTTAAGGTCTACTAATCGGGTTTCAAATGATTTGATTCCGTTGATTCACTTATAACTTTTCTTATATTGTGCCCAATTTTATTAACATACTTTCTACTTCTAATGTGTTAAATATCTGAGATTGGTCAATTATGTTATTAAATTTCTTCAGCTTTCGGAATGTTTGATCACCTGGATTTGTTATATGACTATGGTCTTTGTTTGTGTTCTGTTAGCCTGGTTAAACTACTTTGGTTGGTGATATCTATTGTGGATGCTGCTGCATGTACAGGTGGCATATCTGAATATTAATTGTCTGTTATGGGAAATGGAGAAATTTTTGTGCTTTGCTCATTGTCTTTTAGTTGTTCAGGTACCAAGGATCAAATGCAACAGCAGCTGGTCAAAGTAAAATTCAAGATGAACGATGAAGAAGGTTCAATAAGTAATCCCAACGCAAATGGTAGTCTGACTAGCTCAGAAAGGGAACAAATTAACATAAATGAATCTGCTTCTCCTGCTGTTGCTGAAAGCTCTCAGACTGCGATTGATGTTTCTGATGACAAAAGGGTACAAAACCAATGCATTGAGAATGGAGAGAATCATTCATCTGAAAATGTAAATAATCAGTTGGTGCTTTATGATCCTACAGTCAAGGGTGGGGGTGAAATTGTACCTGTTTCTGATCCCATTGCATCAGAACCTCTTCGTTCAAGGAGACACTCATTTTCTCATCAAGCATCTAGAGTTTTGCCATCAGTTGGTGCTTTCACTGTCCAGTGTGCTAACTGTTTTAAGTGGAGACTTATACCAACAAAGGAAAAGTATGAGGAAATCAGGGAACATATTTTAGACAATCCTTTTGTCTGTGAAGCAGCTCGTGAGTGGCGACCTGATGTATCATGTGATGATGACCCTGATATTGAACAAGATGGCAGTAGGCTTTGGGCAATTGATAAGCCCAATATCGCTCAGCCTCCTCCTGGGTGGCAAAGGCTTCTGAGAATTAGAGGTGAAGGAAGCACAAAGTTTGCTGATGTGTAAGAATATCCTTCTGTTTTTCTTCCTTTGCATTTCTTACAGTTCCATTTATATCATTTAGCTGAAAATTTTGTTTCCTGTTGAGCATTCTGCAGGTACTACGAGTCTCCTCTGGAAAGCGACTGCTCCATGGTTGAAATTCTTGGTTGAAGTTCTTTCATTTTTGCTTTTGTTTTCTTTCGATGGGGATAAAAAACGATGGCGAGATATGATTCATATAACCGACCTCATAGTGGGATAAAGGCTTAGTAGTTGTCTTTCCTCTGTGTGTGTGTGTGTGTGGTGGTTGATTATATAGTGTGTTTCAGGTTAGTGTCTTAAACTGCAAACATATTCTCTTCTAATATTTTGTTTACTGTGTATCTTAATGCTATCTTTAGGTATTTGGAGGAGCATCCCGAGTATAGAGATGAAGGTGTTACTATGGACAGATTTTCATTTCAAATTCCAAGACCCTTGCAGGAAGACTATGTGAGGAAAAAAGTTCGTTCAGCCCCATCACATGGGGGTAAAGTACAAGAACTTGGAGGTGAATGATCTTCTTATTAAAGTTTTAGATAGCTTAAAATGTTTTACACAGATCATCTGATCCATTTTCCAAAATCATTTTTTTGTAAGTAGCTTTGTAAATGTTCTTAATCTAAATCAATTTTCTTTGTTTAATTAAGATAAGTGGATTAGCTTAGTGAATAGAAGGATTTAATTAAATTGGCTGAGATGCTATGATTTGACATTTTTTGCTTGTTGAATCGTTCTTTTTGTTTGTTCCATTGTATTTGGTTGCAATGCTACTTTTCATAAAAGACATGATTTCTGAAGGAGGTGCACTGTATCTAGAATTGAGTGGTTCACTGATAAATTTCCTTTGCATCTATAGCTGTCAATCCAATAGCCTGGGCAGGCCCTGATGAGGGTATAGATTTAAATCTTGGTGTGCCAAGGCAACTTACTTATGAAGATCCTCTCCCTGTACGTGCTTATGAACCACAGCAGAAAAGAGGACACCATCTAAGAGAAGGTGCAACGGTGATTCAGTAGATAGCTCAAGCAAGGTCAAAGAAGAGACTCTTCAACTTTGATTTGAAGCCTGTGGAGAGCTTGTGTCTATGCTGTTAGCCAGGTTCAGAACATCTTGCTGTTCATCTTTGGTGGAGACATGTGAAGTCAAGAGTTGTGTAACTAGGCCAATGTAGAACATGCGGCATTAAGTAGCTTCTATTTTGAATTTTATCTTCTCTGAAGCTGGATTTAGAAAGTATACAGTATAAGTTCTCTTTTGAATGGATGCTTGTCGTGAACTGTATGTAAGAATTTGTTCATAGTAGTGGTTTATATTAGGATAGCATTTACTAGGCTCAAAAGAATGTCATGGTTAGCTGGCTGTATGTTAAACATATTGCTTCATCCTAGAGGATGTCCATTTTCCCTCATCTTTCATTCTTTATTGAGAACTGCCTAGCGAAAAATTGTCTGCTAAAATTAAGATCTGCAAGGCGTCTTTTATAACATTTAGAACGAATTTTGATTGTCGCCTCCTCTCTGTAATCTATCCAGGGTCTATTGTTTTGCTCTGTTTTTGTGATGATAATTTTTATTTAATTTAAGAAGTTAACCTCTTCAAATAGATTCCTATGAAACTTTGGTGTCATATCTTCATTTCAATTTGCAGCCTTGTCAGGGTAGGCGACGGGAAAGGGAAAGTTTGGAAAGGGGGTTTGAACCCCTCTTCTTAGTTTCAACAATAGTTGGGTGATCACCGGAGCAATTTTAGTAGTTGTAGCCTGACAGGCTACAATGATCTTTAGGGATTTGCACCATGGCTCCTGAAGTTGAAAAGTCTAATAATTTGACAAATACAATAGCTATAAATACATAAGCACAACAGGGATAAGTCAGCCTGTGGAAGCAGGCTAAAAAAGTAGAAAAAGCAGCAAGAGATTGGGGAAGTGGATATCTAAACACAGGGATAAGTCAGCCTGTGGAAGCAGGCAAAAAATTTAGAAAAAGCAGCAAGAGATTGGGGAAGTGGGTACTTAGGTAACTTCTTAAATACGGAGGAGTTACCTAGAAGTTGGGTTTTCAGGCATTCTTCAATCCAATCCAGACTCCAGATTCCTGAAGCAAGTTTATAACCATACAGTGTCTTTGTGGGTTTCAAAGCATGTTCTTCCACTGCATGATCAGTAGATAATTTAGTCTGTTCTTCCACTGCATGATGATCAGTTGATAATTTTTGTTCAGAATAAGTGCGCTTAAATTAACAATATTTTTAGTGGAGAAATTCAAATAAACACAATTCTAATACTGAAGCGGACTGAAAAGAGCAGATGCAGGATTGCAACGAACCATGGATAAAATCTTAGTGACCCCAGAAATAACAAATTCATGGTCAGTCTCTGAAGGAGAAGACATGATCCTGGCAGATTGGAGTGAACTGCTGCTTATAATGTCAAACGAATAGACTACTGAAGTGAACTTCAAACGTGTCAATTGAATGCCTACAGCAGAATCTCATTAATGTTAATTATGTCAGTCAGCAATGTCCTAGCCGTGAAAATATTCGTCAGCCTCTCGTCAATGTTATGTAATTTTAGCTCATTTCACCTTATCCTCTTTTTCAAAATAAACACAAAGACTGCACTATACATGTTGGAATAAAGCAAATCGTTCACCTGACTTAATTATCTTCTTTCATATGCGAGGTTTTTGTTCCAAAGTCAAGTTTGAGGCACCCACTCCTTGAATAGCTTGTATTTGTTGTAATACGACTCCATCTTCACATCTTAGACATCACACACAAGAAGGGAAGAAAGAAGATAATCAGATGCTCCACTTATAACAGCACCCTTGTCACTGACCTGTAACAAATAATCCAAAGCTGCTTCAGAAATAACCTCACCAGGGATAAGTACTGGTATCCCTGGTGGATAAGGACATAAGAGCTCGCCACTGATTTGACCAATGCTATCTCTGATGACAGCTTTTCTTTTATGAGCAAAGAAAGCGTCTCTTGGGGATAAACTCACGCTAATATTTCCAAAGGGTGCAAGGAACTTGCGATTAATCTCACTTTGTATTGTACATTTAGTATCTGCTGAGATCGCCACTAAGTGTTTTAAACCTGAAATAAGCCTCAAAACATGCTCTTTTTGAGTACCTAGATTAAATGCTAATGTGATTGATCGAGTCCCAACAAGTTCTGAAACAAGCCCAAAGCCCTTGCTTAAGACATCATCAGCTTCAAAGCCAGAAAGACCAAGCTTTTTCGTTCCAATTGTCATTCTTAAGGGGTCAATAGCAGGAAATTTGGGGAAGCTTGTAATGTCAAGTACAGAGATGTGGGGAATTTCATTTATCAAAATTTTTGCTTCCGTGGCCAGTTCTACTGCCTTATTGAAAACAGTTTCTCTGTTTTCACTAATTTGAGCCCTGGCAGCATCTAATGATGCTAAAAGAAGGTAACTAGGGCTGCTACTTTGAACTGTTTGCAGACATCTGCAAATTTTGTCTCTATCAACAAGATCTCCTGACATATGTAACATTGATGACTGTGTCAGAGAGCACAAAACTTTGTGAGTAGACTGTATTGCAAGATCAGCACCTTGGCAAAGGGCTGAGTTTGGCAATAACTGATGAAACCCAAAGTGGGCTCCATGAGCTTCATCCACAATCAAAGGGATATTATAAGAATGGCATATCTGAGATATTTCAGCAATGTTGCTGCAAATACCATGGTAAGTAGGAGATACAACCAAAACAGCACCTACTTTTTCACCTTTCATTTCCAGCTCCTTAATTGCTTTTTCTACCTGCTCAATATTAAACAGAGTTACTCACCATAAAGCATCATTTATATCTATTCTTCTGATTTCAACAGTCAAAAGTTCTTCAACCGTTGTCAGGTTTAAATATTTAACTAGGAAGAAAAGATGCAACTAAATAGCCATTGAATATTCTTACAAAGCACTTGCCTGTGAAGGAGTGATGCCACCAGCAATATCCCAATCAGAATCATAATCAGGAATAATGTACCTTGGGAGTGCACCAGACATAATCATAGCAGATATTGCTGATATATGAGAGTTCCGAGGAAGAATGAGATTATATCCAGGGGGACAAGTAGCCATAATGGCTGCCTGAATTCCACATGTACTGCCCCCAACAAGGAACCATGTCTCTGATGCTCCAAAAAGTTCAGCTGCCTTCCTTTGTGCCTCCAAAATGGGTCCTTCAGGATTAAAGAGGTTGTCAAGTTCTGGGAGCTCAGGTAAATCATGAAGATATGGTCGTTTACCAATAAGCTGGGTGAAAGATAAAGGTGCTGCTTGCCCTCTATTATGACCCGGGAAGTGAAAACTGGCAGCATTTTGATCTGCTGAAGCTTTCAAAGCACCCACCAAGGGTGGGAGCTTGTATTCTTGAACATTTTGAAAATCATGACTGCTAAGTTGTTCCATTGAGACAGATCCTTTAACTTCTTGCAGCCTCTTGATATCTTCCTTCCTTCCCACAGCTACATGGTACTTATCCTGAAAAGATTTTCACAAAAGCACAAAAACTTGCATTTCTTAGGACTCCACTTTTCAAATCATGACAATATTAGTAGCTACCTATGCTTGCTGATTAAGTTTCTAGATAATTTATACACTAAAAAAAGCAGCAAGTAAGTTGCCATCTCCCAAGTCTCCAAAAGACACAAATTGGACACCATTTTAAAAATATACATTGAATCCTTCTACACTAGAGCTTATGTAACGCATGAAGTCTGGCAATTGATGGAATCAAACCATGACAAAAGTGGCAAGGCAGAAACAATAAAAATTCATGAGTTGTATACTTTGCAGCAACATATGGACCATAGAGACAATAGATAAGGTTATGGAGCATCATTTCAGAGAATCTATCATAAACTCAAACTCTTCTGCTAACAATTTCAACGACCATAAATGGAAATAATGTCTAATCATCCACCCAAATCGAGTTTAGCAGTCAACGAGTTACACATACAAACTTAAGCAGATCTATTCTACCTTATAGCGGTTGATAATACAATGCATTATATCCATCTTGGATCAGTATCCTCGGTGTCCTAAAAATGACCAAATGCAAATATTTGGTCAGAGTAGAAATCTAGTTGCTTTTTCATGTGTTCATTGAAGAATCTTAATTACAAAAATGAGAGCCCCATTCACAATTGGTTTAGCAGAAGCTAAGAAACCTGCTAGCAGATAAAAGCAACTAAACCAAATAAATAAGTACAACGAATTGAAAGCTCATATGAAAGAAAAGAATTGGATGAATGCATAAACCATCATCAGCGCCTCAAAGAAGAAAAATGAGTTAGAAACTGACATATTTCATCAAATGGGACGAACAACAGTAAATCGCAAATCATTCAACCCAATTCATTTTACATCTGGAATTACATCATTTTAATCCACCTTAATGGATAGATGGATTTCTGACTGCTGAAAATTGAAATCACTCCGCATCACAAAATGTAAAACTGCATTTACACAGGTTACTGAATCAATAATAAGCCTTTACTGGGCTACTCTTTAATTAAGGCCCCAAACATTCATTCAACTTCACAAAGAACTACTTGTTCAAATTAAGGCACCAAAATTTGGGAAAGACAAAAAAAAATTTGAGCAACATTCCACTCCACAGGAGCTTCAAATTTAATTAAAGCCGCTCAATTTCATGAAATTCTAGTCTACTCTCACATTAAAACCAACAACTATTTCTTCCTCGTTCTGTAAGATTTTTTTTGACTGCACAAAATCTTCAAGTGTAGAAGAATGGATATAACAACTCCAATCAGAAAGAAAAATTTTTGAGAAGGAAGAAGAAAACCCACCCGTGTAATGGAAGTTTTGGTTCTCTCATCAAGGTTGAAGCTCCAGCCACTGCCAAAATTTACAATAAAGTTCTGCAAATTATCAGCAAGAAAATATTATTACAAGCGAGAGACAATTACATTGATGGCACACAAGTGAGAGTGTGTATAAATTCAGAGACGAAGTCTTACCATAGAATGAGGAGGAGAAATTGAAACCATTCTTGAGGTTGAGCAGTTCATGTTGGTTTGATAACGTTGTCTCCGGGGGACTGGGCTTCTCTTCTGCGAAGAGTTGGTTTTGTAATTTACTTATGTTTTTTTTTCCCCTTGTCAAACAACAAAAAAAAAAAAAAAAAAAAAAGCACCAATAGCACTGAGAATGTCTTGTTAATTGTAACAATTTTATGTATCATCTTATGTTACATATTTTAATAAGTTAGTATAAATTTTATAATTTATATTAATATTAATATTTTTGATATTCATTTTTATTATATTTACATCATAGATATTATAAGAATTCATTTTTTGTTATTAGGTTATATTTATTTAAATTTTTAGTCCAGAAAAAATCAGAAAATACTATAAAAGTTTATTAAAATATTTGTTTGATAAAACAATAGGAAATTTAATTTTAAAATTAATTAGGATAAAAGTAGATACTAACAATATATAAATAGAAGAAAGAAAAAAAAAGTGTGCTTAAAAATTGGATTTTCATTCCTCAACATCTTTGTGTGTGATTGAGGTGTGGCTAATGTGCGACTATGGGCGCTTGTTTTTTTCCTTAGGAGTTAAGTTTCCTCTCCTTGTATGGTGAGGAGTCCACGTGCCTCTTTGTGGCACTTTCGCTTGTGTTTGTGTCTTGTGTTCAGCTGCGTGGTGCTATCTGCTTCAGCGGCTGTTTTTTTTTCCTTTCTTTTTGGTTTCCTTCTTCCTTAGTTCTGCAGCCTGTCTTTTGTTGCTCAGGTTCTCTTCTTCCTTCTTTCTTTTCTGCTCTGCTGAGGATGGAAAGTGGGATCCTTCCTGATTCGACTAAGGCTGTTTTTGAGTTGTTGCAACAGTTGAGCTTACTGGAGACGAAGATAGGGGTGTCAAGATTCAGGAGGAGGATGTTCAAGTCAGTTTGGAGGAGTGTTCCAGGAGTCTTTGTGGCTGTGTTTTTGGTCATAGGAGGGCGAATTTCACTGGACTGAAGAGTGCTTTGGTTCGTATGTGGCCAACTAAAGCTTCATTTAAGGTACGTGAGCTTGGCCCCAATAGATTTTAGTTTGTATTTCAGCATATAGAGGATAAATTGAGGGTGTTGCAATGTAAATGATGGATGTTTGACCAGCAGTTCCTTGTCCTTCGCGAGTGGTCCGCCTCTGTACAGAATTCGGAGCAAGATTTTAACAAGGTTAAGTTGTGGATTCAGGTTTGTAACTTACCTACTCAATGGCTTACAAGGGAGACGGGGTTCCAATTTCATTAGTTGTTTCCTCAAATTCATGATGTCCTCATCCCTGATATAGGTAGTGTTTCTGGATAATGCATGAGGATTCTTGCTATTGTCAATTTGTCTAAGCCTTTGTTGCGTGGTACACATTTGAAACTTGGCTCTCAAATGTGCTGGATTTCTTTTCGTTATGAAAATTTGGCTACCTTTTGTTATTATTGTGGTAAGGTTGGGCATTTGGAAAGGATGTGTCTTGTTCGCTGGCTTGCGTTTTAGCGCGGTGAGCTCAAAGAGGGACAGTTTGGAGATTAGTTGAAAGCTAATGGCAGTAGGGAAAGGGGTATGAAGCTTGGTCCAGTTTTTGAGGGGAGTTCAAGGCCTTTGTTTCCACATGAAATGATGCGAAGGCCAGCTGGTGCTCAGGTTTTGCTGATTGATAATATGGATTTGGAGCTTCGTTCTGTCACGGTTGCTGGGGAGTCTGAATGTCTAAAGGTGGATGAAGGTCAGATTGCACCTCATCTGAATGTAGCTCTGAATGATGTTGTTCCCCTGCCTTCTGCAGCTCCACGAGTGCAAGCTGCCATTGTAGATTCTGATGACAACCTCACCGCTGCTAATGATGACTTGATTGCTACTCCGCTGCAAGCTACCATTGCTGAAGTCTAGAAGCGTGAGGAGCATTATGTGTTGGCTGCTGGAGTTTGTGAGAAGCGTGAGGAGTATTCTATGGTAGCTGCTAGAGTTTGTGAGCCGCATGAAGGCCAGTCCCTTATTGATGCATTCGCTGTTTAGAGTTTCCATTCTGCTATTCATGGCATTTGGGATTTAGCTGAGCCGAGCTGTCCTGTTATTACTGAATTTGATGTTCAGCTTCTTCCTGTTGTTGCTGCATCCAAAGTTCCTCCTTTTTCTGTTATGGCAGATTCTGAAGTTCAGCATTTTAGTCATATGGTTGCTTCAGAAGTTCAGCATTTTAGTCATCCGATTTGTGACCAATTTGCTATGCGCCTTCACCCAAAGGATTCAGTAGCTAAGGCTATGGAAGGTGGCCAACGAAGATGGGTACGAATTAGGGGTTGAGTTAGGAGGATTAATGAGGTTGATGATGTTGCTCAAGTTGGGGCCAAGCGGTCTATGTCGTCCCTGGATGAGGCTGGATCTGAGGTGCAAGCGTTTTGTGTCAAAAAACCTCATGTGGCTACTGGGTCGACGGTGATGGAGGCCAGCCTAGAGTGGTCCCCCCCCTGTGTAATGAAGGTGTGTGTGTAGAATTGTAGAGATTTGGGAGGACTTTCTACAATTTCCCAATTGCGAGAGGTCTTAAGATCTCACTTTCCTGATTTACTATTTCTTTCTGAAACTAAGCAACATAGGAAGTTTGTGGCAAGTATGTGTAGAGGATTGAAATGCTGAGATAGATGGCGTGTTGTTGAACCCATTAGTACCAAAGAAGGACTGTTTGTTTGTTGGAGTGAGAATATAGGTATTCATGAGATTATCTCTACTAGTTTTTGTTTCTAGTTGCATTGTGAAATAAAAAGGGAGAATAGGTTTTTTTGGGCTGTTTTCTTATATGCTCATACTGATATTCGATTAAGACATGAGCAATGGGCTTATCTTGAACAGCAGCGGCCTCGTTGGGGTGATATGTGGTTTTTAGCAGAAGATTTTAATGATATATTGAGGCCGACTGAGAAGAGGGGGGGGGGGGGGAGGGCGGCTACGTTTTGCAGTTGAGTGTCAACCTTTCAGTTTGTTTGTTTCCAATATGGGATGGGGGAGGTTGGTTTTGTGGGACAAAGTTTTACATGAGCTAATAATTGGAAAGGTGAGAGTTTTGTGAAAGCACGGCTTGATAGGTTTTTTGGCTCCCCTAATTGGTTATTTCACTATCCGGGAGTTATAGCTTATCATGTGGAAATGTTTTCTTTTGATCACTCACTTCTTTTGATGAATGTCGAGCCAATAGAGAATAAGGCTTGGCGGAGGTCCATGTTTGATAAGCAATGGGTTGAGAAAGCGGTGGTGGGCAGACTAGTGAAAGCTACTTGGGGTAGGGCGCATCAAGAGACCCCAATGTATCGACTTTGTGCTAAAATTGAGGGTACTCCAGTTGGCCTTTTGAAATGGAGTCAAGAGAATATGCATTATTCTGCTAGGCACATTGTAAGCATTAAAGCACAATTGGATCACTTATCTGTGCAAGGGGGTAACAGGAATTGGCGTGAGTGGAGTTTGCTTCGAAAGGACCTTCATCGGGCTTATTGGGATGAAAAGATTTATTGGTGTCAAAAATCAAGAATCCAATGGCTTCGAGAAGGGGACAGAAACACTAAGTTTTTCCATGCCTCCACTATTGATAAGTGTAGGCAAAATACTATTGGTAACTTGGTCAAGCATGATGAGGGTCCATGTGTTAACACGCAGGAGGTGAAGGATGAAATTCTAGGGTTTTTTTCTAAGCTTTTTTTTGACTTCTAGGCCAAGGCTTCACCATGAAGACCTTGAGGGTATCCCACTGTCGATTATGACAGCTATGAATCATCAGTTAACATGTCCTGTTGAGGATTTCGAGATCAAAAGGGCTTTTTTCAATATGCATCCCAATAAGGCCCTGGGGCCTGATGGTATGACTCATCTTTTCTTCTAGTCTTATTGGAATGTCATTCGTGTTGATTTATGTTCTGCTGTGAAGTCTTTTTTTTTAGCATAATAGTATGCTTCTTCAGGTGAATCATTCACTCATTACATTGATCCCTAAGATTGCTAATCCTATATCGGTTGAGCATTATTGACCTATTAGTTTATGTAATGTGGTGTATAAGATTATCTCTAGGATCTTAGTTGATAGGATGGTAGTTTGTCTTCATGAGTGCATAAGTCCCTTTCAGGCTGCGTATCTTCCGGGGAGGTAAATTTTAGATAATGTTGTTGTTGCACATGAGTGTATTCATACCCTTCAGTCTAGGCGTAAAGGAATTAAGGGATGGATGGCTATCAAATTTAATATGGCCAAGGCTTATGATCGGGTTGAGTGGAGTTTTTTGTGTGAGATCCTTAGGCGTATGGGGTTTTCTAGTACTTTTATAGGTTGGATTTGGCGATGTCTTAGTTCTTCGAATTTTTCTGTTAATGTTAATGGAGAGCAATGTGGGTATATTCAACCTACACGGGGTATTAGACAGGGTGATCCGTTGTCTCCTTTCCTGTTCTTAGTTTTGTCTGAGGCTTTTTCGAATATAATTAAGCAAGCCAGTTTGAGGGGGGAATATAAGGGTATGAGGGTGAGTAAACAGGGTCCACAAATTACTCATTTATTGTTTGCAGATGACTCCATTCTCTTTTGTGAAGCTGATTTGAGGCAAGCATGTAGGGTCAAGGCTCTATTATCCAGTTATAGCCGTTGTTCTGGGCAATTGGTCAATTGGGAAAAATCTTTTATTCTTTTCAATAAGAATATTCCATCGAGGCTGAGAGAAGATATTTGTGGACTTTTGGATGGTATTAAGGAAAAACCGAATGCAAGGTATCTTGGACTCCCGATGATAATAGGCAGATCGAATAAAGAGATGTTTTATTATGTGGTAGAGCGGGTCCAACGTCGAGTTCAATGATGGAAATATCGGTTTCTTAGTTATGGGGCTAAGGAGGTGTTCATTAAGGCTGTTATTGATGCTCTTCCTACTTATGTGATGGCTTTTTTCAAACTTCATAAATGTGTTTGTCAGGGGTGTTTGTCAGGATATTGTTTGCTTGGCCTCAAGGTTCTGGTGGGGAGATTCATGTGATGATCGATCTAAAATCCAATGGAAAACTTGGCAGGATCTTTCTTGGCCTAAGGATGAGGGTGGTCTGGGATTCAAGGATATTTAGATTTTTAATGACGCTCTTATAGCAAAACAACTTTGGCGGCTTAGTATGCAGTTGAATCTCCTATTGAATAAGGTGATGAAGGCCAAGTATTTTCCTAAGGGAGGTCTCTTACAAGCCTCAGTTCGACAGAATGTGTCTTGGCCATGGAAGTGCTGGATGGGGGCATGATAGATGCTCAAGCAAGAAGTCATTTACTAGGTAGGGGATGGAAAATCAGTCCGTATTTGGGATGATCCTTGGATTCCTGACCTACTGTATTTCTGACCTATTGTTTCTGCTAACCAGAGTGGTCGGTCTACTTGGGTGCATGAACTTCTGAACGTGAGGGGTGATTGCTGGAATGTGGATTTAGTGTGCCAGATTTTACTCCAATTGCTACTGAGGCTCTTTTTGCTATTCCTCGATCTCTGTCCCTTGGTGACAGTAGGGACAAATTTGTGTGGCAGTTGTCTAGTCAAGGTAACTATATGGTCAAGTTCGCCTATCTACATGCTTTTAAGGAGAAACAGGTTGTGCTGTTTGGTCCAGAGAGTAGCTTGGCGAGGGATGTCATGAAGGTAGTTTGGTGGTGTTTTTGGAAGCTTGACATCAAGAGGAAGCTTAAACATTTTATCTGGCGTTGTTGGCATGGTATTTTTCCGACTAAGGATCAATTAGTAAAGAGAGGCATTTGCAATGATCCAATCTGTGATATGTGTGGGGAGATGCAGGAAAATCTTGAGCATGTCCTGTTATATTGTTCTAGAGCATTGCTGTTGTGGAAGATTGCTAGGCTTAGGAGGCCGCTTCTGAGAGATTCTAGTTTTAGACATTGGTGGTTTCAAATTTGCAGTGGGAAAAAAGATGAATAGTGACGGGATAGAGTGGGGTTGGCAGTCTATATTCTATGGATGCTTTGGAAGACTAGGAATCTATGGATCTTTCAAAAGGACTGGACAGAGGAGAAAGCGGTCGTGGAGCTGGCATTGGAAGGATGGCTTGAGTTCAAGGAGGTTGGTATAGTACAGCGGTGCTCTAATGCATGATAGTGACTAGAGCCTTTTCGTTATGGTTGGTGGTTATTCACTCGATTGTTTATTCTATTTTTGTGACTAGATGAGGTTGTTAATATTGTATTCTTTTGCGCCTCATCAGTTGGCTACTGTGCCAGATGTGGTTCGGGGTATGGAATTCCCATGTCTTGGGTTTTCTATATTGTTTGACTTAGTCTCATTATAAGAGCTAAGGTACCTATAGCCAGTGGACTATTATGTATATGTGTCACTTTTGGATGTATATATGATGATCGTTTCGAAAAAAAAAACAATATATAAATAAATTACAAAATTTATTCTAATTTATTAGAGTGTGAAGATAGAATAGCACATAAAAAGGGTATGGAATTCCCATGTCTTGGGTTTTCTATATTGTTTGACTTAGTCTCATTATAAGAGCTAAGGTCCCTATAGCCAGTGGACTATTATGTATGTGTCACTTTTGGATGTATATATAATGATCGTTTCGAAAAAAAAAAAAATATAAATAAATTACAAAATTTATTCTAATTTATTAGATTGTGAAGATAGAATAGCACATAAAAAGTATAATAAGAGATCTATTGGGGGCCTATTTGAGTGTCCATTTGGTTTCTTACGAATGAAGTTTGGCCTTCCAAATTGCCTATTATGTATAATGTATGAATTTTAGTTCGGATTTTACAAAAAAAAATTGAATAATTTTAACATTTTCTTTGTTAAATAGTATAAATAAGTTAGAATTATTATAAAAAAAATCATAAAATTAAACTAAATTTACTAATAGTATTCTTCAATTCCATGATAGTCCTAATTTTAATGACGAACTAAACTAACACTAGTTTGAACATGATTTAATGCACTAATTACTTTATTCCATTCCTAAAAAGAGTGAAATTGAAAAGTGTTGAAAAAATAGAACAATAATACCAACTTAAATCATGCTATATGTGCACTATTCTCAAGAATTTATTTCATTGGTTTTGTAATACTTTTTCAGAATAAAATAAATCTTCCTCCTTCATAGGAGAGCAAGCACAAGAAGTCTAATTAGTACCCACTACCAACATCAATGAGAAAAAACGTTAAATAAATTATAAAATAAAAAAGGAGCAAACGCAGAATAATTAAAAGCTGTTGAAAGCTTACTCCTTGGATATTGAAACTTTGAGAAGACTTCGATATTTATAGGCTCAAAAGAATTAGAATAATCGAAATTAAAGTTGGAAGTAGATAAATTTTATTATTTCCTTCGTGTCAAAAAAATAGTTTACTTTTGATTTGATATAATTTTTTTAAATTACAAGGTAAAACACATTTAATATATAGTTATATGTATAATTTTACACTTTTATTTTTATTTTTTTTATTTTGGGTTAAATATTATCATTATTAATAAGGGTAATATAAAAATTTTACACTAAAAGTGGATTCTTCTTCTAGGATAGAAAGAAAATTTTTGAAATTAGATTTTTTTTTTTTGGGTTAGAGGTAATAATTAATAAGACTGAGGGCATAGATGTTTATCGACATGAATTGAAAATGTTGAAGATCTAGCCAAACTTTTATACATACTCAACAAAAGTCTTATCCTTATTAAAGATAAATTTTGCTAGTAATTAAGTAAAAAAAATTAATTTTTAGTAATTCCATAGAAAACAAATAATAGACCTACAATAGCATCCTTTGAAATATTTTGTAAAAGTCAACAATTCCCCACATATTTCAAAAAATTACAATTAGAGATGACTACATTTTTGTCAGTGATAGTGCAGTCAGCCTAGTATTTTTCAAACTACGAATCAAATTTAAATTAATAAAATATGACTTACAAAACTATTAATAAAATGTAAATTTTTATAAATTAATAAATTTTTCTAGTAAGGTAGAGATTTTTAAAATCACAACTCATCCGATGAACTAATGAATCATTCTTGCCATAGCATATTGTGGAACTGCCACAAAAAGATAAAAGGATAAAGATGCCTAGGACCAAAGGAAAAACTACATGAAAGTCTATCATGATCACTAGCATAACAATATCATTCAACTTCTATCCATATGAGCAATCCTTTGAGTGGGTAGAAATGAAGGAGACGAACAATGGGAGACATGCTCATCTCGAAGCTGAATTCAACAGTTGCATATGTGATTTTTTAGGTAAGCTATTTATAGGTAAGATAAGACATATATATCAAGTCTAATATAGAAGACTTGCTAAGGTATGACTCGAAGGAAGGAAATAAAGCCAACAGAACATATGTTGAAACAACGAGAGATTATGTTGAATCCTTCGCTCTCTTGGAGGATGTGGCTCAAAAAACCTTTATGAGCATATAGGAACTGCAAGAGTGCAATATCAATGAAAATCTAGACCTAAAAACTTTTGAGGAAGATGAATATGGAGGCCAAAATCCAACCTCAGATTGATGGAGCTGATAAAGAAGGCAATTCCAAAGCCTTACGACCTTTCCCATTCCACAGTCGTATTTGTTGTCTATTTTTTGTTTTTGGTTATTGTTGTTGTTGTTGTTTTTTTTTCTCAAATTTAATCTTATAATTATATTCAAATTATTAGTGAAAGTTTCCTTTGGTCTTATCTGAATATTCTGTTTAGAAACTTATGCCTTCCACAACCTTGATACCATCACAATTGGATGACCCATAAAGATGTGAGACCCTTAAAGGAACAAAATCAAATTTTTGCAAGAGAACTATATCTAAATATTGAATTCTAGCCTTGGCTTATAAAGAACTTGTAAACTCATTTGAGAAGGAAAAAGAAGAGTAGGATAGAAATTAATGTTGAAAGAGCATAAATTTTATTAACCAATAAGAATATGGGCATAAATTTTTTCTACATGAATTGGAAGACTTAGCCAAGCTTTTATCCAAATACATAATTGGTAAAAGTATTATCCATATTAAAGATAAATTCTGCTGGTAGCCGTAAAATATTAAGAGTGGTAATCCTATCAATGAAAAGGTCATCATGAAAATTTATAATAACTAATGTGATAAGTGAGAAAATATAAAATCACCTATCACACTCTTTAACAAATAATAGATAATTATGTCTTTTTATTTTTTTCACATTATTCACTAAGCCATTTTATTATAAATTTTTACTAAAAGTATTATTATTCAAATTTTATTTGTAAATAATCCCACTAAAAACAAATAATGGATCCAGAATTTTTTTGAAATATTTCGTAAAAGCCAACAAAAAGTATTTTCTCCACCCTAACAAAGAGCCTAATTTTTTAAGTCATGACTTATTATGAGCCATAAGGAATAATACAATTAATGCATTATTAACAGTATAATTTTATATTTTATATTTGTGTTCTTATTTTTTAATTACAGGTAATTCATAGTCACCTATTATTAACTATATTGTAGAAATTTCATTCAAAAGTTAATTCTTTTTTAGACAAGAAAAAGGTGAGAAGTAACTCTCGTTTGGCATGAAGCGAATATAACCTATTAAAAAATGCTAAGGTACAACATATTAAATGAGCAATATTTATATAATTTTATATTTATGTCCTTTCTTTTTAGATTTGCACTATATATAATCATTATTTATGAAGGATATTATGAAAATTTCATTGAAAACCAAACTTTTTTTTTTAGGATATGATAAAAGGAGATAAAAAATGGACTCTTTAATTGGAATAGGAGGACTATCTTTAGGGGTGTTAAAAATCAATGATCCATTCTGAACTCGATTTGATCTGTTTTTTTTTTTAAATGCTTTTGCTTTCCTTTCCGAACTCGATTCCACCAATGTGCAGTGTTTTTTCCACAATTGGTTCAGCTTCAGCACTATAGCATTTAGAGGTACACCAATCATTAGTTTTGTATGATTTTTCTCAACTCCTCACCATTGGTTCAGCTTCAGCACTATAGCATTCAAAGGTACACCAATCATTAGTTCTCCTTTCTCCCTTCAAGTTTGCTCCTCTAACTCCCTAATCTCCAATATTTTGCTGGTTTTATTACTAATTTCCTTTGTTGTTCCTGCTACCCTCTTACTAGAGGAAGACTTGTTTTATCGTGGGGGAACATTTCATGTTGTATTAAAATACTTTCTTTAGAACAGTGCACTTATAGTACGACTCTAGTATATCACATTGTTCTATCTTTGTTATTAGTACTACATTAATTACTACAATTTAGAGAAACTATGGCTTCCTCTAGTGCAAATGTTCCCAATCCTAGTACTAAAATTGCTCCCACTAGTGCTACTCAATCAACTCAAGTTGATCTTAGTCTCACACCTTCTGTTTCTATCCAATTATCCTACACCAAGCCTTTTCCTAACGTCTCAAATATTGAGATTTTTGCCAATGAAAACTTCAAACATTGGTAAGAAAGAATTTTCTCTTTACTTGATGTTCATGGTGTCGCACATGCCTTATTAGAGCCTAAACTAGCCACGGATACTAATGCCAAACTTCAAGAATTATGGCAACATACCAGCAAGGTATGTCGCATACTATTTTACAAACTATATTTAATGAGTTGTTTGATATCTACTGTCCTTATAAGGAAGCTAAAGCCATATGGGAAACATTAATAAACAAAAGTTTACAGCTGAGGATGCCACCAAACAAAAGTTTGTGGTTGGGAAATTCTACCACTAGCATATGATCGAAGATAAAGACATGAAAGTCAAATTAATGAATACCAAAAATTGCTTGAAGATTTGAGAGCTGAAGATATAGTGTTTCCAAAAAAATTTGCAGCCAGCCTACTAATAGAGAAGTTGCCAAATTCTTGGAGTGACCACAAAAATTGTCTCAAGCACAAATAGAAGTCCTTCACCATTGAAGAACTAGTCACTCACATCCTCATCGAAGATACCAACAGGAAGGAGACAAAGGTAGCCAAAGCCAAAGAATTAGACTTGAAGGAAAATTTGGTGCAAGGAAATGCCTCCAATAAAGGTATGAAATCTAAGTTTAAAGATTTCAAACCTAAGAATTCTAACTTCAAGAAAAATAAAGGTTCTTGTTTTGTTTGTGGTAAACCAAGACACCATGCTCCTCAACGTTGTAAAAGAGTGAAAAATGAAAATTCTCTTAAGGCTAATCTAGTCGAAGGAGATGGTATTATTGTTGTGGTCATTTCTCAAGTAAATATTGTAGCCAATGCCAAAGAGTGAGTGGTAGATTCAGGGGCCACTCGACATGTTTGTGGTAATCAATAGACTTTTTCCGCCTATACTATAGTAGGGGATGATAATGAAGTAATCTACTTTGGAGACTTTAGAACTGCAAAAGTTCATGGCAAGGGCAAAGTCCTTCTTAAACTCTCATTTGGAAAGACTTTGGCTCTCAATGATGTGCTGCGTGTTCCAACTATTAAAGATAAGTTTGTGTTTGTGTAATTGTTTAACAAAGTTAGGATCAAAATGTTTTTTGAATATGGGAAAATAGTCATGACTAAAAATAGTGTGTTTGTAGGCAAAGGCTATAGTAATCAGGGACTCTATGTACTTTCTATTTCTAATGTTATCAATAAAAATGCATCTAATTGTTCTTCTTATATGATTGAATCATTTTCTTTATGGCATGTTAGATTAGGATATACCAATTTTAGCTATAAAAAGAAAATGCAATCACTTGGCTTAATTTTTGGTTTGAGTTCAACTAATATTGAAAAATGTGAAATATATTCTGAAACCAAAATCACTAAAAAGACTTGTGTTCTTGTAAATAGGGAAATTGAATTATTGTCTTTAAGTCATATTGATTTAGGTGATTTAAAACAAGCTATGATAAGAGGTGATAAAAAAAATACTATGTTACTTTTATTGATGATTTCTCTAGATTCATTAAGTTGTACTCACTTAGAAATAAAGATGATGCATTTGATTCCTTTATTTCTTATAAAATTGAAGTAGAAAATCAACTTAGTAAAAAAATTAAAAGAGTTAGATCAGATAGAGGGGGAGAATATTTATCACTAAATGATTATTGTGAAAAAGAAGGAATAATTCATAAAGTAACTCCACCTTACTCGCCCGAATATAATGATGTAGCTGACAGAAAAAATAGAACACTTAAAAAAATGATGAATTTTATGTTAATTAGTTCTTCTACACCTCAAAATTTGTGAAGTGAAGCTATTTTATCTGCATGTCATTTACAAAATAGAATTTCACATAAAAGAACTGGAAAGACACATTATAAGTTGTGGAAAGAATATGCACCTAAGTTAAAATATTTAAAAGTATGGTGGTGATTAGCTAAAGTTATATTCCCTGAACCAAAGAAAAGAAAAATAGGTTCGAAAACATCTGATTGTATGTTTTTGGATATGCAGAACATAGTGTTGCATATAGATTTCTTGTGTTAAAAAGCGACATGCTTGATTGTAATATAATAATTGAAACAAAAAATGTTGAATTTTTTGAATACATTTTCCCACTTTCTCAAGAAATTTCTCTTGTACCTTTTGAAAATAACAGGAAAGTTAATTTTGATGAAAAATTGAAAAGAAACAAAAGGCCTAGAAAAGAATTTTCATTTGGAAATGATTTTTATACTTATCTTATTGATAATGATCTATTGACTTTTAAAGAAACAATTTCTTCTTTTGATGCAAAATTTTGGAAAGAAAAAAATTAATGACAAAATTAATTCAATTTTGAAAAATAAAATTTGGATTTTAGTTGATTCACCTCCTGCTACAAAACTTATTGGTTGTAAATGGATTTTCAAAAGAAAATATAATTCTGATGGCACAATTGATAAATATAAAATTCGATTAGTTGCAAAAGGATTTTTAGAAAAACAAAGTATTGATTATTTTGATACTTTTACACCAGTAACTAGAATTTCATCTATTATAGTTTTATTTGCTTTAGCTTCTATCCATAAACTTTTTGTTAATCAAATGGATGTTAAAACTACATTTTTAAATAGAAATTTAGAAGAACAAATTTATATGTTACAACCTGAGGGTTGTATTGTTCCTGGACAAGAAAACAAAGTTTTAAATTAATTAAATCACTTTATGGCCCAAAACAAGCTTCCAAACAGTGGTATGAGAAATTTGATCAAATTCTATTGAATGATGGTTTTTCATCAATAGAAGTGGACAAATGTGTATATACAAAAACTATAAATAATGATTATGTGATTATTTCTTCATATGTAGATTACATATTTAAATTAGGTACTAATTTGAATATTATCAATAGTACTAAATGTTTTTTATCCTCAAACTTTGACATGAAAGATTTGGGTGAAGTCAATGTTATATTGAGTATTAAAATCTTAAGGAGAAGTGATGGATTTATATTGTCACAAAATCATTATATAGAGAAACTTCTTAGAAAGTTTGAAAACTATGATATGATACTAGTGAGCACTTTTTATGATGCTGAATCTCAATTGAAAAAGAATCCAATGTTATATTGCATGCTAAAATCATAAGGAGAAGCGATGGAATTATGTTGTCACAAAATCATTATATCGAGAAACTTTTTATAAAGTTTGTAAATTATGATGTAACACCAGTGAGCACTCCTTATGATGCTAACTCTCAATTGAAAAAGAATCGTGGTGACCTAGTTGCTCAATCTAAATATGCTTAGTTTATTTGGTGTCTGATGCATTTAACAAATTTTACAAGGCCTAACATAGCATATGCGGTGTGTAGACTGAGTAGATATACTCATAAGCCCAATCACGAGCATTGGCCTTCATTAGTTAGACCAATGAAATATTTGAGAGGAACAATTGGTTATGGTATCCTATATAGTGGATTTCCTAATGTATTAGAGGGATACAGTGATGCTAATTGGGATTTAGAAAAAACTAAATCCACTATTGGCTATGTATTCACACTTGATGGTGGTGTAATAGCATGGAAATTAATCAGACAAACGATTATTGCTAGATCGACTTTGGAGTAGGAGTTTGTAGCTTTGGAGGCTAATTGGTTAAGAAATTTCTTAACTGGAATTTTTATAACCAAAGGGCTAGTGCCCCTAGTCTCCATGCATTCTGATTGCCAAGTGACAATCGCCATAGCGAAAAAATAAATCATGTAATTGTAAAAATCGACACATCAAATTGAGATATGATGTCATAAAGTAGTTACTAAGAGATGGAATAATTTTCATTGACTATGTGAAGTCAGAAGTGAATTTGGTTGATCCTCTGACTAAATATTTGGGAAGAAAATTAATTATTCAAACATCGAGAAAATTGAGACTTAAGTCAATAAATTGTCAATAGAGATTGTAACCCAACCTATATGATTGGAGATCCAATGAAGTAGGTTCATATAGGTAAAAGTCTCTTCTATAATGTGTGTTTTGACTGTCGCTAGTTGTGAGGTTGAGTTACAAACTTTTAATAAATTCATATTCCTTATGGATGGTGTATTTAAAGCAGTATACATTTGATGAATTTACCTATATAAGAGTGGAGTAATGGCGCTCCTCTAAGATTTTGGTTAAATTCTTTAGAACTCTCATGAAAAATCAGGCATGCACATGGCATATTCACGTAAAAACATGTCGAACAGCAAAGTTATGGGGGTTTGCATTGTGATTGATAAAATCTCTATCTCACATCAATGATTCATTATTTCATAAAAATTTTACATTTTACTAATAAATCAGTAAGATATATTTTATCAATCTAAATTTAGTTTATAATCCAAAGGACACCAAACTAAATGCACTTGCACCTAGACAAATCTAGTAAGATAATCTTATTTTCATTAAATTCTTTGGAAATATGTGGGGGATTGTTGTATATTTCAAAAGAAAACCACTATCTCACATTTAAAGTTTACAAAACATTCTAAGACTTTATATTAAGTTTCTTTTGAGTGGATTTGTAACCAAGAGAAAGTGTAGTGGGTTCGTGCGCATGAGAGGGGGCCAAATGAGCCAATCCAACTCAAAGTGGTGGATTTGCCTCCCTTGCATGAGGGTTAAATACGGTCCAACCCAAGTTTTGCATTTTTTGGCCCTACTAAAATAATTATTTATTTTTACTAGTAGTTTTATTGGTGGATTTAATCTTTTACCATTTTTACTATTGGACTTGGTCTTCTCACCAAGTCAGCCTTTGACCATGTTTACCGACCACATCAGCCTTTGACCTCACACATATTAACCACGTTTAACACCACATTAGCCATTTCTGCATGATTTTTCTCAACTTCTCTAAGGTACAACATTTTTTCCTTACAATTGATTCAGGTTCAACATTATAAATAGTGCTATTTCTAGCATTCGAGGTACACTAATTATTAGTTCTCCATTCTCCCTTCAGCTTTGCTCTTCTAACTCCCTAATCTCCAACATTCTGTTGGTTTCATTACTTAATTAGTTCTCTCTTCTCCCTTTAGCTTTGCTCCTCTAACTCTCTAATCTCCAATATTCTGTTGGTTTCATTACTAAGTTCCTTTATTGTTCCTACTATCCTCTTGTTAGAGGAAAACTTATTTTATTTTGGGGAAACATTTCACGTTGTATCGAAATAGTTTCTTAAGAATAGTACACTTATAGCTCAACACGTTGTTCTATCTTTGTTTTTAGTACTACATCAATTACTACAAATATTACAGACTGGGATGCGGATATTGATGTAATTATTTATTTGGAATATTGTTGGAAAATGGAAATGGCTCTCTTGAATGAAAATTTAACACGAGGAACTATGTTCTTGATTGTTAACCTTTTATTTCATGATTTGATGGTTCATGAATGAAGGCCTTTCATTTTCAAGCACATTATCCATGGTGCATGTTAAGTTATGAACCTTTCATTCTTGGATTTTATGGTTCATGAATGATGGCTTTTCATGCATCAAGCATAATGATTGCTTTTATTCATCTGTTAACAGTTTAGGTTTCATTTGATTGTTTTAAATTTTAAGTTAATGTTTATTGCTATATTTTCATACCTACAGTCATCTAAATTATCATAATTATATAAACTAAATGAAAACAATCTTAAAACAGAATCGTGAAGATGTGTTCTTATGCTAATAAATTTGTTAAACAAATATTGTTTATTGATATTTTCAACTTATATTGGTAATTCCAGTTCATTGGAAATTAATTTATGTCAATGATTGGTTTTGTTGTAAGGTTGAGATATGGCTGATGACATGACTATAGTTAAGATCCCCTCGACCTCAACTCCCATGGTCTCGACTCAATCACTGGCGGTTTTGGTTCCTGTGAACCATCATGAGAAACCTAAAAAGTTTGGAGGACTGAACTTCAAAACTTGGCAAAAAAAGATGGTTTTATTTAACACTGAATCTTGATAGATTCTTAAAAGAGAATCCTCCTACTGTTGGAAAGGATGAGTCAAATACACAAGTGGTGCAAGCTGTTGACTCATGAAAATAATCTAATTTCCTATGACGGAACTATATTCTAAACGGTTTGATTGACACGCTTTATAATGTGTATAGCTTAAAGAGTTCAACCAAGGAACTGTGGGTGTCCTTGGATCATAAGTACAGATCTGAGGATGCTGGTGCAAAAAAGTTCTTGGAGGGTCAGTTTTTGAATTTCAAAATGGTGGAGTCAAAAACTATGATGAGTCAAGTTCAAGAATTCCAATTGATCATCCACAAGATTCATACTGAGGGAATGACCATAAATGAGTCTTTCCAAGTAGCTGCAATTATTGAGAAGCTACCATTTGCGTGGAAAGATTTCAAGAACTATTTGAAGCACAAAAGAAAAAGATGAATGTTGAAGATCTAATTGTCAGACTTCGCATAGAAGAAGACAATAGAGGCTCAAAGAATAATTTCCCAACATTATTGCTGCCAAGGGTAATGTAGTGGAGCATAGTGAAAGTTCCAAGAGCAAGAAAGGCAAACACAAGTCGGGTTTCAATATGGGACCCAAGGGAGGAATTTTGAAGAAACCAAAGATCCAAGGAAAATGTTTTAATTGTGACAAGATGGGTCACAAATCAGTGGATTGTAGATTACCAAAGAGGAACAAGAAGAAAGAGGCCAACTTGGTTGACGACACCACACAAGAATTGTCTGAAATGAGTCTTTCTACAGTGGTATCTGAGGTCAACATGGTAGACTCCAATCCAAAGGAGTGGTGGTTGGATACTGAAGCCACACGCCATATTTACTATAATATATTTGCGTTCTCCGATTTCACACACCTGTGGATAATGGAGAGAAGCTATACATGGGCAACTTTGCGACTTCTAAGATTAAGGGTCAAGATATTGTATTTCTAAATATCACATTAGGCAAGGAAGTGAAATTTCGTAATGTTTTTTTTGTGCTCTTGACATCCGGAAGAATATGATTTTTGGGACAATGCTGAGTTAACATGGATTCAAAATGGTTTTAGAATCTAAAAAGTTATTTTTGAACAAACAAGATGTCTATGTTGGGAAAGGGTATGTAAAAGATGGGATGCTTAAAATGAATGTAATTGCCATGAAGTCAAAATATATCAATGAAAAAGAAAAGTTTTCTGCTTATATTCTAGAGTCTTCTAACTTGTAGCATGGTAGACCAGGTCATGTTAATTTTGATACACTACGTAGATTAATTAACTTGGACCACATACCCACATTTAACATTAATTCCAAACATAAATGTGAAACCTGTATAGAGGCAAAACTAACAAGATCATCATTCCAAACGATTAAAAGGAATATGGAATAACTTGATTTAATTCATAGTGATATTTGTGATTTGAAATTCGTTCAAACATGAGGAGGTAACAAATATTTTATAACATTCATTGATGATAGCACAAAATTGCTATGTGTATTTGCTTAAGAGTAAAGATGAGGCTATATAGAAGTTTGCTATGTACAAACAAAAAGTTGAAACCAACTTAATAAGAAGATTAAGATGGTAAGAATTGACTGGGGTTGTGAATATGTAGAACCATTTAGTGAATTTTGTGCACATGGTATTATTAATGAGGTTACTCCTCCCTACACTCTTCAATCGAATGGAGTGGCAGAACGCAAGAATCGTACATTAAAAGAAATGATGAATGCAATGTTGATAAGTTTTGGATTGCCATAGAACATGTGGGAGGAAGCCATATTAATGGCTAACTATATTTTGAATAAGATTTATTGGAAGAAAGAGGATAAGACACCTAATGAATTGTGAAAAGAAAGGAAACCTTAGTACAAATACTTGAGAGTGTGGGGATGCATTGCAAACATATTGGCTCAAACACCAAAGAGGATGAAAATAGGTCTTAAAATAGTTGATTGCATTTTCATTGGCTATCTCAAAATAGTAGTGTTTATTGATTTCTTGTGTATGAGTCTAAAAACCCTGAGATTCATAAGAATATGATAATAGAATCAAGAAATGCTTCATTTTTTGAACATGTATTTCCTGTAACTCCAAGGGAGATGGTACAAGGTCATCTAAACAAACAATTGAGATTGTTAGAAATAATGATTAGGTTCAAGATCTTTATAATGAACTAGAAGAGGTAGAGGAAGAGCCATGGAGAAGCAAAAGAGCAAGGACAGGAAAATCATTTGGACCAGATTTTTTGACCTACATACTAGAGGCTGAACCTCAAACATATAAAGAAACTGTGAGCTCAACCGAGGGACCTTCATAGAAAGAAGCCATAAAGAGTGAGATCAATTCCATTATGCAAAATCATATTTGTGAGCTAATGGACCTTCCTTCAGGAAGTATACCACTAGGCTCTAAATGTATCTTCAAACGAAAGATGAAGGCATATGGAACAATTGATAACTATAAAGCTAGATTTATAATTAAAGGTTACAAACAACGAAAAGGTCATGGTTACTTTGATACTTATTCTCCTGTGATGAGAATAACTTCTATAAGGATGATATTGGCAATTGCTGCATTGCGAAATCTAGAAGTCCATCAAATGGACGTGAAGACTGCTTTTCTTAATAGAGAACTTGAGGAAGAAATATAAATGGAACAACCTAAGGATTGTATTGCTCCTGGACAAGAAAAGAAAGTATGTAAGTTGGTGAAGTCCTTGTATGGAGTTCCAAAAAAATGGCACGAAAAATTTGACAATGTCATGATGTCAAATGGTTTTAAAATAAATGAGTATGACAAGTGTATCTATGTTAAGAACACAACTACTAGATATGTCATTCTTTGTCTGTATGTGAATGACATGTCAATTGTTGGTAGCAATGAACATATGATTAAATCTATCAAAAATATGTTAAATTCTAGATTTCACATGAAAGATATGAAACCGGCTAATGTAATTTTAGGAATTAAGATTAATTGATCAGTTGATGGTCTTATGTTGAGTCAATCATACTATGTGGACGAAATACTTGAAAAATTCAATAAGGACGATTCTGGTGTGTCAAGAACTCTAATTGATTTGAATAAACATTTGTCCAAGAATCGAGAAGATAATGTATCGCAAGTAGCATAAGCTAGAATTATAGGCAATTTAATGTACTTAATGAGTTGTACAAGACCTGATATTACCTATGTTGTGAGTAGTCTGAGTAGATTCACGAGTAACCCAGGAGTTGATTATTGGAAAGTGGTTATCAAAGTATTTAGGTACTTAAGACATACTCGTGAATATGGATTTCATTACACCAGTGAACTTGCTGTTTTAGAAGGATACTCGGATGCAAGTTCAATATCTAACATACAAGATTCTAAAGTTGCTAGCGTACCTACCTTAGGAGGTGCAGCAGTTTCATGGAAATCCTCCAAATAGACAATAATAACAAGATCCACAATGGAATGTAAGTTTGTAGCCCTGGATAAATATGGGAATAGGCCGAATGGCTATGGAATTTTTTAGAGGATATTCCAGAATGGCCAAAACCTGTGCCTACTATATGTATACATTGTGATAGCCAAGAAACTATTGGGATGGCACAAAATGTGATGTACAACGGTAAGTCAAGGCACATACGTCGTCGACACAATTCTGTTAGATAACTTATCTCGACTGGAGTAATTACAATTGATTATGTAAGGTCAAAAGAAAATATTGCGGATTCGTTGACCAAAGGTTTGAATAAAGATAAAGTTGAACAATCATCGAGGAGAATAGAACTTAAGGCCATGAATGAATAAGTTGATTACAGTGGAAACTTAACCTAGTTGATTGGAGATCCCAAGATCTAGGTTCAATAGGACAACTAAACTGTTAAGACCGAACAAGATAATTGTGGAGGTTATCCTTCTAACCATTCCTATGATAGGAACAGTGATGCCTGTAAGGAATAGGTTAAGTTTATGCTTTTAATGATTCATACACGTTGGACGAATGTTGGATTCAAGAGAAGTAATACAGGTTATTCTTAAGTATGAAATCACCTATGTGAGAGAGAAAAAAGGACCGCTTCAAAGGAGAATTGTCAAGGTTCAATTCTTTAGAAACTCTCACAGAACTAGGACGATGTCCACGGCCAAAATGGACATAACCATGAGAACTGAAAATGTGTCTAGGGAATGCCCGTGTGGAGTATATCATCTTTTACACAAATGGCAGAACAGTTCAAGGACATCGCGTCTATTGATCAGTCGATAAAGTAAATGTACTTTTACAAGGGAAGGTTCAAGGACTAAAATCTACCTATCCTACGCAGATATTAACCACAGAACTCAATCACCATGTCGAGTCTTTGTTTTATTTCATCGTTTGTTTTATTCCAATTTTCATTCATGTGGGGGATTGTTGAAAAATTGTTGGAAAATAGAAATGGCTCTCTTGAATGAAAATTTAACATGAGGAACTATGTTCTTGATTGTTAACCTTTCATTTCATGATTTGATGGTTCATGAATAATGATTTTTCATGCATCAAGCATAATGATTGCTTTTCATTCTCCAAATGTGAAGGCTTTTCATTTTACAAATATAATGAGGGCTTTTCATGCATGGTATGCTCAATGAAAAATGAAAATCTCCTCTATGAATAAAGGATTTCCCTTGGTGAAAAATTGTTGGAAAATGGAAATGGCTCTCTTGAATGAAAATTTAACACGAGGAACTATGTTCTTGGTTGTTAACCTTTCATTTCATAATTTGATGGTTCATGATTGAAGGCCTTTCATTTTCAAGCACATTATGCATGATGCATGTTAGGTTATGAACCTTTAATTCTTATATTTGATAGTTCATGAATGATGGCTTTTCATTTTCAAGCATAATGATGGATTTTCATTTTCAAGCATAATGGTGGCTTTTCATGCACCAAGCATAATGGTTGCTTTTCATTCTCCAAACGTGAAGGTTTTTCACTTTTCATTTTCCAAATGTGAAGGCGTTTAATTTTACACATATAATGAAGGTTTTTCATGCATGGTATGCTCAATGAAAAGTGAAAATCTCCTCTATAAATAAAGGATTTCCCTTGGTGGAAAGAAGACAATTTTGTTTTTTTAACACAACCCACAAAACCTCTCAAAGTTTTCTCTCCACTAGTTTTATAATTATTGTAGTTCGAGTTTTCAGTGATAGAAGCATGACACAAATTCAAGTTCACTATAGTGGTCTACCTTGTGTAGTAAGCCACTCTTTGTCATTGTATTTTGGGAGACAGATGACCGTTAAATTCTCAAGCACACATCGGCGAGGACGAATTTGTTTTAAAGAAAGCATCTAAGGCGCCTTAACATGTTTTTCTTCTTATTCATCAGTTAACGATTCATGTTTCATTTGGTTATTTTAAATTTCAAGTGAACCCTTATTGCTATATTTCCATACCCGTAATCATCTAAATTATCTTTATTATATAAACTAAATGGAAACAAATATACTTGCGTCAAAGTCAACATGTAACCACACCATTTTTTGATTATTGTAAGTGCACGTTTGATTGCCCTTGGCTTTAAAAAATTGAATAGAAAATTTTATTTTTCAGTTTCTTAAAAAGGTTTTTGCTTTTAAATTAATTTTCTCCCTCAAAAATGAAATATTGATGGTCACGATCTTTCAAAAAAAAAAATGAAACAAAAAGTGTGTTGCAAGACATGGAGTGCCACATTTATGCTAAATTGTGTTAGAAGTAACGTATTTTTTTAAAAAACTTTTAAACTAAGTAATAAGATCCTTACACTTAACTTATTGTTAATTGGTTTTGAGTTGGATGTTCAAGTTTTTCAATATGATATGAGTGAGTTTGAACTTAATTTTCCAAATGAATTGTGTAGTCTTTCAAGGGCAAAACTCCTAATTTTTCATTTAGGTTACCAAAAAAAAAATTTCATTTGGTTTTTATTGATGCCTTAAATTATTCTAATAAACTGATAGGAGATTCAAGCCAAATTATCCGCTGCTTTATGGTGATTTTGTAAAGAAAGGAGGGACAAAGAAAAAAAATCAAATTTTTGTGTTATTTTTACGATTAGTTTACTATACTAAAATTGTGGATAAAATAGCTCCTTTGAATGTAATGCAGTTTTTTGTTGGTCTAATCTTGCAAGATATTTGTCAATTTACTAAAAGAGTTGGCTTTAACATTGTACCATAATCTACTATTTTTTATTACAATTTAAAGAAATATTTATATTGATTTTTTTCAATTTTGTTTAATGGTAAACTACAAATGGTAGAGATAATTTTCACAATGTATTCAATTTTTATGCTACAACAAAGGACTCAACATCATTTGTTGAGAGTAGTTATGTGCCTTTTTTTTCCCTAACTTAGATGGAAAGCGAAGAAGTCGTCCATCCAATGGAACTTGAATCATTAGTGAAAAAACTCCCATCATCCCAGAAAATGAGTTCTCTTTTATTTATTTATTTTTTATCTCAAGAAAAAAGTTCAATTTCGGGATAAAATTCTTATATTATCTTTACTAATGATAACAATGTATAATTCAAATAAAGAAGGAAGGATATAAATGTATTATATATTTAATTGTGTATTAAATGTGTTATACATTGTAATTTAAAATTCTTTTACCAAATTAAAAGTGTATCTTTCTTTTTAGATGGACGGAGTACTAGTTCTAATAAATTAGAATTTTAAACATGACAATTGCTAACCTACATTAAATAAGAGAAAACAAAGGGTAAATTGTAAACAATCCTTTGGAACTATATTTAAGTTGTAATATGCTTCCTAAACCTTTAATTGCGGACCATTATTATCTAGAACTAATTTTGTACCCTTTTGCAAAAATTAATGTCGAAAATTAAACTAACATTTTAACTTTGCTATATTTTTAACAATTTCCAAAATCTTTATGCCATTTTTTTAAAAGCAATTATGAACCACTAAAGTTCAATTTTTTCCTTTATGATTATGAGCCACTAATGAAATTGTCATGCCAAGTATTATAATCCACAACATTTTTAGAACTGTCGCTTTAGTGATGCTACATGATGAGTCTGAGAACCAAACTGTTAGACTAGAATACCTGCAAGATTCAAAGAGTCAGATGGAGTCCGAGCTGAGGTTCCAGGAAACCGCTCTGACGGTCAAGTCAGTATTGTAATAAGGATGATCTAGACATAGATAGGCTAAAAGTCCTCTTCCATTCCTGTGCTGTGAGTATTTATACTTCTTCGTTGGATGCACTTCATCATTGACCTTTCAATCACAACTATATTCGCACATCACCTGTTGATTTGTTATTGGGCTCCAACAGTGATGGCACAAATTCGTTGGCTTTCATGTTAGTCTTTACTGCACATGGCACGTTAACTTCCAAAGACCTTCCCCATGAGCTTGGGGATTGGGTGACTAGTGTGGCCGTAAACTTTACATATTAGCTTGCACTGCCACTAGAGTGTTACACTCGCATTTCCATTTATTGGTAAGCTAGTGTGGTGATAGATTGCACGTGTCCGTTACGTCATCAATAGTTCCATGCGTCTACCATGTCCCACGAGAGGCATTATACCTTATATCACTATTCCCCATTGCAGTCCGAAAAGTTGATTCAATGACTTCATTGCCCTAGGCTCAAACTACACTTTCGGACTAGTAATCGAATTAACCTTTCGGACTGGTAACTTGTTAGCTTCCAATACTAACAACAATTCTCAGCCATACCAGACTACTGTCGACCTCCTACCACTAACTGGGATGAACCCAAATGAACAGCTCTTTATTGCTTAAAGTACCTTATACACTTCAAACTTAGCATAGTGAGCATGCTTGTGCATTTAATGCTAGTCCCTTCCCGATATGACTTTTTATCTTCTCTCTCATGATGGTTCTGCATGGTTCAGTTCTCAAGGCATCTCTTGAACTATCCAGTCTCATCGTTTCATCTTTCTTCTTTTTCTTATAAATAGCCCAAAGCCTTCTTCCCTCATTTTTTAACTTTACCTCTTCTACTTTTTCTTTAGGGTTTCTAGTAGCACCATTGCACACGTCACTTTGCCTCCTCTCTAGCTTTTTTTGGTCCCTTTTTGCCTTCTGAGTTTGCCTTCACATCTCTCAACCTTGTCTTTTCAACATCCTTCAACGGTGTCTTTTCTTATTCTTCCTCCAAGTTTCTTTTATTCCTTCTTTCTTTTTGATAGTACTCATTTTCTAATCATTTCATCAACCATTGCCTACTTAAGATTTTTATTTATAACCCTTGCAGGTTGTATTTAGATCTCATCTTTTCCTGTTCTTAAATTGCGAGATTCTTCTTTTCGGAACTCCAGTAAGTTATTAGCAAAAACTCTTATTTTTGTCATTATGCCGAAGTCATGAATCAGTGTCTACAAGTCTATCCTCTCCCAAGATTCTTTGGCTGAACTGGCGAAAAAATATCACATAAATGCTTTAGTCCCTCTGAGGTTATCTTCAAATTCTAAGGTGGACACTTCTCCGCCTCTAGGGACTATAACCATTTATATGGAGTTCTTTAAGGTTGGACTCCATATTCCCTTACCTATGTTTTTCCAGGATGTCTTGAAATTTTATAAAATCCACATTTCATAGTTCTTCTGCAATGCAGTTCGAAAACTAATATGTTTCACACTAGTATGTAAGAGTGCGGGAATACAATGCATTATGGGTCTATTTAAATACTTCTTCCAAATGAAAAACCAATGGAGATTGGTTTAGTTTTAATAATAGACCGTAGAAGCCTAAAATCCTCATTGGATTTGCCACTTCGATTAAGAAATGGAAAGTCAAGTTCTTCTTTGTCTCGGATATGATTATAAACCATAAGATGAATTGGCGGGATCTTTAAAACATTAGGGATCCATCTCTATCTGAGGGAGAGTATAGTACTATAGACTTAAGATCATGTTCGACTTAACTTTTTCTGTGGATGACATTAGCAAAGCCACACTGTTTCGTGCTGGAATGAGTCCAGCACTACACAATGGGGGTGCTTTACTAGTAGAGAACAAAAAGGGAAACAGTAGAGTTTTTGGATTCTGTATACATATATTATTTTTATTTTTTGTTATCATTATTTCATTTTATATTATTTTAACAGAGTTGACATGTTTGTGCAGCTATGAATCTTCAATGAGTGTAAAGAAATAGAGCCACCAGCTCCAAAAGAGGGGCCAATCCTAGCATAGTTGAGTTCACCAAAGTGGCCCGGGAAAAGGCAAAAAGAAGGCCCAAAAGGGGCATCATGGCAGGCTTGCTCCCAAAGAAGGGCAGAACCAGAAGTGACAGGAGATAGTACCTTTGTCTCCACCTAAGCCGAGGTCAGATGGCACTTTTGCCTTATTTAGTAGTGAAGGTGGAACCATTCAACTTGGGATAGAAAAACATCTATCTGGGCACGAGATTGAGCACTGCTGAGGCCAGGGCGGAGTGGGTGGCAAATGCTCTACTGTCAATTGAGGTGTTGTCAACTGCAACTCGAATGTCAGAGTTTGAGTTTGAAGATAGAATGAACAAGTTGGTCTCATAAGTAAGTATGAAATGACTATTACTAAGGTTTTTCTGGGTAAGGGTAATAATTTCACACACTTTTTCCTTAGGCCACTTTGATCGTGGGATGTGCCAAGAGATTAAGGGAAATAAAGGACCAAATCCTCGCCCAACTCTAGCAAACCATTGAGAATTTAAGGGAAACTGTAGCCCTATTAGTGAAGTGTGAGGAGCGCGTTGGGGAAGAGATAGGAGCGTGCGATCAAGAAATTTCAAGGTTGACCGTAGAGCTTATGAATGCTAAAAGTATGGCAAAGAGTGGCAAAAGAAGAAGTAGAGGGATTGAAGGACGTGTTAAATGAGGTGAAGGTAGTGTTGCAGAAATAGATCTCCAAGCTCCAAGATGTGATAAGCAAGAGGGACTAGTCAGAGCAAACAAGGAAGTTCCTCATGACTCAGGGCTGCTGGATCTTGTTTAACAAATTAATTGGAAGTCAAGAATTCTACCTATGGTTTGGTGATCTCATTCCTAGGTTACAAGCTGTTGCTAGAGTTGAAACAATGGAAGCACTAAAGGAAAAATACTTCAACCATGTTCCCTTGGATTAAATTCCGAAGTTCGATCCAAATGCTCGCAAAAAGATGGATGCTACCTTCTCAGAGCTCTAGTCCGGATCTCAGGAATTCAAATTTTCAATGCCTTGGCCGCAAATTCGGACATGACAATAAATGACTTGATGAACTTTGAGCCACCATAGCCTTAGCATGCCGCCCTACTTTTTATTTTATTTTATTTATTTTAATGTAAGGAATGTCACTTCATCCCTTTCTTGGCATCAATGCATTGTTCTTTTATTGGCAACTCAGAGAACTGTTTCTTTTAGTCACAAGTCTGACGAATCTTTATTGTCTTAACTAGGTGTTGAATTAAGTGATATAATAGAATTTCATTTCATCCTTTGATCAAAATCAAGATATCGGGCTTACGCTTTAGACAGTCTGAACTGAAGAAAAGAGTAGGATTCCATTTCATCCTTAAATAAAAAATCCAAATATTTAGTTAGTTTTCAAATTGGGCAAAAAATAGGGACTTCATTTCATTCATAATAAAAGAAAAGCCAAGCCCAAGCCATCGGGCCGTACAAAGGGTTGTACCCCTAGGAATAGACAGCCAATCTTTGGGTCGCTGACTTTAGAGTGATGGAAAAAAAAATGGAAGAAATTTGTAGGTTGACAGTTGATTGGGTTCCAAAAATGTGATGTTCGCATTTAGAAAATGCGCCCAAGTCCTTTGGGCTTGGGCGCATTCAGCAAATGCGTCCAAGCTTTGGGCGCATTTAGCAAATGCGCCCATTTCCTAAATGCGAACATCATATTTTTGGAATTCAATCAACTTTCAACCTACAAATTTCTTTTTTTTTTTTTCAACTGAGAAGGGGAATTCTTTCGCCAATCTTTGTATCTAGGTTGTACAAGCGTGACTAAAAATAAAAATGTCTCAAGTGAGACACATGTCAAGTCCTTGGGACAATTTGGCCTTCCATAGTTTCTAGCTGGCAAGCTCTAGATCCAAAAACTTCCACAACCTTGTACAGCCCTTCCCACTATGGGTCTAACTTTCGTTGGCCTTTAATAAGGCTCACTTCGTTATTACAAAGAACATAATCTCTGGGTTGAATACATACATGGTGAACCTTGGCATTGTAATTTTGAGTAACGAATTGCTTATATTTTGCTTGCTGAAAAGCAGCAATCTCCCTTCTTTCTTCCAGCATATCCAAATTATGTCATATTTCATCATCGTGAGCACCTTTTTGAAAGTCTGCTACCTTTTTGGTAGGCATGCCGATCTCAGCTAGTATAACAACTTCCATGCCATAGACTAAGCTACAAAGGGTATCTTCTGTCGCTTTCTTGGGTGAAGTCTAGTGTATATGCCCAAAGGACATTGGACAATTCTTCCACCCAATCCCCTTTTACTTTTCCCAGGTGAGTACGAACCCTTGCAATATGTTTCTATTTGTGACCTCCACTTGACTATTCGCATGAGGATGAGCCACCGAAGTGAACTTTTGCTGTATGTTGAGCTCAGCACACCAATCACGCATAGGCTTGTCTACAAGCTATTTCCCATTGTCACTGACGAGAACTTGGCGATGACAAACAGCAAATCACATTCCACCAGATGAATTTTAAAACATTTTGGTTAGTGATTGTTGACAGCAATTCAGCCTCTACCCACTCCATAAAATAATCTATTGTCACTATCAGAAATTTTAACCTGCCTAGAGCTTCAGGAAATGGATCCAGATATCTATCCCCCACTGGTAGAATGGCCACGGGCTGACCACTGATAACAAGCGGCTTATTAAAAATGTTACTTTGAATACTATCTTACAGCCTAAGACAATAAGAAGTTTAGGTATTCGTCAGTTTCACTTCTTTTAATGTCACTTTAACTAAAGCAGGTTAGACTCATGAATAATGACGGACCACCCTTGGAAATCAGTTCTTCATCATAAATATTGTTGTCACTCACTACTGCATAGTCCTACTCTTTATATACATAGAGAAGTAAATATGTAGTTTCAAGTGTTTAGTTGCATAGTGTGCAGTGGCAATTTGGAACTTTTGGCTTGATCTTTGGCTTTTAGATATTCCTCTTTCAGTGGCAATTTGGAACTTTTGGCTTGATCTTTGGCTTTTAGATATTCCTCTTTGTAATTTAGGTTTTCATATCCCAACATCTCATAAGTGCCAAAAAACAATCTATTATTGGAAACAAGTGAATGGGTCTGGAAAATTTTCAAGTCAATTCTTCCATTACATATTGTCTTAAAAGTTAGGAGTCTTGTCATTGTTGATCATCCAAACATCCAGATTTCCTTCAATGGAGATATTTTGAAACTGGTAACTTTATAGTTAAATCCACATATATATTTTTTATTTGACAATTTGCATACTGTGCAGTGGGTTTCTTAATGGAAATAGAGGGATCTACAAAAGAGTAACTTCCTCTTATGGTTGGTTCCTCATAATCACCTTCTGATAGCCAACTTGAAGTAACGAATGTCTATAATCTATAAGGTTACATGTCTAGTTTGCAATTCGGTATAAGAATCTATCATCTATGTGATCGGTACTGTATATGGGAATATCGAATTTGAAAATACTTTGTTACAAGCCAATATTGGACTCAATTTTTTCTCGCACCCACGACTATATTGGGTCATCCAGGTTTTGACAATAACATTAGAGAGTTTGTAGAGCTTTGGGATATTATATTTAGAGTCATTTTGCACTATATACTGGACATGGCATAATTACTTTACCTACCTTTAAGCATGTGGAACTGATATTGAATGCCATAGAATAGATTCAAGAGATCCAAGAGACACAAACCAATCACCCATACAAGTGATTTTTTAGTAGATAGAATTTTCATTGTTCAAGTTAGTGCAAGCTAAACATGGATGATACTACATCAGGCAATCTTGGCATTTCGGGTGAAGGTGGATTTCAATTCAGATTTTTGTCTTTAGTATGAATATTGGGTATGCTACCAATTTAGTAGTTGAGCTATGGGCATTATGCCAAGGGATCCAACCATATGAGTTAGAATTTAGGGAACAAATATCTTGAGATTTAGGGATCAAATATGTTAACTTGGCATTTGAGGTTTATGAGATCAAAATATTTCAAATGACTTTTCAAAATGTCTATATCGACACTTACAAGTGTGTTGAAGAATAATTTTTTTCAACAAAGATTATTTCTATTTCCTTATTAAAGGAACATAAAGAAAACCAACAAAAAATTAAGACTATCTTACTAAAACATATTCATTTAAATAATAAGAAGTCCCTACAAAAAAAAAAAAACTTTATTACCAAATATAATCATCATCTGCCTCTACAAATTGGAAATAGAATATTCCAAACTGAAGTTCTAACATCAACAAATCCCAAATCTAATTGAATTGCAAAATCTTCGCTGCCTATTTGTACTGGTAAAATTTAGTTTATGGCTTGGTTTTGCTCTTTTCCCAATGAAGCAAAATCCTGAAACAATTTATCAATGCATGTCAAAGCTTCCATAAAATTTTTTTTATATTTGTTGAAGAAAAAGAGAAGTAGACCTACAGAATCAAAGTCGAGGCTTTGTGGCTTAACACAACGCAATTTGTCTCTCTTCCACTCTTTCTAAAGAAACAACTAGTTGTATATATACTACCTAGACAATTTGTCAAGATAGAAAGAAGTAGACCATAGAAACCTTAATGACAAGAGAAGGAAAAGAACCTATTAAAGACGGAGATAATGAGGATAAGATGCATTAAAGTTGATTTAAAGCAAATATTAACATAACATGAGACTAGTTGATCACTCCATAGTGAACTCATTTGCTAAAAATTCCAAATGGATCCCATAAACAAAATATTACCAAAATGTTCAAAATTTCAAATACAAATTCTGTACTAAAATAAGACAGGCCAACAAATTAAGAGAAATGGAAACAAAGAAAACGAATCATGTGATCATTAATGGGATATGCCTAATCATTGAGAACCAAAATAAAACTAAAGAATCTGTTCAAAAAGGCAAGCGTTCTCAATGCATACTTCTGAGCTACTTAGTTAATTAATCTAACAAATAACGTGATGCATTCTTCAAAGGGGCATAAGTGATATGCAGAAGAAAATGCATAAAACATTCCATCTTAACCCCAGGAAAAAAAAATGCCTTCCCAAAAAAAGGCACAATAAGAAATAACCTATAGATAAAAAATAAAGTTAATAACTAGAGAGGACCATCATAGAAATAAAGAAAAAAATTTATTAGGAACAAAAATCAAATTTTCAATGTAATAATTCTGAGGAATTTGTGCTGGAAAAAAACACCCAAAAAGTGTACAACAGCTACTAATAAATAACTTGGAACACCAACCTAAATAAATAGGTTTTTAACCCAATTTACTTATTAAGTGTTTTGAATCAATTTAACACCGCTTATTGACGAGTAGTCCGAATCAATACCAATAGGCACCGACTAGCTCAACAACCCAACCCAATATCTCAAGGTCTAACACTATGCCAGGTTTATCAAAACCTTCAAAATTAATCACTGGCCTCTAGTGATTACAAATTGATTTTGTAATGATAGTGAACCAGATCGAATCCCAAGGGAACCACAATGTAGTTTCTAGGCTTTGAAGCAAATAAAAATGGTTTTGGGATAAGTAACTACTTAACTAAATTAAAATAAATAACTAAATAGAAAATTTGAGAAGAAAATCAAGTAAAGAGAATCAAACAAAAAATATAGAAAATAAAATCAAATTTAACAAACTTCTGATCCAAGGGGTGATTTCATTCAATTACATCACTGATCACGGGTTATGAATATTTGTCTTGTAAATTCAAATATTTAATTCAAAAATTTATTAAGATAGTCGTAATAAATTTTCAACTTTCCTAATGTAATTGACCGAGCTTAACACCTAAAATTAAAACTTATCATTAATTAACTATATACGATAGTGTTTCATATTAAATTAATGATAGCATTAAGATCTATGAAAATAATTAAACCAAGATTAAAAAACCGAAATAGCTACAGTAAATTAATCTTGTTCACTAAGCATGCATATTTCAAGTCATTAACATAATTAACCTAATTGCTACTTGTATCACTCATTCATGACGGATTATTAAACTTATAGATAGCAATAGAAGAAAAGATGAAGAATTAATATGTCAGATTAACTAACATCAATTATTCATAAAAATTAGATCAAGAATCAACAAGTACTTGAATTAACACTACTAGAAAATTATTTTATTCCGACCGACGATTTCCGACGGAAAATCCATATTTCCGTCGGAAAAATTAAGACTTCCGACGGATTTCCGACGGAAATAATCCGTCGGAATAACATTCGTCGCAAAAAAAAATTCCGTCGGTCAACCGTCGGAATATGAACTTTTCCGACGGATTTGCGACGGCCACGAGACAATGAAAAAATCTTTTTTTCCGACGGATTTCCGTCGGAAATAAAATATATTCCGACGGATATCCGTCGGAAATTAAATAAATTTGTCAAAAAAAATAAAGCAGTTCCGACGGAATTCCGTCGGAACATTAATAAAATTGTTTTTAAAAATAAGTAATTTGCGACGGGCTGCCGTCGGAAATTATAAAATTTTTTTAATGAATAAATAAGTTCCAACGGATATCCGTCGGAACGTAAATAAAATTTTAATAACTAAATAAAAAATTTCCGACGGAGTTCCGTCGGAATTTTAATAAAATATTTTAAAAAAAATAAATTCCGTTTTAAAATTGAACTAAAAATTATTTTATACACATAAATTTGACAAAAAGTAATACTATCCTAATCTTTGTTCGTATCCGTGCTCGAGTCAGTATCTTCATTATTGCTTGTTTTCTTTTTATTCTTTCTACGCTTTTCCATTTTCTCTATCTTTGCCTGTAGACTCTGAATCAGATCCGTCATTTGTTGTCGACCAGTACTGACCTCCTCAGTCAGTTCGGCCACTTTAAGTCGCCCAGTACTGACCTCCTCAGTCAGTTCGGCCATTTTATGTCGCATCAGATCATACTCAGCTTGCGACACAACACCCGAAGGTGATGCTGAATAGACAGAGCGACTGGTAGAAGGCTGATTCCCCATCCCATAAACTCTACCCTTGTAGACTCCACCGGCAGCCTGAGTAAATAATTCTTCATCACTGCGTGGGAGATTCTGCGTCCGCGCAGTACTATCATCTGTCGCTTCTGTCTGATTGAGTCTTTCTTCAGCCGCAAGAGATTGAAAAGCGTTCTATCAAGGAAAAAAATATATTACACATTTTTATTTATTATTAATAAACTAAATAGATTTTGTTAAAAAAAAGTAGTTTTACTAAAAAACTCACAAATGTAGCCTCGGCACGAGAATCAACCCACTGATCCCGCTCTCCAGTCTCGGGATTTTTTTTCTTGTGGCCAATTAAGAAAAGGTCAATCTTTGATGGCCTTTTGCCTATTGTTTTTTCCTACATATTATATAAATATTAGATTAACAAATCATATTAAATTATACATAAATGACATTGAAACAAAAAAATATATAAATATTCTTACAAGTCTCGATGCATGTGTAGCAAGTGATATTGAGCCGCAAGTATTGAGAGACCCGCCTTTCTCTGAAGCACGAGCCTCCTTTGCCTGAATTTGCTTTTTTTTGAATACTTCAGACGCCCAATGTTTTTGAAGGCATTCCCAGACGTGATCGCCTATCCATTGCGGTCTTGTCCTCCTTCGGCGGATTTGATGAAAAATATCCGCAAAGCGCTTTGCCCCTCGTACTTCGAACGCTCGACGGATGTTTTCATCATTTCTTGGCAACCAATAAACCTTGCGCTACAAACATAAATAATAATATAACTTATAGTAATTATATAACTTATAATTTATATAATTCAATATAAATAATAATATAACCGTACAAAATTACCTTAAACTCCGAAAACATCCTATCGCGAACCTCTAGTGGAATTTCGCGCCATACTGCAAAAGGTTTTTGAAAGTGGGCTTTGATTGCATCGTAGATTGCACCCGCAGCAGTATGTTGATCAAATGTTGTGCTGATCAACGGCGATATCTTCTTCACTAACTGGTGGCGATTTTTCTATTAGCTCACAAAGAAAAGATACAAAGAGATGGCAGAAACAAGAAATACAACAAAGAAGAGAATGCTCGCGAAGAACCGTAATAATACCAAAATTTCCGACGGATATCCGTCGGAAATTATGGGTATAGTCGGAAATAAAAATTTTCCGACGGATATCCGTCGGAAACTGTCGGTGCAGTCGGAAATTCCGTCGGAAAGTTTTACATTTTTCAATTTTTTTACAAAATATTTCCGACGGACTTCCGTCGGAAATATAATTTTCCTTTTGACATTTTTTAGTTAAATTTTCCGACGGATATTCCGTCGGAAAAATCTAAAAATTTTTTTTTATAATGATGTTCCGACGGATTTTCCGTCGGAAGATATTGGCGCCAATTGGCGGCAATACTTTCCGACGGATTATCCGTCGGAATTTTTGTCGGAAATATATTGTCCGACGGATTATCCGTCGGAAATGTTCCCGCCGCTCAAGCGGTTGATTTTTCCGACGGATAGCCGTCGGTGATTCCGACGGATTAAATTCCGTCGGAAAAATCCGTCGGAAAAAAAATGTTTCCTTGTAGTGTAAAAGCAAGAACTATAAATTTAAGAACAAAACTTTATAGTGATAGCAATTGAAATCAATCTTTCCCTTAAATCAAAAAATAAATGTTTAGCCACTCATGGTGGCACACATGACTCGTTGAATTTTTGTGAGAATTTTCTAACTGTAGAGAAGGAGAAAAAGAACGTGTGTTTTAGAGGAGAGAGGCGGCATCTTGCTATCTTTTGGCACCTCTAGGGTTCTCCTTTTATAACAAAAGCTAACTCCTAAAATATGGTAATGATAACAATTCTAAAAGAGTTATTAAAAACCAAATTCTATTCTAAAAGGGAAAAATAACAAGAATAGGAAAATATTCCTAACTAAAATAAAAGACTTTGTTTTCTAAAAACTTTACTACAATATTCTCTTTCCTTGTTGTAATTAAGCACCCATAAATTCCTTTTCTTGATGAAAATTTCGCCCAGCCCGTTAGTTCACTGGTTGTACCCATAGCAGACAACAAAAAAATCTTCTGGTCAAACCCTTCACAAAATTTTGCTTTTTAATCCGTTTTTCTTCAAATCTCTACTTTCAACATTTAAAATACAAAACATAACCAAATCAATTAATTTCAGCCTAGAATTAACCAAATATTGAGGAAAATATTAACAGGAAATATATACAAATTGAACTCTATCAACCACTTGTTAAGTTTTTACCTCTTTTTCATAGGCACACCTCTGAACTTACAGAGTATCCAATTACCCAACCCAATCCACCAAGAAGACCAGGGTCTAACACCACTTGTTGATGAGTAGTATGAATCCACACGAAAAGGCACCAACTAGCCCAACAACCCGACCCAATCTATTAGGGTCCAACACCTCTTCTTGACGAGTAGTGCGAATAACACCAAGAGGCATCGACTAGCCCGACGATCTAAATTCTGATACCACCATTAGGCTGGTGCAAGGAAAAATACCTAGAGAGTCTATAACAATCACTAGTAATTAAGTTGAAGTCCAATTTAATCCTAAAAGTTTAAATTGATAGGTTTTCGACCTAACTTACTTATTAAGTACTTTGTGTCTCTCTCCGAAATTAATGTGGAGTTCTTTACACCAACAATAATTTTCCTAATAATACAGCCAAGTTCTTTTTATTATGTTTCTCCACTCAAGAAATAGTAATCCAAGTTTCTGGTCCTTGTTTTTGAGCAAACCTTTTTTTTGACAATGCTTATCCATTGACTAGTAAGCTTAAACTTGCAAATTGTTTAGTATAAGTAATGAAGAATGTAACTCATAGGCAACAAATTAATAGAGGAACACATTGTGGCTTAATAGTACTCCTAAAGAGCATCAGATCCTAGTTTCAATTTCATTAGTATAAAGACTGAATATATCATGCATTTTATGAGTTGTTCCATTTCAAATGATTCCATAAGGAAATTTGAAAAAACAAGGGTTATATATTTATATTTGAAAGGCAAAGATGGAGCTCAGAACATATAGATTCAAACACCCAATTCCAAATTAGCAGATGTGTATCAAAGTAGCTCCACGTTGTCGGTCGACGAAGAATTTCTAGTCTCACACAAGATCTATGAGACAAAGGCTAAAGAAACGTAGTTAAATAATTTAAATCAAAATTTAACTCTAAATTTATTAAGAAAAAAATTATTTGAACTAATTACCTAGGCTAATAGAAGAAGGAAGCATCTATGGCTACCAACAGTTTCAGCAGCAAAAGACATCGGCAACTGGCGACAGTGAATGATAGCTGTTGTGGCAAGTAGAAGCAATAACCACCAGCAAGCTAGGGTATCAACAGAAGATAATAGATAGTGGTATTGATACTCAAATTACGACTAAAGTTTAAAAAATTTTGGTTTGATGGTGGCGAGGTGATGCGGACTGAATTTCAGTCAAGACGTAAAAATTTTGACAAATTTTAGAAATTTCTCAGTCAGCACAAACTTCACATAAAAAATATGCGGTTGTTCTGCTTTTCCTTATTTTGTAAATATGAATTTCCTTTGTTTAAAATTTATTATCGCCTTTTCTTCTCCATCTTTTACTTCCCCTTCCCTTTTCTCTTTCTTCTCCCCCTTTCAAGTTTCAATGGTCCTTTTCGGGGTTTTACAATTCTATTTTGGTTTTAAATTTTTTTGCAATTTCCTCTTGGAATAAGATTGGTTTTGGATTTTATTAATAGAAAATTGGTATCTGGTTTTTGGTAATACCAAAATTTGCCTACAATGATATTTTGCCATCAACGTTTGATGGTAAAAATGCCTTACTGTTCGTATTGAGTGGTGGTGACAATTATTCAATAAGTAAATCAAATTCTTACTCTAAATATATTTTAAACTTATTTTTGTTATACATATATCCTATCATTTTTCTTTTGATTTGAGGGCTAACTAAACCTTTTTTTTTCTATATATAAATTCAATAGCAAATAGTTAAAAAAATATAAGTTTTAGCAACTCTCTTATGTTCCCCTTTTTTCATGGTATTAGAGGAATTAGAATTATAATGTATATATTTTTTTTCTCGTTATGACTTAAGAGAGTCTTGTGAGTACTGATACCTCAAAAGATAAATAACAACCAATCATACACTACCTCAATAAATCATGATGCCTCATCACCATATGTTTTTCATGCCTCTAGGTACAATACTAAAAATTGTCTTCTCAAAAAGGATAACTATCCCACTTAGTAATGTGCCATTACAAATGCACTTCAGGCTAAAAACAAGTTTGGTAGTGTGGACGGATTTGTGGGTGGTGATTTCTTAGATTTTCTCTTCATCCCACTCTTCATGATAGTGTAGCATATTTTGTGATGGTTAAGAGATGTAGAATGATTTTCACAAGTAACACTCCCTCGCATTTATCATTTGAAACAAAAATGATGAATACTTTGCAATAGGTTTTGACCGTTTAAGCATATTACACCAAGTTGGAAGGAATTTGGAATGAACTTAGTACATATTCATAGATTTCATTGTGTACTTGTGGATACGAAGGCATTTGGTATAGAAATAAAAGAAAAGATGCATCGATTTCTAATTGATTTGAATGAAAATACGAAACTATATGCTTTCAAGTCTACAATTAAGGGTGTGCAAAAAAACCGATTTAACCGGTTAATTGACTCATTACAAGAATTTTGAATATTTGCGAGGAATTCTTTGCCAGGACTTGTAAGTCCTCACCTAAAACTAATATTTGCGAGACAAACCACCTCGCAAATGAATTTTATTTAAAAATAAAATAATAAAATTATTATTTGCAAGTGATATAACCCTCACAAAAGCACTGATGGTCTCCGCTAGGTATGGCAAGAATGGGAAGTGGTTGGCGCAATTTTTATTTATTATTTGCGAGGGCTTATATCATTAGTTGCGAGAGGTACCGTGTCCCTCGCAATAAGAACTATTGTGCGAGGGCATATGAGCGAGTGTGATGCCCTCACAAAAAGTGGTCAACATTGACTTTATCTCCCATTATTTGCGAGGAATAACTTACACTCAAAAACATCCCTCCCAATAAATTTTCAATTAAAAATAAATAAATAAAATTATTAGTTGTGAGGGATCAAGCCCTCACAAAAGCACCGATGACTTTCGCCTTTTTATCTGTTATCTGTGAGGGTTTCTATCATTTTATGCTAGAGACATAGTCCTCGCAATAAGAATTATTTTGTGAGGGAATATGTGTGAGTGTTACGCCCTCACAAAAAAAGGTCAACATTGACTTTTTCTCCTATTATTTGTGAGGGAGTGTTTTCCCGCAAATGTATCACTCGCAAGAAAATTTGAATTAATAATAAATACATAAAATTATTATTTGCAAGGGTTGTAGCCACCGCAATAACATTTATGTCTCTCACAATTTATGGCATGAATGAAAATTTGCGGCAAGCCTTTTTTTTTTTTGGTTATAGGCGAGGGATAATGTCTTTATTCACGAGTGCAATTTACTCGCTAAATTAACTTGTTTGTGAGGGCTTATTTGTGAGTGTTAAGCCCTCACAAAAACAAACAATAATGGTTTTCAAAAAAAAAAAAAAAAACTTCTTTCCTTTGACAAGGCTTTAGCTATCCAACGAAAGGCTTATGTAAGTGAAAATATTCTCTTTTTAATTTCATTATTTGTTAAGTATATTTTAATTTTTAAAGTCATAGTCTTAGGAAAATATTATTACTGAAATTTAATATTTCTTCTCAAGTAATATGTATTTCTTTTTATTTTTATGTTGATTTCAAATGGAATATAATTTATCCCATAATAGCTTCTTATGTACGAGTTAGATCATTAACTTTTGAAACTTTTAATTACACTGTTTTGCTAAATTAAAGTTTTCAACTATAAAAATTATAGAAAATGTAAATAGTAAATTGCATCTAATTTGAATTTAAAAAAAAAACAGGTAAAAGAGTCAAAGAATTTTATCAATAACCAAAAAAAGTTTTTAAGTGCCAACTAAGATCTTGTATGATAAGGGTTACTTAAACTTAATTTAATAGTAAAGTGAGACACTTGCCTCAACTATTGTAATATATTTGAGTCTCTACCAAAAAAAAAAATGGTCTTTAATGACAAAAAGTATGACGACGAAAAAAGCTTTCATCACTAAATACCCCCATTAGTGACAAAAAAAGGTTGTCATAACTAATTTTGCATCTACTCCCCAACTTTAGTGATAAGTCATTGGAAATCGTCACTATTTCATTACTAAAGAGTATGAGAAAAATCTCCTGCCAATTGAACCCAAATTGGTGATAAAAAATAGTGACGAGAAACAATCACGTCACTAAAATCATAAAGTTTATTCATTTGTGACGAAATTATTGTCGTCAATAATTTAGATGCCTTATAATGACGATTTTTGTCATTATCAATTACTTATTATATATATAACTTATACTATTTATATATAATTCTGAATTAAATATTTAATTATATGGATATATGTAAAATATCATTAATTCAAATACAGAAAATTTTTTCTATTACTGTATTATAAAATTGAATTTCTTTAGTTTAAAAAAATTTAAATTGAGAAAATAGTCACAATAAAAATAAAAATAGTTATAAGACAAAAACATTAACTCAAATATTGAGTGACAAAAACTTATTATTACTATCTATTATGACTTTCTTTCTAATACTAAACCACATCTTAAACTTAATACAAAACACATTTTCCACAAAAACTCATCTTTCCCATTTGAAAACCGAACCATTCTAGCCCCACCGCCCACCTTGTCATCCTTTTTTACCCAAAGCCCTCTCTCACCCCCTTCTCATCCTCTCTGCTTGGCCAACAACTTCTCTCCCAATCCCCCACTTTTGTCACATAGAACCCTCTCCCGTTGCCTCTCTCCACTGCTCGCAGGCCTCACTCTTGGCCAAGCTTCCGTCGTTGCTCCCTCCGTTATATCTTTGTTTGGCGTAGCTTTCATTCTCGCTCTCTCACCTCTCTCTGCCGCTCAAATCTCTATTCAGCTGGTAGCGCCTTCACAGATGTAGGCGTACTCAAGTGTGGGAAAGGCAAGGTTTGGCTCAACCTGATGAAGATAAGGGGATCGCCAACGGCCATAATGGAGAGAATGACGTACAAGCTGTGCATGATCAAGTGCCTATACCCACAAGTCGCTCTAACGACCTTTTACGTGACATGAGTGGTCCAATGACGAGGTCACGTACAAGGAAAATGCAAGGAGCTTTGGCTCAACTCATATGTGAAGTACATGCCAAGGAGGAGAAGCTTCTTCAACATGACCGAGTCGTTAATGTACTAAGTGTTGTGGACAATCTATAATTTCGGTCATGTAATCATTTATTTTATTTTATTTTATTTTGGTCTAGTAGTTATTTCTTTTTATGTGTTGGAATAGGATTTATTTATTAAGTCAGTCCTAGTTGGGTTAGGATTTAATTATTTATTTAGTGAGAGGGCTGAATTTGTCAATTAAAGGCAAGCAATCCAAACCCTAGTGGTCTTTGAATTAGCTTGGCCACACTTGTATCTTATTTAAAGGCTATTCAGCCGCCACTTTGAATACAACTTAAGAAAATTACAAACCTGAGAGCCTTACGTGCTTTTTCTTCCAGTTCTAAGAAAGAACTTGTTTGGGTCTATTCGGGAGAGTCGATTAGATTCAATTCAAAAGCTGAATCCTTGAGTTTCTTTCTCTCAAGGTTTTGTGCGTACTTCTTGGTTCCGTTGGGTAGCTTCAAATCGTTGGGGTTTTGGGGTATTGCTCGCGGGGTTATAGAGGGCTATAGGCAGGGTTCAACCCACAGGTTAGGGTTGGGTGTTGCCTCAAAGAAAGCAGTCCAACAAGAAGGACGGTTCGGGAACCTACAACTCTGGTAAGATTTGGGTTTTACTCCTATTGGGGTAAGGTTCGTATCAATTTGGTATCAGAGCTTGCCTTTGGGTTGCTCTTCTTTGTTGTTCATATCCCTTGTTCTATATTTTTCGAGTGTTCTTGTTATTCTTTGTCCTACCTGTGCATAAACCTTCTTTTCTTCAATCGTGTTCATACGTTTTGTTGTTATTCTTACTCGACCTATGCTCCAAAAAAAAAAAATTGAATCTTGTGACTGCTGTTATTGTTATTCTGTTGGGATAAAAAAAAACGCAGAGAAAAAAAAAAAAAAAAGAACAGAATCATTGGAAATTTGTCTCAGCTAAGAATTCCCAAAATCTCATTGCCTGGTAAACTTGCAAGAATTGTTTCTTCCTATTGGATTGGAGATTTGAGTTGAAATTTTACAGGGAATCAAAACACATTCTGAAGAATATTTGAGAATTTTTCTGGAATTTTTGGAATTTTTCTCGATTTTTTGAGCCTTGATTTCCATGATTACTGAGAATTCCCGAAATCTCACTGCCTGATAAACTTGCAAGAATTGTTTATGCCTATTGAATTGGATATTTGAGCTGAAATTTTTCAGGGAATCACAAAACATGCTGAAGAATATTTGAGAATTTTTCTGGAATTTTTGGAATTTTTATCGATTTTTTGAGCCTTAATTTCCGTGATTACTGAGAATTCCCGAAATCTCACTGCCTGGTAAACTTGCAAGAATTGTTTCTGCCTATTGGATTGGATATTTGAGCTGAAATTTTGCAGAGTATCAAAACACATGCTGAAGAATCTTTGAGAATTTTTATGGAATTTTTTAGGATTTCGTTTTGAAATTCTTCGTTCATCATATTTCTGCAATTTGTGCAAAATCAGTGTCCTTGTTTTCTTCCGAATCTTATTGTTTCTTTTTGTGTGCCTATCATTCTTTGACCTCTAAATTTCTTGTTTGCTTTGAATTGAGTTTAATTGCTTAACCTGGGGGGACTTTTGAGCTTGTCTTGATTAGAACTTCAGGAAAAGTGCGGAGTGGAGTGAACTACTCATCAACCCTACTACTAAAATCTGAGTGTAGCCTTTATTGGTGTGTGAATTACTCGGGTTACTGGTTAGGGGAAGTGAGGTAGGCTGTTTTTGGAACTAATAACTGTGCAGGTTTTAAGTTCTTTCAAATGGCGACAAATCCGGGCCAAAAGAGACAAGAGGAGATTACAGTTGATGACACCTTGAAGGCGTTACTCCTGTCGATTCGACAAATCAACACCGATTGGATCATCTTGAGTTATCCGTGGCGTCCTATCAAGCGTCCCTCAATAAAGATATTGGTTCTACAGCCAAGACCCGATGTCGGGGCCAGTCTTGGCCGAGTTGTTATCAAGGGAAAAAGAAGAAAACTAGAAAAATGGAGTCTTCAAGTTCGGAAAATACCGGTGAGGAGGAAACCAGCCCTTCGGTCAGATCCTTCAAGTTCAAGTGAAGATGATGATCACAATACTAGAAGAAAAAGAAGGGGCAAAGATGGTTTCAAGACAACAATCTTGCCGGTATAAAATCAAGATACAGAATTCCATGGCAAGAATGATCCGAAGCATACATGGTGGGAGGAGAAAGTTGTGAGAATATTTGACATCCATGAATATTCCGGTAAGAAGAAGGTTAAACTAGCGGTGGTAGAGTTTTACGGACATGCCTCAACATGGTGGAGAAAATCATCGTGCAAGGCAAGAGGAGATGAAGAGACCAGTGTCTTCTTGGGTTTCTCTCAAGAAACTCATGAGAAAGAGATATGTCCCACCTCATCACAAGAGAGATCTGCTTCAAAAGCTCCAAAGCTTATCTCAAGGGAGCAAATCGGTAGATGAATATTACAATGAGATGGAGCAAGCCATGATGAGAGCAAATGTGGAAGAAGACGAAGAGACCATTATGGCCAGATTCATGAATGGGCTTAACCGAAGTATAGCTCATCTAGTGGAGTTGCATCACTACAACGACCTTAATGAATTGCTGCAAATGGCGTTGAAGGTAGAAAAGCAACTCAGGAAAACCCCTCAAACTATGAGGAATACACCACCACTACCTCCATGGCAACGCAACACCAACAATAATCGGCGATTTGGCAGTTCCAATTCAGCAAATCCGACTAGTGGTCCATGGAAAGGAGCCTCGAGTTTCAATGGTGGAGATGGGAAGAAGTTTACACCACAAACTTCTTCAAAGGTAACTAGCTCCAACACTTCATCTAGTTCAGCTTCTAATAAGTCTAGTGCTTCTGTTCAATGTTTTAGGTGCCTTGGCCGAGGACATGTAGCTTCTCAATGCCCTAATTCTCGAGCTATGGTGGCATTGGATGATGGAACATACAAGAGTGAAAGTGAAGGAGATGATGAATCGTATGCTGACATGCCACTTCTTATTGAAGAAGATGACGAAGAATGTGAACCACAACCTCAAGAAACTGAATGTTTGGTCACATTGAGAGCATTGAGTGCTCAACCCATTGAGGGAGATTCTGAAATCCAACGCAATAATATTTTCCATTCTAAGTGTTACATTAAGGATACGTGTTGTATGCTTATTATTGATGGTGGATCTTGCACTAATTTAGCTTCTACTTATCTTGTAGATAAGTTAAAGTTGAGACTACTCTTCATCCCCCGGCCCTACAATTGCAATGGATGAACGATGGTGGCGAGACCCGTGTCACTAGGCAGGTAATGGTAACTTTTAGAATTGGCAATTTATCTGATCAAGTGCTTTGTGATGTGGTTCCAATGCAGGCTAGTCATATACTTTTGGGTCGTCCGTGGAGTATGGTATCATGCCAATCATGATGGAAGGTCCAACAAGTATCACGTAACCAAAAATGGTAAGAGTTACACTCTAGCGCCTTTACCCCCAACCGACATTGGTGAATTCCAAAGACAACATCGGGTCAAGCATTCAGAATGGGTACAAAAGGTAAAAAAAGTTGAAGGCATCAAGACTAACACTCAATCCGAAGATATCAAGGAGGTCGAACCTCACAAAACTAGCTCGGATAGGTCTACTTCAACTACAAGTGGTAAGGCTGTTGTGAAATGTGAAATAGGAAAGCCTTCCAAAGAAAGGGTAAAAGGTAGTTTTTATGCCTCAATGCAAGATGTAGATAGAGCTTTAAATGCACATTGTGACTTTGTTTTGATTATGTTTCAAGAAGCTTTATTTACTACTGATGAACTACCTAGCGACTTGTCTTTGCAAGTCAAATATGTTTTGCAGGAATTTGAGGACGTGTTTCCGGACGATCTTCCTAAAGGGTTACCACCTTTGAGGGGGATTGAACACCAGATTGACCTCATTCCTGGAGCTGTGATTCCCAACCGGCCAGCTTATAGAGCAAATCCTGAGGAAACGAAGGAGCTACAAAAAGCGAGTTGAGGAGTTGCTTGAGAAAGGTCATGTGCGAGAGAGCTTGAGCCCGTGTGCAGTTCCGGTTATTCTTATTCCCAAAAAGGAAGGTACGTGGAGAATGTGTATTGATTGTAGGGCAGTTAATAAAATTACAATCAAGTATAGACATCCCATTCCACGCCTAGATGATATGCTTGAGGAATTGCATGGTTCGAAAATTTACACTAAAATTGACCTTAAGAGTGGATATCATCAGATTAGGATTAAAGAAGGTGACGAATGGAAGACTGCCTTTAAGACTAAGTTTGGCTTGTATGAATGGTTGGTCATGCCCTTTGGATTAACTAATGCACCTAGCACATTCATGCGTTTGATGAATCATGTACTTAGGCCCTTTATAGGCAAATTCGTTGTTGTATACTTTGATGATATTCTGATTTATAGCAAGAACTTGGATGAACATGTTGTGCACATTAAATCTGTTCTAAGTGTCTTGCGTGCTAATCATTTGTATGCCAACCTGAAAAAGTGTACCTTTTGTGTGGAAAGTGTTGTTTTTCTTGGTTTTGTGGTTAGTTCAAAAAGTATACAGGTTGACAAAGCAAAAGTTGAGGCAATCACCTCCTGGCCGAGACCAACAACTGTGCATGAGGTGAGATCTTTTCATGGGCTTGCTTCTTTCTATAGGAGGTTTGTTACAGATTTTTCTTCAAAAGCTGCTCCACTTAATGAACTTGTTAAGAAAAATGTTAAATTTGAGTGGGGTAATGAGCAAGAAAAAGCGTTTAATCAATTGAAAAGAGATCTTACTACTGCTCCGGTTTTAGCTCTACCTGATTTTAACACTACTTTTGAGCTTGAATGTGATGCTTCGTGCAGTATAGGTGCGCTTTGAAGCAAGGGCGCCCACTAGCTTACTTTTCGAAAAATTGAGTGGTGCTGCTCTTAACTATGCAACTTACGATAAGGAGCTCTATGCGATTATTCGGGCTTTGGAGACATGGCAACACTACTTGATGCCCAAGGAGTTTGTCATACATTCGAATCATGAATCTTTGAAGTACTGCATGGACAAGGTAAGTTGAACAAGAGGCATGCTAAGTGGAGTTCATTCCCGAGACATTCCGTCGTAATTAAATACAAGCGAGGTAAGGAGAATGTTGTAGCCGATGCACTCTCGCAAGGTCCTGTTCTCTTAAGTTCTTTAAACACTAAGCTTTTAGTATTTGTGTACATTAAAGATTTATATGTTAATTATATTGATTTCTCTAGTGTTTATGCAACTCTCTTGAACAAGGAGCCTTTAATAAGTTTTATAGGCACAATGGGTTCTTGTTAGTGAAAATAAATTGTGTGTACCTAGTTGTTCACTTAGGGAGTTGCTTGTTCGAGAGTCTGATTCTGGAGGTCTCATGGGTCACTTTGGCGTTTTGAAAACGTATGATATTTTAATTGAACATTTTTACTGGCCCAACATGAAAAGAGATGTAGAAAAGCTATGTAAGTCGTGCATTGAGTGTCGTATGGCTAAGAGTACATCTCAACCTCATGGTTTATATACTCCCTTACCTGTTCCTTATGCCCCTTGGACTGACCTTTCGATGGACTTTGTGCTAGGATTGCCGAGGTCACAAAAGGGTAAGGATTCAGTTTTTGTAGTTGTGGACCGTTTTTCTAAAATGGCTCATTTTATTCCTTGCAGGAAATCCGACGATGCAAAGCATGTTGCTGACTTATTCTTTCGAGAAGTGGTTCGGTTGCATGGAGTGCCACGAACCATCGTGTCGGATCGCGATGTCAAGTTCCTGAGCTACTTTTGGAAGATGCTTTGGGCTAAGTTGGGTACCAAGTTCGTTTCTCCACAACGGGTCATCCTCAAACGGATGGTCAGACTGAGGTAACGAATCGAACTCTTGGTACTTTATTGCGTGCATTGATCAAGAAGAATCTTAAAGGGTGGGAAGACTGCATTCCCATAGCTGAATTTGCATATAATCGTACTGTTCATTCTACTACAGGTTATTCACCTTTTGAGATTACTTATGGTTTTAATCCATTAACCCCTCTTGATCTAGTGCCATTGCCTAGCAATGAGCAAGTTAATTTAGATGGTGCAGCAAAAGCAAAATATGTTCGTGACTTGCATGAGAAGGTGCATCTTCAGATTGTCAAGCGTAATGAACATTATGCTCGTATGGCCAATCGCGGGAGGAGGCAAATTACGTTCGAACCCGGTGACTGGGTTTGGGTGCACATGCGCGAGAACGGTTTCGGCTCAACGAAGACAAAGTTGCATCCTCGTCGAGATGGACCATTCCAAGTGGTGGCACGCATAGGCGACAATGCCTATAAACTAGACTTACCCGGCGATTATAGCGTTAGCGCAACTTTCAACGTCGATCCGTCCCTTTCACGATTGATTTAGACTCGAGGACGAGTCCTCTTCGGAGGGAGGGACCGATGAAGATAAGGGATCGCCAACGCCATAATGGAGAGAATGACGCATGTCGCGGTATGATCAAGTGCCTATACCCACAAGTCGCTCTAACGACCTTTTACGTGACATGAGTGGTCCAATGACGAGGTCACGTACAAGGAAAATGCAAGGAGCTTTGGCTCAACTCATATGTGAAGTACATGCCAAGGAGGAGAAGCTTCTTCAACATGACCGAGTCGTTAATGTACTAAGTGTTGTGGACAATCTATAATTTCGGTCATGTAATCATTTATTTTATTTTATTTTATTTTGGTCTAGTAGTTATTTCTTTTTATGTGTTGGAATAGGATTTATTTATTAAGTCAGTCCTAGTTGGGTTAGGATTTAATTATTTATTTAGTGAGAGGGCTGAATTTGTCAATTAAAGGCAAGCAATCCAAACCCTAGTGGTCTTTGAATTAGCTTGGCCACACTTGTATCTTATTTAAAGGCTATTCATCCGCCACTTTGAATACAACTTAAGAAAATTACAAACCTGAGAGCCTTACGTGCTTTTTCTTCCAGTTCTAAGAAAGAACTTGTTTGGGTCTATTCGGGAGAGTCGATTAGATTCAATTCAAAAGCTGAATCCTTGAGTTTCTTTCTTTCAAGGTTTTGTGCGTACTTCTTGGTTCCGTTGGGTAGCTTCAAATCGTTGGGGTTTTGGGGTATTGCTCGCGGGGTTATAGAGGGCTATAGGCAGGGTTCAACCCACAGGTTAGGGTTGGGTGTTGCCTCAAAGAAAGCAGTCCAACAAGAAGGACGGTTCGGGAACCTACAACTCTGGTAAAATTTGGGTTTTACTCCTATTGGGGTAAGGTTCGTATCACAACCTCAATGAAGTTAGCAAAATCTCCATGCCCAACTCTAGTTAAGCAATCCCCCAATTGGTTATGTTTGTTGTATGTTTGTTGTCTTTGTTTAGGAATTATTAGGATTTCTATGTGTGCTCGCAGGATTAACATTTTTTTCCCCCAAAACAACTGATTTTTTGTGAGTAATCTAGCTTTTGGAATATTAGGTTAGCTATTACACAAATCTGAGACAGTAACAAACAATGGTTATTCACAAGCATACTACTTATTGCTCGATTTTTTATGAAGTCCGCATATGGGAGCGTGTTATAAACATAATACTATAGTTTAAGAGATTCATATTATAACCCAATGTTTATTTCTTTAAGTTTTTATTCTTTTAAGACACAAAAAATTTTGTCCATAGGAGCTGGAAATATTTTTTAATATTTGGCTAAAAAATATCGCTTTTTCAATTTCTTATAACAGCTAAAACCTCTTTTCATCTTGAAATGATCCAAAAACCTTAGACCCCAACTATTAAATATTTTTTTAAAAAAGGTTGAATAAAAAGGTTGAAATGATCTGGAATTGGTTAACTGATTTTTGGTTTGGTCCCAGTCGAAAACCGTTGATTAACCAATTTATCAATTAGGTTTTCGGTTTTGACTTTTTGTCAACCGGTTAAATCGGTTAATCAATACTATTCATTAACCACTTAATCAGTTAACTGATTAAACCAATTGACTAATTAGTTAATTAATCGGTTAACAGTTAATTAACTTATATGCTATTTTACATAATAATATTAATATTTTATACAATAATTTTAATATGATATAAATAATAGTTTATAGGATACAATAATGTTAATATGATATTAATAATGTCAAAAATTACTAAGAAAGTAAAATTTATAACACAAACTAGAATATTATTTAGAACCTAATATATTTGAAAATAATTAGATGATAACAAAATTTTCAATGATTGGCATTCCTTATTTCTGTTCAACAACGTACGAATAGTGCCTTGAGTTGGATTAAGGAATCGTTGAATTCTTACCTTGGAATAGGAAAAAAATAGGCCCAAATATTGTCTATAGTCTAATACTAATAGTTTTTAAAACTTTTAACTTTTAATATAGTTTTAAAGACTTTTAACTCTTAATATAAACTATAGTGTTATAAATGTGAAGTGTGAAAGACATGTCCTACAAGAGTCATTATTTGTTTGCTTACCACAATTTATCATTAGTGTATTGCACATTAGTGACGAATTAGTTATTGTTTTAAATTTAATTAGTATGTGAATATAATTATATACCTATATAAGTGAATTATGAATATGAATTTTGAATATTTAAATATAGGTCTAATTTTATGAATAATAATAATAATAATATAAACTATACTTGTAAAGGATTTATAGAAACACATAACATCAATTATTTTTGAAAAATAATTAATCATATTTATATAAAATGTTGTGCAACTTGTGTTCTATTTTTAATTTATGTAAATTAATATTTGTTACTTGTTAGTTGCTAGAGGTATAATTAAAAGTAACATTGATTTTTTAGTTAAAAATAGAATAAAACTTTAAGTTGGGAGAGAAAATAGTATTAATAATAATTTTGGGGGCTCTTTTTTGGGCGTTGCAGCAATTTTGGGGCTGTAGTGCAATTGCAATTTTTTGGGGCTTTTTAAAGGTTTTTTCGGGCTTCTTTCTGGTCCTGTTTTTTGGACTGCAATATGTAGTTTTTTCAGGCCGTTATTTTCTTAAAAGATCTTGCCGGTTGGATTTGATTATAATTTTAATTGGACTGCACATTTAATTTTTGGGCTGAACCCATTTTGGTCCAAACCGGTTAAAAACCAAATTGTTTAAAGACCGAACTGATAAACCGAGTCCCTAATTGGTTTGGTTTGGGTTAGCTCATTTAGGAAGTTGAAATTTGAAAACCGATTAATCGAACTGTGAATACCCTTATTTGCAATATAGATCCACTGCCTTCATTAAGCTTGTGCAACTGGCTAGTCGAACCGGTCAACCAACTGGACTAGTTTACAACCGGTCTAGTTGGTTGAAAACTAGTTAATGTGTACTAGTTAACTGGCCAATTCATGATTTATGATTTTGTATTATTGGTTTAATTGATTAACTAGTATTGTTTATGTATTGATTAATTGGTTAAACCAGTTAAACGGTAAAACGTAAATACATCGGTTAACTAGTTAACCAGTTAACTTTTTTTTTTTTTTTTCAGATATCTAATTTATAATCTAATATGAATTAAAATTTTAAAATTTATCTAATATGTATATACAACTAATACTAATATGAATAACCAATAGTAACATGAATATATAACTAATACTAATATCAACTAATGTACAGATAATAGTTTAATACTAACATCATATTAGATTATCTAATATGAATATATAACGAATACTAATATTTAAATTGTTGATACTCAATACTTATATAGTATTGAAAGTTTAAAATTTATTATTTAATATGTTTCACAAATTATAATATAATCACTTGTACTTATAGCATTATTTAATACTAACACATAATTTAATGTTATGTACTTACTTTTTAGTTACTTGTATATAATATTGAAATTTAAAAATTTTATGAACGCAAATTGCAAAGCATGATTTACATTTAACTCATATGCTATCTTATATAGGTTATACAGCTGTGCTAATTAATTACTTATATTGAAATATATAAGAATATTTTTTTAAAAATAAAAAGTTGCTATGAATATCAATTTAACTCATATAGTATTTAAATCAAATATATTGGAATAATGAATTACAATTACATGGCATTGTGTAAAATGAATCAATTACACTAATCAATATATGAATGATAAATTGTGATAAAATATAGTATTGTTGTTGTAGTTATTCACATTTAAAATTTATTATGGATTGAGTTATAAAACTATAGCATACCACTGTACACACATTAAAATCTTGTAAACATATAAAAATTATTTAAATTTGTTAAAGATATTATAATCACTTAAAAAATTTTAAACATATGAAAATCTTTTAAAAAATATAAAAATATTTTAGGCATATTATAACGTATGTTTCATATTAAAATGCATAAAAATCGCTTAATATTAAAAAAGGATAATTTAATTTTTTGGTTGCAAAATAATATTAACTTCTTTTATTATTGTGAATTTAAGGTGATGAATCAATTATAATAGTGATTTTTTTTTTGTGGATTTGGGTTTTTTTTTTTGGTGCAAATCTGGGCTTTTTTTTAAAAATAAATTTATTACAGCTCTTCTTTTTCGTTTTGAAAATGGGCCACCTGGAGGTTTAGAGTTTAGTATGATTTTTTTGCATATTTGGGTTTTTTTTTTTTTTTCAAATTTGGGCTGATCCTATAATTGCTTAGGACTTTTTTGACTGATTTTTGAACATTTGGTGGCGGTACATAGTACATATGCATGGAGTTCAAGGGGCATAACTAGCAGGATCGGGCTCAACTAACAGTGTATCTACTTTGGATGTTATAGAAATCTAGAAATATTTAGATATTTCAAAATGAGTGGTGAGACGAGAAGTTAGTAGTGGATCTCGTAATATTTGAATGGATAGAATTTCAAACTGCTATTGATATTAGAATGTGCAATGGCACATAAATTTTGGATTAAGCAGTTAGCATAGTAATGTTGGGACTTAGACTCATATGGAGTCCTAAGGTGATCATTGCCATTTACCAATATTGTAAATGAATTTTTTTACTAAGTTAATACAATTATTAAAATATATTAAAATATCTTGAACTTAAGCGTTTGTAATCGTTTTGACTGACTTTTCAATTATAACAACACGGCACCTGAACTTTAAAATGTGTAATAATAATGTCCTACTGCTGGAAAAAAGGTGCAAAAGCCCTCCTTAAAGACAAAAATGACAAAAAATTTGATATAGTTTAATTTTTTAATTAACTTTTTAAAAGAAAAAATTTAATTAAATTATGTAAAATTTTGTTAAAAATTTTAATGCAAAAATACAAAAAATTATTATATGATACTTTGTTTTTTAACCTCAAATTTTTTTTTATAGATACTTTGTTTTTTAACCTAAATTTTTTTGGTCATTTTTGTCATTTTTTGTCTCTAAATTTTATTAAATTTTCATCTTTAAATTTTATTTTTTAGTTTAAAAAAAATTATGATATAGTGTAAATAAGTTTATTCAATTTTTGTCTTTAAATTTTATCTTTTTTAATCTTTTTAAAAATTTATTTTAGAATTTTAAACTATATGCTTTATATTGAAAGGTTTTTAAATTTTTTTCCAGTAAGAGGATATTATTGTTACACAATTTAAAATTCAGATGTCATGTTGTTACAATTGAAAGGTCGGCCAAAACGGTTACAAGTGTTTAAGTTCGGAACATTTTAATATATTATCAAAAAAAAAAAGAAAAGACTTTTAGTTGTTTGGGTTTTATTATTTAATAATTACAGATTAGACTTTTTATCATTTTTCAACTGTATACAATTAAAGTGTAATCCTTACCCAACCGAAAAAAAGGTGGGGAAGGGAAAAAACGAAGGCCGGCAGGCTGTGCAAACAAAGCAAAATACTGTGCGTGCGGGCGATTTAAGGTGCGATCCACGGTGCGAAATTTTACTGTTCCATGAACAGTATTTACTGTTCATGGAACAGTAAAATTTTTTAAATTTTAACGTTTATGAACAGTGTTTTACTGTTCATGATTTTTTTTTTTGGGTGCTGCTGCGGTCTCTGCAACTTGGATTCACATCACGACTTGCGGTGAGAGTTAGAGATTTAGTTTTAGTTTCTTTCATCATAGGCCATTAGCTGTGGGCCCATTGAGATGCGTCGTATCAATTTTGTATAGTATTAGTGTCCCGATATAACCGGGCTTTTGTATTTTTGTACTTGTGGGTAGTTCCTAGGTTGTCCAAATCCTCAACCCTTCCCGTCTTGTGCGGGTTTAAATTCGGTTGAACTTAGGTCGTCTAGGTTGTCACCCCTTCCCGTCTAGTGCGGGTTTGCTTCCCGTCTCGTGCGGGTTTACATTGTTTTTCTTTTTTTTGCCCTTTTGAGGGCCTTTGTTTTCGTGGGTTATAGCGCTGTCTTCAGTTGCGACGCCACGAAACTCTAAGTCCTTGTGGCTCTGTACATTGGCCTTTGTGCCACTTTATTAATCTACTATCGTTTCAGAAAAAAAAAACTGTATACAATTTGGGCGGATCTAATTAAAAATTACAAATTGAACTTTTTTTCATTAATTGGGCTGTATAAAAATTGGGCTTTTGGTTCCAGTTTCAACAGATTAAATAGGCTAAAAACTAGAACCGTTTTTAATTGGGACCACTTAATTGGTAGATTATTCGATCCGATTCTGATTTTGGATATTTTATGTGTAAAAATTGATTAACTGGTCTGATTTTTATCGATTAATCGGTCAATGCAAGGGTGCTAGCCTTCATTATATCATGCATGTGCACTTGTGGCGCTAGAAGAGGCGCAACAATAAGTAATAGCATCACGAGTACCTTCTGTAGAAGCAGTAGAGTTATTTACTAACAATGTTACGAGAATCGATAATAACTCTAATACTGCTAGGACCCGCGATATCTCCAAATTATTTGGTGAATATATATATATATATATATATTTTAGTACTGTCTCCCACATGTGGCTTATATTTCTTCCCAAACTCCCTCATTGGCAATGCGCTCAAAAGCCACACCTAAGGCTATAGATCATTGTCTAAACTCCAAGCGTAATCATGAAGCGGGGCTAATCCTCTTGGCTGAAGTAAACCATTCCTAGTCCCTCCAACATGTTAGTAGCTCATTTCATACTAGAGAAGCCTATGTATGAACAAGGATTAATTTTACTTCTCCACCTAGCTAATCTAGGTTGGGGGTAGGTCCAAGGGGAGAAGTTATAGACACTTTTCCATACTTTGTATATTGAGCACTTCATTTAATTTCCTTTGCGGTTTTGGGCTTTGGTAGTATTTATCATACACTGTTGGGTCCTGAGACGCTTGAATGATCTTTCTCATTCTTCGGTTATGTATGAAAAGATAGAAATAAAATGACCACAATTTTAGGTATTCACTTAATCGTGTTAGGTCTAGGTGCCTTTCTTCTGGTATTCAAGGTTCTATATTTTGGAGGTGTGTATGATACTTGGGTTTCGGGAGGGGGGGTGTAAGAAAAATTACCAACTTGACCTTTAGCCTGGGTATCCTATTTGGGTATTTACTAAAATTGCCATTTGGAGGGGAGGGGTGAATTGTTAGTGTGGACGATTTAGAAAATACAATTGGAGGGCATGTATGGTTAGGTTCCATATGTATACTGAGGGGGAATCTGGCATATTTTAACCAAATCCTTCACGTAGGCTCGGCGTGCACTTGTATGGTACCTAAGGCTATGGATCATTGTCCAAACCCCAAGTGTGATCTAGGAGCAGGACTAATCCTCTTAGTTGAAATAAACCATTCTTAGTCCCTCCAACATGTTAGTCGCAAAAACTGGGTGACCTGCTTCAAAAACTAAGGGACTTGCCTGACGTAAGACTCGAACTCGCATTGCGGGTGTGGAATCCTCCAAGTCAAACCACTCACCCTAGCCCTAGGGGGCCATTTGGTGAATACTAGAAAGGTGAAAAAAAAAAAAAAGCTACAGATATCAATGAAGATTATCTTGAGTTACAAGGTTATCCAGGGTGATGACTAAGGGCAAAAGTCAACTATGTCCATCAAACCGGAACCGAATCTTCGGCGGTTCAACTTAGTTGTTTCGCCAACAAACATGGGATTTTGGCCCAATTTTCTTCCATTTTGTTAGCAGTAGTAGAACGTAAGTATACGCATATATTTGGAGTGGACCAAGGTTCGAAGCCAATTACCCATAAAATTATGGGGAAAATGTAATTTGACAGCAACATAGTTAATAAATTATGTTCCCAACACCCTCTTATCTAGAAAGAATTTTATTAGCTTTTATTTTCTCGAAAGCTAATTATTCTTATCTTCATGTGTTAGAAGTCTTTTCTATGCTGAGGTCATTTCTCAATTAAGAGATGAATTCCAAGACCACAACATAGCTTGCATTTTTGTCGAAAATCCTTCTGGTCAAAAGTGGTATAGGGTATATAATTTAGCTACATGCAAAATTTTGACTTTTAAGAAAATTTAATGTTTTACTAAGCATTTTTCCTTTTCAAGATATAACTCCATATTTTTCTCTAGATCAAGCTCATCAACTAACATTCTATACCTTTATCTATTTTTGACCATGAACCTCTTGTATAACCAGCAAACTTTCCCTCATAAAAGAAGTTACCATTTTATTTTCATGATTACCATGTTGATTTTTTAGGAAACAATAATTCTTCTCCCACATCTTCTAACAATGCTTCCTCGTATACATCTTTATCTAATTTTCTCTCATAGCCAAAATTGATTTCACCCCTAACTCTTTTGTGGTACTAGAATCTGTCTTTTATCCCCCTATAGATTTGGATGAAACTATTTGTGGATGTTTTATATTCAAACTGACAGAATTCTATTTTTTCTTCTTTTTTTTTCAACTTTGTTAATTACCTTAAACGTATACTCGTTTCTAGATATAAAAAATCTATGATGGGAAAAAAATTCTGGATAAGACAGAAAACCAAAGGAAGAAAATGATAATTTTTGCATTGTATTTTGGAAAAATACGGTCAGATTTGATTTTTTTGTTTTTGTTTTTGTTTTTGTTTGGTAGTTTATTAATTGCTGTTTTAACTTCAGTTCATTTGTGATCATTAATTTATCCCATTGTCATAAAGCCTTGGCAATAACTGTTGGTACCTTTTCAATAAATGAAGATAGCCATCAAAGCGGTAACAGTAACTGCAGCCAATAGAAACTCAACATCAGCTGAAAATTGAACCTTCAGTTAGTCCATTAGTCATAAATCTTTAACTTTGGCTAAAACATTTAGCAATTCTACTTTTAACATCTGCTCCTTCCGTTTTGGGAAAAAGTCTCCTCACATATAATATATTACGCTCACACTTTTGAAATTAAAAAAAAATCGGGATAATTTAGAGGTTAAATTTCGGTGAAAAATGATCATAAATTTTATTATTCTATATTTCTTTAATTGTAATTTTAATTAAACATACAATAATAATTTATAAAATTGGTCATTGAATTATGCATAAATTGATACAAAATATAATCTTTTTGTTATTAAAATTATTTTACAAATTTCCATTAAATTATAAAATTTATAAAAATTCACTTAATTTTTCTTTCCACTAACAACTCAAAATCTAGTGGAAGATTAATTTCATATACTTCTATTAAAATATAAATGTTCTTTATGATATGTAATATCCTCATCAAACAAAACATATTTTCATTTTCACCCCTATAAACCATTTAGTCACGTGAATACTACACATCTCCAGATTCTATAAATTCCAACCATACCAACAAAATCAAAAGCCATACGTAACCCCCTCCTCTCCTTGCTCACATTTTCATATTCAAACCAAAATCCCCCTAAGAAAAAGAGAAAAAACATCATGGCAATCCACTCCCGCCCTTTTCTTCTCATAATTCTTTTATCGTTCTTGATTTCCTTTTCACTTTTCAACGTGTCCATGGCTGTTGATATAGATGATGATGATCTAGCCCCCTCGGAGGGTTACATTGCGTTAGATGCGAACGATCCAGCGGCGATTGCAGCTTCGCAGTTCGCTGTTGACGAATATAACAAGGAGAGTAAGGAAACGATCAAGTTTGATAATGTGTTCAGGGCTGCTGGGCAAAAATTTGGAGGGAACAAATATGAATTTGCTCTGGTCATTGCTGGAGAGGAAAATAGTATTGCCTACAAGTATTCAGCAATTGTTCTGGACAAAGATGGTGGGAGGAAACTCCTGGCATTCAGGAGATTCACCACTCTTTAGAGAATGATGATCATTTGGGAGGATGTGTTGGTTAATTAAAACTAATATACAAATTTAATAGACATGTTGATTGGACTATTATTGGGCTTATATGAAATAATATGTATGCTGATTGTTCGGACTTTTATATAATTCAGATCATGCATGTTTTTGCTAGTACTCATGAACATGTTATTGGAATAAATTGATAGCATAAAAGTGTGCTTTAAATATATATATATATAGAATTACTTGGAGAAATTTCATTGGACATTTGATGCTATAAAATTTTATAGCTATTAATTTTTTGTTCACATCAAGATTATTTTAAACAGATTAATATGAAAAAAAATTGTAATTTAAATACAAAATAGGTGCATAGACCATACCTTATAGGATTAATTTGTTTGTGTAGTAATTCAATATTTAAATTTATCTCATCTCACTTGAAATTAAATACTGTCAAAATCAACTCTCTCGAAAGAAATACATCTTCATCTAAATAAGTAAATATTCAATAGAATTGTCCATTGTATCCACTACATGAAATAATGACAGTACAATAAATGGAATTTTAATCGTTTTTTTCTCTGATTTTTCATAACTTTCTCAGAAGATTAATAATGTAAGGGTGAGGAGAAGTGGAAACCCAGAAAGGAAAAAACAAAAGGTAAACTCAGAACAGAATTTTTATACTATGAACAATATCTGCTATATTAATAAAATTATCCCACTGAACATTCTTTCCATATTTATTTATTATCCCCCTCTAATTCTATTAACCTAATCTGTTCTTTTCTGCAACAACATTTTACCCTTTTTTATTTTTTATTTTCTTATTTCCCTCCAAAAACGAGTAGTCCCCCATGGTTTTTAATTTCACCACATTTGGGTGTGATTTTCTCATGATAATTTATATTTAGAGTTTAGGTTTCCTCTGTAAACCATAATATATCTGGCGCTTGCCACTACCAAATGACTATAAGAAAGTGTGAAAGATATAAATATGAACAACATCCTAAGTTGAAAGGACAATTAAATACACTCTCCGCGCCCCCCCCCCCCCCCCCGCCCCCCCCAAAAAAAAAATCACTTTGAAAATTTTTTCTTGTCCCAAGAAAAGAGTCCATTTTTAAATCGAATTTCTAAAATATTCCTACTAATAATAATTTATATACTAAAAATTTAAAAGTAAAGATAAAAATGCAAAATTCTACATTGGTGTATTAAATGAGTTGTATTTATTTTTATTTTTTTTTAAGAAAAACTGTTCTTATATTCATGTCCAAAAGTTAGCACAAAGTTGTTGCCGGTAGATATAGTTAATTTGCTAGCTTCCCCTATCACTGACCTAGGACATTTTGCAAAAATATATTGGTGTGCTAGACTAACATAGTACAAAATATCTAACGCTATATCCTTAAAGACCAATGGGGCTTTCTGAGGATTAGTTACTAACTGAATTGCGTAGAGTGAGTCTGAAAGCAACACAAAACTTAGCCAACCTCTGGAAATCATTTCTTTGACTGCATGGAGAATTGCTGCAAGTTCCGTTTGAGTCGGTATGATGGCTTTGATTTTCCTGGACTGTGATACTAATACACGACCCTGGGAATCCTTAACAATCCATGCCATGGATGCCTCATCCGTCCCATATGTATATGATCCATCTGTATAAACCATCGTCCAGTCAGTCTGCTGATCACTTAACAGCAATCTTGGATTCCAATCCCAAAAAGCTTTGAAATTTCCCATTTCATGAGCTATACTTCTTATCCAATGAGTGTTCTGTGGGGAGTGATTGTTTCTGTCCCAACTATCTTTGACTTCCTTGAACATCTTTCTAGCCCGATCCTAAATTAGAAAAGGTGTCACGACAGTTCCATTCCAAATAGTTTCACACCTGGCTATCCATAGATTCCAGATTATACAACCCCACAGAGCAATATCATCTTGAATTTTAGCCAACGCTAACCACTTTTCTAACCACGTTCTGAATTGCACTGGTTCCCCCAAGTCAAAATTAAGACCAAGAGTGGAACACCTCCAAGTTCTCTTAGCAGTCTCACAATCTAAAAGTAGATGTGAGATGTTTTCCTCTTCTGTTCCACACTAAATGCATCAGTTCGGCATCAGCACTTCTCTTAAGTACTTGGTCCGCTGTTGGACAAACGGAGTGGCAAGCTTTCCAGATGAAAAATATCACTTTTGAAGGTAGTTTCATGCTCTATAGCCTCTTCCAAAAGCCTTCCTCATCTTGGTGTACATGACTGACTGTTTTGAAGTTGAGGGTTTTGTCATAGCCTTCAAATTGCATGCCGAGTGATAGCCTGATTTAACCGTGTATTGACCCTTCTTTTCTCAGCGCCAGTATTGCCAATCCTTTCTTTCTGTTTGGGTTTTGGATATGTGTACGGCCAATATTTTTGATACTGCCTCTTGGGGACAAGACTCTTATTAATTAATGGCTGTCCCCAGTTCTTGTTGTTGTCAATTAAGTCAGCTACCTTGAGACATAAACTGCCTTGGATCCAATCTTCAGCAATATTGATGCTCCTGCCATTACACACCTTCCACTTCAATCCTTTGAGTAATAATTTCTTTCCCCACACTATACTCCTCCAACCCCATGGCCAGTTGTGGCCATGATTTATGCTCAAAAAAATCCTCCCTTGAGCAATACTTAGCTCTGAAGAATTTGAGAAAAAGGAGTTCCTCTTAGATTGGATTTTCCAAGCTAATTTAGCTAGGAATGCTTGGTTCAGCTGTTCTATTGACCACATGCCAAGGCTGCCCCTAAATTTTGACATACACAAAGTCTGCCATGATTTCGTGTTCCACGGCCTTTGTTGTCTCCTTTCCAAATGAATTGTGCCAAAAACTTATCAATTGACCAGCCTTTAAGGACTGGAATCCTGAAGGCGCCCAGGTTGTATTTTGGTAAAGCTGCAAGAACATGCTTAGCCAATATTATCCTTTCCATGACGGATAAGTTTGCCACCTTCCACCTACCAGTTTAGCCTTCAATCTTGCAAGCAGATCGCCAAATAATGCCTAAGGTACTTACCACTAAATTCCATCTTTGATACATTGAACATAGCTGCTAAAAGTTGTTTCCATTCCTTACTAGTGTTTGGACTCAGCATCAAATTAAGATGATTTCCAGAAGTTAATCCTTTGGCCTGCATACGCTGCAAATGTGTTCAACATTTTCCTCAACTGCTCAACCGCTTGGTGCGAGACAATGAAAAATATCAAGCAGTCGTAGGCAAACATAAGATGCGACACTTGTGGGACATTCTTTCCAATCTTGATCCCTAGGCAGAGATTACTCGCTGTGTGAAGTAATGTAGCTGATAGGGCTCGCTGACATAAAATGAACAAAAATGGGAAAAGTGGGCATCCCTGTCTTAGACCATTCCTTGGTGCAAACAATTCCGACATCCAACCATTGAACTTGACTTTGTATGTAACTGTAGCGACACACTGCATTATAATGGTTATCCAGTCAGAAGGAAAGCCAAGTCTGATCAAGATATTCTCCAAGAAGGACCAAGAGATTCTATTAAATGCCTTGTTCGTGTCTAGTTTTAAAGCAGCCAGCCATTTTCCACCTTTCTTTTTTTTCCTTATAAGTTCCAAAACCTCATGAGCTATTAAGAAATTCTCATTAATGGACCTGCCTGGCACAAATACAGTTTGGTTAGTCGATATCAAATTCTGCATTATGCCTTTCATTCTGTTTGCCAATATTTTGGCAATGCCTTTGTAAATAATATTACAAACGCTGATTGGCCTGAAATGTTGAGGTTCAGCAGGATTTGGAATTTTTGGAATTAAAACTACAATCGTTTCATTCCAATCTAGTGGCATGATTTTCTCCTGGAAGAATTCTTTTATGGCCAATGTCACTTTATCCCCACGATCTCTCAATATTCTTAGTAAAATCCAGCTGGGAAGCTGTCAGGTCCTAGTGCCTTCCATTTCGACATTTGGAAAAAAACCTCCCTTCTTTCTTCATTCGTGACATCCATATTCAAAAGTGCCATTTGTTCCTGATTTAGACTTTGATCCATATGCTGTAATGAGACATCCGGGTTGTACTGTTCCTCATTGTCATCTATTGGAAATGTTGATTCATCTCTTAACGTCCCCTTCTAGTGAGTCATGATAACTTTCAGTATTTCACCTTGATCATTTGTCCACTGTCCCTCCTTGTTTTTCAGTTGAGTTATGAAGTTTTGTACCCGTTTTTTTTTTTTTTTGCCCAATTATGGAAGAAACTAGAATTACAATCTCCTGCTTCAAGCCATTGCACTCTTGCCCTCTGATGCCAGCAATCTCTCTGAATCTCATTCACTTCTTCTATTTCCTCCAGCAACTTATCTTGCTTCCTTTGTGCTTCCCCCTTTTGGACCGATACTTCTTGAATTTTCTTTTGCAAATATTCCAATTTTCCCATCTTGTCTTTGATTTTTTTCTCCAGCTTGCCATACGTATGTTTGTTCAAGCTGCTCAATTGGCCATTTGTGGTTTGGACCTTGGCACTCCCCTCCTGCCTTTTTTTTCGAATTGGGTCTCAGCTCCTTCCCAGATTTCTTTGATGATTTTGCGGGCCCTGTTGTCTCTTATCCAGAAACGCTCAAATGGTCTTAGTCTGGTTACTCCTCTTCTTTTTTGAGTGAACTAGGTATTCAACAACATTGGGTCGTGATCTGATATGTAGATTGGCAAATTCCTGACTATTGCCTTGGGAATGATTACATCCAGGCCGAGTTAGCCATTACCCTGTCCAGCCTCTCATAGACCCGGGAAATTTGCAAAAATAGCACTTTTTCTTTGGTATAGTTAAAAAATAGCATAAGCTAAAACTTTCTTACCAAAATAGCAAGTTAATGCAGTTTGACCATGTAAAAATACCTAAATGACATTCTTCTTCTTCATCGTTTCACTTCACCGTTGCTGTACGAATTTTCCTGCACATTTTTCTTCATTCTTCATCGATTCAAACATCTCATTTCACACAATTTATAGTGGTTTTAATAGGTTTACAAGAACCAAAGACCTATCTTCTCTAATAAATTTTATGACACAATTTGTTTCAACTCTAAAAAGAAGTCTGATTGCGCAGTAAATATGAATATTTCTTACAGAACTTGAAAAAAATATGATAAGTTAGAGTTTTGTCGAGCATATGTCGAGTACTATGTAAAATATTATGTGGAGCACATGTCAATTCTATATTGAGCACACTTCTTTTTTGTTTTTTGGAAATCTAGTTGGTCATTTTTCGCCTTTACCCTTACCAGGCGCCTTCCCAACAAGTTTGTCTCAAGTCCGCATTTTGCGAAATTGGCTCATCAGCTCGTGTTGTAGAAATGTATGACAAAGATGCAATATAATGCCGATGGAGACCACTATGAAGTTGGTAAGAGGAAACGAGATTGGTCGCATAATAAAATTAAGGACCAGATGAAGAAGAATAATAGAAATAAGAGAATAAAGCAGACATGCAAAAACCGTGCCCTACATCCGTCTTTACAAACAAATCGCCAGCATCCACTTTCAGAGCCCTGCTCCCGTGTGAACAATAATAACAATTCCATTCATTGGGATGGCATGTGAAAACAAAAAGACTTTTTTTCAATATTAAAGCTCATAAAATAGGAAGAATGAAAATGAAAAAAAATAAATCCCTTTACTACTAATGTTAAACCCAAAACAAAAAGTTGGCAAAAATGTTACTTTTTGCTCCAAGGATGACCATGTATATTACGTAGTTAAATACTATAAATCTTGTTCTCCTATTCAGATACTCAAAACTTTTTTCCCAAAATTAAATGTGCCAAGATACTTCCAAACAAAGATAAGGAACTAACTTATAAACCCAATTAAAGGCATTAACAGCATAGTATTTTCTAAATACAATGTAGAATACCCCACATATTAAGAAAAGATCTCCATTAAATACATTTAGGAAAAGATAATGAAATCAGAGAAACAGGCAAAACGGAAAAGACGTGTGCCAATTAAAGGCACTGGCAGCACGGTATCTTCTAAATACAATGTAGAATACCTCATATATTAAGAAAAAATCTGCATTAGATACATTCATGAAAAGATAATGAATTAGGGAAGCAGGCAAAACAGAAAAGATGTGTGCTCAAAAATTTGTTGGTGCTTGATATAGAATTGACATGTACTCTACATAATATTTTACATAATACTCGACATGTGCTTGACATGGTGCTCGACATGTGCTCGACAAAACTCTAACTTATTGTATTTCTCTCAAGTTCTGTAGCAAAAATTCATATTTACTGCGGAATCAGACTTCTTTTTAGAGTTGAAACAAAAAGTGTCATAAAATTTATTGGAGAAGATGGGTCTTTGGTTCTTGTAGACCCATTAAAATCACTATAGATTGTGTGAAATGAGATGTTTGAATCGATGAAGAATGAAGAAAAATGTGTAAAAAAATTTGAACAACAATGGTGAAGTGAAACGATGAAGAAGAAGAAGCAGGTCATTTAGGTCTTTTCACATGGTCAAACCGTGTTGACTTGCTATTTTAGTAAGAAAGTTTTAGCATGTGCTATTCTTCAACTATACCAATAAAAAAGTGCTATTTTTGCAAATTTCCCCATAGACCCTATCTTTTTCCTTCCTTCGGTTGGTCCATGTGAACCATAGCCCAAGTTTGTCTTCATGGTTGCAAATCTAGTTAAAATCGCTAACCACTGCAATTCGCCAGTTTGTGTCTTTTAACTTATTGTGAACCTCAACCCAAATTTCACCCCTTTTCTGAAGTTGTGGTTGCTTATAAATTAATAACAAAATCCACCTCTAACCCAATTCTTCCTTGACTAAAAGAGAGAAAAAAATTTGGGATTTTTCCAAGATTTCAATATTTACTTCTTTATTCCACGCCACACACAACCCTCTACTTTGGCCTTCTAGACGAGTCAATACTCATATGTTGAACTTGGATGCCAACAGCCACCTTATTATCTGTTTTTCTCTTGCCTTTGTTTCCATTAGAAACACAATATTTGGATTTTGGGAGTATGTCATTTTATTCAAAGCATGAAGTATTAGAGGATGACCCAATCCTCTAAAGTTCTAACTAAGGAGTCTCATGATGTCTCGGGTAGTTGATATGGTTCAACCACCCAAAGACCCTTCTCATTTGTGCCCAAGCTAACCATGATCAGATTAATGATTTTTGTAGCAAGGTGGCCAAGATTACAATCTCGTTAACTGCCCATAGCTTATCTTTTAGCCTTCCCAGTTGATATTTAACAATTATTTGTTTCAAATCTTCCTGCAACTGAGGATGTTCCAATTTCCTTTTCTAGAAGCTGACAACTTGCATATCCTAAATCAACTCTATTTTCCTTTTTGCAAATTTGGGTATACACATAGTTTATAGGATCGAAATTCTACACAGTATCGATTTAAAGTAGTAGAATTGGATCGTAGGATCGTAACATCTTAGAAAAATTGAAAAAAAATATAATCTATAAATTATTTTAAAGGATTTATTAATCAATATATGACTAGATATGTAGAAAATTCATTTACAATTTATAATGAAATGATTTTACTTTAGTTTTTATTTTTATAACATTTTATATCATTTTTTTTCAATATTTTAGTTTCTGTTGTGATCGAAGGGTATTTATGTCAAATTTATTTATTTATTGTTAAAAACTAATAGAAGTATAATTAAACTAATTAAGTTATTTATATAATGATAAATCTTAATTTTACTTAAATATGAAAGTTTTTTTTTGAAAAAAATTAACTATATTTTATTTACATAATAAATGTATAATCGTAGTTAGAATCGGGATCGTTTTAATAAATTTGAATTGTAGAATCATATGATCAATAGAACTGGATCAAGATTCTAAAAACTATGGGTATACGTATGGATCAATCCTCCCTTAAGCTCCACTCTATTATACTAAATTGGATATCCAATTGCAATTTGTCCTCCATATTCTAACAATTTAGGTTTGCCCATATTTTATGTTCTTTATAGGCTGATTGTTGTGCCTCTAATTGTACTTGTTCTTGTTCCTGCTCTTGGATTGACTTCTGCATATGCGTGTGTTGTTTGTTGAGGTTGATAACCAGTCACCTAGTGACAGTTCTAGATTGCAACTTTCATAAAAATCAACCTCTTCCTCTTATAGGTTGCATTTGGTGTGGACCTCTAAAATGCGTCTTTGTAATTCCACCTGGGCTAATGATGATTGGATAGATTGTAGCCCACTAACTATTGAAATGATGGTCTGGTTGTGGTTTGTTCTCAACAAGTGAGCCGGGATCTAAGACTTTCTTGCTCGGCCATGCTCTTTTGATTTCTTGTTGTTTTTCCTTGGGTTGTCCTCTTGACTTGGGCCTATATTTCTTTTGCCCCTCCTTATCTCTTTTCTTTTTTTTCTTCTCTTTCTCTGTTGTTGGGCCATTGTTTGAATGTGTATCTGAGTCTGATCCAAATGAAGAGTCCTGATCGTACTACACTTGGTTTCCAAGTGGATCATTTGATGGATTAAATTCCTTGATAATGGGCATATTTTCCATGTTTCCAATTCAAAGTTTTTCCTCTCCATTGGTTGTCTAGTTCTTTCTAGCCCAATCCCAAAATTCTTTAATAGTAAAATCCGGACTTCTTTTTTCAGATAATGATAACATCTTAATTGCTTCCACATCAACTCTGCACTTTCATGTCTAGTTTTTAATTTAATTTTCATCGTAAAACTAAAACCAAACTTGTTGCTGTCAATTGATATAAAGAGTAGCCGCCCTCATGTGACGTTGAAAAACATGTGGAGCTAGTAGTGATGTGGCGAACACGTGGAGTCTGCCACTGTACTAATATGCCAACAAGTAGGAGAGCAAAAGTATTAAACCAGTGGTGGCACAGGTCAAGGCGTAAAGCCTACGTCCGCACTGGTCCACTGGTCGTCCAATTCCCAGTCTCATAGGGAATGTGATCCAAGGTTGACGTACCTTGTAGAATAAAGACTAACATGGAAGCAAGTGAATATGTGCCACCTTTGGTAAGATCCAATAGAAAACCAACAGGTGGCATAAAAGTGCAAATATGATTGAAAAGTCAACGATAGAATGTGTTTAGTATTAGAGCATAAGTATCTACAACACAGGTATACAAAAGAACCTTTTAGGGACTTTTACCTCTCTAGATCATCCTCATTTCTATAATGACTTGTCTGTTGGAGTGGTTTCCCAGGATCTTAACCCAGACTCTATCTGACCTTTTCTGTTTTGTAAATATTCCAGTTCGGCAGTCCAACCCATAGATTCATTAGTGGCGCCGTTTGTGGGGAACTTCACATCAACGACAGCTTTTTCACTTTTTGACCATTGTTCTTTTCTATGATACTTTGCTTTCTCAAGAAAATTGATGGATGATCTAGACCTTTATTCCTAGCCTCCAACCCTCCTTTTCTCCTGCTTCTGCCTAGGTGAACACTAGATACACTCCAACCCAGTTAATGAGGGACCTATTAGTCTCACCTAGACTAGGGGAGCAAACTGTCAATGATTTTGTTGCCCAAAACTATGATCAATTGTGCCAAATATTACAAGAGTGTAAGAACTGGCAAAGGATTGTCTCTTCTCAATGTCCACCTCCTCGTGATGAGAGGGCTCAACAGCATGCCAATTACTAGCCACTTGTGAATCAGCTACCTCAGTTAAGCTAGTCGCAACTGGAGTTGTACCCCAGACAATGGGAGTTGCCATGCAAGAGCCTCATGCCAATCCTTATTATGTGGCCTAACATGAACCTTATTTACCAGATTTGTATTTTGGCGCATCTGGTTTCCCCAGCCTAAGCAATACAGATACCGTAATCCAAGAGAGAAACCTGTTTATTTTCCAACAATGGATGCTATTGATTGTTCAGCCCAGCCAATGCCTTTTATTCTATCTATTTTCATATACCCAATTCTACTCAAGTTTAAAATTCCTCCCAATTTGGGCATTTATGATGGTAGTTCTAACCCCGAGGATCACCTGAACACTTATACTACTATCATGACTTTCTATAACTTTTTTACGCCTATTTGGTGTAAGTTGTTCCCCTTTACATTAAAAAACAAGGCCTGCTTGTGGTTTGAGTGGTTATCTCCAAATTCAGTGACTTCTTTTATCAATCTCGAAGCTTGTTTTAGGGCTCGTTTCTTGCAAAGAAAAAAGTATCAAAAGCTCCATACTAAGCTCATGTTTACTCGCTAAGGTGAGAATAAAACCTTACGTCAATATATTGATCGATTCAATGATGGAGTCTCCAACTTGGAGAGTGGTCGGATGATTTTGTTATTACAGCCTTTATCAGTGGATTGCATCTAGGAAAATTCTATCAAGATCTTATGATTGATCTCCCACTGAACTTGTAGGCTCTTCTGGAGTAGGCCAATAAGTTTGTCAAGGCTGATAAGGTTGATAAGAAGAAAAGAGATTCATAACATAAGGACAAGGGTAAGAGCAAGGATTTTCTTGAGAAGAAGAATGATCCGGCAAAGAAGGGACCATTCAGAAAACTTGGTCGGTTTGGGTCATCCAGATTTGAAAGTCGGCCAAAGAATCCTTTTACTCATCTCATAAAGACCCCCAAGGACATTTTAGCCATCGTTGTTGACAAAAGCATTCTACGCCCACCACTGTCTATGCAAGCACCTGCCTAGAAAAGGTCTAAGGAGTTTTACGGTGATTTCCATGAAGATCATAGACATGATACGGATAGCTACTTAGACTTAAGAAGGGAAATTGATATGTGTGTCCGCGATGGTCAACTTCGGTAGTTCACCAAGGAAGCCTGAAGGTCAAATTGGAGGGACAGGTGTTCTCGTTCATTCAAAAAGATTATTTATACCAATCCAAACCTCTAATTCCTATAAGTAGCCCACTTGGAATCATTCTAATATTAGTGCCAAGAAGAGGCCTGTCATGGAGACAGATTAGATTGACCTAGCAGAAGGTCTTTTAGACATTTTTGCTATGATAGAAGAGCTAATAAAGGGTGCCAGCAACACTACGTGGAAAGCTCGTTGCCTAAATATCTCAGACCTAAAGAAGAAAGATTGGTATTTTTCTCCAAATGAGACTATATCCAATATTTGAGAAGAATCCAAATGCTAATGCTATGGTTATCCAAGCAAGGTTGCAAACATGATAGTTCACAGAATTTGTGTTGATGGCGGAAGTTCAACTGAGATAATGCATTGGCGTTGCTTCGAGAGACTACTAGTTGATGTCAAGGCCCAACTATAGCCAATCTAGATCCTTCTAGTTGACTATTGCAAACTGTGTGGTTTAGTTTGAAGGGATTCTCAATCTTCTAGTCAAGATAGGGGATTCCCCGAAGGAGAAGACTATATATGTCCAATTTTCTGTAATTAAAGTTGCCTCGCTCTACAATGTGATATTGGGAAGACTTGTCTTAGGAAGGCTCAAGGGTATTGTGTCCACTCTCCATTTAGCTTTGAAGTTTCCTACTGCTGTAGGAATAGTAGTTGCTCAGGGAGACCAATAGAAGGCGCGAGAGTATTTCCACATTGCATTGAAAGATATAGCCAAGGATTTAGACTAAACAAAGTAGCCATTTGATGAAGCGAGGCCTAGCCAACTGATAGTTCAATATTTTTTATTAATTTTTATCCTTAAAATTTAGAGATTTTAAGTTTAATTAGTAAATTTTACTATTAAGTTGTGGTAGTTTTTGTGTTTTATAGGATTGGTAAAAGTAAAATAATTTGTTAGAAAAAATAATCGATTTGGAAGATTTTGCAAGATTTACTAATAAGATAAGATTTGGTTGTTGCAGGTTGCTACCGTTTGAGTTTTGCTATCATTCAAATTCTTACAAGACTATGCCACGGTTTGAATTTTCAAGACATAGCATGCTGGCTAAACTGAATGCTTAGAAGACTTGGTCAAAACTGAAATCGTTGAAACCATCAAAGAAAGAGATAAGATTTGAACTAAATCTTATAGCTGGATTTTATCTTCCAACTAGAAGATAAAGGGAGCAAATCTTGGAGAATGCTTGGAGAAAGTCTTTGAGCAAAGCAAGGGGCAAAAAGTCTATAAATTCTTGAGAGCTTTGGAAGCAAAAAGGAGAGTAGTTTTTCAACAGAGAAGTAGTTGTTCAGCATTAGAGTAGATTTTAGCATTGGTTTCTTTCGGTCATGTTTTTTCTAGTTCACTTTGTAGAATGTTATTTTTCATGAAATTCTTTGTCTAAGTATTATGTCTAGCTAGAGTTCTTCAACTCTAGGAACTAGGATGTAACCTTTGAAGTTTTCTTTAATTTAATCAAATCTATTTGGTTCTTTTTCACTTTTCAAAATCCATTGTTCTTGTTTTACATGGCTTGTAAGAACTTGATCAATTCTTGCATGATTTAAGGTGTTGGATGATGGAACAAGAGTTGAAATTCAACATTAGTTGGTAGGAACTTTGGCTATGAATGTGGAGCTACGAGAGTAGAACACAAAATAGCAACCTTAAATTCTTGAGTGCTTAATGTATTTGTGTTAAATTTTGTAGACATGAGAGTGATCACAAAATTGCATGAATAAGAAGGATACACCTCGAGAGAGGGTACTCTTAATTGAGTGAATGGTTGTGAGACAAGTGAAAGCCAAAAGAAACCAAACTAGTGTAGATTGAATTCATTGAGTCTTCATTTGGTGAAATCCAAGTTCCTAGAGGCCTTTAATCATTTGAATCTTCCATATTTTGCTAAATATTTTGTTTTGATTTCATCACTAAACAAATTTGAGAGAGATCCCAATAGTTTGAGAGTTTCTTTTCCATTTGGTACTTGACATTCTCCCTGTGGGACGATTCTGGACTAGCTTTATACTACGAGCTACGATCCTTTAATTTGAAGGTAGTAAGACGAGAAAAAGTCGCATCACCAACCCCCAAGGATGGTGTGTCTTATGCAAGCCCTCAATGCCTAGCAGCTGTAGACCATGAAGCCAAGCGAGGTGGAAGAAGTGGTCTTCAATCTAGCCAGGTTAGATGTCCTTATTTATATTGGAAAAGAGCTACCTTTCTCTTTTAAAGGAAGATCAGATTCAATTGTTAAAAGAGTTTCTTGATGTCTTTGCTTGGGAAACTATTGACATAACAAGCATCTTAGTGTCCGTAGTCACACACAAACTCAACACTCGACCTAGAACTAAGCCCGTGTAATAAAAGAGATGCCCTTTTGTGCTAGAGCACAATTAGATTATCAATGTTGAAGTGGAAAAACTTCTCATAGCCAATATTCTTGTTGAGAAAAGACTGCTTTTATCATCAAAGAGGTGTGTTCTACTATCAAAAGATGCACTTCGATCTAAAAAATGCTAGAGCTAAATATCAGCATTTCGTCAACCGCGTCTTCCAAAAGTAGATAAGGTGAAGCATCAAGGTCTACATAGATGATATGGTGATAAAAAGTTAGACTGAGCAGGAGATGTTGGAAGATATCAGGGAAACCTTTCTCACACTCAGAAACCCTTAATGACAAATTGGCTGCATTTCACCGTTGCTTGTCCCAGGTAGCAGAACGGTCGCTAACCTTCTTCTAATTACTAAAAAAAGGGACAAAAGAGAAAAACTCCTGTAAATGGACTGACATAGCGAAAAATGCCTTCCAAACACTGAAGCAGCACCTGGGGCATCTGCCTTCTTTCACTACCCCAGTGACTGGAGAAGTTATGCATGCATGGCTACCGCAAGTAAGGCCACTAGCAAACTACTTTTTAGACAAGAGGGAGCTGTACAGAGACCTATCTATTATGTGAGTAGAGCTTTGCAAGGAATTGAGCAAAGGTATTCTAATATGGAGAAATTAATTCTTGCCTTAATCCATGTAGCTAGAAGACTGAGGAACTATTTTCAAACTCACTCCATCGTGGTATGAATTGATTAGTCATTGCGGCAACTTTTTCATCGACCGAAAGCTGTAGGAAGAGTAACTAAGTGGGCCATTGAGTTGGGAGAGCATGACATCTCTTTCTAACCAAGAAAAGCCATTAAGGTTCAAGTAGTAGCAGACTTCCTTACAAAAATGCCATAAAAAAAAAAGACAATCATGAAGTTGAGGTTGGACAGCAGTCCTCTTCACAGTGGACTTTATATATAGATGGGACATCCAGTATGGTTAGAGCTGGGCTGGTCTCCTCTTGGTTGGGCAATGAGTTATCTTATGCCCTCAAGTTTGCATTTCTGGCTTTGAATAATGAAGTGAAATATGATGTCCTCATTGTCAGGTTGCAATTGGTGAAAAGGATGGGCATAAAGAAGTTAAGTATATATGGGGATTCGTAGTTACTAGCCAACCAAGTTAACGAACAATATGAAGCCAAGGATAGAATTATGGCTAAGTACCTGGAAAACGTCCAATAATTATTTCTGCTATTTGAATCTTGCTAGCTCAAGAAGATCTCAAGAGGAAGAAATCAATGCGCAAATGCACTCAACAAGTTGACATCCACATCGGATGCCTCATCATCTCGTGAAGTCATTGTAGAAAGACTTGAGCAAAGGAGTATTGATATAAGAGCAATATTTGCAGTAGTAAACGATGTGGGGGAAATATTGATGACCCATTTGGTAAAGTACTTGGAAGTTGGAGAATTGCCCGAAGACAAAGTGCAAGCCAAGTCTATTTGTATCTGAGCTGCTAAATATGCATTGGTGGATAGAGTTTTGCATAGAATGTCTTATCTGATGCCTTGGTTACGGTGTTTGAGCCTAGTGCAAGCTGAATACGTGTTGAAAGAAATGCATCAAGAGGCTTGTGCCAGCTACACGGGACCTCGAACCCTTGCTCAGTTAGCAATGTGGCAAGGCTATTATTGGTCTATTCTACACAAGGATGCGAATCTTTGGTCTAGTCTTGTGACCAATGCTAGTACCATTCTTCTGTCAAAAAGCTACCCTAGGAAGACATGATTTCAGTAGTCAGTTCGTGACCGTTCTATTAGTGGGAATAGATATTTTAGGGTCATTTCTTGAAACACGAGGAAGATTAAAATTTTTTATAGTGGCTATAGACTATTTTTTGAAATGGGTATAGGCCGAGTCGCTATTGACAATAACTAGCCAAAATATTCTGAAATTCATTTGGCAAAATGTGGTTTACCATTTTGGTATACCCCATGTTCTTGTCAGTAACAACGTAAAGCAGTTTACGGATGAGCCTTTTCGAGGCTGGTGTGCGGAGCTCAACATACAATAGAAGTTTGTTTCTGTGACTCATCCTTAGGAGAATGGACAGGTGAAAGCTACAAACGGGGTTAGTGACAACTAGATTTAAAAACCACAGGGTGAATTCCTGCCTAATCAATTTGTTGAAAAGGATTTTACAACCCTTGGTCTTAAGGAATTTTCTGGTATGCTGAAACCAATTCCTCCTGGTTGCAACGTCGTGGAAATCGAAAATCCATTTTTGAGACCTTTCCTTCTCTTTATCTAGTGTGGCCTTCAAATTCTCCACCTCAATCTCCTCAGCTCTCTGCTGCTCTTCTGCTACCTTTTGACGCTCTTGGACTTCTATTAGTTGGGAGCCTAGCACGGCATTTTTGTGGTCATGCACCTTTATTTGTTCCATCACTGATTCCTCGCATTCCACTAATTGTGCCATGGAGTCCCTCAAATTTTCAGTAGTCTCTCATAGTTGAGAGAGGCTTTGATTTTTTACTTCCTTAGCCTTTTTGAACACCTAACAAGCAGAGAAGCCTTAAAAAAACAAGACAAAAAAGAGGGAGGTGCATGAGCCCCGTTAACTTGGGAGAAATCTAATGATAAATATTATGAATGCATCTCTGTAACTAGCTTGTTCATCTTATCTTGAGGCTCTCGGACTTCGACATTTGAGCTACTGATAGCATTTCGGTAAGTGGCAATACGTTAGCCACCCATTTCGCTCTTGGGCCAACAGTGTTCAACCTAGTGCTGGGGAAGATATTTTTCCAGCCCTGCCTAAAAAGCTTAACTGTTATTGGAACAGATGTTGATATGCCTCTCGATCCCTCACTAGTTGAGGTCAATGGCACTATTTCTTGTTCTTTATTCAACACCTCTTTGAGAACAGGTTGGTCATGGCGTTCTTTTTGAGCTATTTCTTTTTGTCTCTTCTTAGGCCACTTCGAGGTGCCAGAATAGGGTCAGGTGCTTCATTTTGGATTGGTGAAAACGCTTCTTTAGGCTCACTTGTCAGAATCGGAGCCCCTAACTGAGTAGGAGGGAGCTCGGCTCCTTGATCTTTTGAGGAAGCCGAACTCAAAGCTTAAGTTTTGGCAAGGGTGGAACTTGAAGTGAGAACCTTTTGGGATCCTGCTTTTGTTTTAGCACCTTTAGCTCGTTGAGCTGCGGCCATGGCAGCGAGCTCGCAAATGTTTATGGCTACAATCGAAAAAAGTGTGAATTTAGGTAAAAAAAAAAAAAGAAAAGAAAAATAGAGGAGAAAAAAAATCTAAAAAGAAAGAAGTAAAGAGGTTGAAGAGAGTGAAATCCAAAAGCCTACAAGTCCCTTCTTTGTCCTCTTTTATTATTATGTCTCGCTCGGAAGTAGGTGTCAGACTTATCTTAGAGGCAAACAAGGCCCCTTCGTCATTGTAGTCGGCATTGAATGTTAAGTCTGATAACACCTTTGCGTCCACAGCATCATACTCGTCCTTCATTTAAGAGGGATCCCTTACATTCTTGGGGTCTCACCAGTCCATTTTATGGTTCACAATGAAGTCCGACACAAAGAAGAATTTCACTTTCCACTTTTTAATTGAAGTGGCAAACCTCACTTGGATTTCAAGTCTTTGGGGCCTATTGTTGGAACTAAACCAATCTCCATTGGTTTTCATCTGGAAAAAATATCTAAAAGACCTATAGTGCATTTCATTCCTGCACTATAGCACGCAAGCTTGAAGCATACTATCTTCATAACTTCATTGGGAGAAAGTTGTGAAATGTGAATTTTATAAAATTTTAAAATGTCTTGGAAGAAGGAAATCAAAAGAATATAAAGTCCGACTTTAAAGAATTCTGTATAGAAGGCTACACTCCCTGGAGAGGGCGTAGTAGCTATTTCCGAATCGAAAGAAAGCATCAATTGAACTGAAGGATCTATATGATATTCTTTTTCTAGTTCGGCCAAAGAATCTTGCAAAAGGATAGACTTGTAAATGTTAAGCCCTAACTTTAGCATAATCGAAAGGAAAGGTTCTGTTAGTAACTTATTAAAGAGTATAAAGAGGAGAACATGCAATTTGGGAGAAGATAAGCAAAAGCCTATGTACGGCTTGCAAGGGTTAAGCCAAAAAACCCTAAGTAGGCAGTAGTTAGGGGAATAATTAGAAGATAAGTATAACCAAAAAGGGAGAAAGAAGGGAAAAACCTAAAGGAAGAGAGTAAAAAGATAACGCCGGAAGACGATACCGAAAAAATAGGAGATTGAAAGACTTGGTGACGATTTAAAAAGGACTCTATTATGAAAGAAAGCAACAGACAGACTAATTCGGATGGTATTCCCTAATGAGTAGCTTTAGAAGATTAAGGTCGAGAATGAATCTGATTCAAGTGCTACTAAGTAAGTGAGACGTAGCCCTCACAGCACATAGGCCATATCTTACCCATTGACCAAATTAATTTATCCCCTGTTCTTCTTCATTCCCCTTGGGGTTTCTGCCTAACCTAATAATAAGGATTGAAATAAACCTTGGGATCCATCCGGAGACCCACCAAAGGTAAAAGTTAGGTCCTCATTTTTGTATTGACTTGTTCATCGAGTGGTTTTTCGGGATCTCAATTCGGAGTCTATCTCACTCTTTTTGTTTTGCTGATATTCCAGTGCAACAGTCCAACCCATAGTTTCATCTTTAACAATCCATCATTGTCACAGTCATCATTCATTATCATTGTCCCCTTTGTAAGGAGTGGGTGAAACCACCATTCCGATGGCATTTTCATGGTGATCAGAATAATGGCCTGAATTTGGTTGTCCATGATATGATATTTCTCGTCACTGATATTCCCCTCAACCAATTCAAAAAATCCTTATCATTGCATGTTTATTGAGTTGAGGTTCGGTCCCAGTAGACCCAAATGTTATAAAATCATCTGGACTAAAGAACTCCTGTACTAGTTCTTGGTTGGCCCATATTGGAACTTTATTTTATACATGATCTTATTCATCTTCTAAATGTGCTTCTCCATTATCTGGCCTCAATGTGTGCTCTTGTGACTCTAGACCTCAGTGGGCATGTCCTTTTGCCTCATTTGTGTTTCTTGCTCCCTTTGCTCACTATTTTGCTCTTGATCCAAATCTTATTGGTTCTACTGAGTCATTGAGAGTGGTACTAGTTGTTCATTAGACTGTGGGTAGCTGTCCAAAATGCTATAATATCTAAAACCATCTATGAAATGGTCTCCATGAGCTAGTTGGAAGAACTGTTCAATGTATACATATATCCTACAAGAATCCTTGTGAAACGCCTATGTGGCATATGTCTGTAGGCTCTTATATTCCCTGGATATAGTTCAAACTGGTCATTTACATATATTGGCATACCAATTCTTTCCCCCATCCTCTCAAAATGATCATCCAAATACATCTCCAATAGATCATCATCTCTCACCATGCATCTATTAAAAGTGTGCCCAATGGAGCCACAACGCATACACAGCTTGAATAATCTTTCATAGGAACATGTAACCCAAGAAGTACTTCCATTTTCCATTATGATATAAAAACCAGGGATTAATGGTAAGTTTACATCAATCCATATTTTGGCTCTTAGAAACCTTGTGTTTATTGCAAGCACAACTCTTGCCCTGATTTCATGTAGCTCATTTACCATTCCAACTAGCTTTTTGTTGCCCTTGGACTAAAGCATTTGATTGGAATGCCTGATATTCTAACCCAAATGAGAATTTGTGTAATTCTCATTCTACTTAGTGTCATGTTTGGCTCCCATCTCCTTAACACCAATAGAGCCCCTGCAATTGCATATAGTCCATTGTGCAATAGAACACACATTTGGTTAATGTTGGAGAACTTGAATATGAAAAAGTTTCTTTCCCTTCCAACCACAAAAATCTCTTCCCCCTAGTAATGCCTTACATAAGCCTGCATTTTGTTTAACCTAAAACTCTTGTAATCTATTAGATATCCCACTAGGCAGTTGTTGTAGCAGAAGATACTTTCTTCAATGTCTCCCTTTGAAATCTGCAGCGCTAGACCTCTCTTATAGGATCTGTAAATATTCTAGTTCAGCCTACTTCCTTGTGGAATGTCCTTTTTTTCTTCTGAATATTTTGAGCCTTGAAGGGACAGACTACTATTTGACTATTGGTCTTTTGAAAAATTGTTGTCCATCTTTGACAATTAGCAGCTTTGTTTTGTTGAAGTTTTGTCTGTTGTTTACTACAAGCAATTCCGTTGACTTTCTTTTGTGGTAGTTTAATCTGATATTCTAATTTACCTAAGATGAATACTGGATTTACTAATTTGTTTGTTTTCTACAAGCTAAAGCTGTTTGATCGCTCTCTCTTTATTGTTGTGGAAAGAAAGAAAAGTGAATAAAGTTGACTGAATTGTATATAATAACTAATAAAAAATTGTACTTTAACTAAAATAGACTCTTTTTTTTGGGACGGAGTGAGTACAATATTTTTATTCAAATGAAACAAAATTGTTGTTACTGCGTGACCATGGGATATTGAAAGTAAACAAGAATTTTGTCATATTTATTTTTAAATGAGCAGTAAATTTTCTTTTCAAAGTAAAATTGGTGCTGCAAGTTCTCGTATGCTAAAGGAGTACTTTTATTCCTAACTTATTTTTTTAAAAAAAAAAATCAATATAAGAAAAAGAAATTAATATTAGTAATAAATTAGGTAGAGGTATAACAATAAGAAATTAATGCATGAGAAAGAGGTAGTTAAAAGACAACAGAGAGATTTGAGAAGAAAGTAACTAAATATGAAAGGATATTTATTAAGATGATATGAAAATATAACAAATATTATTTTTTCTGCTCTAAATTTGTTATTTCCTTGTTTCAAAAAGAAAAAAGAAAAAAAAAGAGTGCATTTATTAGGTACAATACAATTAATGCATCATTAAACGTGAAACTTTTTACTTTTATTCTTACATTTTAATGGTGGGCTACAAACGGTCATTATTAATAAGAAAAATATATGAATTTTATTCCAAACTAGACTCTTTTTTGAGACAAATAGAATAATAAATATAGTGGTCAAATAAATATAAAATATTTAATTTCATATTTAAATAGAAATATTTAAAATATTTTAATTTAACGTGTTACATAATTAAGCGGTATTCAGCACGAGATAAATTGGCATTAATTACTTGAAGAAAATTTTGGAAATGCCAATATGCCATTATACAATGTAGCAAAATAGAAAACATTAATATGTCAATAGAGTAATAATATTATTAGTAACTTTTCATAATAAAAAAATTATAATAACTAATATGGTATGTTAAAAAAAAATAAAACAATCATTTATTATTTTACACATTTAAAAAAATATGATAAATAATTTTATTTTGATACTTACTATATCAGTTATTATAACTTTAATTTCACCATAAAAAATCACTAAAAATTATCTTAGTTACCTATATAATGACGGTTGCAACTGAATTTTGGTAACTGATGCTTCTATTTAATGCCTTTTCGTAGAAAATTTCTATGCAGTTGATTCACGTAATTAGTTATTCCATTTTACTCAGCAATACCACTACTAAGCTGATGCCATTCAACGGCAGCTCCGGTTGTGGCCTGTGGGACGCATGGGATGGGTGTTTTGAAGTTTATGGGGAGAAAAATGGAAATAACTTTTATTTCTTTTGAAAATAGCACTAATACAGTGCGAGTTTTTATTTATTCACTGCCTAATTTCTCTCATTTATTTATCTTTTAATTATAACAATCCGAACATATCCATTTTCTTCTTTGTGGTCAAAATAATTCTGAGAAAATTGTAATATTATAATGCAGATTTAACATTTGATTGACATTCAAAAGAATTAAATGTGTCAAAAATTGAAATATTGGGGGCTATTTTTATCTAGCTAAAAACTTTGGGAGTAATACAAAGTGAAATTTTGGGGATTAAAAATACTTTTCCCCCAAACATTTAATATTTGACTAGTCCGGTCATAAAGTTAGTCTCATTAGTTGAGAATTTAAATCCGTGAAATGAATTAAATGTACTAAAAATTGAAGTATTGGGAATTACATTCATCAGTCTCAAAACTTTAGAAACTAAAAATGATATATGATAAAACTTTAGGAATTAAAATTTGTTTTCCTTAGTTTTTTTTTTAAAAAAAAATTCCAACAATCCGAACATATCCATTTCCCTTTTTGTGGTCAAAATAAACCATAGAATAGAGAGGAGGCCCTGCTCTTCCTGTTTCTCAATCTTATTTTATTTTAGATTTGCATAAACCGTGTATATTCTAAAGAACTTTGGCCCATTCTAAGTTGGGTTTTTGCTCTTTAGATGGGCACTACGCACCTTCAAAATTCAAATTCAATATTTACAGCTGGAAAAAAAGAATTGGAAAATTTTTAAAGAAGGATGGTGAAATTTATCAAATTAATAAAGATGATATAATTTTATTTTAATTTTTAATAAAGGTAAAGGTATTTTACTTTTTAAACAAAATTCTATTTTTTAAATAAATTTTTTGTATACTTTTAAATGTAACTAAATATCTAATTTTAATGACAAATCTTTCATTTGAAATTAAAGATTTATTGGTCATCAAAATTCAAAATTTTTAAATATGGAACATAAAAAAAATTCAAGGTTAGAATATTCAAAAAGGTACAAAAGTTAGAAATTTTGTATGAAGATTTTTTTTTCTCAAAATTTTTGTGAATTTTAATATTATTTAACGTTAAATTCACAAAAAGTTAAGAATGAAATATCAAAAAAAGTGAGTTTTTTTTTTATAATTTTTAATTATGTAATTATTTTAGTGATTTTTTTATTACATAACATTCAGATTCACAACAAAAATATTTAAACCTAAAAGTCTTGAATAAAATTTTAAATTGTGTAATTATTTATTTAAAGCTTCTTTGATTTTATTTTTTAATATTGATATTCAAGAACTATGATCATTTCATTCATATTTAGGCTTTAAAGTTATATATTTAATTAAGTTTAGATTTAAAAAAACTTCATTTAGAAAATCAAAGTTGTGTTTAGAAGACAAAATTATTTAGTCTTTTTTTAGAAATTAAGAGAAAGTTATAACCTCTTTATTTATTAGATAGCTTCCACTCTCACTTAGGAAAATTTTCCCAAAAGAATTTGAATTTATACTAACATGACAATTTCTTGATTCATGACTTCTCTCTTGAGAGATGAAATAAAGGATCAGTTTTGTCCTGTAACATTGGAATTGGATTAAGATGGAACTAAAATTTATAACGTAGGAATTGTAAATTAGTTAAAATTCTTTTGTTTGCATGGTAAAGTCAAAGAATTAGTGTGAAATTTATTTGTAATTATAAATCCTCCTTTGGATTGTTAAAATGTTACTTTTACGATTATAACAACCTAAAATTTCTAGATATGATTATTTATTGAAACACAATCAATTTCGACTTTCGTTAATTTATGATAGCATTAGAGGATATTAAATAACTAAAGTCAAAATTTTTTATTTTTATTCCTTTGCTAAAAATATTTTCTTTTAGCCAAAATTACTAATATAACCAATTAATTCCTACTAATATATCCAAAATTTAACTCAAAATATATTTTAAATACAGACACTTCCCTGTTTTGTAAAATTTACAAAAGAATTCACTCTATCTTGTGTTTTTGGTTCTTACTCTTGTTGTTCTTCTATTTTCTTCTGTTTCCCTACAATTTTGGATCTCAATTACCCTAGCCTTACTCTTATTTTTATGTTTTAATATGTTTTCAATAAGTAATCTTAACAAGTAATTCCTAGGCATTAATGCATTATAAATTATCCTTTTTAATATTGGTTCAATTTATTAATAACATGTATTATTAATTTATCATTATTCTTAACATCTTTCTTATTTTTGAAATATTTATTTCTATTTTATTTTCATGTTTACATATATTAGGACCTACAATTTGCTACAAGTGTAATGTAAAACGCTCTAACATCTATTGTTTTTACTACCCTCTGACACTTTACCCCTTCCAATACCACCATTGTCCGAAGTAAAACCACATTGAAATTTGTAAAAGAAAAAAAGTTTGTAGAATTTCTGCTGATTGGCTTCAGAAGATAACCTATATAAATGTCCCACTAATTTTCCAATATTTGATAACCTATACCTAAAGTGAATTCTTAAAATTAGAAGTGGTCATATTGTCACTACTGTTTCTTGGATTCCTTACAAAAATAAAGCATATAGAGACTGAAAAACTCAAAATCAAGTTCTTATACTTTAATATTAGATTGATAGCAACAATATAACATCCGAAGTTGAATTTATTTAATAGTCAAAAACATGAGTGGGAATGAGAGAAACAAAATAACAATTCAAGATTTAAAACAAACTTATCTTTTTTTAAACTTTGTTTAGAATCTCTCAATTCTATCTCTCAAATTCACCCTCTCATTCAAATTACAAATAGCCTCTCACTATCTATTTGTAAACAGAACAAACAAAAATAGGTAACAAATAATAACTAATTTTTACTCTAATTTGAAATTTAACAATCTAATTGAACTATAAATAGGAAAGCTATGACAGCATATTTGATAATATAATAAATAAATGATTTCTATTTTAAATAAGAGTTTCCAAATCTATTAAGTTTAATTTAATATGGTAATAGAGAGGCTTGCAACTGTTGACTATATTGCACCAGGCGAGTCTAACTTTTACATATAGTTATGTGTTAAACTTATGTAGCTATGCAATTAATTTGAAACTTTAATCCCGTAGAAATTTTTTGTTCATGGGTTGATTATCTGTAGCTTTCCTTGACAAAGGCCATACATTGATAATAAAACTACATTTTTTTCAATGTAAAGTATTGATACGAAGGTATAGTATCCACAACCTGCGACTATAATAAGAAGGGTTACTTTTTCAAGTTGGTTTATATAGATTTTTTTAGTCAGATCTCCATTTAGAAAAGCTATTTTTATATCCATTTGATGCACAACATAGTGCTCAATAGATGTCAAAACAAGAAGAACTCTTATTGTAGTCAAGTGACAAACCGAGTAGTAAACATCAAAATAATCTACCCCACTTACTTGAGTATAGCCCTTAGCTACTAAAAGTATTTTATATCGAGCTATAGATCTGTCAGGATTAAGTTTTTTTCTTCAAAATCCACCTGCAACCTATAGTCTTAGCCCCTTTTGGCAAATCGACTAGTTGCCAAGTTTGATTTTGTAACAGAGAGCTCATTTCATCATCAATGGCTTCTGCCCATAATAAGGAGTACCTAGATCTCATCGCTTCTTTATAAGTGGAAGGATCATTCTCTAAATGGCATGTGACAAAATCCTCACCAAACGTTTTGGGAACTCGTTCTCTTATAGATACTCTGAAAGGTACAGATTCATAAATTATCCGAGGGTCAGAGGAATTCTATTCAGTTTCTTTAGGTGATTCTGAAATTATTTCTATAGTGCTGGGTACTGTCAACCATTGATCTCGAAGAAATTTATCTTCAAAGAAAACTGCATCCTTAGATTCTATAACCACATTGGTTGATAGATCCAAAAACCGATCAACTGCACTATCCTTTACACTACCTAGGTACGCACAAGTGTTTGTCCTATACCCCACCTTAGGTCTCTTAGGGTCTGATATCCTCACAAAAGCAATATAGCCCCAAGTCTTAAGAGTATCATATCTACAAGGATGTTTATGCCATATCTCATATGGAGTTGAAGACAACTTAGAGTGTGTTAACTTATTTATGATGTGATTAGCAGTCAAAACTACTTTTCCCCAATAACAAGAAAGCATGCCAATTGTCAATAACATAGAGCTTAACATTTCTATTAATGTTCTGTTCTTACGTTCAGCTATGCCATTGGAATGAGGTGAATAAGGAGCAGTAGTTTCAAATATTATGCCCTCTAAAGCATAAAATTCCTTGAACCCTATCAATATATATTCTTCTCCTCTGTCACTCCTAAACTTTTTAATTTTCAAGTTCAATTGGTTTTCAACACGACTCATGAAAAATTTAAATTTATCAAATACTTCATCTTTTGATTTTAACAGATAAATATGACAATATATAGAAAAATCGTCTATAAAAGTGACCAAATACTTCCGACCACCTCTCGTTGTGAAACCTTTAAAGTCACAAAGGTAAGAATGTATTAATTCAAAAAGTTGTGTACTCCTAGGGACCGTACAAAATGGTTTTCTATTAATTTTTGTTTGAGCGCATACTTTACATCTGTTAAATCTGATCGAAGTATCTAAAGGTATATTATGAGTTTTAGCTAGTCTAGCCATTTTCTTATAGTTCATATGTCCTAACCGATAATGTAATGTTGTAGGATCAATTAAATTTGAACTAACTTGGCTGACCATTTCATTTACAGAACTCAATCTATACATACCACTAGTTAAGAATCCACAACCAAAATAATGATAGTTAACAGATAAAGTTACTCTACCACTAGAAATAAATATGCTCATGCTAGCATTGTCTAAGCGACTAATAGAAATTAAATTCTTTTGAATAGCAGGAACTACTTTAACATCTTTTAAAGTTAGAAATTTATCTGAAGAAAGGCTTATATTTGCAGTATCAGTGTGAGTTACCGTCTTTGCTGCCCCACTAGCCACAATAATAGTTTCGTTGGCCTCAGTAACATCATTAAGTAACTTTTTATTTTTGCATACATAGTACGTTACCCCAGAATCTAACCACCATTCTGAAGAAGTACTGGCCTTTCCATTATTGCCCACCATAGCAACAAATTGTTTAGGCTCAGTCTTCTGTGCTAGCATATTTGCTTTTTTCTTTAGTGTGTCAGATTTGTCTTTTTTAGGTTGCCTACAATTTGCTACAAAGTGGCCCCACTTCTCACAATTGTGGCACTTGCCATTCTTTTTCTTAAATATAGGCTTTTTGGCTTCCAATTGTTGAGACTTACTCTTGGGTGACTTGGATTTCTTAGGAAATTTCTTGGGATTTGTTGCCGTATTAGTAGCTGATTGTTGCTGTCTAACCATCTCCAAGTTATTCATAGCTCGATCCTTATTCTCGATTCTAATGAATCATTTAAGATCATCCAGTCTCACCTGCACTTTCTTCCTGTACATCTTAATTTTGAAAGAATGCCATGCAGATGGTAATTTATAAATAATGGCACCAACCAAAAAAGGATCACAAACAATGAAGTTTTCATTGGTCAATTTGGATATCAAATTTTCTAAATCAGTTACTTGATGAGGGATTTCCATATCTTCCTTGAATTTGAAATCCATAAATTTGTCAACAAGATGTGTTTTTGACAATTCTTCCTCTTTCTTAAATTGAGTATCTAAATTGTCCCATATTTCTCTAGCAATCTTAAACTTGCTATAGACTTCTACAAGACGGTCTGAAAGATAGTTCAATAAATAGTCCTTGTAGAAGTCATCATCCTTGTTCCATTAAAACTCATCAACTTCCACAGTAGTGTCAGCAAAGGTACTCAAAGCAGTGTAAAAAATATTTTCATATTTTAAAACAAATTAAGTCTTTCACTTCCATGAATTAAATTCAGATCCACTAAAAGTATGAAGTTTGACCATCTCAATTGGTATGCGTTTTTCCATTTTTAATAAGTAAAAAATGAAAAAATTAAAATGAGTGCACATAATTTCAGAGGCGAAAAAAATTCTGAAAAAGTCAACTATGGTCAACAGATGAACAGTGCAATTGGTCAATGAATGAATAGTATCACTCAGTCAACAGATGAACAGTGCAATAGTCAATGATGAACAGTATCACTCGGTCAAATGGATGAATAGTGAAATTGGTCAACTAATGCCTTGCGCACGTGAGATGCACTCGCTTCTTCACCAACCTTCACCGTCGTTCAAGAATCAAATCCGTCTCCATCGGTCACCAATCGGAGCTCTACTATCACCAAAAGGAAGCACTCGATCACGAGGAACAAATCCCAGCCAGCGCCGTGCACCGTCGACCACCACAACCACTGGAAATCGAGTTTGAAGTTTCGGCCACTGCAACTTTAAATGCCGATTTCGCTGTCTTCCGTTCACCAAATCAAAAAACCGACACCACCAATGAATTCCTCTCGTTGAGATACACGAGATGGAATCCTCCTTTGCCTTGATCTGTCACCGGAGTAAAAAGTCAAATTTTAATATGACCAAAATACCCCTGTTTTCACTATTCGGCATTGTTCACAATTTTTTTTCCTTTTTGAAAAACCTAAAAAAAAGATTTCTCCAAATTTTCAATACCTAATACTTCAAGATTATTAGGGTTTAAAGTCAAGTAATAGTATATGTGATTACTTGAAGTATTACACCCTAGATATCTAATTTGGAATACCTAGCATGCTACCTCTAGCTAGCATATAAATAGGGATACACTAGGGTTAAAACCAGTTAATGGGCTTTTGCCCATACAAGCCCACTACAAAGGTGTATTATCTATTGGGCTTATATTAGAACATATACTTGGGTTATATTAAATACCCAACACGCATAACTGTAAAGTCACGAATTCAAATCTCCTGCTAAAACCTTCTTGATTGAGCCAGTCGCACATGGCTTGTCTAGTGTGGTTTACTTGTGAGGGTTTGCGGGCTATTTTACAGAAGCAAGATTTACCCAATGCGCACCCTTAAATAGCGAATATGGGTTCCTTTGTAAACAGAAGAAGTGTTACTTTTTTGGTTGTTCATGATATTAAATGATGACAACAATGAAAAGAGTAAGTCTAACAAATGGTCTTCTTTGGAAAACCCAAGAAGCTGAAAAAATGATTGTAATTGCTTACGAAACTAAGAACTTTTTGGTAAATTTATTTTCTTTCTCTGCTTGTATAAGAATACTAAAAAACATCATTGACTAGTAATCGTATGATATATAATGCAAAGTAGTAAATATTTGGACAGGGTCAAGAGTTTTTGTTTTTTTTTTTACTATTATCATAATCACATTCAAAATTATGCACAAGTAATTCAATATCATCCATAAAATTGTACTGTTGGCCAAAACGTCACAAGTATCTGAAACTAAAAATGTACTCTTGAAGTAATTAAATTCAATTGAGGATTGAATAAAGGGGGAATTTACATAAAAGTCAGGTATTACATTTACTTCCAGCACAAAAGGGCTCAATGTTCGCAATAATTACAATATAATTAGCATACAGGGAAAAAAAAAATTTCATTGTAGCCACTCCCACACTTATATAGTACCGATATTTGTCTTGCCTAATTGACATGAAAATGGATGCAAGTTAATCTTGAAAAAAAAAAACTGTGAATTATGAATAAGATAATAATATTACTCCATTTGTCCTAAAAAAGAGAATATATTTTTTATTTGATACAATTTTTTTTAAGTTATAAGGTATATCACATTTAATGTATAATTAAATGTATACTTTTACATTTTTATTTTTACTTTTTAATTTGAATTATACATTATCATTATTAGTAAAAGTAATACAATAAAAATTTCACACTAAAAGTAGACTCTTTTTTTTGGGATAGGAAATTTTTTGAAACTAAACTCTCTTCTTCTTTTTTTTTTTTTTGGGGCAAAGATAATATAGCTTTATTTTTTTTATTACTAGCATTATTTATTGGTCACTAAAAATAAAAATTTGTCATTTGTCAGATTTTTATGACAAAAAAAAATGATAATATAAATTAAATTCCAACAGTCACCACCTTACGACTATGTACCATATGACAACTGTAATTCTCAATGCAACACTAAATAGTATAAAAAGAATAGTATTGACATTTCATTTATTATTATTTTAAAAAAAAGTACAGTTAATGATATAATTTTAGAGTAATGAGAGTTCCATTGCAAAAGTACAGTCACACATCGTAGGCCTATATGAAAATGCGAGTCAACTTAGTAACTTACAAATTTTGGATCCACGCCTTCCTAATATATAAATAAAAACCTAATGTATTATTTTTTATTTAAAATGTTAGATATAAATAAAGAAAAAAATTAAATCAATAAAGAAATAAGTTTCATCTTTTTGAAAGTACAAATTCTAATTTAATATAATTGAAAAAAGTATAAATAAAGCACAGTTATATTCTGTTTTAAATTTTTAAAAATTCATAAAAAATTATAGTATGTTATTAGGGTCCCTTTCTCAAACCAAAAGTTAATTTTCTTACCTACTACTATTAAAGACTTTTGCACAATTAATATTCTCGACAATCAAATTTACCTATTAACTTTGGGTGTTAGAGTAAAATTTGATAAAATAATTAATATTTTATAATCACAAAATATTTAAGCTATATTAGGATTATATGTTAATAGATAACTACTCATTTTAAATAGAGATAATAACTATATTTATATATGAATTAAAATTAGATAGAAGTTTAATAAAACTCTTATATTAATATTTAATTTAATAAAACTCTTAATTTTCATACTACTCTTGTGTTACTAATATTTTTAATTAATTAAAAGAGTGCAAAAAAAAAATCCTTAATATTAGAACTCTAATATTTTAATTAGAATGGTTTGATCTAAAATTTACTCCTCTTAATAGCTATAAAATTACTGAATTACTAAAAATAAAAATATAAAATTATTAAAAAGACAATTTAATTTATATTAATTATTATAATTATATTGAAATCGACTGACATATTTTTATTTTTTATATAATAGTGATAAGCAAATAAAATATTATGAGTTCTCCTGAAATAAAATATAAGTATGATTTATAATATTCTTCTGGTAATTAAAAATTTGAGGTTCACCGGAGTTGGGAAAGCCGAAAGTATTAAAATATTTGATCCCAGGGTCCAATCAATGTGAGTAGGTGCCGAAAATAAAATAAAAGTCTTTCCCACTAGCACAATTTTCTGGATTTGCAGTATCTTCACAATATAAATTAGTATTAACAGAATTGTCTTGTTAAAGATTTGTATTACATAATTTACATCATTGTATCCGACCGACGTGGCCTCAAATAACAATATCAGGTTCAATGGCTGTGTTCTAGCTATATAATCACTAAATAAATAAGATAAAATAGTATAGAAATTTTTTTAATTCTTTAAAAATTCTCATGCTGGCCCCTCTATTTTTAAAATATTTATCTTTCAACTCTTCCTTGGCCCCATTACATTTTGTAGCATTATTTTCTTTTACATTACCCCCAAAATAAGGAAAAATTAAATTAATCTTTATCCCTTAGAAAAGTAAAAATATTCCAGACAACTGTTGTATCCTTATTTTCAATGCAGCAAACTAATAATATAATTTCTCTTTTTTTACCCTCCTATTATGGTCATGGACGGTTCTCTCTAATTTATAGATTGTCCTTCTAATTGTATCTGATTACACAATCCTACGTGGTGTAGTGGATGCATGCAATATTTTTTCCTCAAAAAAAGCATTTTATATATTTTAGAATGTGGATAGCCCTCCAAAATTTTTGTAAATTAAATTTCGCACACGGTAAATTTTTTTTTTCTTTGCTTTGAGAAAAGTGTTTGATATTTTACTCCCTAAAGCCATGGTCATGTCTCCTTTTCCATCCCTGGAATAAGGGTTGGATCAATTATCAATTTAGTAGGGTTGACCAAACTTGGTTTTATAGCAAGAGAACAAAATGTTTCTAGTTCTGTGGTTGGATGCTTGTCCAATTAAGTTATGGAGTTTAGTGGCTCAATCTAAATAATTTCAAAATGTAATTTATTGAAATAATTAGTCTTGTTTGTTGTAGGTTAATCACTCATTGCTCTAGCTAGAAGATGCCGTTTTTGCAATTTTGGGATATGCCGAGTTCAATAGTTTGCTAAAAGAACAAAAAAATAGGACAAAATCACAATGAGAAACAGTTGACAACGGATAAAAAAAGCGGCTGGGGGTAGGTCTATTCTCCGCCATTAATTAATAAAAGGCCCAATTCCCCCTTGTGGGATCTCCTGATGAAGAAATGCTTATTGAAACAATGAGAATCATTAGGAAATTAGATCCAGAAGAGTAAGCAATAGTTTATTTCATTGACAATTTTTGCTATAAAAAGACGCTTTCGAGAATCATAAATTTGGAAAAGGGAGTAAGTTTAGGATAATAAGTAAATCTCAATTCAATCTTAACTAGAGCAAGACTCTTTGACAATCATAATTTGGAAAAGGGAATAATTAAGTAAATTTAACTTAAAGCTAAGACTATCATTTCTCAACTCCAACTCAAAATTTAATTTGTTCTAGATATTCAAAAAGGCCATTTAAGTCCTCAAATGTAGTGCTACTTTCATCTCCAAAGAAATAGTTCAACTTTAAAAATTTCTTCATAAAAAACAAGAGTTTAATTTTAGTGTGAAATTCCTTCAACAAGAGTATTATTCTTACTAATAATGATAATATATATATATGACTCAAATTTAAAAGTAATAGAAAAAATATAAAATTATACATTAAATATGTTGTACATTGTAATTTAAAAAAATTATATTAAATTAAAAGCAGACTCTTTTTTTTTTTTTTGGAAATTGACAGAGTAATTTAATTTTAATTCATTAGCTTGCTAAAATTAATCCAAATCAAGAAGTCCGATACTTCATCAAATCATATGGAAACATATATTCAGTTATTTCAATATTGTGTAGAAATTCCAGTTGTTCTCTAAAATATATTTATTTAGTTATTTCAAAGTATATTACTCTCTCCATTTAAAAAAATTTCAGTTTCAAAATTTTTTTGCTTCGAAAAAAAAAATAACTTTTTGTGTAAAATTCTTTTATTACCCCATTAATAATGATAATGTATAAACCTAATTAAAAATTAAAGTTAAAAAAAATAAAATTATTTATTTAACAATATATTAAATATATTTATTTGTAATTTGAAAAAATTATATCAAATTAAATGTGAACTAGACTGATCTAGTATCAAAAATTACCATTTGTCAAGTAGTTCACACCTTTTAAATATTTTGAGGTACAGGAGGCAAGAAGCTTAGTCAAAATATGGGGAAAGTTTTGGCGATCGCGAACCAAACAAAAGTAAATTTCAAAAAGTAACACCAACATAAAGAAAGGTCACTGCGAGTCTGCCGCGTCATTACTTGATCTGAAATAAATCTTGAGTTGTCAATATATATATATTTCGTCTGTTTTGCTAACAGTAAATAAATAAGTAGAGAGAGATCACGAGATCCTCGTGATAATTTTCACGTGCGAAATAGGAGCTAGCAGAATATTTTTTGTCTCCACCATCATCTGAGAGCTAAAGACACCATGACTGTAAGTGATTGAAGCTCTCTCTCTCTCTCTCTCCCTTCAGGGTTTTGGTGGGAGATTCAAAAGTCACAAATCAAAGCAGAAATCACTGAGGAGGAAACCCTTTTGATCAAGAAAATTTTGGAAACTTTTCCTGGCGTTCTCCAAGCTTTCAGGTAAGCACAAAATCAAGTCTGACGATGTTAAGGATTTTCCCAAATCCAACTTGAACTTCTTTCGCTAGATTTGCCTAAAAGTTATACACAAGTTTGTTCTTCACCGAAATTATCCCATATGGTTTAGACAGATCTAAACAAAATCTAATGGTTTTTTTTTTTTTTCTAAATTTGTGCTTGTCGCTAAGATTCTTGTAAAGATGGTTTTAGCTCTCCTCCTTACAGGCCCTATCAAAGCAGCTATGGATCCTTTAGCAGGAATATGGTCATCCCAGTTTGTGAGATATCAATAATAATTTGGATTTATTTTTTCAGCCCATCTTGTTAATCAATAAATATTTAGTATTTATTTTGCTGAATATATAAAATTAATTTTTTGCCCACGTTTTGCCTAGGAATTGGACGATATAGCCTTTATCCATCATTTCCAAAAGTCCTCCATTGATCAACAAAGAAATTGTACCCCTTTTCCCAATCCTGATATAAGTATTTCTGTAGCCTCTCAAATTGCTGGCACTATTGTTACACCTCCATCTACTTTGACCTTCTGCAACTCTCCGCAGCAAGCAATACTTGAAATGCCCTCTTCATCTGGTCCACAAATTTCTACCGAATTTATCTCGTTTAGGAATTCAAATTCAACCAATTCCAGCTCCTATAAACAATATGGAGTGCCAAAAGTCACTGTTAAGACTGAGCCAGAGATGAACAAGATGATTTGCTTTCAGAGTATGGAGTTCTCCACAACGAGTTCTTCATCTTCCTTGGAAGAACTACAATGCCATCAGCTTGGTCCACTGAGTAATTGTCAACCTGTTAGGAGAACCAGGACACCATTACAAGTAAAATCTCATCTTATAGCCGAAAGAAAACGGCGAGAAAAACTTTCGCAGCGATTCATGGCTTTGTCAACTCTAATTCCAGGCCTTAAAAAGGTACTAACATCCACTATCATACGCATTTTTAAGTTTGTCCCTTTGATACATGAGAAGTGGGGAGTGGTCTAGGGGATAAAAAATTTTCTATCTTATCGTACAACAAGAATTCGATTCTCACCTATTCTATTGTTTTCTTGTGGCTTCGTTCTTCACTTTCTCCAATCTCAGGAAAAAAGAAAAAAGAAAAAAATATGTCCTCTTCTTACTTTCGAAAATATTGTTTTTTCCCCTTTTTTCTACTAAACCCCATTATCATCACACATATGAACATGGATTCATACATTCTTCAAATTTTTCTTCTTCCTGACTCATGTTCTCCTCATATTGTTTCTTTTTATTTTTTTGTAAGAATCCTCAGAGTCTTCACACGTATGAATATTAAATTCATAAATTCTTCAAATTTTTCTTCTTCCTAACAAAAATCTCTGTAATTGATCTTTTGAATATAATTCACCCTTATCTCTTGTTTATTTTTGTTTGCAATTGCAGTTGGACAAGACTTCTGTCATTGATGGGGCTATCAATCACTTGAAACAACTAGAAAAGCGCCTTAAGGCCCTCGAAGAAGGGACAACGATGAGGGATGAAGAATCAGTACTTGCTGGAGAAAAACCTTGCCTTTGTTATCATTATGAAGAAGATTCTGCAACATTAAAGAAAATGGAAGTAAGAATTTTAAGAGGAGATGTGCTGATAAAAGTCACCTGCAAAAACCAAACTGGATTCACTGAAGAGGATTTTGCCAATGAAATGAAGAAGCTTGATTTAAGTGTAACAAAGAGAAAATTTATGCCCTTTCGAGACAACATGCTTGCTGTATCCGCAGTGGCTCAGGTACCTTCAATTTTCCCATCATCTAAATCCACAAACATTTACTTTGCTCACTCTTTAAATTTTTTCCTCTCATATTGGCACATCATGCTTTGTTAAAAAATGATTACTACTAAAAGCTCCATAATTATCAACGTTTATGATTGCAGATCAAGATATTTTTCCATAAACATATAGCATGATTTTTTATACAAATACTGCATGCTCTGGAAAAACGTACTTCTCTTTTACCCAGAAAGTTACAAATCAGATTTAAGTCATATAATTTTCATCAGTTATAAACAAAAAAAAAAAAGAAAAAAAGAAAAAGAAATTCCAACGTTTAGAATCTTATTTGGAGCTTGCTTGTTCTTTGTTGCAGATGAGTGAGGGATTCTGCATGACAGAAGAGGAACTTGCGAATAGCATACGCTTGGCTATCCTAAGGCTCATCTAACATGAAGGAAAACATATGCAGATCCCTAGAAAATGCCAGTTATCTCTTAACTTGATTCTAAAATTCATGTTTAAAATATTTTAGTTATATCTTCATATTTGGCAATTTGATTTTAGTTTGTCATCTAACCAAAATCAAACTAAATCAACAATTCAAATTCTTCACCAAATCATCAGCAATCATTTTTTATTTTTTTTGGACGCTATAATTGAATACATTGATGCTTAAAAATAAATGCTTTGATTCCACGTGTGATTTGGTGAAAAAATTGGATTTGTTGATTTAGTTTGATTTTCGTCAAAGGATGCATTAAAATCAAATTGTGAATTTTAGAACTTTTTTGAAACTTTTTGAATATTAGATATTAAATCAAAATTTGAAACTAAATTATAAGATGATGGCATTATTTATATTTCGAAAGGCAAAATAAAACTCCATCACCGACAATGTACCAAAATTGTGAAAATCGGTAGGAAAATATTGAATTGTGTAACTGTTTAGTGATTATTTGTCATCTTTATTTTGATTTTGTATAATGCCTCAACAGTTGGATGTATTGGTTTTCTATTAATCCCTGCTGCGCACTGTGCTTATTCTATTTTGCTACATGGTATTCCTATAGCTGTCAGTGCTTGATAAAAACGAGAGCACACATAACCACTCATAATTAGTGTATGTTTTGGTTCAGTGTTCCTGTTCCTAATCTTCTGGATTGGCGGGTTCAGTAGATTTAGTAGTCCTTGATGTAGGATTGCTTCTCTTCTTTTTGAATTCTTGTTCATTTCATGGTATTCCTATAGCTGTCAGTGCTTGATAAAAACGAGAGCACACATAACCACTCATAATTAGTGTATGTTTTGGTTCAGTGTTCCTGTTCCTAATCTTCTGGATTGGCGGGTTCAGTAGATTTAGTAGTCCTTGATGTAGGATTGCTTCTCTTCTTTTTGAATTCTTGTTCCTTTTCCTGTAATTCCTGTTCTCATTTTCTGATAATATGCTTTGCCTAGTCAAAAAAAAAAAAACCACTCATCATTAACTAATGATAATATCTCCAAACCCCTTATATTAAACTTCACAAGTTTCAGACACGGCATTTAAATATATCAACTTAAAATCATTTGCAAAATAAGCATTGAATATGGTTGATTGGTTGCTGATAATCAAATCTAATTTTGTTGACTATTTTTTGAAAAAACATTATTGCAATTTCTTAAATTAATGAAATATTTTAATTGGAACTCCTTAGGAATATTAGTAATATAAGTAATGTGTTCTATACTAATATAACAAAGAAATACAAAGTACAAAATGAATGGCAAATATAAACTCAGTAAAGACTCACAGTAGCCATTTTTTAAAAAAATAAAAATAAAATTGAATGACATGAGAGATTGATTTAAAAATGGAGCAGCTTAAATGAAGAATTATATTGCTTGACGTATTTCATTTTCTTGTCGAGTTTCTAAAATGTATCTTTTGATTCTTTTATGACACTATAGATACATCGTATAAAATTTGGTGGACTTTAGAATTAGTTGTAATCAAGACTGTTTTTTCTCGTTAATAAAATATTTCCTTCATTCTTAAAAGAAAATAAATCATATAAAATTTGTTGAACTGTAGAATTTATGTGACAAGTTATTAAATACAAACATCTGAATTTCCATGAAAATGATTATAAGCTTTTTTCTAAGCACATTTTTTTTTCTTGGAATTGCCTTAATTATTTTGGATTTTGGGAGATATTACTCTATTGTTTCACCACCTAAAACATACCGAAATTTCTCTTCTAGTAAATAACTCACAAAAAAAAAAAGATTTAGTTTGGGTGAAAATGTACATATGATGCTATATGTAAGTATGTTAAAAATATATTACGCAGAAAATAAATGCATGATAACAAATACATGTGGTATGATGAGTAAGGAAACCCTACGTACGATGATACAAATGCATTTAGTATGCGTAATAGATATTTATGCCGGGAAGCCGCTGGTTTTGGATCAATCAAAACCAACTACATTAATTAACTGGCGAAATGAATAATAAAAAGGGATGAAAATTAGGCTAAAAGAAAAATATCCATCTTTAATCCATTTGATCTATTTATTATAAAAAAAAAATTTAAATACTCCCTCAATCTCATTATTAATTTTATATGTGTTATTTATTTTTTATCATCATCATCATCATCATTATGGCACTTATCATGATTAGCAAACAACAATGTACCCTCATTCACATTGTTTTATTTAAATGTTGAGTAGAGATACTAAAGGCATCCGTGGCTTCCACTGGGTGCATGAATGATGGTATGATGTATGGAAGTTTGAAACTAAAACAAAAAATAATGTTCCCATTTCCATTTTTGTTTTTTTTGTTAACCCTCTTATATTCCTGAATTGACTAAAGTCAGCAATAATATTACTTGGACAATTTACTTTTGTTATTCCACTGCACCTCATGTCCTTGAGATTGAGAGTGATTCCACTAATGCTATCAATTGGTTAAAGAACCCTGAGAAAGTCCCATGGCGCCTCAAAAATGTATCCAACCACATTGAACTACTGAAGGGGAGAATTAAGGAATGGGAGGGTCATCATGTTCCGAGGACGATGAATAGTGTTGCTGATAGATTGGCAAAATCGAGAGTGACCAGAATTCAAAACCTATTGGCGATTATTGTGTATGCAGATATATTACTACTCTAGTCTTTGTTTTATATCTTCTATTTTCTTTTGTCAACCCATCATATTGCTACTAGCTAATGTAGCCTGGTGGTGGTTTTTTATTATGTAATTGGAGACTTTTTAATAAAACTCAATAGCATTTCGCTTGTCAAAAAAAAAAAATTTACTTTTGTTATTCAGACTTTACCTTTTCAAAATTTCAAATGTGTGCGCAATAACAATAAATGTATGAATCTACATTATTATATTTATAAAGATAGGGACCTTATTTAGTGCCTTTCTCTTTCTGTTTTTTTTTTTGATAGTTAAATAGTTTTTACTTTTGTGCTTACAAGAACTATCAACGACTTATGATCATCAATCATTTGTTTATTAACACTTAAAGTAAAAAATTATTACCAAATGGAATAGCTTTTGAAATTCTCTTAGAGTGTATATGAATTACATTTCAAAATGCGTTTTTTATATTTTTTGAAATAGTATTTATAAGATAAGACACATTTTAAAAAACATAAAAGAGCATTTTCAAACACCAAAGTATAGACACCCTTATACACCAATGTTAACGCGATAAACCCCCCATGGAATGGAGGGATGAAAAAAAAAAAAAAAACCTCTTCTGAATCACAGCATCCGTTGAGGAATAGCCATTAGGACTGTTTTTTTTTTTTCCCGAAGAGTGTAAATTTTAAAATTAAATCGTAGAACTCGTATTTGATTGTGTTTAATTATAGGCACAAAATTTATTAATGGTGTCAATGCACCCTTCTTGGATTTAGAAGAGAGTTTTTTCCTTTTAATTTTTTAACTCATGTAAGTTTTCTCATAGTGTAGGTTAATTAACTTGGAATATATTGTTAGCTGAACCAAAAAAAAAAAAAAAAAAGAAGGAAAAAAAAAAAAGTAACATCCTAAGAGGCTTCTATGATGACACTTCCCAAAACCCTCAAGTACAGACAAAATTGATTGTGTATTAATAATTTTCTTTATCACTTTCTATATACAACACATTTGATGCACAATTATATGTATAATTTTATTTTTATTATTCCTTTTTAATTTAAGTGATACGTTGTCATTATTGGTAAAGATAATATCAAAAAATTTCACAAAAAAATGAACTCTTTTTTGGGACAATTTTTTTTTTTGAGACAGAGGGAATATATTTTAATGTAATTTTTTTTTCTATTCTCACTTTACATTTTTTAAAATTTTTTAGTACAAAAATTATAATAAGAAAATATTAAAAATTGATTAAATATATATATCTAAAACAGAAAAATAAATCTTAATATTAGAAATAACTAGGATAAAAAATGAGTTTTAATAATATAAATAATGAGATAAACCAGAGTAATTATGTGAAATATTAAAATGTGCTATAAAGAATAGTGTAGGAAAATATTGTAGAGGATCGTATCTGCTCAAAATATTTCTCATGTTTCTAAAATTAATTTTATTTCTAATTTTTCTCTCCATTATTGTTATTTGTCCTTACATGAAACCGGAAAGGTATGACATCTTAAATTATATATTCATCTTTATTTAGGATAATAGAGAATTGGAAGAAAAATAAATAAATAATAGAGAATAGCGGCAGAAGAACTTTTCTGGTTTTTCCCCTTTTACTTTGGGAAATTTACAAAAATAGCACCTTTGACGGTTGACTTTACAAAAATAACACCCTCCTTTTTTTCTTTATGGTTATAACATTTCAAGGCTACAAAAGACCACAATACCCCTCAAGACTTCACCTCATCTTCTTCTTTTTTTTTCTCTGAACCCATTTCATTGATTCATCAAAATTTGTTCTTGCACCCCATTATTTGCACACCTCACTGTTTGTACACCCTGTTAGACTATCATCTTCAAGCAAGAAGGCTGCAATCGTACAGAAGAAATTGCATAACAAATTACAAAGTTGAAATTTGCACTTTTACAGTATTTGAACTAGGTTTGTGAATTTGAACGAGAGAATAGTCGAGCTCTAGGTCAAGTTTTAGGTCGAGCACGAGGTTAAATCTCATTTTACGCCAAATTTTAAGTCGAGCACTAAGTTTGGTCGAGTAGGTTGAATTTAGGTCGAGCTCGACCTAATACTCGACCTAAAACTCGACCTACTACTAGGTCGAGTTAAATTTAAAAAAAAAAATTTGATTTTTTTTTTAAAAAAAACAAGTTTTAGGGTTAAGCTCGACCTAATACTCGATCTAAATTTTTAAATTTTTTTTTTTAAAAAAAAAATTATTAGTTTTTTTTTAAAAAAAATTTGGTCGAGCATAGGGTCGAGCTTGACCCTAAAACTTGTTTTTTAAAAAAAAAAAGAAAAAAAATTGATTTTTTTTTTAAAAAAAACAAGTTTTAGGGTCAAGCTCAACTCCATGCTCGACCCTATGCTCGACCAAATTTTTTTTTTTAAAAAAAATTAATTTAACCCTAAAACTTGTTTAGGTCGAGCATTAGGTCAAATTTAACCCTAAAACTTGTTTTTTTTAAAAAAAAATCAATTTTTTTCTTTTTTTTTTTTAAAAATTTAACTCGACCTAGTAGTAGGTCGAGTTTTAGGTCGAGTATTAAGTCGAGCTCGACCTAAATTCAACCTACTCGACCAAACTTAGTGCTCGACTTAAAATTTGACGTAAAATGCGATTTAACCTGGTGCTTGACCTAAAACTTGACTTAGAGCTCGACCATTCTCTCCTTTAAATTTACAAACCCAGTTCAAATACTGTAAAAGTGCAAATTTCAACTTTGTAATTTCTTATGCAATTTCTTCTCTATGATTGCGGCCTTCTTGCTTGAAGATGATAGTCTAACAGGGTGTACGAATAGTGAAGTGTGCAAACAATGGGGTGTAAGAATAAATTTCGATGAATCAATGAAACGGGTTCAGAGAAAAAAAAGGAAGAAGATGAGGTGAAACCTTGAGGGGTATTGTGGTCTTTTATAGCCTTGAAGTGTTATAACCGTAAAGAAAAAAAGGAAGGTGTTATTTTTGTAAAGTCAACGGTCAAATGTGTTATTTTTGTAAATTTCCCTTTTACTTTTATGTCAACATTCTATTGACAAAAACTTTGGCTCTTTCGCGACTATAGAGGCATTATTTTTTTTATGTGAGACATATTAGAATAATTTTGAATTTTAATAAATATTTAATAAAATAAAATTATTAAGTTTTTAGAATTGTAATAAAGATAGTTTTCTTGGCAATCGTGTTTATTTTATTTTAGAAATATTATGATTTTTAGTTATTTTTTATCTAAAAGTAATTTTCTTTTATTACTAAGTTACTTCTATGAATTCTTACAACGAATCAATTAGATTGTCCTTTCTATGAGTGTGTTTATGGTATTTTTCTAATTTTTATAAAACTATTTAAGTGGTGATCGTGTATTTCATTCTTTCATCATCTTCTGTTGCATCATTTTTTCTCCAATCAATAGCATTTATTCTAACCTATGTATTCTAAATAGGTTAGAATTAAAGAACCTCATCTTTAATGCAAATGAGTGAACTAGCATCATAGGATGTTTTGTAGGCATAAATACCCCAAAATGCAACACTTAGGATTTAATCCTAAGTGCTACACCCAAGAAGGCCTCTATATATGACCATTTATCCTATTGCCCATTGGATGTGTTAAAAAAATGAAGGTAGCAAGGGAAAGGAAGAAAGCTATTTTATGCTTGTAGTCCAACGGAAAGGAAGAAAGCTATACTACGTAAGTTAAAAAGGAAGTTTAAAACAATTTTAAAAAAAGGAAAGGAGGGCACATTGGGTGTACTTGGTCCTTCGAAAGGAGTGGATGAAAAAGAAAAACAAAGTACTTTGGTCAAATTCCTCTCCACACTGAGCGTTAGTTGGTTGAATTTATTCAAATGTGGGGAGATTAAGTAATATAATTTTTATGTAAATCACTAAAAAAAATTGTATCAAATTAAAAATACATTTATTTTTGTTTCATAATGGAAAGAGTATTAGATTGGAAGTAGTTAACAATGTTATAAATTTTAATGAAAGTAAGAATGGTTATGGTGCTGATTTGTAGCTCAATAATTAAATTTCAAGCTGTTGACATCTCCATGATGGTTCGCCCCCACCCACCAAAAAAGTTAGTTTGTTTTAATGCTGAATTATTCCTAGACCCTTTCTTTTGGGGAAAGGACATAACTCACACAATTTACATATTGGCAGACACTCAGCTTACTCCACTAAGCTCGAATTTTAACAGCTGGATGCTTTCGAAACTGCTATTAAACTATATACTCTCAGCACGTTTCTAAATTGGCTGCCCAATCAAGACATGGCCGGTGCTTTGTGGTGCACCAAACCTAAAGTTTTCCCAACTCCCAATAGCCTGTAGGCTTCAATTTCAAGGGAAAGAAAGATAATTTTGAGTTGGATTAATCACCTTTATTTCATAGTTGAATTCATTTGACTACTTACCTAAATAGGAAGAATATTTTTCTTGAGAGTCCGTTTGGTTGCTATTGAAATTAGAATTAGTTTATAATTAAGCATATTTTGTATAGATTTTAATTTGAATTTTATAGAACATTTTGAGAATCTAAAAATATTATAAAATAGACATTATGAGTGAGTTAGAATAAAAAAATTATAAAATTCAACTAAATAAAATAAAAAATTCTCTAATTTTAATTAGGACAATTTCAATTCTAGTGAAACTAAATAAACTCTTAGGGTTGTTTGTTTCCATGGAATTGGAGGTCTCAGTTCCAATTTTATTGTTTGTTTTAACAAAGAGTTCAAGAATTAAAAATCTATTCCAATTCTATTTTTTTTTATTTTATAAATTGAATTCTTTGTCGAAAGTTAAAATTTTCAATTCCAATATCCAAACACTCGGTTTCTATTTTGGGTAAAATACAATAATTTCAGATAATAACAAAATGAGTCAAATTAACCCAAAACGGCCATATCCATAGTTATCACAATTGTGATTTGAATCGTAGAATCACATGATTCTACGATCTAAATATGCAAAATCGATTTTGGATCGTATAGAATCGTTCACTATGTAGAATCGGTCAGAATCGTTAGTAGAATCATTTTTCTATTTTTTTTTCTGAACTGAAGTACATTGCGTCATTTTTTTTGTTTTTTTAGTTAGTGCTATTATTATTTTGTGTAGAATGTGGTTGAATGATTGAATGATAGATGTTGTTAAACAGGATTTGGACAAAATTCAGAATGCATATACATAGAATATTTTATAATGTTGATTTTTTACAATTTAGCACAAGTTCACAACTTATTTTTGTGAAAAAATTAATGTAAGTAATAAAATATAAATAATTATAATTATTTTGGTTATTTTTTTTGTAGAATCTTACTATTCTATGATTCGATCTCGATCCGATTCTGTTACCCTAAATCGATTCTACATAGAATCTCGATTCTACAAACTATGGCCATATCCTCCTTCCTCTCGGCCATCGTCATAACAAAATCTTCCTAGTCTGATGATGGAAACGTGAATCCAACCTCGTCGACGTCAAATTCACCGAATTCAGTGAGGTTTAACACAGATCAGCTTCCTTTGAACACGAGCCAGAACTACTCGGATGAGGAGGATGACGTGGAGGAGGCAGAGGTTGACCTGGATTTTATCAGAGATGAGGCAGAAAATGGAGAGGAGGAGGAGGAGGAAGGAGAGGACCTCTTCAAAAATAAATTCATGGACGATTACAGGAGAATGAAAGAGCAGGACCAGTACAAATCGTTGGGCCTAGATGATTCGATGGAGGACGAGAGGGATTTGGATCAGATCATGCCTGACCGGAAGGCTATTGAGATAGAACTCGATGCCAGAGAAACTCACTTTGGCATCTCCTCTCAGCGCAAGCTGCCTCAGCTTCTCCATGACCAAGGTATTTTTTGTTGTCAATGAGCAGAAAAGAGGAAATCACCAATGGAACGAGCAATGCATGAGTACTTAAGAGGGAAAGTGTTGGATGTCTTCTCTGATTATAGAGGATGAAGAGGATCATCTATCGAAAGCTGTGAGTGATAAAGAATTCATTTTTATCAAATGGGTTTCTTTTGTTTTATGTCTTTTCTGAATTTAGTGAACTGACCGTTGCTGATTTGTTTCATTCTATTGGGATTTTTACTTGTTTTGGAATATTGGGTTTTTGTTAATTCTAGGTCTTATTAAAGTTTGTTAATTATTTTTTTTTTTCTGGTAAAGGTTAAGTTAAATCCATCTCTTGGAGATGCGTGGCTGAGTTTAGGCAACTGTATATGGAAGAAGGGTGATTTATCTAAGGCAAAGAATTCCTATATGCTTGCTCTAAGCAAGGTCATTTTCTTGTTTCATTGATTTAGAATCTTTGTTCCTTTTGTTCGTAGAATGTTAAGAATTTCTGATTCGAGATTGGCGTTCTGCCGGCTACTTTCTTGGGGCCAAAATGTGCACTTTGGGATTGTCCAGGACCGGCACAAAGGTTAAAATGGTGTTAAACATCATAAGATTATTGCAGTAGCCATCATGCACATATTGTGCCAGCAAAAGGCTACCCTAGCATGGCTCCAGTTTTACAACCAGGCGGAATTGGCTTGAAGGATAATTTACTTTTTGCCTCTCTTTGTGCAAAATCTCATGGAAAAGAAGTTGGAGTCCCAAAATGTGAGGGGGCTGCTACTGCAAAGTTCCCTTGGAATGCACCTGGTAAGACCATTCAAGACCATTGCTTCTGTGTGGCATGATTTATTCTGGTTATGCTTATATGACGAATCAGTTTCCGTGTGCTTTTGCAGAGCATTTTGACCTTGCTGTTTTGGAAGGAGAAACAATCAAGGAGTGGCTTTTCTTTGATAAGCCTCGAAAGCCTTTGAAAGTGGATACAGAAAGCAAAGGGCATTGCCATATTACAATGGACGTGGCTGGCATGAGTCTAGAAAGCAAATGGTAAATGAATATGGAGGGTTGAAGAGATCTTATTATATGGATCCGCAGCCACTGAAAAACTATGAGGGGCACCTCTATGAATATGAGATCAACAAGTATGATGCTTGTGCTTTGTATAGGCTGGAACTTAAGCTTGTTGAAGGGGAAAAAACTCCAAAAGGTAAAATAGCTACTGATTCAGTTGCTGATCTGCAGAAGCAAATGACAAAACTCAATGCTAAATTTCCATCAGACATGCAGCAATCCTTCTGCGAAGGATGGTGCTAATCCTAATTTAAAGAATAGTACAGAAAGCATCTATTCTACCCCAAATAGAATGCAACATACAAGGGAAGGGTTCGATTATGGTACTAGTGCTTCATGTGAATATCTGGTTGATAATGGCAATGTTTACTACATCACGTAGTTGGTAATGACAGATGAATCTGTAATAAGAGGCATTCCATTGTATCGTGTGCCAGTCATACTAATTACTGGTCTCATACAAATGGAGTTTTGAGCTTTTATTTACTTCATGTCATCCAGTATTCAGTCTAATACTATTTGGCTAATACTGTTTTGCTTCGTGTAGCAATTTGGTTGTCCTCTAGCCTTCCTATCCCATTGTGCAAGCATCGGTGTAGAAATTCCCACTTATTTTTTGGCTATTTGTCTTTGCAGAAAGAAGCAACTCATAAAGGTGTAAGAGTTTCGGTGGATAAATTTATTATTATTATTATTTTGTCAAATTGGATTTTTCATTAGATAAGATTGAAAGTGTAATAGATTTTGTAGTGGTTTAGGGAAAAAAAAAAGAAAAAAAAAAGAGTAGTTTACAAAATTCTCCATTTTTTATATTTTATCAAATAGAAGATTGAACTGAATTGGAATTGTAATTATGTAGAATTTAATTCAATTATACATAATCACAATTCCAATTCAATTCTAATTCCAAAGTAATAAACAAAGCCTTAATGAAATCAAAATTATTGAATTCAAGAAAGGGGAGAAAAAAAATTTCATTCCTTAGTTGAAAAAATATATGGCTGTGATTCTATGCATGACATGGCAGTTATATTGAGGGAAATATGTACCAAATGGTGTGTATCTATAAAACTTAACAAATAAAAAGAATAAAGAAGTAAGAAAAAAAATTACTTATAGTTCTAAATAAAAAGATTGCCATCTCAGTAATCCCCACACCCTAAAGAAAACATTTTACTTTTTAAACAATGAATATTTTTTTTTTGAGACATAATTTTCTAAGTTTGTGGCGGATATATATGATTTCTGTTTCTAGCTAACTGAAATTCCTATTTTAGAAAATAAAAATAGAATGAAATTAAAAAAATTAAGGAAAAACGCCAATTAGCAATGAGGATTTATAATAGGATTACATATACTTTGCCCTTTAGACTTTGATCGTGGCAATTTAAAACTATGTCATTTTAATTGTAACACAAACAGAACAGAGAATTGGGGTTACTGACATTTTAGTACGTTGTATTTTATTTATATACACTTTGCCCACTCTATTAACACCATTTGCAATATTTAACTAAAATGACATTTTTTTCCCACAATTATCCCTATTTACACACTTACCTTTAAACAATGTTTTTCTAGTTTTATTTAATTTAAATTTCTATAAATTGGGTGAACAAAATTTCATCCATGAATATGAGTACTTAATATTTTATTTCATCAGTTTTGAGCAATTAAAACTGATAACTAATTTAATAATGTCTACTCAGTAAGGGATATTTTTTTTACGTAAGTTAATCATACATCTTTGGTAACTTAATTAATGCAATATATAATTTATGACATTTTTAATCTCAAAACTAGTAGTATAAAAATTAAATATTAGTATGGTCTACTACAATAATTAAAAGAAAAAAAAAAACGAAAGAGATGCTACTAAAAATTTTGACAATCAAACATACAACTCTTTGTTATATTGTCATCGTTGTTATAGTTCATCAAACAGTACTGCATGTAGCTTCATCAATATGGAAGAATGGAAAAATGAGAATCTAAAAGATCGAAGAATTGGTAAAGCAATGAAATATAAGGGAAAAAACCTAGTGAACGTTAATCAATAATGCTCTAGGTTTCTGGAAGCAGAAAAATGACGTTCTACATGTCCTTTTCTAGTGCGGGGTCTAAATTAAACTGTTACTTTAACATATATTATATTTTTTTGATGAGTCCGAACTTTTGGACAATTAGAAGCAGTAGAAGTATGATAACAAGAGGATACCCCATGGGTTGCTAAAAAAAAATTAATAAAAGTTCCCATATTTGGTAAAGCACCAATCACCATAGCATTTGGTTTGATATTGAACATGCAGAAAAGATTGGGACCATATGTTTTTTTTTTTTTAATGTGAGAAATATTAGAATAGACCAAAAAAAAAAAAAACCTAGAAATTCATTCAATCTATTATTATCTATAACATGTATGAACAATATACTTTGCCCCTTTGTGCTTTAAAGTTACCAACACTATTGAAAATTAGGGTTTGGGATTAGTGACACTAGTATCTCTTTACCAAAGTATATATATATATATATATATATATATATATATATATATATATATATATATATATATATTTTGACAAGCCAAGAAGGCAAATTGATTATTAGATGATGAGAAAAAGTTAATTTACAATACAGAAGATAGTAAATAAGAGAGGCACAATAACAATCCTACTCCTCAGACTACTATGGAGATAGGAAATAGAGGCATGCACTATTTACTCAATGATTGCCAACAAATTTTGCGATCTGAACACTCCTGACTTTGCCAACCTATCGGCCACACTATTGATGCCTCTTGGAATATGGTAAGCCTCCCAGTGCTTAAGTTTCTTCTTCAGCAGGTCCAAATGGTTTGAGATATTTTTAAGGTACCAGGGGGCGCTGTCTGGATTCTTTAGCCACCTGATTGCGTTAACTGAGTCACTTTCGACTACAAGAATATGAGAGCTCCTCCAAATAGACTCAGTAAACACCTAAAAAGCCTCACGAATAGCATAAAACTCCGCTTGATTCGACTTTAGGATCCCAACCTGCTTCGAGAACACGGCCTTTGTTTTACCCAAATCATCCCTAAGAATTCCCCCAATTCCTGCCCTGCCTGGTTTCCCGATAGCTGAACCAGCCAGATTTACCAAAGTGTATATAAATAAAGCATTAAACTTCATTATACCTGGTTTGGGCCGAGACCAAGTAGTACTTTCCTTCCTGCACCCCAGTTCCCGCCTCACTTCTGCGCTATTCGGCTGTCGGAATATGTTTAGAATAGATGCTGAAGAAGAATGCCATCTCGCCTTAAACCACGTAGCAAACCTAATGAAGATCAAATCCAAGAGATGCGAGAAATCAAAGTTCTTATTGTTAAAGGTAACTTGATTCCTGCACAGCCAGATCGACCATAGAATAGAAGAATCCAAGGCTGCCTTCCATTGAAATTAGGGAAGGTCTGCTGCTAGCTATTCAGAAAGATATGAAAGTATATGAAAGTAACATGAGAGAGATAATAGAAGACAAACAATTTTCGTAAAATAAAATTTTTTTTCCCAAAATTTAAAAGAATCTAATTGATCAAAAATTGAATAATGATGAGAATCTGAAAAAGTGAAACTCTTTATGTATATTTATAACTTAAATAAACCTTAAACAAAAATTAAAAATAAATAAATCGACACCTAATAGAAAACTAAAAGGTAAAAGCAACTCCTATTACGAATATAATTAACATACATTGAAAATTGTTATAAATATTATTTTCTAATTAATTTTATTTCCTATGTACTAGGGGGAGATTATCCCAGATAAGGTGGTAAAGTATTAGTAACCTTAAATCAAAATTTTCTACAGTATCTCTTTCATTTCTTTTTTTTTTTTGATTGTCATAATACCTAATACTAATGTTCATTTTTATACTTCTAGTTTTGAAATTAAAATGTCATAAATCATATATTGTGCATTAGTTAAATTGCCAAAGATCGATATATTGTTAACTTACATTTAAAAATAACCCTTATTGATTAAATATTATTAAATTAGTTGTCAGCGTTTAGTGCTCAGAAATAATGAAATGAAACATTAATTAAGTACTCGTGTTCATGAGTGAAATTTTGTTCACCCAATTTACAGAAACTTAAATTAAATAAAATTAGAAAAACATTGTTTAAAGATAAGTGTGTAAGTATGAATATTTATGGGAAAGAAATGTTATTCTAGTTTTGACTAGTTAAATATCACAAATGGTATTAGTTGGGTGACAAAGTGCATATAAATAAAGCACAAAACAGTAAAGTGTCAGTGACTTTGAAGCATATAAGAAGGCAAAGTGTAGTTAACCCTTTGTAATATTGTAGATTTAAAAGGATTGAACCTAAAGTTTTGAGTAGCTTGACATACCTATTGAAGTCAGAAAAGAATGAAAGAAGATGAAACATTGCTTTATTTTGACTCTTATGCTTCTCCTGCCGAGGATATGTGCACTCCTGGAAGCTTGAATGTTCGCGTTGCCAGTGAATTAAAATGAGCCTCAATTTCTTCAATTATAGTGAAACATTAAGTTTCTTCCTTTGAACCGAGTGGTTAACTTTTGGAATTTTCAAAAAAGAAGAGACTTAATGGATATTATAATTCGAGAGCTGCAGCTTAAAAATTTACATTTAAATTAAAAGATTGATGATCGATGTTGGTATTTTTTAATATATTATTGATTTTTTTACCATGATAATAAATATAGTTAGTGATAAAAAAATTTATCTGTTGTAATATATAAATAGTGTCAATATGAAAATATGACATACTAATACTATTACCTTTTTTTTAAAGAAAAAAATCGTTGTTTATGAAAATGTATGGGAAATCAGGAAGAGGTGGTGACTTCTAGTTATGTGACACAAACTCCGAACAAGATAGATTAGTAGACATATTAATTAACTATTTTGAACACCTTAATTAGATTGAGTAATGCTTGAGGAATTTGGCATATAAATTTACGTTTATTTTGGACAAAATGGAACTAAAATCAAATTGTCAAACTTGAGAATTAAATTAATTTTGTTTAAATGTTGGACCAAATCAAAGTTTATGAGTTAAAGAACATTGGCATTATTTTCCATGCATGTTCACTCTAGGGTTTGGTCCAGATTTGGCTCCTTAGTCCTTATGCCAAGCAATGAAGTTGAACTTACTAACGTAGGAAAGAACGTGAAACTCAATTTCACAATGAAAATTCAAACGAGGCCTATGGATCCGCAGGATGTCAGGGAAAAAAAATGTTTTTTAAGTTTAACTATTTTTAACTCTCTCACCGCTTTCATGCGTGAAAGAGGCATGATCTTTTTATATTTATCGATATATGGACAACCTGGAAAATGTTTTACTTATTTATCGTCTCGATCGGCTTACTAAACTAAGCTCGGATTTTCTTAATCAATGGTGCTTTGAATCTCTGACACTAAACAATATACTCTCAGTGCATTCACGTTTTTGTTGATTGGGTGCTGGAAATTAAGCATTGTTTAGTATATATTCTTTTTCATTACAACCGAGATCAATTTGTCCTAGGACCCGTGAATCATGCACGCATGTGATGGTTGTCCTGTCTAATTGGAAGTGTCCCAAAGTTTCCTTCCAATCTTAAATTAAAGGGTTAACTGTCAAGAGTCCCTTTAACTCTAATTATTACCATCACAAATATGCTGCCAAAAAAAAAAATACATAAATAAATAACAATATCTAATGGTTGGATAAATAACTCTAATCATTTTTTAATTTGGTTTGAAAATTTGATTCGGTCTCCAATGTTTTAAAAGTTTTAATTACATTTGCAACTTGGCAATTTGATATTAGCTCGTCCTTTGACTAAAATCATACACAATCCATAGGTCCAATTCTTCAAGAAATCACATGGAAGAGAAGATTTTCTTCAACATCACTGTATCCAATTAGGACATTCAAAAATATGGTTCAGCAGCGTATTTGATTTCTTGATTTGGCCTCATTTTTGTTAAAGAACGAAATATGAGGGTTGGTAGTAACTTTTGTATATACAATAAAAGAATTTTTAAAAGTTTAGTAAACCATAATGAAATTTTTAAAAACTAACCATAATTTCGTAAAAATAATAAGTTTTTCTGTGAAATAATATGCCATTATCTTGATGTGTTTGGATTCTCATATACACATTGTTATTCTTTTACACAATTAGATACTCTTTTTCATACTAGTTGTCATGAAAATTCCGTCAACCACGTCATTTTCAAACACCCATTAATTCACCCTTACCGATTCTCTCGTGTTTGGATTTTACTCAACTCAATCTGAATCACAGAATAGGAAGAGTTTGCAAGAATTAAAACAAGCAAAAAGACAAACGAAATTACAAGTCAAAAGTCTCAACATTGTATTCAATTACTCAAGGAATTATAAGGAATAATATCTCAAACTTGTCATACAAAATCTCCCAAACTCAATTTTGTGTAGTTGCTGCCTTGTTTGCAGGCCAAATGGTAGTGGGGCAGTTGATAGCTCCAACTGTTAGGCAAAGACCAATCAAAATTAAGGGACCTGGAGGCTAGAGTAGTGGGTCTTTTATTGTTTACATGCAAGTACAAGTTAGTACACTTAGTCTACCAAACCAATACAGCATTCACACAAGTTTGGAAATTCAACCATCATCACTAGTTGGCTCAACTGAAGTTCCTCCAACTATGTGTGTATGCCCAACTTATGGTTTAAGAAGTGTACATGTCTGTTGCACATTCGCAATGCAAAGTCCCACAAGCCACTTGGAACCGATGCCTCATGCAGATTTTTTAGGCCAATGTCCCAAATCTTAGCCAATGCCAAAAAATGCTTGCTCAAACTCAAAGCAACTTAATTTAATGCCAACAAATACTTCCCGACTAGTGGAGCACTAAATCCCAAACTTTATGAACACCCACAAAACATCGACACCTCAGCCCTCTATATAAGTCATGGAGGAAAAATAAGAAATGACAGTTGTAGGGAGAACTTTCTCCTAAAAATGTAAATGAGGGTCAGCAACCCTCAACTCTTCCAAATGCCACTCGAAACCCTTCTGGCTTTCCTTAAAACATCAACTGACACCAAAGGAAGTTCAACTGACACTTAAACATTTACAAAAGCTCCGATTTGTGAATCACTCAACTCGACAACTTGATGACCCGATCAGGAACCTAACGTCAATCGCCAACAAGTGACTTCAATTGGTTGAAAATGCTTAGGGGTTTAACAAACCTACTTTGAGAGGTTGATGTCCCTAGCAACTCCTTCTGCTATTCCCAATATTCAGCAATTTTCTTCTCGAATTGCCATAAGTCCTTTTCATTAACCCATTCATCGTCAAGTTGATCCTCCTCTTTCCATTGCACCAAGAATCTAGTACATCTGTTTTTATTACTTTGCTCTAAAACTTCAAAACTCACAATCCAATCAACCTCTGTATCATGTTGTTTTCTAATCACAGGAAGTGTCCTTATAATTTTTTTTGCTTTTCTTATAATTTTCAATAAATTTCAAATAATTTCCATTGTAGAAATGTAGTTTAATTTAACTCATTTATACGAAAGTAATTTAATTTTTTTTATGTAATACTGGTTTCACATTCCTGAAATGTGAAACTAGAAAAAAGCTATAAAAAAATAGATTGTTTTGCATTTGGTGCATGCGAAAGCTAACTCGATTTCACATTCCCCAAATGAAAAATCCACATTCTTGGAACATTGGTAAAAAGAAACAAAAAGTCGACGTGTTTTTTGAAAAAGAAAAACACAAATATAGAATTTTCTCTCACTGTTTTGATCTTGCTAGCATGAGACTCAAGTTTCAGATTCAACATACCTGCTTCATACTCAATTATGAAACTATGGGTGATGCTTATGTCCACCATAGAAGTTACTTCAAAGGCATTGATCTTGGCTTTCACATACATCAATGTATTTTACAAATTTGGGGTTTTAACTGTAGTAATTGTATTAAAAAATTGCAAGAGATTCACATGAGTTGGGATCTCATTATCAGCCCTGTAATAATTGCATTCACATTCTCTTTGTAGGGACAATCTTTGGCCAAATGAGGTCCATCACACTTGAAACATCCACCCTATTTTTTTACCCGCTTGTTGTTTCTCTTCAGAAACAATGGATTTGGTCTCCATCACAGAATTTTTCTTTGTTTTCTTAATAGACTTATCCTTCCCTCCTCTCTCTTTATCCTTCATAGTTTTCCTTCATTCACTTGCTGCATTGGATGAAGCCTTGAAGTTTACCAACTTCTAGGTAGCCCCAATAGTTTGGGGCAAGTTTTGCACTCCTTGCTTGTTCAACTCAGCCTATGCCCAGTTCTGTAGGCCAAACATAAAGTTAAAGAGTTTATCTTGTTCAGACATGTCCTTCACATCATGCATCAAGGAAGTGAACTCTTTCACATAGTCTTGCATGGAACTCATCTGTTTCAACTTCTTCAAGGATTCCTATGCAACCCAAAAAGTGTTTGTGGGTAAGAACTGAACTTTAAGCTCTTGCTTTAGATCTTCCCAATTCTCAGCCTTTATGGCGTGCTTGTCAATACATCTTATACACCACTAAAGTTTAGTATCGCTAGCTAAATACATTGCAGCAAAATGAACTTGTTGGCTAACAAAAATTTTGGCCATGTGGAAATATTATTATATATCTCACCAGAATTTTTCTAGATCATTAGAGTTTCGTGTGCTAGCAAAGCTCTTAGGTTCAGGAATCTTAAATATAGCACCCAAGAGATGTTCCGTTGAAAGAGATAGTGTGGATGCGGCCACCTTCTTCAATAAAGTTATATCATCAGTTAATCTCTCAACCACCGTTTTCCCTTCTTCCAACTCAGCTTTGGTGACCATTTCAAGAACCTCACATTTCAAGATCAAAAGTTTTGCCCTTAAAGAATCAAGGGATGGGGCAGCATTTGTAAAAGAGAAAGAGGATGGACCAACATTTGCAGCAACCCTCTTTTCTAACTCATCAAGGTGAGTTGTAAGTACCCCAAGGGAACTCCGTTATTCGATAATCATTCAACTCCATTAGCGATACCAAAATTGTCAGGAAAACTCCATTAGCGATACTCTCATGTTTGAGTTTTATTCAACTCGACCTAAATCATAGAACAAGAAGAGTTTGCATAAATTAAAGTAAGTAAAAAGGCACAAACGAAATTATAAGTCAAATGGCTCAACCTTGCATTCAATTACTCAAGGTATTACAGGGAACAATCTCTCAAACTTGCAGCACAAAATCTCTGAGACTCAATTTTATGGTATGGCTATCTTACTTTCAGGCCAAATAGTAGTGCGGCAATTGACAGCCCCAACTGCTATGCAAAGGCCAATCAAAATTAAGGGAAGTAGGGTAGTGGGTCTTTTAATGCTTACATGCAACTATAAGTCAGCATACTTAGTTTGCCAAGTCATTACAACATTCTCACTAGTTTGGAAGTCCAATCATCATCACTAGTTAACTTAGTTGATATTCTTCTAACTATGTGCCATGCCCAACTCATGACTTAGAAAGTGTGTATGCCCGTTGCACACTTGCAATGCAATGTTCCACAAGCCACTCAAAACCAATGCCCCATACACATTCTTTAAGCCAATGTCCCAAATTTTGACCAACGCCTACAAATGCTTGCCCAAACTCAAAGCAAGCTCAACTCAATGCCAACAAATGCTTCCTGATTGGTTGAGGGCTAAATCCCACACTTTTTGAAAACCCACAAAGCACCTACACCAACCCTCTATATAAGTCTTGAAGAAAAAATAAGAAGTGACAGTTGTAGGGAGATCTTTCTCGTGAAAGTGTAAATAAGGGTAAGCAACCCTCATCTCTTCCAAATGCCACCTGAAACCCTTCCAACTTCCTTTACAATATCAACTGACAGCAAAAAAAAGTTCAATCGACATTTAAGAATTTATAACGGTTCTGTCTCATGATCACCCGATTCGTCCAACTTGACAACCTAATCAGGAACCTGACGTCAACCAACAAGTTACGTCAGCTGGTTAGAATCAACTTAAGGGTCTAATACTAGCTGTGTATGATATGGAACTTATTATTAGTCACTAACTAGTACAAATTATTTCCTCTACACAAAAGAGACTTCAGTTATAAAAAAATTTTTGTTAAAAAAAAAAGAGTTCATTTTTATGTGTGAAATTCTTATAATACATTTACTAATAATAATAATGTATACTTGAAATTAAAAATTAATCATAAAAATTTAAAAGTATATATTTAATAGTGTATTAAATATGTTGTGCCTTGTAACTTAAAAAAATATATACAATATCAAAAGTGAACTCTTAAGAGAAATAGTAGTAATTATATAAACTATTTTTAATTCTCTGTTTCTTTTGAAACATTTCTTTTCCTCCTCTCTATAAGCTTTTATCTTATATTTCTTGTTTAACTACGTGCACATCTAATTGTTAAGAGGGATAGCAGCAATCATCTTCAAGAGTTTTCAACAATTCTTAATTGTTGGTACCAAAAATTTTTTGCATCTAGCAATTATTATAAAAGAAGTATTTTTTTCAAAATTTAAATTTTAAGGTTCACCATCATAATACCTAATCAAGTTACCTTTTTGCCCTATTTTAAGGATAATGATCGCACATGATCCTTCGTAACATTTCTCTGTAATATTTTCTATAACACATTTTAATATTTTCACATAAATATTCTTATCTTTGTTAAAAATTATATTATTAGTCACTATTTTCATTCTAATATATTTTAATTAAAAATTTTTTTTTACTGAATTTATATCTTTTAATTTTTTTCGGGCACAAAATGATAGTAAGAAAATTTTGTAAAATCAAAAAAATTATAAAACCATTTTTAAGAAACTAAATAAGTGATTTAGTGGAAAGAAAAAATTAAATCTAAATATTTCGAATAGAGTATTTGGGGAAGATAAACCTAATAGATGAAAAATAATAAGAGTAAGAGAGAGAACATGAAACACTTTGTATAATTTTCACGTGCCACCAAGCACTATTTATTTTTCCGTCTCCACCGTCCTCCGGAAGAGACGCACCGACAATAAATTTAGGATTTTGGTACCACTAGGGTATTCAATATTTGGATAACCCGAATATCCGTCCGAATTCAAACCGAACCGAAAACCGAATTTTTAGATTTTTGGGTTTTGGATTAAACCGAAACCAAACCGAAACCCGAATATATATGTATTTGTTATTTATATGTATATATATTATACGTATAATTACATATAATATATATTTATGTATTATTTATATTAATATATATTATTTTTATAATTACATATAATATAAAAAAATAAATTAGGGTTCGGCCGAAAATCGAATAACCCAAACCGAATAAACCGAAAATCGAATAAATCCGAATCGACGAACCCGAAAAACCGAAAAACCCGCCCGATGAATACCCCTAGGTACCAGGCTGATTAATTAATGCAGATTTAGTAGTTGTGGACGAAAACCCTTGATGACTACATTTCTTTAGCTTTCTAAACCAAGCAGCGGTTGAAGTCATGTCTGCACATTTATTATATAACAATAACAACAAATTTAACTAAGGCTGTTTCCCATATTCAACCTTTTGACTTGTTTGCCCATCATTTAAGATCAATTAGCTAACTTGTAACCCTTAAAATGCTAGACTAGTAAAATAACATTTAGATGTCGCCTAAATAGTTAAAATATTTCAAATAAAGGGTTTTGGTATATATATGAATTGTATTTTAAAATATATTTTGATTTTTTTTCAAAATAACTTTTTACATTATGGAGATCATTTTTATTTGACTTTTTTACATAGAAAAGTGCGAAAACACGCCCTAAAATACAGAGCATTAGTAATTCACACACCAAAATCTTATGCACGATGCAGATATTTTTCAAAATTCAGATATTGGATTCAGTTTCATATAATCTACTCTGATCCTTTATCCACATCAGTATCATCCCAATCAGCAAGTTTCTCAACCAACATTCATTTGGTTTTGATTTCTTACCAATTCAAATATTCAACGTTTAATATATGTATTTTACTCGATTCTTGAAATTATTTGTATCTCAATTTTCACTTGAAATCGGAAGATCCAGAGGTCCTCCACCACCGGCAACTGTCAAGGTTCACTTGTTTGGATAAGGTTTTTATTTACAAATAATTAATTTTTTTTAAACAAAAATAAAACATTCAAAAATATTTTTATTTCAAAATTTAAAATTTAAATTTCTCCAGTCAAATTTCTCTTACATAATTTTATAAAAATTTCCCTCATGTTTTTCCCTCCAAAATACTCTTTAAAAAAAAAAAACTCACCAAAATTTTTACACATTCCAATATAATTTTTTTCAATTAAAACACAATCCAAACGAAGTAGAAGTCACTTGATTAAACAATAAATGAGACACAAATCCTGACGTCCGTAGTTCTAAACCTTTTCAAAGTGCTGGCATTATTGTTAGACCTGCATCTAATGTTTAACTTCTCCGGGCAGAAAATACTTAAGACACTTCTTTTTTCCCCTTGTTTATTAGAATCTGGGATTATTATTATTATTATTATTATTATTATTATTATTATTATTATTATTATTAGCAATAGTAGTAGTAGTAGTAGTAGTAGTAGTAGTATTTTAAATGCTAAAAGTCAATTCTGTTTAAAGAAAAAAGAATGAAAAGCATAAGGGAAAAAACATATATATAAATAAGATGACAGTTTTTGGAGCAATATGAACATTTATATATGTGTTTGTTTGGAATCTACAGTTGTATATGTTAGCAAATAAACAGCATAAACCCCATAAAGATCGAACATATACATGATTAGAATATAAAGACAGAAGTAAAGAATCATGTACCACTTTCGATCCATAACTGTATGCCGAAGTAAGATGGATCTTGGCTAAGTTCTTCACCTCTATGACCTCCTATATGAACTGACTTTGATGAGTATGCCTCTTTCTCTCCTTAACCTTATGAGTAGAAAGTGTTTCAAAAGATTAGGGCTAAAGAAGGGAACCTAGCTGATATTTAAAGTTAAACCCTAACATCCTCATCACGGGTTAGGCTAACTGCAGCCCACACCAGCCGATCCCACATTAGACTAATTAAAAGCCTTTATATCTAATTTTAGTAAACCAAGCCCAAAACAACATTAATTAATATAAGCCCACATATAGAAAAACCTTACATTCTCCCACTTGGGTGAATATTAATTAAAGCTGTACCTTAATGTGCACCTTTATGCTGGTTTAAAGATTACTTTTAATAGTCAATTCTATCCCATAGAGCCTTCAACACCGAACCATAACAGTAACTGCATATAATCACACAGAGCCATCCATGATCACAAATGCTGTTAACTCTACTGATATGGATTCAATGTGGAAGTGTGACAAACTTGATAACACCTCATATAAAGTCAAACTTTATGTGTTATCCATTTTGTTAGTTCCTATTCTCTCTCCTTCAATGTCACAAAACCTTTATGTGCCACTAGAGAATAACTTTATAGTTCCAATGAACTTCAATATGTCTTATCTTTATTGTTAACAGAACTTTATGTGTACAAGACATATATCCCAGACTAATAACTGTATGCCCTTTTAGTCTGTGCTCAAAGTTTACACATTTCCTTAAGACTTTCACTTTAGATACATGTATTCAGTATATAACTAGAAAATTGATCAAACTTTATTAAATTCAAATGCAAATACACATGTAAAAAATGTCACTACATGCAACATAACATAGATGGAAACTTTATGAGCATATATAACATACAACTCTTACTAAAATATAGCATTCAACGATGCAACTAAGCCCACACTTTCGACATGTCTTTCTAACACACATGGGAGAAGTCCTTTTGTTAGTAGGTTTGCAACCATATCATCTGTAAGATATGCTCTACTGTTATGTCACCATTCTTTACTATTTCTTTAATAGTCAAGTATTTGATCTCCATATGTTTAATCCCCTTGAGACCCTTATGAGTATTAATGAATAATATTGTTGAATTATTGTCAAAATACAACTGTATGGGACTATTCACAAAATAAAATACAACTAACTCCCTTATGAGATTATGGAGCTAAACAACTTGAGTAGCAACTGTAAAGCATGCTATTTACTCCACCCGGATACTGAAAGATGAAATTATCTTTTGTTTCTCACTTTACAAGACACTGCAACACCTGCCAATTTAAAGACATAACCGAATGTCGATTTTCTATCATCCTTACAGCTAGCAAAATTTGCATCCATATACCCTACTAACTCAAGATCCTAAACATGTCTATTGGTCAGCATGTGGTCTTTTGTCCTCTTTAAGTACCTTAAAACCTTCTTGGCAGCTACCCAATGATCATGTCCTGGGTTTGCCTAATATCTGCCCAGAAGACCAATTGCAAAAGCAACATCTGATCTAGTACATACTTGAGCATACATAATGCTCTCAAGTGTACTAGCATGAGGTACGTCTTTCATATTGGTTTTCTCAACATCTGTATGAGGGCACTGGGACTTATTCAGATCATCACCCTTAACGACGGGAGTAATTCCCGTCTTGCATTCCTGCATACTGAATAGTTCCAAAATACTATCTATGTAAACCCTCTGAGATAAACCCAACAACCAGCGAGAACGATCCCTATGGATCTCTATGCCAAGGACAAATGATGCCTCACCAAGGTCTTTCATATCAAAACTATATGACAATATTTGCATTGTCTCATGCAACAAGTTGATATCATTACTAGTAAGTGAAATATTATCAACATATGATATGAGAAGAATGAAATTCCTCCCATTGACCTTGCTATATACATACTAACCTACCTTATTTTCAACAAAACTAGATAATGTTACAATTCTATGAAACTTTAAGTACCATTGTCTAGAAGTCTGTTTAAATCCATAGATAGACTTTTTAAGTCTACACACAAGCTCTCTAGAATCATCAAGTGCAAAAACTTTCGGGTTAAACTATATAGACCTACTCATCAAGGTCTCTATTAGAAAAGTTGTTTTGGCATCCATTTGGTGTAGCTCCAAATCCAGATTAGCTACTAAAGCCATGATCACTCTGAAAGAATATTTACAAGAGATTGAAAAAAAGGTTGCTTCATAGTCTATTCCTTCTCTTTGAGTGAATCCTTTGGCTACCAATATGGCTTTAAACTTTTCTATCTTTCCTTTAGAGTCCTTTTTGGTCTTATATACCCATTTGTAGCTAATGAGCTTGAAACCTTTAGGTAACTCAACAAGCTCCTAGACATCTTTATTTTTCATAGATTGCATCCATCCTTCATGACATCCATCCACAGACTTGATTAAGGACAAAAAACAACCTCTGTATAAGTCATTGGATCTATTACGCAACCAATTTCATAATCATTCTCTCCAAAATAGACCATGTAGTCCAGTGGTATAACAGACCATTTCTCTCTAATAGACCTCTTGAGTGGAGCTATCATAGTCTCATTCAGTTCTTGATGAGGTTGAAGAGTATCATCATGCACAGACTCAAATGACATTATCCTCAACTCCCACTGAATTAGAGCATAATATGGAAGGATCCATAATAGTCTGTATAGGTAGAGAATGTGACGTAATGGTCTCCACCACAAAACCATCCTTAATGGTCTGAGAACAAGCATTCTTTTTGGCCACTTCTAGTTCCAAAAACTTAGCTGTTTGTGATTCTATAATTCTTGTACCTCCATTTGGACTATAAAATTTGTATCCCTTTGAATGATCTTGATAGGATACAATATAACACATGGTTGTTCTGGATTCCAACTTACTTAATGTTGGATTATACAACCTTACCTCTGCAAGACTCCCCAAACCCTAAGATGGTTTAAACTAGATTTACGTCTCTTCTATAACTCAAATGATGTTAATGGAAGGGCTTTGGTAGAAACTCTATTCAGAATGTAGAGATCCGTTTTCAAGGCTTCTCCCCATAAAAACTCGGCAAATTACTCCTACTTATCATACTTCCCATTATGTCCATAAGGGTGCGATTTCGCCTTTCGGCCACCCCGTTTGGTTCAGGACTGCTAGGCATGGTGAATTGAGCTATAATCCCAAAATCTTCTAGGTATTTGGCAAATGGCCCTTTAAGCTATCTAGCATCGCTATGTCTACCACAATATTCACCAATCCTATCAGACCGGATGACTTTAATAACTTTTCCCAACTATCTTTGAACTTCAATCTGAAATATCTTGAATTTGTTAAGAGATTCAGACTTATTCTGAATCAAGTACAGATATCCATATCGGGATTAGTCATCAATAAAAGTGATGAAATAAAATTTCTTCACAAAGTCACTTTATATGGACCACTAATGTCAGTTTGCTCGATCTCCAAGAGATCAGAACTTCTGACTGCTGTCTTCTTCTTAATTTTAGTCATCTTACCCCTACAACAGTCTACACAATCCTCTAAGTTACCTTTAAGAGTAGGTATGATGTCAGCCTTTATCAACCTTTCTACTCTTTTCTTAGAGATGTGGCTTAGTCTCTTATGCCACAATATATAAAACTATTCCTCTAGTAAAGGTCTTTTGGAAAAAACTTTTCAGCCATACAAGCAATGTATTTATCATTAGGAGACAAACACAATCTATACAATCAATAAGACATAATGTGACTACCAACTTTATTTGAACTAAAGAACAAAGAAACCATATTGTTCTTTATTTCACAAGAATAGCCACTTTAGTCTAAACTTGAAAAAAAAAAAAGAAATTAAATTCTTTCTAAATGAATGTGCATAGAACATGTTTCTTAATATTAGATTATAGCCAAATTCTAATATTAAGATGACATCTCTCACAAACTCTACGTTAACTTTTCGTTGTTTTCTACTATCAGACTTGATTCATCCTGATTTGATTTTTTTTTAATTTCTAAACCCTTGTATGGTGAACGCAACATAATTCGTTGCACCACTATCTAGCCACCATGAATTGGATAGGACTTCAGATAGACTAGATTCACAAACCAAAGCCAAAGAACCTAAAACCTCATCCTTGGATAACCAAGCCTTATATTTGTCACAGTTTTTCTTTATGTGACATTCTTTTATAGAAGAAGCGACAATTAGGTTTCTGACCCTAAGTGCCATCAGTGGTCTTATGAGTATCTTTGTAGGCAAAAATTTTGAATTTCTTACCCCTCTTACCACTAGCACTAGAAACATACATGGTCTGATGTCCATTTTCATTTCTCAATTTCTTTTCCTTTGCCACCACCCTGGCTATTAGATTATTAATGGACTAGGTCTCATTCAAGAATTGTAATTTGTCTTTATAATTCCAAATTTAGTTGAAAAGGGTATTGAAAGCCTGATGGACAATCACATCAATAGGAATAATGATATTAAGTGCCTTAAGTTTACATTATAATTCTACCATCTTTAAGACAATTCCTAATTTCACTAGTACCATCATACCTAATGTTGAAATGTGTTTGAAAAAAGGATCCCCTATCTCATTATTGGATGACACCCAACACATGTCTAATAAGTGCTCTATCATTCGCTTAGCAGTACAATTAACTATTAAGGTACCTTAAGATGATCCCGAATGGATTGCTGTATGGTCGGTCAACAAACTCGATTGCTCTTTCTTCAAGCTGTAAATTTCTCATTTTAGCATTGATACTTTATGCAGTGTGATCTGCAGGGTTGTCCGTATAAAGAGCATTAGACATGTTAGCCAGAACTATTCTAAACATTATATCAACTTTCTATTTCTTAAAAGAAATAAGTGAGAATCTTAATTGTGAGTGAGTTGCCATTGACAGAAAAGGTGATTTATAATAAAAATATGTAAGAATAGTGCAACTTAGTATAAACTATATAAGTACACTCCACAGAAAGTCACACGTATTGTCATACAATCACCTTTGAGCAGAATGCATGACATACAATTGTCAACTTTCTACATGAACAACGGCCATGAAAACTTATTCCAACTCTCGTGAATTCACCACCTTTGGGTGTATGAACAACTAAAATTAGTCATTTCTCAAGCACACGTTATACATGTATCCCTCCACTAATTAATATCCAATCACTTCCTTTGGGAGTATGACAAGATATTAGAAAGGGAGACATCTCTAACAATTAAGACCGATATTTCATAAAACCAAATGAGTGTGCCACTTTGGTGGTCACTGCCCAATTGAATTTATGAAACTCTCTCATACTAAAAATATTAAACTTTATTTCTTACATAAAATTTTATATGCAATTTTAAACTATATAAATGACAAGAGTAATACATCATTTAATTACATTTAATCGTATTCTACATAATATAAACTGAATATTTGCATATTAACATGGTTGACATATTTAAAAATTCAAAATACAAATAAAATATTTAAATTTATACTAAAAGTATAAAATCATATTCAATTTAGATTTTCACAAGTATAATGATGTCAAAAAATATGCAAACCATATGTCAAAATGTAGATCATGAAAAACTGAATCCAATGATATCAAAATCATCCAAAACAGACTCCAAATGAGTTTCAAAACAACCAAAAAAGATTTTGGAAAAATTATTTAGCGTGGGACCCGCGACTGACATAGGCTAACGTGCGCCACCGTGAACCCTTCTGATGAGCGTCTAAGGCAGACAAACCCTTATGCTGATGTCATCGATGACGTCAGCCCTGACGCACTCCTTCAAAGCATTATGCTTTTTTTTTTTTTAGCAGTTGCCATGCTTAACAATTCCAAAGAAATTTTTTGGCAGTCCAAGACAAAATTTCATACGCACGGCAGAAAATCAAATATATTCTAATCATGATTTATACCTATACTCTGATACCACATGTTAGCAAATAAACAACATAAACCCCATATAGATCGAACATATACATGATTAGAATATAAAGATAGAAATAAAGAATCATGTACCACTTTCGATCCATAACTGTATACGGAAGTAAGACGGATCTTGGCTAAGTTTTTCACCTCTATGACCCCCTATATGAATTGGCTTTGATTAGTAGAAAGTGTTTCAAAAGATTAGGACTAGAAGAGGGAACCTATCTGGTATTTAAAGTTAAACCCTAACCCCCTCATCACGGACTAGGCTAACTGCAGTCCACACCAGCCAGTCCCACATTAAACTAATTAAAACCTTTTATATCTAACTTTATTAAACCAAGCCCAAAACAATATTAATTAATATAATCACACATATAGAAAAACCTTACAGTATATTAATTTATATATATATATATAAAACCATAAGATTTCACAATTAAAAAAAAAAGGGGGGATGAAAAAGAAGAGGACGAACCATATTTCCGAGTTCAGAAGATTGCAAGTTTTTAAAAGTTAGTTCGCACTTACTCAGAGATAGCTATTATGGAAAACTTCTCCGAATATTTCCATATATAATTTTGCAGTTTTTGTTGATTAAAAAAGCAGTAAAATTGGTAGCCACTACCAACTAACAATATTACAGGCTTAGGACGAGATCCCTTTCGTCCCCCCCCCCCTTTTTTGGCTTTTCACATAGACAATAGTTATGGTGGTTCTTCAGATTTTAGTTCTCTTTGTTTCTCGAACCTCAGGTTGCAAGTAATCGTAACTCTTTGTTTATTATAATCAATGAACAAAGCATCAGTACAAGATTTGTATAAAAAAATAGACCTAGAAATATAAATTTAGATACATACTCCCAGACGTATTAACAAACTGATTGAATCAAGAATAATTTTCATCGTGTTACACATTCTTCAATGTAAGGCAAATTAACTAATCTATTTTTCCAATATCAATAACCAAGAACGCTTACGCCAGTTAATTTATGCAGTATATGCATTATTTTTTTCAATACCAACAAAAAAAAAATATCTCTTCTAAACAATTATTGAAGTTAGGTGCAAGTAACTCCCAATTAAAGCTTATATAACATTAGTTATGACGCGTTTGGACAGCTCAAAATAGCACGGTTCAAAAGCCCCTTTCGTTAGATAATCCATACACACATATACATATATTTATATCAAAGATGTGGAAGAAGACCACAATCTTACTAAAAGCGTGGGGATGGTTTTGGGCTGCTATGAGCAAATGATGAAAGAAAACGTCAAGAAAGTTCCAATATGAAACGAAAGGCCATTCAGATGTACTTCTTCAATACTTAATTAATTTCGGACCTCTAAATCTAACACGAAATTCTCAATTAGCATTCTTTTCCCTATGGTTTTTTTATATAGGTATACATTATGCTACTTCGGTTCTGACAAAATTTTATTTTCAAAAACCTTTTCTTTCTCTAAAACAAGAGTTTACTTGTGAACAAAATTATACTTAAAATATCATTAGTAATGATAATTATGTATATTTACAAGAAAAAAAGTAAAGGTAAAAATATAAAATTAGGTATTTAGTGGTGCAATAAATAAATTGTATTTAATAATTAATAAAAAGTTGTGTTTAAATTAAAGTGACTCTTTTTTTGGAATGAAAGGAGTATTATACGAGTCGAACTCCACAATAATAAATTATAACAAAAAGAAAAATCGATGAAGTAGAAACTTGCTAGTCTTTAAGTAAAAAATAAATTCTTGAAGCATCTCAAATTGAAGAAACTTGAATAATAGAGAGTATTGGAGACTTTAGGTCATTTTCCCACTTGCAACATAGAAGTTGTTTATTCCTTCTTTTTTTTTTTTGGTGCCAACTGCTCTCTTTTCTTTGTCTTTTCCATAGTCTGAAAAAGAAGCAATGTCTGTAAATTATCGAAGCTCGCTCGCTCTCTCTCTCTCTCCCTCTTTTTCTTTAGGGTTTTGGTTGGAGGATCAAAATCCATGAATTAAAGCAAAAATAATTGTGGAAGAAACCTTTCTGATTAAGGAAAATGATGGAACCATTTCTTAGCTTTCAACAAGCTTGAGGTGAGCAATAAATTCAACTCATTGCCAAGATGCATATTTATAACAGCAAATTTAAGGGGTGCTTTTTCCTCAGATTCGACTTTGACTTTCCTCGTGAATTGTCTGAAGATTTGTTTTGCATTTCACCCCGCAGATCTATTATTAGAGCAAGTTGACAAACTTATTGTTCTACTATGGATCCTTTACCAGCAACATGGACATCCCAAATGGTAAGATGTTAATGTTCATTTGGGCTTCATTTCTTCCTAATTTAAACTTTCAATAATTGATATTTATTTTGCTCAATTTCTAAAATTATTTCAGAAATAAATTTTATCAGGAATTGGATGATCCAGCCCTCCTCCATTATTGGCAAATGACGGCTTCAACTGATCAACCAGAAAATTACAATATTTCTTTTTCCAATCCTGAGATTGGAAGTTCAAAAGCCTTACAAAGTCCTGGGATTATTGTTAGACCTCCATCTACTTTGACCTTGTGCACTTCTCAGAAAGAAACATTATTTAAAATGCCCTCTTCTTCTCCACCAATTTCTACCCAATTTGTTTCATTTGGGAGCTCAAATTCGACAAAACCCAGCCCCTACCAGCACCATGAAATGCCAACCTTCACTGTTGAGAATGAGGCAGAGACGAATCAGATGATACGTTTTGGAAGTCTGGGCTTCTCTTCTACAGAGTCTCCATCCTCTTTGCAAGAACTATTTAATCAGTATGTGACAACGGGGTATGGTCAATCCTTCAAAGGTGGTGGTAGTGGTTCTAGAACACCATTACAGGCAAAATATCACGTTATAGCAGAAAGAAAAAGGCGAGAAAAGCTCTTGCAGCTGTTCATATCTTTGTCAGCTGTAGTTCCTGGCCTAAAAAAGGTACCAAAGATACATGTAAATTATGCGCAGGTCAAGTGTGTCCTTGTTAATCCATTTTGTTAAAAACCGTTTCCGTTGATGTGTCCTTTGTGTTCTCATGTAAACTTTCATTGACAAATTCCACCAATTTTCCTTGCTTCCAAGAAAGGTCTAGTTTAGGACCAACGTCCTTTTCGTAATATTTGAATTTAACTTGATCTCTCATTTTGGTTGCATAGTTGAGCAAGACAGCTATCATTGATGGTGCTATCGATTTCTTGAAAGAGCTTGAAAGACGCCTCAACATTCTTGAAGAAGGGGCAAAATTAAAACATCAGGAATCAGTTCTTGCTGAACAAAAACCTTGTATTTGTTTTTATCATGAGGAAAACTTTTCACCATCTATTGAGAACTTTAAAGCCAGCTTTGATCAAACATCAAAGAATATCGAAATAAGAATTTTGAAACGAGATGTGCTGATCAGAGTTACATGTGAAAACCGAATCGGATTGACAGAAGAGGAGTTTGTAAGTGTGTTGAAGGAGTTTGACTTAATTGTGACAAAGCCTAAATTTATGCCTTTTGGAGACAACATGCTTGCTGTATCCGCTGTTGCAAAGGTAAAATTTTAGTTTTTATTCTTCCATCATTTAAACTTAGTTTTTTCCCTTCACATAATAATAGCTTAAGATAACTGTTTCACAAACATAATGTCATTTTTGATACCGCTGCATGCTTGTGATTCACAAAGCTGAAAAGAATTGTGGGAAATTAAAGACGAGCTAATAAATAGTACTCCTTTTTCTGAAAAGAAAAAATCCACTTTTAGAGTAAATTCTTATATTATCTTACTTTTAATGAGTACATATAATCCACACTTAAAATGTAAAACAAGGAAAATTATACATTTAATGATGTATCAAATATTTTGTACCTTATAACTAAAAACAAAGTTGTGCTCCATACTTAATGAATTCTTTCTTATTCTTTTTTCTTCTTCTTTTTTTTTTTTTTTTTTGGGAGGGAGGAGTGCTAACTATATACAATTTCAAATTAAAAATAATTATTTTTGGAGAAAGAATAAATAGAGTCATTCATAGATGAATTTGGGCTTCCAGTTTGATTTGTTCCTCAATTTTCAAAAAGGTTTTTGTTTTCAGCTTATTTGATTTTCGTTAATATTTCGGGAAAATGTCAATCCAATTGCATATCAAGTGAGCATTTCAGATGTATCAGATTTCCGTGAACACTTCTACCAAAAATAACAATTTGTACTCTATTATTTTAGCGTTTCGAATATGATTTCAAGCAGCTTCTTCATGCTTATGTATTTGATCGAATTAGAAGATCTTGATTTCTTTCACTTGTTGCCAAGCTTGATCGGCTTGAATGATCAATTAAAATCAGATTCTAAGTTAAAGAACAAAATTAAAACTTTTTGAAAATCGAATTCTCAAATTGAATGAGAGCAATAAATGATGCCATTAAACCTTGCCAAATTACAACAAAAAACTTTAATGCTTGCTGTTGTAAAAAATTGAAAAGGAAAGTAGAATTCTCATTATTGTTGGATGGCTTGTTTATTTGTGTAGATGAATGAGGGTCTCTGCTTGACAGAAGAGGAACTTGCGAATAACATGCGTGAGGCCATCCTAAAGCTCTTCTAATGTGAAGGAAACATGTTCCATCATCCAGTACTATAGCAAAATTGTAAAAATGGAACCATAAATCTGAAATTTGCAACTATTTTTTTTTATCATTTATCCTCATTATTTTGATTTTTTTTTTTGGCCCCATTGTCCCCATTAGGTTTTTAGAGTTGTAATAAAGATAGTTTTATCATCAAGTATATTTTATTTTAGAAATATTAAGTTTTAGAATAATTTTTGTCTAAAAGTAATTTTATTTTAATTTTAGGTTTGGTTATATATATATGAGTCAATTTTATAGATGCTATTAATAATATTGTAAGAACAAGGAATCTTTCTAGGGTTAAATTGCCTTTTTTATGGCTGTACTCATGGTGTTTTTCTAGCTTTTATAAAACTATTTGGGTGGTGATCGTGTGTCTCACCTTTTTATTGTTTCAACACATCAGTCGGTATCATCAATTGCCAGTGGCCAAATAGGATAACCATTTGATTGATGGAGTCTGGGATATTTATCAAAATTATTTAGTAATAGATTTATATTAGGAGTTTCGCTTTTCATCAGCTTATTATTTGTATTTTTTTGCAACAATAATTTTTTAAATTCCAAATTTATGAAATTGATGCAAAACAAAATTAGTAAATGGATTGTGACGATGATATCTTTTAGGACATGGAAAGAGAGATCACTTGCATGAAAACTTTTTTTCTTTCTTTGAAACTAGAGGGCAAGTTCTTTTGAAATGGATGAGTCTGATGTAGGACATATCATAATATTTTGAGGTTTAATAGATATTCAATAAAATAAACCCATTAGATTTTAGAGTTGTAATAAAGATAGTTTTCTCAACCATCGAGTTTATTTTATTCTAGGAATATTATAATTTTTAGAATATTTCTTGGTCTACAAATAATTTCCTTTTATTATTAGTTTAGGTTACATATATAAACTCTTATAACAAGTCAATTTTATAGATGCTATCAATAATATCTTTAGAACAAGAGATATTTCTAGAGTTAAATTAACTTTTCCATGAGTGTGCTTATGGTATTTTTTTAATTTTTATGAAATTATTTGGGTGGTGATCGTGTGTCTTACCTTTTCATTGTCTTCTGCCATGTTACCCATCTTTAGTTAACACATTCTTGTTTTGTTATTTAATAAATGGTGTCGATATTTTCTTTCTTTTTAAAATATTAATATCACCCAAAAGAATTATGATGTTAATAATGATCATAATATCCCCCAACTCCTCACCAATTAGGTCACATGATAGTTAAAGGTTGACAGATTTTGAAAAGATATAATTAATTTTTCTCAACACTAAGCTGTCTATTGGTACTAGATGGAAAGGAAACGTTGGTAAACAACGTGATGAAACAAACAAAACTATTAACAATTTATAAATATAATAATTTAATAAAAATTAGCCAAATGGTATAAAATTATCATATTTCTTCCTTGGACTATCTTCCATGTGTGCTTTCCAAAACTCTAACTACATTAAAGATTAGTTTATGAAGTCTAACTGGTACTTTTTCTTTCACATCTTTGGGACATATATGTCACACTAGCCAAAGAACTACAATTTAAAATTATATGCGGGATGAAATAGCATACATTGAAGATTATGAGAATAACTTCAATATATATGAAAAATCTTGTTTTTAGTAGAAGAATTGTTTATTCATCCAAATTTGCATTGAATTCCACCATTTCCTTTGATCTTTCAATCAACTATATTAAATTCACTGTCAATATCCTCCATTTCTAAATCTCTTTTCAAGAAACTAATACATCTTGTATATAAACCTGGTTTACATATTTCGTGGCATAGCAAAGACAATTGCGCCTTCTCGAAATATTAATTGTCTTGCCTGTAAAGACCGGATCATCACCACACTTAGAAAGAATCAAGAATTGAAATAAATAATAGAGACCTAATCTTCTTCCTTAATAAAGAGTTAATCAACACAAAATAATTAAACTCTTCACAGTCCTCATCCTGTGTACTTCTATCATCCTCCAATGCTTTCATCAAATTAGTTGGACCTAAATGTGTTCCACCCTTAAAAGAGAGTAAAAATCTCAATTAAATTGTTAAATTTTATTATGCTATACAACAATCATCTTAAATTCAACAATCACTTTAGAACAAATCCAACTCTGATACTAGTTGTTGGGAAAACAATGAAAACAAACACAATCATCAATGATTTATGAACATAACATTTTAATGACAAATAGGCCACGCACGAAATATGAATGACATAGGGATTTAACGTTGATTGGCTTAATTGCCAAGCCTTCGTCTATCTAAAGAATTAGGATTTTATTATGAGAGAAAAATCATGTAAGAATATCCATTGTATCTTAGCTCAAAAACCTTAAAATACCTCTATCACCCCAAAGAACTACATCTCTTTTTTGTGTGTAGTATTTCTTCTTCTTCTTCTTCTTCGTTTTTTTTGTATAAAACTAACGCTCTATTTATATCATTAAACATTACTTGATTTCTAATCAAATAACAACACCAAAAGTAAACAACTTGGTTTCTAGTCCAAATCAATACCAAATTCAGAAACTATCCCGGAAAATACAATTTTACACAAAAATTAATTTTCTTTCTTTTACCAAAAAAAAAAAAAAGAGTCAATTTCCTAATAGGAAAGAATATCTCCGATAATTCTTTTTTTTTTTTTTTTGTTTTCAACCTTTTTATTTTTCTTAAGCAATTATTAACTTCCATATCTTTCGAATCTAGTAATCTATCCATGACCAGCATGAACCTTAAGTAAAACTAAATAGAGAGTGGTACCAATTGACATTGAAGAATTAAATGAAACTAAATAAAGAACCAAACTAATTCATATTGAAGAAGTAATGGATGAATTCTACTGACAAATTTAAACATTGGCTATTATTTAATTTATTCTTGTTAAATTTTTTATTTTTATTTTCTAAAACAAAAGAGGCATAAGTTCTTATAGTACGAAATTATCTAAATAACTCAATTTATCCAAAGAAAAAAAAATGGAAATTTCCTAACTAGAAAGAATATCTCCAATAAATTATTTTTTTTGAACTTTTTATTTTTTTTAGTAATTATTCACCTCAATATCCATTGAATCTAGTAATCTATCCATGAGCAAACTTAAGTGAAACTAAATGGAGAATGGTAGCAAATGACATTGAAGAATTAAGGGAAACTAAATAAAGAATCAAACCAATTGATATTCAAGAACTAATGAATGAATGTCAATTTAACCATTAGCTATTATTTAATTTATTCTTGTTAAGGTTGTTATTTTATTTTCTAAAACAAAAGAGGTATAAGTTCTTATATTTTGAAAATATCTAAATAACTCAATTTATATGGTCTATCAATCCAAATTGAGTTGGTAATGATTCTCCGTAGTTTTGCTTCCCAACGTAGTTGGTATTGATATGCTATATAGTAAATTGGAGGAGAGAAATACTAATGTCCCAAGTGCTCCGTGTTATAATTCAATCTAGCTACTTTTTTAGCCTAACTTTTACAACCAAATTTATCTTTTCCGCCGAAAAAAAATGTTAAACCTGACTTCTTATTTTATCTAAAGTTGTGTACAATATGAATATTATATATTCATAAAGATAAAAAATATATTAAAAAGATTGTATCCCTAAAAAAAATTGAAAAATTAAAAAAGTAAACAAAGGGCAACCTATTATATATATATATATAGAAAACAATGTCCCTCTTACATACTCTTTATATTTATGCTACATGTACAAATAGGTACTCTGTAATATTACCACATATTATAAATTATGTTTATTTTTGTATCAAAAGGGCAATTAGAAGTTGGACAGTAGGAGTGAAATTGGAAAATAATCATTTCTTAATTCGTTAGGCAGGGATGTTCTTAATAAATATTTGGTACTTTGAGAGAGTTCTAAGTCTATTTGCAATGGTATTTAAATAGATACGTTATTTTTGTACAGGGTGGTGAGATTAAGCAGATTTCATTAATAAAACCAAAGCTGCAAAGGCCCCATGACGACTGTTTTCTAAAGTATGTTAGAAACATTATTGGAACTAACAGATATGTGGAGAAAATTGAAGAATTCTTTTAATAAAAACATGTTGATGATGAAATTGGTTTTGGGTACAAAATAAATTGGTTTTGGTGATACTGAATTTGAGAATTTTTTTTCTTCTTTTTTTATTTTCTTTACATATCCAATTTCAATTTTCCAAATGATTATTTCCTTTATTTTTATTTTTTGTTTATACATGAGAAAATTCCTTATCAAATCAAGGGAGGATGTAATGATTACTTTTAGGAAATTCATTGAATTTTGTTTAGAATAAAAATTTTTGTAATGATTGATTTGAAGTTGAAGCAATAAGTTTTAATAAGTTTCATGGGAAATTTGCATATATAGCAGCGTTGACCGTTGACTTTACAAATATAACACCCTCTTTTTTTTCCTTGCAAACATAACACTTCAGGGCTGAACAAAGACCAACTTACCCTCATATTCTCTTCTGAAACATAAAGACACAGCACTTCATCAGTTCATCTTCATCTTCATCTTTATCAATTCAACAAAATTTGCTCTTACACCTCATTATTTGCACTTCTTATTATTCTCACACCCCATTGGATCATCATCTTCAAACAAGAAGACCGCGACCGTGGAGAAAAAATCGCAATGGGGAGATATTAGTTGAAATTTGCACAAGTTGAACTGGGTTTGTGAACTTCAACGAAATTGGTCTAGCCCTAAGTCGAGTTTTAGGTCGAGCAAAACGTTAGGTCGAATACAAGATCGAGTCTAAAGTCTAACAATAAGTCTGAGTAGTAATTGGTTGAATATTAGATCGAACTCGACCTAATACTCGACCTACTACTAGGTCGAGTTAAATTTTAAAAAAAAAAATTTTGAATTTTTTTTTTTAAAAAAAAGTTTTAGGGTCAAGCTCGACCCCATGCTCGACCTAATGCTCGACTTAAATTTAAAAAAAAATTAAAAAAAGTTTTTAAAAAATTAATTTTTTTAAAAAAAATTTAGGTCGAGCATTAGGTTGAGCATGGGGTCGAGCTTGACCCTAAAAAAGTTTGAGGGGCAAGCTCGACCTCATGCTCGACCTAATGCTCGACCTAAATTTTAAAAAAAAAATTAATTTCTTTTAACTTTTTTTTAATTTTTTTTTTAAATTTAGGTCGAGCATTAGGTCGAACATGGGGTCAAGCTTGACACTAAAACTTTTTTTAAAAAAAAAATTCAAATTTTTTCTTTTTTTTTTAAAATTTAACTCGACCTAGTAGTAGGTCGAGTTTAGGTCGAGCTCGATCTAATATTCAACCAATTACTACTCAAACTTATTGTTCGACCTTAGACTCGATCTTGTATTCGACCTAACGTTTTGCTCGACCTAAAACTTGACTTAGGGCTCAACCAGTTTCGTTGAAGTTCACAAACCCAGTTCAACTTGTGCAAATTTCAACTAATATCTCCCCATTGCGATTTTTTCTCCACGGTCGCGGTCTTCTTGTTTGAAGATGATGATCCAATGGGGTGTGAGAATAATAAGAAGTGCAAATAATGAGGTGTGAGAGCAAATTTTGTTGAATTGATAAAGATGAAGATGAAGATGAACTGATGAAGTGCTGTGTCTTTATGTTTCAGAAGAGAATATGAGGGTATGTTGGTCTTTGTTCAGCTCTGAAATGTTATGTTTGCAAGGAAAAAAAAGATGGTGCTATATTTGCAAAGTCAACGGTCAACGCTGCTATATATACAAATTTCCCAAGTTTCATTTACCATGAAACTTTTTGTAATTATTATTTTTAGTAGTTTCAACTAGTTTCCTATATAAATTATTAATGATATTTATGACAATTAACATTTATATCATTATCTTTGAATTTAGGTTTTTCTGAATTTCTCACATATGATTTTCATTAAATTTGAATTCCATATTTTTTTTATTGTGTTATCACTTTAGAGATTTAATAAACTTTTAAATTTAACATTTTCATCTATTTGAATTGTTAATAGTTTATTTAAGTCAAACTTAGATATTCAATATACATTAATTATTATTTTCATGCTTTAATTTAACATAAAACAATTACTTTGCAAATGCAGGTGCAAAGTTGAAGCCATCAATTAAAATCAAATTTCTAAATTAAAGGAAAAAATGAAAATTTCAAAATAATTTACCGTCCAAATGTAAAATATTTAGCAAGTTAACATGAAGCCGGGAGTATAGAAAAACAATTTACTTTGTTAATATAAAATAACTATATGCACGGATAATTTCATTATTACAATGTAAACTATTATAATTTAAAAAATAAAGACATACATATTTTACTTTTTTATTATTACCATGGAGAGAAGTGTTATTGTGCAAATTAAGATTTAGAGGAGAAAAATGTTCATTGTGCTAATCGAGAAATGACATATAAAAGTGAACGAAATAATTACAAATTATTTTAAAATTCCAAGGATTTTTCAATGAAGTTATAAAAGTTATAAAAGTTATAAAATAGAATATTTATAATATTGTAGACTACTTTGTGTTTAAAAAAAAAAGTAATCCACAAATATGCAAGTAAAAAAATTATAGTAATCAATATAAATGTTGACACTCAAAATGAAACTTCATTTCTGGCAAAAACAATATATAATGCTTTATTAACAAAATCTCAATTGGCATCAAAATATCAATTAGTATAAAAACTAATAGTCTTGTAAAGATATGTTATCTATTTTCCAAAACAAATTTTCACTTTGAAAGAAACCAAGGTAAAAATAGTAAATTAAAAATTAATATTTCACAAAAAAATTTAATCTTAAATATAATATTTAGAACTTTCTTTAATAGTGTTCAACTTAAAAAATTAAAAGAAAAATCTGAAGTCTCTTCCAAGTTATAAGCAAAAACTAAGAAATTAATATAAATTATAAATTTTTAGAAACATTCAAATGTGTAATGAAAAACTGAATAATAAAAAATAGACCATTCAACTTGGAGGCCCAAAATTATATATTGAGGAGGCCAATAATAATCATATAATAAAGGAAAAAAATTATTGGACCTTAAATCTCTTGCACTATATTTTTCCTACTTTTTTAAAAAAAAGAAGCAACTATGGAGATTTTAGAAGCTGAGTTCGCATAGTATTATGGCCAATCAATATGAGAGTTTCCTACTCCAATTGAAATCATAAAAATATAAGAACATTACTAAGCAATTACATAAAAATAAAACCGTGAGAATAGAATTGAGAAGGAAAAAAAATAGGGAAAAAATAGCACCTTAATCAAAGTCGTGAAGGGTGAATATATTAGTGAGATATATAAATTAAGTTAGGAATCTTAAAATAAGATTTACAATAATTAAATGTCAAATTACCAAATTTCTTATAATTCAACTAATAATATTAGTGGAAGAAAGAATTACTTTAAGATATAAACATTAAAATTTTAAAGCACCTAAAATTTTGTTTAAAGATAAGAAGATTTGGATAAGAGTTAGAATAATTAAAATTAAACTTTGCACACTCTTTTAGGTAGGAAAGAATCTATTATATAACAATAAAAATAATATAAATATTATAGAATCTTAATGGTTTAAATACAATTTTTTATTAATTATTAGGTACAACACACTTAAGGCACTAACTAAATATATAATTTTATATTTTTTTTTACTTTTTAATTGTGAATATAAATAATTATTATTAGTAAGAATATTTTAGAAATTTGGTTTGAAAGTAGACTCTTTTCTAGGATGGAGGGAGTATTTTTTTCAACTATTAAGAAGTAAAATTTAAATCAAAAAGTTTGTTGCTATTAACATATTCTGTTAATTGCTATCATGCAAATATCTTATTTTGCCTTTATTAAAATTTTACTGGTGATGTAATATAAAATTATAAGAGACAAAAATATTAAAAAATAGAATAAAGATAAAAGATAGAATAATAATTTAATTCTAATAGTGTTAATTTTAAATAGTGATATTTGTTAATTTTAAATAATGATATTTGTTGCTTATCAATTATCTTTTTATAATACTTTTGTGAATCAAAATAAAAAAATATATATATGAGATTTCATAAATAGGAAGGTTGAACAAATGGGATTTTAAGTAAGTGTACACTAACTTCTATAAGATATAATAAATTACTTTTAAAATAAATTATTTTAGAGAAAGTATTTTGTTATGGAATAAATTACGTTATTTTATCCTCTTGTTATGTGTATAAAGTGTTATATGAGCATAAGTTTTAAGTGTATAAAGTATTATAAACTTGTTAATTAAGAAAAGTTATTATGTATGTACATGTACTCTTTGTTACACTATTTTGGAATAAATTACGTTACAGATTTAATTAAATCTAATCAGATAATAGTAAATTAATGTGAATGAAATATTTAATTAAATTAAAAGTTTCTGAGAGATTGTAAATAATTTAAATTTTGATGTGATAAAAATTATAATTTAAATGTATCAAGTATATTAGATTTAGTTAGAGAACACTTGGTTAGTGTCAATAAAATATTTATTTAATTACTTAAATTAAGTTTAATTATAATCTAACAGATAGCTTCATTATATTAAATAAAATTGTATATGTATCAAAACTAGGCAAAAGGGAAATTATATATATATATATATATATATATATATATATATATATATAATAGATGATAAATATATGATGACAATTATAATTTACATTTGAACTTAATTTGAAAGTAAATAAAATGTATTTAGATTTATTCAAAACAATTAATCGATGTCAATCAAACATATACTTAAATTAAAATTTTATAACATAGGGTAAATAAAGATGAAGAATAAGAACTCCACACGTACCTTGATTATAATAACTAAATTTGCATATGTGTAAAAAGAGATTGAATGAACACCGCGTGTGTATATATATATATATATATATAAAATAGAGGGATATAAATATATGAATAATTTGCAAAGAGAACAGATAAACTAATGAGGAGAAATATCTCTCATCTTTAAAAGGGTTGGAATGATTAGAATTTTTTTTTTTCCAAATTCGAAAAAGTATGTTGCTGGTTTTTTATGAAGCAGAACTCTAATTGTCGCTGCCAAATGGATTATGGTATAGTTTACTCATAGGAAAAATGATTACGCATAATATGGATATGAATAATTTGGATAACTACAAAAGTGAAATAAAACTCAACTATGATTACACAAAGTAGATTATATTTCCATGATTAGTTTTGGATAAAATATATACATATATATATATATATATATATATATATATATATATATATATATATATATATATATATATATATATGTAAGTGTCTTTACCGTTGGGATGAATATGAAGAATCACCATATCCAACAATTCCAACTATATTGCATGATGTACTTAACCGCCACATATTGAACCGTCTATTCGTGAAACAATGTGAGAAGTAATTAGTCTATGAAATCTTTTTAAATTATTCATATCTTAATTAAATTTGAATTTGATAATCTTTTCTATTCAAATATAATATTTTCATCTATGTAAATTTATAATATATTATTTAAATAAAACTTAAATTTTTAATATAACTTCTCTATAGCAGTTTAAACATTTGAATTTTAACATGAAATAATAATAACTATAATTTTAACATTTTAAATTATTATGTAATTTTTGTCAACAAAATTATTTTGTGCATTGCACTCGTAATACACTAGTTTAAGAGATAAATTTAAAAGATTTTGTGCCTGTTAAAATGATGGTTTTAGTTCAGTTAGATTCATGTTGAAATTTGCAACTTTGGCGAGTTGAAAAAAAGGAAACAAGGGATTAGGTAGAAGTGGCAATTAGATCGTATTTCGAATTCACGTGTCATGTTTTGATATGAGTATTACAAGTTTTACACGAATTCAAATACGACCCGTTTAATTAAATGTGTTAGAAAACAAAATTTGAACATGACTTGTTTATTATGCGGGTAACACAATACGACACGAAAAGACCTAAATATCTAGAAACTCAATAATGACCTATTTAACACGAAAAGATCTAAAATATCTAAATAACCTATTTAACACGGTAATGACTTATTTAACACAACATGAAAATTATGACCTATTTAACACAACATGAAAATACTTGCTTGTGAAAGATTAACACACCAAAAAAATCTAAAAATACCTCTAATTACATTTGAAAAATATTTCCAACTAAAATTTAAACTATTACAAGCCAAAAAATCATAAAAATATTTGCCAAATTACAATCGAAGCACTAGCATCAAACAAAATGTCAAGAATTACAAACCAAATCTCAAATATTTAAATCCAAAGTCATACAAAACAAAACATCTCCCATTAAAACTTATAAGATATGGTATGATTAACTATTTATAGTCAATAAAAAAAATTCAAGTACTCAATTTTACAAAATTACCCTAACATAATTTTTTAAATTATTAAATGGGTTAAACGGGTTAAATAGGTCGACCCATGAGTTGACCCAGACACGACCCATTTATTTTGCTTGTTATACGGGTCGACTTGATTTTGATACGAATTCGTTAAGGGATATACCTATACCTATTAAATACGTGTTAGATTCGTGTCATATTTACGTATCATGTCACGAATTGTCACCCATAAGATTACGTGGCAATATAGACATACACAACATTTAAGTCTTCGATGTAACATTAAAAGAAAATTTTCACTTGCATATAAGTAAGCTACGGGTACTTTAAGGGCGGCATTTATTCCAAATGAATGCTATGGATTATTTTTATTAGAGAAGCTGAAATGAAAATGAAGAAAACATGTTACTACGTTTATCATTTTCCTGCTGAAGTTTGTAAAATATACTCCTATCTCAATGTTGTCAGCTAACTTTAAATTTGATTCTTTTATGTGAAAATAGATGAGGCCGGCCTTAGCTCATGAGAATCTTATTCCTTACTTCCTTATAAATATAAAATTTTGGGTGTCAACTTCAAATTATGAGAAACGCAAAATTTTAATATTATTGAAACAAAAGCCCAGAAACCAAAATAAACATATTTGAAAACATATTTTGATTGGTTCGTTGAGCATTTCTGGCTCTAGGTTGTCTTACAACCAGGTTTTTGCTAAATGTTAATAAGTCCTTGGGATTTTAATATCAGAACATCCATCAAAATAAGGTTAAAAAAATACTCTCTTTATCCCTAAAGAAAAGTTTACTTTTAAAACTTGTCTTTATTTTTTTTTAAAAAAAAATTACTTTTCAACGAAATTCCTATTATATCCTTTCTAATAATAATTATGTATAACTTACAACTAAAAGTAAATATAAAAATATAAAATTATACATTTAATAATGCAATAAATATATTATATTTAATAACTACAAAAAGTTATATTCAAATCAAAGGAGTTTTTTTTGGTGCATTGAATCTGCTGTTAGACTTTTTATGTGCTATTCTATATTACACACTCTAATAAATTGGTATAAATTGTATAATTTATACTAATATATATATTATTAGTTTCCACTTTCATCATTGTTTGTTTTAATGTTAAGTTTCTTATTTTTTTATATCAACCTAATATTTGAATAAAATTTTTATTGTGTTTTCTTTTTTACACTAAAAATTTTAAAATAATACAACAAGAAAATAGGCCCTTAGTATTAAAATGTATTATAATGAAGATAAATATCAATTGTGTAAATATTAACACAAATTATAAGATCTATAGCAATTTAGTAGAGCATAACATGGAGTGATGTACAAAAAGTATAATAGGAGATACTTTGTGTATTTTTTTTTCTCTTTTTTGGTGTTGGGGGACCAAGTAAATATTAAATTCTAATATGGTTTTTTTAACCTCCTGCAATTATATTAATGGTTTAAAGATATTGGATAAGAATTTAAAAATCCTCGGATACACAGTTGTAGCCAACTTTTTATGCAAGAGCATGGGAGATCCATAAACGACAAATCCTTTGTCTCAAATAATATGTATCAATCGTATTTCATTAATAAAATAATGTAATTTTATTAATAAATATTAATTTCTAACATAAAATGCATAAACCCTAATTTTAATGAAATTTTGTCAAATTCATTGACGGGACACAAGTGGTACAAAATAGTTAAAATAGAAGATCTCAGCTAAGAGCCGTATGCATAGATTGTGATTGTCACAATTTGTACTCCCTTTACACATATGACTTAATCCCCCATTAATTCTTTAAATAGGAAACTTGAGCAGCACAATTCACTTATGGTAATCAAATTCTAGGTCCTGCCATCATGATGAAAAAGAATCCTGTACAATTTGCAATTTCAAGTGGAATAGAAATTAACAATCTTACAAAAATATCCCCCAACAATATCAAAGCAAATCAGACCACTATTTTTGATGTTTCAACAAAACTACCTTTGGAACGATGTATTTAGGCATGACTATGGTTTTGGAGTTAGTAGTTCTGGTTCCTTCGTGGAAAAAAAAATTAGAACCAAATTGAGAAATAACCAATTATGGTCTGATTCCAAAATTGGTGGTGTCGATTTCATTTACGGCTACAGATGTACACCCAACCTATCTCTTTTTCGATTTTTTGCCTATCTTTACTATCCTTATATTACGAATCCTATTCCCCACAAATTGTTTCCATGATTACATTTTTGTATTTTTCTTAGGTATGCTAATTGAGGATAACATTTATTATAATCATTCTGATAAATCCCTTGTCAGGCACTCAATAATATAGAAACATTTAGAATTTTTTTATACTTCCATCTTAAGTTCATTAGTCCTAACCACATAGGAAGACTTCTAACAATTAGATTTCTTCGTCTTCCTCAGAATGTTCCACATGATAACTTCTTGCCTGCTCCTCCACCGTAGGGTCATTAGGTGCAAGTTTAGGGGTGGGTTAAATAAGTGTTCCAAACAATTAGATTTCTTTGTCTTCCTCAAAATTTTCTCCAAAATCTCCAAACCCAAAAGCAAAGCCAAATAAAAGCCGAAAGCTGCACAAAATTGACTGGGATAAATTGATTTGGGACAAAAGCATAGTCGAACGAAACTTAAAATCAAAAGGGACAAAATTTCAACAAAATGACAAATTGATTTGAGAAGCAAAGCTGCAAAGGCTACTCTTGAACGAAAGCTGAAAGGCCAATTTTCTTTGTCATCAAGTACCAAATCAATTTGACCCCATGGCGAGAAGTGGACTGAAACTACCCAAATTGAGAAAAGTGCATTGAAACTAGTGGTTGTTTGATGGAATGACGTCAATGATTTTTCTTCTTCTTTATTTATTTACATATTATTTTATTGTATGTAGAAAGTAAACAGAAGGTGAGCAAATCTTCACTTCACTCTGGCAATTCCCCCACCTGAGATGACACACAGGGTGTTTACTAGAAACTGCACTTTTTGTTCCCAAAATTATTTCATTCGGCTTTCATTCGGCTTGCTTTTGGGTTTGGAGATTCTGGAGAAAATTCTAAGGAAGACAAAGAAATCTAATTGTTTGGAACACTTATTTCACCCACCCCTAAACTAACACCTAATGATCTTACGATGGAGGAGCAGGCAGGAAGTTATCATGGGGAACATTCTGAGGAAGACAAAGAAATCTAGTTATTAGAAGTATTCCTATGTGGTTAGCACTAATAAACTTAATATGGAAGTTAAAAAAAAATCCTAAGTGTCTCTATATTATTGGGTGCCTGACAAGAGATTTGTCAGGATGATCCTAATAAATGTTATTCTTATGCTAATTAATATAGTGCGACGTTGCCTAGAGATAACTTTGAGTTTTTACATAAATATTGTACTTTTAACAATAATTAAATAAATATTAATATCCCCATTGACACACCTCCCCAATAGACCCCGCTCGACACACCCCACTCCCTAGCAAAACCCCAACCCCACAACGACCCCCACCCTTAAATACTCTCCTTAACTCGACAACCTCCCCAACAAACTCCCACCCCAACACCCCTCATTCCCTCAAATCCCACCCCGCTATGCTCTCACTTTCCCAACAAAACCCCTCTCACCCCCGACCTCATTGCAGCCCCTCACCCCCATCAAAGCACTCTCCTAGCCCAATAGACCTCCCGCAACCAACCCCTGCCCCTTACACCCCTACCCTCGCTGCACCTCCCTCCCTTTCTCCCTACAAACCTTCCTACCCTAATGGACCTCCTCTCTCCCAAGCAAAACCCTCCCGATAAACCCCCCCCTCTCCCCTAACCTCCTTCTACAGCAAAAATCAATAAAAAGGGAAAAAAACCAACAATTTGAAAAAAAAAATAGAAAGTAGGATTAAAAAAACTCCAATGAAGGTAAATTATTTTTGTAACATAAATTATCCATGTATAACATTTTTATTTTATAATACATTATGAATATCGTATTATTGTCGGAATAATTTGCTGTGAATAATGATTTTGTTGATTGTGATGCTGGCTGAAAAATTATGGTTCAATATGATGTAATATAATTGTGAATGTTTTGATTAAATATTAAGTGATTGACAAAATGAATAGAAGAAGTATTTGTGCTATTTGTGGTAGAATACATGAAGTCCATCAAATTAAACAAGGCACAAGATGTGATTTTGCTGTATTCGTGGCTAAAAGTTATGTATTTGCTTGTTTTTAATTATGTTGTATGATCATGAAAATTTAGAAAATTTATGTTCCTAAATGATTACTTAAAAACTCTGACTACTCAACTAATGATAATTTTGTTTTTATTGATATCTTGTAGGACATAAATATGGAAAATGATCATGTGAGACTTATGTTATATTGAGATAGAGAAATAATTAGTGGCGTGAATGGATCCCGATAAAATATTAAACCAAAACGGTTCATTATTGTGGATCATAAAATTAGATTGACAAAACTTTTGGGAACTTTGCATCAAGATACTAGAATTGATGTAAGGCAATTTATTATAAAGTTGATGTGCCACTATCTTGTTAACATCGTCTCTCAAGTAATCATATACATACATTTTTCGGTAAAAGATGATGATACATCGAAGGAAATTTTGTGCATTCCAATGACGTTTCCATCCTTTATTATTGTCGAGTTGTATATAAGTCAAAAATCCATTCTTGATGACTTTGGTTCTAAGGATAATGAATCATTTGTTCCTCAAACAATTAGTGGGTCATTCACGCAACTACTATATAGTGGAGATGAAGAGAGAATTCTTACGAACTCATAGTACCATTATGGTGCATTCTTATCAAATGATATGAGCTTGCCACTACAAAGGGCTATATCTAGGCCTTCTTTTGTTCCCGAGGGTCCAAGTGGTACCAATCTGAATGAGTAGGATTCTGTGAGTGATATGGGTTTAGCACTACAAAGGGTTGTTCCAGGATCTTCTTGTTTTCATGAAGGTCGAAGTGGTGCAATCTTAAACTAGTAAATTTGTACTCTCAAATCAAGTGGTCAAGCTATAAACAGTAGACCACATACAAGTACAAGTCACGATGTGTGTCATCGTAATGATCCAATAGAGGATTGGGTAGACAATGACGATAGTTCATCTCATGATTGTGATGAGGTGTATGAATTTGGTGGTTTTGAATGTGATAGAGTAATTTTGAATCTAACAGTTGATGCTAATATGGATGATGGGATGGCTGACATGGACATTGGTGATGAAAAACATTCTATGATAGACAAGTTTGATGATTATCAATGGCCAGTGTGATTGAACTTCGAAGTTAGAGATTTGAATGGTTTTTCAGAGCAAAAAATGAGGGCAACATGTAGTTAAATGTTAGTCTATTCGTGCACATAGATGCTTCAAAGTGCATGAAAGTACCCATACTAGCTATTTTTTTTGATATCTTTATTGTCAAGAAAAAATTGTCTATTGAGTGTTCGTGCAAAACTGAAAAAGCAACATGGCTTCTTTGAAATCATAAACAAAGATGCACTTGAAATACACATGCTTCCCTGAATTACAACCAAATGGATAATCCAAATTTGCATTGTGGCATGGTTCATCATTTGATTCGAAACAAAATTAAAGAGAATGCTTCCCGCAAGGTGTTCAATATAGTCGAGAATGTTCACTCTCTTGATGTGAATATATCATATAAAAATGCCTAACTAGGAAGAAGAAAGGCTTTTGAGATGCTGTATGTAATTGGGAGTCATTATACCCCATAATGAAAAAAAATTTATTTGCACTTCAGTCCTATAATACAAGTATAATTGTTGATTGGAGACACTAAAAACAATATTGGAGATTTCAATATTGTCTATTTAGTGTTTTGGGCATTTAAACCTTATATTGATGGTTTCAATCACGGTCATTTTGTGACTAGTATTGATGGAACATTTTAATATAGGAAGTACAATGAATAAATTCTTATTGCAGTAGTAACCGATGCAGTCAGACATATTTTTCCCCTAGCATTGACTTTTGTTGATAAGAAAACCTAGCAAATTGATCGTAATTTGTGTATAATTTATCACAACATGTTATTTGAGATTGCCAAGGGATTTCTTTGATTTTGAATCGAGCAAGGGGAATAGTGCAATTAGTTGAGAACAACAGTGAGTTACAACCACTATTTGTTCATCATAGATTCTACTTGCGACATATGAAAGCTAACTTTAGTACTCACTTCAAAAATAATGTTTGGACGGTTGATACACCGGGCTATTTGTTCATACCAATAGAGAAATTTCCATCAAATAATGGATTCATCAAAGAATTAAATGAAAAGGCACATAAATGGCTGATCGGCATTCCTATCGAGCAATGGGTACTGTGCTTTGATAGTGGGTTCTAATATGATATAACGACTACCAATCGTTTTGAATCATTCAATAATGTTTTGAAAGGTGTTAGGAAATTGCCTATCACCACTTATGTGTGGGTAAATTTTTATTGAATTGTTAAATATTTTGATTCATATCTGATCAAAACCCACAAGTATGTTACTGATAGAAATCCTTAGCCACCAAATGTACTTGAAAAGTTTCTTCAAAATGAGCACAAGTCCAATCACCTCCAGGTTACAATATTTGTGCGGAAAGAATATTGTATCAGGTCACCATCGAAGTGCATGGTGACAAATGAGACAATATGCATACAATGCATCTTAACAATTGCACTTGTACTTGTGAAAAATTTGAAATCTACAAACTTATACTGATACGATGAAGGTTTGTGAGAGAATGGAAAAGATATCTTTAGCACTTGTTGATGAGTTGTACACATCGTATAAAATGGTTGAAAAGTACTATGCCAACTTCTACCCTATGTTCCACGAATATTATTGGCGACCTGTACGTTTTTATCTAGTGGCAAATTGAAAATGTGCTAATGATCGATCTAGTCGTCCAAGATCCACCCATATAAGGAATGTAATGGATCGGACTCAAAGACAGAGGTGCAAGATGTGTATGAGAAAATAGACATAATAGGAAAGCTGTCCAAATATAAACAGCTTAGGATAGAGTAGCCACGCATCCGTAATGTGATGTCAGATTTTGACTTGATTGTTATTTAGTGTTTTTATGTAATTTTGGCACTTAAATTTAAATGTAATATTGTTGAATGACATTGTTGAAGGAAATTTGGCTCTTTGATTGTGCGTGTGATATTATTATATTTAAATTTACATGCTTATCCATATTAATAGTATAATTCATGCACTATTAGGGAATGTAGTTTTGATGTTCATTAAATGACTTGTTTTAATAATATGTACAAAATAATTGTTAATATACTTATTTTTAAATATATATTTTAGGTGATGGAGGGAGAGAAAACTTCATATAGGCTGTCATATTTGTCTCCAGGATCTCACAGACAAAATGTATTGACGTTATAGTCAGTTCACTGGTTAGAAATCGCTTGGGAGAACTATAATACCCTGCCATTGAAAATTCATAGATTGGATTTTGAGTTTTAAAAGCTATCTTACTCAACATTAGAGTACAGACTATCCTATTTCAAGTAGGATTTTATAGTATGTATATAATGGGGTGGATGTATAGACTATTCATTAATTACGATCATCGTAGAAAGATGGCAACATGAGACTTACACCTTCCAGCTTCTCAATAAGGAAATGACTATAACATTATAAGATGTCGCATTATTATAGAGTTTACTAATAGATGGAGATGCAATGATTAGTCCGCACTCTAATCATAACATCGATGAGTGGCATGCTATTTGTTTAGAACTTTTGGATTACATGCCGTCTCGTTAATTTTGATTAGGATCGACTAAAGTTAAAGAGCATCTCTATGCATTTAGAGTTTCACACTTTGATGCTGGAGTCATAGATATTGAGGTGTTACAACATGTTAGATAATGGACATTACAAATTATTAGATCTATTATGGGTGACAAGTTGGTACAAAAATCAAGATAATGTACTTGTTATTATTGAAAGACATTGATGATGCATTGAAATATAGTTTGGGCAGCATTGTTTGAGCCTCTTAATATAAGGCATTGTGACAAGTGTCATAGAGAGATACGACTGGTATTTGTAACCCATTATGCATTCTACAATTGTGGACATAGAAGAGACTACTGATGATTGAAATGCAATGTCATGTGCGAACCCAACTCATTCTGATTTTCCCTAATATATCTAATCGACCTCAAGATTGCATGTGAGCTTTCCTATATTTGAACCAACATTTGTCTTTTTTTCTCCTTGTATCTTACATTCGATATAGACGTGCTTAATTTATTACAGATAGAACACAAGTTTGAGTTTTGCTAATGTTGGATCCCATGTGCTGCATATGTATCAAAATCGATTGGACTATTTGATGAAAGATCACGTAACTAATATAGCATTAATTCTTATTTTCTTTATTTTCTAAAAAACTTATATTTATTAGAATAATAATTACAGTTGTCTTTTGTTACAATTTATTTGGCTGCCTTATTCCGACGACAATTATGTCAGCTTCCAGATTGTTGCGTTTAGGGACAAGATATCTGGTTGCAAATATGCCTCTCATTAACATCGATGTGGTTTAACTGCATTTACCTAAACATGTTATAAGGCAATTCAACTATTATCAGAATGTTCCCACTGCTATAGACACTGATTTGAAATGCATAGGACCGATCATTGAGATAGAAAGAGCATTAATTATATAGTTCCTCACACACCATATTAACAGATGGACAAGTCAAAAGGATATATTATCCATAGACTTTCTGCAAGTGGACCTATGGAATTTTTTTTAATAGTATATGATTTGGTATTGCCAAATTACTCATATTTTGATACGTAATCTCAAACACCACCCTACTCATTAAATATTAGAGAATATGATTTATCAAGATCATCCTGATAAATCCTTTGTTAAACACCCAATAACACTAAGACAACTAGGATTTTTTTTTTTAGGTTCCATCTTAACTTCATTAGTCCTAACCACAGAAGAATACTTCTACCAAAACATCATTTTCTTGCCAAGTCAAATGAAAAGAGGGAAGTTGTACAAAATTTCTGCAGACAAACAGTAAAACTGAATGAAATCCAAAATCAATCAAACAAAATTCCAACAGAAATGGCAAATTGATTTGGGAAGCAAACCCGTCCGTTGAAGATGCCCTGAAAATTTCTATATATTTCTATAGTTGAAGACGCTCTGATTTCTATATATTTCTACAGACGACTTTGCTTCCCAAATCCGGGCTTTATGTCCGTTGTAAAATACATATTTCTATAGACGGCTTTTAATTGCAAATTCTAGCAAATTTTCAGGACGGCTTCAACTATGATTTATCAGAAATTGATGCAGGTTTGGTGTATTTGAATTTGCTATTTGTCTACAATAATTTTGTAGAGGGAGGCTTATTGAGAGAAAGATATTTTGGTAGAAGAATTCTTTTGTAGTTAGAACTAATGAAGTTAAGATAGAATCTAAAAAAAAAACCTAATTGCCTCAGTGTTATTGGGTGCCTGACAATGGGCTTATCAAGATGATCCTGATAAATCATATTCTCTAAATATTATTGTTCATTATTTATAAGGAGAATGCTAGGAACAAATGTACGATTTATAGTTGAACTAGCACAAAATGAGAGATATTCAAATCATTAAGTAAGATGTGAAGATAAACAAGTTTGCAAGTAGCGAGCTATGGAGCGATATTCGCTTTAGTCAAGAACGGACACAACTTGTTGTTTCTTGGTTTCCAAGAAATATGAGAGCCATCAAGAAGAATGAAATACCTAGTAATAGAATGACAAGAGAACAATTAGCCCAGTTATAATCACAATACGCACGAAGGTGCAAATCAAATTTGGAAGAAAAAAAAACCTTGACCTAGAGCAGATATGAGATAACGTAAGACTCGAAGTGCTGCTATCCAATGTTTGTGTCTTGGTTGATGCATGAATTGAGAAAGAATATGGACTAAATAGCAAAGCTCCAATCAAGTAGTGGTTAAGTAAATAAGCTTCCCAACTAGATGACAATAAGCACTGAAATTGTTAAGAAGAGCACTATTGTCTTATGCTAATTTATGATTTTGCTCCATAGAAAAAGATGCGGGCTTAGTACCAAGTAAACTTGCTTCTTGCAAGATATATAATGTATATTTACATTGATTTAACACAATACCATCAGGAGATCAAGCCACTTTCAATCTAAGAAAATAATTGAGGAGACCAAGGCCTTTAAAGTGAAACCAGACATTTAGATATTTTTTAAGAGCAGTAGTGAGTGTGCTATTATTGCTCACAATAATGATGCCATCAACATCAATAAGTAATGCGGTGAATGCATTGCCCTTGCAATATAAAATGAGCGAAATATCTACCTTAGATTGGGTGAAACCAAAACAAATGATAGCAGTTGAAAATTTTGCAACTATTGTTGAGATGCTTGTTTCAAACCATAAAGAGATTTGCTCATGCAACATACTCAATTATCATTATAGGATAAGTAACCAGGAGTTGGTGCCATGTGGAGTTCCTCATCAAGATCGCCAAGTAAGAATGCATTATGAACATCAAGTTGGGGTAATTTCCATAACCTAGCAGCTACTATAGCTAACAATGTTTTCATTGTGGTAAGCTAGGCAACTAGAGCAAAAGTCTTAGTGTAGTCAAGCCTTTCAACCTGTGTATAGCTTTCTGTTGTCAGATGAGCTTTATACCGCTCAATTGTCTAGTCAGAATAATATTTTATCTTATATACCCACTTGGATCCAATGGCTTTATTTCCAATATGCAATCCGAAAGGAAACCGAGTACATCAAGCAGCGGAAATTTAAATTTGGTTTCCTTTAGGATCCATATGAAGTGAGATCAAATTGGGATTTAGAGATTTGTACCTTAGTAATTTTTGGAAGAGTCAACTTTGGAAGAACATTGTATGTTGAATCACGAGCAAAATCAATTTGAATTTGCCTCTGTGGTATCCACACGATCGATCCAAACTTCTAGGTGTTGTCACACAACTAACTAGAACAGGAGCACTCAGTAGCCGAATTGCTAGCTTTGAAAACTAAGTTCATGTATCTTTTAGATTTGCAGAGTTTTGGTATTTGGCTCTCTAGAAGTGCTAGCCGAAGGGATTTCTTTTCTTATTATTGGTGGCTGCCGAAAAATCCCTATTTATAGTCCTAGGGTGTAGTTCTAGGGTAAAACTCTTCTAAAAAGTTTTACTTGGACTATTAAACCCTAGTCTAATTGGGATGTCTAGATTCAATTAATTTGGTGGCTGCCAAGTATAAGACTTTTAACCCATTCGGATTTGGGTTTTAAAGCTTTTGATCTTTCATTGCTAAGTCCAAAAATATTTTATTAAAACCCAAACCGTTTAGTCTTAAACCCGAAAACCCTAAATAATCCTAGTCTCAATAGGATTTCTAAGATGAATTTTATACTCCTTTTTGAATTCGATCTGAGTGTGTGATCCAATAGGTCCTTATAACGTGGTTATGACATAAAACCTATTTCATGCCATAAGCAGTGAGTGGTGTCTAGCAACATATCAATGCTACCTGTTATGAGAATGTCTGACTGACATAACTTTATCTTGTGATAGACACTACCATGTAATTTCACCCTTCTGCCCTAAACACCTTAATTAAACATGAGCTATGGAATTTGTCATGCTTACATAATTCAATCTGTGTATTTCTTGATTTCCAAGTAGACTCATCTGAGCAAATAAGCCCAATATCATATATCGACTCATTGGAGTATGGCCATGTAATTTATGGTCTCACTCAATCAAGTGGCTCAAAAATATCACTCCCGTTATATAGAAAGGGCAAATCCTATCTTGATCACTCAATATCTTACTGCATGATTTATTACATATCCAATTGCTATTTTTATAGTTCACCCCATTACAAGTAATGTTTTGCGGCATCAAAAGATACAACTCCTCATATTGGGATATCTGATGATCTCAAAACTAAGGATCACATACATCATCGTCCCTGTAAGAAATGCTTATGACACTTGTATAACAACCCATGTAGCATTTCTCATAACTGGTCAATCTAGCACATAGTTTTTTAACATGTACCGATGTATTGACTTGATATCTTTTATCATGACAAATGTCATCAGTCACTACACATATTAGTCTGAATGCATTATCATTGTCTCATTTGACGATAATACTTGACTAAGGATAGTTTTAGAATTATCAAATTTTAGGGACATTAGTATATTTATTCATGTTACGCAGATATAGAATCAAACATAATAATGAAATGCCATTAACAATATGATTGGTCTTTAGGGTATAATACAACACTTTATACCACTCAATTTTCTCGTCAGAATGATATTTCATCTTATTTACTCACGTGGATCCAATGGCTTTCTTTCCAATAGGCAATTGTTCTAAATTCCATGTGTTGTTTTGCTCAAATGCTTCGAATTCCTTTTTCATTGCCTCTTGCCAATGAATGTCTTTAATGGCCTGCTTATAAATTTTGGGCTCATCACTTTGAGTGATGGCTACAAGAAAATTAGTATGAGGTGAAATAAATTTTGAAATTGAGAGGAAATGAGATAGTGGATAAGGTTTACATAAGGAAGCAATAATAGAAGAAGTGGAGGACTATTATTTCTTGGCAAATCAACATAGAAGTCATGAAAATAAGATGGTAACTTCCTTTCACGAAAGGGAAGTGTCTTGTTGGTTGTATGATAGGTTGATTAGAAGAAGGAATGGGTGGTATGTGAGTTGCCGACGGAGGTGTTGTAATCTTTAGAGAGTTAGACATGGATATGGAAATGGGATTTGACATAGAATCAGGTGACTCATGTTCTTGGTCAAATATAAGCAGTATAGGAATGTTGGTGGATGAGTTGTGATCTATAGAAAAAGATGGAGTTTTGTCTTGAAAAGGGAAAATGTACTCATAAAATACATCCCTAGAAGTGAAAATTTTGTGCGTAGTTAAATCATATACCTTATTGCACTTTTGACCATGAGAGTATCCAAGAAAAATGCATGCAGTATCCTTGTCTTTTAATTTATCTCGTCATCAAGAAATAACAGTAGTATTAAAAAGACATCCAAACACACAAAGATGAGAATAATTAGGTTTTCAAGAAGAAAAAAAAAAAAAGTCCATAAGGACTTTTTCCAATAAGAGAGGACTAGGAACATAATTTATCAAATATTCGGCACCCTAAAATTTTATCAATAAATTACCTTGAAACCTTAATGCTCAACCTATCTCAAGTATATGTCCATGCTTACATTCTACCACTCCATTTTTTTGAGAGGTGGAAACATAAGAAAATTGGGTCAAAATTCTGTAATTTTTTTTTTTTGACAAAGAAATTGAAAATGCTTGTTAGTAAATTCAATGCCATTATCACTGCAAATATGTTTTACGGCTTTTCCAACTTCTCTAGGTACCATAGCTATGAAAAAAAAACAAACAAGTATAAATTTTAAATTTTGTTTTTAGCAAGTATGTCCAAGTGGTTCGAGTGTAATCATCAACAACACTTAGAAAATAATGAACCCCAAATAAAGATGCAGTATGATATGGTCCCCAAACATCACAATGAATTAAATCAACGGTTCATGTGTTTTAATGGTGCTAAGAGGAAAAGATGTGCAACATTTATTGAAAGACTTATAGAAAAAATAACTAAACCATGAAAAAGAGGAAATGTATCAAAAACAAATGTCCAAGACACCAATGCCACAAAATGAGCTTAGAATCATTGGTGACACTAGTGGCAACATAAAAATTTTGATCGCTTAAAAATATTAGTCTATCTCGTAATTAGCCCATTCCAATTAGCTTCCATGTGGGCAGCCCTGTAAGCATAAAAGGATGGGAAAAATGAGCAACACAATTCAAATTTTTGGGTTAATTTGCTAATGGATATAAGATTGCATGTAAAAGTGGGTATATAAAAAATGAAATAACAAAAGAATGAAGAGGGAGAGGTATATAAAAGATAAAGTAACAAAAGAATGAAGAGGAACATCTCCATAAGAAGTGGCGGGAATAAATTATCCATCTTGAATTTTAATTGGTGAGGATGTGGTACAGGTTTGTGAAAATTAATGACACTTTTATGGCATGTCATATGATCAGAAACACCTAAGTCCAATCAAATTAATTGCACTATTGGATGAAGTTGACTTACTAGCCAAATTGGCTATAGGAACATGAGCCTTTCAAGATTAAGCATTGAGATAAGTTGAACGTACTACTCACTATTCAATCCATTAATGGGCACAAGGTTGTTAGGGTAAGCAGTCTCCACACATTGTGAGCTATTAGTGTTTTGATTTTAGTTGATTTCCGCCTTTTGTCCCACCACTCTGGATAGCCATGTATTTCAAAACAAGTGTCTTTAGTGTGCCAGGATTTTTGCAATGTTCACAAGAGAGCTTTGAGAGATCACGGCTACCAAGAGATTCATGATTACTATTTTTGTGAAAATTATTTGTAAGCAATGTTGATGCCTCAATAGTAGGTACCTATGATGTTGCTACTAATTGTTGTTGCTCTTCTTCCGCTGTAAGGGCATAAGCACGAGATAATGAAGGCAATGGATCTGTGTTCAAGATTTGAGAGAATATAAGTTTGTAGTTGTCATTCAACCCCATTAGAAACTGATACACATTTTCGTTTCTTTTTCTGCAGTAAGTGCCCTTGCAGATCCACAAGTACACAATGGCAGCTGTGAGCATCCCAAATTCCTTTTAACTTGGTGTAATGTGCAAAAATAGTCATACCTTGTTGCAAAGTATTTATCATTTCTATTTTTAATTGATGAATACGAGGGGCAATGCCTTGGAAAAACTGATCTTCAAGGTCCTTCCACTTTTCCTGAGCTGTCAAAAAATAAACGATAGTTTCATGAAGGATAGGATAAAGAGAATTGAAAATCTAAGAAATCAACATCGATTGCATTTGATTTATGCTGATTCTTCTACTGAATTAGGGGATGGGCAAGTCAGAGAACCATCTACAAAGCCAATTTGCTTTGGGCCTATAGTGCATTTGTCATGGCATGATGTCAAGTGGAGTAATTTTCTTTTCTCAAAAGATAGGTTACTAGAGGAACACTTTGCAGAACTTATGGCCGACTGTAGCACCATTTATAAGAAAGGAGTTGGGAGCAAACACATATCAATTTGTGTTCAAGCATGAGGCTGACAAACAAAAGGTTCTTCAAGGTAGAGGCTAGACTTTCGACCAACAATACATCATTTTGAGAAAGTGGAATGATCAACTACAACTAAATCAACACAACTTCCAGTCGATTAAACTTTGGGTTCAAGTATAGAACCTCTTGATTCAGTGGATGACAAGGGAGACTGGATTCAAGATTGGTAGCTTGTTTAGAATGTGAGTGATGTCTGGATATCAGGTACAGGCAGCAAAGAAGGATGGCAACTTAGAATGTTGGTAACCATTGACCTCTACAAACTGCTTCTAAGAGGTACGATCTTGAAGTTGCAAAATAGATCCTTCTGGATTTCATTCAAATATGAAAAACTTGCCATTATTGTGGAATGGTTAGTCATAGGGATAGGATGTGCCAACAGAGAATGGAGGATATAAATAAAAACGTACTAAAAGAAGGGGAGTTTGGGGATTGGTTGCGGGCTATAAGGAGCAAGATAAATGCTAAAGAGTAAGAGAGAATAGAAGAAGTAAAAAGGAGGAGGAGTAGCAACAATCTACTGAACTTAGTGGAATTGAAAGAAAAGGATGGGATAGACACAATAGGGGAGCTGTAGGAAGATGAGTTTAGGGAGTTAAAGGGCCAATTGGGGAGGGACAATTTGCAGCCAAAAATAGTGAAAGATAATTCTAACAAGTCCGAGGTCACACGTAAGAAAACAAAACATCCGATCATGGATAAACATCGTGAATGAAGGCACAAGGTAGGAACCTAGCAAGCTATCATCAAGAGAAAGCCACAAAGCAAAGAAAGGTACATAGTGGGGGATTGCTAAATACAAATCACATAAGGGAGTTAAGAGGGAAGAGGAGTTAAGGCGCAGGATCCCATGGAAATAGAAAAGGAACAGGGAGCAGATGTAGTCGGACAGAATGAACAAGAGAGGGTATTGGTTAATATACCAATTGCATGTGATAATCTAGGAAATGGGCTCTTAGAAGCAGAAATAGTAAAGAAAAAAGACTGGACAATTCGCTGAAGAAAAAGGTAGAGAAAGAGCTCCAAAATAAGGTAAAAGATAGACAATGACTGAAAGGAAAAGGATGTGAAAGAAAACAGTTCAAACTACAAGTGGTCCAACAGAGGGAAGAAAAAGGGGATAGAGCTTCATTGATAAGGAGCAGGAAGTGAATGAAGAAGAGGAGTTAAGGCTTAGGAAAAGAAGGCAATCATTAGCTGGAGACAAAAAAAAAATAAAGGTGAGGGTGACCAACCTAGAATGGTCCCAAACAGAATCATGAAAATGTGTGTGTGAAATTGTAGAGGGTTGAGCAGACCCTCTACAATTTCCCAGCTAAGGGAGATCGTGAGATCCCACCACCCGGATTTAGTTTTCCTTTCTGAGACCAAAAAGAAGAAAAATTTTGTCTCAACTGTGTGTAAACGACTTCATTTTCACAATAGATGGAGGATGGTGAAACCGGAAGGAATTAGGGGAGGGCTCTTGGTATGTTGGTCGAAAGAGGTCATGGTATCCAAAATAGTAACTAGAAGGTTCAGTATTCAGCTAGTGCTCAATGGTAGGAGAAAGTATGAAGTTTTGGGCAGTTTGTATATATGCTAACACGAATCCAAAAGCGAGTAAGGCACAATGGCAGTATTTGAAAAGACAAAAGCAAGAGTGGGGAGACAAATGGTTCATAGGAGGCGACTTTAATGACCTAGTCCATAAAGATAAGAAAAAATGAGGATGCACAAGAGTGGAGTCCAGTTTTGTGAAATTTAAAAGCTTTATTAGCAAGATGGAGATGAGGGAGATGGGTTTTGTTGGCAGAAGATTTACATGGGCTAATAATAGAGAAGGGGAAGGATTTGTAGATGAGAGATTAGATAGATTCTTTGGAGCCCCCCACCGGATGTTAGAGAACCAACGAGCCAAAGTGTATCATATTGAAAGAGAATCTTCAAATCATTCCCTACTACTGCTAAATACAGCTCCTACTAATCAAAAGGTGCATCAGAGATTTGTATTTAATAGAAGATGGACCAAGAAGGAAAAGGTGCATAAAATAAGTGAAAAGGCATGTGGCCAAGCACAAATAGGAACTCTAGTGTGTACCAAGTTTGCTCAAAATTCAATTAGTGCAAGAGGGAGCTACTAGAATGCAAGGGTAAGCAAGAATCCAGTTCAGCTAAGGAGATTTCAAAGGTGAAAGAAAAATTGGAAGAGCTAAGAAAGCAGGAGGGTCATAGGGATTAGAATGAGTGAAGTCGACTCAGAGCTGAATTGGTTGTTGCTTATAGGGAAAAAGAGACATATTGAAGACAAAAGGCTTGGGTCCAATGGCTGCAAAAAGAAGATAGGAATACCAAGTTCTTCCATGCATGCATAGTGAGTAGAAGGAGGTAGAATACTATCAATACCTTAGTGAGAGGAGATGACTAGACTTGTGAGAAACCGGAGGAGATAAAAGAGAAGATTCTGGAGTTCTACTAGCAGCTGTTTACTTCCTCCAATCCACATCACTTTCACAAAGGGTTAGATGGCATCCCACGGTTCGTTACCAAGGCAATGAACTAAAGATTGACTTAGCCAATGGATGAATATGAGATAAAAAAAACTCTATTTCAAATGCACCCTAATAAAGCTCACAACTCGGACAGTATGACCCTCTCTTTTCCAAATTTTATTAGAATGTGGTTAAAGTGAATATTTGTAATGCTATTAAAAACTTTTTTCTTCAAAGGAAATTGCTTAAACAAATGAACCACACATTAATTACTCTCATCCCAAAAGTGAAATATCCCACCTCCATTGCTCATTTTAGACCAATTAGCTTGTGTAATATTGTGTACAAGATTATCTCTAAGATTGTAGCGGAAAGATTGAAAATCTGCCTCTATAAATGCATTAGTCCTTGCCAAGCAGCATTTATTCATAGGAGAAAGATTTTAGATAATGTGGTAGTTGCTCATGGTTAGATAGCATAAGGAAAAAAGGGTTTTATGGCCTTGAAGTTAGACATAGCTAAGACTTATGATAGAGTAGAATGGAACTTCCTGTGTGAGGTACTTCGGAAAATAGGGTTTTCTGGCATTTTTATAGATTGGAATAGATAGTGTATTAACTCCTCTAATTTCTCAATAAAGATACATAGGGAGAAATGTGGCTATATCCAACCATTAAGGGCCTAAAACAAGGGGATCCAACATCACTTTACTTGTTTCTAATCATTTCTTAAACTTTTTCAAATATGATAGGCAAGCAAGTATGAGAGGTGAATATAAGGGGATGAAAGCGCAAGCAAGGTCTACTAATCACTCACATTTTATTTGCATATGATTCTCATTTATTTTGTGAAGAAGATATTGACCAAGTAAGGAGGGTGAAGACATTATTAGATAAATATAGGAAGTTTTCGTGCCATTGGTCAATCTTGACAAGTTGTCATTTTTTCACAGGAATGTGATGAAAGAGATCAAGGAGGAAATATGCCAAACTCGAATGGGATCAAGGAGCAGCAAAGGCCAAGAATTTAGGCCTCCTATGCATATAGGAAGTCTAAGCATGAAGTGTTTGCATATGTTGTAGAAAGGGTGAAAATGAACCAAAAGCTAGAAAAACAAGTTTATTAGCCCGCAAATAAAGAAGTTCTCATCAAGGCAAGAATTGATGCACTACCAACGTATGTGATGGCCTACTTCAAATTGCCGACTAATGTTTGCCAGGATATTGTTAAGAACACAGCAAACTTCTAGTGGGGAGAAATGGAGAAAGACAAGCCAAGAATCCACTAGAAAGCTTAGAAAGACCTAACTAAGTTCAAAGAGGAAGGGGGCCTGTGCTTTAAGAACATACAAGTTGTTAATGATGCATTGAAACTAATTACTCAACCAAACCTTCTCATGAGCAAGGAGATGAAGGTCAAGTATTTTCCAAGCGAGAGGTTATTGTCGGCAAAAAGTAAAGGCAATACCTCCTAGCTTTGGAAGAGCTGGATGGGGGCTAGATACATAATACAAAGAGGAGCAAGATTTTAAGTGGGAGATGGGAAATCTATCAGGATTTGGGATCATTCGTGGATTCCTGGAAGGTGAGAAAGAAAGCCCACCCCTTTACATGCTACTAAGGAGCAAGTTACTTGGGTCAGACAGCTTATGAATCCAAAAGGGATTGAATGGAATAAGGAACTGAATGGGCAAAGTTTCAACAGTTTCGATGTTGAGGCCATTGCCAACATCCCAATCAAAATGGATAGAGGCAAAGACAAACTAATTTGGCAACATTGTAAGCAAGGAATCTACACTGTACAGTCAACATATAAGCAAGCAATGAGAGAACACTGACAGCAACACCAAATAATAGAATGTAGCACAACTAGAGGAATATTGAGAGGTGTATGGAGAACTAACTGGAAACTAAGTATCAAGAGTAAGTTGAAGCACTTCTTTTGGAGTTATTGACATGGCATCCTACCTATAAAGGATCAGTTGGTGAAGAGAGGCATCCAAGAAGACCCTATATGCCATAAACAAGAGGAAACATTGGAGCATACGTTAATTATTTATTGCAGAGCAAGGATTGCATGGAAAATAAAAAAAATGGGAGGATTCAGAGTCACACGAATGGAGCTTCAAAAATTGGTGGTAAAACATTTGTGTGAAGGCGAAAATGACTTGTGGTATGACAGAGCACAACCGATCAGATACATTCTGTGGATGCTTTGGAAAATAAGGAATCTTTGGTTATTCCAGAAAGAGTGGTGGGAAGAAAAGATAGCAGTGGATGTAGCAATAGATGAATGGTTGGAGTTTCGACCAATAAGTGGTAGGGAAAGAGATACTAACTCAAACATTTGAAGTAAGATGAAATAGGGATAGGAGTTGATGAATATATTTAGTGGTACCTGACTACCTGTTGTGTAGAGAAGAGATGGAGCAACAAAGTGGGTGAGGTCTCCAATTTGTGCAAAAATTGGAGACGTTAACCACTCTAGCTGAAAATAGTCTTGTCTTATTTTGATCCTTGTGGTCTTTTTGGAGGATTGTATAGGATTTAGGGAGTTAGGAAGTTAGAAAATTATTTTGTTTGAGCTTTGGACTCGAAATGAGTTATAAGAAAGTCATACCTAGTGGGTAACTTGTATATAATGGTATGGTTTTTTTTTTTTTAAGTGAATACAACTACCGTTAAAAAAAAAAAAGAAAAAAAAAGAGAGACAGGTTACTAGTGCTGTGCCTAGATTACTTAAGGCATGGAGAATGTATGTTGATGAGATATCATGCTTGGTTAAAGTGGTATTGGAGCTCGTAGGGCTCTCTTCGGTCATGATCAAAGAAAGAAAAAAAAATCAGAATGCTAAGGCTCTGATAAACGAGAGAGTGTTACTGGAACTTGTCGAACTTTATTATTGATTACTAAATTTATATACCGAAAATGGCTATAACAAGTCCCAAAACAAGGTAACAAAAGGATAAGAAACATACCATGATTAGATACACACTAAATATAAATTTAAAATTAGAATTTGATTGATTTATCCAATAATATGTTTGGATTTAAGAGATAAAAGAGATTTGGTTGATGGAGTTCCCCGCCTCTCTCCCCTCCCCCTTCCGTTTTTTGGCCACATACATAGGGGGAAGGCTCTACAAGTCCATAATTGAAAATTCTTATCGAGAAAGAAACTCGCAATTTCATTTAGTCAATAAGTGGTTCTACAATACTATCATATCAACAAGACTTTAAAGTTGAACCACAGATGACTGAGTTGTTAATGCGCTTCCCATCATATTCATTCTTGAAAACTTAACTTTATCTTTCATATATTTCCAAAGTTTGTTTCCGTATCTGACTCATACTATGCCTAAATCGTACTCCTTGTTTTAGGAGAGTCAAGCTATGTTTATATAGGTTAGGTACATAGTTTATTAGGTTAGGCACCTTGGATACTCTAGAAGCACTGTATTTATAGTCATCCCAACAAAAGACACCTAAATTTACAATAGTGGATTCAAGAATTTTATGTGAGGAGCAAGTGAAAAAGAAAAAAAATCCCTCCATTATTATAACTTTAATTGAAGTCTGAAGAATGTGATGGCAATAAGACTGCCAGTGAGCGTGCTAATTTTAAAGTTAAAACTTACGTTTTTTAACATGAATTGGAAGTTTAGGGATTAAAATTTTAAAATATATTTTTACGCTTTTAAATATTTTTTATTTTTTAATATATGTTTAGAAAAATATAAAAATACGTTTTTAAATATAATTCATATCCACTTGAATTCGATGCCAAAATTTAGATAGTCAGTCTATTATCTTACTTTCTATATTAATAAAGCAAAAGGTTTTAGGACTTGTTTCCTCATAACACATTGCTACTAAGTTGGACTAATTTGGCCATACATGACTCGTGCCGAGAGGTTAAATCATTAATTAACATCACTATAATTTTGAATTCTCATTAAAAGTTTATCAAATATGTATTGCACTCTGTCTAGTATATTTCAATTAAATTCAGTGCGTTTAAGCAATGAATTGTATAGCCTCACTATGTCTAGAATATTAATAAAACTACATTCACTTTGACATATTTTTAAAGAATAATAATATTTTTAGTGAAATTATCTAGTGAAACTAATACTATAATAAATTATGTGATAAAAAATTAAAAGACAAAATTATTTATCATTATTTTGAACTTCTTTTGAAGAGAATGGTAGGTGATTTTTTCATTTTCTTATATATCATATTAGTTATTATTAATTTTTCATTGAAAGTATTATTACTTTTTTTTTAAACACGCTATTTATTTGCCATGTAATCATTTGTAATATACTTTTTTTAAACACCGAAACAAGCAAGTTGTTTTGGTGTGAATTGAGACAGAAATCAGTTTTTGGTCAAATTCAAACATCAAAAGAACTTTATTTTTGGGGAAATGCTTATCTAAATATCTAATATAAATCTTATTATTTATTTATAATTAAAATTTTCTATTCTGATACAAATAAACTATCAATACTAAATGCAGAAAACGTAACTAAACACCCTGTGGGCATAGGCGAGTTGGTAAGCTTGAGGTGATGTGGAGAGAAATCCTCCGGCAACGCAAGTTCAAACCTCGCGTGGGGCAGATTTTCCGCTGAAATATTGTAGGAGTCTGTCTTGGGGTTTTGGTCTGTTGGCTCTCTCCCTCAAGCCTCTACCAATTCGTGCATATCCCTCAATTTACATCCCGCCTGGCTAAGGGGCCTTTCGTGCATATCCCTCGGCCTCTACCAATTCGTGCATATCCCTCGATTTACATCCCGCCTGGCTAAGGGGCCTCTGGTACAGGTCGCCTGGCTAAGGGGCCTCTGGTACAGGTGGGAGAGTTTCGCCTTCGCAAGGAGGACTTTCTCCAAATCAAAGAAATTCGTGCATATCCCTCGATTTACATCCCGCCTGGCTAAGGGGCCTTTCGTGCATATCCCTCGGCCTCTACCAATTCGTGCATATCCCTCGATTTACATCCCGCTCGCAGGGCCTCTGCACAGTCGCCAGCTAAGGGGCCTGCATGTGGGAGAGTTTCGCCTTCGCAAGGAGGACTTTCTCCAAATCAAAGAAATTCGTGCATATCCCTCGATTTACATCCCGCCTGGCTAAGGGGCCTCAGGCATATCCTCTACTCTACCAATTCGTGCATATCCCTCGATTTACATCCCCGGCTGGGCCTCTGCACAGTCGCCTGGCTAAGGGCCTCTAAGACAGTGGTGAGTTTCACTGCAAGGAAGACTTTCTCCAAATCAAAGAAAACGTAACTAAATATTCCTTTAATTGTTAATTATTAACTAAAACTAAATATGAGATGTCAAATGTTACATTAAATAGTATTGTCCAAGAAACTTACTCTAACGATAATATTGTTCAGGATAGTTAAGGATGGAACCAAAACAAAACACACAACATGAATTGCCTTTGGTATATCATTTTTAGAGTAACTTACATTCATCACCCTTAATATTTAACGAAATTATCAAACCAATCTTATGGTGTTAAAAAAAAAAATCGATACTCCCTTTAACTCCTAGGAAGAAAGAGTTAACTATTGCGAAGTGTGAAAATACAATAAAATAAAGTAAAAGATATACGATATTAGATTCTAAATATTACATAAAATTATGATTTTGAAATTTGATTAAAAATATTCAAAAAAATTTCTTAAATTTGGTTTTTTATTGAGATTTTTTTTTGTTTATAAAGTTTTTCAACTCTCAAATTCAAATTTAAACATTAAAAGAATATAGACAACTACTTATTTGGATTGTGATATATATGAGAAATTTTGTATTGCAATGTGTGAAAATTTTGGTGGAAATTTTTTGGTAGAAAAAATATTTTGGAGAGAAAATAAAAGGAAATTTTTTTAAAATTATGTTAGGAAAATTTGGGAGGAAAATTTTAAATTTTAAAATAAAAAGGTATTTAAATGTTTTATTTTCGTTTAAGAAAAGTTAATTTTTTACAAATAAAACTCAATCCAAATATAGTCAATAAGATATAAAAATATTTTTCATACTTTATAAGTGAGTGATGATATTGAAACTTTACTTTTTATTACTGAAATATTGTTTTTTTTTTTCCTTTGTCGCTAAAAGTAGAACTAGTGTCATCATTTCATACCTCTAACAACAAATGAAAAATATCAATAATAAAAGTAAAATATTCATATAATGAGTCTTCACAAAATTAGAAGATGGAAGTTTAACTTTATATAAGATAATTAATGAAAAAATTGAGAGATAAATTTGCATATGTAGCATAAAATCTAACCTATTTAAAGTTTTAAATAGGTTAGATATTATGATTTTGACAGGTGAAAAGAGATATGAGTAGTTTTTCATAACTATGCAATTTGTCTAGTAGTTTCACTAAACTAGAAAAAATTAAATATAATTTACTCTTTTTTATTTTCCATAAATGCCCTTATGCATTTCATAATTAATTATGCATTTTTCAACATTAAGTCCCACCATGTCTCTTCTTTTTGACATTAAAATTTTTCCCAATAACAAATCATCTAGAAATTGCACATGCACTGAATGTGCTTTATCTACTATTTTCTTGGTGGCAAGTTTTAATATATGTATTGATACCTTTATTTCTCTTTTAGGACGTATTTGAATTATTTTTACATAGCCGCCACCTATATATATATTATTATCCTCTAATAATTCAATAGATATTGTCTTTATTTTTGTTAATCTTGAGGGCAATAGAATGATTGTCTCATTTTCAATTTTTTTTTTTATCATTATACACATAAAAATGTACATACAAAAATGATACTTATCCATAATAATAAGAATAAAATTTTGAAGGTGAAGATTAGAAAGACATCCTCCAACGTAACGTACGGATGAAAAGCACTCCCAAAACGTAACAAACAAAACGAACTCCATCTGTCACCGACGAAACTCTCCTCTCCCGCGCTAACTTCCATGATTCTTTTCTGAATGCATTTACTGACTATCCATCCATTTGTTGACCCATAAAAAGGAGCATACAAGAACTGAATTTTTACAAATATAATCCACATTCTTACAGTGCCTAAACCATTAAGAATTGAGAAAGGGTAAAGTGATTAATTTTTTGATAAATGGATAAGATGAAGATTTTATACTACTGTTAAACGATAGCCCAAATGACCCGACTTTAAGGGGATAAATTTTTTCTTGTATTTAAATCTTTTATTTTTTCCTGAAATAGACTGCGCTCCTACTTGCACTTGGGATGTTATTTGCAAGTGCTGACAAACAGTGGCAAATCATCAAAGATTTTAAAGGGTCTAATTAATACTGTTTGTCTGTTGGTGGGTTGGTGGGTTGGTGGGGGAAAAAAAGCCAGAATTTTGACTTGGGTTTTTGAGGTTTATCAAGATTAGAATTTCTTTTTATGATTTTTTTTGGGTGAAATAGTGCAGAATGGGAGAATCACCAAAGAAGTCGCTGGTTTTTGCTTACTATGTTACTGGCCATGGGTTTGGCCATGCCACTCGGGTTGCTGAGGTAATTCATTGCAAATGTCTTATGGGTTTTTCATTTTTGCGAAATTTTTATAAGGTTTTTATTGGGTTTTATGATCTGGAGTTTGTTGATGTTTATTTATACCAATGTGATTTGGGTGATCGCTGTAAATAGGGGAAATGCAAGTTTTTGATATTGGCAAGAACTTCTGTTAAAAGGAGAAATGATGCAATTCCGATTGCTTGCTTGGATCACATTGGATTATTATATGTCTTATGTCAAATTACTGGATGTCATTGATGGAATTCAGCCTAGATTTGAATATTGGGTAAGTGATATGAACAAGTGGGATGGAATACTCAAAACATATGAATTATGGGATGTGATCATTGCAATTTTTTGGGTGAAGTATAAAGGAAAATTAGTTCTTGGTAAATTTATGGCGTTGATTCATGTATTTGCAAGATCCAGAAATGTTAGCCATGAAGAGTTAGTAGGCAGTGTTCCACATACACGTTCAATACCACAACTGAATTATTCACTGTAAGCCTTGCTTTACTTCTGTGCTGCTGTGAGGCTGAGAAGTTTGGACGGGATGTACAATTGTCATGGGCATAAAAAGTCTAGTTAAAGTTTGTGTTTCATTGGTTTACTGAGTGTGGAAAATGTTCTCTTTTTGAAAAGATGCATTATTTTTTTTTGCTGCTAAGAGTGCTTGAGTAGACTTGATTAATGCATGGTGTATGAACTGTAATTCTCAATTTTAAAGTTGTCAATTTGAAGTGGGAAATGTTGGTTATTCATAGAGTAAACTGTTTAGAGGCATAACTTGATTGTCTCTCTTTTCGCTTTGGGTGGGTGGGTGTGTGTGTTTGTGTCTATGGGGTCAATAGATTCTTGCAATTTAATTCGTTTTTCCTCAGTTGCATAACTAGGAAGATTTACTAGTTGATTGTAATCTCTGATTGTGATAATTTATACAGCTTTTATTCTCAAAGGTACGTTTTTAAATTTTAGCAGCAATCTTCTTATTTTCCTTGCACAGATTGTTCGAAATCTCATTCAAGCTGGGCACAGTGTCCATGTGGTTGCTGGTGCTCCTGAATATGTTTTTACTACTGCAGTACAGTCACCCCGACTGTTCATCCGTAAGGTAATAAGGTTTTTGTGTTTGCCTTGGCACAAGCAATGTTTCAGTCTCGTTTCTCTCTCATTCCTTTTCATTAGATAGAAAGTGAGAACGAGATTAATTTTTCATACTTGTTCTGCAAGTTGTAACTTCATACTCCTGTATGTCTGGCAGGTGCTATTGGATACTGGAGCTGTTCAAGCAGATGCTTTAACTGTTGATCGCTTTGCATCCTTGGAAAAGGTATGATGAACTAAACAGCAGTTTTGATTTCTGTTTTGTGGCTTCTCTGCAAGCTCAAACTTACTGTTGTTTTTCTCATTTTTGTGAATACAGTATATAGAAACAGCTGTAATACCACGGGCTTCTATTTTGGCTACAGAAGTAGAGTGGCTGAAGTCTATCAAGGCTGATTTAGTGGTAATATCTTGTTCAAATTAAGTTTATTTAAAATATATAAGTTTATTCAAATTAAGTTTATTCCATTTGACTTTACAAGTTGGCCTATAGTATATATCAATTTGGCAGATGAGAATGTGTTTTTGCACATCCTATTTTTGTGATCACAGCATATTTTTTTGATAATCATATGATATTCTTAATAATATCTAAAAGCACCCTTCTTTATGCTTTTATCTGATCCAAACAGGTTTCAGATGTTGTTCCCGTTGCATGCCGTGCTGCTGCGGATGCTGGAATTCCTTCAGTTTGTGTTACTAACTTCAGGTAAACTTCAGCATCTTCATGTTCATTTACTGCAGGAGTCTTCATTATCAAAGATTGCATTACCGCATTCAGAATTTCGTGAGCATCTTCTAATTGGCACTTCTTCTAGCATAGTATCTTACAAATTGGAAGGAATCATTACATTAATAATTCCCTAGGTTACGGAAACACACAGAGTTAGTGTCAATGCATAAGTTTGGGGGGGGGCGGGGGGGTGAGAACATGGAGTTAGTGTCAATGCAGAGGGAGAGAGATGAAAATGGGTGGTTTGGGAAGACAAAGAACATATATGTCTGTGGATGTTTCTCTCTCTCTCTCCGAGCATTTTTGTTTGCTGGTTTTTCGGTAGTTCTCTACTTTCTGGTTAAGGGAAATTTTGAGTTTCTTCATCCTTCTTTTTTCTTTGGCCTTTATCAATGGTTTATTATTTTCTCTGTCTTCTGTTGTTCGGAGTATATTTGTGCTGCAGTACTACCATGTCAAGAGAGTTTGAATTCGTTCCCATTATGAAGTTAAAAGGTTTTTATTCGATTTGACTGTCTTCACACACAAATTTACATACTATCTGATTCACTTTGTTGGTGTTGTATCTTTTCCCAATTATGGTACAAGTTCCTGCGTTTAATTTGTATTATATATCAAAGTGATGTCAATTCTATTGATAAGTGTATCATCATCAGTTGGCAATTAGAGAAAGCTTTTTTTATAGTCTAATTTTTAACCATTATTCTCTGACAGTTGGGATTTCATATATGCTGAATATGTTATGGCTGCGGGACATAACAACCGTTCAATTATTTTGCAGGTGATTTCAATCATAGATGTAGTGTATCTCCATATTATTTCTTTGTATCATCCTGGGGTTGGATTTGGAAGGGGCAGGGGGAGGGTGGGTATCAATATAGTCTACTTTCCTTTCATAAAGTCAAGAGATAACCTCCTGAACCATGCCAGCTTAGCTGGTAAAGGTGGTCCATGCCTTCAATATGCATCTTTTTGTTTTCTACAATGAATAGATATTTTGTTATTTCAATCATGGTATTACTTTGAAGAAGGCCATGCACTGAGAATTCACTTAGTCAAAACTTTGAGAACTTATTTACTTTAGCAAATGGGCATGTACTCCAAAAGTACAAACAAATCAGTTTTTGCGGGAAAGCTGTAGAAGTAATTATTTGCTAAACCATATAAAACAAACTATATCTATTTGCCATCAAATGAAGTATTCTTTTATCATTTAATTGATATTTGTTAGCAAATCAATTTCTAAATGCAACTGTATGCATCCAGTCAAACAAAGATCAACATTTGCGATGTCTAAATAGGATGATACTAATACCTTCTATGGAAGCATTTGATAAGCCAAAATTTTCAGCTGTTGCATTAGCATGATCTACTTGTTCTCTGTATATTAGATTGAGGTCTTATTGCTCAAAAGATGACCTATCAAAAGTCTCAACTTTCTTGTCTGCTTTGTAAGCTGCAAACAGCATTCTTTGTTATTTTTGTCTCCTTCGTTTTTGTAGGAATAAAAGTCTTTGGTACATGGGTATCTCTAGATTTGGTATGGGGCATGCATGTGGTTTGTTTATGGATAATACAAATCTTGGTGAAAAGGACTATTGGCATGTTTCTTTAGGTTTTCACATTTGTCAGTCATTTTTGCTTTCCTTAAAACATCCCAGATTTCCGTTGTATGCTGAAACTGAGACCAACAAAATACTCTCACTTATATACCTGTGGAAAGATGTGAAAAAGTTGATGTGTATTGCTCAACAGTATATCAGATTGGGCTTGGCATTTTAAAAGTTCCTGACTAATGTCTTGTTCAACCTCCATGCAAGATCTCAAAATTGTTTGTCAAATCTCTGTGCAAGATTTCAAAATCTGTTGTCAAATCTCCATGCAAGTTGCTCCTGTAACATCTTCTATATGGCACAACATGATGATTTTCTATGAACTAACTGTGGATTGGATCTCAAACACTTCTGCAGATAGCTGAAGATTATTCTCACTGTGAATTTCTGATTCGTCTTCCAGGGTATTGTCCAAGTATGTCCACTTCCAGGAAACCCTGGATCCTTGATTATTAGCTTCCATGTCTTTAGTCTGTTTCATTCCAATTTTGGATCATGTCCTGTCCAATTATCCCAATATTGAGTTTTATTTGTGGATTTTGTTTTATAAATCCTTGAAGTTTGTATTTACCTCCTTTACTTTCAAGTCACTTAATTATGGAGAAAGATTTAATTGTTGTCTTAGTGTTTTGGAGGACTCATTTCTTACTGTTCAATGCATTGATAATTGATTTGCAGTGCCTGCATTCCGTGATGTTGTTGATGTGCCTCTTGTTGTGAGAAGGCTACACAAATCCCAAGCAGAGGTTTGTTTCAGCAGTTTCTAGCTTGTTTGCACAAACATGTTTTCAGTCATCTTCAAATATTGCTGTTCTGCAGATCAGGAAAGAGCTTGGAATTCAGGATGGCACGAAAGTCCTTGTCTATAATTTTGGTGGGCAGGTGAGTTAATGCTAAAAGAATTTTCTGTTTCTATGCCTATGACTGCAGTTTGAATTGACCCCTGAAAATATCTCTTTTCCATATCACCAAATATGCATTAAGTTCTCTTATTTTACTCGGTTTGAGTTTGAACGTGGACTATCATCTTGGATATAACCTATGCATTTTACTATAACCTCATTTTATTGTCTAATAAGATCTTTGAGTCTTATTGTCAGTCCATTGTCTTGTATGAGATGCTGTGCTTTTCTTTAAGTGTCATGAATTCACAAGTTGGAGTAGATAAGTGTCATTTTTGCAGTTCTACCAATATAAATATCATATTCTGGGCTTTATAAGATATTGACGTGTCGTTCTCACTTATTGCTAGCTATCTGGATGGAATCTAAAAGAAGAATACCTTCCTTCTGGATGGATATGCTTGGTGAATCTTCTTCAGCATCTCCTCAATGTTTTCTTATCTTCGTTGACACATTACAATCTGTGGGGAGTGGTTGTGAGTAATTTTTCTAATCCTGATGTAGGTTTGTGGTGCTTCTGAAGGTCAGGAGCTTCCTCGGAATTTTGTGAAGCTCCCAAAAAACGTTTACACACCAGATGTTGTTGCTGCTGCAGACTGCATGCTTGGTAACCACTACTAGAATTACAAAATTAACTGGAACTTTGTCTGTGTATCGTTAGTCATAGCTTGTTTTCTTTTGTTCTCTTCAAGGTAAAATTGGATATGGCACTGTAAGTGAAGCTTTAGCATATGGAGTGCCATTTGTTTTTGTGAGGAGAGATTATTTTAACGAGGAACCATTTTTGAGGCATATGCTTGAGGTACTGTATTTTGTTTGCCTGCCAGCATTAGCAGTCTGTCACAAAATGAAAATTTTCTTATATCCATGTACCTATTTAATCTGTGAAACAGCACTTTCAATGTGGTGTTGAGATGATTAGGAGGGATCTAATAACTGGACACTGGGAACCTTATCTGAAACGTGCTATTACTTTGAAACCCTGCTATGAAGGAGGCATCAATGGTGCTGAGGTATATTCTTTCTTTTTTTTTTTTTTTAATAAACCCTGAAATTGTCATGTAGCAGTATACTTCCATCTAACAAAGAAAGAAGGTTAAGTTCTTCGGCTCTACAGTTCTCTCTGTTGGTGCTTGTCAATTTCTTCTATTAACAGTATGCTGGAAACAAAATACATGGAGTTTGATGAAAACAAACCCGTCCATTACTTGGAAAAGCTATTTATTGCCCTTCCAGGAATTGAGAAATAAGCTGTAGAAAGCAGTTGGCTTAATGATGATTGTACCAAAAAATAGAGGCCAAAGTTTTTAGTTGATTACTGAATTGGTAAAGCTAATTGGCATTAAATTTCCCTACTTGAATATCCCCACTGCTTGGCATTTTTTAGTTCATGGAGAAGAAAATTGAGAATTAATGCTTTAAGTTTATTGCTAGAATACTTTCCTGTTGGAGTCATGTAACAACTCTGAAAAATGGTTCTCCCTCCAGCCTGGTTGTGTTGTTTTCCTGTTCAATTTTTTTTTTTTTGACACAGTTTCCTTTTCATATTATAGCTCAAAGTTTCTTTTCCTCATTAATCTTGAAACTCATTACTGTTCAGGTGGCCGCCCGCATTCTCCACGATACAGCTACTGGAAAAAGACATGCTTCTAGTAAGGTAATTTGTTCAGTTTCCACATCATCATCGTTCCATCGAGTAAGACATTTGGTTATTCCTTAAATGGAATTTCAATTAAGAAACCACCCCTCCTAGATTTTTCCAATAAGTATAATGTGTCAGAAAAACTTTTAATGGATGCTTGAAGCCTGCATTGACGACAATATTAATGTTCATAACCTGGCTGACCAAAACTCAGTAGCCATATGTGTCCTGACTTGTGCAACAATACCCTTTTTGTAATTGATCTACATATGCCATCATGATGTATTTTTTCTTTTTTTCATTCAACAAACGAAGCACCAACAAGCACCAAATTCTAAGTTTCTGGATGATTTTGCAATTCTGGAATATTTATAATATAGGAAAATATTACAACATATATAGTTCATGGCAGAACAGCTTTAGTTCATGTTAACATACTGTTTCTTTTCTCTTCATCTCAAAAATGATCTTTTTTCAAAAGATCAGTTCGGTAAATTGTCTTGATCATGTCTCTCCTGCTTCGGTATGCTAATTAACTATCCTATCATTCTTCCAAGCGCATGGGAATCTTTAAGTATCCTTTTTCCTTGTATAGCTTAGTGGATCAAGGAGATTGCAAGACGCAATTATTCTTGGGTATCAGCTTCAAGGTGTCCCTGGAAAAGATATAGCTGTACCAATGTGGTATAGTGTTGCACAAAATGAACTCCATTCTGTTACTGAATCGCCAAATGATAAAACAATTAAAACCAGCTCATTGAAAACACAGTAAGATTCCGTCTATCTTCTAGCTTTCTTTTTTCTACAGTAATTTCTTTTAAGTTCTGATATGGTCTCAGCAATCTTTAATATTATTTGACTCTTTTCTTTTTGATTTTTTGGCATATTTATAGAACTGAAGACTTTGAAATTCTGCATGGAGATCATCATGGCCTTTCAGATACAGTAGGTTTCCTCAGGAGCTTGGCAGAATTACGTGACTTAGGTGACCCCGGTAGTAAAAACATGCACCATGCGCGTGAGACCCTGGCTGCTGCTGCGTTGTTTAACTGGGAGGTACTATTGATTTATTTTGCTCTTGGTTGATTATATTTGAGCGAGTTTCAGAGGATAGTTCTCATTAACTATGGCTCAAGAACTTATGCATGATATCTGGGGTTTCCGATGAATTCTTTGTTATAAGTGACAGGCTGTTACAAGTGTCAAACTGTCTATAAGTTATATTTTCAATTTGTATGCCGTATAATTCATTCCATCATACTAACTACTACTTATTATGCATCAAACAGCTTTCTTACTATGTTTCTTAGTCAATTTCTGACTGCAGGAGGAAATCTTTGTCACTAGAGCACCTGGAAGGTTAGATGTAATGGGAGGGATTGCAGATTATTCAGGAAGTCTTGTTCTGCAGGTTGTCTACCCTCTTCTTTTTTTTAATTTATTTAAATTTCATCATAGACATTCAAAGAATATCTTTATAACCTTAAGAGCTTCTCTACTTTTTCAGATGCCTATCAGGGAAGCATGCCATGTCGCCATTCAGAGGAATCATCCAAGTAAGCAGAAGTTGTGGAAACATGCCCAGGCAAGGCAGCAAGTAAAAGTGCCAAAGCCCGTGCTACAAATAGTATGTTCATAAATTGTGTTTTACATCATACATGGACTAGAGAATCTCTCAAGCAGAAAGTTAATATGTAATCAAACAAAGAAGAAAGTAGATTTAATATGAACTCAAAGAATTTCTCAAGCAGAAAATCATGTTAATATTTGTTCGAAGAAACTCTCAACAAAAAGTCAAGTTCATATGTTATGACTAGAAAAATATGCTTTTACCTATTCCATTTCTTACTTGCTGTGGACCTCCATCTTGCATGGGAGTTAATTTGGGTGGGACCTTGATTCGGTCTTTCTGCAATGAAATTTATCAAGAGAAAAGAAATTGGAGATGATATGAATTTTTTGTCTTTGAATTGCTTTAATGTTCACAAGTCTTTTCATGATCCCTCCAATGTCTGTTTGTTTGAAGTCTTACTCTGTATGAACTCTTTTTTTTTTTTTTATCACATGTGATTGCATTGTAATTTCTCTCAAGATACATATAGTTTACAGATATGTCCTTTTTCATTGCTTCCTGCTTGAAGGTTTCATTTGGATCAGAATTGGGCAACCGTGGACCCACATTTGACATGGACTTATCAGATCTGATGGATGGTGACAAACCAATATCTTATGAAAAAGCACAGAAGTATTTTTCCCAAGATCCATCACAGAAGTAAGTAAATAGTCAATAGATAATTAGCCGTGATAGGGTTAGGTACCTGTTGTAGAACTGATGTAAGTTCCTTTCCAGGTGGGCAGCATATGCTGCTGGGACAATTCTGGTATTAATGACTGAATTGGGCATATGTTTTGAAGACAGTATTAGCATGCTGGTATGCTTTATATCCTATTGTTAATATCTATTGAATTAACTTTTTATTTTATGTCCACATTGATTGATAAACTTTAGAAACTTTATGCAAGTTGAGCTGGGTAATTAGTAAATTTGAGGATGATCAAAGTTGAAACAGACCACAAGATTACTTATTATTGTTGTAAATAAACAAATGAATTAATCGGAAAGCTTTCATCTGATTATATTTAGCATAGGTGCCGAGCACTTAATCAAATAGATACCAAAATGACCAAAATAATAAAATGTTGTTCTGAATGGAAGCAAATTAAACATGCATGAACTTATTCATTGAAGGTGTTATAACAGAGGAACAGACTATGAAATCACTTTCTAAGGATTTGTTGTTAAGCTACATTGCAACAATTTTTTATTGCATGCATGTGTAGAAGCTGCACCAACTGTTGATTCCTTTTTGTCTGTTGTGTAAGGGAAATTTCAAAACAAAATTCATTTTTCATTGTTGAAACTTTTGTTGGGCAGTAGGATTTGCAGTAAGAATGTTTGTTCCATATCATTATTGTTTCTAAGCTCACCTTAATTGTTTCTTCCCTTTTCTTCTTGTGATATTTGGATTGCGAGCTAGAGAATGCTGTTACAGTTAAGGTGTTAAAAGGCTAAAACAACCACAATTTTAATTTTGTTTGTGTTTCACTTGAAATATTCAGCTGCTTGTAGCCTATACATTCTGAAAAGATGAATTTCACGATTTTAATGACATAATGGGCTTTAGGTAAGCTCTAGGGTTCCAGAAGGCAAAGGCGTATCCTCTTCTGCTGCTGTAGAAGTTGCCAGCATGTCTGCTGTTGCAGCTGCTTACGGTAACATCCCAACGATATTTCCTCTTGATTCATATTAGTTGGTAACCGCATTCAAGAATTTATGCACGTGCTTTGATTGTAAATAGATCTCCCATGGTTTTATTTCATATATATGATGCTTTAAATGAGTTATGCGAGTGTAATATTTCTATTTCTCTCTGTCTTGAATAGCCAAATTTTGTATGTAAATGCTTATTATGGATCCTTTGCTGCAGTAGATGTCAATCTTTTTTGAGAAATATGTAACTATTGAGGGAGAGTACTTTGCAAACACTATTTTTAGGAGATGGATATGAAGATCTGATCTTATGAAAGAGAAAGGTCTCAGATATTCTGTTACATTGAATTCAAAAATCAGATCAATTGCAGTTGTAATAAATAGTCAGGAAAATAAAAAAAAATTAGAAGTTAACTTAGTGCTGTTTAAGTTTGAACTTTGATAATCTTTAGCTATTCGGCCTTTGTAACCCAGGAGGATCTGCGTGGTGTTTATGTTGTTAGCTAGGGACTTTGCTAGTTTCTCAAGCCTAGCGACTTGGCTGGTTTATTGAATGAATTAAGGGACCAAATATTCATGGTTGAAGGAGAGAGTGTTCACATAACCTTACCAAGATTCAGGTAGAACCTCTAGTAGTAAAGAGCAAGTATCTGGATCCTTACTATGCCACCTAAGCAAGAATTGCATTTCACTTCAAAACATGCCTGTTGCAGAAAATTTCATGCTAAAATAACAGTGAAGCTGCTTCCGATCAGAAGTGGCTTTTCTGAAGCTTAGCAAAAACTTATTTGATCAGAAAAGGCATCTTGATTGATGTTCTCATATATTCCTATAAGAAAAAGTGGTTCATCATTGAAAGGCTAAAAAATTAACAACAGGGATGCATTATACAGTTATCATACATTTATGGTGTGATTTGTCTGCATATGTTAGACTTCATTTCTTTCAGCAAATGAGTTGGCACACTTTGCAATAGAATATCGAAGATATTATATCCAGGCATATTTACATGTCCTCTGATCATTTAGTAAATGGATTGCGCTCACATAATATGAGACTACAGAAAAATACATTTTGAAATTTTTGTGATCTCCTGTGGTAACACATGGAAACCTGATTTGCTAAATCATAGCTGGTTTATTTATTGTTACAAATATGAAATGACTGACAAGGTTCAAGACGGGGTTAATTGGGTGGCTAATTTTAAATTTCAATTGTCGAAATGTTTGCATAATCATCCTTCGCTTTTGCTGCATTAATTTTTAAAGATTTTCCCTTTTCTTGCAGGGTTGAATATTTCCCCACGGGATCTCGCCGTGCTTTGCCAAAAGGCATGCTCCTGCAAATCTCTTTTTTTTTTTTTTTTTTCTTTTGTTTGAGCTTTTGTGCTTTTGATTACATTCTTAAGTCAGAATAATTTTCATAAATCTTTGTTCTTTATGCATCTAACAGGTTGAGAATCACGTGGTTGGTGCTCCATGTGGAGTGATGGATCAGATGGCTTCTGCCTGTGGCGAAGCAAACAAACTTCTTGCAATGATCTGTCAGGTAAGTATAATCTGGCAAGAATGTTCCATTTCACATGACTTCAAGTAAAACCCTGAACATAATTGCTTTCCCATGCAGCCTGCTGAGGTACTAGGACTGGTGGAAATCCCATCTCATATTCGATTTTGGGGGATCGATTCAGGAATACGTCACAGGTCTTGAGTTGTAAACATACCTTATTTCCTTTTTTATTATTTTGGAATTGGCAATAGTACGAAATTCATAGAAATAAATATAAAACATCATTTTGGGGAAGAATAACACGCTAAATCCATATTATGCACAGTAGAAGCCAAAAACTGCAATATAATCCTTGATTCAAGATTTATTAGCTAGATTACAAGCATGCTATTGTGGCAAGAAAGCATACAACAGAGTTTCTTTTTTTCTTTTTTTTTTCTGCAGCGTTGGTGGCGCAGATTATGGATCTGTAAGAATAGGTGCTTTCATGGGTCGGAAGATAATAAAGTCTGCAGCCTCAACGCAGCTGAGCTCATTTTCTGATAACTCTTCCCAGCAAATAAATGGGATCATCTCAGATGAGACTGATCATGATCAAAAGAATTTACTTGAAAGTGAGGCTTCACTTGATTACTTGTGTGACCTGTCACCTCATAGGTAAAGTTGTGTTGGTAGGTTTGTGTGCTCTCTCATTACTTGTTCTCTGTTACTTTTGAATCTAATAGTATGCCTCTTTTGATATCAGATATGAAGCTTCTTATAGCATTCAGCTACCAGAGTTTCTGCAAGGCCAGGAATTTGTAGATAAATTTGTTAATCATGAAGATTCTGTTACTGTTATTGACAAGAAGCACACTTATGCAGTGAGAGCACCAACCAAGCATCCTATATATGAAAATTTCCGTGTCAAGGTCAGTGTTCTCTAATACTTAGTTTTATGACATGTTCAAATGGTCTCAAGTTGCGAAGTACTTTACCCTGATTTTTCACTCAAGGTGATAAGATTATTGTGGAAAGCATCCCAAGGCATAGCATCCAAACTTTTCATCTGATATAAATTGTCACCGTCCATTTGGAAAACGAAAGTTGTAGACCACTTGTTAAAGTTTGATTTGAGCCATTAATTTATGGGCAATTCAACATAGACAGTCACAATCAGGCTCCTTTTATGGCCAGATAGAGAAAGTGAATAACTAAATAAAAAATTATCAGGCTTAACTGAAAGATCAAAGTTCATCGGACAGGAGTAAGTGTAAGCTTTAAGTTTTGGAACAGCAGTAAGTTTTCTGAATGTAACTTGGGTATCCTGCTTGTTTCTTTGCGAAACCTATTTCATTATCCTAATCAAGCATAATTAATACATAAAGGGGAATATTTTCCATTTGTTTCTGGAAGATTTCTGAGGTTTATGCCTAGCTGAAATTATTTGTCAAACATAAATACACACAAAGGAACGTTAAAGATGAAGTTTGTATCACTTCTTTCTTTCTTTCTTTCTTTTTTTTTTTTTTTTGGGTCCTACGTTCAAGATGATGAAGTTGTATCATCTCTTTCTTTTCCTTCTTTTTTTTTTCGTCCTACCCATGTTTTCTACATACTTGTGACAAAACAGGTGGCAGGATGAATGGTCTGGGAATTTTTTTTTTTTTTTTCCCTGAAATAAACTGCCGGATCATGAGAAAAATGTACATTTATGAGCTCAAGTCTATTCACAGGTAGAAAACAAAAAGATTTTAGTGCTAGTGCTAGTACCAGTACTGGATGGAAATTTGGGAAAATATGGTGTACTGAAAGATTGTGTTTTCTATGTTGTTGGGAAGGCTTAATTCATGCGTTTTGATGTCTAATATGCACCTCTTGAACTTGCCATCATAATAAAAATTCTACATAGACAACTCAAACGTCAATTTTTTTTCCCCTCTCCTAAAGTTAAAGCTTCTTTATCCAATGAACCATTTCAACACCTTTATTATTCAATCAAAGATAGCTTTTCCTTGTGATTTAAGTCATCTTATCAGGAATATTTCTCTTGATGAATGTATAGGCCTTTAAAGCTCTATTATCTGCTGTTCCCTCTGAGGATCAGCTATCTTCTCTTGGAGAGATTATGTATCAGGTACCTTGACATTTCCTTTGTTGTCTCTTTCAGGTAATTTCATTTATTCAAATTTTGCAATTTTAGTCACTGAATATCAAATTGGTCATTTTAATTGTACATACCGGTGTTAGGGAATGATCCCATCCCATGTACATACCAAACCAATAACTAAGATACTGCAGTTAACATTCCTATAAAACAAACAGAAAGATTCTCCTGTTTAGTCACATCTGAAAATAAAGCCAAGGGTAAAGTTGATAGAGAAGCAATCATAGTCACGTGTTTAAGTCAGAACCTTGGTTGATTTTTCCACTTACAATTCCTCTTAATGACACAATGTTCTACAGTGTCATTACAGCTATAACCACTGTGGAATTGGGTCCGATGGGACAGATAGGCTGGTGGAATTGGTGCAAGAAGTTCAGCACAGTAAATTGAACCAATCTAAAGGCGGTACTTTATTTGGGGCAAAAATTACTGGTGGTGGTTCTGGTGGAACAGTTTGCGTTATAGGGAGGAACCTTTTGAGAAGCAGTGAACAAATTCTTGAGGTAAAATTTCAATGTATTCACCAATTACTTTTACAGAATGATTGAATTTTTCTTTAAAAAAGTACATCTCATTTGTTGCATGGTTGGAATTTGGCAATACTCTTCCTTGCTATTACTAGTTAACAGATGATGGTCAAGTTTGAATGCCCTTGATATCAAGAGTCTGACAATCTTCAATGTTTTCATTTGGGAAAGAGATCTTGGCTTTCTGACTCTAAAAATCCTCCCTTCAAACGAATTCCAGTATTTCTAATCACTGTTGGGACATACAATCATGTGTAGTAATCAATCTTTGTGATCTGTTTTGTGTTCTGGTTTGCTATCAGTTTGTTGATCTTTCATGTATTTCTTATGTAGATACAAAGGAGATACAAAGCTGCCACTGGCTTCTTGCCTTTCATATTTGAAGGTTCATCACCAGGGGCAGGGAAATTTGGTTACCTGAAAATTCGCCTCAGGTCCAGGGATTGAATATTGTTGAACATATATCAGGAATGCTTATGGCTCAATATCTTTCAATCCAGAGCCTGATTTGCTTGATTGTTAGTTCAGTTCTTCTGTGATCTGACAGCATTTCTCACTCTCTAACACCAGGAATGCTTAGGCTTCTTTCGTTTTTCCTTTTTAAATTTCTCAGACTTCTATGTGAATTCTCTCATGCTCTTCTATTTCTAAACTATTTAATTTGGGATCGGATTGGTTCGGATTAGACTTGGCTTATAATTGTCTATATTTTGAATAGATTTTAATTTGAATTTTATAGGAATTTTTAATAGATATTGTAAATGAGTTAGAATTATTTAAAGAAACATAAAATTGAACCAAATTTAATTTAAAAAATTCTCCAATTTCAATTTAACCAAATTTAATTAAAAGATATTCAATTTTAATGTTAAGAGTAGGAGACTGATACCGTTTGGATTTGTTTTAAGAAAATGAAAATTTTGAAAATCAGGCGAAATACCTATTTTCATCTCTTAAACTTGATTGAAGAATTTCACATTTTGGATAGAAAAAATTTGATTAATTCTAACTAATTTTCTTTTTGAATGGAAAATTCTCAATTATGAAGTTGTTCCAATTTATTGATTTGCGATATTTCATTCTTATACATGGAAGAGAAGAAAATGATGTCATTTATACCTTTTTTAATGTTTTAATTTCATTTGAACATAAAATTTTCAGTAGATTTATAAACTTTTGGGAGGTAATTAAAAACCAATTTTGCAATGATTGCTCAAGGTTCCAAGTAACAGTGACATTTTTACCTCACAATCCTTGTATGCTGTAATCAAAAACTCTATCATGAACTCCAATCCTAGAATTACGCTAACAACAAAGTTACAGAACTTAATACGAAATTTTATCAGGAACTCAAATACTAGAATTTAGCTAACCACAAAGTTAAATAATTTTAGTTTCAAATTTTCAAAAAAAATAATTAATCAATTTCTTTACCATTATCAATATTTCTTGATTCAATGTTCTTACACTTGGATTTTATTAAAATTATTAAATTAAAATGGGCCACAAGTAAATTTTTTTTTAAAAAAAAATCACTCATATTTATTTTTCATTCTAGAATAAGACTTTTTTACCCGTTCAAAATGATTAAGCTAAATTTTTTTCATTTGATATTGTTTTAGAAAACCTCTATAGATGAAACCTTATAACATTTTTTTGGCTCAAATAAACTTTTGAGTCATTTTTTAGTCTTTTCTACCTAATATCAGTGCTTATAATAAACCACTAGTGTAATTGAGATTGCTAAAATGAGATCAGCCAGAAATTCTGTGGTTAGGGAATAAGATTTTAAATAACATCTTTTATGAAAAATATTAAGTTCTATACCAATTTTATAAAATTCTCTATGGCTAATCACATTTTTGTTGCAAGATTTGCTCTCTTGACATAAGTGAAACCCCCTTAAACATTTTATGTAGTTTAGTTACAATTTAAAAGTAAAAATTGTATAACATTTTATAACAAGATTTGCCCTGTTCTGCTTATCTTGTACTTAGGAGTCTAATTTTATTCAAAGGTAAAAATATTGACATTTCATTTTATGTTCTTAATATTTTCTTTAGTCACAAAAAGTATATTCAACAATGAATTTGTATATCTTTAGTGACAAATGAAGAGTACCAATAATAAAAACTGAGTATCAATATGATTAGACTTTATTTAAAACATAAATTAATGACATCGTTGAAATGATCAAAAGATGTGATAATTAAGGTTTACAATATCGACTTCTTTTAATACTAAAATGCCACATATACACAATAGTGATTCACTCCTATTTGTCATCAAAGAATCACGTCAAGAAGCGTGTCATCAAGTCATTTTCACTCATGGTACGAAAAACATATTACATTAAAGTAATAATGTGACAGATAATAAATAATACATTCCCGTGAGAGGTTTTTGATAGGGGTGGCAATAGATCAACTTTCGGGTTCACGTGTCGTATTTTGAAAAAGTAATAAGATTGCAAAAAAAAGTAGAAGGCAATAAAAGTTAGACCAATGTAATTGTTTTCGTGTCAAATTTTCGTGTTAGATTTGGATCACATTTTGTCTCACAATTTCGTGTCGAATTTTCATGTCTTGTCAAAAATTGCCGCCCCTAGTTTTTGATAAGTAATTCACAATCTCTCATGTTCACATGGATTATCATACATAAATGAGAGTTTTTCTCAATGTAATTAATATTTTCTCTCTTTATTTGAATGGAGGTCTAATTTAAATATCAGAAAATTTTTATTATAATTATATATTTGGAATTTTGATTATCATTACATGTATATCCAACGAGAGTGTGAAATTCAATTTGTTTGTAATACATCGTATGCGATCCATCAAACTCTGTTGCTCATGTCTAGAAAAAGATTATATTTATTGGAGATATCTAAGTTGAATGATAACATTGTTTACCAACTAATAAAACTATAATATTTACACAATCAAAACCATTGACAGTTTCCTAAAACATTTCTTCTGTAATTCAAGAGAATCTTTGACTTTCTTTCAAAATGGAAAAGGTAACAAACAAAAACAACGCAGTGTAAAACATGAATCATGCGCAGCAATTGTGGACAATTCGTGAACATCTCCCCAAAATTTTACAATCATGCGCCAGATTTGTCGATGTTATCATCACCAAAATGGAGGAAAAGGAAAAAACCAGCCCACATGTGGTTTTGGACATTTATAGCAAGTTGTTGTTAACTTTTGAAAGAAACTAATGATGCATTGACATGCCTATTAACATGTCATAAGTGGTTTTAAAAATCTTCTTTATGCAAAACACTTTTTTTTCCCCTAAATCAATGTGTTACAATGTAAATTTTTGGGATTTTTTGAATCAATGGATTACAATATCAATTTTTACCTCACATGATATGGGGTGAAGTTTGCGCAATATAATTTATGTACATCAATCATTAGAGGAGTAGAAGTTGAAAACTACTAAATTTTTGGGATTTTTTGAATCAATGGATTACAATATCCATTTTTACCTCACATGATATGGGGTGAAGTTTGCACAATATAATTTATGTACATCAATCATAAGGGAAGAGAGATAAGAATTGGAACCCCTTTTTTCTAACTAGGGAATACCTTAAAAGGACACAACTAGTAGCGAATCGGGTAGACCCAATTGACATGTCATATGGGCCATCAATAGTACCTCTAGATGAGGATTATTGTGGCTTTGTCCTCTTATCATTAATCGTTTTTCCCCTCATATCCATTATTGCACCGTAACACGCTCTGCCCAGTTTGGTTGACCTTAAGTCATCTAGTGGTTACCGTTACCTTTGTATATCATCTTGTACCATTTTTTTTCCTATTTATCGAGTTTATTAGCCCTTTGTGGTTCTTTTTGATTTTTGTGATCTTTTCTTTTTTGTGAATTCGGTTAAACTCTAATACCATGAAGTTCATTTAGCCCTTTTGTGGTTATATATTTTTGTCACTTTGTAATGTTAATATACTAATGTTTTTAGATAAAAAAATTTTCAAAAAATTATATAAAAAAAAAAAAAAAACTGGCTCTGCCCAATTAGGCATGTACCTCTATGGTTATATCTTAGTTTAAAGAATGTACGAAACAAGAAATCATGATAGCCTTAAATATGAAAATGGAGTAAACATAATCTGTTGATAGATGTACATCCTAATTTATTATTAGTTTATATTTATTTTGGTTTTGTAATATGAAACAGATACGAAGTAAGACTTTAGAAAGGAAAAAAAGAATGGGAGATGATGAAAATCAAATTTTGTTTTAAAAAAATGAGAAATAAAGACACCTAAATAGTGTCAAAACAAGTTGGCTATAGAGTATAGATGGGTCTTCAATTTGGAGATTGACATGGCCTTAGCATCTATTGTCTGTTTTAAAGCTTTCAAAAATAAAAAAATGAAAAATTCTAGACAGTTTAGGATTGATTAGTGCTGAAAACAAAACAAGATTTAACAGATATGTGGACATTCTTCATTGATATTTTTAAAGAACTAATTGCATTTTCCTTAAAAATAGCTACACCCATATCTACTTTGTAATTTATAATCTAACTAATTTGTTCACTGTAAATATCATTATTTGACTAAATTATAGAAGTAGTAAATTTGGAGACTTTCATCCAACCATATCATTTTCTCTTGTTTCATACTAGTTCGGTAAAAGATCTTTCGTTGTATTTTTCAATATTTGATTTTGTAGTCGGTAAAAATCTATGCCAAATTCTCTACCATTATAGTAATATGGGCTTTTGTAAATAAAATTTAAAATTTTAAAAAAAAAAAAAACAAGAGAAAGAAAACAAACAAGCACTACTGCCACGCCTTGTCTACCTATTTCGGAAGAAAAGGTTTCTGAAAGACAGTAATAGTAATAACACAGTCCAACATTTTCACGCCCCATTAGTGTCCTTTTGTCTCAATTGGCAATGGAAAGCAAGTAGGACCACTGAATCTTGCCTTTTGCCTAAAGTTGTTCAAATCAGAGCATAAAGTAAAGATTTTACGTTATAAAGATTTAACAATGGCTTTAGCCAGACACCACGTGCTTTGCCTCAACTGAATTATTACCTTATAAAAGAAAGAATAATTCATTTTTGTTTTCTGAATCTGTTATTGAAATCCCATGTAAATGATAAAGTTTCATTTGGACATGTAATTTAAATTCTTACAATATTTATTTAAATTGTAACCAAAAAAAAAAAAAAGATGCACAACATGATCCCCACATGTTGTATAAATAGCCAATTGTGAAATCACGAAGCTTTGTAGTTTTGATGGCATGGCATGGGATGGCATGGCATTATTATTACATCTAAGAGTCTCGCATGAATATGGAGAGAGTGGATTGCAGCCAAGGATGATTTGCCGGAATCCAGAATTGTATTGGTGATCATGCATTGAGGAAGCATAGCAAGCCTACCGGCAAGTCATCCATGGCTACATTTCGTTCTCTTCTTCTCATGTGATGTTGTTTAGATGCAACCCCACAAGGAATGTCTTGCTTCTTCACAAAGTTGTAAGTGTATCATATTGTATAATTAAGGTATACTTGTCAATTCCCATTGATGAACGATTCAATCTCTGCTAGGGGTGGTGATCTGGTGGTTGTGGCGGTTCCGATGATGAAGATGCTACTAAGAAACTGACGGAAAATATAGTGGTAGTAAATTAGAGATTTGGATTATGAAAACATCTAATGAAATATCAATTTATATATGTGTGTGTGTGTGTGTGACAGTAGAAGATAGAATGGAAATTAAACAATTAATATATATATAGATATTAATTTTGTTTAAAAATAAAATAAAAAGGGAGCAATAGTGATGCGAAATTGCAAAGTTATGGCATAATTCTAAAAAATGGTATAAATAGTTTCTCTATGTATGTAGAGTTATGAACTTTTGGTAGTAGTGAATCAGATAAATGAGTATTTTTGTTAGTTTTTATGGAATGAACATTTAATTTTTACTCACCTTTTTTTTTTCAACCACTTCACTCTTTACTTTCTTACAAAAATTTAAAAAATATACCTATGTTTGAAATATGGGTTTATTTTAATGGCTAGTAAGTATGAACTAAATAAACCTATATTGTGAAATGGTATGAACTGTCCCAGTTTTTGGGGAAAAAAAATTATTTAATTAAAAATTTTATTTACTTGAAAAAAAAAAATCGTTCTATTTACTTGAAATTTGTTTGGAACTTGATAATGGGATGAAAAAAAATTAACATCCCAAAATAGATAATTTCTTGATCGAGTTTGGTTTCTCACAAAAATCAATACAGTAAAGAAAGATAAAACCCAAATTTACTTTGAATCTTAATTTGACATCTAGACGCATTATAGAAACACCTTATGGAATACTAAATTTAGTTAAATTAGAATAATACATAAATGTGAAGAAAACAGTTACCTTTTTTACACAATTATTGTATTTAATTTCTTACCAAATGTAGGATGAACGAACGGGACATTGTAACTAATATGTTTCACTTTTCTACCTAACGACCTTCTTGTTTTAAATGGTTCCGTAGCAAGAGGATCATCTACTTTTAGTTAAATTTCTTTTTTTTTTTAGTTTCAGTAATGATATTTTTAATGAAAATTTATAACAACAATTCATAATAAATGATACGACATATTAAAATAAATAAAATTATTTCTTATCATTTTGTACTTTTTAAAAAAAATATAGTAAATAATTTTATTTTTTCTCATATACTAAATTAATCATTAAGATTTTTCACTACAAATTTTTACAAAAATTACCATTAAGAATTTATCCACTTTAGAGTTATGTATCATCTCATAAAGCAAAAAATATATAATTGCCTTGTCTTCTAAAAATTGCTCACAACTAATATTAAAATAGTGAAAGAATTCATATTAGATTCACCTTTCAACCATCTTACAATGATCTCGTAATATATAACTACTAATGAGAATTATTGTCAAACTTCGACCGGCCCGTCTAGTCGAACCAATTCGACTGCAAACTAAACTTGAGTTCAGTTCAAATTTGTCTAAAAAAACCTTTTTTAAAAATCTCGTTCAACCCCCGTTTTAACCAACCGAATTAGTTTAACTTGAGTTTGACTAGGTTTTTGACTTTTTTAAACAAAATTTTAACTTTTAAAAATTATAATTTGACTCCATATTTTTATAAAAATCATTTTTTAAAAGTTTTTTGAAGTAAATATTTTGAACTTTCACCCATAATTTTTTTTTAATTTTATAAAATTTAATATCTCAAAAAATTATATAAGAGGTTTATTGCAATTTTTAACACATTCTTTATTTAAAACATATTTTATACTATTTTTCATGAATTTATTTCAATCATACATTTGGTGTTTCATACAATTTATATTTAATTTAAATTTAGTTATATAAAAAACTAAATAACTTATTTTTAATATATTTATATACTAATATTAATATTTTATAATTAATTTATATTTATTACATCATAATAACGTCATCTGATTTTTGGCAACCGATCCGGCTAATTCGACCTGTTAACTTTTAACCCATCTATTTAACCGGTGCGCATTTTGGTCCGATTTTTATAACACTGCCAATGAGCATAGCGGACTTCTTACCATTACTCATTTTTGTAGTAATTTTTCAACCACTTTCGATCGACTTCTCACCATTATTCATTTTCGTAGTAATTACTCAACCACCATCGATCATTTATAAATATCACGGATGGTAAAGTGGTGAAAAGGTTTAATTATATTCTTGTAATTTTATTTTCATTTAGTAGATTTCACTTTGACCTTTTACCTTGATCGTTATTTATATTCTTGTAAGTTTATTTTCACTTCATAGTTTTCACATTGACCTCTCATGTGCTTACCATCAAAATGTTTATTCCAAACATCCCATCATACCATTGGTTTTCTCTGACAGGCATCGCATCGCTGTGTCTGGTGATTGAATCGTACTGGATTCATTGTTGCTGACGTCGATAGAACCAAATTAAAAAACTTTCAAAAAAGAGACTGTCGAAATGCTACTTTTCAACTGTTCAATTTGTTGAACTCTTTTCAGTAAAAAGCTAATGAAAAAAAAAAAAAAGAATATTTGTTTTGATCCCATAAAAGATCAGAGTAATGTCTTCCAATGTAGTACACTTGGATCACAATAAGCCGGCAGCAGCACGTTGTGAGTTGTACCTTTGAACATTATGGCTCATAAAGTGTGACTTCGTCATCAATATTGGTGACAAAAATTTTAAAAAAAATTCGTTTATTCGATTGCAATCAGTTTTGACTTGAAGAAAAACGAAAAAAATACTCCTCCGGTCATAATAAAATAAGTTTACTTTTAATTTAATATATTTTTTAAATTATAAATTATAATATATTTAATACATTATTAAATATATAATTATTTACTTTTTTAAAACAAATTAATTTTAATTATATATTATTATTATTATTAAAAGTAATATAAGAATTTCATACGAAGTATATTCTTTTTTGAAATAAATTTTTTTTAAAAGTAAACTTTTTTTTTTATATTGAAGTTTTCGAAGAAAGAAAATATTATATGAATCCACTGTATTACATAAGATTATATACAATTAGGGAACACAACCTATTTATATAATAGGGAGACAAGGAATAAAATTATATGATTGATTTGTTATACGAAAAATAAGTATACAATAAATTCATGCAATATTTTTTCCTATAAAGAATTTTTTAAAATATCAAATTACTCTGTTATACGAAAAAAGAGAGTTCAATTTCAATACTTTATTTTCTCTTAACAAAATTCTCTTTTGAATGAAATGTTTGAAATATCTATATAAATAACAATTAATTATGGCATGTAATTAAAGAACAAAAATACTACATATTTAATGATTCATTAAATAGGTCGAATCTTTTAAATTATACCAAAACAAAAATATACTTTTTTTTTTCTTTTAAGGATGAAGAAAGTATACTAAATCAACTCCAATTGTTAACCACTCAAACTGGACCTAAAATATATATAAATATTAACAAGTACTTTGAAGTTCATCATAACCCCATGTCACGCTTTAATTATTATTAGATACCTAGCAAAAGTGCAGTGTTGTGGTCATGTCACATTGATTACAGAATAATAATGGCTAAGTGACAATTATGGAGGCAAATTCTTACTTTTCCTATTAACTTTTGAGATGAAGTGTAAGCATACATGTTAACTCTATACAGTGATATCATAATGATTACCTCAATTTTAAACATAGCAGAGGGTGACAGGAATTTATTTTTTTAACCTAATCTTATACTTATTAAGTATTGAGGAAAGACACCTCTAGGGGCATAGACGAGTTGGTAAGTTTGAGGTGAAATGGGAAGAAATTCTTCGAAAACGCAGGTTTAACTTTGGGTAGGATAGATTTTCTACTAAAATATTGTGAGAGTCCTGCTGGCTAGGAGGTCTCTGGTATAGGTTAGGGAGTTCCGCCTTCGCAATGGAAACTTTTTCCAAATCAAAGTATTGAGGAAAGTCTCACTATTTGGATAATTTTTTATACAAGAAATTTCATCACTTATTATTTTTTGTCTCAATTACCATGTTATACTTTTACAGGGCTCCAAAATTCGCTGTCGCCATTAGCAAACTGAAAAGTAAATATACCCAAATTCTAACATATTTATAATATTTTTTGGTACACAAACTCTTGCGAGGATTTTGCAAAGTTTAAACAGTTCTTCTGCTTCCAAATAAATTCTCTCATTTGTGCACTATTAAACAAACTGGTAGATTGATGAATCATTAATCTAATGATATTCTCTCCATCTTAAAAAAAAATTATTCACTTTTAAAATATTTTTATCCTAAAAAATGAATTTATTTTTATTTTATAATACTTTTACTGAAAAAATTACGTATAATCATAATTAAAAAATAAAATTGTATATTTAACCAAACATTAAATATGCTATATCTAATAACTAAAAAAAAATTATTTAACCCAAAATGAACTCCCTCTTTCAAGGATAAAAAGAGTATAACATAATAAAAGTTGTCTTTATTACAAAGAGAGTAACATTTGGTGGCTTAAAAGTTGGAGAAAAATAGGAAATGCTTATTAACAGTCAGAGTTAGTGGTCTAGTGCCTATAAAATAGTCCCAATGAGCAAATATTAGATAATTTCATGCAATAAAAATCTTAGTCTGATCAATTTTTCCTTGTCATATCAATGGCAACTTCATCATATATAGTGAATAATTATTTACCACTTACTCTTAAATCTAGGCTTAGCTGGCAAAGGAGACTTGCCTCCTAACCACAATGCAAGTTCTGAGCTTTCCCCCATTCGTCTCTTTGTGATGTGTAAACATATATTTGTCCCTCAAGATCCCTTAAGGAGGATACAGGCAACACTACTCTTGCCTGGACGACGGAGCTACTCCTTCCAACATCATGTCGTTAAAAATGGGAAAAAAAAAAGAAATAGAAAGTTTTTTCAATTGAATCAACAACCATGTCATAAGGTATTCATTTTGATATGCAAATCATATCGATCCATTAATTCGATATGATCTGATTTGAAATTCCGAATAAGATCATATCGGATCGACAAATTGATCTAATTTGATCCGTTTTGATTCAAATGAAAAAATTTTTTTATAAATTTTTTCTTTCAAAAATAGCTAACATTAGTTATAAAATATAAATTGGTATTTTTTGATAATTTAAATAATTCTTTAATTAAAATTAGTCAATTTGTGACAAAATAAATTAAAATATTTATATAAAAATACACAAATTAAAATATTTATATAAAATTTATTTATTATCTTTATATAAAAATAGATAAATTTTTAACATAAAATTATTAATTTCAAACTTAAGTTAAATCACATAACATTATATATGAAAAGAAAAGCAACAATAATAATAATAATAAAGGATCAAATCGGATAAAAAACTGATCTGATTCAATCAAATGCAAATCGAATTAGGTTTGAATTGGATTATTGATTTTGAACACCTCTAGTAAGAGATTTAAGGCCAAGAGCAATATTTAGGGTGTTAAATGTTCAAAATACTCCTCCACCAGAAAACATAATTCATTTTTAATTTCATATAATTTTTTTAAAATTTTAAAATACAACACATTTAATAAATTATTAAATTTACATTTTTATATTTATATTTACTTTCTTGAGATAAAAAAATTTAAATTTTAACTTTTATTTTCGAGTGAAAGGAATATATGTTATAGCAATAGCGAAAACAAAAATAACTAACCCCATCCCTGTTTTGTAATTCGGCGTCAACACTGGTATCGCCAGAACATGTGAGCGTTCTGAAAGATTTTCTGTTTTCATATATATCCCAAATTTGACACTCAAAAAGAAGTAAAATGATTACCCATGCATGTGCAATGCTTGTAACTATACAGGCAGGAGGAGACATGTACGTCTATGCAGCATGTCGGAAAACGGACAAAGTAGTGCTGGATTCCATAGCCTCATTTTAAGGTCTTTTCTTGTTTCCCTGAAAATCGGTGCTTCATTATGTGGCCCTCATTGTTTATTGGTAAAAGGGAAATAGAGCCTACTTTAGACAATTAACTTTCCTTATTTTACCATTTTTTAAAATTGGAAAAGAGAAAAACAAAAAAAATTAAGAAAAACGCAAATATATATACTTCCTCAGTTTCAAAAAAAGAGTTCACTTTTAAACTATATTTTTAAAATATTATTATTAATAATAATTATGTATACTTAAAATTAAAATATAAAGATAAAAATATAAAATTATATATTTAGTAGTGCATTCAATAAGTTGTATCTAATAACTATTAAAAAGTTGTACTTTAACCAATGTGAATTATCTTTTTTTTGGACAGAGGGAGTATTTTTTATTTGACTTCTTTTTTGCCTAGACAAATTTGCTTTAGCCTTCAAGTTCCAAATTATCAAAGAAACTAAAACGAAAACTGATAGCAAGTAGGGTTTCACCAGACAAAATTTTTTCCCTCAGCTTAAAAGCATTATTATTATTTTTTTTTACTAAATTGCATATTTGGTCTTTTAGAAATTTCCCTATAATTTTTTTTTTCAGTTTTACAAAATTAAAAATAACTTTTTTTGGTTCTTTGCATTTAAAGAGTAAATTGTTTTGGTTTCTCTTGACAACTCTATGACGAAATATGTCTATAGTTCTCCAATAGACCCTCCTCCCTCCTGGTCTTTAATGATAAGGTAAAATAGTTGCACAATATCATATTTCATCCATGACACATGAAGATACTAATTCATTCTCGCTAAATCGACCTTCTCAATTGTGTATGAAACTTCATAATCCAAAATAAAATTTAGGTGTTTACCAGAAAACTTGAATTAACGAATGGTAATAAATCATCAAGGCCGTGCATGTCACAAGTATTAAATAAAGGAATAAAAGTTAAAACTTAATTTTAGTTCTTAGGAAAACTAAACTTGGCACTACAAGAAAAGTGATATTTTCCGACGGACTATTCCGACGGCTTTTAATCCGTCGGAAACTTCCGACGGCTATCCGTCGGAAAAAGCGAACGGCAGGGCGGCAACCAAATCTCCGACGGATGTCCGTCGGTAAAAATAATTCCGACGTATTTCCGACGGATAATCCGTCGGAATACATTGGCGCCGGGGTCCGTCGGAAACTTCCGACGGCTATCTGTCGGAAAAAGCGAACGGCAGGGCGGCAACCAAATCTCCGACGGATGTCCGTCGGTAAAAATAATTCCGACGTATTTCCGACGGATAATCCATCGGAATACATTGGCGCCACCCGGCGCCAATATATTCCGTCGGATAATCCGTCGGAAGAGCAATAAAAAAATTTTATACTTCAATTTTTCCGACGGATTTGCCGTCGGAATATTTAACAATATAATAAAAAAAAGAAAATTATATTTCCGACTGATTTCCGTCGGAAATAGTTTGGGGAAAATTTAAAAATGAAACATTTCCGACAGACATGCCGTCGGAATTTTGAAAAAAAATATTTTAAATTTTTTTTTTCCGACAGTGCCGACATTTTCCGACGGTATTCCGTCGGAAATTTTTTTTTCCCGACGGTGCCGACATTTTCCGACGGAATTCCGTCGGATATTTAGAGAATATGAACCCAAGCATCGCGAGCATTCTCTTCTTCGTTGTATTTCATCTTTCGCTAGTTAATGTAGCTCTTCCTTGTGAGCAAAAAAAAAATTGCGCCGCTAGTTAATGAAGTAGCTACCGCCATTGATCAGCACAACATTTGAAAGGCTGAGTTTTCCATCGATCAGCTTTGCTCTCCCATCTATGGAGTCCAACATCTAAATCTAACAACAACACTGTAAGATCTTATCTTCTTCTCCATTATTTTCTTCTTCTTCTTCATTATTTTCTTCTTCTTCTCCATTCAACCAAAATAACTCGTTTATTTTTCATTTTCATCCAAGGTTTTATTCTTCTAGATAAATAACTGTCCGTAAAGAACACAAATCTTCCATTTTAACAAGGTACGTAGTTAATTTTTTATTACTATAATATTTAATTTTATATGTGTAGATGGATTGTATTTGGTACCGTAATTGTTTATATATCGTGGTAATGTTATATTAATTTTATGTCTTGACATAAATTATTCATTTTATTAATGTTATATTTTTATTACTGTGATATTTAGGGGGCGTTTGGTATAATCTATGGGTTTAGAAATGGAATGGATTTGATAGAAAGAAAGGTTTGGAATAGAATGTAATGATAGTAATTATGTTGTTTGGTATTATTTTTAGTAATGGAATGAATTTGAAAAAAACTGTCTAGTTATTATTAGTTAATTATTCATTAGAATATTAAATTAATTAATTATTAATGAAAATATTATTATTGAATTAATTTAAAGAAATTAATTAATTATAAATTAATTACTTAAAATTAATTAATATTAATTATATAGTAATGATAATAGTTAATATTAATGAATGAGATTAAGTAATTATGAATTATAATATTAAATTACAATATTAAATAAATGAATGATTAATTAAAATAATCTTATTTAATTAATTAATTATTAATAAAAATGTTATTGATTAAATTAACTTTAAGTAAATAATTAATTATAAATGAATTAATATTATAAATTAATTAATAGTAATTATAATAATTAATATTATTGAATGATATTAATGAATTATTAATTAAATTATTAATTTAAAATATTAAGTAAATGAATGATTAATTAAATTAATTTTAATTAATTAATTAATTATTAATAATAAAACTATTAATGATTAAATTAATTTTAAGTAATTAATGAATTATACATTCATATAATTAATATTCTCAATTAATTATTTTTAAATTAATTATTATTAATTAGAATAATTAATTCCTTTGAATGATATACTTAATTATTAATTATAATATTAAATTACAATATTAACTAAATGAATAATATTATTGTTATATTTTTATTACTGTGCTGCTTATATATCGTGGTCATGCTATATTATTTTCCTGTCGTGATATAAATTATGCATCATATTAATGTTATATTTTTATTACTGTGATATTTATTTTTATATATGTGTAGATGGATTTCATTCGACACCGTAGTTGTTTATATATCGTGGTCATGCTATATTAATTTTATGTCGTGACATAAATTAGGCTTTATATTAATGTTATATTTTTATTACAGTGATATTTATTTTTATATATGTGTAGATGGATTTCATTCGACACCGTAGTTGGAAGTATAACAGAATTGGACCTAATGAGAAGAGGTTTAACATGAATTTATTAGTGGGGTAAATGAATTCGTGCAACATGCTTGTACTCTTCTTAAATATCGAATGAAGGAGTCATTCGGTGTCCCGCAAAAGTGTAAGTCGGGTAAAACATTTGGTCGTAAGATGTGGTGGTTCATTTATATAAGAATGGTTTTAAACCAAAATATTGGTGGTGGATTGACCATGGTGAGGTTGAGCCTCGAATTTTGACTCTATATATGCTATATATCTGCATGAAGCGGAGGAATATCGCAAAAAGCAGATAATGCAGAAAGTAGTCGATATCATGATATGATAAGAGATCGACAAATACTCATTTTATGGGTAGTGGTGAACGTGAATTTGTGCAAAATCTGAACGACCTCCTAATGAAGAAGCTCAAAAATTTTATGATTTGTTAGAAATTTGCTAGTCGTCCGTTGTGGGAAGGTTCGACTCATTCTGAATTATCCACAGCTGTTAGACTAATGAGCATCAAGTCAGATTGGAACGTAGCACACGGCTGCATGAATGCCATGATTGAATTGATGAGAGAGGTTAACCTCAACAAGAAATAGACATTCCAAAAAGTTATTATCACACGAAGAAGTTGGTGTCTAAATTAGGAATATCGCGGAAGATTGATTGTTGTCCAACTGGTTGTATGTTGTACTACAACGAGAACGATCACTTAGAGGAGTGTAAATTTTGTGAACAACCTCGTTATAAAAGTGAATCGACTAGCAAAGGAAAGCGAGTGCCACTTAAGTCGATGCATTACCTTCCTCTAATACCCAGACTTAAGAGATTGTATGCCTCCATGAGTTCTGCACCGCATATGAGGTGGCATTATGTGAACAGGAGGCCAGATTGTGTATTGTGTCATCCATCCGATGGGTTAGCATGGCGACATTTTGATGAAAAATATTCAGATTTTGCTGCGGAACCGCGGAACATCAGGTTAGGTTTGTGTGCGGATGGTTTTACACCCTTTAGTATGTCATCTACTCCTTATTCATGTTGGCCTATTTTTGTGACTCCGTATAATCTTCCACCTGAGATGTGCATGACAACTTCGTATCTATTTTTGAGTTGCGTCATTCCAGGCCCGCATAATCCAAAGAATTCAATTGATGTCTACTTGCAACCCTTAATGGATGAATTGAAATTGTTGTGGCATGTTGGAGTCTTGACATATGATATTTTCACAAAAGAAAATTTCAATATGCGTGCTGCACTTATGTGGACAATTAATGATTTTCTGCGTATGGAATGTTATCCGGTGGAGTACAAATGGGAGATTGGCTTGTCCGATTTGCATGGAGGATACGAAAGCATTCTATTTAAAGAAGCGGGAAAAATTCGTGGTTTGATTGTCATCGCGATAGTTAGGATTTGATCACACATTCGGGGCCAGAATGTGTCCGGATTCGATAAAAATCGTGTCGAAGTTGATGATCCACCGCGAAGGTTGTGCAGGAAGAGATTTGGGATCGAATTTCATCTATGCCTAAGGTATATGAAATTGTGATTTTAGACTTGACGGATATGGCATTCAGCATAACTGGACAAAACAAAGCATATTTTGGGAATTGCCCTACTGGAAAGATAACTTGCTTCGCCACAATTTAGATGTCATGCATATTGAGAAAAATTTCTTTGATAATTTGTTCAACACTGTTATGGATGTAAAGGACAAGAGCAAAGATAATGTGAAGGCAAGATTGGATCTGATGAAACATTGTAGGCGGAGTGAATTGCACCTACAAAAACAGGCCAACGGCAAGTATTCCAAACTGAAGGCAAAATACACATTTATATTGGATGAAAGACGCAATATTTGTGAATGGATAAAGAATTTGAAGATGCCAGATGGATATGCATCAAATTTGCGTAGGTGTGTCCAACTGAAAGAAGGAAAATTAACGGGGTTAAAATCTCACGATTGTCATGTCTTAATGGAGAATTTGCTTCCCGTTGCATTCAATTCACTCCCTGAAAATATTTGGAGATCAGTCAATTCTTCAAGCAATTGTGTTCGAGCACTTTGAGAGATACAGATTTAGACAGAATGCAAGATAATATCCCTGTTATACTGTGCAAGTTGGAGAAAATCTTTCCACCTGGCTTTTTTGATGTAATGGAGCATCTTCCTATTCACTTAGTAGAAGAAGCCAGACTTGGAGGGCCGGTTCAATATAGGTGGATGTATCCTTTTGAAAGGTAATTAAACCTATTTTTTCCTAATTACGTATATATAATTTTTTTTTAGTTTCCTAACATGTTGTTTAACGAATTTCAATTGTAGGAACATTGGGAAGTGTAAACGGTCGGTGAAACAAAAGGCTAGAGTCGAGGGTTCGATTTGCGAAGCATACCTTGCCAGGGAAACTTCACATTTTTGTTCATTCTATTTTGAGAAGCATATCCCGAGTTTACGAAACAGAGTGAATCGGCATGATGATGGAGGTCCTAAATGCGAACCCTCAATCTTTGTCAATATTTGATCTTAGGCGAGCATCAGGAAAAGCAACTATTCGGTGGTTAGACGATAACGAGCGCTACGCTGCGAAACAGTGCGTTCTGCTTAATGTTGAGGAGATCCAACCAACTCTGGGGTATAGTATGTTTATTATGTTTCTTTTACCAATTTTATTATGTAATCTAATCGCGACATTAATGATTGAAATATATTTCAGAGATTTCAGAAATTATTACGGGAATGAAGCTGTTGGTCCCCATTTTAGTTCATGGTTCAAAGATTATGTAAGTGGTCATTAGCCTGCAAATATCTATTACGCAATAGATGTAAATTCATTGTAATTTAAAGGTTGAAGTTTTTTTTAATTCAATCGCAGGTACAAAATGTTTCCAACGGAGTGACCAACCCAAATCTACATGCTCTGGCATGGGGACCAAGTCGAAAGGTGAAATCATACCAGACGTATTTTGTAAATGGATACAAATTTCACACAGCGACTTGGCCCGAAAAAAGAAAGACAATAAACAGTGGTGTATGGGTCAGAGGTGATGGCAGTGAAGCTGACGAGGTCGACTATTACGGAGTTCTTCAAGACATTGTCGAACTGGAATACTCATCAGGAGATCTCGTCAAAACAGTAACATTATTTTACTGTACTTGGTTCGACACACGGAGACCATCAGGAACAAAGGTACATCCACAATATAAATTAGTTGATGTGAGATATACAAGACAATACGGTACATTTGACCCATTTGTGATTGCACAAAATGCTAGACAAGTGTATTATGTTCCTTATCCTTTGAGACCTGATAATTCTGAATGGTGGGCCGTGATTAACACAAAACCAGTAGGTAGGGTCGAAGTGGAGGATTCAATAGACATAGCATTCCAAAATGACACATCAAACGTGGAGTACACTGTAGATGATGATTTGGAAAATAGTCTCCGAGATTTTCAGGGCAATAATGATGAAGATGTTGATGTAGAAATGAACAGGCATGAGGATGGTGAGGATGATGAGGATGCTGAAGAAGAACACGTGAACAATGATTCAGATGAAGAGTCAAAATTTGAAGACAGCGAAGAAACGAGTCCCGAAGAAGAATTCGAGGATATATATTCAGACTAAATAATATGTTTTTATTTTTATTTCAATTTTTTAATGGAATTTAAATTTTCTTTTGGTTATCTGTCGAAATATTAAAATAAAAAATAAAATTTAGAAGTATTCAAAGTTCAGAAATGGGATAAAAACTCTTTCTTTTCAATAAAAGAGTATATATTTTTTTAAAATACTTAAATAAATAACAAACAGGGATAGAAATAAATATACTATTTGCAATATATGTATTTTGAAAAGTTAAAGAAATAAAAATTATGATAAAAAGGAGGTAAATAATCTGAAAAAAATACTTTCAAAATGGGTTGGCGGAAATATTCAGAAAAAATAAAAAAATTTAAGAAAAATATGGGATATAAAATATGAAAAAGAACTTCCGACGGGAAATCCGTCGGAAATCTTTGCGAAAAAGACAAAATGTAAAATATTCCGACGGAAAATCCGTCGGAAGTTCTTGCGAAAAAATAAAACTTCAAAAACTTCCGACGGAAAAACCGTCGGAATTTTAAGAAAAATGAAAAAATGTAACGAAAATATTCAAAATAAAATATAAAAAAATTTCCGACGGTATATCCGTCGGAAGTTCTTGCGGAAAATTGGAAAAATTTAAAACTTCCGACGGACAAACCGTCGGAATAAATGTAAAAATTAAAAAAATTTATGTTTCCGACGAAATTCCGTCGGAAATATTCAACATTAAAATTAAAAAACATTTCCGACGGATAGTCCGTCGGAATATTCATCGAAAAGTAAAAAAAATTAATAATTTCCGACGGATATCCGCCGGAAACGTAAAACTACATAAAAAACCCCCTCCTTTTCCCCTTCCCTCCCATTTCCCTCTCCCTCCCGCGCGCTCTCCCCTCACGCCCGACCCTCCGCCTCCACACTGCCCCCATTTTCCATACTATTTTCCCCCACCTCATTCCTCTTTCCGGAGTCACCGCCTCCCCCTTTTCCCTTTTCTTGCGAAAAAATCCGCCTCCCCCTTTTCCCTTCGCCGCCACCCCGAAGGCGTCATTCGGAAATCCGTCGGCCGCTCTTCAATCTCCAACCGCCGGGCGTCACTGTCCTTCTCGTCCTCAACGTGAGCTCGTCACTGTCCTTCTTGCGAAAAGATCTGTAGGGTTGTTTGCGATTCTATCCTTCCCGCCTCAAGTGTATTAGGTCCTTCTCTTATTTTTTCTCATTGGCTACGAATATTGGTGTTGTTTTTATTTACATTACGGATGTGTTTGTGTTTTTGGTGGGAATTTGTGTTTGAATTTTTGGATTTTGCCCTAATTTGATGAAGAGCCGAATTTCCGTTCTGTTTTTGGGAGTTTGATGAAGGGCCGAATTTCCGATCTTTTTTGGACCTTAAATTGTTTCATTGATGATTTTGTGGCTAATGGCGAATGGGTGTGAATGTGGCACTGATTTTGTAGGTTGTCATTTGCCGAATTTCATCTAAATTTTTTGTGGTGGTTTTGTGTTTGTTGTTTGTCCTCTGCACTGCATCTTCGGCTGGAGGAAAATATATGCAAAAAAAAAAAAGTTATTCCATCTGGGTTTTGATTATTGTTGTTTTTCCTTAGGTTTTTATTCCATCTTTTGTACTGTGTAGGAGTCAATTGAGTTTTGATCTTTTTTGTTTAGAATATGATCCTGGAATCTACTGATTTAGAACTTCATCTATGTTTTATTTGTTATTAAGTTGGCAAGTTAGAGCTCCAGTGAATAAGCTACACCTATTTCTTGCTCTTGTTGGTAGTCATTAGTTTTTTCAACTTTGGTTTGGAACTGTGATCCAAATGTTGACATGAAAGTGGCCTGTAGTTCTTACTGTACATCAACAAGTACAAGCTAGTTTCCTATTATTTTATCCTGGTTTTCAAATACATGGTGACATATCATGCACTTTGACCATTTTTCAACTAGGGTTCTGACATTCTTGTAGTATTTATGTTTATTGCAATGACATGGTATCCTGTTCTGACATTCTTGGAGTACTTATGTTTATTGCAATGACATGGTAAGATATCATCGTACATCATGTGTCCTTTGTTCCAGATGGATTCTGCATATTTAAAAATGTATGCCTTCTTTTGGTTCTACATTTGAAAAGGTGATTTCTGTAATGTGATTAATTTATCATCATCTTATTCTACTATATATCTGTTCCAGATGACAAGATTTTTTGTTAGATATTGTAGGATTTTAATTAAATGGATAAAGATCAGAGCAGAGGTCGCGGTGCAAGTCGCGGCAAAGGTCGTGCTAGTTCGCGCTCGTCGGAGCGTACACCATTGCGTCCCCTTCCGTCAGAGTTGGCTTTCCGTCGTCCACTCTTAGCCGGCTCAGCACAGAGCACTGGAGATGGATCGGGTCCATCTTCATCACCACCACGCATCACACATACTGGAGATGGATCTAGACTATCATCATCACCACCGCATTCGGAGCATCGTGATGAGGGCGAAGTCGAGATCGAGCCTCCATTGGATCATGTATGGGAGGAGGATGGTGCAAGATATATCATACCAGACGAGACTTCTACCATGTAAAATTTTTAGCATTTATTTTAAATAATACTTGTATTTAATTAAAATTTTAATATTTATTTCTTCTTTTGTTTATATTTTTAGATTCATTCCGAGTCATACTGCTGCGGGTGCAATTTACGATGCAATCCAAACCCACTTTGAACAACCTTGGGCAGTATGGCGCGAAATTCCACTAGAGGTTCGCGATAGGATGTTTTCGGAGTTTAAGGTAATTTTGGACGATGGTTATATTATTATTTATATTGATTTATATAAATTATAAGTTATATAATTACTAATGTCGTCATTTATGTTTGTAGTGCAAGGTTTATTGGTTGCCAAGAAATGATGAAAACATCCGCCGAGCGTTCGAAGTACGAGGGGCAAAGCGCTTTGCGGATATTTTTCATCAAATCCGCAGAAGAAGGACAAGACCGCAATGGATTGGCGACCATGCAGGAATGCCTTCAAAACATTAGGCGATCAAGTATTCAAAAAAAGGCAAATTCAGGCAAAGGAGGCTCGTGCTTCAAAGAAAGGCGGGTCTTTCAATACTTGCGGCTCAATATCACTTGCTACACATGCAGCGAGACTTGTAAGAATATTTATATATTTTTTTATTTCAATGTCATTTATGTATAATTTAATATGATTTGTTAATATAATATTTATATAATATGTAGGAAAAAACAATAGGCAAAAGGCCATCAAAGATTGATCTTTTCTTAATTGGCCACAAGAAAAAAAATCCCGAGACTGGAGAGCGGGATCAGTGGGTTGATTCTCGTGCCGAGGCTACATATGTGAGTTTTTTAGTAAAAATACTTTTTTTTTACAAAATTTATTTAGTTTATTAATAATAAATATAAGTGTGTAATATATTTTTTTTCCTTGATAGAACGCTTTTCAATCTCTTGCGGCTGAAGAAAGACTCAATCGCAGGCGACGGATGATAGTATCTGCGCGCGCGAAAGCCCCCACGCAGTGATGAAGAATTATTTACTCAGGCTGCCGGTGGAGTCTACAAGGGTAGAGTTTATGGGATGGGGAATCAGCCTTCTACCAGTCGCTCTGTCTATTCAGCATCACCTTCGGCTATTGTGTCGCAAGCTGAGTATAATCTGTTGCGAGATAAAGTGGCGAATCGATGAGAGGTCGATCTTGGCGACATAAAGTGGCCGAACTGACTGAGACGGTCAATACTAAGCAACAAAAAATGGAGGAGGTGATTCAGAGCCTACAGGCAAAGATAGAGAAAATGGAAAAGCGCAGAAAGAATAAAAGAAAAACGAGCAACAATGAAGATACTGACTCGAGCACGGATACGAACGAAGATTAGGATAGTATTACTTTTTGTCAAATTTATGTGTATAAAATAATTTTTAGCTCAATTTTAAAATGGAATTTATTTTTTTAAAAAAAATTTTATTCAATTTCCTACGGAATTCCGTCGGAACTAATTTATTTCTTTTTAAAATTTTATTTCATTTCCGACGGAATTCCGTCGGAAATTATTTATTTCTTTTTAAAATTTATTTCATTTCCAACGGAAATCCGTCGAAACATATTTATTTATTAAAGAATTTTAATACTTTCCGACGGACATCCGTCGGAAATTACTTATTTTTTAAAAAAATTTTATTACAGTTCCGACGGAATGCCGTCGGAAATTATTTATTTCTTTTGGAAGATTTATTTAATTTCCAACGGAATTCCGTCGAAAATATATAATTTTTCCGACGGAAATCCGTCGGAAGAAGATAAATTTTCATTGTCCGTAGTCCGTTGGAAAATCCGTCGGAAAATTTAGAATTCCGACGGTTAACCGCCGGAAAAGTTTTTTTCGACGAACGTTATTCCGAGGGAAATGTTCCGTTGGAAATCCGTCGAAATTCGTACTTTTTCCGACGGAAATGTGGATTATCCGTCGGAAATGTGCCGTCGGAATAAAATGTTTTTCTTGTAGTGTGGGTAGTATAGTCCCGAAAGTAGTTATACATCTTTGTGACTATAGGCTCCTGATATCGTAATATATTTTTATTAATTGTTATAGTCATGAAAGTAGTATCGGGTTTAATAAAAATTTTAAAAAAAATTATATTTTGAAAGAAAATAACCCTTAATTAGTAAAATCATAGTGAGATTAATAAAATAAAAAAAGATCAATTGATTTAATTAGTTTAATCCATTGTCCTTGATCTTTTATTTAATTAGTGAAATCTGTGATCTTTTATTTGTGGTTTTTGTTTATGTTTTGTTAATTTGTTCTTGATCTCATTATTATTTATTTTAAGCTATTTTTTATTTTATTAATTAATTATTTTCTTTAAATTTTGATTTTCTAAATAATAAAAGCATTTTTAATTTTATTAACTAGATTCAGTCTCCTGATATGGCGATACTTGGCTTTAGCTGGTTCCACAGTGCAATAACCCATTTAATTGTAGGATAAGAAAATTTCTTATCACACATTTTTAATGCTTCATGTGATGGGTCATTTGACCTTTCCCACACATTTACCATAGCCGAGGAACTATTAGACAGGGTAGAAGCAAGGAATTCACAAGAAAGTACTACAAGTAAGAAAATCTTTATTTTTTTCTTTAATAATTACAAAATAATAGACAAATACCAGTTATGGATAAAAATTAAAAAGATGTTAAATCGTTTTAATCAACATAATATGCATATGAATGATACTATAATTGTTGATTTAATAATAGATAATTTTCACTATCTTAGAAAGAATTCAAGATAGATCTCTAACATAAAAAAACAAATAAATAAATAAAAAGGAAAAAAAAAGATATTACTCTTGGAAGTATTGCTAATTTTCTTCATGTAGAATAAGAATTTTGCATGTAAAATAATAAAGACTATCAAGCTGAAAATGTGGATAAGGACAAAGGCCCATCATCCAAGGTGCGTACGATACAAATTGGACAATCAAGCAAGTTTAATGAAAGAAAGACAATTAGTCCAAGCATCAACCTAACAACAAAAGACTGATGAAGGAATGCAAACTTTTATATCGCAAAAGGTTGGTTACAATGATTTTTGAAATTAACTTTTTAGAAAATAATTTTGCTTAATGGGTTAATTCTAGTGCTACCAAACATGCATACAAGAACAAGGAATTGTTCAAGTTCATGAAATCAATTGATGATGGAATTGTTTACATAGAAAATTCCTCCGCTGTTCCCATTTTAGGAATTTGTAAAACATTTGAAATTTACTTCTGCAGATATTGTAACTTTTATCGATATATTCTATGTACCACAAGTGAGGAAAAAATTGGTATCTTATCATTTATTGAATAAGTTATTAGGGTTTAAAGTCAAGCAATAATATATGCGATTGATTAAAGCATTACACCCTAGGTATCTAATTTGGAATACCTAGCATACTGCCTCTAGTTAGCATATAAATAGGGATACACTAGAGTTATAACCAGTTAATGGGCTCTTACCCATACAGGGCCACTACATAGGTGTATTACCTATTGGACTTATATTAGAACATACACTTGAGTTATATTAAATACCCAACATAAGTTTGGTTTCAAATTTGTTTGGAAAGTTAACAAGTTTATATTTTCCAAGGTGGGATGTTTGTAAGAAAGGATTATCTTTTCAATGGCATGTTTAAATTCAGCATTATAGCAATAAATAATGGTAGTACTACTTTTGCTTACTTGATTAAGTTTTCTTATATTTTGTGGCATCAAAGATTATATTATGTTAATTATAGAAGTATTCATAAAATGATAAAATTAGATTTATTACTATATTATGAACAAAAAGAAGAGAAATGTACTAAATGAATGCTAACCAAAATTACAAGAAATCCTTTTTCTAAGGTTAAAAGAAAACCAAATAAATTAGATTTTACACATAGTGATATATTGACTTGTATAACACATAGTGATGTATTGACTTGTATAAATTAGGAGTCAATGAATATTTCATAATATTCATTGAAGTGTACACATAAAGATAAGTCATGCAAAATTTTAAAGTGTACAAATTTGAAATTCAACTTCATTATTCATTTTTTATAAAATATTTAATGTCCAATCGATGTGAAAAATATTATCTAAATAAATTTTTTGATTATATTGGAATTAATCAAGAAGTTACTACTCTTTATAAACCTCAGCAAAATGATATGACTGACTCCAAAAATTGCATGCTAACGCTGAGATGGTTAATAAAGTTTTGTTTAATTCGGATTTAAACCAAGGTTTTGAAGTGAAGTAATACTAACTGTTAATCACAAATGGAATAGAGTTCCTGATTAGAATAGTTCGATTACCACTTGTGAACTTTAGAATAAATAGATACCTAACATCAATTATTTGAGAATTTGCAGTAGTAGAGTTATTGTCAAACTCTAAAAACCTAGAAAAAAAAGTTGGAAGAAAAATGTGTTGAATGCATATTCTTATGATATACACATGATAGCAAGGCTCATATATTCATAGCTATTGAATCTAATGATTGAATATCAATTAAAACGATAATTGAATCAAGAGATGCTATTTCTTATGAAAATAAATTCACCTATTTTTCTAAAAGAGTTGACAATACTTGAAAACAAAATAAGACAATAATTAATAATGACAATATTACTGAAAAAGTCATTGAGGTAAGAATGAGCCAATGATACAAAAACTTATAACTTAGATTTTATTACTTACCTTATAGAAGGAACAAGAGAAACAAGAAGTAACTAAATTCTTTATTGTTCAATGCTAAGGCTGATTCCAAAATATATGAAGAACCAGTGATACCACAAGATGCTTTATTTTTGAAGAAAGTAATAAATGATGAAATTGACTCAATCATAGCCAATAAAACTTGGGAGTTAGTTGACTTACCACCTAGTTCGAAAAACTATTAATTGTAAGTGGATCTTCAAAAAGAAATTGTAAGTTGATGAACCATTGATAAGTTCAACGCCAAATTTATTGCCAAAATTTTACACAAAAGGAAAGGATTGATTATTTTAGGACATAATCTCTAATGGCTAGAATAGCCACAATAAATGTACTACTTGCTTTTTCTTCAATCTAAAATTTGGTGATTTATTGAATATATATCAAAAAAAGCATTTAATCAACCCTATTCCACATGTAATAATTTGGTTTGAGTTCTTACCTAATGAAGTTCAAGATTTCCTATCTCTAGAGTTAAGAAGGATTAGAATGCCGAAAGGGGCAATAAGAGGGGAGGAAGAAAAAGATCCAATTGTGGGATTTAAGAGATTTTCAATAATGAGATGTGGTAAGTGTTTATAGTTTGGACATAATAAAAGAATTTGTGCAGGAGATCCAAATAAAATAAAATAAATAAAAAAGTGTGTAAAATGCTAAAAAAAGGTCAAGTATTCTAAATGTTTGTTTTTTTTTAATTTAATGATGTAATTGTTTTATTGTTTTTGTATCTCTATAAATTTTTAAAAATAATTATTTTCTTAAATCTCTTATAGTATCATTTTGATTATTTGAATTTAATGTAAGAATCATAAAATTAAGAATTATATTTTTTAGATTAAATTTAAATTTTTTGAATGCAAATGAAAAATAAGCATAATATAATATTGCAACTTGTAAATTCTATATGTATTTTGGTAAGTTCTAAGATTGTTAACTTGTGTAGAGGATTGTTAGAATTGTTTTTAAATTTTGATTATCATTAATTGTTATTAGAATTCTTTGACATTAAGTAAATAAGAAAAAAAAATGAGGAACAAGGGATCCATTTTGTTAAATCTTGAGGTTGATTTTATAATTAAAACAAACCTCAAGGGGTTAAATGTAATTTAAATATTAGAGTTTAAGGTATTGTTTAAGAATTTGAAAAAAAATTAACCATTAACTTTGTCAAAGATCAATGGTCAATGTTAGTCAATTAACGGTAAGAGGTTAAATACTATGAATTTATCAAATTGAAGAGTGTATTAGTAGTTTCTTCAAATTTTAAGGTTTGTTAGTATTTTTCTAAAATCTCAAGGGAGGAAGATGTAATTTACCCTATTGAATATGATTTCAAGGGGAGTAGTGTAAATATAGCTACTAGACAAATGATGAGACAAATCTAGATTTCTTAATAGATCTTGTTAATCTTGTTGATTCAATGGTTTTTTCTCACCTTTCCAATGTGCGATTTTTGGAACAATCCGTCACTGTCGCTTGGGCTCTCCCTTGTGCGGGCGAATGGATGTGCGATTTAGGTGCAAATTGCACCTAAATCGCACTGTAGCTTTTTTTTTTTTTGGGATTGCAGCTTGCAGGTTCTTCGCTATGTGCAGTAGTAGTTGTCAGACTATTCAACGTTCGTAGGGATCACCCCTAGAGGCATAGGCTGAAAGTTAGGAGTTTCAAGTCTCAGTTTCTTTCAATGTATGCGTCTTTTAGTGTACCGTTTCAACCAGCAACCTAGTTTATAGGGCTAGTCGCAAATTGTCCCAACTTAGTCGGGTGTATTTGTCGACCCTTGCAGTCGCTTTTGTAGGCCCTTGGGGCCTTTGTAGTCGTCTCTTCAGAGGCTTATCTTCGTGGGTTTGGTTAAATTCAACACCACGAAGTACAATTAGCCCTTTTGTGACTTTGTAATTTTGCATTTTGCAATATATTATCGTTTTTGAAAAAAAAAAAAGAAGATCCTATTAATAGTACAAAAAATAGGACAATTAAGATTCCACCTATATGAATAAAGGATCTTAGATATTCATAAAACTTTAGGATTAGTTTTGAAAACATTTTAAAAAAAAAAAGAAGACAAGGATACAAGACTTAATATATCATATATAACATTTTTGGAAGAGTACCAATTTATGTACCATATTTTTATGTAGTTCATTGATTATCAAAAATAGCTCAAAACTTGTTTACTATATTGTATTGAATTGTTATAAAGAACTTGAACTAAGATAATTGTTCAATCAAAAGACACCATTATTTATGTATATAATTTTCTTTTGTTGTTTTTGTTGTTGTGTGCAAAGTTAGCAATTAAAAAGGCATTAAATCAAATAATAAAAATCACCTAATTTCTCACAACTGTGCAAAGTATACAAGTTACTATTGTGGAAAGGGAAGCACAGATTGTTCCTATGAGGAAGAGAATTTCTAAGAGTTTTAATGCTCAAATTATGATAAAACTAAACTCAAATCAAACGTAATAGCAAACTATAGTAAAGTTACTTCTAAATAAACTAAAAATAATTAAAGGAAATTCAGCCATAATTTGAATAAACAAAATTTAGAAAAAAAATGCGAAGACAGCAAGTAAGCTAATGACAAGCAGAACATAGCAAACCAAGCAAAGTTATAATGTTTATTTCAAAGATATGTCTATAATGATTTCTTTTCCTAACTATGCATTGATTAATGCTATGGGAACATGCACATTAAAGGACAATGCCCATTTTCACTCTAGAAAATAGAAGGGACAAGGTAAAAATAAAACAAAATAAAAATAGAATGTACAAGGTAAATAATCCTATTCTACCAAGCCATTAATATTAAGCACATTGACATCACTTCATTCTACTTATTTCTAAAATAGAACTTCTATGATTCTAACATCAAAGATCTTATCTTTCACAAAAATCAATGATCAATTATAAAATTTGAAACACAAAATTTAATTGGCCTTTTAAATTGCATGCAATTCACTTCAAAACATAATATTGGATATAATTTTAAATCACCCATAACAATAATCAATATATTATTAGGAAATTTCAATCACCCATCATCATATCTTAAGAATATAAAATGATCTTGCCATACATAACTATAATTTTTTTTTTTTTGGTAACATGGAAGTTTTGAACCTAGGAGACCTCCTAGTTATAATTCCTTTTCCCTTACCATCCAACCCAACCCTCCTTCCCAAGAAGAACTTAAGCCCACAAGTTAATATTCAATCAAAGATATAAACTTTACAAAATGGGATTTTTCCTCCCAAAGTTATGAGGAACCATCCCTTGAAGACTAAACCCTAGCAATAATAAAATGAGAGAAGAGAAGATAATCCTCTTGAAGGCCAAGCTCCCCCTTTATAAGAATTACCTAAAAATGAGTATTTATAGGTGATAGACCTTAACAGCCCATAACAAATGACCAAAGTCAACATAAAAGTGTTTAGAGATATCAAAAGGGAGTCAAAACTCACTAGTTCTCTAATTAGGTTCAGGTTAGGTCATGTTAAGCACAAAAAGAGTCATGTTGGACATGACTTTTCCCCTTTCCTCGCCTCCAAAGGCTACTTTCTCACATGACTTCTTCATAATCTTCCTTTTACCCCTGTTTCAAAAATTATTGAAATTTGATTTGTATACATCAAGATATGGTCATTCTCTTGAGATATGCCAGTCATCAATTGGTCTCGTCGTATCTTCAATTTGACCTTGATTTTGACCTATATATTGACTGATTTAAGAGAAACTCAAAACATAACACTTCTTACACATTCAAATACCAAATTTTTAATAAGATCTCCCATTTTACTAAGTGGAAGAAGAGATATATTACATTGAAATTCAATAAGCAAAAACTACTCATTGTACACATGCCACCTCCAAGCTTTGTTTTTAATGAATTTCTTTTTAAAATAACTCCTTTTCAACATTTCTATACTTCTGAAATATTTATATCTAAATACATAAAAATTTTACATAATTAGCTTTAATTTAGCCCCAAAAACGGCATAGTGATCCTAACTTATAGTTCATTTAGATTGTTCTCCAACACTTTTATCATTTGCAATCTCAATATTTTGAAAATAGCAAGGGAGTGCTAAAGATTTTCCAAAATCTTGGAAAATAAAAACTTAAATTAAAAGGTGTAATTCTTCAACTTCTTTGCTGATCTCCAATTTCTTTGAATTATGACTCCTCAAATTCTTTAAGTTATAATATTTTAAATTCAACATTTAAATATTATGAAAAGATATAGTTGGGTCCTATTTACTACAGAAAATAAGCCTTTAGTACTTAAAAAAAATTCTATAAAACCTTTTCTGCTATTCTTGGTGGGATTGAATACTTAATCTTATTCTAAAAAAGAAAATTCCTTAATTCATCGCATATTATAATGGACAAATTTAGTCTAAAAAAACATAATCCAATTCATGATTAGAAATTAGCCTTTTAAAGTTCTATAGCTTTTCTTTGTTATTTTTATTATATACATAATAGGAATGTGGAGAATACTGGGATGTGTAATTTATTTTTATTTTGTTGTCAATTGCTTGGAGATTTAACCATAAGGCATAGTGGTTTATTGTACATACGTTGGATAGTTAAATTGGTAATGATACATAATATCAATTTTTAAAAGGGTAGTGAGTTTTAAAATTAGAATTCATTCCCACATCTCTCTTATTAATGACCAACTTAACCAATTTGCACTTCAATTTGCATAAAATATTTTGGTTTTTTCATTTACATTTTCTCATGATAGAACTTCATTTATATATATCTTTTGTTAATAATTTCCATGATATTTGGTTGATTTTATGATGAATTTAATGGATTTGGTTACTTCTTGTGTTGTAGATGTTGAAAGTAGAGATTTGAAGAAAAAGGGGTTCAAAAGCTGAAATTGGAGCAAAAACCAAAAGACTTCCAGTTATTAGACGTGACCACACTTAAGGCAATGAAGTTTGAGCGAAATTTCAATAAAAAAAGAAACCAAACTTTTAGCCCACAACTTGGACTATAAAAGACAAGCCCTAAAAGACCCAAAGGGGGAAAAAATAGCCGCCAAAAAAAAAAAAAATAGCCACCCTTTTTATTTTTCTTTTGCTTTCTTCTACCATGTCTAGCTAAACTCTTTTATTTTCCAATCAAAATTAATTGAGGTTTGATTCCAACAATTGGGAGGTTCCGGTAATTCTTTTTTTCTTTTATTCTTGAGTATTTATATATTTTATATGCATCATTATATTATTGGATTGAATTATTGGATAAGAAGCCTATTGTTTGATAGTTGACTTCAAAAGATAGTCATTTAGAATAATTAACCATTGATTAATTGTTCTAATTCAAGTGGCAAACAACAACATCGAAAGGTAATCAACACCTTAGATTGTATGTTATGAAAATATATATTCTAACTTAAATAAACAAGGTGTTTCCTGATTTACTGGTTAGTAATTGGGTCTTTTTTAATCTTAATGCGATTAATAGACATAACTCATAGGACTGATCCGAAAGTTGTGTTTGTTAATTAGAGAAACAACTCATATAACTGATCCGAATGTTATCAAGAAAGTAAGAAAAGATTGGTTGTTAGAGGATGGATCTTCAACAGCTATAACCAATTTATTCAAAGTAAAATAACCTATCTTTTGAATCAATGATCAATTCAAGGAATCAATACCAAAATTAATTCTTGGTTGGAAGCTTCTCTTTATTGATTTTTCCTCATATTTTTAGTTAGCTATTTAATTTGTTTAGTTTGTCTCAATTAGTTTTGCTTAGTTTCATAATACAAAACCCCCATCTTTTATTTTATTTTGTTTAAGGAGTAAATCTAACCAATCTCTATGGATTCAACTATCTCATTGCTATTTACAGAACTTAGTTCAGAGAAGAATTATTTTTTGTGGTTTCGACACCCATCAAATTTTGGTGCTGTTGCTGATTATTGGTTTTTCAGAATTTACTCATTGTATTTTTCTTGCTTTTATAATTGTTTAGTTGTTTTTTTTCATGTTCTTCTCACACAAGTCAACTCACATACAATCTAGAGATTGAGAAGACAACACGTAGGCTAAGAAAAGAAACCAAACAACTATCTCAGGGAGTATCATCTTCTTTGTCTTTTGAATATAATTTATCTAAATTGTTTTATATTGAAGAAGAAAACATGGCTGGAAATAATGAACGAACTTTAAAGGATTTAGCTATGCCCGATTTAAACCAACAACCATTATGCATTGATTATCCCACTTTAGATGTGCCTTTTGAATTAAAATCGGGATTGATTCACTTACTCCCCACTTTTCATGGCCTTGTAGATGAAGATCCTCATAAGCACTTAAAGGAATTCCATATGGTGTGCACCACAATGAAACCACAAGGAGTGATTGAGAATCAAATTAAGTTGCGAGCTTTTCTTTTTTCCTTAGATGGAAAAGCTAAAGATTGGCTATATTACTTGGCCTCTAGTTCAATAAATACATAGACCAAAATGAAGAGGTAATTTTTAGATAAATTCTTTCCTACCTTACGAGCTGCCACAATTAGAAAAGATATATGTGGTATACGACAATAACATGGAGAGACTTTGCATGAATATTGGGAAAGGTTTAAGCAATTGAGTGCTAGTTGCCCTCAACATCAAATTTCTGATAAACTTCTTATCGAATATTTTTATAAGGGACTAACAGTGATGGATAGAAATATGATTGCTGCTGCTAGTGGAAAGCATTAGTGCACAAAACTCCAACTGGGGCAAGGATTTTAATCTTCAACATGGCTACCAATATACAGCAATTTGGCATCAGATGTGAGGATACACCTAAGAAGATAAGTGAGGTAAGTACTTCCTCCATTGATCAACGTTTAGACATTTTGACTACTTTAGTGGAAAAGTTGGTTGTATGAAATATTCAACAGGTAAAGGCTTGTAGTATTTGCTCTAATCCAAATCATTCCATTGACACGTGCCAGACGTTGCAAGATGATCAATTTGAACATGCTAATGCTGTTGGTGGATTCCCAGGGTCACCACAAAGGAAATATGACCCTTACTCAAACGTCTACAATTAGAGATGGAGGGATCATCCCAACTTCAGTTATGAGTCACGACCTAGTGGATTTTAAGCTAGGTAGCAAAACTCACCATATTTGCCACCTTCCAAACCAAGTAAGTCCCTTGAAGAGTTAGTTAAATCACTTGCTAATAGTTCCCAACGTTTTCAACAGGAAACTTGAACCAGCATTCAAAACTTGGAGAATCAAGTGAATCAATTAGCATCTTTCGTGAGCAAATTGGAATCTCAAGGTAAGTTACATTCTTAAATGATTGTTAATCTAAGACAAAATGTTAGTGCAATGACTTTGAGAAGTGGAAAAATGTTGGAAGAGACCATAACATGTGATCATGAAAAGGTGGAAAAAGAAGTGAAAACCTCATAGCAGCCTAAGGTAATCAAGACAACCCCTCATCTCCCCACGAGATTGGCCAATTCAAAGAAATATAAGGAAAAAAAGAAGATTCTTGAGACTTTTCGCAAGGTAGAGGTAAATATTCCTTTAATTGATGCAATTAAACAAATTCCTCGTTATGCTAAATTTTTCAAAGAATTATGCACCAATAAAATAAAATTGAAAGGCAATAAAAAGATAAGTGTGGGGGAGAATGTCTCAGCTGTGTGACAAAAGAAGTTATCTTCAAAATGCAAGAATCCAGATATGTTTATCATCAATTGTAAAATAGGCAATATGAAAGTTGAAAAGCCATGTGTGATTTGGGTGCTTCCATAAATGTCATGCCTTTATCTATTTATAATTCTTTGAATTTGGGAACTTTGAAAGAAACAGGCATGATAATTCAACTTGCTGATAGATCTAATGTTTATCCTGAGGGAGTATTAGAAGATGTTTTGGTGCAAGTAAATGAATTAGTGTTTCCTGTAGATTTTTATGTACTTGATATGGAGGAAAATCACTTTCTTCACTCAAGGTTAATTTTATTAGGGTGGCCTTTCTTAAAAACATCTATAGCAAAAATTGATGTGCATGATGGTACATTAACTATGGAATTTGATAGTGCGATTATTAAGTTTAATATTTATGCTGCCATGAAATATCCTAATAATGTTTGTGCTGTTTATGCTTTTGATGCTATTGATACTCTAGCTCAGAAAACATTTGATTTTTGTGATGAGGATAAATTAAAAATTGCACTTGATAATAGTTTAACTCCTAAAGAAGTGTAGCTTTTTGAACAGGAATTTGTGATGGACTTTAAGACATGGTTTATGACTTAGAGTCGTTTAGACCTTTGAGGTATGAAGTGTCTTATGTTGATTTACCTGTGTCTAACACAAAACTCCTCCCATCTATTATGCAAGCACCCAAGTTGGAACTTAAAACATTACAAAATCACTTGAAGTATATGTTCTTAGGAGATAATGATAGCCTCCCTGTGATAATCTCGAATAAACTCAACACTTTAGAGGAAGAAAAATTGATTCGAGTGCTTCGAGAACATAAAGAGGCTATTGGATGGACCATAATGGATATCAATGGATTAAGCCTCTCTACATACATGCAGAAAATTTTGTTGCAAGCCATCTAGAGAAGCTCAGTGCCGCTTGAACCAACCTATGATAGAGGTAGTGAAAAGGAGATTTTAAAACTCCTTGATACAAGTATAATCTATCCAATCACAGATAGTGAATGCGTAAGTCCAGTTCAAGTGGTACCAAAGAAAACGGGCATAACTGTGATAAAAAATAAGGATGGTGAGTTGGTGCCCTCTTGAGTGCAAAACGGGTGGCAAGTTTGTATAGACTATAGGAAATTGAATGCATTAACTAGGAATGATCACTTTCCTCTTCCTTTCATTGACCAAATGCTTGAACATTTAGTTAGAAAATCTCATTATTATTGTTTGGATGGTTATTCAGGTTTTCATCAAATTCCGGTCGTGCTAGAAGATCAAGAGAAAACCACTTTCACCTGCCTATTGAGTATGTTTGCTTATAGGAGAATGCCCTTCAGACTTTGCAATGCCCCTGCCACTTTTCAGAGATGTATGGTTAGTATATTTTTTGATTATGATGAGAACATTATAGAAGTGTTTATGAATGACTTTACAGTTTACGGTGACTCTTTTGATATATGTTTGACTAACCTTACAAAAGTGCTTCGAAGATGTATAGAGGTAAATTTTGTTTTGAACTATGAAAAGTGTCACTTTATGGTGGATCAAGGCCTTATTCTTGGACACATAATTTCTGCCAAAGGTATAAAGGTTGATAAGTCTAAAATTGATACAATAAAATCCTTACCTTACCCCACGACTATGCAAGAGATTCACTTTTTTTTGGCCATACAGGATTTTATCATCGCTTTATCAAGGACTTTTCAAAGGTTACTCAACCTTTATGTAGGTTACTACAAAAAGATGTGGTATTTGAGTTTAATTAGGCTTGCAAAGAAGCCTTTGACAACTTGAAAGAGAAATTGATTTCAACCCCCATCTTCTGATCACAGAATTGGAATCACCCATTTGAAATCATGTGTGATGTAAGTAATTATGTAGTAGGAGTTGTTCTTGGACAAAAGATTGGACAGGATTCCCATGTCATCTATTATGCTTTAAGAACTCTTGACAGTACTCAGTGCAATTATTCGACAACGGAAAAAGAACTCTTAGCCGTTGTTTTTGCTTTAGAAAAATTCTGTTCTTATTTTCTTGGCACTAAAGTAGTTGTTTATTTTGATCATGCAGCTCTAAAATATCTACTTTCAAAGAAAGAGGAAAAACCAAGGTTGATCGTTGGATACTCTTATTACAAGAGTTTGACTTAGAGATCCGCAACAAGAAAGGTGCTGAAAATTTAGTTGCGGACTATCTTAGTCGATTGATTACAAATGACGAATCATCACCATTACAAGATAATTTTCCAGATGAGCATCTCTTTTCCATTCATGAAAATATTCCTTGGTATGCTAATATAGTTAACTATTTGGTTACTAGAACTTTAACTAAGGATTTATCTAGAGCTCAAAAAAACAAAATAAAAAGTGATGCTAAATATTATGTATGGAATGATCCTTACCTATGGAAGCATTGTTCATATTTGATTATTTATAGATGCGTTAATCAACAAGAGATTCCTTCCATTTTGCAATTTTGTCATTTATATGCTTGTGGAGGACATTTTGGTCCAAAGAGAACAACTAGGAAAGTTTTAGAGTGTGGATTATATTGGCCAACTTTTTTCATGATGCATATAGGTTTTGTAAAGCTTGTGAGCTGATGAAAATCATCCAAGGGCCAAGACAACTACAACTCCTCAAGTAGCCGAACGTGAACGTGAACATGATGCCAAAGATAAGGCTAAAACTTCATCAATGAGGCGTTCAAAATTTGAGCCTTTACAAGGCATGGGAGGACCTATGACTAGGTTAAGAACTAAGAGAATGCAAGCCAATTTAGCAATGCTTATAGCCAAAGTATTTGAAGTTCAAGACACTAAGGCAGCAAGGACTTCTGGTTGTGAGTCATCAAGTCTCATTCTACTTAGTGGTGTAAATAATGGATCAGTATTGCCACTACTTGATCATCAGCTACATTAGAAGCTTCCAAATTCATAGCCATGAAATATAAAGAAGCTTTCACATCCACTTCAAGCCTGGACAAAATCAAACTTGACCAAATCCAAATACAACTCCAACTCTTGGCCAACTCTATCCAAACCAGCCTTGAAGTACTTTTAGGCAATTTTATTGGTTGTTTCTTTTTATTAGATTAGGAGTCTTTTCTTTTAAGTAATTATATTTCTAAGAGTCAAGGGATCCTAAGCCTTTTAGAGAATAGATTAGGTCACCTTGGCCACCCTTTTGTAGTTCTATAAAACAAAGTCATCGGCCAACATGCAACTTTAGACTTTTATCAATTACAAACTTGAGAGTTTTTAGTTTTTCTTTGAATTCTAGTTTAAAACTTATTTTGAGTCTTTGAGGATAGCCTCTTAGGTTAATGTTTAAGCTATTTTATTGAGTTTGTTTCCCTCAATAATCTGAGTGTGCCGGTTGGTTCCAAGGATAGTCAAAATTCACATCTTGAGTCTTTGATAATTCCATTAGGTGTCAAGTGAACAAAAGCAAGGTCCTTCTTCAATCTTGGAGTTGGTATCTTGCAAAAGGAAGAGCTATTTCAACCTAGAGGATGATACTAGGACCAACACTCTGGTATAGGTTCGAATTCTTATTCTTTAGTTTAACATTCGTATCAATTTGGTATCAAAGCTACCTTTGGGTTGCTCCTTGAAGTTGTTCATATCTTTTTGTATATATTTGTTTTCTTTTCAACTTACTGCTCTTGTGCGCTGTAAGTATTGTGTTGTCCTTGTGAATATTTGTTCAAATTCTTCTTAATTCCATTCTTAAAACTAAGAAATAGAAAAAAAAATCTCCAACCAAAATTCTGCCCAGTTTTTCTGCCTTTTTCTATCGCCTGTGTTTGTGTTTCTGTTTCCCTAGTCTTTTCGTTTCTGTTCTTGTATTTCTGCGTCCTTGTTCTACCTGTATTCCCTTCTTATTTCACTTCTTAATTTCATGCTTGAAAAACAATATAAAAATCACAATTTGAATTGTTAAAATTCAGTCCTGAAATTTTGCCCAGAATTTCCTGTCACTGTTTCAGTTCCCATCAACTATTTTTTCGTGCATTAAAATCCTAGTTTGTGCTCTTGTTTCTTGTGTGAATATTTGTTGCTGATAGAGACTTTGGATATTGAATTGATGCTGCAAAAGTGAGGCCAACTGCTGTAATAAATTCAAAAAACCCAACTTTCTGCCTTTGTTCTTAAACCTGATTTCTGCCCAGATTTTGCTTTGTTTCTTCGTGTGATATTACCTAAGAAAAAAGGCTTCATCTTTTTGAATTGTGCTATCGAATTGGTCTGTGAAAATCATGAAACCAATAGCCAATTCTTGCTAAAAACCGAGAGTAGCCACAAACCAAAAACCCCAGTTTTATTTCTGAATTCTGCCTGTTTCTTCTTGATCCTTGATCAAGTTGTTTTTGTGATTATTTTTTGATTACAAGGGCTTCATTTTGTTGCCAGAATTGTGTTGCAAAGTTATAAAAACCCAACCGAAATTTAGCAACTCCCTGTGAAAGAAAAGTTGTCCAGAACCTGAGAAACCGATTGCAGAATTTTGCCCATTTCTGTGTTTTGTTGATTCAGTTGTGAATATCAACTTGATAAAGGAGATTTAAACCTACTCAATTTCTGATAAGATTGTGCTACAAGTGGTGAAATTGGTTGCTAGAATTTTTGCTGCTTTCCCTGTGAAAGAAAACCATCCAGAAAGCTGAAGAATCCTGAAAATCCTGAAGTCCGAATTCTACTTGCTTTTGCACTTTGATTTCAGTTGTGAGTATATTGCTTGATTAAAGGGCTTTGAATTGTTGAATTGTGGTGTCAAGATTGTGTCCTAAGTTGTGGTATTGGCTGCTGAAATTGAGAAGGTTGTTGAGAAATAATTCTTGAAGGAAAGCCGAAGACTGCTTGGACTTGGTTTTTGTCCAGAATTGCAAGTTGTTGTGAAGTCTGAGTTTGGTTTGATCTACTGAGAAAAGATACAATCATATTCACCAAGTTTACTTCACAACAAGCATATAAAGAACCACATTGAGTCATTCTTTTTAGGCCAGAATTCTGTTTTCCCGTTCTTTGCAAAATTTCAGCCGAAAACTATCTTCTTGTTCTTCTTTGTTGACTTCGTAGTTGTTTCTTGTTCTCAGGACGTTATCTTCAAATTCTTGTCTTTCTTGACCTCTAAAGATTTTATTCTTACTTTAACTTGAATTTAATTGTCCATTTTTGTGAAACTTTTGAAACATGTTTTGATTAGAACTATTAGAAAATTGATTGAGTGTGAGTGAACCTACTCATCAACCTCATTACTATAAAAAGAGCGTTTAACCTTACATTGGTGAGAGTCTCACACATTGGGCAATTGGTTAGAGTAAGTGAGGTAAGAAATCTTTATTACTAACATTGCTTATGCAGAGATGTCCTCAAACCCAAAAGAATAAGAAAAAGACATTAAAGACTACCGTAAGGCCTTAGCTTCGGCTCTAGAATCAATTCATACGAGTATTGATCGAATGGAAGTCTCAAAAGCTCAAATTGCTTCCGTAAAGGAAGCTTCCAATCCAGCAAATGGGAAGAAGTTTACACCACAAATTTCTTCAAAGGTAAGTAACCCTAAATCGTCGTCCAGTTCAAGTAGTTCTAACACTAGTTCTTCTATCCAATGTTTTAGGTACTTAGGCTGAGGACATATGACTTCTCAATGTCCAAACTCTCGAAACATGACTATCTTAGATGATAGAACTTATAAAAGTGAGAGTGAAGATGAGGTAAGTAATCAAGAAGAAGACATAACCATAAGTCATGTTAAAGACCAATGGGGCCATGGAGAGGGTCAACTGAGTGGGGAGTGTTTGGTGACGATAAGAGTTTTGAGTGCCCAACCTGAGAAAGACACCGAGGATCAAAGGGCTAATATTTTCCACTCTAAATGTTTAATTAAGGAACAAATTTGTATGTTAATTATCGATGGAAAATCTTGTACTAACCTTGCTTTTACGTATCTTGTAGATAAATTGAAGTTCAAATGTTCCTTGCAGTACGAATCTTAAACCAAAGAATAAGAATTCGAACCTATACCAGAGTGTTGGTCCTAGTATCGTCCTCTAGGTCAAACTAGTCTTTATTTAGCAAAACACCCAATGGAATTATCAAAGACCCAAGATGTGAATTTTGACTATCCTTAGAACCTTGTTTTTGTCCACTTGACACCCAATGGAATTATCAAAGACCCAAGATGTGAACTTTGACTATCCTTGGAACCAACTAGCACACTCAGATTATTGAGGGAAAGAAACTCAATAAAATAACTTAAACATGAACCTAAGAGGCTATCCTTAAAGAGTCAAAACAAGTTCTAAACTAGAACTCAAACTCTTGTTTGACTTTTTGAACCAAATCCGATTCTAATAGGGATTCAGTTTCTTCAAGACTTCTCTCACCAATTGTTTCCAAAACTTCAACAACCAATAACACGTCTTAAAGCACAATCTTGACAGTATAATTCAACAAAAATTTGCTGCCTTTTAATCAAGAATTGGTGCAAACTGAAGCTAAGAACAAAATCAAGAAATTCAGGTTTCAGGATTTCAGAACTTCCAGCTTTTCTGGACTGTTTTTCTTTCACAGGGAGTTGCTAAATTTCGGCTGGGTTTTATAACTTTGCAAAACACTTTGGAAACAAATTGAAGCCCTTCTAATCAAGTAAAAATCATAAGAATAGATTAAACACAAACTATCTAAAGTATTGTCTCTAAAGTACTTGCATGAGCAAGGTAAGTTGAATAAGAGACATGTTAAGTAGAGTTCATTTTTCGAAATATTTTCCTATGTTATTAAGTATAAAAAAGGTAAGGATAATGTTGTCGCAGATGCACTTTCACGAAGGTTTGTTCTCTTAAGCTAATTAGAAACTAAAATTTTGGAATTCGAATATATTAAAGATCTTTATTCTACTGATCCTGATTTTTCTAGTGTTTATGCAGCTATCGAACAAGGAGCCTTTAATAAATTTTATAGGCATAATGGGTTCTTGTTCTATGAAAAGCAATTGTGTGTGCCAAATTGTTCACTTCGGGAATTACTGGTTAGAGAATCCCACTCTGGGGGTCTCATGGGTCATTTTGGAGTTTTAAAGACACATGACATACTAATTGAGCATTTCTATTGGCCTAATATGAAAAGAAATGTAGAAAGGCTGTGTAGTTCATGCATTCAATGTCATATGGCTAAATCTACTTCTAGCCCTCAGGGTTTATATACCTCCGATAGGGGTTAAAATGTCCTTTTTATTGTTAATATTTTCTCATTATTATTGTGATTTTAAGGAACATTATTTGATATTTGTTATGTTTTTGTTGTAGAAATGGCAAATGTTAATTCGGAGGAGAAATTGATAAAAGAAAAGAAGAAAAAACTATATTGAAGAAGAAAAGAGAGACAAAATTTCAGAAAATACCAAATCTTTGCAATGGGTGTTGACTTGGACAATTTGAGGAGACTTCATACAGGTGAGATTTTGGAGGCAACAAAAGAAAACAAAAAGGCAAGAAAGAGGTTGACTTGGAGAAGAGTTGTGAACAAGACAAAAATCTAGCCACTTTTGGACTTTGGCTGAAGGGAATATACAAAGAGAAAGGGAAAGGATACAGAAAGGAGAGGAAGACAACTGCCCTCTCTCTCTCAGCTTGGAAAAACTGAAGTTCTTTTCTTTTTTTAGTTTTAGAAATTTTTTTAGAAAAATTCCAATAGCCATGTGTGCTATCATGAATGACTAAACCCTATTCTCTGATTCAAGGGAAGGATTTATGGTTAATTTTTCTTATTATTTTATGATGTTTGGATTTGTTTTCTTCATTTCTTTATCTTTGTCTTTTGTTTTTAATATGAGTGTTCTTATTCCAATTTGACCATGTGTTTATTGTGATTAATGTAGGTTGTTAGCTCTGCTTCATTGGTTATTATTGTGCTTAATGTCATTTTAAGTTTGATCACCCTAAGATTGAATCAACACTATAGAACTTGATTGAGAGATAGGTTCTGTAGGATTAGGCAATAACCTATTAATAGCTTAATTAGTTGAGAAACAGTTAAGTGGTTAATATTGATAAAAAGATCGTGCATTCAAATTGGAATTAAAAAACATTAGGTTGGTGAGAGCCATCAAACTTAGTGTTAATTAATTATCAATTAATCATAGGTACTATCTGAGAGGAAGATCTATGGTTCTTAAGATCCCTTTAAGATGGATTAGAATTAACATAGACCTTGCTGGTTAATCAATCTTAATAAATGATCAAAATTGAGAATAAGAATCCTAGTTTTTACATTTGATTGAATTCAGTTTTTACTTTGATTAGTAATTTTAGTTCGAAACCTAATTTCGGTATCTAAACAAGCAAACATAGTGAGTATTTCAATAATTAGTTTTAAAAATGCTCTGTGGGACGATATCTTAATTTACTATTTGACACGACTCTGTGCGCTTGCAGAAAATAACACGTCAAGTATTTGGCACTGTTGCCGAGGAATTTTGATAAAATTGATATTGTTAAAAAAAATTTGTGTTGCTTGATTTAGATGTTATTTTAATTTTTTTTTTAATTGTGGTATTGTAGGAATTTGTCTAGTGTATACACATCACACGGAGTGCAAGTGAATAATGATTTTCATTCATACCACTTGATTTGAAGCTAGAAAAGATAGTTCGTCAGAAGAAAAAGCAACAAAGCTGTAGGAAACCAAATCAAAGAACGCAGTGGAAATTTAAAAATTTTTGGATTCCTCTAAGGATCCATACGAAGTGAAATCAAATTGGTAGTGAAGATTGTTACCTTACCGGTAGTGTAGTCTTATTGATTGTTGGAGATTGTTGATTGTCGAATCACAAGCAAAACCAATCTAGCCTTGCCTCTATAGTATCCACACGATCGTCTCCAAACCTTAAGTTAATTGTCAAACAATTAACTAAAGAAAGAAGTAACAAAAACTCATAGTGCTAGTTAGGATTTTGTTACTCGGGTATTCCCTAAAGTTCTCAACTCAAGAATTGGTTTTCTTTTAATCTCTTCTTATAAATTCATTTTGGTTCTTATTTCTCAAATAAGGAGTGGTGTCTATATTGAACAAGAGAAGAAGAAAAGAAAGAAATTTCGTGCACCAAGAAAATTACACAATTTTCTTCAACAAAGAAAGCTTAAAAGGAAAACTCTCTCAATGAAAGTGTCCCTTCAGTTTCCTTGATCTGAATTCAATAATTCATCCATGTGAATAGCTGCCCTTTCACATTTCATATTCTAGAAATTGAATTGCAACATGTTGCACGTGGTTGCCTTTCCATTTTCCAATGAATGGCTGCCTTTTCATTTTCATAAAATGAATTGCAATATGTTGCCTTTTCATTTTCCAATGAATGGTTGTCTTTTCATTTTCCAATGAATGGTTGCCTTTTCATCTTCCAATAATAAAATCCATTTTGATTATTATTTAATTAATAAATCTAAAACTCATTTTGGATTTATTAATATTAATAGAACCAAAATCTTTTCGCCTTAAATCCAAAACCGTTTTAAAACGAAAACATGATAGATTCCTATTCTCAATAGGATTCTTAAATTAACCAAAATTTCATCACATGAATTTTGCACTTCTTTTGGATACGATCTAATTGTGCGACCCAATAGGTTCTCATAACGTTGACATTGACATAAAATATATTTTATGCCAAAAGTAATGAGCGGTGTCTAGCAACACATCAATACTACCCAAGTTATGAGAATATTAGTAATTCGTCATTACTTTTCTTGTGATAGATATTACCGTGTAATTAAATCCCTTTGCCCTAGATATCATGATTGAACACGAGCCATGTAGCGTGTCATTCTCGTATAGTTCAATCTTTGCATTTATTGATTCCCGAGTAGACACATCTATACAAATGAACCCGATATTACATATCAACTCATTTGAGCACGGCCATGCATTTTATGGTCTTACTCAATCAAGGGGCCCAAAGATATCACTCCCATTATATAGGAGGGGCAAATCCTTTCTTGATCACTCAACATCCCACTACATGATTTATTACATATTCAATTACTACTTTTATAGTTCACCTTTTTTCGGGGAACGTTTAGTAGTATCAAAACATGTAACTCCTCATGTTGGGATCTATGAGGATCTCAAGTCTAAGGATTATTTACACCATCATCACTATGAGAAATATTTATGACACTTCATATAATAATCCATGTAATATTTCTCATGACGGGTCAATCCAGTACATTATTCTCTAACATGTACCCATGTGTTGACTTGATATCTCATATTATAAACAATTTCATCAGTCACTACACATACTAGTCTTAATGCATTATCATTGTCCCATTTTATGATAATACTCGACTAGGGATAGTTTTAGAATAATTAAATTCTTGGGACATTATTATGTTTATTTCATAAAACGCAGATATAAGATAAACATAATAATTAGTGCCATTAATTATGAACATTATGATACAATATATGCATATACCATCATCATATGATTGGTTCTTAGGGCATAATCCAACAAACTCCCACTTGAACTAAGACCAATCAGACATCTCTCTAATGCCTAATGATCTACACTTGAACAAAGACCAATCAGACATCTCTCTAATGCCTAATGATCTAGTATGACGATCATGCTTCTGCTGCGCCAGAGGCTTTGTCAGTGGGTCAGCTATATTATCATTAGTTGGTATTTTGCATATTTTCACATTCCCTCTCTCAATTATCTCATAGATAAAGGGGAGGTGCTGAAGTATATGTTTGAATCGTTGGTGAGATCTGGGTTTCCTAGCCAGTGCAATGGCTCATTTGTCCTCACAATAAAGCTGAATTGGACCATAAATGCTAGGTACAACCCTAAGTTCAGTTATGAACCTTTTTTATCCAAACGACTTCTTTTGCTGTGTCATAAGCAGCAAGATACTTGGCTTCTATTGTAGAGTTGGCTACTGTCGGTTGCTTGGAACTCTTCTAGCTCACAGCACCACCATTTAGGCAAAACACATTACCTGATTGCGATCAATAGTCATCCTTGTTAGTTTGGAAGCTTGCGTCAGTGTAACCAGTTACATTGAGCTCTTCCTCACCTCCATATATCAAGAATGTATCCTTAGTCCTTCTCAAGTACTTAAGGATATCTTTGACAGTGATCCAGTGACGTTCACCGGGATCTATTTGAAATCTACTCGTTAAGCTCAAAGCATATGAGACATCGGGACTAGTACATAGCATAGCGTACATGACAGATCCAATAGCTGATGCATATGGAATCCTACTCATGCGTTGTCTCTCTTCTTGTGTCGAAGGACAATGTTCCTTCAAGAGAGTAATTCCATGCCCCATAGGTAAAAATCCTTTCTTAGATTCTTTCATGCTAAACCGCTTTAGCACTTTATCTATGCATGTACTTTGACTTAGGCCAATCAATCTCTTTGATCTATCTCTATAGATTTTGATACCTAATATATAGGTTGCCTCACCTAAGTCTTTCATTGAAAAACAACTTCCCAGCCATTTATTTACAGACTGTAAAGAAGGATGTCATTCCCAATAAGTAGTATGTCATCTACATACAATACTAGGAAGAAAATAGCGCTCCCACTAACCTTCTTGTAGACACAAGGTTCATCTTCATTCTTGATGAAACCAAACTCTTTGATTGCATTATCGAACTGAAGATTCCAACTTCGAGAAGCTTGTTTCAACCTATAAATGGATCGTTGTAGCTTACAAACCTTTCTAGCATTTTTCGGATCGATAAAACCCTCAGGTTGTGTCATGTACACATCCTTGAGAAGATTTCCATTAAGGAAAGCAGTTTTGACATCCATTTGCCAGATTTCATAATCATGGAATGCAGCTATCGCAAGTAAGATCCTGATGGATTTAAGAATTGCAACTGGTGAAAAAGTCTCATCATAGTCTATACCATGAACTTGTTTAAAACCTTTTGCAACCAATCGTCCCTTAAAGGTATGTACTTCACCATCCATGTCAGCGTTCTTTTTGAAGACCCATTTGCACCCTATGGGTTTTACTTGTTCAGGTGGATCAACCAAAGTCCATACTTGGTTTGTATACATGGATTCCATCTTAGATCTCATGGCTTCAAGCCATTTCTCAGAGTCTGGCCCCCGATATAGCTTCTTGATAGGTTGTAGGTTCATCGTGATCTATTAGCAAGATGTCACCATTTTTAGTCACAAGAAATCCATATCTCTGTGGCTCATGATGAATCCTAGTAGACCTACGCGAGGCTTGTGTCTCTTGAACAACTTGTTCCACAACCTTTTGTGGTGTTTGCTCAATTTCCATCTCATCAAGTTTAGTAATATTTTGTGGTTCTCGAATTTCTTCAAGTTCTATTTGTCTCCCACTAGTTTTTCTAGAAATAAATTCCTTTTCTAGCAAAACACTAGTCCGAGCAACAAACACTTTGTTCTCATTGGGATAATAGAAATAGTATCCTTTTGTTTCTTTAGGATACCCCACAAAATAACATTTATCAGATTTGGGTCCAAGTTTTTCGGAGACTTGACATTTGACGTAAGCCTCACATCTCCAAATCTTCATAAAAGACATACTAGGTCGCTTCCTAGTCCATATCTCATATGGTGTCTTTTGAACCGATTTAGATAGAACTCGATTTAGTGTAAAATTGACTGTAAGTAAAGCATGTCCTCAAAAAGAATTTGGAAGATCTGTATGACTCATCATGGACCGAACCATGTCTAACAAAGTTCGATTTCTCCTCTCAGACACACCATTCCATTGTGGTGTTCCAAGAGGAGTAAGTTGTGAGACTATCCCACACTCTTTTGAACTCTTGGCTTAAGTAGTCACCTCCTCGATCATATCGAAATATTTTAATACCCTTACCAAGTTGGTTTTGTACTTTATTCTTGAATTCTTTGAACTTTTCAAATGATTCCGACTTGTGTCTCATAAGATACACATAGCCGTATTTACTGTAGTCATCAGTAAATGTAATGAAGTATTTAAAACCACCTCTAGCTTGTGTATTTAATGGTTCATATACATCAGTATCTATTAGTTCCAATAAATCACTTGGCCGTTCACTATGTTTTAAAAAGGGGATTTAGTCATCTTGCCCAATATACATGATTCACAATTCTCATATGATTCAAAATCAAATGAGTCCAATAATCCAAATTTATGGAGTTTGGAAACGCAATTTTTATTTATATGGCCCGGATGACAATGCCAGAGATAAGTCGGATTAAAATTATCTATTTTAATCCTTTTTTAAGATCCTCTAGGTAAACTTTATATTTTTCTCTTCCAATGTTTGGTCTTACCACAATGAAAAGAGTTCCTTTCTTTAGGTTCCTTAAGTAAGGGTTCCTCTAAGACATATCACTTTTCTTTTACTTGAGGACTATCCTCAAGTTCCTATACCCATCCAGGAAGTTTGTCCCATTTATCTTGTCCTTCTCAAGGACTGATCGCAGTGATAACGTGTTGTTATGTTATTTGCCATGGTTATTAACAATAGAAATATGCAAAATAAGTATCATGAACGTAAACATTTAATATGGTCTTTTATTAAATGTTACTCCCACTATTTTGTTCAAATTAATAAACCTCAATATTAATTTGGAAAGTTTAATTTAATTAACTTTCTAGTGGGCCAAGATCTATATTTGACCTAATTTTGAGTTAGCTTTGGCTAATCGCCCAAAACTCGGCTATTTAGGTAGACAACACCTGTCAATTGTATCTTATACAACTCTTGGATAGTTGGGTGAACAACTCTTTGTTCTAACTTATCTAATAAGCAGCCCAACTCTATGCCTCTAGGTCTCAATCCTATTGAGGCTACCTAGTTAAATCTAACCCAATGGTTAACAGTCGGATATTACTATTATCCTGTCGCGTCTCACTAAGATGGATCATAGCACCTTGCTTTGGCAAGCCTACACATGATCAATCGAAGCCTTGACGAATGCTAGGTGTTGGAAGGCATCTTAGACTTAATATTTGGTTTGAGGGATTTGTTTAAAATCTCACCATTTTGTTTGAACTGGTTATTGTAATTATTAGTCCAATTAATCGCATAATTTTCTAACTAATTATTACATATATGATCTCATCATATATTTAACCAATAACCATACACAACATGCATCGCATACATGAACAAGAAAATAAATGTAACATAGTTATAGCCCAAACTAAGTTGATTCTCTCAAGCCAATGAGAGAACCAAAAGGTCAACCTAAGGGTATTAGCAACTTCTCCAAGTGCCTCCTTTGGTCGTCTTCATATGGTCACAAACTCCTTGATTTCTAGACTAATCCTATCTCTAATCTAACTATTATATCTTTCGAGAAACCTCGATTTACATTCGAGGGGAGTTAGATGAGAAAAGAATGTACAACTAGAAATTTAGCAAGGCATGACACGCAGGTCATATTTAGTTACAACCATTACAAAACCATTTCCAATCACATTGGGTCAAGGGCTATAACTATGCACCATGCTCAAATATCACATAATTCGCATATCATATACAATTGTCATTCATAATGAACAATTAATTTTAAATCAAATATTAGGGTTTTGAATAATATATTATGCATGGAAGGTTCCGGTTTAATATGCAAATTTCGGCTATACTAGCTTATTAGAAATTTATGAAAAATATATCTCATATATTTCTAGCCTTAACATGATACACATACCAAATTTCAGCCATCATAAAATTCCAAAGCTATGTTCAATTTGGCTAAGAATGAAACACGTCATACGTATTCCTTTTATGGCCACACTTTGATTATGAGAAATTTGTAAAAAATATATCTTATATTTTTTTTCCGGCCACAACATGAAAAATCACATATTCCATTAAGCCAACCTTTGATCATAATTAATTTGTGAAATTATATCATATACATATTTTGGTCAAACCCTAAAGCCCAAACACATGTATATAGCCAAAATAAATTTTTTTTTGTTCACAACGTCAAAATTTTGAAACCAATATATTTCACAAATATATTTTTGGCTCAATATGCTCAACATACACATGTTTAAGGTTCAACACAAATTAATTAAAATAAAACGAGTACCAAAATTGGCAAAAATTAACTTTCGGTCTCAACTTGATATATCATATATATCAATTTTCGGCTAAACATAATCATTGAAAATTTTGTGAATAATATATCAAATATTTTAGGTCTCAACTTAATATATCATATATATTAGATCTTGACCAGTCACAAACTAGTTCCAATAATATGCAATTCAGCCAAACAGAAATTCAGAAATTTGAACCATTCAAAATTTTCAGAAATCCAAAGTTTTGGTAAACTTTTAATTGGAATTATTATATATCACATTTATAATTTGGCCTTAATATTATATATATCACAAATATATATCTAACATATTAATTTCAGCCTCAAATTAAAATTGAAACCGAAATGGCCTCCCAAAATTGCAACAACCAAAATTAGGATTTTCTCATTCAACCAAAATAGCACAAAGCACATAACTGAAGTTTATCAAATTTTCTAGGAAAAATCCGAAGCCAATATTATGTATCATATACATATTTGGACTAAGTATGATTCAAAATATCTTATTTTGAATTTTAATAAATTTTATCAAAACCAAACTTCAAGGAAATTGAGGAAACCCAAAGCTCAACATTAAAATTCTAGAAAAGCTGAACTTTGTTTCTTCCATGCATATTCATATATATATATATATATATATATATATATATATATATATATATATATATATATATCACATATATATATCTCATATTATTCATATCCAGCAATAACACTTTAAAGCATACCCTAAAATGATTTAATAGACATAAACATATCATATATGTTTCATTAAAATCCAGATTTAATGAACATATTCATAAGATCCAAATTTCAGCATACTAGTTCATAAACAACTTAATCAAACAAGCATGCTTCTCACTTAAAACCAATTTGAGCCTTCGTAAGTGGCTCTGATACCACTGTAGAAAACCAAATCAAAGAATGCAGTGGAAATTTAAAAATTTTTGGTTTCCTCCAAGGATCCATACGAAGTGAAATCAAATTGGTAGTGAAGATTGTTACCTTACCGGTAGTGTAGCCTTATTGATTGTTGGAGATTGTTGATTGTTGAATCACAAGCAAAACCAATCTAGCCTTGCCTCTATGGTATCCACACGATCGTCTCCAAACGTCAAGTTAATTTTCAAACAATTAACTAAAGAAAGAGGTAACAAAAATCTCATAGTGCTAGCTAGGATTTTGTTACTCGGGTATTCCCTAAAGTTCTCAACTCAAGAATTGGTTTTCTTTCAATCTCTTCTTATAAATTCATTTTGGTTCTTATTTCTCAAATAAGGAGTGGTGTCTATATTGAACAAGAGAAGAAGAAAAGAAAGAAATTTCGTGCACCAAGAAAATCACACAATTTTCTTCAACAAAGAAAGCTTAAAAGGAAAACTCTCTCAATGAAAGTGTCCCTTCAGTTTCCTTGATCTGAATTCAATAATTCATCCATGTGAATAGCTGCCCTTTCACATTTCATATTCTAGAAATTGAATTGCAACATGTTGCACGTGGTTGCCTTTCCATTTTCCAATGAATGGCTGCCTTTTCATTTTCATAAAATGAATTGCAATATGTTGCCTTTTCATTTTCCAATGAATGGTTGTCTTTTCATTTTCCAATGAATGGTTGCCTTTTCATCTTCCAATAATAAAATCCATTTTGATTATTATTTAATTAATAAATCTAAAAATCATTTTGGATTTATTAATATTAATAGAACCAAAATCTTTTTGCCTTAAATCCAAAACCGTTTTAAAACGAAAACATGATAGATTCCTATTCTCAATAGGATTCTTAAATTAACCAAAATTTCATCACATGAATTTTGCACTTCTTTTGGATACGATCTAATTGTGCGACCCAATAGGTTCTCATAACGTTGGCATTGACATAAAATATATTTTATGCCAAAAGTAATGAGCGGTGTCTAGCAACACATCAATACTACCCAAGTTATGAGAATATTAGTAATTCGACATTACTTTTCTTGTGATAGATATTACCATGTAATTAAATCCCTTTGCCCTAGATATCATGATTGAACACGAGCCATGTAGCGTGTCATTCTCGTATAGTTCAATCTTTGCATTTATTGATTCCCGAGTAGACACATCTATACAAATGAACCCGATATTACATATCAACTCATTTGAGCACGGCCATGCATTTTATGGTCTTACTCAATCAAGGGGCCCAAAGATATCACTCCCATTATATAGGAGGGGCAAATCCTTTCTTAATCACTCAACATCCCACTACATGATTTATTACATATCCAATTACTACTTTTATAGTTCACCCTTTTTCGAATAACGTTTAGTAGTATCAAAACATGTAACTCCTCATGTTGGGATCTCTGAGGATCTCAAGTCTAAGGATTATTTACACCATCATCACTATGAGAAATATTTATGACACTTCATATAATAATCCATGTAATATTTCTCATGGCGGGTCAATCCAGTACATTGTTCTCTAACATGTATCCATGTGTTGACTTGATATCTCATATCATAAACAATTTCATCAGTCACTACACATACTAATCTTAATGCATTATCATTGTCCCATTTTATGATAATACTCGACTAGGGATAGTTTTAGAATAATTAAATTCTTGGGACATTATTATGTTTATTTCATAAAACGCAGATATAAGATAAACATAATAATTAGTGCCATTAATTATGAACATTATGATACAATATATGCATATACCATCATCATATGATTCGTTCTTAGGGCCTAATCCAACAAAAGCAAAATGAACGGAAGGGACAATGAAGGAGATGAACCTTTTATGGGCCAAAGAACAATGCAAGATTTTGTGAGTCCTAATATGCAAGGTAACCAAACACCAATTGTAAGGCCGGTGGTTGCAGCTAATAACTTTGAAATTAAGCCGGCAAAGATACAAATGATTCAGAATTCACCATTTCATGGCCTGCTACATGAAGATCCATTTGGTCATATGTCACGGTTTTTGGAGTATTGCTCTACTTTTGAGATGAATGGAGTACAGCCTGATGCAATCCGGTTAATCCTCTTTCCATTTTCTCTTCTAGAAAGAGTAAATAAATGATTTACAAGCTTACCACCCAACTCCATCAACACTTGGCAAGAACTCTATACAGCTTTCTTTAACAAATACTTGCCACATGCAAAGGTGATGAGGATTAGAAATGAAATTAACTCTTTCTTTCAAAAAGATGATGAAACATTCTTTGAGTGCTGGGAAAGATTCAAAGACTTTCAGAAACAATGCCTGCCTCAATTGATTCCTACATGGGATGTGGTGCAATCATTTTATAAATGAGTCAATCATGCGGTTAGAGTCAATATTGATGCAGCAGCTAGAGGTACAATCATGTCAAAAATACCAGAAGACGCTTTAGATCTCTTTGAGGAGATGGCCAATACGCAAAGTTTGTGGTCTAATGAAAGGACCATTTCAAATAAAGCAGGAGTAATGGAAGTGGACAATGTTACCATGTTGAATGCAAAAGTTGATGCTCTCACAAAAAGGATGGACAAAGTAAATGTTAATACAGTATCCTCATTATCATCCTCTTGTGAATTATGTCAACGGGGCCATCCTACAATAGTGTGTAGAATGATGCAAAGAATGTCTACAGAAGATGTCAATTATATGGGCAATTTCAAAGGATCTCAAAACCAAGTCTATGGTAATACCTACAATCCAATTTGGAGAAACCACCTCAATCTCTCTTGGGGAAACCAAGGGAATAACCAGTGGCGACCACATGCACCACCAGGATTTGGAGGTCAAAATGCACAACAACCCCCCCCCCTCCCCAATATCAGTTTCAACAACCCCAACATCAGTTACAATAACCTGTTAATAGCTTAATTACTAGTTCTTTCTATTCCCTAGACTGACATTTCTATGGAATTTAGTTTAGGGTTGTTGAGGTCACAAAAGGGTAAGGATTCCATTTTTAGAGTCATTGACAGATTTTCTAAAATGGCTCACTTTATACCTTGTAGGAAATCGGATGATGCAAAACATATAGCTGACTTATTCTTTGAAGAAGTCATTCGGCTCCATGGGGTTCCAAGAACCATAGTGTCCGATCGCGATGTTAAATTTTTGAGTTACTTTTGGAAAACTCTGTAGAGAAAGTTAGGCACTAAATTGTTATTCTCGACCACCAGTCATCCAAAAACTGATGGACAGACAGAGGTAACAAATCATACTCTTGGTACTTTATTGCGTGCTTTAATTAAAAGAAATCTGAAAGATTGGGAAGTATGCATACCAATAGCCGAATTTGCTTATCATAGAATTGTCCATTCTACTACCGGTCATTCCCTATTTGAGGTTGCTTATGGTTTTAATCCGCTAACCCCTCTTGACTTAGTGCCATTGCCAATCAATGAGCAAGTAAATTTTGATGGTGCAGCAAAAGCAAAATTTGTTCAAAATTTGCATGAGAATGTACGCCTTCAAATCCTCAAAAAGAACGAACATTATGCTCAAGTTGCCAATAGAGGGCGAAGACACGTGGTCTTTCAACCCAGGGATTGGGTGTGAATACATATGCGCAAAGAAAGGTTTCTGGCTCAATGAAGAACTAAGTTTCATCCTCGAGGAAATGGTCCTTTCGAAGTTGTTGCACGTGTGGGCGAGAATGCTTGTAAGCTCGACCTCCAGGTGACTATGGAGTTAGTGTTACATTTAATGTCTCTAACCTTTCATTGTTTGAATTCGATGACGAGTTTATGGACTCGAGGACGAGTCCTTTCAAAGAAGGAAAAACTGATGAAAATCATCCAAGGTCCGAGACAACTACAACTCCTCAAGTAGCCGAACGTGAAAGTGAACGTGACGCCAAAGATGAGGCTAAAAATTCATCAATGAGGCGTTCAAAATTTGAGCCTTTACAAGGCATGGGAGGGCCTATGACTAGGTCAAGAACTAAGAGAATGGAAGTTGCTTTAGCAATGCTTATAGCCGAAGTATTTGAAGCTCAAGACACTAAGGCGGTAAGGGCTTCCGGTTGTGAGTCATCAAGTCTCATTCTACTTAGTGTTGTGAATGATGAATCAAGTATTGACATTACTTGATCATGAGCTACATTAGAAGCTTCCAAATTCATAGCCATGAAATATAAAGAAGCTTTCACATCCACTTCAAGCCTGGACAAAATCAAATTTGGCCAAATCCAAATACAACTCCAACTCTCGGCCAACTCTATCCAAACCAGCCTTGAAGTACTTTTAGGTAATTTTATTGGTTGTTTCTTTTTATTAGATTAGGAGTCTTTTCTTTTAAGTAATTAGATTTCTAAGAGGCAATGGATTCTAATCCTTTTAGAGGATAGCTTAGGTCACCTTGGCCGCCCTTTTGTAGTTCTATAAAACAAGGCCATCAACCAACATGCAACTTCAGATTTTTATCAATTACAAACTTGAGAGCTTTTAGCTTTTCTTTGAGTTCTAGTTTAGAACTTATTGAGTCTTTGAGGATAGCCTCTTAGGTTTATGTTTAAGCTATTTTATTGAGTTTGTTTCCCTCAATAATCTAAGTGTGCCGGTTGGTTCCAACGATAGTCAAAGTTCACATCTTGGGTCTTTAATAATTCCATTGGGTGTCAAGTGGACAAAAGCAAGGTCCTTCTTCAATCTTGGAGTTGGTGTCTTGCTAAAGGAGGAGCTAATTCAACCTAGAGGACAATACAAGAACCATCACTCTGGTATAGGTTCAAATTCTTATTTTTTGGTTTAAGATTCGTATCATGAGCCTTGCCAAAAGACTAGGAACTTAAGACATAGAGATCAATTACCACTTATCCTTATACTTATTTGTGAAATATTTGAAGTTTGGGGTATAGATTTTATGGGCCATTTTCCTATTTTTTATGGTAATTCTTATATTATTCTTGCTATGGATTATGTCTCAAAGTGGGTAGAAGCCAAGGCTACCCGAACTAATGATGCTAAAGTGGTTGTGGATTTTGTCAAGTCTCACATTTTTGTTAGGTTCGGTACACCAGAGGCAATTATCAGTGATAGAGGCACTCATTTTTGCAATAAAATGATTGAGGCATTGTTCAAGAAGTATAATGTTACTCATCGCACTTCCACCACATACTATCCACAAACAAGTGGACAAGCCGATGTGTCTAATAGAGAAGTCAAGTCCATACTTCAGAAAATTGTCAATCCAAATCGAAAAGATTGAAGTATGCAACTTGATGATGCATTATGGGCTTATTGGACAGCTTACAAAACACCAATAGGTATGTCTCCTTATCGTTTAGTGTTTGGTAAAGCTTGTCATCTTCCTGTAAAGATGGAACATATTGGACAGTTAAACAATATAACATTGAGATGGACAAGGTAGGTGAACAACGTAAGCTTCAACTACAAGAGTTGGAAGAAATTCGCAATGAAGCTTATGAAAATTCACGAATCTACAAGGACAATACAAAGGCATTTCATGATCAATCTTTGCGTGGTAAACAATTCACAATTGGTCAGAAAGTTTTACTCTACCAATCTAGATTGAAATTATTTTCTGGAAAATTGCTCTCTAGATAGATAGGACCTTTTGTTGTTACTAATATTTATTCTCATGGTGCAGTTGAAATTAAAAGTTTAGATTCTGGAAAAGTGTTTAAAGTGAATGGACATCACTTGAAACCTTGTTATGAAGGTTTCCAAGTGCATAATGTTGAAATTAAATTGGGGTATCCAAAGTACGAGGATTGATAATGCATTACATCTAACCAAAGACGTTAAATGAATGCACTTTTAGGAGGCAACCCAAATTTTTTAATTCAATTTAATATGCCCTATGTTAGTTGTTTTTTTTTTTAGTTTTCCAGAAGACTTCACTTCTTTAGGCATGCCCACGCCTTAATGATTTAAGTTTTCTATTTTTCAAGTACATTCAACTGCAAATAATAATAATAATAATAATAATAATAATAATAATAATACTAATAATACAAATCAAAAAATATATATATATATATACACACACACAATAACAAAAGATTTGCAATTCTATTTTGCTTTTTCTACTTTACAACCCATTTACTTTTCCCTTTCACTTTTTTTTTCTTTTTTCAGTTTCTCCTACCGACCGCTGTTCAACCATGGCCATAGCACCGTTCAATCCTTCATGCTTTATTCACTCATATCCCTCTAGTTCTCTCCAAGTCTCGTCGCCACCTTCATACTTTCTTCACTCATATAGGATTTACCCCCACCTTGCCCACCCGTACCATAACTCCAGTTGTTTACTGTGGTTCAGGGAAGTGTCTTGTTCCCTTGTCTTTATTTTCCTTTCTTTCTTTTCCATGTGAGCATATTTCCATACATTGAGGACAACGTATGATTTAGGTGTGGAGGGTGTCATGTGCTTCAATGGTTATTTCTAAATTTTTTTTTAAAAAAAAAGTCCTTCCAAGTATGCTCAACATTTTGATATCTTCTTTGAAATTCCTCACTCTTTCGATACTCATTTAGAATAATTTTGAGTTATATGAATTAGTGATTTGAGTTAGAATGTATGAATGAGATGAGTATGATTAGCTTTTGTTTGGAAATTTTGAAGTGTCTTGTTAATTTTAATGATTGAATTAAATGAGAATGTGCAATATTTGATACATTTAAAGACTTGTGAGCATTTGAGCTAAGAGCATCTTTCTTTTCTTGCTCCCATTTTCTTTGTAGAGTATTGTCAAATATGGTATGCTCATTTTAAAACTAGCTTTGTTATACATGTCAAAATCACATTGTGGATTCATGTTTTGAAATGATAAGGGCAATTAGGATTAGCCAATTTAAGTTTTCTAAAAAACTGTCCCGTTACATATACCCCTAAATTAGCCAATTTTGAGCCTTAGCCTATCTTTGTTATAACACCACATTGTTACCCGTAACTCTTTGTTTTGCTTACCATTGTTGAACCCCTTTGTCAAGAGTATGTGGGAATGAATTGCATGATAAAATTTCTGTTGATTCCAACCAAAAAAAAAATTTTAAAAAAGTATTCCCTACGGAGATTGGACAAAGTTAATGTTCTCCATTGTATACAAAACAGTCCAACTACATGATGAAGTTGCAAAAAAAAAGGGGGGGGGGGGGGGGGGAGGGGGGAATGCATGTTATTTGGAATAAGAAAGTGGTTCTAATATGCTACTTGTTGTTTTTGAGTCATGCAAGAAAATTTTTACATATCTTGATTTGTGTAGACCAAATTTTCCTTTCTTTTTACCCATCTTTACCTAAGTTTCGTTACAATGCTTTTTAAGACCTTTTTATTTTTGCATGGATTCATATTTATTAGTGATTGAGATGTGATATATAAGCAAATCTATGGTAATGACATGCTATGTTTGATTTGAGTGCTGAATAAACCCCTAAATACTTTAAGTGATGAGAGTGCAACCTATGAGAGGTTATCAAATTTTGTTGCATTTGATTTCGATGGAATCATTGAAATTGATGAGATGCATATGTTTTGTTTAGAAAGATCATGCTATGAATACCTATTCTCTAGATTGCTATTCCAACTTGGATCTTTAATGTGTAATGATTTTGAGTGTTTTGTTTAGAAAGATCATGCTATGAATACTTATTCTCTGGATTACTATTCCAACTTGGATCTTTAATGTGTAATGTTTTTGAGTTACTCATGAATGAGTTGAAAGAAGCGAAGGAATGGAGAGCAAGATATTGGGTACATAGATTTAGTGCATGCTTGAGGACAAGCATGGTTTAGGTGTGGGGACTAAAATTAAGCTTTATTAAAATTGAAATCTTTAAAAATTCAAAATCAAACAGACTATATGATTGATGACACTAAAAGATATTAGAATAATTGTTAATTGGTACTATCAAAATGTTCACGGTTTTCAAGAGGTTTATTTTTTATCACTATCACTTATTCTATATTCTTTTAATTTTACTTAAATAAGATTGCCTAGACTTATGCGTGTTCTTTGTGCATAAATTCTTATGAAGGTTTATGTAGTCTTAATCATCTTGCCACTTTAAAAATAAATTCTTCCATGTAATCCTCAAAAAATGTAGCTGGTAAGTTGATAAATCGTTATCCTACTAATTTAATATAATAAAAATTATACTATCTAACACGAAAATAGTTTCATTCCTTTGCAAGATAATGAATATATGATTGGTTTTTTGTGCTCCTAACTTATATAGAAAAGGTTCAAGGTTATTGGATCAATTATTTAGCCCATTAATGGGGTCTAACTCTAATATTTATAGCCTTAAAAAAAAGAAGCTAAAAATCATGATTGAAAGAAAAAATGTAGACAAAATTTCTACATCAATTTTCAACAATGTTCTAGTATGTGCAATTTTCAACAAGCTAAAAATTACAATTTGATCGAGTTGAAATTTTGAATGATGAAAATTATATTTCAATGGTTCTACACGAAGATATAAATTTTAAAAATTGCTACAGTTTAAATAAAGTTTTTTTATAATTTTTTCTTTGTTTTAAGATTGGGCTGGTTTTGTTCATTGTTTGAATTCATATATCACTTGTATAGTTACTAATTTGATATTTTATTGATTGATAGTGGAGTTCTGGTGATGGACTTAAGATCCCGTAGTTTTTTCTCTTCACATTGGAGAGATTTTTTACATAAAAAACTTATATTCCTCTTGTATTTGTTTCGGTGTTTTGTGGTTTGATTTATTTTCACTTATATACTATTTTTAATACTCCTAATGTTTTTTAACAAATTGGAGAGATTTTTAGCTTATTCTTATGTTTGAGTTCAATTGACTTGACCCAATTTTTCCTAATAGAGTGTTATCAAAATGTTCTTTTATATATTAGAATTAGGGAGGTTAATAAAAGTAAAATAATGTTTGAATAATTTGAATTATCACAATTGGAAGGTTAAGATAAAATACCTGCTATTTGTAAAGAATATGCACTTGTCTATATTTACTAGTCAAAAACACTCTTCCAAGTAAGATTAAGAATTATAATTGAAGTATGAATAGGTATATGGTTATATCAAATAGTGGATGAAAGATAATATTTTTAATCTTGTTGCTAATGAAAAAGGTGCCAAAGCACCATGGAACAGATTGGAACAATTCTGTTCCAAGACTGGGAACAACAAATTGTTTTTACTCAAAAAGTTGATGCAATTATGAAAAAGGTGCCAAAGCACCATGGAACAAATTGGAACAATTCTGTTCCAAGACTGGGAACAACAAATTATTTTTACTCAAAAAGTTGATGCAATTAAGGTACAAAGAACATACTCCTATGCATTCTCCAAATGTTTACTTAAATTCATTTTCCCTTAGGAAATTTGTTGATGAAGATTTTTTTTACTTTTTTCATCACAAAAAAGAGTCTAATTTCAAAAAAAATTCCTTGTCCCAAGAAAAGAGTCTACTTTTGGTGTGAAATTATTGTATTACCCCTACTAATAATAAGAATTTATAACCCACATTAAAAAGCAAGGATAAAAATGTAAAAGTACATTAATGATGCATTAAATACGTTGTACCTTATAACTTAAAAAATGTACCAAATTAAAAGTTGACTATTTTTTTAGGACGAAAAGAGTAATAGTTTTGGAGATAGAAAATGAAAGTTCAACAAAGTTTCTCTCGTTGTGGCTTAAGGTAAGCCATTGAAGGCAAACTTGTATTAATATAAACATCCATTTCTAATAATATTATGAATTTAGGTGAGAACAATTGTTGACCAAAGTTACAGCAAAAGAGTTTAATTCACATTAGTATAAAATTGCTTAAAGATTTAGTGAAAAAGAATATTCTTCTAGAAGTAAAGAGTGCAAGTTTGGAGAAATGTTCTCATTGTCTTAAAGAAAAATAGAATTGGGTGACTTTCAAAACCAATCCTCCTTATAGGGTGCCAAATATGTTAGATTTGCTACATTCAAATACTATTGGTCTATTGAAAAAACAGTCAATGCGTGGTGTATCTTATTGTGTAACTTTTATTGATAATCATTTTATGGAACTATAGGTTTATACTTGAAAACAAAAGATTAAGTGTTTAATAAATTAAAGGAGTTTCAAACTTAGATTGAAAGAAAGATTGGGAAAAAGTTGAAGTGCATCCGGACAGATAATAATCGTGAGTACCGTAGGCCATTTAAAGAGTATTATAAGCAACAGGGTATTAGACATTAAAAAACTCCTCCAAACCCACCTCAATTGAATGGTTTGATTGAAAAAATAAATAGGATACTAATTGAGAGAGTTAGATATTTGTTTTTTGTGTTAAAGCTACCAAAGTCCACTTATGGTGAAATTTTGTATACTGTTACTCATGTTATTACTCTAACTCCTAATATTGCTTTGTAGAGTGATATTCTAAAATATATTTAGACTAGAAAGAACCACTCTTATGATCAATTGGGGGTATTTGGTGGGAAAACTTTTGTCCACACTCTGAAGGATGAGATGCCAAAATTGGATGCAAAAACTAAACAATGCATCTTTGTTGGCTATAACCAGGATAAGTTTAGTAACAAGATTTATGATCTAGTAGAGAAGAAACTTGTGAGAAGTCAAGATGTCGTGATTCATGAGAATCAAAACATTGATGATATTCAGAAGACAAAAAAGACTAATTTTTATCTGCAATGTGACCTCATAGATTTTGATCTAAATCCTATGTTGAATTATCTAATAGAATTGATGGGAGGATTTGTAATTGAGATTGAGCAAGATGATGTTGATGATAGCTAGCATGATGGTGATTTACATAATTTTGTTCATAATGTTGATGATGGTTACTTCTAAATAAGTATTTACTCTTGATTGATGAGAGAGAACCTAAATATTATATATATATATATATATATATATATATATATATATATATATATATATAAGTTATGAAATGTGTGAATAGACAGTAGTGAGTTTGTGCTATAGAGGATGGGATGGACTTCTTATATGAGAATCATACATTTGAGCTAGTGAAATTGTCAAAAGGTAGAAGAATTCTAAAGAACAAGTAGATTTACATACTAAAGTAAGAAAATAATTCTTTAGAACTAAGATACAAGATTAGACTATTTGTTAAAGGTTTCAATTAAAAAAATAAAAAAATAAAAAGTTGACTTCGAAGATATTTTTTGGCTCTTTGTTAAAATGTGTTCAATTTGAACTGTGTTGGGGTTAACAACAAGCCTTAACTTAAAAATTGAACAAATGGATGTAAAAAGTGCTTTTCTTCATGGTGATTTGGATGAAAAAGTTTATATAGAGCAATTGCAAGGTTTTTGGGTGAAAGAAAAAAAGAATTATCTATACAAGTTGGAGAATAATTTATACAGTGTGAAACAAGTTCCAATACAATAGTAAGAAGGTTTGCCTCTGTTATGACATAGCAAAATTATGAAAAGACTACTTCTGATCCTTGTGCATTTGTACAAAAAAATTCATGTGATGATTTTATTATTTTGTTGTTTTATGTGGATGATATGCTTATTGTTGGTCAAAATGCTTCTAGGATTGCTCAATTGAACCAAGAGTTGAACGAGTCATTTGCTATGAAGAATTTGAGACTAGCAACACAAATTCTTAGTGTAAGAATTTTGCAAGATCAAAAAGCAAAGAAATTTTAACTCTCTCAAGAGAAGTACTTTGCAAAAGTGCTTCAAAAAATTTTGAATGAAGAAGGCTAAAACAATTAACACTTTGCTTGCTACTCACAGGAAGTTGAGCATCACGCAAAGTCCATCTACTAAAAAAGATAAAAAAGACATGAGGAAAGTTCTTTATCCTCTACTGTTAGTAGTTTGATATATGTGATGATGAGTATAAGACCAAATATAGCTTAGCACAGTCGGCCAATTTCTATCTAACCCTGGGAGAGAGCATTGAAATGCAATAAAGTGAATTTTGAAATATCTCTGTTCTTTCTAGTTATATTGATACTGGTTCAAGAAAGTCTAATTTAGTTTATTTGATTACATTTGTAGGAAAGCAATGTCATGGTGGAACTTATTACAATAATGTGTGACATTGTGTATTACTAAAGTTGAATTTATTATAACTACTAAGGCATGCAAGGATTGCCATGGTTGAATAAGTTTTTGAAGGAACTTGGCTGCTTTCAAGAAATGTATGTGATGTTTTGTGACAATCAAAGTGTAATTCATTTTAAAAGGTATCTGTTCTTTCATTCTAAATTTGAACATATTAATGCGAGATTTCATTGGATATGTGACATGTTAAATGAAAAGTTAGTTGAATTTAATAAGGTTTATATGATTGAGAATGGTACTGATATATTGACTAAGTCATCACCAAGATAGTTGTTTGAATTATGTTGCTCCTTCCTCGACATAGTCAGAAGGGGGGAGGATTTGTTGAATTTTTGGACTCTCAACTTATGTATAAAAAGTCCAAAACTTTCGAGTTAATTATTTCACCCATTAAGGGTTTTAACCCTAATATTTGTAGTGTTAAAAAAATACTAAATATCACGATTGAAAAAGGAAAATTAGGGTTCCACTGCAATTTTCAGTAAGGTTCTGGTTTGCGTAGTTTTGATCAAGTTGACGATCAAAAAGTTAATGTGATCTGATTGAACTGAAATTTTTTTTAGGTGGTAGAAAACATCCTATTCTACATTTTAAATAGAGATTGAATTTCAAAGTTCTATACTAAGATATAAATTTTGTAATTTTATTATAATTTTGGTGAAATTTTTCACAATTTGTTCTTTGTTTTGATATTTGGTTATTTTTTATAATTATTTGATGCCATATCTCACTTGTTTAATTGTTTAAAATTGTATTTGATACTTCATAAATTGATAATAGAGATTTGGTAGGTAGACTTAAAAGGTCCCATGGTTTTTCCTCTTCATATTGAGTAGGTTTTCCATTTGAAATTTTTTGTGCTCCTCTTGTGTTTATTTTTGGTATTTTGTAATTTGTTTTATTTTCCCTTGTTTACTATCTTTAACTCTTCTAATGTATTCAAATAAATTGGGGAGATTTTTTGTTTGTTTTGAGTTCAATTGACTTAATCTAATTTTTTCCAACAATCTTTCACTTGAAAATTAATAAGTAATATGAACGTTCTATTTACATTTTTCAATAATCTTTATTTTTAATTATTCAACTATTTTATTATACCAAATTCAATTATAAAGAGATTAGTCCATTTATATATTTGGATGCAGCAATAAAATCTTATGGGTCTTTTACCTATTTTTAAGACCGTATCCAAATACTTCTAATTTCACTTGCTGCAGCCAAAGTACCGCATTTTATTAGCTTTTCACAGGGTCTTATGTGTTTGTCTACCCACCACTTATGCTGAAAACTCAACCACATATCTAGATTGGATTAATAATAAGCGTCAAATTTTCACTTCACCAATCATATATATATATATATATATATATATATTGCTATAAGCTTTTAGGAACAAATTAGTTATAATAAATGAAAAATATAGCTAATATGCTTGTTTGATCTTTTCTGAATCAATTTGCCTGAAGGAATTAATACAGAGCTGTCCAACCACCCAAAAATTGAGCAATTCATTCTTTAAAGACTGTTTTTATGACTTGGGACCAACATCCCAATCAATTCCACGGAAGCATTTCCAACATAAGTAACAAAATTTAGAGGGATCATTTTTGGGTCATTCCTATGTTGGCAAGAACCTTAACTGAAACAAGGTAATCAAGAATAAGATTCCAAGGACTAAATAATTCACATGTAACAAGACACTTCATACACACCATTAATTGTGTGAACTATGGCATTTGATAATTCACAGTGGTCTGAAGAAACTCCGCAGAAATTTGTATGCAAAGAACTTATTCGTTCTGTGCTGTTTAGCTTGTATGTGTGTCTTTTTCTCTGTAAGTGTTTAAGAGATTATATGTGGGTTATTGATGAAGTTTGATAGATTTGTTTCCTGCCCTTTTTTCGTAGGTTCTTTTGTTAACTTGAGGTTGGATCAAAGATGAAAAGGAAGCTGAAACCCAACGGGAGACTTCGTGCCTTCTTCAAAGTTTACTTGCCTACCTCTGCAAAGAGAATTGTGAGTTCTAGCTATGTTCTTTATCTATTATATTTTCATAGATTGGAGCTTGAAAGCTTTCAGAACTTCTGCCGTTTTAGTCTTTGATGCTTCATCCCCACCTTAGAATACAATTGGCTGTCAGGACAACAGAATTATTTGGTAATAGAAATTGGTTCTTGGTTGATTCATATAGTTTTGACATTTCTTTACCTTATTTTAAATGAATGCATGTCATGGTTAATCTCTCAATTTTTCAGTCACTATATTGTTGTGGATTGATTGCATAAATTTTAGGATCATCATTGCTTCCTTTAATTACCCAATTTTTTGCCATGTCATTGCCTTAGTGTCAAAATTAATATGATGAAAAGTGGATAATCAAAGCAGAAGAAATGATGCACAGAAATTATCACATCGATTTGCAAACTAGTAATCGGTTAACAAAACATCCCTGCTTGAAGAAAATTTAAGGGAAAATTCATCTAAGACGATTAGTGTATACTTGAAGGCTACTTAGAAAAAGGTAAGTTGACTACTACGATTTTCTTGCTTAAGGGTTACTTCGAGACTCAATCTCTCTACTAGTTCTTAGATATCTCACCTTATTCTAGTACTTTACAAGCCAAAAATTAGTTCTCTAAGGGTAACTGTGAAGTGACACTTTGCAATTAAACAAATCCAGCATAGTGATAGATTAAAGGACAAAGTCCAGATTAGTCCTCCTGCAAAAAACATCCACAATCTCGCCCTCTGCGACTGCACCATTTTGAAGGCATGAGACCAGTTTTGCAATATGACATTTGCGGTGCAGCTTTGGGATTGATTACGTTTACATATACACTTCCTTCAATGTTTTTTTTTACATGCTTATCAATATGATTGATCACTTCTTGGCAGGGTATACCCATAGCTTATGCATCATACATGAAAGGAAAGATACTACAAAAGGCATCCCTAAGGCACCAAGATGGAAAATTTTGGCCAGTGAAGGTGGATAAAATTAGGAATGACTTCTTTTTCGTTGATGGTTGGGAAAAATATGTCAAGGATAATTCTTTGGAAGGAGGAGATTTTCTAGTCTTTCAGCATGATGGCCATAGGCTTTATGATGTAAAATTACTTGGAAAGGGTGGTATCGAAAAGAATGTTGGGGAAGTTATTGAAGTAAAGGAAGAGGAGAAAGAAGCTGATGACATAAGAGAAGAAGCAGAAGACGAGGAGTTGTTAGATGAAACTGAAGAAGAAGGAGAAAGAGAAGTGGAAAAGGTACAAAGAGGGAAGTTGGGCAAAAGAGTTCCTGTTGGAGATGCAAATTCATCTCAGAGAGACTTGAAGAAGTCCAAAGGAGAAAAGCCTGGCAAGTTTACATGTTCTTTCTCCTTTCAGTTTGATGTTTCATTTTGTTTGCACCAATCCCTTACTTTCTGGTTTAACTGTAATATGCACTAATTGGAAATTTTTATTTATTTGGCCATGGAGAAGCTGAAGCTGTCAGAGGTGATCGTAGGAGAATTAGGCCACGCCCTTATTACAATGATATCTTCAGATCAGGACTAGTTTCACAGCCGAAAAATCCTTATTTTGTCACCTCAGTAAGGAAAAAGAGAAGAAATGAGTTGGTAAAGTATTCAGTGAGCTTTCCTGAACTATTTCTTTAATTACTAGTTCTAGCTTTTCTTCCTGTATGGTTCTTGAAAGTCCTGTCTTTGTTTGTAGCCTATTGAATAAGATTCCTGACTTAATGTTCCAATAGGGTGTCATAATCTTCATAAGGTTTGTATTCAATGCTTGCAGTTTGCTTTTTCACTTGTATTCAGAAGAGGATCCAGAGAACCAGCTGGTATACACTGTTTAATAAAATAGAAATGCTATACTTCACTTCCCTGAGTATCGCTTTGTTGCTCACAGCTAAGATACTGTTTGAATAAGCCATTCTAAACTATTGATTGGTTGTCCTTCTTTTTCTTTTTTTTTCCTCCCTAAGGACAATAGATTTTGTGTATTCCCCTAAAAGTGAATGTACACATTACAAAATGGTAAACTAATCAACAACTTCCCTGGTTTCCATTTGTTGTCACGTAGGAGAGATATCATGCCATTCCTCTTCTACAAGATTAGTGGCAAAGATGCTAATGTGATAGTAGCTTTATGTTCTCCCTTGCTAATGACTCCAGAGAAAGAATATTGATCAAGTTAAGCTACTTTCAATCATCCAACAGGCTAGTTCTAACAGGCTAGTTCTAGCTTTCATTGTTTTACAAAACTCGAAGCATATCTCCTTATATAAATAAATTTTGTTGAATTTGTTGGCTTCCTTATATTTCAATAGGTAATGATAGAAAATCTTTTGGATGCAGTATGTCCCAGTTGATTTCATTCGGGATCATAATCTTAGCCTCCCATCCTTGATAACCCTTCACGACCAACATGGTAGGAAATGGAGTTCAAAGCTTACACCTTGGAAGGATGGAAGGCTTTGGTACTATGGAGGATGGGCAACTCTGTGCAGGATGAACATGGTTGGAGAAAATGACACCTGCATATGTGAACTTAAGACAGGAACAGATGGAGTCCATTTCATCCAAGTGCAAATTGTTCGGGAAGATATGCTGCTCAAAATTTGGTACAATAACTAACAACTAAATGCAGTGGTTTAATTATTTTCCAGAAATATTGAGATGGATTTGTTGTTTGTTTAACTATTATTGTTGTTTTAATAGGGAGTTCAGTTTTCAACTTACTGGTGAATGGACTGATATATTGCTATTGTTATTGTTGAATCAATTCATGCATCCATGGGCTACATTAAATGCAGAGCACATTCTGTTCTTATATATTGCTTCGAGCATTTGGGAAGATGACGTAAATTAGCTAGATTAGATTTGAGAGCCATTTTGGAAGGAGTTCATTACGTACACCTTTTGATAAAGGAGAAAGTATAATCTGACTATATGATGAGATGGTAGACATTTATAGGCTTATTAATCGCAGTAATTTTATTTCCATAGCAATAATTAAAACAACTTCAATTTTAATGCTGTGTCTAGTATTGCACCATTCCGTTTTCCAAGAATTCTAAATTATTCTCTTGAAATACATTCTCTTTATTGTAAATGATTCTACAAAAACTCTGAATTTTATTCACTTGATATTCATTCTCTTTAATGTAAATAATCTCTTTGTTGAAAATAATCTGGTTGCTGCAACATTGGCCTAGACTAATAAGTAAATCCCACAATTTATTTGGGCTTTTATAAAATGAAAGGCCCAAGAATGAGGAGCACAAATTATATCTTTATCTCTACAGCAAAGTTAGTTTGGTTGGATATAAGTATAATGCTTAATATGATTTAAACTGCCTTTTTAATAATTTTATATATTAAAAAATGTTATGTATCAAAATATTACACTACTTATATAACTCTTTTTATTTATATTTATCTATTTTGTTATTTCTCCTTTTCTGCTCTTCCAGTTTATTACTCTTATCATATTTCTTCTCTTCACTTTTGCTTTTTCCCATTTTCGTCATCAGATTCTTCCACTAGAATTAGATGTAAGTTTTTAATTCTGAAATATGAAAAATAAATTTGATTTTGAATTTATATGTGTAGTAATATAACTAAAATCTTGAAACTCAATGATTTCATGATTATTTGATTTCCTTGAATTTATATGGATTTTTATGTGAGTTTATATTTGTATTGAAACCGACAAATTAAAATTTGATCAAATTAAAGTTGGAAATCTATCTACAGAAAATTAGTAATTAATGAATTTTCACTTCACTTAGGATTACCTGGCCTATGCTGGATTCCTTAAATTCTGCAGTCCCAATAAGGGAGAAAAAGTGGCTCGTCCATTTTTTCATGAGTTCATTTTTCTATTTTGACTAAAATTTTTTATCACATGATTATCTTGAACGCAGATAGAATTGCTATATGTGTCTGCAAAATCAAAGAGTTGTACTTTGGTAGGTACATACTCAAGTTGTTTTATTTATTAAGTCTACTTTTATGATTTAGCTCACGAATATGAGCTTGTATGGACATCGTTTTAAAATGCATTTTTACATTTTTTGAATTAATAGTTGTGAGATAAAAGATGTATTGAAAACAAAAAAAATATCTTGAAAAGCATTTTAAAATGCTATCCAAACATTCGCTATGCAATTTAAAATGGCTGAGGAGGAAACTTTCTCCCCAATATATAAGCTGTGTTTCAAAAGGTTGTCTTATTCGAAAATCTCTAGATTTATACTTATTTGATCTATGCTTATTTTTAACTCGCCGAATCGTTTCATTTACTGGTTGATTACTATGCCTTTCCTTTTCTCTGAGTGCCTAGATATCCACCATAAATCTTTTCTTATTTGAATATCGCCCTTCACTTTTATTTTAAGATTATGTCATCATAAAGTGTTGCTAAATGGATAGATCTTATCAACATCCATATATCAATGAATGAGAAATCATACAGTAAACTACTGAATCGGAAAAATGGGATACTACCACCATAAATCTTTTCTCATTTGAACCTCTCTCTGCACTTTTATTTTAAGGTTATTTCATCCTAAGGTGCTGTTAAATGTATAGATCTTATCAACTTCCATGAATCCATAAATGAGAAATCATACATCGAACTACCAAATCAAAAAAATGGGATACTATCATACAAGTGCAAGATTCCTATGCAATTTCCGATAATTTTGTTGATAATGCTAAAAGTTTATAGAAAAAAAAAATAAAAAAAATATCAAAGAGAAATTCTCAAAAAATTAAAATTAATAAAATTATAAAATAATATTTTCTAAATAAACATAATATAATGAACTCATCAACATTGAGACTAAGGGGGCGCTTGGTATAAATGATGGGTTTAGGAATGGAATGGATTTGTGGAATGGAAAGGTTTGGAATAGAATGGAATGATAATAATTATGTTGTTTGGTATTATTTTGTAATGGAATGGAATAAATTTTATATTAAAATTATAATAAAAATAGTATTTTACATTATATGATATTTAACAAATTATATCTTGTTCAAAAAATAGTCAAAGTGCATGTCAATTTGTAGAGAAAAATATTTTATATAAATTAGTGAAATTTGTTTTTAAAAAAAAATAAAAAAAAAAAGTAAAATGGGGGTTGCAAACCATGGGGTTTGCAACCCCCATGACAAGTGGCGCGCGCCCCACTTCAAAGTTCAGGCCAAGAGAGGAACAAAACCCAGCTGCGTGGGTTTGGAAGAAAGGAGGGAGGGGGTCTGGGTTTTGCCAAAAACCATGGGGGAGGGTTTTAATAAACCCAAACCCACAAACCAAACACCCATTTTTAGTCCATAGTATTCCATTCCCCTCCCAAACCCTCATACCAAACGGCCTGTAAATATTTTAAAATGAAACTATCAAATAATTATTGTAATTTTAAAAAAATAGTATAAAATATAAAACTCTAAATCATAATCTCGGCATATAAATCATGAGACTAAATGTAAGTATGACTTTTCATAATAATTCTATATCATATATCTCACTAGAATCTTTTAAAATTTCATATACAAATAAAATGGGGAAATTTGCATATATAGCAGGGTTGACCGTTGACTTTGCAAATATAGCACCCTCCTTTTTTTCCTTGCAAACATAGCACTTCAGGGCTGAACAAAGACCACCGTACCCCTCTCTTTCTTCAGTTCTTCATAGCATCTCTTCTTCGGTTTTTTCTCTCTAAACTCTCTAAATTCGCAGACCCTCTCTTCTTCCGTTTTTTCGTCTAAGTTCGCAGACCCCATTGTGGCGTAATTTCTTGTCTCTCTAAGTTCGTAGAAGTTTGCAGACCCCATTTGCTCAGTTGCTTTACTCAGTAATTCTTCATTTTCTTAACACTACAAAACTCCCTCTACAACAAAACAATATATATCACCCGTTTTAATGGCAAGCACAAAAGGAGGACCATCATCTTCAAGTAAGAATGTGCAGGCTCACAAGGTCGATCAGCCCGAACTACAAATTGTGTTTTTATTCTTATGAATTCATACTGAGAGTGTTTTGATAGAGTGCAGTGTTATTGAATGTTGGAATTTGAGTTGGGTTTGTTTGAATTCATACTGAGAGTGTTTTGATAGAGTGCAGTAAATTTGGTCGAACCCTAGGCTGAGTAATTAGTCGAGCCATATTGTTGGTCGAGTATTTAGTCGTGTTAATAGTCGAGCCTCAAGTGGAGTAACAGTATACGTCGAGTTAATAGTCGAGTTTAGGGTCGAGTTTAATTAGGGCTTGGACCAGAAATGCAATTTGGTCGATCATAGGTCGAGTAATTAGTCGAGCCATATTGTTGGTCGAGTATTTAGTCTTGTTAATAGTCGAGCACAAGTCGGTATTCATATTGAGTTAATAGTCGAGCAAATTATCAAGCAGCATGTTACTTTTATTTTCTTTCATGTCTTGCAGGAGAAATCGGTCATCGTATCTCAGCATATGCAAGAAGCAATGAATGATCTCGGCCCCGACATAGCGGCGCTGCCAACAAAACGCTGCCCGCGTAGAAAAGGTGGTCAAAGATCTAAAAGATCTGAAGAAGCCGGAACTGTTTCTGAAGTGGACGAATGTAGTAGCACAGTTGAAGACAATTGACATGTTTTAGCTTTGTATTAGTCTTTACTTTTATTTTAAGGACCATTGTGTTTTAAGAAATTGTCAATTTTACTTTTGTGTTTGGAACAATTTGTTGTTATATCTTCATTTTGATGTAATTTTGATCTTGCTCGACTTCAGTCAAGTATCATTTTTACTTTTGTCACTGTTACTCGACTTCAGTGTTATTAAAATTTTATTAAACTCGACCAAAAACTCGACCCAATTACTAAGTCTAATATGTTTAAACATTCTTTTTTTGTCGACCAAATACTCGACAAAAAACTCGACCTAATACTAAGTATAGTTGTTTCTTAATTTTAATTTGACTCGACCAAATACTCGACAAAAAACTCGACCTAATACTAAGAATAGTTGTGTTGTTAATTTTATTTTCACTCGACAGAAAACTCGACCTAATAATTAGTCTAGTTTATTTTTTAAATTTATTTTCGCTTCCAAAAAGACCTACTGTCGCTTCAGTTCCCTCTTTATTTTCGCACTCAGAGCGGCCGTTCCTCTTCATTCGCACTCTCTCTTCTTTTCGAAAACCTACCGAGCGGCCGTTCCTCTTCATTTCTTAACACTGCAAAACTTCCGGATTCAACAAAACATTACATATCACCCATTTCAATGGCAAGCAGAAAAGGAGAACCACCATCTTCAAGCAAGAAAGTGCAGGCTCTCGAGGTCGAGGTCAGTCGATATAGAACTAAATTTTTTTTTTCCTTATGAATGTATGAATGTATGTATGGCCAGTGGTTTACTAATATCATCATTGTGGTTCTCTGAACGATTTATTGATACTGGATTTGCCTATTCATCATTTGCCATTTGCCTGTAATCCACTTTATTCCAAAATCTGTTCTGACCCTTAAAGGCTAATAAGAAGAGTTCAATGAACCAAACCCAAAGATATTTATCTTAGTCCCTCGTAGGTGTAAATATACACTAAATATTACGTGCTGTTCTCAAATGCATGGAATATAGCATGTATGCAAAATGTGACAAGGAAAAAGTCCTGAGATTATACTCAAATATTAATCTCGAGAAAGAAAAAATTCTCTCCATGTTGGAATTTGAGTTGGGTTTGTTTGAATTTGTAAATGGTTTTTGTCGATCATAGGTCGAACCCTATGTCGAAGCGATTAGTCGAGCCATATTGTTTGTCGAGTAATTTGTCTCTTTATTAGTCGAGCCTGAAGTCGAGTTAGTAGTCGAGCAAATTATCAGCAGCATGTTACTTTTATTTTCTTTCATCTTATCTCAGCATGATCTCGGCCCCGACATAGCGGCGCTGGCGGAGAGATGCCAGCAAAACGTTGCCCGCTTAGAAAAGGGCGTCGAAGATGTAAAAGAAGGAGTCAACCGTTTGGATGCTCGTATTGACAAGTTGGAACAAAAGGGCGTCAAACGTGTTGCGAAGCAGACGGCCAAATTGAATGCTCGTCTTGACAAGTTGGAGGCCAAAATTCGGCGTTTACAAAATGATTACGAAGAAAGCGGGCCATTTACGAAGTGGACGAATGTAGTAGCACTGTTGAAGACAATTGACATGTTTTAGCTTTGTATTAGTCTTTACTTTTATTTTAAGGACCATTGTGTTTTAAGAAATTGTCAATTTTACTTTTGTGTTTGGAACAATTTGTTGTTATATCTGCATTTTGATATAATTTTGATCTTGCTCGACTTCAGTCAAGTATCATTTTTTACTTTTGTCACTGTTACTCGACTTCAGTGAAGGTTTAGTGTTTTTAAAATTTTATTAAACTCGACCAAAAACTCGACCCAATAACTTAGTCTTATTTGTTTAAACATTCTTTTTCTGTCGACCAAATACTCGACAAAAAACTCGACCTAATATTAAGTATAGTTGTTTCTTAATTTTAATTTGACTCGACCAACTACTCGACAAAAAACTCGACCTAATACTAAGTATAGTTGTGTTGTTAATTTTATTTTCACTCGACCAAAAACTCGACAGAAAACTCGACCTAATAATTAGTCTAGTTTATTTTTTAAATTTATTTTCGCTTCCAAAAAGACCTACTGTCGCTTCAGTTCCCTCTTTATTTTCGCACTCAGAGCGGCCGTTCCTCTTCATTCGCACTCTCTCTTCTTTTCGAAAACCTACCGAGCGGCCGTTCCTCTTCATTTCTTAACACTGCAAAACTTCCGGATTCAACAAAACATTACATATCACCCATTTCAATGGCAAGCAGAGAAGGAGAACCACCATCTTCAAGCAAGAAAGTCACGTGCTCTCGAGGTCGAGTCGATCGATATAGACCTATATTTTTTTTTTTCCTTATGAATGTATGAATGTATGTATGGCCGGTGGTTTACTAATAGCATCATTGTGGTTGACTGAACGATTTATTGATACTGGTTTTGCCTATTCATCATTTGCCATTTGCTGTAATCCACTTTATTCCAAAATGCATTACGACCCTTAAAGGCTAATAAGAAGAGTTCAATGAACCAAACCCAAAGATATTTATCTTAGTCCCTCGTAGGTGTAAATATACACTAAATATTACGTGCTGTTCTCAAATGCATGGAATATAGCATGTATGCAAAATGTGACAAGGAAAAAGTCCTGAGATTATACTCAAATATTAATCTCGAGAAAGAAAAAATTCTCTCCATGTTGGAATTTGAGTTGGGTTTGTTTGAATTTGTAAATGGTTTTTGTCGATCATAGGTCGAACCCTATGTCGAGCAGTTAGTCGAGCCATATTGTTTGTCGAGTAATTTGTCTCTTTATTAGTCGAGCCTGAAGTCGAGTTAGTAGTCGAGCAAATTATCAGCAGCATGTTACTTTTATTTTCTTTCATGACTTGCAGGAGAAATCGGTCATCCTATCTCGGCCGCGCAAGAATATGTGAATGATCTAAAGCGTATGAATAAGGCCGTCAAGCGTGTGGGAAGTGGTGGCAAATTGGATGCTCGTGTTGACAATCGCATACCAAAATGCAGCGTTTAAACAATGCCCTTGCTGCCCTTGGAGGAAATCATCATGAAGAGGGCGATTGTAGTATACGATTGAAGACAATTGACATGTATTAGTCTTCACTTTTTTTATTCAGATTTACTTTTAAGTTTCTTTCTATTAGTTGGTTTATGAACGTTTATTACGAAACTTTGTATTTTTGAAGGTTTATTTATTTTATAAAATTTTAGACTAAAAACTCGACCAAAAACTCATATTCGCTCGACCTAAAACTCGATTAAAAACTCGACTTAATGTTTAGGGTAAATTTTTTTAAAATTCTTTTTCGCACGACCTTATACTAGACCAAAACCAAAAAACCCGACCTAACGATATAACTAAATCTGTAAGACTAAATTTGTAAAAATTCTTTTCCGCAAGACCTTTACTCCACTAAATTTTGATACGACTAAAATTTAATAGAAAGTATAGTTTTGTTTAATTGGTAATTTTTATTTTTATTCTAGCTCGACTGACTACTCGATAAAAAACTGGACCTAATAATAATAAGTCTAGTATCGTTTTTTATTTTATCTTCGCGCGTAAAAAGACCTACATGCCCCTCTGTTTTGAAAGAAAACCAAAGGTCGCGCGAACTGAAACATATCATAGCCGCTGGGGGAGTTCAAAATTGACAATACAATGGATGCTCGGACTGAGCTGGCCGCCGCTTTGTTTGCACATGCAAGGCAAGAGGACCAAAGAAGAGCAAAGCCGGCGAAGAAAAAAAGAAAATGATTTCTACACATATTCGTATTTGTACATATATTTTTTATACATTTGTACACATATTTATTTATTTGTACATATATTTATTTATTTGTACAAATATTTATACATTTGTACATATATTTATACATTTATGCATATATTTATGCATTTCATTCATATTTGAGAGTCGAGTTTTAAAATCGAGCCCAAAGACGAGAACATTACAGAGAGAATAAAAAACCTATAAAAGTCGAGTTCAAAATCGAGTACAAAATCGAGCACATTACAGACTGAAAATATAATTTATAAAAGTCGAGTCCCATGTCGAGATCTAAGTCGAGCAAATTACAGCGAAAAACTATAATTTATAAAAGTCGAGTCCCATGTCGAGTACAAATTCGAGCACAACACAGACAGAAACTATAATTCACAAAAGTCGAGTCCCAAGTCGAGTATAAAGTCGAGCACATCACAGACGGAAACTATAATTTAAAAAAGTCGAGTCCCATGTCGAGATCTATGTCGAGCACATTACAGCGGAAAACTATAATTTAGAAAAGTCGAGTCCCATGTCGAGATCTAAGTCGAGCACATTACAGCGGAAAACTATAATTTAGAAAAGTCGAGTCCCATGTCGAGTACAAATTCGAGCACAACACAGACAGAAACTATAATTCACAAAGTCGAGTCCCATGTCGAGTATAAAGTCGAGCACATCACAGACGGAAACTATAATTTAAAAAAGTCGAGTCCCATGTCGAGATCTAAGTCGAGCACATTACAGCGGAAAACTATAATTTAGAAAAGTCGAGTCCCATGTCGAGATCTAAGTCGAGCACATTACAGCGGAAAACTATAATTTAGAAAAGTCGAGTCCCATGTCGAGTACAAATTCGAGCACAACACAGACAGAAACTATAATTCACAAAGTCGAGTCCCATGTCGAGTTTAAAGTCGAGCACAACACAGACAGAAACTATAATCTATAAAAGTCGAGTTCAAAATCGAGTACAAAGTCGAGCACATTACAGACTGAAAATATAATTTAAAAAAGTCGAGTCCCATGTCGAGTTTAAAGTCGAGCACATCACAGACGGAAAATATAATTTAAAAAAGTCGAGTCTCATGTCGAGATCTAAGTCGAGCACATTACAGCGAAAAACTATAATTTAGAAAAGTCGAGTCCCATGTCGAGTACAAATTCGAGCACAACACAGACAGAAACTATAATTCACAAAAGTCGAGTCCCATGTCGAGTATAAAGTCGAGCACAATACAGGCAGAAACTATAATTCACATTGTCGAGTCCCATGTCGAGTTTAAGGTCGAGCACATCACACACAGAAACTATAATCTATAAAGGTCGAGTCCCATGTCGAGTATAAAGTTGAGCACATCACAGACAGAAACTATATTTCACAAAAGTCGAGTCCGAAGTCGAGTATAAAGTCGGGTATATTTCACAAAAGTCGAGTCCAAAGTGTTAGTTCAAAATTTAAGCATTCATGGTGAGATGAAGATAAAAAGACAATAACAATAGCAAATATTTGATAGAAATTCAACTATAATTCATTACATGAACTCCATTTGACCATTTGTTTACATGAATTTTGCCTTAAACTCCATCACATATCAATTATTAAACTTACAAGCGTATGGATTCGAGCACGTTTTACGGTTGTGACCACTTCCTCCATAACGACCACATTTCTTTGTTACTTTCTCCTCTCCGGTTGAGCGGTTCTCTGTTTCTTGGGCGCCCACTTTTAGACACAGGTTCGGAGGAGCTAGTTGAATGCATAGAACTTCTTGAGGACAAACCAATTCTCGGTGCTCACCAATCGGGATAATGGGATCTGCATATCGGCTAACAATGCATCGGTGTGATAAAAAGCGAGCATAAGGCGTAGTGGTCGATTTGTGCGTGTCGGGATGCGGCTAATGCATGGCCACAAAGCGGTTGGTCCATATCAAACACGACGCGTGCACGTTCTACTTTGCAAATTCACTATAGCCGACCGATTTGATAGGTCTCGAACATTCCATATGTGTAGATCGACCGTTCAAAGAACATACGCTTGTGCTTCTCTCATTACGCCATCAAGCTCGGCCGATGTATGGGGTTGTGTGTGAGTTAAATTCACGCGGCCGTGCGCCTTTCATAAAACCATCTCGCTGCGTGTTACGAATGTACTCAACCAAACAATGAATAGGTAATTCACGCGCATCCTTTAAAAATGCATTGAGACATTCCGCGATGTTGGTGGTCATTATGGTATAGCGTCTACCTTGAGAATGTGCCCTTGCCCATCGTTCAATGCTGACCTCAATTAAATATTCACACACCCGTGAATTTTGGCGTTCAAGGGTTCTTCACATTTCATTGAATTCAGCAAGAGTGTAAGCCTTGGCAGCCTTAAAGTATACAGGGAGCATGTCGTTTCTTTTGAATGTTGCTTTCAGGTTGTTGCTCAAATGATAGATACACATTTCATGGAAGGCATTCGGGAAAACATTTGATATACCCTTCGAAATGCTCTTATGTCTATTCGAAACAAACACCAAACCCTCGATCTCATCACCTATAGCAGCCTGCAACTTTTCCAAAAATCACTCCCACGACGCATCATTTTCTGAATCGACCACTCCCCAGTCGATGGGGTACACTTGGTTGTTACCATCCATGCAAGTTGCAACAAGTAATGACCCAGGGTATTTTCCCTTTAAGAAGCATGCATCAACAGCAAGAACGGGCCGCATAGAAGTTTGAAATCCTCGTAGAGATGGGCCAAATGAGAAAAAAAGGTATTTGAAGCGTCCATCTTCTTCCATTTCAAGATCAGTAAACGTACCCGGATTACATGCCCGCAGCATGTGCATATAAGCTGGAAGTATTCTATAAGAATCTTCAAATCCACCTCGCATTTCTTCAGGCGGATTCTCTTGATCGCCAAGCCTTGTTGTATGCGTTATGTTCACACCCAACTCTTGGCGAATATACGCCATGATTTCCCGGGTTTATACGGTACCGCACAGTACTTACACTTGATCCATGAACCAATAACTTTGCTGTTTGCCTGCCTATTATCACAATGTAGCAACGATGATTGACAAGTATGGGTGTTTTCAAATTTATTGACCTTCCAAGATCTCGAATTCCCAATGGAAGATGCATTCAGTTGCCAGTTGCAATTGGCATGCTTGCATCGGATGTACCAATATTTGCTATTTGCCCTAATAACCTTCCACTCGAAAAAATGTTTCACAGCCAACATACTCATTCGCAAGGCTAATTGCTCCCTCGTTTCAAATATGTCATTTACCGCAACATCTACGACAGCGGCTAATCTATCAGAAGAAGTCCCATCGTTCTCATGGGATGCCCTTGTTATTGTATGGCATGGTGTGGCTGGTTTCTCACGTATTTCTTGTTCCTTGGTTGATACATTATCTTCTTCAACAACTATGGGATTGTCAACTGGTACGCCACCCGCATTGCTAGCTCCTTCAGGGTCAATTTTATCCATACAATTGTTTTCCACAAAACGGTTTGGAGGAAGAACATCGTTAGTCCATATCGGACTGTCTGAACCCAGTCGCTTTATCGGTGAATTGCTAGCATTAACTTCAGCATGTGATGATTCAGTGGATGGTCGGACGCTAACACATATTGGGATCCTAGCATGTTCGGGCCATCTAATAATTTCATTCAAAAAACACTTCACATGGTAATCAGTCTTGATGGGGATAGTGGAGACTTTAGACAAGTACTTTGGTAGATATTCGATGACCAGTCTATCTTTGAGCTCCATATCTAATTCCATGACAGATACTATGAGATTCACCAGGTCATCGAAGCTTGCGTCCTCTTTTAACATAAGAGGTTCAAGCCGCTTGTGATTAATAAAATTTCGTTCATTTGTATTGGGATCAACGACCCATTCTCCCCCATAAAACACATGGGTTGTGACCATAATGGGATGCGACATTCCTACAATCCAACGAAACCATAACCCAAATTAGGCATAACCAAGTTAATAGTGCGATGGAAGGAATGTGAATATTGCTCCACCACAATCGGTACAACTACTCGACCAAACCAAGCACTCCTCGACCTTATGCACGACATTTATATTCGACCAATTAAGAGACTGACCTTATGCACGACCATTTATTCGACCATTTATAGACTCGACCTTATGCGACCGGTTATTCAACCTAATACAAGACTCGTCCAGGTACTCGATCATGTAGAATCACACTCCAATTACTTGACCATTCAATATATTACTCGTCCTACAACTCAATATAATACTCGACCTTTACGTTGCTCGACCTAGTGCTCGACTATAGGGCTCGACTTTCTTCTCAATTTCACAAACCCGTTCGCAAAAGTAAATTTCGACTAACCTCTAACAGCTGATCCTTTGACTCCACAGTAGAGATCTTCTTGCTTACAGATGATGGGCCAATGGAGTTTGTGAACAATGTGGTGAGAAGAAAATTTGTTTCCTAGATTCTATTGGAAGAAGAGAGGGCAATGGGGTCTGCGAACTTAGAGAGCTGAAAAACGGAAGAAGAGAGGGTCTGCGAATTTAGAGAGTTTAGAGAGAAAAAACCGAAGAAGAGATGCTATGAAGAACTGAAGAAAGAGAGGGGTACGGTGGTCTTTGTTCAGCCCTGAAGTGCTATGTTTGCAAGGAAAAAAAGGAGGGTGCTATATTTGCAAAGTCAACGGTCAACCCTGCTATATATGCAAATTTCCCAATAAAATGCCCTGAAAGTAAAAATATCAATAATTAAAATATTAAATAGTTTTATAATCCCTCCTTTTTTGTTGCAATTGGTTTTAAGGAATAAACTATTTTTTATCAACCAATTGAAAGTAAAGAAAATCAAGACTTACACAAAAGATATAGGATAAGAAATATACAATTTGGGCAACGAAAAGGGAAAAAGACAGAGGCAGGTGACAAAATATTAAGGTTACTAAAAAAGTTTGTAACTTGGATAAAATGCACAATTATATTTATGGATTCATTATTCCCTGACTATATTGTTTGATTCCAAAAAATATTTACTATAAAAACAAAGCACAAAAAATAAAATAAAATGTAACTTCGCTTTATAAAAAGAATAAGAATTTTAATTATATTCAAATTACTAAAAAATTATTGAATAATAAGTAAATAATCTTTTTAAAATTTTAACCATCTTTTAATTACTAAATATTAATATGAATGTTAAAGGAATATAAAAGACAATTTAATTCTTAATATTTGTAATATACATTGAAACTGACTAACAAAACTTTTACTTTTATATAATAAAGATTTGCTTTATCATTTTTTTTTATTTTTCATATCATTTGGATTTGAATATGATTGCCATTCCCATTGTTTTAGAAAAACTAATAGATAAACTCAGTTGATTATATCGATATTAATGTTCAATTTTTTTTCATAATCATAAGTATAATAATTTTTGCTACACAATGAATAACACTTATTATCAACACCATAACCACTCTTCCATTCATTTTTTTTTGAATTATCATTGTTCAATCTTAATTAATTTAGAATATTACACTACTTATTCTACTTATTTAAATACGTATTTAAGTATTTTTATTTGTTTGCTTTGTTATCAGAGTTGCACAAAAACGTAGTTTTTTTTTTTTATAGTTTTTTCCATCTGGACTTCTCCAAGACTTTCAATTACAGGCCTCTCGACATAAAAAAAAAAAAAAACCATTGACTTAACTGTTTTTTTTTTAAAAAAAAATAGAATTTTGAATTCATTTAAATTTCTACTGAATTGTAGTCTACAACTGTTTTTTCCCTTCTTTTGAAAGATTGTTTTGTTTTGTTTTGTTTTGTTTTGGTTGTAAATTATGTTAATTTTAATTTCGTTTACTCAGTTGCTTTTCTTTTTTCTTCAAATTGTATTCTTGACTCTTAAACTTCTAAAAATCTATGCAATAATTAATTGAGAAAACACCCAAAATCGTCTTCCACATTTCACCGAATAATCTTTTTCATCCTCCACTTTTAAATGGAAACAAATAGTCTTTCAAATTTCAAGGACCAAAATTTGAAGGAAAATTTCAGGACTAAACGTTCCTGTTTATGAAATTTGAAGGACTAAAAGTTCCCATTTATTTCACAAATAGTACCAAAAGTTCCAATTTATGAAATTTGAAGGACTATTTGTTCCCGTTTTAAAAGTGGATGATGACAAAGATTATTTGCTGAAATGTGGAGGACGATTTTGGGTGTTTCCTCTAATTAATTACATCCATTTCAATAGAGTTTAATTATAAATTCCCCCTCGTTTTTTTCAATAGTGCTTAGTCACATTAGTTTTTGTGTTGTTTGATTTAATCGAAATTTTAAAAAAAAAAAAATGCCCTCACCACTATTGAGTGTAGTATAGTAGTACACCATACACACACACACACACGCATAGACATAGTTTTGTGTTCTAGCTTTTGAATTGGGATTAGTATTTACTTGGAACTTTGATTGTATTTTATTGAAGAAATAGATTATTTGGTTATTATTATCAAATATGATTCACAATTTCAATAATTTTTCATATTACAAACAATATTCCACAATCTATATGAATTTCTTTTCAAATTTTAAGCTTTTCAAGATTCTCAACATTTTCAAATTTCTCTTTAGTAATTTTTAATCCAAATTCTAATATATTATAGTCATATTTTTCATGAAAATGAGTTAAATTAACATGACCAATTGGATTGGCTATATAATTTTTTCTATCTAAATTTGACTCTCAATTTTCACAAACAAAAAAACTCCAAAATTTTAATGTACAATACAAATAACCTGAAACTAAAATTATATCTATTACATGTCAGGACTTTTTTTTTCCTCTTTTATCTATCTTTGATTATGGATTAAGATTACTTACTATTTATTTAAGTATATATATTTGAATGTATATCTATTATATTCAAACTTAATGTATCAAACTATATCAAATGTTTTGCATTGGATATTTTTCTTTTGAAGTTTGTTGGATGCGAGAAAGAAACTTTCATTTCCAGTTTCCTTTTTTTTTCTTCATTGAATTTAACAAAAAAAAAATGTTCTCTTTTTCATTTTTGAAGGTGTTTTAGATTTATACAAAGGAAAAAAATATATATAACTAACAAATAAATCACCGAAGAAAAATAAAAAAGAATTTTAAAAAACTTTAATTATAAAAGAATTTAAAACTATCTTTACTCTTTTCATATTATTCATAGATAAATCTCTTATCAATGATAAAATATGATCTATTATGCATCATATCTAAAGATTAAAATAGAAACTATGTTAATTATTGCTCTAGTATAAAATTGCTGTTCCAGATTTATTAGCAGCTTCATTAATAACGGACCAAAAAACAAGAAATCTATGCACCAAAAAAAAATGAAGAAGAAAGAAATACACTTAATTTCAAACAAAAAACAATAAAGAACCAAAATCAATTACTATGTTAATAAATATGGCTGGGACAACTTACACTGAATTCAATAAATGCTTTTTTCAGAAATTTTTAGATCAAGAGCAATGTCGTCAAACCTGGCTAAACCGGCTTGTCCAACAACTAGCCATGTGCTTGGTCTGAGATTTTTCAAAAATTTCATCAAAATATTAAGAATCCAAAAAAAAAAAAATCTAGAAATCAAACTAGACAAGACTAACTAATTTTTTTTTCTTAACCTCTCAAAAATGATTTTTATATTTTTTTTATTTGAATTTGTTTTTATATTTTATGTTAATTTGAAAATTATTTAGATAAATTTGATGGTTTAGACTTATATTATAGGAACTTTGTTGCCATTTTTGTTAAATTTTGAGATGAATGTGATGTTTTGTGGAGTTAAATATTATCTAGATGTAGATTCTTATTTTTAGATTGTAAAATACATATTATAAATGAGAATAACATTTATCAGGATGATCCTGATAAATCACTTATCAGGCATCTAATAGACACCTGCCAACTCAGATTTTTTTTACCATTTACCTTAAGTTAATTACTCCTCACCGCATACAATCATCGTAACTCTTCCAATCTTCCCCCAACAAAAAAACCCTTCCACCAACAAAACCCCCTTCCATTACAATGCCATATACCATCTACCAGGAGTGCATCCACTACGTTATCAGCTGCCACACCATATTTTCTGCACAGCATACCGACACCCCCATCGGAAATGTGCCCACCAACCCCCATAGTCAGGCAGGATCCTGCTACAAAACCATACACTTCGTGCCTTTGCAATTCCATAGTAAGTTTCGCCTAAAGTTGCCCCACCCTCCACCCAAGCCACTTGTGAATCCAAATCGATGGACACTTTGTTTAGGTTCATTAAATCAATGATCATGAACTGCAAGCCATCTGTAGCAACTGATGAGGTCCCTTTGTAGGTGTGCCCACCACTCCTCACTCTAATTTCTAACGATCCCTTTCTACAACATTGGATTGTCGCCACTAGTTGCTCTTTGCTTCCTGGTATTACGATGGCTACTGGTTTATGCACAGATGGAAGAGTGAACCTAAGATTTTTAATGGAAAAATCCAAGAAGTTGTAATAAGTTCTGTTGTCTTCATTTTTATTTGGGAAGAAAGTGAAGTTGTTGACACTATTGTCAACCAAGCAAGTGGCAATTAGGGATCGGTGTGTGGTTGTATTCCCACCACACAACGAAGGGCAAACCAAGAAAGATGAGAAGGCAATGATCAATTTTGGTGGGAACGCCCGCCCTGATTTTTCCACCGCACCACCTCGTTGAACTCAGATTTGCTTTCGAAATTGATTTGCCCTGGCTGAGCAATTTTTCGCTACTTGATTTTGGATGATCGTGCCTTGGCTAAGTTCATTTTGAGTTAATATTCCGCCTCTTGATTTTGGTGAAAGCGTTCTGTCAATTGAAATGGAAAGGGTTTTTGTTGGTGGAAGACTGGAAGAGTTACGATGATTGTATGCGGTGAAGAGTAATTAACTTAAGGTAGATGGTAAAAAATATTTGAGTTGGCAGGTGTCTATTGGATGCCTGATAAGTGATTTATCAGTATCATCCTGATAAATGTTATTGTCATTATAAATATTTATAATTGATAGTGTGAGAAATCATGATGATATTATCCAATTTTTGTCTGAGTTTTACCTTCAAGATGACCAATTTGACCCATTCAGGTTTGATAATATTTGATTAAAAAGTGCCAATTACATTAGTTATAGACAACAACAATCATTAACGTTAGCATGGTTTTCAAATCAACAACCAACTTACCATTTCCCATATGAAAAATCATAAAATCAAGCCCCTTCGGAGGTGGCCGAATTGGTATAGCAGCGAGCGCGGGACCGTAAAGTTACGAGTTCGAATCCCTTGTCAACACCTTTTCTGTCAAGCTCGTCGCACAGGGCTTGCCCAGTGCAGTTTGCATCTCCTGTGTGGTTTGTGGGCTATTACACAGGGGCGAAATTTACCTAGTGTGCACCCTTGGTAGCGGCTGCAGGTTCCTTAGTTAAGAAAAAAAAATCATAAAATCAATTCTGGCGGTGGAGAGTGCCATCACTAGAATTTTTAAAATTACAGGTGCAATTAAATTAACATAGAAGTATATATTTTTTAATTGTTATCATTTGAAATGAGAAGGCAGAGGATTACTACTTTATGGCTTCGGTCAGATTCAAACTCCACACGTAATAGAAGTCACACTTGCATTACAATCCCACTTATTTCTCAGTCTTAATCTTATACTTTAATTTCAGTTTAAGTCTATAAATTTATATAACATTCATATATTTGCTCTATTATATAAGGTACGTGTGATTTGTTGGGGTTAATGATCTAATATTTAAAAGTGTGTTTGATTATTTCCTTTTAGAATATTTTGCTCATTTCAATTAAATAAAAAAGGTTCGAACAAAAAGAATAAATGGATAAGAGATGAAAGAAAGTAGATAAATGTCCTAGGTTTTTCAAATCTTTCATTCCTGATACTTGCACGATAAATATCCTTTTGTGTATGTGGTTAATTGAAAAAAAAAAACTTCTCTTTGCATACATAAATTAACGTAGACATTTTTGTCTAAAATTTTCTTACACATATTTACACATTACACCCATTTTATACTGTCACTTTTTCTCATGCACATACAAATTATCCCCACTTTATCAAATCATAAAATGAACCAAAAAATAAATACTTTTTATGAATGAAAAAATCAATAAAATAAATTTCTTACCTTATAAGATGCAAAATGTGGTGGTTATATTTATAGTCCATTCAATTGGCTTCTGCAAATTACATGCAAGGGAAGCTTTCAAAGAAGGCACTCCTAAGGAATTGCTATGGAAATGTTTGGCCTATAGAGATTCCTACATGGCTGAACAAGATTTATCAAAGAAAGTTATGTGGAACCAGCAGAAAATGATATAAAGTGAATGAAGAGAAAGAAGAAGTAGAAAAATGATAATGAAACTGCACTAATAAAGAGAAGGAAAATGAATTTGAAGAAGATAAAAAAGAAACACAAGGTGAATAAGTAGTAGATGACTCTTATCAAATTAAGAGTTCCAAAACATTCCAAGACCTCTCGCAAAGACTTAAAACAGATCACAGGTAAAATTGAATCTTTTTTTTTTTTTTTGCTATTCCATTATCACATTTAGTACTAAAATCTTGATTCAAATGGTTTATAATGCCAATTATCCCTCAGCTTTGTACAAACTGATTTGGCACTCAATATTTGAAAGGTTTCAATTTAGTTCTCAAATTTTGGTTTTAGTTCGTTCTATAGTCAAAATTACAAATTAACATATCTTATTATTCACTATATCATGTGAAAAAGAAAGTAAATTCTATTTTTGATTCTCTACATATTGGTAAATAAATTTTTTGATTCCTTATATTTAAAAATAACCTTTTTGGTATTTTACATTCCAAAAGTGAATTATTTTCGTCCCCAAACTGAGTTTTGTTACGAAAGCCTTTTGCGGGATGACACGAGGTGTGCATGATTAGCTAACTAAGAGGCAAATACGTATGCACAATATCCACGCCCTTTTAATCACATATTAAACCTAATTCTTTTTTCTCAAACAGGGACTAAAAATAGAATTTACTGATTATTTGATACCATAATTATTCTTAAATAATCATTTGATTACATATAATCTTGCTGAATAAATGAACATATTAATTTGGGCTATTTTTGGCCAATGATGAATAAAACTCATTTTGTCAAATTTGAGAATTGAATTGAGACATTTTGAACATCAAAAACCAAACTAAATTCTACTACTAAACTGAGAGATTTTACAATAACTAAATTGTTATTCCACTATGTGTACTACCAAACTAAGAGATTACAGATTTTTTTTTTCCCTAATTGAAATTAGCCTACTTTATGTTGTTGATTAAATAGATGTTTTGTTTAGCTAGGGAAGGAGAATCAAAAGCTCTCAAAGATCATCGATATAAGAAGAAAGGAAAAGTCAAGTGTATTTTACAGCAATATTGAGGATTTTTATACAAAGTTAAAGAAATATTGATGTTTTAATTTTTCTTCCCAAACTATTAAAAGCAATATCTAAAAAATTGACTTTAAAATTGATTTCCAACTTGAAAAAAATATTTATCACTTATTAGGAAATGATTGATCATTAAACATTTCATCTACATCTCTCAATAGTGAGTTATGACCAAACCCATAGGCTTATTATCTTAAGTTGGAACAAAACAAGTTGATATAATCCCCTTTTACACCCCTATTTCCCTCCATGTGCCTGCATAGAGATGAAAAAGAGAAAGAGAGGGATGGGATTTATCTCATTTTTTATATATCTTTAGTATGGAATCTAGATATAGATAACTGATACTGTAACTGTTGAACCTTAGATGACCTTCAAAATTTGAAAGTGATACTAGTATCCTACGACCCTCCCTAATTGTGATCAATGCGTCAGTGCACATTTGACATGCATTGGTGATAGCTAATTTGTTCATTACATTGTTTCAAGTGCCTATGTTGAATCTGAAGCACTATAATTGTTGTTACTGAAAATTTAAGATTGAATTATAATTTCGGTAAACTCTTTTGAAGACGTAAGAAGAGAGAGAATGCTGTAAATAAGTTTTGATATAATGAAAATGAGTTCTAAAATTATTGTCTATGTATAGAAAGAGAGAGTGTAGGGCGAAGATATATTGTTTTAAGAAAAGGGTTTTGGAGGGTTATGAATAAATCGGTGTCATTGGATTCTAAATAAAATAAGAAGAAAAGAAAATATTTAAACTAAAATCAATAATCAAGAAATCGACTTTAAAGTCATTTTTCAAATATCGACTTTAAAGTCAATATTCAAAATATCAACTTTAAAGTCTTGTTTTCAAATATCCAGTTGATATTCACAAAGTCAATTTTTCTAAAAATCAACTTCATTATTTTGGGAAGGCAGATAAAAATATCAATATTTATTTAACTTTTATTAAAATTTACTATATTCATATAAAATACTCAAAGTGTCAATCTTTATTACTATGATATTTTAAATATGAAATAGCTTCTAAGCCTAATAAGTCTTGTTTTGTCGCCACACATGGGCAACAAGCAAAGATGAATTGATATGCATGTTAATTTTGAACTTACTGTTTACATTTTAATTAATTATAGATTAATATATCATAGGTTAGGGTTGGACTTTAATGGTTCGAAACAACTGGAGCCCTCATCCTAACGACGTTTATATTATTATGGAAACTCTTGCATTAGTTATTAACAAGACAAATAATGCTAATTTAAAATTATTTTAGTATGTATTCAAAGAGAATGAATATGATAATATTTAAAAAAAATTATATAGCGAATTGGCAAACTGACTAATTAGAGTCTAGTTGTCATTTACACGCAGCACATTTTTCTTTTTTCTGCATCCACCGCATATATTAGTAGAAAATGAATGAGATCAAAATCTTTATTCCGCTTTCATGTACCAGTAGTGTCCCATCTCACCAAAATGACATTGTTTTATTTCAATCTTTTTAATGAAATATTATCATTTTGACTTGATAACATTGGTACATGTTAGTGGATAGAGAATACTATTTAGTAATGAATATGATACTATCAATAAATTCATATAGTCAATTTGAAAAGTGATGATTAATGTCGGTCTAATTTATATTTATCCAGAACTAAATATAACAACATTAATAGATACACTAGTAAGATTTCACATTAGTCATTTTACTAATTCAGTGAGAATAGTATCATTATTCATTACCAGGATGAGAGTTACAACCATTTAGAGTTGTTAAAATCCCTAGACCATTAATGCTAGGGTTTTTGTAAATTCTTTTTATTGCTTATGTAAAAACTTTTTTTGTAAGTGTAGTTTACCATAAGTTGTCAGAGCCCACAAACTTGATCTCCTGGCAAAAACAGTACTTCATGACCGTAAGGAAAGAAAACTGAACATACATCTTTGTGCTTCGAAAGATGATCATATATGGTGTTATGGTGGTTAAAAAGACTACCTTTGTAAACTAGACCTTATAAAAGAGTGCCATTTATCCATGTATGAATTTGTGAAATGTAAGGATAGAGATCTTTACATACGACTATAACTTTTTAACCTAAGAGATCATGATTAAAGGAAATCAGTGCTCCTAAAATGATTGTTTAAATATTAAAAAAATCTTGCATTGAATTCTAGCATTTACATTACTTTTGTAAGTTGTTTTCTTGGTACTTGGGGAGATTCAACATTTTAATTTGCTTATCAAGTTGAGTTATTTTCTCTTGATTTTATTATTGTTAATTAGAATACAATGTTTCCTTAGATATATTTATTTAATGCTATTCATTTGTTGGGATTAAAATCAATAAATCCCAAAAGCAGCAAAATTGATTGTAAAATACCAAAAAAACTGTACGGGTAAACAAGGTAAGCCTTGCGGCCAGGAAGCTCGAAATTGATCAAAGAAACCAGCTTTCTGGCCAAGGAAATTGATTTTGGCCAAACTCAATACAATCACGTGCACAAATAGACAAAATAGGTCCAAGGCACAAAACCAACAAAGGCTTCGGCTAAACAACAAAACAAGAAGGCTAAATTGATCAATGCTTTACAAAACAAGCCTTGCGGCTTTTGAAGGATGGCGGCTGAATTTGTGTGTTTTTCTCTATGTTTCTTTGTTATTTTTTTTCTGTACATCAATTGTGAATAATATGTCCTATTTATAAGATTCAATAAAACCCTACACCTATTGGATTTGGTAATTACTAAATCCAAAACTCAATGTGATTAACAATTCTAAATCCAATAGAATTACCAAATTACAAAATCACATGCCCAATAGGAAATTTAGTTATCTACCACATTGCCTCCCTTAAACTAAGTTTTCATAACTTGTCATACCTAGCATTTTCTTCAACTTCATAAACGAATCATCTTTAATGCTTTCGTGAAAATATTAGCCACTTGATATTCTGTCTTGCAATAATCGATCACAATTTTCTTTCGTTGAACCAAATTACAAATGAAATGAAATTCGATGTTGATATGCTTACTTCGACCATAAAACACTGGACTCTTTATCATCTTTATTACCAACGTACTATCACACAGGATAGTAGTTGCTTCATCTTACTTATGCTAAAGAAAATCTAATATTCTTCTAAGCCACAATGCTTGAGTAGCACTGTTAGCCACTGCAATGTATTCTACCTCCGCTGTAGACAATGTGATAACTTGTTGCTTCTTTGAACTCCATGAAAATATACTAGAATCAATAAAAAAAAAAGTATAACCAGAAGTATTCTTTCTCTCCACAGTGTCACCAGCCCAATCACTATCAATGAATCCAATGAGATCAATAGGATCATCCTTTGCATAGAAAAGTCCATCACATTGAGTACCTTTAATGTACCTCAAAATTCTCTTAACTGCATGCAAGTGAGACTGACGTGGATTCTCCATAATCTACTAATCAAGCCAACACTGAAATTGATATCAGGTCTTGTAGCTATCAAGCATCTCAAACTTCTTACCAAATTTTTAAAATAGGTGGGGTTCACACAAGTGCCAGTCTTATCTTTGGTCAAACGCAATCATTCTTCAACTGGAGTCAATATTGGTTTTACACTGTCCATCTTGAACTTCTTTAAGATATCTTTAGCATATTTCTTTTGATAAATAAAAATCCCTTAATTAGTCTACGAAACTTCAATTCCAAGGAAGTATGACATAAGACCTATGTCTGTCATCTTGAACTATCGACTCATAGCCTCCTTGAATTCTGCAATCATCTTCGGATTATTCCCAGTAAATATTAGATCATCCACATATAAGTATACTATAACAACTGCATCATGAGTAGATGTCTTCATATATGAAGCATGATCAAAGGGACAACGTTGAAAACCACTGTCAACGAAGAAAGAATTAATACGGGTGTACCACGCTCTTAGAGCTTGCTTCAAGCCGTAAATGGCTCTTTTCAAATAGTACAACTTATTTTCTTAACCTTTCTTCACAAATCCTGCAGGTTGTTTAATGTACACTTCTTCCTCAAGTATACCATTCAAAATCGCAGATTTTACATCCATTTGATGTATTTTTCAATCATTTTGGGCAGCTAAAGAAATAATTAAGCGAACAGTATCAAGCCAAGCAACAGACGCAAATACCTCAAAATAGTCAGTGCTAGATTTTTGTTTATAACCTTTAGTAACCAACCGCGCCTTGAATTTGTCTATTCCTACATCAGGCTTGTATTTCGTCTTGTAAACCCACTTAACACCAATGGATTTCTTACTACTTGGAAGATTTGTGAGCTCCCAAGTATCATTCTTTTCAATGGCATGAATTTCTTCCACCATTGCTTTCTTCCAATGATCCTCACGAACAACATCTTCAAAAGCAACAAGGTCACAATCTGCAAAAAAAGTAAAATTAACAATATCTTTGTCAGATAAATGTTGAAAATGACCATCAACCACATAATCCTGCAAACGAGTTGGTAAATGCCTTTGTCTTTGTGGCAGACTAGACTACACAGGAATAGGTTAAGTAGGAATTTGTTGTTGTTCAGGTACAACAGGTTGATTGACGTCACCATCATTACTATCATCAAAATATAAAGACTGTGGAGGATGACTAATCGAACCATCTAACCCTTTTTCTAATCAATCTCAGACACCTTTCTCATCAAAATTCACATCTCTACTAAAAGTAATCTTCTTTGTCACAGGATTATATAACTTTTACCCTTTAGTCTCAGAACTGTAGTAAATAAAAATACACTTCTTCGCCTTATCATCAAGTTTCTTCCTGAGAGTATCTAAAACATGTGCATATGCTAAACAACCAAATATTCTAAGATAAGAGATATTTGGCTTTTTACCAAACCAAATCTCATAAGGGGTCTTTCCACCATTATATCTGGTAAGACATCTATTTAACACATAAGTAGCACATGAAACTGCTTCTACCCAGAAACTTTTGGGCATATATTTAGTAACCATCATTGATCACACTATGTTCATCATAGTTCTATTTTTTCTTTCTACAACACCATTCTGTTGAGGAGTATACCTTGTTTTTAACTGATGCTTGATCCCATGCTGTGTCAAAAAATCATTACAAACTGTATACTCTATTCCTTTATCAGTTTTCAGAGTTTTGATGGAGTAACCACTTTTCTTCTCAACATATACTTGAAAACTTTTAAAAGTGTCACAAGCATCAGACGTGTTCTTCAAAAAATAAACCCAGACCTTTCAGTTGAAATCATCAATGAAAGTAATAAAATACTTATTATCTTCATTAGAAGGAACATCCACTGTACATAGATCAAAGTGAATGAGTTGTAAAGGTTCTTTGGCCCTCCAAACCTCATATTTAGGAAACGTGTCTTGATGCTTCTTACCCAAGATACCGGACTCACACTGTCTATGGTGAAAGTTAATGGAATGCAGCCCAAAAATGATGTTGTTTTTAGCCAAAACTGCAATCCACCAAAGTGAAAGTACTCAAATCTCATGTGCCACAATCAAGTATCATCAACTTCAATAGAGTTAAAACAAAATGAACCACCACAATTTAAAATAATATGAAACAATCTGCTATTTGTCATGTTCACCTTTGCAATCAAACCCAATCAATCATCAGTGATGGTGCGTACGCGTTTTTGAAAATACAAATCATAATTCTTCTTTTGAAGTTGACCCAAATTAAAGATTTGATGCAAAGAAAGCACAAAATACACATCAGCAACGGTACTTTTTGCGCCATTCTTCAAGGTAATAGGAATATCTCCTTTATCACATACAGGCACTTCATGATTATTACCAAAACGAATAGTGGATTTAAATGACTTATTCAAATTTATAAATAGTTCATTTTTTCCAGTCATGTGGTTACTATATCCAGAGTCAACATATCACATGTTATTTTTAAACTCTTCAGCCACACCAGTAGAAAATAAAATTGTTTCGTGCTTTTCACCAGCATCTTCAATAACATTAGCATTGACATCTTTATTTTATAATTTATTATACCAACAATTCTTTAGATATGGCCTATTTTACCACAATTAAAACATTTAGGCCTTTCTTACTGATTATTGTTAGAATTATAAAAATTACCTCTTTGATGGAGGAATTGTTACCTCTATTGCGACTACGAGAATTACCTCTTCCACGTCCATGACCTCTGAAATTTTGACCACGACCACCAAAAACAACATCATTGGATGAATTTCCACTGCTTTTCTCATTAGCAGTCTATATTTGCAAAGCTTGCAACGCCTTCTCAACAGGCTTATTTTCATGTGATTTATCTAATTTGCAATTAATTCGTTGTTCATGCAACAGTAATGACCCTTGCAATTCATCAACTAACAAGGTCGACATATCTTTTGTCTCTTGCATCACGGAAATGACATGATCAAATTTTAAAAGCAAAGTATTCAGGACCTTTTCTACAATGAGTTGATCAATGAGATCATATCCATTCAATTATATCTTGTTCTTTATATCATTCAAATGAGAAAAATAAGACTCAATGGTCTCATTTTTTTCCATGCTGCATAATTCGAATTTTCTTTTTAACGTTAACAAGTTACTCTGTTGGACATTATCAATGCCTCGATATGTTTTGGCCAAAATATTCCACGCCTGTTTTGTAATTTTAGTGATGAATATTTTGCCAAATACCGAAACATCAAGTGTCTAGTGAATTTGAGACAACGCCAAACTGTCATTTTGTTTTGTCTCCTTGTTAGCATATGCTATTAAATTTTGTTAAATGTGAACTAAAAAATCAAACGCGTTGAGATGCATTTCCATCTGGATTCTCCAATAATTATAATCTTGTTTACCCTTTAATTTGGGTACAGAATAATTAATATTCCGATTCGTCATAACTACTAAGCACCAACCAAAGCTCTGATACTAGATGTTGGGATTAAAATCAATAAATCCCAACATCATTGACTACAATTTTATGGAAGCTCCAAAAAGAAATTGATTTTTGTTCTGAAATTTATTAAGTAGGATCATGCATTAATCAAAAGTAATATATTTTATGTAATGATTTTTCTAATACTAAATCTAAAAGGAAGTTAAATATTACTAAATTTTTCCTTTTTGATGAGTAATAGGATAAAATAGTCATTATATTTCTTATACTATTAACTTTGATCATATACTTTTTGTGCCAAAAAAAGTACTTGAACTTCTATAAGTGTTTACATAAGGTCGTACCCTTTCTAGAATTCCCATGAGGATATTTCAACAAAATTGCAAGCAATTTTACTACCTAATTCAATTCTCTACCAAAATCCCTGTTGTATTCCTTCATTCCCTTCACTTTTCATAATTAGTTTGAGAAAATCTATACAAACATACTGGCAATTTTATCACCTAATTCCCATGTCATCAAACCTGAACTAGCCCTGTCGGTCGGTTAGGTCCAATAGCAAACTGAGTCTGGACCCAGTTTGGGTTTGTATAAAAACTCTTATTTTTAAAAAATCGGTCAAATCTCAATTTAACAGGTCAAAACCGAGGTTGACCGGGTTTTTTACTCGTTTTCAAAATGAAATTCTAACTTTTAAAAATTATATTTTGATCCCATATTTTTATAAAAAAATTTTATAATTTTTTTATGTGAATATTTTGAATTTTTACCCATAAATTTTTTTAAAAATTTTAAAATTTAATATCTAAAAAAAATTTAAAAGAGATTGCTTACAATTTTTTACTTAAAACATGTTCTACACTATTTTTCATGAAAGTATTCAATTATACATTTAGAATTTCATGCAATTTATACTTAATTTAAATTTAACTACACTAAAAAAATTAAAGAACTTATTTTTAATATATTTGTATGCTATATTAATATTTTTATAATTACTTTATATTTATTATATCATAATGACGTCATCCAATTTTTACTATCGGTTTGACTGGTTCACCCCTAACCTCTTCGCTTGATTGGTTCATATTTCGGTCTAGTTTTTATAATACTACCTAATTCAATTCTACTAATATTTCTAATGGATTTTGTTTAAAAGGATAAGTACTATGATTAAATAGAGAGGAGGAAAATTAATCTTTGCAAACACTACTAAAACCCTATTAATAAATCATGGTTACATTTTTTAAAACATTTTATTTTATTTCTAAGTCTAATTTTTCATTTTGTTTATAATAAAATTGATTTTTAGGCATTCAAATATCAAGGAGAAGATTAAGTACTACAGCTTGAATCAGGCATTTGTTTGTGTTTTCTTGAAAATTTTAGGCATTCAAATATCAAGGAGAAGATTAAGTACTACAGCTTGAATCAGGCATTTGTTTGTGTTTTCTTGAAAATTTTAGTTAATTCACTTGTGCAGTTTTGTTGAGTCTAGGCTATCTCTTAGTAAGGAAATTCATGATTAAGAGTTTTATTTGATTTCAATTTTTTTATTTTGATTGGATGATTGTAGAAGATAATGTTGAATAATGTTGCAGAACTTTAGTGATATTTTGAAACCTAAAGATGAGAATGAAAATTTTTATAGTAATACTATAAACCTAAAGATGGGGTTGAAGATTAGTGATATTAAAAAAACTTTAAAATAGGGTTGAAAATTGCTAAGGGTGTTCATTTCGATTCGATCCAAAATTTCATATCGGATCGGATCAATTTCATTTTTCAAATTGAATCGGATCCATTTTATTTTTCGAATCAGATCGGATTGGATCCAATCCGATCTGATCCGATCCAAATAAAAAGTTATAACTTTTTTCTTCCAAAAATATCTAACATTAGTTATAAATTATAAATTAGTATTTTTTTTATAATTCCAATAATTTGTTAATTAAAATTAGTCAATTTGTAACAAAATAAATTAAAATATTTACATGAAAATACACAAATTAAAATATTTACATGAAAATTATTTATTATCTTTACATAAAAAATAGACAAATTTTTAACATAAAACTATTAATTTCAAACTTAACATTCTATATGAAAAGGAAAGAAAGAGGGAAAAAAATAGAGAAATGGATCAAATCGGATCAAAACCAATCCAATCCGAAATTTGATCATATTCGAAATATTCTAATCAAATTGGGTCACGATCCACTCAAATGTGGATTAGGTCGGGTCGAATCGGGTTCGAATCGGATCATTGATTTTGAACACCCCTAAAGATTGCCTATGGATATGGGTTGTTGTTTGTTGGATTCCTAAAATTTTACTTCATCTATCCCAAAAAAGAAAAGCAGTCTAGTTTCAAAAAAAAATTGTCCATAAAAAATGAGTCCACTTTTTATGTGAAATCCTTATATTAATCTTACTAATAATTATAGTATATTAACCCAATGTAAAAAAGATAAAAATATAAAAGTATACATTTAATAATGCATTAACTGTGCTATATTTTGTAATTTAAAAAAAATTATATCAAATCAGAATTAAACTCTTTTTTGAGACAAGAATAGTAATTTATTTTTTGAGTTGTATTTCTACTTGGTGTTTGAATGTGGTGTTGCATTTCATTATGAGAAATGTGGAAGGAGTTGAAGAGCATTTGATGGTATCACTACATTGTATGGTGACTCTCCACACCTCTTCTTAATTTGACAATTTAGTTCTTCAATTTAGCGCCATGGGAAAATTTTTGATTGAAATAAAGGAGTAGTGGGGCAAAATGAATTTATTTAAATACTTACAGAAGTTTAGAGATCTTTATAGCTAAAAAAAAAAAAATAATGACCACAATTAGAACTATGAAACAATATAGTGACTATTTTATATATGTTATTTTTATTTATCATAAAACTAAAAAATATATTTGAAGGGAAAAAAAACTTTACAAAATTTTAATTACTATGCAATAATTATTGTAGGACATGGCATCCCTTATTTTCAAGTTATTTAGTCAGTTTTTTTGTTTTTTTAAATAAACACTATGTAACATGTGGAGATTTTGCAAATTCCTACTTATTTATTTGTTAGGAAACAAGTGTGCTAGTTATTTAGTCAACTAAATAACTTATAAAAATATTTTAAAAAAAGGTTAACAATAATATATAAATTTTTGTTTCTTATTTAATCCATTACTTCTATTAATATTGCTGCAAAAAAAAAATAGTTATGCCAAAGGTAAATGAAAATTCAAAATATAAACATTCTAATATACATATTCTTACAAAAATATAGTTACTATTAAAATTTAGTTATCATAACTATTATTTGTTTGGTGAAATTATATCATATTTCACATTAATTTTATTTTTCTTTTCATGTCATACATTTGATGTAATTAAATCAATTCATATATGCAACAAATTAATATAAGGATTCATTATGTACCATCATATCTTTGTTAGCTATCTATAGTATCAAGTATGTCATCTTAGCAACAAATTTACCTTATCAACTATTATAGGCAGATTGATCACTGAGTCCTATAATTATTCGATCTCTAATGTATTTATACAAACAACTTTTAAAATTCTCATAAGATTAGGATTGACAACGAGATAGATTTGGGATGAGAAGTGCCTCTCCCACCATCTCTCTCGTTTATTGAAACCCCACCCTTTCACCTGCACCGCCACCCACTTCCCTTACACCAGCCACTAACCCTACCCTGCCTCACTTCCCTCAGGGGTACCCAACGGGATCCTATTTTTATTAAAAATATATATAAATAAATAAAATTTTCATATATTAGTCATACAATAATAAAAAGTTACACTAAAACCTAATTAAAATTATTGAACTAAAATAAATTACATAATTTTAACAATTAAAATAATCTAATTAAACATACGTCCTTGCTTTCATGCCAATATTTTTACTAGCAATATTGCATCCTTTGAAGGGTGTGATCTATGACTTTGAGAGGTTGTCTGTCCAGTTTTTTTGGATTGAGTAGGAGTTTGGCCATAAATATCACTAAAGAAAATGGTCGAATCTGTGTGTTCTAAAGAAAGAATGAGGTTTTAGGTTCTGATCTTTGGAGAAGATAGTCATGGTGCTTGATGGTAAGTTGTGGTGGAAGTTTAGATAGTAGATATCCTTGTGGTTATCTATTTAAAGATTAAGTATATGGGGGAGGATCACCCGTCCTTGGTATCTTTTATAGCTAGTGAATCACATGTCTGGTAGCATATGTCATATGTAAGGGAGTTGGTGGAAGGGTACCTAGCTTGGGATATTAAGTTAGGACAAGTATCATTTTTTCTATGATAATTAAATAGGGAATACGCCACTGAAGAGTAGGATTGAGAGTCAGGGAGATTAGAGGTATGTGATTTCATTATAAATGAGGTTGTTTTCACCAAGCACTAGTGGAAAAATTTTTGGGGGCCCCAGTCTAGTTGGTGAAGGAGGAGGCTGATTCAATCATATGACAACCAACGGTGTCTAGAGTATTTTCAGTGAAGTCAACTTATGAATTATTTCAAAGCAAGAGGCTAGCTATCCCTTTGATCAATTTTGTGGTCCAATGGTGTTGGTGAGTCCATGGCATGGTTCATCATTGATGCCTAGAGGACAAATCTTGGTGGTTATTTCTCAATACAGGTTTGGGATAATGAGATATTCAAAATGTTTTTGTTATGCACAACCCCAGACGGAGGATATTAATCATATTTTTTCCTTGGGTGACTTTGTTATGGCAATTTGGAGTTAGTTTGAGCAAAGGTGGGTATCTGAGGGGTTGCCAAAACAATTTACAACAAGTGTATGGATATATGAATGCCAACTGTGAAAATCAGGTGGTAAAGGCAACTTTGGGGATTCTCCCTCAAGTTATTTGTTGGGTACTCTCAAAAGTCCAAAACTTGTATCAATTTCAATAGAGAAAGGTCATACTTGGTTGCAATTGCTTCAACCAAGTAACTAGAATGTAAACCATGACCATCTGTAAACCTAAGCAAATTTTCAAACTCACTCCCCTTTAAAACTTAACTACATTATCTCCAACTCTGAACCCCCTGATTATTTTCAAGTGTTTGTGAATCTAAATTTTTCCTAAAAGAAGACAAAAACATTTTATCAACCTATATACAGAATCTAACTTTAAATTAAAAAAATAAAAAAAAAAACAAAACTCAACATAAAAAATTGAGAGCAAACAAACAATCATGTAAAATGAATACAATTTCAAATTACAAAAAAGAAATCATAATCAACTTTCGAGTAAAGAAAACAATCTAGCAAAACTCAAATGGAGATAAAACCATGATTGTGCTATATGTACCCGTAGTAGCGATTCTATGGCAAGTGAGTGTGCTTTGAAAGAAAGAACAAGACACCCTAGCTTAGACGAAGAAGAAGAAACGAAATATGTTTATAGAGAGTATGCGAGAAACGGCTTAGATGAAGATCAAAGCTAGAGAGCGGGCTTTGACAACAGTTTTTCTAGCGAGCAAGTGGGCAGAACAAACCGAGAGATCGGGTGTTGATGGCAATTTCTTCGGCATAGATGAAAAACAAAAGTAGTGAGCGGGCTTTGGCGGTAGTTTCTCCTATAGCTTTGGAAAAAAAGACATTTACAGCTAATAGTTGGCTTTTTGTAACTATGATCAGCAGTAAGAACAACATTAATAGTAGACATATTGCAACAAGAAGCATAAATTAAAGTAACAACAGACAAAAATTAGAAAAAACCATTTCTAAACGAAAATTCCAAAAAATATTTCATAGAATCAAAATGCTAGCATCAAATTAAAGTAAAAAAAATTAATTTGACAAAGTTTTTGTCAATGGTAAATTTTTACAGACTTGGTATATACATTCATGTGAAAAATGAAGCTGATCTATAATCTGCCAAGCCTGAAGTTCATATGGCTTTCGTATTCATATGAAATCAACAAATTCATAATAATCACATAGTGGAATAAAAAATTGTCTCGTGTGAATTTACGGACTTGGTATACAAATAAAAAATGAAACTGTTTTTGTCATTGGTAAATTTTTATAGACCTGGAATATACATTCATGTAAAAAATGAAATTGATCTATAATGTATCTTTATATTCTTCTTCTTCTCTAGTAGACTTTCATTTTTTTTTTTTGAGGTGCTTACTCAAGGGGTGCTTGTACAAGCTCATATGTTTTGGCTGCCCTCCTCTTTTCCTGCTCCATTGTAATTTTCTTCTCTTTTTTTTTTGGTATATGCATAAATGTAAATATACATAATATGCTTCAACTTTATAAACACAATCCATACCTTAGAAGGATATGTTATCTTTCCAATAAATTTCCTTGGGACTTTCCGTGCTCAAATTTGGCCTTGAGGTGAATTGAAATGTCTAGACTCAATAAGTTGATCATACCACCTCTTTCTAACTATTACAGTTTTTCCTTCCTTATTTTGGAAGTCTGCCCTACCCTCATATTCTCCATTGAGTTCATGATCCTCTTCCTTCTCATCCTCATGTTCATGATGACCATATCTTCTATGGAGTTGATGATCCTCCTCTTCATCCTTATGTTCATGATGATCCTCTTCTTTCTTCTTATGTTCATTTTGAAAATCTGCCCTACCCTTATATCGTTCATGAAATTCATGATCCTCTTCCTCCTCATCCCCATTTTGAGACACTCCTCCAGCCTCATTCTCAAACTCTTAAAGCCAAGTTTAAGAGTTTATTCTTTCCCTTCTTACCATCACATCCATATGAAGTTTCTTGCCCTAAATGGGGCCAGGATATAGCAAAGAATAGGTATTGAGAGACAATTGGCATTACATACAATAAAAACATGGGAACTAAACTTACATTAATTAGTACATTGATTACTTCTAAAACTACAAAACCAAATGGGCCAAGATGTAGGAGAAAATTGGCATTGCATACAATTAATACATAGGAACTAAACTGACATTAAGTACATTGATTACTTCTAAAACCTGTTTCTTTGATTTTGCATTTTAGTATAGTCTAACAAATGATTTCATTGCTGGCAACACAACACAAAACAAAACTACATAAACAAATAGGGCTAGAGAATTGGCATTGCATATAATTAAAACATGGGAACTAAACTAACATTAAGTACATTGATTACCTCTAAAACTTGTTTCTTTGATTTTGCATTCTATTATAGTCCAATAAATGATTTCATTGTTAGTAATGCACATGTGACTTTTATAAACATCTTGGGAAATTATTCCATTGTTGTTAATGCCTGTATGGCATTTAGAAATATGTTGTGTTGGTTGAACAACAAAATGTGTCCTATGGAAACGAAAACTTGCTAAATGCATTGTCTATTGTCCCTCTCAATACCAATTCTTTTGCCCTTTCACAATACCGTCAATAAGAGTTGAGGTCTCTAATGACTCCAATTGTAGGAGCTAAGGTCTGCAATGACTCCAATGACCTCCAAAACCTAGAATGTGAAAAGGCATAAATAACTATTTTCACAATCTTTGCAAATCACAACAAAACCACAAACCAAATGTCAACACACCACCTATTCACTAGAAAAAATAGTAATTGTCAAATTCTCTTCAACACATGGCAAAACTACAAAACCAAATGTCAACACACACCACCTATTCATCAAAAGAATTAAACTATTCATATCCATAAACTCTAGTAAATAGCTCGCTTACGAACCTTCAGTAAAAATCACATCATTTTTCGTGCAATAATATTTTCCAATTGACAGCTATCAGGAAGGGCTCAATGCAATGCATTATCAATAGAGCAAGTGAGAAAGAATAAGATAAAGCAACTGAGATAGGAGACATAATCACATAACAAAGTTTTGGAGGGAGTTCAAAATCGATTAGATGAAAAACACAAGAACCAGTTAGCAATGAAAAAATAATCAATTTACATAATCCATGATAATCATCTTACACATAAACTCACAACAAATGGGAAAAAGTTAGGCAATTGATTCCTTTTGAACCTCACAGGAAAAAAAAATTGAAAATATTAATGAATAGGTGTTCATCCATGGTGGTGGTGAGGGAGATTAGGGTTTTGATAGATTGATCAAGTGTGAAGGCAGACCTCCTGATTTTTATAGCACCAAACCTTTCATAATTTTGATCTAACCAAAGTATAATCTTATTACTATTTTTCTTCCCAAACTTAAAATTTTATTCTATTTCATCTTTTTAGAGCTGAGGACATCTTTCAAGTGGAACTTGGAAGAGAGGAATTAACAAGTGTACTTAAGGCACATTAATCATCAATTTTGTAATTGAAATGATTGAGGAACTAATAGCATGTTGGAACTTGGAAGAGAGGAATTAACAAGTGCGAAATTGGAAGAACATGTGGTCAAAACTTGGAAGCTGAGTAACCATTTTTTACACTTGAAAAGTGTAACTTTTATCAAAGTGTAACTTGCAACCTACACAAAACCTATTGACAAAAGGTTACATCAACTCTCTCTTACATATAAGAGAAAGTTGATGTAACCTTTTGTTAATAGGTTTTGTGTAGGTTGCAAGTTACACTTTGATAAAAGTGTAATTTTTTTAAATTTTGAGACTATTTTTGTATACTTTTCGTATACTAATTTACTTTAAAAGCTTTTTTATTATATTTTCTGTATTATCAACTTAAATTTTACTTTCAAGTACAAGTAGTTGTAATCTAAAATTAATCAAAACTTTTATCATACATGGGATTTCTTTTTTCAATTGTTAGCATATAAATTTTTTTAACTCATATACACTTACATTTCTTTTATATATATTCTTAAATGTTTTATTTGTCATATTAAAAAAATTAATTAGTAATACATATTATAAAATTATAGAAATAAATATTTAAAATAATTTAACTTGATCTCCATTTATTATTTTAAATATTTTGACTAAAAAATATCAATACTAATTCAAAACATTATTTAAAATTATTGTAATGTATAATTATTTTAGCAAATTATGAACAATTAATAGATTACAAATAATTGGCATATTTATCCATGAAAAAAAATTCATAGTCTACATCTGCATATTCTTATTTAATTATTTTATAACTATTACCTTCAATTATTTCTACTTATTAAATTAACTAAATATACTTTTATATAAATTAATTAACATTGAAATAATAAATAAATAGTTATATATATTTAAAGTTGTGATATGTTTTAATTTCAATATGTTAGTGTTAATTAAACAATCAATTGAATCAAATTTATATATATTATTTAAAGTTACACTTCCTAAATAATTTTTCATATGCCCTTAACAGAATTTTTTTTAAGAAAAATAGGAAAATATGTTACATGATACTTTAACAAGCAAAGTACGAGAGGAGAATATAGGGGGATGAGAGTGTGTAAAAAATGACCACAAATTACTCATTTATTATTTGTAGATGACTCTCTACTTTTTTGTGAAGCAGACACCGATCAAGCAAAGAGGGTAAAATCATTGCTGGACAAGTTTAGTAGCTATTAAAGGCAGTTGGTCAACCTAGACAAATCGTCCATTTTCTTTAGTAAAAACATGATGACGGAAACCAATGAGGCCATTTGCCAAACTCTAGACGAAATCAAGGAGCAGCAAAAAGCTAAGTACTTGGGACTCCCTATGCATATAGAGAGGTCTAAAAGAGAAATGTTCACCTATGTGGTGGAAAGGGTGCAAAAAAGAATCAAAAATTGGAAAAACAAGTTCCTAAACTTAGCAGGGAAAGAGATCCTCATCAAGGCGGTAATTGATGCCCTCCCAACATATGTAATGGCCTGCTTCAAGTTGCTGAACAATGTAAGTCAAGCAATTGTCAAGAACTCATCCAACTTCAGGTGGGGGGAAAGAAAGGAAAGTAGGCCAAGAATTCATTAGAAAGTTTGGAAGAAAATGACCAAACTCAAAAAAGAAAGGGGACTAGGGTTCAAGAATCTCCAAGTGTTTAATGATGCGTTGTTAGCTAAGCAAATTTGGAGATTGATAACCCAACCTAATCTGCTCATGAGTAAGGTGATGAAGGCTAAGTACTTTTCAAATGGGGGATTTTGACAACTCAACCAAAAAATAGTACTTCATGATTGTGGAAGAGTTGGATGGGAGCTTAGATATATCATTCAAAAAAGAGCAAGATTCCAGGTGGGAGATAGGCGGTCTATATGGATTTGAAAGCACCCCTGAATCCCGAGAAGGCCGAATAGAAGACCTGTTTCTATACCCTCTACTCAGGACCAGGTTATTTGGGTTAGTCAACTTATGAACCAGGAAGGGACAGGCTGCAATAAGGAATTGATTGGGCAAATCTTCACCCAAGTAGATGCAGAAGCCATCCTGACTATCCCAATTAACAAGGGTAGTAGAGGAGACATAATAGTATGGCAGCCTAGCAAACAAGGAAACTTCTCTGTCCAGTCGGCATATAAAAAGGTAATGAGCGAATAAGGGCAACAAACCCAAAAACCAGAAAGTAGCACTTCCAAAAGAATATTGAAAACTTTATGGAGGACCACTTGGAAATTGAGAATTAAAGGAAAACTGAAACACTTTCTCTGGAAATGCGAGCATGGTATCCTACCGAAAAAGGATTAGCTGGCGTCAAGAGGTATTCAAGAAGACTCAATATACCAAATGTGGGGAGAGCATTAACAAACATTAGAGCATACACTAATAAACTGTTAAAGAGCAATGATGGTATGGAAGATAGCTCCAATGAAATGGGGGGATGGTGAGCAATATGAAGGGAGTTTCAAGAATTGGTGGCAGGATAATTGTGCAAATCAGAAAAGGGACAGCTGGAAGGACAGAGCACAACTGACTGTATACATACTATGGATGCTCTAGAAAACAAGGAACCTCTAGATATTCTAACACAAATGGAGAGAAGAGAAGCAAGTAATGGATATGGTCATGACAGAATGGGCAGAATTTTGGGCAGTCAAGGAAAAGGAAAGCGCCCTCAACTAAAGCACGAATTCATGATGAACGATGAATTAGAGACTAGGAGCAAAGGGGTAAGCTCAATAGTGTCTATTGTAGAGAGAGGAAAATGAGGTATAGAAGTCAAAGTGAGTAGGGTATCTATTTTGTCCAGGGATTGGAGACATTACCCACGACATATGATTTTAGTCATTGTTTTGTTTTGATCCATTTTTGTCACTTAAGTGAGCCGTTAAGGATCTAAGGAATTAAAGAGATAGAAAGGAGGAAATTATTCTGTTTGAGCCTTAGACTCGAAATGAGCACTAAGGAAACGTTTAGCCAATGGGTTTTTTGTACATGATATGTTTTTTTAGAAAAATAAATACAACTAACGTTTTAGTTTTTTTTTAAAAAAAAAAAAAGATACTTTAACAAGCAATATAATTATATAAAATAGTATTAAATTTACTAAAACAAAATTAAGAATTCCCAAAGGCTGGAAGCGGACAAAAATTACTATAGCTAGGGGCGATTACCGTGCGACTGAAGGCGAGATTCTGTACTTTGTTTTCTTTTTTTTTTTTGTCGTTGGGATCCGGAGTTAGTTAGATTTCGATCCTACTTTCGGCCAATTTTGTCCTCCTTTAGAGAGGTTTTGGGGTTTAGTTTGGGAAGATGGTCAAGCATGATGCAACACAGCATCACAAAATGGATCAACCATTAACAAATAATCCGAATGTGGGCGGATTTGGCCAAGGGGATGCAAAAATAGTACTTCAAGACCCATTGTGTGTCCAAGTCGCGCATGGACAGGAGTTAGGAGGTACATTTCCCGTTGTATGTAGATTGCGCTGTGCTAGTATAGGCCGACATGTTAGGAATTTTGTTTATTTTAGTTAGGTTAGCTAAGAGGTCCCAGTCCTGTTCTATCGGGGTTGGGACACTTTAACCGAAACTTATTGGGTTTAAATTAGATGTGTTAGGGCAAGTCCTTAAATGGACTTTTATGTGCTTATTAACTTTTTTTATAAAAGTTAATATATATCTTTTTCCTGGAAAAAAAATTAACTAAAAAAGAACTTCATAGTTCATAAATACAATAAAATAAATTAAAAACATAATTTATATATTTCAAAAACCAAACAAAATTTTTATTAAAAAATTAATATTTATTAAATTTTAAATTATCACTAGGTACATTCCATGCCTAATGTGGGGCCAAAAAAAAAATTAAAACTATTTTTGTATACTTTTGGTATATTAATTCACTTTCAAAGCTTTTTCATTATATTTTTTTTATTATCAACTTAAAAAAATTATTATTAGTCATTCAAATTTTATTTTTGAATGCAATTAGTTCTAAAAATCTAAAATTAATCAAAAATTTTATTATATGTGAGAATTTTTTTCAATTTTTATTTCCATATAAATTTTGTAACTCTCATACATTTACATATTTCTTTTATATATATTCTTAGAAGTTTTATTTTTCATATTAAAAATTTTTCTTAGTAATATATATTAAAAATTATAGAAATAAATATTTAAAATAACTTAAATTGATTACGATTTATTATTTTAAATACTTTGACTAAAAAATATCAATACTAATTCAAAACATTATTTCAGAATATATAATGTATAATTATTTAATTAAATTATGAACACTACGATCATAAATAATTTGTATATGTATCTAATGGAAAAAAATTCATACTCCATATTTACATAACCTTATTTAAACATTTTATAACTATTACATTCAATTTTTTATATTTATTAAACTAAATATAATTTTATATAAATTAATTTACACTGTAATAATAAATAAATAGTCATATATATTTAAAGTTAATATGTTTTAATTTTAACATGTGAATGTTAATTAAAAAATTAATTAAATTAACTTTATATCTATTATTTAAAATTACACATATTAAACAAACTTTTATATGTCCTCAATAGAATTTTTTAAATAGGAAAACAAGATACTTTAACTAATAATATAATTATATAAAGTAGTATTAGATTAACTAAAAAAGAACTTTATAGTTTATAAAATACAATAAACTAAATTAAAAATATAAATTATACATTTTATAAGCTACATAATTATTTTGAAATTAAATTATCAATGGACGTTGTGCAAGAGAGAGTGGTGATAACCTTTTGTTAACAAGTTTTTCTCAGGTTGCGAGTTTCAATTTGGTATAAGTGTAATTTTGTGAACTTTAAAACTATTGTTGTATACTTTTAGTACATTAATTTACTTTAAAATTTTATCTTATTGTATTTTCTTTATTATCAATTTAAATTTTATTTCAAATACAATTAGTTGTAATTTAAAATTAATCAAAATTTTTATCGTACATGAGATTTTGCAATTTTTATTACCATATTTTGTAACTCACCTATACTTATATGTTTCTTTTATATATTTTTTTAAATATTTTATTTTTCATATTTAAAAAATTACTTAGTAGTATATATTAAAAAAATTACAGAAGTAAATATTTAAAATAACTTAACTTGATCCCTACTTATTATTTTAAATATTTAGACTAAAAATATTTCACAACAACACCCATCAAATTCATGATAGAAAATTGGTCGTTGAAGAAACAAGACAGTTTGTTAATTAATGTATTAAATATTTCTAAAAGTTATCTAACTTAAAAATATTTTGACTAACTTCTTATATCCTCTCCTTGTTTTGTCCTTCCTTTCTTTACAAATTAAGAGGGGAAATGTACTCCCTCACTTTTAATTTTTTTTGTCCAAAAAAAAAATTTTACTTCTAAAACAAAGTTATTTTAGTATCTCTACTAATAATTGTTATGTATGGTCATAGCTAAAGTAAAAGTAAAAAATAAAAATAAAAAATTATGTATTTAATGATACATTAGAAGTGTTATATATAATAATTAAAAAAATTATATCGAACTCAACTTAAACTTTTTTTGGGTAGAGAAACAGTAGTTCTTAGTATGTGTTCAGTAGAAGGATATGGGGGCGATGAATATCATTCTCAATATTTGGTTAATAAATATGGATTTAAAAATTGAGATGATGAGGAGTATTTATACAATCTGCCCCTGACTAAATTGCTAAGTAGAGGAGGAATAGACCAAAAAAATTAAAATCAAAACTATATGTCGATCTAATCCCATCTCATCCATTTTGATCAAGTATATTATTATTATTATTCTTATTTTGGTAAATATTTGCAAACAATACTTCATGAACAAATAAAGATAGATAAATAGGTGCATCTGAATTTTAAATTGTATCTTTTACTTTTTTAATATGAAGGTTATAAGATAAAATTTATTTTCAAAAATATAAAAAAAAATTCTTTTTAAAAATCCAAAAATAAATTTTAAAATACAACCATAAATCACATCCACATTTGAGAGACGAAGTCAAATTGGTCACTGTTTTCCTCGCAAGTAGTGACTAGTTAATAAATTGCCCTAACTAACTGCATTTGTTGCAACATAAATACAATAGAAAAGTAGAAAAAGCACTCCGCAAATCCTGTGCCAGTGCGAGCGATTTGCAATGCGATTTTGGTGTGAAATTTCTTTTTTTTTTAAAGGCTTTGTTCCCTATTTATTAGGGCTTTTGTTCTCCACGCAAAAGGTGTTTTGTCACTAGTTTCATTGCTGGATTATTCAACGGATTAGGTAGCATCACGAAAGGCATAGAATGGGTGTTAGGAACGAAGCTCGAGCACCTGGTTTCTATTCAGTGGTATTCATGCATTTTTGCGAGTCTCCAGTCGATGCTAACTAGTTAGGCTGTATAGGAGTTTAGATTACTATTGATATGCCGATTAATGTACGCTAACCACATCAATTTTTTGTGCAATCTTTTTTATTTTTACTTATTAGTAGTGCACTTTCTTTCATAATTAAACTATCAGCTGTACAATCATAAAAATCAATTAACCTTTTCTTGGCTAAGCCTTGTAATATTGCATATTGCTATAAAACTTTTAACGTTTTCAAGAAAAAAAAAATCTGCATTTGTTACTAAATTTCTTCCTCTATCTTACACTCTTCATATCCCCATAATTTGTATCATCAAAAAAAGTCAAATTTCAATGTGTTATGCAATCTAGAGATAGTTTTTTTCTATAAGAAATGTGCAACTGACAAGTAGCTTCCTCAAATTTTTTAACTCTAGCAAGAGAAGCAATCCAATACACTACACTATCCAAATTTTTTCAATTGCACTTGCTATTACATCTAACCCATCTTTTACAATTAAATTCAAGATAGGGTAGCACAATGCATATGAAGCACCAAACCTCCCAATAATAAATCACCCACATCAAATTTATCAATCAAACATTTAATCATAATATCATCCGTAGAATCATTATCTAAAGTAATGGTAGAAATCTTACAGTTAATATTCCATTTCATCAATGCATCGCTAAGGATATCACTTAAAACCTCCTTATTATGCGGAGCATGAAAATAAATAAACATGTATAACCAAAAAGAAAAGAAAATATGAAACTTATGCATAAAGAAATGATTGAAGATTACTTAAACTTTAATGCTTTGCAATATCGGAGTCATCAATAATATATGCAGTGATAGGCATGAAACCTCTTCTTGAGTTGTTTGAAGTCCACATATCAAAATTGTAATGACAATCCTAGTGTTGAGATTCTCTAACATCTTATTCTGTTTTTTTCTTTCTTCATATCATAAATTCTGAAAATATCTCCCTTGATTCTATTTCTTGAAACATGTTTAAAACAGAGCTGTAGTTTATTACAAAATCTTCAAAAAACCAACATGTTCAACAATGGATAGAGGATATTCATACAATATAATCCCCAATTTTAGGACTAGCAACTTCTTGATTAAAGAAGTAATTATACAAATCTTATTTTATATCATTTCTTTTGATTCCACTTCGTAGTAGCATTTGTTAATGTTTTGTTTAGGCCTTTTAGCATACCTTTCCCTTGATTGTATTTCTTGAAACATGTTTAAAACATAACTACAAAAATCTTCAAAAACCGACATGTTTAACAATATATAGAGGATATTCTTACAATATAATCATGATTGCAAGCTCATGACTAGCAACTTCTTGATTAAAGAAGTAATTATACAAATATTATTTCCTATCATCTCTTTTGATTCCACTTCGTAGTAGCATTTGTTTAATGTCTTGTTTAAGCCTTTTAGCATACTTTTTAGAAAATATCTTACTTGATTGTATTTTTTAAAACATGTTTAAAATAGAATTGTGATTTATTACAAAATCTTCAAAAATGAACATGTTCAACAATGGAAAGAGGATATTCATACAATATAATCATGATTACAAGCTCATGACTGGCAACTTCTTGATTAAAGAGTAATTATACAAATCTTAGTTTCTATCATCTCTTTTGATTCCACTTCGTAGTAGTATTTGTTTAATGTCTTATATAGGCCTTTTAGCATACCTTTTAACATGATCATGCAAAGAACTTGTTCCATGTACAATAGCTGCATATACCATGTCATGTCCCATCAAGTTTTTTTCTCTTAAAGTGTTGCTCAACTGTTGAAGTGAGCTTTTGTTATTTTCAGCATCACCTTCAGTAGAAATATCTTCTCACTTTTCTAAGTTAAGTTGTTCCACATTCATTGACTGTGGAGTTCGTGGAGTTTGTGGAGCTTAAGGAATTTGGGAGTTATCACCTTGATAAGATGCTTACATTCATCATTTTCTTAAAATTTTGGGGAAAAAAGTTTGTCATAGATTAGGCTTGATCTTTTCTTAATGGCGTTTTTTTCTTATTATAAATTTTAAACTATTAATTGAGAAAGAATAAAAAGACAAATTATTGAGAAAAAAAATTAAACTCAACTATTAAATTAGTGGATTAAGTAAGTTTGTTTTCTAAACATATTTTTTGGGATAATTATTGGGAATAATGTTGACATTAAGAAAAGAGGGGGAAAAAAGGTGGAACAATTAATACTCTCAATTAAAAATTTAAAAATATTATCAAGGCTCATTAATTAAGGTATTAGAATTATTTAAAAATTTACAAAAGTTACATTATATTGAAAAATATACCTGCACTTGGAATTTTTATTCAAAATAATAATAGTAGTAAACAATATTAAAATATGATAACTAATTTTATTAGTATAATTTTAATATACATAGAATTTAATGATAATTAATAAATAACGTAACAATAAATTAGTATTCTATGTAATATTAGTAAAATAATATATATAACTATATAAATAATATATTTACTAATGTATATAAATAATATATTTATTAAAATTTAAATATATATTATATCAATAAAATTTAAATGAGTAAATGGGGGTGGTGGAGAAAAACCCTCCTTGCTCCTTGCATACATCACCATCCATTCCACCCCAACCCCGTTGGGTCAAATGGGGCGATTACCTGCGGGTGATTTGAAGAATTGTCATACCTACATAAAATTGGCCAACTACAAATTGTTGACTACTAGTTTGGTAGGGTGTTTGTTTGAACAATCAAGAATTAGACTTTGTGGAAATATTATGCTTTTGATACGTACATATATAGAAGATTTTGAAGCCTTACTCAAAACTAGTAATTCAAACTTTATTAATAAGCCACTTTAATAAGTTTGGACCACTAACCAAGTCGCCAATGCCTTACTCATAAATAATTTTTTACAATTAATTTATCTTATAAATTAATCATAAAATAATCTTATAAGTACACCATTATTTTAGTCGTAGAAATCATTATTATCATGTGGAACGTTTTTAGTGACTAATGTCACTAATTCATATAAATTAAATGCTAAAATTAATTAAAATTAGGACATAAAAACATATGAGTTCTTTAATTTCATCTTTCTAATGCACCACATATAGCTTTCAACCTTTTATAAAAGCCAATATCAAATTAATGAAAATGCAAAACCAACGCAAAATTTTGGGAAGGAACAAAATTCATACAAAAAGAAAATGAGTTATGGTCTTCTTATGACTTTTTTGGTTGAACTATTGGGCCCATAACCAAGTTTAACATTCTTTTTAGGATAAAGGATGAACCATTTAGCCCAAAACCAGAACCTTTCCCTACCCCAACCTTCTTTTTCGGCATATGGGTTGGGTTGGAAAAATAGCAGAGAGTAATCGGCCTAGGTTCTGACTTTGAAACCTAGAATTGAAGTCAACAGTATCACGACGACATATGAAAATGTTCAATGTATTAGCATTGTAATTTAGGGGTGGCAATAGGTCATCTTTTGGGTTCGCGTGTCGTATTTTGAAAAAGTAACAAAATTACAAAAAAAGTAGAGAGCAATAAAAGTTGGACCAATGCGATTATTTTCGTGTTGAATTTTCGTGTTAGGTTCGGGTCACATTTTGTCTCACAATTTCGTGTCGAGTTTCGCGTTTTCGTGTCATGTCAGAAATTGGCACCCCTAATTGTATAAGGCCTAAGTCATGCAAAAGTTTTTCTTCTTTTTTTTTTTTTGTTCAGAAAAAAAAAACCAAATGAAATTAAATATTATCCATTCAATCAATATGTCGCATTAATTATCATATTATCCAAACTGAAGATGTGAGATGAGATGAAATATCAATCAAACTAGAATAACTATTAGGGTTGCTCACAAATGTAATGCATAAATAGGCTTATTGGGTCAATTCAGTTTGAGATATCATTATCGTTCAACTAACATATTATCTGACATGTTTTAATATAAAAATTATTTGTTGCTCTCAAAAACTCCAATCTAATCACAATCTTAGTCTAGTCGCTAACAAAGTTAGTTGGTGCACGAAAGTTTTAATAGAAAATTTTCAAAATTCAAGTGATCAAGTCTCAATTATTGAATAGTAAATCATGGAAACAACTGAATTCAAGTAATTTATAGATACAACTATAATAATCTTAGAACTAAGACGAAAATGATTAAGTTAGAGATCCTAAGAGTATTTCTTTTTTCTTTTTTTTTATAAAATATCCTCACATGGTACATAGTCACTCACCAAACTCTCTTATATTGGGCTAAGAATCATTAAGTACATACCACGCCTGGAGAGACTTGATCCCTAGTAAAAGGTGTGAAATCCTTCAAGTAATACCGCTACTCCAACCTCGGGGGATGGAGATCCTAAAAGTAGATGAATACCAAATTCAAGCCTCATCAATGCAAATTCTTATCTTCGCAAACTTCAATTTTATATGTTCAAAAAATATTTTGTACAACTGTTGTATCATGTAAGATTGTGCAACGAAAGAAAATTAAAAATAATAGTTTATAATTTAAGGAAATAGTTCATTTACATAATAAAGGACAAAAAATAAAATTATATAATTAACCTTATTATACTAGAAACAAGGATATAGTAAATGCATGCAACATTCTTTCATTTTACTGAATGTAGACCAATTTCTAACTTGACTGGATAAGAATATGAAATTAATAGAAAGTCCAAACCGAATTGTTCATTGCAATTTCGACACTATGTTGGATTGTGATTTATTTCAGAACTTTTATATTGGAATGTATGAAAAATTTTAGTGGGAATTTTGTTTTGTAGAAAAATGTATTTTGGAGAGAAAATAAAAGAGAAAATTTTTAAAATTATGTGAGGAGATTTTAAAAAGAAAATTTTAAATTTTAAATTTTAAAATAAAATGGTGTTTGAATGTTTTTTTTTAATAAAAAAAATTAATTTTTTACAAATAAAACTCAATCCAAACATAGATGTCCATAAAAGTCACTTTATTGGCTATTAAAGTATATATGACTTATGGAGAAAAACTCCTCGCTTTATATCCTTAAATTTCACTTGAATGACCTATGCTTTTCACAAGAAAGGTAAGACCCACAAAAGAAATGCTTAAAACTGGCTGAAAAGTGGTCATTCCTGTGATGTTTTATTCTGATTCAGTTGATCTGGATATTTGGCATATCAAAAAACGTATCAAAAAAAGTATGCAATTGTGAATTAATTATGACACCACTCATGATTAAAACATTTTGAGTTAATTCAGCGCAACAATAATTGTGGCAGCCATTAGACAGAGTGTCCGGAATCAGTCGCCACTCAACATGTTTAGGCCACTCCATGGTTTTCAAATCCGGGCCCTAAGAAAGTTTCTATTAAAGGGCAGTGACTAAAAGACAATACTATCCTTTTCAATATTTTCCACCCTGATAATAAATTAGGTATCTTGGATTTTATCAAACATAACCCTCATTTGGCACTGCCGAGTTGACTAGTACCACAAATCAATAGTAACTATCTAAATCTAAAAATTCCATTTAATGTCTTGGGTGAAAAGAAATAAAATAATGAATTTTTTGCCTTTTAATTAAGGTCGATTTAAGTAGTTAAATAACATAAACAAATATCTTTTCAAAAAATAATTATAAATTTTTTTTTATCAAACTTTGAATTTTTCAAACTATGATTACTTTAGTAGACTACGTAAATTAATAAAAAAGGGATGACAAAACATCATTTATATAATGGACCCAATATAGTATAGTAAAGAGTTAGTGATAGTGATGATTTATTGCTCTAGTATACTAGCCAACATTGATATAAAAATTACACTAATTAAGAATGTTTATAAATTGTAATTTAAAAAACTATATTTTTATCTTTTTATATTTTTATATTTTTTATTTCTATAATCATTAATTTTTAAAAAAATATATAAAAATATATAAAAAAAAACGGGATTTAAAATATTTCTTTCGCAATCCAATTGGCTGTGGCCTACACACTAAGGCCTGTCTTTGAAAAGTCAAAAGAGTCCTTTTCACATCTGGTTATGGCCTTGATCGAAGGTCAATCATAATGAGAAACTTGACCACTCATGCACCCATGGTCGATAGGGTTATACCCTACATACAAGGGCTGCCTGGGGAAAAGTTAATGGCGTCCCTTTCCCATCTCTTCATTGGTCTAGATCAAATTGATTTCAGTGTAATGTATATACATCCCAAGGATAAACTCGACTAATCACATCCTTAATCCACAGGGTATACCCTACTCCACAGTTCACAAAGGAGCGTCTAGATCACTGGCACATGCATTATTGGAGTTTTATACCAATATTGAGCTGGCCTGTGGGTTCCAATGAAGAAGAAAAACCATCGAGTTGGCAAATGTTTTGTTTTTGCGTTCAATTAATGCTGTTTTTGGATCGTAGCGTTTGCAACTTCAACAACCAAATAGGCAAATGCAGTCCCCTGTGATTTGTTTGTGTTGCTGCGTGGCTATCTTTCAGTCTTGTCAGAGGTTAGTGTGTGGCACAAATCAGAAACCACTAGAGAGAATTTTGGCCACTTGAGTTTGTGTTCCTTGCAAGAATTTCAGAAAGACTTGGATTATTAGCATGATATTCCAATTCTATCTATGGATTTGTGGTAGTGTTTTCATTGCCTGATCTGATGCCCACATTTGCATTTTCAGATTGGAACCGTGAGCAGCATATGATGCTATGTGTGATTTGATTTAGGGACTTTGATGTGTTGAGAATGAAATTGAAAAATCAATAATGTTCAAATAGTTTTAGGGAATGGCTCTTGTTGATAATACTTTTCGGCTTTTATCGCAATTGAATTTCATCATATTCATTTGCCTTAAAAGAATTTGTAACGAAGTTGCACATTATTTGGCTAATTAACAAGCAGAATTTTCTTTTTAGTATTTAGATTTAGTGGGATATTCCACTCATTTTATTTGTATTTCTCAGGTGAATAGCTAAATCTTCTTTTCAATAATTTTTCACTCTATAATTATCCCAAAAAAACAAAAGACAGGAAAAACAGGAAAATATTACAATTTAATATTTTTTTATTAATTTGAGTTTGAAACTTGCAACTCCAAAATTCCAAGGATTAAATCCATCCCATATGGGGTTTCCACCTTTTTCTTTAGTCTCCTAAGAATATAAATCGTATCATATTGATTGTAACGTTTTCTTTATCCTTTAATATTTCCGGAATAACTTTAATATTAAATTGGATTTTTGTGACACTTTCTGTGTGTCATTTCACATTATGTACTCTAATAAACTAGTATAAATTTTATAATTTATATTAATATATATACTATTAGTAGTCACTTTCATCCTAATTAATTTTAGTATTAATTTTTTATTTTTTATATTAACTCAATATTTTAATAAAATTTTCTTCTTCTTTTTTTTACATTAAAAATTCAAAATAGATATTACTTAATAACAAAAAATGAATCTTCAGCACTCAAATTTATTATCATGAAATTTTTAATATTATAAATATTAAAAAAAATTACAAAATTTATAGTAATTTATTAGAATGTGTAATATATAATGGTACATAAAAAGTCTAAGAAGATATTCATTGTGCTTTAATATTGATTAAGACCCAAGTACAGCAAAATGAAGAAATAGCCATGTTATTTTGCATCCAATTTTTATCCCTTTCTGTTGGGGAAAACGAAAAAGTTAAATTAATTGCCACAAAATTCTTTTGGTTCTTGGCTTGGGAGATTTGGATATGACAAATTATTCTTCAAGTCCCTTTAAATATAGTCACTAACTTCAACTGCAACCCATAGCAACATATTTTTAAGTATTCACTATTAATAACTTTTTCAACAATTTCATAAAATTTGTGATGATTATAAAAGCCATGAAGGAATCAGATACCATTTTGATATAGCTTGTTAGAGGACAAATAAATGCAGCAACAGTTTGACTCAGCATAATTATCCATATAATGAACAGTGGGGTGAGTGATTAGAATTTCATAGTTTTTCTTTAAAAGTTGAGGATTCAAATCTAATCAATTATTAAAGGCAGCTTTCCCTTCCTATTTTGAGAATAGATCTTTTGTCCCAACTGATGTGTATTAATTATGTTCATATTTTATTAACAAAACAACATAATTTAATTAATCAATACTTATTCCAATCATAAAATATATATAAATCCTATTTTAGGAATTAAATTTGAAGAAAACAAATTTGTCAAAATCTAAAGGGAAAATGTAAAGAAATACACAAATGTTTATTTTTGTCTTTCAAAAAATTAAATTTTTTTGGAAATAAGATTGATCAAAATTTAAAAAGGAAAATTTTAAAAATTCAAAATTGTTTTCCCAGAAACTTTTAAAAAGAAAAACAGGTTGTTCATGCTCTTCCACTCTATCTTTCTAATGTGCCCCTTTAAAATCATAATCAAGAAAGCAAAAAGAATGTGCTTTTTAGTTTTGGCAAAGTTACTCAACTTTATTTAACCCTTTACTTTGACAACAATAGATCAATAAAAAAAAAAAAAAAAGGTTGAGAATCTCCATGGGTCACCCAAAGATTGTGATGTCGGCCTAATATGAACGCGTCTTATTTTACGTGATTCCAATTTAAATCTACATTACCAGTTTATCACTCTACTTCAATACGTTTTCCCTTACTATTCTATTCACTGTAAAAAAACAATAATGATATCTCTGGTTAAGAACTATTGTGACATCCATATCACCAAAATTATTAAATATTTAGAATGATTATTACTACTTAGTAATTTTTACTATGTAAATGTTACGTCACAACAACTGAAATATTTTTTTATGTGTATTATCATTTTTTTTTCACATTTCTTATGATAATTAATGATTAAATATGTAAATATACCTATCTTCAGCAAAATAATGCGTAATTTATTATGATTTTTGTTAATTTCAAAAAAAAATGTATTTAATTATATCTGTTGTTTCTCGCTAATGATAGAATTAACTCTAACTTTTAAGCAACACCTATATAACTAATACATAAAAAATTTATTATTCTATTCCTGATCAAATTATGAAGAATTATCTTCTTTCTTTGTTCTTCAAATACTCAAATATTAAGTGTATGAAAATATTTGGAGAAAAATCTTTTGGACGATAAATCAAATAGAGAAGTTGGTGTGCCTTTCTAAAAATTTGTGAATTTTTTGGTACATTTATGTGTATTAAGTTTGTTTTTACTAGTGTTATTATTACAACCGTAACGAGGTATAAATTGCTTATTTGGACAGTTTTTTATAACGCTTTTCAATACACTTTTTTAATTTTTAATACATTATCATTTTTTATATTATCATTTTTAACATTATGATAAATTTTTTAAATAATAAGATATCCGTACATGTGCACGAGTAGAAAATCTAGTTACTATAATAAAGCCAGAGCAGAGATGTTGGTGTAAGTCGTTTTCTACATGCAAAACCATTTATGTTTCTAACTAACCAGAAATTCCCACAACTTTCATCTATCCTCTTTTTATCGTTTATATTTCCGTTTTAAAATGTACACGCATAAAAATTCACAACGTATGCGTTAAGTCTAGGGCTATGTTTGGAGACTGTTTTTATTTACAAAAAGTTAACTTTTTTCAAATAAAAATTAAATTTTTCAAATATATTTTTATTTTAAAATTTAAAATTTAAAATTTTCCACTCAAATTCCTTTCATATAATTTTAAAAAAATTTCCTCTTATTTTTCCCTACAAAAAACATTTTATATCAAAAAATACCCATCAAAATTTTCACACATTTTAATACAACTTTTTTTAAATAAATCACAATCCAAACAAAGCCGACATAACGTGACACAAGATTTTCGATGACACTTTCTTATTCTACAGCTTGATGTTCTTGTTTTTGTTGAAATTTATGTCATTATTGATTACTTTTATTTTAATATATTTTAATGAAAATATTTTCTTTTTTCTATTTTAGATATATATATATTCAATTTTAATTATTTTTTATTATACATTTTGTACCAAAAATTTTTAAAATAACTAGTCGATGCAAAAAAAAAAATCTTCATAATAAAATATATTAAAATAAAAATAATCACTAATGATATAAATTTTAGGAAAAACAAGAACATCAATCTAAAGATTAAGATATCTTACAAGTATAATATATGGAAGTGTTATCAAGGATCTTATGTGATTACAGTTACCTAAAAAATTAAAGAAAAGATTTGGTTGGTGGCATATCATATGCCTATTAGTCAAAGCTTTTTATTATTTGTTAACTAACCACATATATAAACTCATAATTTTACTTTATTCTACATATTAATTACTCTTGTTTAATTTGATTTTAGGAAAATTTAATTCATACTTGGTGATTGATTAACAAGTTTTTTTTATGAACTTTTCCAAATTGAGTAGGAATTGAAGGGAAAAAAAATGTTCAACAAAGTGGAAATCAATAAAAAGATAGTCAGTCATGTATCAAGATTTAGAAGGAACAAGTTTGAGACTGAGAAAATTTTGGAATGAACAAGTTTGAGTAGGAAAAAACAAAGTTCAATGGAGGAAGAAAATGAAGGTTATTGTCCCCAGAGGCATAGGCGAGTTGGTAAGTTTGGGGTGACATGGGGAGAAATTCTCTAGCAACGCAAGTTCAAATCTCACGTGGGGCAAATTTTTCGCTGAAATATTATGGAAATCTGTCATGGGGTTTGGCCTATTGGCTCTCTCCGCTGAAATATTGTGGGAGTCTGTATTGGGGTTTGGCCTGTTAGCTCTCTCCCTCAAGTCTATGCCAACTCGTGCACATCTCTCGATTTACATCCCCCGACTAATCTGTTTCCGTTCATATATTCTCTAGGACAGAGCATCTATACAAAAAATAGACTATCAATGATTTTTCAACCATGAGTACATATATATCCTTAAAATACTGAAACGGCTGCCATTATTGGCATCAAACCAATAGCGATTCAGACAAGCTAAATCTTCTATTCGATAATTGGGCCAAAGAAAAAATTTTAAGTTAATTAATTCATTTTTATCTTTATCAAGATCTTTTGCTTTGTTCAAGCTTATGCCAACTCGTGCACATCTCTCGATTTACATCCCCTGACTAAGGGGCCTCTGGTATAGGTGGGGAAGTTTCGCATTTACAAGGAGGACTTTCTCCTAAAAGGAAAGAAAATGAAGGATATTGATTTCACTCATCAAATTACTTTAGAAGTTCATAGATACGATGATATTTTCATAAAATATCGAACTAAGGTGATTTTTAATAGTTATAGAAAGCAATTGTTGCTCAAACTCCAATGTTGAATACCTAACTCAATTCAATCATTTTCATGGGCAAAGTAAGATGAGTTTTAAATTGCAGATATATCGACCACTAAAAAGATAAATATTAGAAAAATGTATTTGAGTACAGGCGGAGCTAGGAACTTAAGGTTAGAGGAGGCAAGATACTGTGTTTGACAAATATTAGGGTAAAAACTATATTAATAATAATTGAAATATTTGAAACGTTATAACTTCGACATTATATGTTAGTTATATAATTGTAGTTTAGAAATTAATGAATATTTTTGGAATGTCAACTGTTATGTTAATATTCTAAAAGTAATTTAAACATGTTTTGAAGTTTTGAGGGGCCAAAATCAAAAGAGAAGATTTTTCACAAAATTTGGAGGGTACAACTATGATAAAATTTTCCTTGCTCTGGATAGAATTCCTATCAGCATCATGCGGAAAGAGGAGAGGACGGCTGGATGGGAATATTATTATATTATTGGAGAATCAAATCTTTACAAATCTTATATCGAAATCCTTTTCTCCATTCAGGAAAGGCTCTCTAATTTTCGAGGACATAAATAATGGGCAAATTATTTCGGTGGCTACTAAATTTTTTCAACATATATTATTGGTCACTAAACTTTTTTATTAAACTAACAAACCACTCAACTTTTGAAATGGATCACTTGTGACCATTCTATCAAGTTTGACTGTTTAACTTGACAGAATAATCACCACGTAATCAACATATGTTTATAATCAGGGGTATTTTTATCTATATAATTCTCTTTACTCTTCCACCTACCACCACCGCCATCATAAATACTAACTCACCGATACTCCCACAATTATCTGTAATACCATTTCCTTTTTTTATTTTGGACCTTTTCTAAAAGATCTCACAAAAATAGTGTACAAGATTATTAACAAAAGCCTAACTAAATCATGAAAAACAACTATCATCACCACCACCAATGATAAAAGAAATCCAACAAAAGTAATGTCCAAAAAATCTTCCAAGAAAATTTCAACAAAAATTCCACAAAAATGGTGTCTAATATTATTAGGAATACCCAAATAAAAACCACAAAAAACAACCGCCACCTCTACCACCAAAGGTGAAAGAAAGTTAGATGATTGATTGAATGTGGTATTGGTAGTGGTTGGGGGAAAAGGAAAATGGGAGATAAAAGTGGCAATGAAAATAGTCATTTCATCAAGGCAAAAAGTCAAAATGGAGAAAAGAATCACAAGTAACTAATTTTAAAATGTTAAATAAGTTATGAGTCAAATTGAAAAGTTCAATGACTAAAAATATACAATTATGAAAGTTTAAAAGCCACCAAAATAATTTGTCCATAAATGATAGAAGATTTTTTTATTACTTAAAAAAAAAAGAAGAACTGTGGTTCTTTTAAGGGGAGAGAGAGCCAAAGAAAATATGCTCCGAAAAACAAAAAGAATAAATATCATTACTCTCACAAAGTTGAAGGAAATAGAAAATTAAACATTTCACTAAGTAATATCAGTTGAGATGAATATTAATTAGAATCTTCTTGACACAATTAGAAATCTTTTTAATTTTTAAAAATGGTTATTAAAAAAAAATTCTTCCAAGAACAACACTAATTGAAAAAAAACTTTAGTGGAAGAGTTAAGGTTGGAAGCTACAATTTATATGAAACATTAAACTTTAATTAATTAAAAATGAAAATAATCACTAATTCAAGAAATAGGAACCCAAACAAGAAGTATTCTCTTTGCATGACATAAAAATCATCATGCACTTACGATAAAGAGACTTCCCTTAATAGATGAATTAAAAACAAAATTCATAAAAAAAAATGGCAAGCTTTTAAAATTTCTTTGAGGGCCATAAATTCATTCAATTTTATACCAAAAAAAAACAATAATTATAGACAAAATGCACTAGTTTTGTACGAAAATGTACATTCTCATGCACTTAAATTTAAAATTTTTATGCTTGTTTTAATAAATTGTAAGTAAATATATATTTGCGTACACTTAATTCATGGAATATGATTATTTTGGTTTGAATCTATACCTTGTTTATATCTATCCCTTTTAATTTTTCATGAATAATTTCACATATCTCTCTTGATGCTTGTGAGAAGATTCATAAGGAATGTGAGTGTATTACTCCCTCTATTCAGAAAAACCAAAAAACAAAAAACTCACTTTCAAATTTTTTTCGTTCCAAAAAAAGTTTATTTTTTAATAAAATGATTAGAATTTCTATGTTACCCTTATTAAAAATAACAATGTAAGTCCCAATATTGAAAAGTAGATATAAAAATAAAAAATTATACATATAATAGTGCAATAAAAGTGTTATAATCAATTAAAAATTAATTCTTTTCTGAAAATTGAATAAGGTCTTGTTTGATAACATCAATTATTGTTTAAAATTAATGAATTAAGATATTAAGCGCTAGTTGGCCTGTTTGATAAAACTTAATGTTGAAATTTTAATGCTAAATGCTGAAATAATTAATTTGTTAAAATTTGAATGCTTAAAAATTCAATTATCTATGTCTGAATTAAAATCCTGAATTAATTAATCTTGTTTGATAAATATATTGATCTAAATACTGAATTGGTCAAATTGTATCATTTTGCCCTTCTATTGATTTTTTGTTATAATTATATATACAAAATATTAATTTTTGTAATAAAGCATGAAGTATTATTTCACAAAATATATAAAAGTTAAAACCTATCAAAATTAATGTTTAAAACACAAAATAAATTTAGAAGGAAAAAAATTAAAAACAAAAGACTATTAAGGTCTACAAACAATTAAGCATTTTACAATTGATTTGCAATTTGTTCATGTAAATTGAGCATATACAATTTATCAACTTGTGTGAATCGATTTTCAACTTCTTGACTTGGTAAGGTATGTTCAATTTGATCCCATTATCTACAATAGCATCATCATCAACAAATTGTTGAAAACAAAAATCATTTTCTCAAAAATAATTATGCATATCCATACACGCAATTACAATATTCCTTTGTGTTGCAAAGGGTATGGTGCCATTTTTGTAAGAATCGGAAAGCGATTTTGTAACTCCAAAAATCTTTCGATAACAATTCTCAATTTTCCATGTACTTGATTAAATCGTTATTCTTTTGTTCTTGGACATCCACCAGCTTGAAAATCAAATAACCAATATCATGAATTTCTATAAGGCGTCATAAAATCATGAGCGTGTACATAAGCAGCATCACACAAATAATAAGTATATGCAAAAAAAAAAAAAAAACATATGATTTTACATGCATATACCCGCATATATATCAAGTAAAATATGTTATTAATTAGTACTAATTTTTTAGATAACCTAGTACAGGCATAGGAAAGTTACATGCCGAATCTCTAAAAACTTCAGTTAAAACTCTTGAATCACGTGCCACACCTTCCCATCCAGCCAATGCAAATGTAAAAATCATATCAAAATCACAAATTGCAAGTACATTTTGATGGCATTGTCCCTTTCCTCTTCACGATTTGGTGTTTGTTCTGTTGGTGGTACAATTGTAAGAATAAGAGTACCATCTAATGCACCTATGGCTACTCCTCTTTTGATGAATAAATGAAAAGTGTAATAAAAGTAATCAATTAAGAAAAACTATATTAACATTAATTATAGTTCCTAAAATATCTAAAGAAGTTGACATTGTTGTTGATTCAAATAATTATATCCGAAATTTGGTAAGATCAACTCTTTCGAAAATAAAGGACAGCTCGCAACACTTCTTGGAAATATCTGTGTATCATATGGGTGGAATGTTGGAATCTCCTTTTAACCACACAATTTGTATATTGTTGACCTATAATCATTAAGAACATTACTACTTTCTCATCAATAGAAACATATCTACTATTTTCTAACCAACTTTTATTTCGAAAATGAGTGCATAAATTCAAAAATACTTCTTTTCGCATTCATAATACTTCAATTGAATGTGTTGGATTTCCATGAATAATTTCGTTAACATACTCATGCCCTCATAACATAGAATCTGTATTGAGTCTTCAAGCTATACATCTCTGTTTCATTCTTTTCATAACTAAAAGTTTTATAACAAATATTAGAACTTTTTTTGCAGCTCAGTTAACATCTACAAATTGTGTTGATATTATTAATAGATCTTTAAAAAAGGCAACCAAATACTCCAAATATTATAGGTTAATTACAAATTTTAATTCCAAAAGAAAAATAAATAAATGTGAAATTATTTAGTAAGTAGTAAATAATTAACAATGTTTAATTAATCAAGAAATAGAACCCAATGTAAAATTTTAGAAATTCATATCAGCAACCATAATGTTTACAAAAACAAAAAATTAGAGAAGTGCTAATTTCTTAGCACTCATTTCTACCCACATTAATCTAATTTCTTCATGTTTATCTTTTAAATTAAGCCATTGCTCTCTGGTGCCTTGATTTCACAAAAAACAAGAGTAGCTGCAATGTATCGTGAGTGGTTCATTTGCAAGGTTTTCATCTCATCCGATATCTTGTTACATTCTTCAATACTAGGTCCATCTGATTTTTCTAATACATTAATTGATCCCATCAATTGAGTATCAATATCATTTACTTTATCCTTGATGTTTTGCTTATGGTGCTTGCCATCATGTTTAATGTCTTGTTTCAATTTTTAAGTTGATGGAGAAGGCTCTTCTGACTCAAGACTAGCATGGGTTTCCATACAACTTTCCACACTATCTTCAGGCAATCCATCCTTAGATGGACACAATGGTTTTTTTCCAGTTGCTATAATTCCAGCAAATAGTGCTTTCATCTCATCTACATATTCTAATGGTTGGGAACGAAATTGCTTAGCTTCAGGATAACTCTGCAATGATTAATCAAATACTTTATAATTTGTCAAGTATGATGAATTTTTCTAAATTATATTGCATTAAAAGGAACTCGAAATTTTGGAGTACCTTTATAAAATCTTCCCATTCCTCTGAACTCTAGTTGATAGTGTTGATTACAGGATCATAGTAACTATTACCTGTCTTACCAATTATCTTTGTCCAATGTTTGTATTTTCGCTCCAAGTCATCCCAATATTTTTTAATTGTCTTTGGGTAAAATTTCCATTTTCTCTTCTTTTAAAGCTTTTCTAATTCTATCCCATGCATCTTCCTTCAAACTACTCCCAATGTAATTTTTGGGTTTAGCTTCTACCAAGCATGGTTCTATAAAACGATAGGATAAAAGTAGGATTTTCTTTCCATTTAGCTCTACTTGCACTTTCATTTTCATTTTCATTTTCAGTTATCATATCTATATGTAAAAAATAATAAATAAGTGAAATTTTTAATTTAATGCAAACATAATGAAGCACCAAATTCAAATAATATCTACAAACAAAAATTATGTATGTACTAGACACTCAAGGGAGAAAATAGAAACTACTATTAAAATAAAGCAAACAATTTTTTATTTTTTTTTTGACACAAGCAAGAAAATATTTTGCACCCAATTGACAGAATTTATATATAAAAAAAATTATATTTGTACTAGACTCTCATGGCAGAAAATAGAAAATAATATTAAAATAAAGTAAGCAATTTTTTTTTTTTGACACAAGCAAGCAAATATTTAGCACCAAGTTGATATTAGATGCTCATAGAATAGACAATAATATTAAAATAAAATAAGCAATTTTTTTTGACACAAGCAAGCAAATATTTAGCACCCAATTGAAATAATTTATAGAAATATATATATATATAGACAATAATATTAAAATAAAATAAGCAATTTTTTTTTGACACAAGCAAGCAAATATTTAGCACCCAATTGAAATAATTTATAGAAATATATATATATATATATATATATATATATATATGTATGTATGTATGTATGTATGTATGTATGTATGTACTAGATGCTTCTGGCAGAAAATAGACATTAAAATAAAGTAAGCAATTTTTTTTAACACAAACAAGCAAATATTTAGCATCCAATTGAAAGAATTTATAGAAAAGAAAAATTATGTTTATACTAGACGTTCATGGCAGAAAATAGAAAATCATACTAAAATAAAGCAAGCAATTTTTTTTAACACAAGCAAGCAAATATTTAGAACCAAATCCAAAGAATTTATAGTAAAAAATTATGTATATCCTAGACACTCATGGTAGAAAATAGAGAATAATATTAAAGTAAAGCAAATAATTTTTTTTTTTTTTTTACATAAGCAAGCAAATATTTATGAAGCAAGTCGTCAAGTTCGTTTGAGCTCTTTACCGAGAGATAATTATTTCCAGCACCAATTCCAAAGTGTCTTCTATTTTTATAATTCCAAAGCAAATAATTGGAAAACCTAACGCGATAGTAACTAAAAAGCATCAAAAAAAATTACTATATATTTTAAAAGTGAGGGACTAAAAAGATCATTAATCAATATGTAAAGAACTATTTTAGAGGTTATTTTTCTTATCTAATAAGCTCCTTAGTCTCTATTGGAAATTGTAAGCACTAAAAATCAGTTTAATGCTTATCACTTATTGTTATCAATAAAACTTTTTAAGAATTTTTCCAAATTTACGCTCTTTTGTTAAATTATTAAACAAATTAATTTTTTTAAACTATAAATATGACTCTCTTTCTTTTTTTTTCTCACAGAAAATATTTTCAAAAGTGTTCTTTATTTTTTATAAAAAGGTTTAATAAATTTCAATGAATTTATTTTTATTTTATTTTTGTATTAAATACTAATTTTGATAGAGTGTATCTTTTACATATTTTCATGAATAATAGTTGATGTTTAATTTTTAAAAATTAATATTTGTACATGCAAATAAAAAAAATCAATAGAAGTGCAAAATAATATAATTTAAGTAATTTAACATTCAAATCAAATATTTATCACACAGTATTAATTGATTCAACATTATAATTCAAAGATTCAAAATTAAATTTTAAATATTCAAATTTCATTAACTTAATCCATTCAACATTCAAATGTTAACATTTTTCAAATTTAAACATTTAATTTTATCAAACCGTACTAAGTATAATTTAAAGTCTTTTTACTATAAAACTTTTCACAAATTTCATGGAAGAATGTAAATTAACCTTTTATTTTAATTTTTTAATGTTTATTATTATTATTATTAGTTCCATAATTCCATTGATTCCCCATCAACCTAAGACAATGTAGGTCCCCAGACCATGAATTTGGCATACGTGACCATATGCTATTGGTTTTGACCCAGAAATTAATGTTTTCATTCCCCCACAGAGGAGACAGAATGATCTTATCTGACGAAGACATTTTAGACAATTGGGGTCCTACAAGTCCCAATTAGACACTTGCAAGGTAAGAACAATATTCTTCCTTGTTTAACTACATTTAATTTGAGGCACTTAATTTTCAAGTAAATTTTAGAAGTATACTAGACTCCATCTCAATTTAGCCTTCTTTACTATGCTTCCAACAAGGCTTCATATAAGGAAACATTCAAGCACAGTGTTCCCATCACTAAGGCACTATCAGATTTAGCAAGCATTGTTATTCACCTTGATTGGTCCCAAAAGTTCAGTTGATTCAAATGGGAACAACGTTGAATTCTTTCACAAGATATGTGTAATTGCAATCTATATTGAGGGCTTCATTTTTAATACGTCAACTAGGCTAATATAGCATTTATGAGGTGGAAAAAAAGGGTCAACATCATTTGATATCATGCAACAAAATCATATCATGAAGAAAGATTAAAAGATTCCCGCATATTTTTAAAATATTTTGGTGAGAAGTATCTTGTACTTGATTACAATTGTGACTATTTTCATCTAGTTCTAAGGAATTAATAGAATTTTTTTCTACTTTGGTTTAGCTCCAAATAAATACAATCGTCGTATATTTCATTTCAGTTGCTCAAAGGGTAAAACTAAAAAATAGCAACAATCAGAATAGAGAGCATAAGATTGATAATCGCAATTATTTCACAATTGGCAAGAATGAGTTTTGGTGGTTCACTTCACACATATAAAAATTGGGGAAAAGAAACTACGGAAGCACAAATTGATTGTGTACAATTCATCATCATAAATGAAAGGTGGCTATAGAGTTTGTAGATATTAATGTATTTTAAGTGACAATGAGGAAACAAGTCCTACTCGAGAGGATCCACATTAAGGGCCCTTGTGTATCCATTCCAGGTGAAATGCGTACAAACCTTGCAAGAAAATTGTCCGCTAAATTCAGCAAGTGGACAAAAATATTTTTGGGACTTTTCATGTCAATTATTACTCTTTTCCAATAAGAAGTCCTACTATTTATTTGCCCCTTCAATGATGTCCACAACCTTTTGAAGTTTTTGCCCTTTTTTGTTTTATACTGTTTCTGTGTAAAGGTGTAAGTAACATGTTCACTAGGGACATTAATCCCCTATTGATTAGCTTCAACGTTTTCCTCCCTCCCCATTGAGAAAGTAATAATATGTTGACCGTGTGGTCTGAATTTTAAATTTTATTTTTATTTTAAACACAATTTTTAATATATCTCACAATCACTATTTTAAAAAATGTAAAAACACATTTTTAAATTACAAAACTTGTTTTGAAATAGTGTCCATACAAATCATAAGGTTTATACCCTCATAAGTTCTCAAAAATATAGACCGTATCAAATATTGAAAGTGAATATAATCAAATAATGAGAACGGATTTAGACCATGATCCATGAGATGCATATTAATTAGTTAATTTAGAGGTTCGAGATTTAAACTTCCCGATTAACTTCAATTTGTTTTTAATTTGGTCCATGGCAAGTTCAGTTGAATTTTTTCTTCCTCTTTAAAATAAGTTAAGATATATGTTATTCATAATAGTAAAAATAATAAAATTTTTAACCAATAAATAACTTTTCATACTTCATGAAACTAGCCATTAAGCCTTTCCATATATGTTGTTAGCAAAATTAGTAATAATTACAAGTACTAATCGGGTTTAGCACGAGTACTCCTTTAAAAGTTTTAGGGTGGGTGGGTAGGGGGACATTTAGGGTTTAGGGTTTCTCTCCTATGCTGTTTGAGATTCCTCTACTATTTAGACAGGAAAACTAGAATGGAAAATGAACATGTTTGTAATACCGGCTGTAAAATTGCCTTATAATCCGTTATAAGTTGGACTCCATAGGCTTGTTCCCTATATTTGCGACATGCAATAAGGGAGGGAAAAAACTTCAAAAAATACATCTAATGATACTATGCACAATGGCCCTGACTGGGCAGTAAAAAACAGAAAAGAAATTGTGTGGCGTATGGTTTAAGGCTGTAAAATAATTGCGAGACCAAACTTATTCGTTTGTATCATGACAAGGCAACATAACTGTAGAAAGATCCGATAACATAATATTGAAATGGATTATGCCCTGTCGTCCAATGATGTCTTCATACATTAATTTCCAGATTCTTATGTATTGATATTTCTTCCTCGAATTATGATTATGTTGGTGCACATTGCTGGAATCCTTCTAGTTATTGAACTCCAATAATCTAACCTTCCGAACCTCACTCTTTCTTTCTTTTTTCCTAATAAAACTTACGTGTAATTTAATCTTTGTATTTTTATTCATACCCTCAAAAGGAGATTTAAAAAAAAAAAAAAACCAAAGAAAAAAATTCTGAAAAAAAATGACATATCGTTGTAATTTGATAACCTTAAAAAGATTGAAACACATCTTTTTAATTAGTTTTATAAATCCAAAATGGCTTAAAAAGTCACTTTTTAGGCCGGGGTGTCATTGGTGCATGAGCATGGTAACTATAAAGGGATTTTTAGATGAGAATGAACTTTCGTACTTATGCAAGAACAAATTTTGGAATATTGTTATTCATGCATTAATTTATTTGGATTCTTTTCAAAGTCGTTGTTGTAGTTATTCTTGAAGGAACAAGATAATTAATAGTTTTGACATTAGTCATAATCAGATATTATTATACTTGCAGGTCTATTCTACGTACGCAAGCCATTGATCTGGACATACATATGATACAGCTGTCAGTTATACATGTTGGTTATACCTTATTGTCTTTATTAAAAAAAAAAAAAAGCTTTCGTAAAATTACGAAGCAAAAACCTTGAAGTGTAATTTGCATTTGGGATTTCAACAATATTTCACGTCCAGTTTTAGCTTTTTGTAGCACATCAATACGGATTTCACTCTACTTCAATTACCACTTTTGGAACATTATTATCATTATTTTGAATGTTAATCAAAGACTATTTCTATTATTTTCTCCAACGTTTTATCATTCTATCACCAAAAGAAATTGATAATTGGTTTCTATTTACAATGAAGAATATGTCAATTATTGCCGAAAATATTAAGGGTTTGTATGTATAGACCTATCGAAACATATTTTTTCACATTTTAAAATATTTTTACAGTTTTTAATATATTTTTTATATCACAATTTTTATCTTAAAAAAATAAGAAAAAAAGTTTTATAACGCAATTTATTTACACCCTAAAACTTTCAATGCTTTTAGAAGTTTTGCTGACACCCACACCATCATAACCTCTCCATATAGGAGAAGGTATTGGACTAATGGTGTCAACAGAAAATTTTCTATTATGTCATGAACGGAATTTAAAAAAACAAAAAAGGGTGATACTCTTTCCATTTCAAAAAAAAAAATTAGTTTTAATTTTTTTAAAAAAAATAGTTCATTTTTCATGTAAAATTTATATATTACTCTTAATAATAATATATAACGTAAATTAAAAAATAATTATAAAAATAAAAAGTTATGCATTACACAATACATTAAGAGAATTATACTTTATTACTTAAAAAAAAGTTGCACCAATTTTTTTTTTTTTATTGCGACTAAAGGAATAATTAGTAATCATCTACCATCATGACCAATAATAACACAATTAGAAGGCAAGTCAACTTTAAGATTTTTTTTTTTTCCTTTTAAAAGTCAGTTCAAAGTTCCCAATAATTTTCATATATGTAAATGTAGACTTTTAATCAAGATCTTTTTCGCTAGGAGAACATATTACACCAGTAATAATCATTATGAGGTAATAATTTTAATTTCCTCCAATTAGATTTTCATGGGAAAAAAAATACCCAGTAACAATCGTACGTTTTCAATTAACAACTTAACATGGTTAATAATATTCTACTTCTTTTTTTTTTTGTAATAATACCTGCAGCCTGCAGGTATATATGACATTTTTTTCATCAAAAGTTTGGTAGAAATGCACACTGAACTTTATTCCTTCATTTAAAACACACATATATTAGAAAGGGGCAGAATGACAGAATATTTATGTTATTCTTGATTCAGAGGCACATGGGAGAAACTCTGAAAACCATTTATTTATCAAAGTGGGATCACAACACAGTCAAGATTGTTCACATTGTGGGGGCGATGATGCAACAATTTGATAAATATAGTTCTTTTTTTCTTTTGTAATTTAATGGCATTCGTGCAGTTTAAATTAATAAATTACAGTAGTACGTAAGCCATGTTCTTGGCTATATAAATATGGTATTAAAAAAGAATTTGTTTTGCTTAAAGTATTGTTTAGTTGGGCAAGCATCTTCTAACTTTGCATGTGACAAGGCCTGGGTCACTAAATTGTGTCTTGGAGCCTACCTGCACATTCTTGCCAAAAGAAGGGTCAAGATGAAAACAACTTTTTTTTTTTTTTGGTATTTTTGGGCATAAATTCAGATGACTTTGTGCGTGGCTCCATTTCATTTTTCACCTACCTTCCGACTCTGAAAATAAATATTCATTAGTCTTTATAGATATTTTGAGATCCGTAAAATTTTATTTATTATACAATAAATTTCAAATTCACAACTAATGTGACGAACATATTCACAACTAAGAAAAATAGAGGGCCTAGGTTTTCTTGAACAAACATTAGCGAATTTCTAAACTTTTTTGGCGTAAATGATCTTTACCCTTTAGAGATAATATGCCTTTCTATATTTAGAGCCATCTATATGACTCCATTGTGATCAAAACATTAACATATTGTTCTTAAATTTGCCCCAAACCCTCAAAAAAATGGTTGTCTTTAAAAATGTTCAAGGCACTTGACGACTTGTAGTAGAATTTCTTTTCTTAAGGTCATTTTCTTGATTAAATATTACTACGATGGATGAACTTACAAAACAAATATGTAAACCAAAAATTTTCATCCAATGATTTCACCCACTTTGGAATTTCATTGAAATTGGTTTATTATTGTTGTATCAACAACTAGGCATATAGGATAGCATCTAAATCCAGCTAAAACTAGTTACTAAACTAATAATTGCCAAGATCTCAACATGGTAGGGTCAGACACAGGAACATGGATCGGTTAGATATCGGATATTGGAAACTACAGCCACATTCATTATTTTTGGCTACCAACCTTAGAATTATCAAATATTTGCTAATATAATGCATTGCGTGGATGCATGGGCACCTTATTATTAAGGCACCGCAAAAATAAAAGATAATCAATTTTGTCGTGGGATACGCATGATTGAATTAATTCATGAATCATGCCTAACTTCTCCACGAAAAGAACCCTTTAATCATCAATTTGTATTTTTCTATTTTGTTCTCTTTCCACCTTTGGGGGGCTGCTATGAGTATTGATAGAAGTTGCTAGAGTATCAAGTATTTTTGGTGAGGAATTTTTTAAGATATATATCGAATCCACCATGAAATGAAGGTTTGACGTGGAACTCTAACTGTTTCATTAGTTAAAGATTATGAATATGTAGGAGGAATCCAGATATATAAAATTGAATGTCAAAAGGGTATAATCAAGCTCAAGCCAGTGAGACAATATTAAAATTTTTACACTAAATATATTTTTAAAAAATTAATCAAATTTATTGAAAAAGCTCTCTTAGCTAGATAAAACTAAACCTCTTTTTCCCTTTTTCTCTTCTTCTTTTCTTTCCATAATAATCTCCCGTATTTACTGCAAAAGAATTATTTTTATCATAAAAATTTTCACTTAGAATGAGCAATAATTCTTATTCAGAATTTTTTTTGGGATTCGTGAGGAGTGGGTGAACTTTTCCATCAAAGTAATTTGTGAAATTTTTTAAATAAAAATCTTAAAAGCTTTTTTCTCTGTGGTTAGTATTTTTTGACTTTAAGGACCCTTTTTGGTCCTAATGATGACAAATTGGACATGAACATCAGTAGCCGACATGTAAATAGTATTAAAACCATGCATGTTTCTCGTAGGGTGCGGCCGCTAAATGTGACAGTCATTTTGCGTTTATATTTGATTATTTATGTGAAAAATAATTTTTAAGAAAAGCCCATATAATCTCTCTCTATTCTACTCTCTATGAGGAAAAAAATTCTATGTTCATAATTATTCAGCGTTTCAAAAAAAAAATTTAAATAATTTTTTTTAATATCCTTATTAATAATAATTAAATATGATTATAATTTAAAAATAAGAAAAAATATATAAAATAGTGTATTTAATGATAAATTAAATATATTGTATCTAATAATTGGAAAAAAAATTGTACTCTCTCCGTCTAAAAAAAAAAGTTCACTTTAGTTAAGTTATAATTTTTTATCAGTTATTAAATACAAATTATTTAATGCACCGTTAAATGTATAATTTTATATATTTTTTTACTTTTTAATTTTAAATATACATAATTATTATTAGTAAGGATATTTTAAAGTTTTAGTTTAAAAGTGGACTCTACTTTTAGGGGAAAAAAAATTTCAAAGTAGACTTTTTTTTTTTTTAGAACAGAGGTAGTATCTAATTAAAGTAGATTTTTTTTTCAAAATGAAATGAGTATTATATGAATAAGAGACTGAATTATGACTTTTGTCGTGAGATTTCATGCAAATTATAAGTTAAAGTTCTTTTTCACAAATTGTTTTTAAATACATATTATTTTATCTTTAATTAGACTGAATGTAATATCGAGAACTTTGTAATCAACCTTTGTAAATATCTTTTGAGTATACATATAATTTTATTCATTTTTAGACTATTTATTTAAAAATTATTTAACTTTTTATTTGTTTTAGCAAAATTTTTTATTTTTTCTTGACTTTACATAGAAAGATATTATCGTTTATTAGTTAACTGTTAACTACAAATGCATCTAATGTTCAATTTTAATGTAATTAATTTTCTTTCCTAATATATTTTAAAATTATGGAATTTGATTTTTTTTAATTTATGTCATTATTTAAATTTTATGATATATTTCTCTTATAAATATTCTTATCAATCTAAATTTTTTTATTTAGAAATTTTGTATATATTAACATAAGATTAGAATAGCATTAATATAGATAGTATTGAAAGAAACTTAATTTTTGTCCATTAATTAATTTCAGTAAATTTCTTAAAAATTATTAGCACTATCTCTAAGCATTGTTAAATATCATCCCAATCACATTCAAAAAAAATTCATAGTTTACATTTATATATCCTTACTCTATAATTATTTATCTCCAATGTATTTCTATTTTTAAGTTAAATATAATTTTATACAAATTAGTTTACATAGTAATAATAAATAAATGTAGAAATAAATAAATCGTCATAAATATTTCAAAGTTATTATATGTTTCACTTTTAATATGTGAGTGTCAATTAAAAGTTATTCAAATGAATGTTATAACTATTATGTAAAGATATACATACTAAATAAATGTAAATGCGCCTCATAAGTATAATGTTTTTCAAAATAGAAAAACACTATACTTTAAGTAGCAACATAATTTTATAAAGTACTATTAGAACAACTAAATCAAAACTTTATAATTCAAAAAATAAAGTAAAATTAGTTAAAAATACCAACTACATATTCTAAAAAGCACAAAAAAAATTAATTGAATTTTAGATTATTGTTGGGTGCCTAGCATAGGGCTAAAAATATTAAAAGGGAAAAGGGGTAAATACCTTTTATCATCAAGTTACCATCAGGTTACAAATTTCTTTTTGGTGCAAGTATAATTTGGTGAAAATTTGGGACTACTTTCTGAACATGGTGAAAATTTGGGACTATTTTCTTAACATTTTTATGGGTATTGATTGACTTTTTAAAAACTTGTATAGTATTTCCTTTATTTTTAAGTTAAAAATATCATTAATTATTTATATTTTACTTCAAATAAAATCAATATGTCAAAATCTAAAATTAATCAAACTTTTTATCTATATTGTAATATGATTTTTTTATTTTTATTACCACATATTTCTTTTACACATACTTTTTTTTTAAAAAAAATTACTTTTTATATTAAAAAAATTGTGCATTACTGTAAATTAAAAATAATATAAATATAAGCATTAAAAATAACTGAACTTGCAAACTTTAATTTTTGTCGTCAGATTTTAAGTAAATTACATATTGTAACGAAAACAATGTCATATGAAACGTTATTTGTAATCAATTTTTTATAATGCTCAATTGATATGCAATTAAAAAGTATACATCTCCATTGCCATGTGAATCATAAGAATTATCAGTAGTTTTACTCTTAGGGTAAAAAAAAAAAGTTTTTAGGCTCGGTTAGTGTGACTAATAGGACACGCAAGTGTACATGTTGAAGGTATTTGTGCTTCTTGAATTTGGATTTGAATTACTTGTCGACAAGTCATTGTTATATTACAAATGTGAAGATTATGTTAAAGAAATAGAGTTATGTAGAGTAGGTCCTTGGTTGAAGAAAATGTGGATGGTGAGTGCATTGGTTCTACTCTTGGTGTTAAACATAAATTATTTATCAACAAATTGATGTTAAATGATAAACCCTAAACATGGGGCTTCTAAAAAGAAATGTATTTGTATGGAGTAGGCATGTGATGGAATAAGATATGAACTTGCAAAAAAGTATTAATTTTGACATGAGCAAAATTTCGTTTTTATGTAATGGTATATCATTACATAAAAGATGATATTTTTAAAGTTTAGGTGTAGTTTGTGAGAATATCACATTGAAAAAGTTAAACAAATTAGAGCGCTTAATGAGAAAGTTATATTTACTTATTGGGTTTTATTTATATTTTTTAATTCAAACTGGGTTTTATTTATTTATTCATTGGGACATTTTAATAGATTATTTTCTAGGTATTTTCTTCCCTAACATAATTGAATTCTGTGATGCTAGAGCCCCTAACAAGAAAGTTACAATTCAAAGCTACTCCGTTTAATTTTTTTAATCCAAATCGGGTTTTATTTCCTCATTGGGACTTTTTAGTAGATTATTTTTCTAGGTACTTTCTTCCCTAACATAATTGAATTCTATGAAATATTTTGTATAAACTATAGTAAGACTATTGCATGAACGAAATTGTTCGCAAGCAAAACTTATTTGAATTCATTTATATTTATATAAGTTTGATTTATTTGTTAAACGAGTTAAGTTTAAAAACATATTGAAACTCAAATATTAAAAGAGAGAACAAGAACTTTGTTCATGAATAGTCGTTTAGGTTCGCAAACAAAGGATGTAAATAGTGCTTAAGGTTGGATTCAACCATTCATGGAGAATTATTATAATTATATATTTAGCATTTGATAGTTATTTATCATTTGAATGCTAAATTAATGACAACTGAAATGTATAGAAATTTGTTAGAGCTTTATACTAAAGGGATGATTAATATTTGTGAATAATGGTTCTCACAAACATATTTCTTTGCATATTAGCCACCAATAATTCAGAATTTGAGAGACCTAAGTTGACAACATTTATATTCACTACCATAGTTGGTCGTTTTGTGCAGTCAACATTTTTATTCCTTAATAAATCAATATATATATATAAATCACTTCAAGCAAGTTGCGTTGTCAAATTCTTTTGGTTTTTTCAATGACGTCTAAATGACAGCTAATCTTAGATATCCTAAATGTTTGGATTGTGATTTATTTTTTTATATTGAAATATGTGAAAATTTGAGTGGGAATTTTATGGTAGAAAAAGTATTTTGAAGAAAAAATAATAAGAATTTTTTTAAAATTATGTGAGAAGAATTTGAGAGGGAAATTTTAAATTTTGAAATGAAAATGTGTTTAGATATTTTATTTTTTATTGAGAAAAGTTAACTTATTGCAAATAAAATTTAATTCAAACATCGCCAAATGTTGCAGGTTTTTTACCTTAATGTAAAATAGTTAAAATAAATAGGGTTAAGGAAATAAGGAGCATAACTTAGTGCACAATGTATTATGTAATTAAATTTTATTAGTAAGCTATGTTTGGTTAGCATTTTTATTTGTAAAAAATTAACTTTTTTCAATTACAAAAATAAAATATCCAAACAACTTTTTATTTCAAATTTAAATTCCCTTCAAAATTCTTCTCACAGTATTTATAAAAAAAATTCTCCTAATTTACTTTTTCATATTATTTTTTCTTACAAAAAATTTCCACAAAAACTTTCACACATTTTAATACAAAATTTTCAAATACAACACAATCCAAACAAAGCCTTCTTGACAAAAAATGACAACTAGAGTAGATAATCAAAAGGTGCGTACTGCCTAGTTCATTTTTTCAAACAGGAATAGGGACTTGAGCCGCAGCTCTAAATGTACTTTCTCATGATATTTTTTTTTATCAAAATTTCTATAATACCATTTAAAAATTATAATTTTTTTACCAATATTAATAGTTATTGGAATCTCAACATGATCTTATTAACTATATGGTTTTACAATTTAAATTTATTAAAATGATTTCGATCTTGACTACTATTCTACTTTTTATGATGTGAATAAAATATAATTATTCAAAAAAAAATCCGTATATAAGTGAAATTAAAATTTATCACTTTATAAATTATTTAATTATTCTAATCATATTTTTATTAGTTTTTAGTAATAAATAAATAAATTAAACATAATTACCCTTCAATTACAATGAGAACACAATATTAAAAAATAAATAAAATATCATTTAAAATAAAAATTTAAGTAAGAATATTTAATTATAAATTATATATGAGTTTTTTTTACATATTTAATTCATATATTGATTAATAATTTTTTAAAAATAATTAATGATCCTATTTTGGTACATTAAATGGATCTGTAACACACTTTTTAAATTTAAATCCAATATATGTAGGTGTGGACGTTAAATTAAAAATTATAAGTATCACAAACAAATTCAGAGACGCATTTACTATATTAAAATATAATTATTATATATCTCCCCACTAAATTGATTTCCTAAAATCCGAGAATGGCAGTGGCAGTAGGAGTAATAACAACAAGAGTTGGTGGACGTTAATCCCAAGACGTTAATTAGATAAGTGTGAGAAAAAGGAAGGCGTGCTTCTAAAGCTAACTTTTAGTAACCCGAAGTAACACATCAAAACAGAAGTGTACGCACAGAAAGTGCAAATAGCAAAGAAGAACTGAAAAAGAATAGAATAGAATCAATAGATCAATGGAGGGAGAGCGACTCCCCCGAGATTTCGATTCGATCCTTGACGAAGCAAAAGGGGGCGACTGAGACTATGAGAGTGGGGTCGTCAAACTCGAAATCTCCTTCCAATTTACGCCACCGACCACCACAGTGGTGTAGGTGTAGTGCTACTACAACACTACTCTCTCTTTCTCTCTCTCTCTCTCTCTCTTTCTTTCTTTCTTTACCCTATTTCTATTATAGTATTTCTATTATGGAGAACACAGTTATCAGAATCTCGATCCGAGTCTACCGATTCTACAATTTTACAATCTTAATTCACTAAAATGATCCTGATTTTGATTACGATTTTACCTTATTATATGAATAAAATATAATTAAATTTACTTTAAAAAAATTATATATCTAAATAAAATTAAAATATATACTTATATAAACAATTTAATTGGTTTAATCATATTTTTATTAAATTTTAACAATAAATAAATAAATTAGACTTAAATACCCTTTGACTGTGACAACTACTAAAATATTGAAAAAATTATATAAAATGTTATAAGAAATAAAAATTGAAATAAAACAATTTAATTATAAATTATACATAAATTTTTTACATATTCATTCATATATTGATTAATAATTCTTTTAAAAATAATTTATAAATTATATTTTTTTCATTTTTTGTAAAATCTTACGATTCTACGATCCGATTCTACCGATCCGATTCTGTTACTCTAAATCGATTCTGTGTAAAATTTCAATTCTATAAACTATGATAGGGAACCCAAACTGAACCAACCCCAAGCCTTATGACATTGGTTGGTGGCCACCACTACTCTCACATAAGTATTTATTTACTTTTATTTATTCTTCTATATATTATCCTCACCATCGTCATCATCTTACTCTATCTTTTTAGTATTATTTGGAGTGTCTTTTTGTTAGGCCCTGTCCCTTTGCTTGTTTCGATAATTGACGGTGGTTAAAATATCTCTTTTATAACCCGGTTAACATGCCGGAATTTCGGCCGCTAATGAGCTCAACCCATTGTGCTCTCTTCTCATTTTTTTTTTCAATAATTCTGTTCTAAATAGCATTAACACTCAAAGTTGGAGTTGGTCCAGAATTTAAATATTGGCACAACTTAAAAATTCAACGTTGATGATATAGATCACTTTGATCTGATAGTTAAGTCTTCAATCCCTTAATACAATCCAATTGGGCTCTTCCTTCACCTTTAAAAAATTATATTCTAAAGATTTTTTTTAAAGCATTATTTTCAAATGCATAATAATATACCTACTAACTTTATACTATAAAAATTATAATAACATATGTGACAAGTATGAGAAGATTATAAATTGTATTTTAAACTAAATTTCTGAAAATAAATGTGAAAATGTATTTTGAAATATTGTTTAAAATATTGTTTGAATTGATAGTATGAAATGTATTTTGAACTAAAACACTATATGTATTGCAGATTTAAAAGTGTGTTTCGAACTAAAATATTGTCTAGTTTGCATAGATTACAGCCGTATTTTCAACTAAAATACTATAGGAGTGATAATTAAAACATAAAAACGTGAAAAAATAGTAAATTTTAGTTTCCCTTTTTACAGTTTCATTTTTGACAATCAAAACATGTCCAAAATTCATTTCACATCACATTTTTTGGGAATACTGGACATAAATATTTTACACATTAGAAAGCGTATATGAAATAAAAATGAAAATAAAAATATCAATCTATACACAACCAAAATTATTTATCACAATCTTTAAAAGTGCAAAATAACAAGCGACAATTTTGTCTTTTTAAACATGGTACATCAATCGTTATTATGACTTTTCAATATAAAAAATCACTAAAAATATCATTACTTTTTTTAAATACTTTACTAAGTTGTATATAAAGTTAAGAGTAATGATATTTTTAATAAAAAAATTATAATGAAATGTTGTAGTAATTAATGTAATATGAATAAAAAGATAAATTTATTTATTACACTACTTAAAAATTGTAAAATAATAATAAATAATTTTTTATTTTTTATTTTTCTCATATCAGTTACTGTAAATTTTTACTAAAAATACCATTACTCGTTAAGTTAATTAGCAAATTAAAGAGCACTAAATATAAAATCGAGAATTTAATCACTAGACCGAGAAAAAGTACGATTCAAATATTTAAGAATTTAACTATTAAACTAATGTGTCGTATTTATTTAAATTTATATACGAAACAAAAATCTAAACCTAAAACCCACAGGGCATAAAACTTCAAAATTCCTAATAGATGCAGCTCAGCGTTCATTTTGAAGCTATTCAATATTAGTACATGTACATTTTTTAAAAGAATATAATAATAAGCTTTTGGATTTTTTTATATGTACATAAAGATAAACAATTCATATTGATATGAAATATGACCAAGAGCCAGGAGGCTGTTAATATGAATATTATCCTATCCCTAAAACCCGGATTGTAACGTCAGAATTCTTGATTGAAGAAAGAGAAGAAAGAAGTCTTTACATATCAATGGTGATAGAGGGATAAAAATGTAAAATATACAAGTTATTAGTATGATTTATTATTATTTTTTATTTTTGTCAAAGAAACGATAGTTATATTTACTGTCAAAATTGCTGTATATATAACTGAACCTACTGGTTTTGAGTCCCTTAACTCTCGCATTAAGGCTAAATATGACATTATGAGGTGTTCCCATCCTTAAAATTTTCATATAACCTGACGCCTACCACTATATTTGCTCACTTAATATACCAAAAAGTAAGGAAATATCATCATCAAACGAAAGTTATTAGTATGATTTATAAGATGTAATAATCCTTTATATGTACATTAATGCTGATAATTGCTTAGGCCTTCTTTTCTATGATAGATCTTCTATCCTAACTATTATATATCAACCATGTACTATTAATAAAATAACGTAGTTTTATTAATAAATAAATAATAAAATTTAACACAAAATACATAAATTATAGTTTTAACAAAATTAATTTTTTTATTAATAAAACAGGATTGATTCATAATGATTATGATAAATTGTCTCAGTTACTCTTTTCTTAGGCAAGTTTGCCTATCCATTATTGAGCATGCTTACTCATGATACCAATGCAAATGATATTGTTAACCTAAGGGTAGCACCGTAGTCTAACGTCAGAAGTATTAGACATAGTTTCAATATACTAACTTGAGAAGTATTTGACATTATTTCAATTTGTGTAGAACATTAATGTAACATGAGAATTATTAGAATTAGTGGCAATATGTATAGAACATTAATCTAAAACTCAATAAGTATAGAACATTCAAAAAACCTCAATCTTCCTCCACTTGCCAAAACTTTATGAGGATCCCAATTCAAAACTACATGGATGACCTAGTGTCTATTTGATAAAACTAAATGCTTAAATTTGAATGTTGAATATTAAAATTTGAGTATAAAAGTAATTAAATCGTTAAAATCTGAATATTTAAAATTTAATTTTGAATGTCTAAATTATAATATTAAACCAATTAATTAATTGATAAACATATGATTTGAATTCTGAATTATTGAAATTATAATATTTTGCAGTTCTATTGATTTTTTTATTATATGTACAAATATTAATTTTTTTTGAATTAAGCATCAAATATCATTCATATACACATGCAAAAGATACAATCTATCAAAATTAATATTTAATATAAAAAAATAGCTAAAATTCATTTAACTTTTTATAAAAATAAAAAATATATATATTTTTAAAAATATGTGCTATGGAAAAACCTTTGATATTTATTTTGCATGTACTCTCCAAAAGGGGGAAGATGCTTGTATAAATGGTAAAAACAAATAGCATTTGACAACGATGACGGTTCCTAGCAATTTGGAGCAATGAAAATTGCCAGATTAAATGCAATCATTCTTGAGGGAAGCTGTTTTAGATCCAATCAAGGTACCTCCCCATGTAAGAAATTTGAGTAACTCTGGCAAAAGCTTGTTACCGTTACTTCCATACATGTCCATAACTAGAGAAATTTTAAGTTGATTAATAACATTTTTAATGAAAATTCACAATGAAAAATTACAGTAATTAATGTGCTATCTTAGAAAAATTAAAAACTATACTTCTTCTATCCCAAAAAAAGAGAGTTACTTTTGAATTGGTAGAACTTTTTTTAACTCACAAGATGCAATATATTTAATGCACTATTAAATGTATATTTTTATATTTTTTTCTTTACTTTTTAAATTTAGATTATATATTGTCATTATTAGTGAAGGTAATACAAAAATTTTATTTTAAAAGTAAATTATTTTATTAAGATAAATAAATTTTTTAAAACTGAACTCCTTTTTTGAAACGAAAGGGTACGCTATTACTTTTAATGAATATGATAAGTAATTTTATATTTTTTAATACACCACATTAGTTATTACAACTTTTATTATAAATTTTTCCTAAAAATATTATTACTAATTTAAGTAGGTCTGGTCGTAGGATTTACGGAGGGATTTTGCCATGGTGACTTTACGTAGGATTTACAGAGGGATTCATTTTTCTTTCGACAACAACCAAATAAAAGTAATTCTTCCAAAAACTATGGATCTTAGAGTGCATTTTATCAAGTAATCTTTGCAAAAAGAATTTAAAAATGACTAAAGCTTTTAATTCAAATTATTTTAAGAAAAAAGCCTTCTGAGAGCTAATTAATATCTATATATATATATATATGTGTGTGTGTGTGTGTGTGTGTAACAATTTATGCAGTAATCTTTGCAAAAAAAATTTAAAATAACACATTCTTATAGGGAAATTTGCATATATAGCAGGGTTGACCGTTGACTTTGCAAATATAGCACCCTCCTTTTTTTCCTTGCAAACATAGCACTTCAGGGCTGAACAAAGACCAACATACCCCTCTCTCACTTTATAGCATCCTTCTTCATAGCATCTCTTCTTCGGTTTTTTCTCTCTAAACTCTCTAAATTCGCAGACCCTCTCTTCTCGTAATAGAATCTAGTAAACAAATTTTCTTCTCACCACATTGTTCACAAACTCCATTGGCCCATCATCCGTAAGCAAGAAGATCGCTACTGTGGAGTCAAAGGATCAGTTGTTAGAGGTTAGTCGAAATTTACTTTTTCGAACTGGGTTTGTGAATTTGAAAAGAATGTCGAGCCCTATAGTCGAGCACTAGGTCGAGCAAAGTAAAGGTTGAGTATTATATCGAGTAATATGTTGAAAGGTCAAGTAATTGGACTGTCCTTCTCATGATCGAGCCCTTGGTCGAGTCTTGTATTAGGTCGAATAAATGGTCGTGCATAAGGTCGAGTCTGGTAATTGGTCGAATAAACGGTCGTGCATAAGGTCGAGTCTGTTAACTGGTCGAATAAAAAGGTCGTGCATAAGGTCGAGTGAGTGCTTAGTTTGGTCGAGTATTTCTACCAGTTGTGGTGGAGCAATATTCACATTCCTTCCACTATACTATTAACTTGGTTATGCCTAATTTGGGTTATGGTTTCGTTGGATTTGTAGGAATGTCGCATCCCATTATGGTCACAACCCATGTGTTTTATGGGGGAGAATGGGTCGTTGATCCCAATACAAATGAACGAAATTTTATTAATCACAAGAGGCTTGAACCTCTCATGTTAAAAGAGGACGCAAGCTTCGATGACCTGGTGAATCTCATAGTATCTGTCATGGAATTAGATATGGAGCTCAAAGATAGACTTGTCATCGAATATCTACCAAAGTACTTGTCTAAAGTCTCCACTATCCCCATCAAGACTGATTACCATGTGAAGTGTTTTTTGAATGAAATTATTAGATGGCCCGAACATGCTAGGATCCCAATATGTGTTAGCGTCCGACCTTCCACTCAAGCATCACATGCTGAAGTTAATGCTAGCAATTCACCGATAAAGCGACTGGGCTCAGACAGTCCGATATGAACTAACGATGTTCTTCCTCCAAACCGTTTTGTGGAAGACAATTGTATGGATAAAATTGACCCTAAAGGAGCTAGCAATGCGGGTGGCGTACCGGTTGACAATCCCATAGTTGTTGAAGAAGATAATGTATCAACCAAGGAACAATAAATACGTGAACTACCATCCATACCATGCCATACAATAACAAGGGCATCCCATGCGGACAGTGGGACTTCTTCTGATAGATTAGCCTCTGTCGTAGATGTTGCGGTAAATGACATATTTGAAACGAGGGAGCAATTAGCCTTGCGAATGAGTATGCTGGCTTTGAAACATTTTTTCGAGTGGAAGGTTATTAGGGCAAATAGCAAATATTGGTACATACAATGCAAGCATGACAATTGCAACTGGAAACTGAATGCATCTTCCATTGGGAATTCGAGAGCTTGGAAGGTCAATAAATTTGAAAACACCCATACTTGTCAATCATCGTTGCTACATTGTGATAATAGGCAGGCAAACAGCAAAGTGATTGGTTCATGGATCAAGTGTAAGTACCAGGCAGTTTGTCGGCCGTATAAACCCGGGGAAATCATGGCAGATATTCGCCAAGAGTTGGGTGTGAACATAACGTACAACAAGGCTTGGCGATCAAGAGAATCCGCTCTGGAAGAAATGCGAGGTGGATTTGAAGATTCTTATAGAATACTTCCAGCTTATATGCACATGCTGCGGGCATGTAATCCGGGTACGTTTACTGATCTTGAAATGGAAGAAGATGGACGCTTCAAATACCTTTTTTTCGCATTTGGCCCATCTCTACGTGGATTTCGAACTTCTATGCGCCCCGTTCTTGCTGTTGATGCATGCTTCTTGAAGGGAAAATACCCTGGGTCATTACTTGTTGCAACTTGCATGGATGGTAACAACCAAGTGTACCCCATCGGCTGGGGAGTGGTCGATTCAGAAAATGATGCGTCGTGGGAGTGGTTTTTGGAAAGGTTACAGTCTGCTATAGGTGATGAGATCGAGGATTTGGTGTTTGTTTCAGATAGACATAAGAGCATTGGCGGGTATATCAACTGCTTTTTCCGAATGCCTTCCATGGAGTGTGTATCTATCATTTGAGCAACAACCTTAGAGCAACATTCAAAGAAGCGACATGCTCCTGTCTACTTTAGGGCTGCCAAGGCTTACACTCTTCTTTGGTCGATGGTATGGAGAACCCTTGAGCGCCAAAATGCTGCGGGTGTGTGAGTATTTAATCGAGGTCGGCATTGGCCAGTGGGCAGGGCACATTCTCAAGGTAGACGCTATACCATAATGACCACCAACATGTTGAATGTCTCAACGCACTCTTAAAGGATGCGCGTGAATTACCAATTCATTGTTTGGTTGAGTACATTCGTAACACGCTACAGAGATGGTTTTATGAAAGGAGTATGGCCGCCCGTGAATTGAAGTCACACACAACCCCATACATCGAAGCTGAGTTTGATGGTAGAATGAGAAGCACGACCGTATGTTCTTTGGCCGGTTGATCTACACATATGGAATGTTGAGACCTATCAAATCGGTCGGCTATAGTGAATTTGCAAAGTAGAACGTGCGCGTCGGTGTTTGATATGGACCAATCGCCTTGTGGCCATGCATTAGCGCATCCGACGCGGACAAATCGACCACTACGCCTTATGCTCGCTTTTTATCACATCGATGCACCGTTATCCGCATATGCAGATCCCATTGTCGATCGGTGAGCACGAGAATTGGGTTGTTCCTGAAGAAGTTCTATGCGTTCCACTAGCTCCTCCGGAACCCAGTCTAAGCGGGCGGCCCAAGCAGAATCCGTTCAACTGGAGAGGAGAAAGTAACAAAGAAATGTGGTCGTTGCGGAGGAAGTGGTCACAACCGTAAAACCTGCTCGAATCCATACGTTTGTAAAGCAAATAATTGATATGTGATGGAGTTTATGTAAGGAAGTTTCATAGTCTACAAATGGTCAAATGGAGTTTATGTAATCAATTTGTGAAGTATTTCTTTCAAACATTTGCTATTGTTATTGTTTTTTTATCTTCATCTCAGCCATGACTGCTTAATTTTATCTTCTTCTGCACAACGCCCGCCTCAAAACAAAAACAGATAACAAAAGTTTTTGCGGCTGTCATATGCTCGACTTAAGACTCGACTCTATACTCGACCTTTACTAAAATACTTTTTTAAGTTGCTTTGTGCTCGACATTAGCTCGACGATATACTCGACTAAACTTTATTTCGTTTTTTGTTGCTGTTCTCTGCTCGACTTTAACTCGACTATTGACTCGACTTTTATTAAAATATGTTTTTCTCCTGCCTGTGCTCGACTCTAAATTCGACTTTGGACTCGACCTTTGTAAATTATATTTTCCTGCTGCCATTTGCTCGACTTTGAACTCGACTTTGGACTCGACTTTTGTAAATATTAGTTTCTGGCTGTAATGTGCTCGACTTTGAACTCGACTTTGGACTCGACTTTTGTAAAAATATGTTTTCCTGCTGCCATGTGCTCGACTTTCAACTCGACGTTGGACTCGACTTTTGTAAATATTAGTTTCTGGCTGTAATGTGCTCGACTTTGAACTCGACTTTGGACTCGACTTTTGTAAAAATATGTTTTCCTGCTGCCATGTGCTCGACTTTCAACTCGACGTTGGACTCGACTTTTTACATATTAGTTTCTGGCTGTAATGTGCTCGACTTTGAACTCGACTTTGGACTCGACTTTTGTAAAAATATGTTTTCCTGCTGCCATGTGCTCGACTTTCAACTCGACGTTGGACTCGACTTTTGTAAAAATATGTTTTCCTGCTGCCATGTGCTCGACTTTGAACTCGACTTTGGACTCGACTTTTGTAAATATAAGTTTCTGGCTGTAATGTGCCCGGCTTTGAACTCGACTTCGGACTCGAGTAAGAATAAAATGTACAAATAATGTACACATGTACAAATTTATATAATGTACTAATAAGAATGAAATGTGTAAATATATGCACAATTGTATAAATATATGTACAAATGACCTATCTATATAATGTACAAATGACCTATCTATATTTGGACAAATGACCTATCTATATAATGTACAAATGTTTAAATATATGTATAAATAAATAAATATATGTACAAATAAATAAATATTTTTACATCATTTATAAAAAATATATGTACAAATAAGAATGAAATCATTTTCTTTTTTTCTTCGCCGGCTTTGCTCTTCTTTGGTCCTCTTGCCTTGCATGTGCAAACAAAGCGGCGGCCAGCTCAGTCCGAGCATCCACAACATTTTCAATTTTGAACGACCCCAGCGGCAACCCGTGAATTAGCCGTTCTGCCCATTTCAAAACATACGCCATGCGATCTCGGTCTTTATCTGAAACAAAAGCCATGCGTTATTAGAAATAAAAGATCAAATTTAATAGTGACATTTGGCATTTTTTAAAGTGCTAACCCCGGTGTTTGGCCGATCAATCCCCTCTCAACCTCGACCTGCCAGTTATCTACTGCTGCCATCTCGCATGCTTGGAGTATTTTTGGCATGATTCGAACAAGGTGGTCTAGTTTTTGGACGATCCCCTGCTGGTCAAGCGGATTGTACACGTGGATCGTCCTCGAGCTGAATTCAACCCTAACGAGTATCCAATGATTGCCATCGACATGCGCTGGAAATATGAAATGGTTGGCATATCGGCAATCAACCTCATATGGCACTGAACCGACAAATTGCTTCATTGCCAAGTCGTCATATGTTGGATCCCGCTGGGTTGCGTACAGCGTCTTCATATCAGTCTGTCACGACACATAAACACAACGAAATGTCATCAAAATTTATATTCTACTTGTCAATGGAATGTTGAATATGATCAGTAACTTACATCGAAGAACGTCTCCAATATTGATACATCTTTGTGGCCCATTACCAGGACCTTCTTCCGGAGCATGGACGTGTATAAGTTGAGATGCTGAAAAAAAGAACAACAGAAATATTAGTTTAACAGCCATTCATTTGACAGCTTATGTACAACAGATATATGTGCAACGACGAAGGAGTATGATTGCCACTTACATCATTTGACAGCCATTCATTTTCACGCATCATAGTCTTTAGCAAGTCGAATCGAAAGTCGGCAGTCCACAGGAACTGCCGCTTTGACGGCTTCAGCCATTTTTTCATGTCTTCAATCTCGTCGGGCCCCGGTTGGAAATTCTCAATACTGAAACGCTGGCCAGCTATGGTGGGTTGGGGTGCCAGATATTCAAGTGTTAGCGCCGGGCTCAAATTGATAACCCCGGGAGAGTCCTCTATGGCAAAACTGTGTTCTTTCCCGGGGTTCTGCTTCATCGGGGCGGGTGGAGGGCTCTCAATTTCAACAACAATCGGGATGGAAGGAGTCTTTTCTTCATAAATGTCGGGATGAACAACAACCAAAGCAGTTGAAGTCTGTGCAGCATTAAGATCAGTCGGACTCCTAAGCACCTCGGATTTTAATTGCTCAACGATATGTGTCAGGTTTTGGACAGTGGCGGTCAGATCTTTATTAAGGGTTTCCAACTTAGCGATACGGGCTTCCGACCGTTCCAGCCGTTCAAGAACCTGACTTATAAAGAGCTTGCGAGCCTCCCGTCTGGCAGCCCTTGCCAATAAAGGCTCGCTCGACTTTTCAGGCTCTGGCTGCCCTTCTTTGCCTTCTTCATCCTCTTCAAACCCCACATCCTTATCGGATTCGGCCTTTTCTCCGGCCTCCCAAGTCAAAAATTGTGCAGCTTCATCCGGAGTTGGAGTTATTGGGATGACTTTAACTAGCTGCAATACAAAATATAGTCAGTAATGGAACCACGCAGTACCACAATCAACTATGGGAGGAAAAAAACAAAACACTGCGAAAGCATACCTCTCTGCTGACCAACCGTTTCGACCATACTTGATTTTTTTCTTGGACTGAGCGGTGGGTCTTCACTCCTTTCCACCTGAGCATCCGTGGCTTGCACCCAGTGGTTTCGACCCTTTCAACTAATGAGAAGCGTTCAAAATGCGGCATCACCTCATATGCGAAGACCTATGATTGGAAAATAATGAGTTATTTCGAATCAGGAAAAACACAAGATTAAATATGCTTACGGGTAGTAACTCCTTACCCCTAGCGCCACTGGGAAGCCCCCAACAGTGTATGTCCTATTATCGACGTCCCTTGACTGTTTCAAGGCATTGGTCATAGCCTTGCGGGCACTATCGACTGTTGCCCTAAAAGAAATTTCGCCCCACGGCATCGCATCAAATTGCCTCCAATCGCATGCCATATGAATCACCTTGTCCTCAATATGGTTTCTCTTTTGTTCCCCGAGGATGGAGGTGTATAGCAATAACAAAGTCAGTGAGATAACGACTTCGTCCAAATAGCTGGAGGAAATTTGATCGTAGGCTTTGAAAACATCAGCGTATGTTGTGTCTTCGTGCCTACCTTCCCCAGTCAAATACTTACTAATCAAACTCGGGCCATCAGGAGCATGGTATTTGGCGTACTCGCGATCAAAATCTCCCATCCTTAACCCAGTGATTAGTGCAAACTCCCTCCTTCCAAATTTCACCTTCTTACCGGCGAAATTAAAGTACATCGCATTGTCCGCCTTGTTTGCCTCATCTATCTTTAGTTGGCGCAATAGCACGCTGTGGATGATCTGTTTACACCAAAATGTATGTTGGTGGTCCAAAGCAATGCCGGCCAGACTGCTCTCCCGTCTGAGTATGTCTTTCTGCTGCCCGGTTAGTTTAGTCCGTATGCGTTGCATATTTGCTTCATAGTAGCAATACTGTGACACCTTGGCATTGAAGAAATCACATTGAACAACCATTTGCTTCTTTAGAGGGTCCTGAGGAAAAGAGGTGTAGTAAATTAGGGTTGAAGATAGAGGTGAAGTAAATCGGGACTACGCTCGACCAAACACTCGACTATAAACTCGACCTGAATTACTCGAAATATAGTACTCGACCAAACACTCGACTATAAACTCGACCTGAATTACTCGAAATATAGTACTCGACCAAACACTCGACTATAAACTCGACCTGAATTCCTCAACAAATAGTACTCGACCTTATATATGTTTTTCCCTAAAACCCTAAACCCTAAACCCTAAACCCTTTAGCTGGACTAACCTATGAGTCGACTGTTAAACTCGACTAACAGTTACCCTACGGTTACAGACTGTTAAACTCGACTAACAGTTAACCTATGACTCGACTGTGAAACTAGGCATGAAACTCGACTTTTTATTAGTGCTCGACCTATGGCTCGACCTAGGGCTCGACCAAGAGCTCGACTTCTTATACAATACTCTTCTGTCTGACCTTTATCGCCCTCAACCTTTATCGACCTACAATACTCTCATACAACCCAGTGTGTAAAATATCTACACTATGGACCAAAGAATAATGAAATGAGCATTTTCTGCAATATAGAGCTGACCTCGCGGTGATGAGTATCCTTCTTCCCCTTCTTCTCTATGGCAGTCGAGGCCGCCTTGGTGGTAGATGGTGCTCCCCTTGTGCGTGCCATTGAAAATGATTGAATGTTTGGACAATATGGGTTATGAAATGGATGAAGAAAGCTATGAGGTTGAAGGTGACTTTCGAATGAATAATTGAAGGTACTAAGAGGTTTGCAGAAGTCGGTTATGATATGTTTTAGTTCGCGCGACCTTTGGTTTTCTTTCAAAACAGAGGGGCATGTAGGTCTTTTTACTCGCGAAGACTATATAAAAAACGATACTAGACTTATTATTATTATTAGGTCCAGTTTTTTATCGAGTAGTCAGTCGAGCAAAAATAAAACTAAAAATTACCAATTAAACAAAACTATACTTTCTATTAAATTTTTTTAGTCTTATCAAAATTTAGTCGAGTAAAGGTCGAGCGGAAAAGAAATTTTACAAATTTAGTCTTACAGATTTAGTCTTAGGTCGGGTTTTTTGGTTTGGTCTACTATAAGGTCGTGCGAAAAAGAATTTTTAAAAAAAAATTTACCCTAATCATTAAGTCGAGTTTTTAATCGAGTTTTAGGTCGAGCGAATATGAGTTTTTGGTCGAGTTTTTAGTCTAAAATTTTAAAAAATAAATAAACCTTCAAAAATACAAAGTTTCTTAATAAACGTTCATAAACTAATAGAAAGAAACTTTAAAGTAAAACTTAATAAAATAAAAGTGAAGACTAATACATGTCAATTGTCTTCAACTGTGCTACTACAATCGTCCTATTCATGATCATTTCCTCGAAGGGCATCAAGGGCATTGTTTAAACGCTGCATTTTGGCATGCAGATTGTCAACACGAGCATCCAATTTGCCAGCCAGCTTCGCCACACGTTTGACGCCCTTATTCATACGTTTTAGATCATTCATTACTTCTTGCGCGAGCTGAGATAGGATGACCGATTTCTCCTGCAAGACATGAAAGAAAATAAAAGTCACATGCTGTTGATAATTTGCTCGACTACTAACTCGACTTCAGGCTCGACTAATAACGAGACAAATTACTCGACAAACAATATGGCTCGACTAACTGCTCGACCTAGGGTTCGACCTATGATCGACCAAAACCAATTACAAATTCAAACAAACCCAACTCAAATTCCAACATGGAAATAATTTTTTCTTTCTCGAGAGTAATATTATTTGAGTATAATCTCAGGCCTTTTTCCTTGTCACATTTTAACATCATAATGAGACATTTTGCATACATGCTATATTCCATGCATTTGAGAACAGCATGTAATATTTAGTGTATATTTACACCTACGAGGGACTAAATATCTTTGGGTTTGGTTCATTGAAGCTCTTATTAGCCTTTAAGGGTCAGAACAGATTTTGGAATAAAGTGGATTACAGGCAAATGATGAATAGGCAAAACCTGTATCAATAAATCGTTCAGAGAACCACAATGATGATATTAGTAAACCACTGGCCATACATACATTCATACATTCATAAGGAAAAAAAAAATTTAGTTCTATCTCGACTGGCCTCGACCTCGAGCACACTTTTTGTTTGAAGATGGTGGTTCTCCTTTTCTCGCTGCCATTGAAATGGGTGATATGTAATGTTTTGTTGAATCGGAAGTTTTGAAGTATTAAGAAAATGAAGAGGCAGTAGCTCGGTAGGTTTTCGAAAAGAAGAGAGAGTGCGAATGAAGAGGAACGGCCGCTCTGAGTGCGAAAAAATAAAGAGGGAACTGAAGCGACAGTAGGTCTTTTTGCAAGCGAAAAAAAATAAATTTAAAAAATAAACTAGACTAATTATTAGGTCGAGTTTTCTGTCGAGTTTTCGGTCGAGTGAAAATAAAATTAACAACACAACTATACTTAGTATTAGGTCGAGTTTTTTGTCGAGTATTTGATCGAGTAAAATTAAAATTAAGAAACAACTATACTTAGTATTAGGTCGAGTTTTTTGTCGAGTTTTTGGTCGACAGAAAAAGAATGTTTAAACAAATTAGACTTAGTAATTGGGTCGAGTTTTTGGTCGAGTTTAATAAAATTTTAAAAACACTAAACCTTCACTGAAGTCGAGTAACAGTGACAAAAGTAAAAATGATACTTGACTGAAGTCGAGCAAGATCAAAATTATATCAAAATGAAGATATAACAACAAATTGTTCCAAACACAAAAGTAAAATTGACAATTTCTTAAAACACAATGGTCCTTAAAATAAAAGTAAAGACTAATACAAAGTTAAAACATGTCAATTGTCTTCAACTGTGCTACTACATTCGTCCACTTCAGAAACAGTTCCGGCTTCTTCAGAATCATTTTGTAAACGCCGAATTTTGGCCTCCAACTTGTCAAGACGAGCATTCAATTTGGCCGTCTGCTTCGCAACACGTTTGACGCCCTTATGTTCCAACTTGTCAACACGAGCATCCAAACGGTTGACTCCTTCTTTTAGATCTTTGACGCCCTTTTCTAAGCGGGCAGCGTTTTGCTGGCATCTCTCTGCCAGCGCCGCTATGTCGGGGTCGGGGCCGAGATCATTCATTGCTTCTTGCATATGCTGAGATACAATGACCGATTTCTCCTGCAAGACATGAAAGAAAATAAAAGTAACATGCTGCTTGATAATTTGCTCGACTATTAACTCAATATGAATACTCGACTTCAGACTCGACTATTAACAAGACTAAATACTCGACCAACAATATGGCTCGACTAATTACTCGACCTATGATCGACCAAATTGCATTTCTGGTCCAAGCCCTAATTAAACTCGACCCTAAACTCGACTAGTAACTCGACGTATCTTGTTACTCCACTTGAGCTCGACTATTAACGCGACTAAATACTCGACCAACAATATGGCTCGACTAATTACTCGACCTAGGGTTCGACCAAATTTCACTTCTGTCGAAAACCAATTAAAAATTCAAACAAACCCAACTCAAATTCCAACATTCAATAACACTGCACTCTATCAAGACACTCTCAGTATGAATTCATAAGAATAAAAAGACAATTTGTAGTTCAATTTCGACTGATCTTGTGAGCCTGCACATTCTTACTTGAAGATGATGGTCCTCCTTTTGTGCTTGCCATTAAAACGGGTGATATATATTGTTTTGTTGTAGAGGGAGTTTTGTAGTGTTAAGAAAATGAAGAATTACTGAGTAAAGCAATCGAGCAAATGGGGTGCAAACTTCTACGAACTTAGAGAGACAAGAAATTACACCACAATGATAGGGTGCGAACTTAGACTGAAAAACCGAAGAAGAGAGGGTCTGCGAATTTAGAGAGTTTAGAGAGAAAAAACCGAAGAAGAGATGCTATGAAGAAGGATGCTATAAGGTGAGAGAGGGGTATGTTGGTCTTTATTCAGCCCTGAAGTGCTATGTTTGCAAGGAAAAAAAGGAGGGTGTTATATTTGCAAAGTCAACGGTCAACCCTGCTATATATGCAAATTTCCCTTTCTTATAAGACCATTGCAAATTTGTCCACACTTTCCTTTATCTTAATATCCTATTCTAGAATCAAGATTTTTTTTTTAATTAAAAGGTGGTGATCTAGAAAGTTAAATGTGACATTTCTCAATAGCCTACTTTAGTGGCATTTCTTTTTGTCAATTCACCTTAATATGGTAAAAGACTCGAGCTTAAAGAAAATCAATTCAATAATGAATAACTACTGAGCATTAATTCAAGAATTCCTTTTACACTATGGTTAGTTTTCATTCGTTGAAGCTAAAATCTTTCGAGTATTTTTGCAATCTTGCGACGTGACTTGTGAAAACTTCTATTTTAGAAACCCTTTTTCTTGACAATTGAGAAAATGAATCCTAACCTAATGTATTAGGAACTCAAGCTCACTATTTTAAAATCTTAATAAAAAATAATCTACAAATTATTTCTCAATATATATATATTTTCCAAATTAAATTTTCACCACTTCAAATTAGCAAAGAATTTTGTGATCTTTCATTCTGAATTGAAAAGAACTTCTATTTTATTTTAGAAGGGATAATTTCAAATTCATCCCATCAAACTTCTAAAACTCAATATAGGGAATCTATTTTAGAAAGAAAAGTATTTAGAAAAGAAAAAAGTGAATTTGCAAAAACCAAAAAAAAAAAAGAGGAAAAAAAAAGAATTGCATTGAAGAATTAAAATATTGTTGGACTCCGTTTGAACACTCTGGAATGGACGCTCGTGAGTCGTCGTCCCATACTACCATTAGTGATTTGGTCGTACCATAAGAATCTGAGATGGGCCATACCTGATTTTTTACTCTTTTCCGGCTCGGCTCCATCTTCGAATTTACAGCCGCACCAATAAGACGAGGAGCTGAGACTGAGAAGACACAAACCAAACCCACTTTCCACTGAGCGCCGACCAGACCAGAATATTGACGGCTAAGATTCGATTTTCCGACCATGGAAGCCATCATGAGCCACTTGGCCACAGATAATGACCACGTCAGCTATCAACATCCACTCAAAGCCCCTCTCTCTCTCACCCTTTTTTTTTTTTTTCCACATTTTGGTCAAATCTACGGGCCCTACCACGCATTTGTCCAGGAAACATGGTCCCATGGGACCCACATGAATCCACAAATGAGAAAAAAGGATGAATATTTTATTGAAAAGGAAATAAAAAAAGAAATGAGATATTTCCTCATTGATTTGATATTCATTTGAGATAAAATTAATGAATAATCGCAATGATCAATGAACAATTAGAATGATTATTGTGCTTTTATCATATAAATGTCATGGCACTTTAATTTTTTAAAGTATATATATATATATTAATACTCATAATTATAAGAATGTTAAAATTAGTTTTTCATTTGAAAATTGGAATAGAAGTTGACAAATTATAATACTATTGGAAAATGTCAAAACACTTTGTTAGTCTACAGGTGGGTTTTCTTCCTTTAGTCGCCACCGATTCAGTTTATCCATCTCTTAAAATGAAGTAAGATAGAATAGAGTATGATCTAATTTATAAGGAAAAAAAATGGAATAAGTACATATAAGTAGCATGGCTAACTAATCACCCAAAATCTATTTACTAAATAGAGATTTGTTTATATGTTACAAAAATACAAGATAAATAAATTCATATACTTAGTTTTTTTTTCACTGGAGTTATTTTCACATTCACTGCACACACACCTACAAGCTCATGCATAAAACTAATTCTCTAAATTGGTCAGACTTACCCCTAATCTTTCAAACAATATAGTCGAGGAATTCGAACCCATAACTTATGATATAAGAAATGTTTTTGGTTCTTTTCGTATGACCGACTGCTCTAACTCCTGAAGGCTTCATATACTTAGGTTGACCTATATGATTTATGTAGTAAGTTGATCATTTGAGGTCGTGTTCAATTATCTACAAAATTATTATGTTCTTGAGGATAAATATGATACAAATAAATAAAGGGGTAGTAGATATGTTCATGTATAATTTAGAATACCTATCTATGTCTCAACATGGTAAGAAAATATACAAAACGCGAATTGATTGTCAATCCTTAGAGGGAGAAATTGTTGTTGCATTTGTGCTTTGTATGTATGAGCATTAGATTAAAAGTTAAAGGCCATTTTTCTATTTGCTATGAATTTAAAAACATATTGAACAAGAAATTAATAAACATCTTTTTATTAATGTCATGCATACAAAAGAAACAAGGATATCGCATATTAATACAAAAATAAAGGAAATGCTAGCCTATCCAATCTATCAATTTACCTAATAAATATTTTCCATTTTATCCAAAAAAAAAGAGTTTATTTTTAAAAATTTTGTTTCAAAAAAAAGGTATATTTTTATGTAAAATTATTGTACTACGTTTATTTAATAAAAAAAATGTATAATTTAAATTAAAAAGTAAGAATAAAAATAAAAAATTATTTATCTATTAAATATATTATACTTTATAATTTAAAATTTTTTTATATCCAATCAAAAGTTGACTTCTTTTTTTTTAAAAACCAAAATGAGTATGGCTTAAAATCAACTGTGGAGCTCTCTAATATTTATAAACGAAGCAATTAGCATCCAATCAGAATTGAGAGGGCACTAGGTCTTGACTATTTCTAACATTAATCTTTTCATAGTATTTACATAGATTCACGTTTTCCCATGTTAAAGAAACGAGTGGCATCGGCAATAACATACTCGACCAATATAAAAGTTTTAATGCCTAGATATTTCCCTAATTTGGCGGAACCGCTGTACAATTTATTTTCAAATCGATTGTTTTATTCTGTTATGCACCCTTAGCCACAGTAGCTCAACAACATCGTTAATTTTATAATGATCAAATCAATTACAGGATATCATTGTCCACAGTCCATGGACAAAAATCACGAAACTATACTACATTATTGTCCAAAATCTCAATAAATTATTTCACACTCTTTAATGCTATATTCGGATTACACTGCAATGACCAAGTAAAATGCTGCTTGATTTTTTTTTTCAACATATAAATGCTCTTTGGAATCTAACAAAATATAATTTTTAGCACGGTAAAAGCCTTTTTCATGCAAAAACTTCAGTGCAAAATAATTTGTAGTTGGTGATCCTTCTTAATCCACCATACTACTTTTATAGGTCATAAATTTTGGTTGCATTTAGAATGCATTTAAAAACTCGTTTATGTGTATTTTAATATATTTTTTTACATTTTTAATACATTTTTTATTTTACGATTACTATTTTTAAAAATACAAAAAAAAATATTTTGACGCACAATCTATATGCAGCTTTTGTTTTTCCCTTTAGTATAATATAGTACATACTTGTGGCAGCTTTAACAATAATGGCTTATGTAAAATAAATGAATCCTTGTTGAGAATTTGCATAATATAAGACAAAAAATTATAAAATATATTTTTTGTTTTATCAATGTAATGCGCATTTGGAAATCCCCATAAACTCGTCAATTTGCGTAATATAAGACAAAGTTTAAAATATTTTTTATTTTGTAAGTAATAATATACACAATATCTTTATTATAGTTAATTTACAAGGCAAGACTCTTATTTACAATTTAAATATTTACAGTATATTTGTCCTAACTGCACTTACAAGTTACAACTAACGAGTGAATGTTGTTATCAATAATTGAGCAAAATCACTATTTATGTTTGGATTATGTTGTATTTAAAAATTTTATATTGAATTGTGTGAAAGTTTTGGTGGAAATTTTTTGTGAAAAAAAGTAACATGCAAAAGCAGATTGGGGATTTTTTTTTTTTTTGAAATAATATGAAAAGAATTTTAGTAGAAATTTAAATTTTGAATTTTGAAATAAAAAGTTGTTTGAATTTTTTTTTTTTTTGGTTAAAAAAGGGTTTTTGCCCTTATTTAGGGGGTATTGTGCAAAATATCTCAAAAAGGATTCGGGGCAAAAAAAAAAAAAAAAAAAAAGCTGTCAACATTGCATGTGCAGTTGGGCCCAAAAGGTTCCTCTGTACGCCACGTCATACCGCAGATATCAACCAGCGCAGAAAGATCAAAGGTCAGTGTACTAATACAATTCATAAATTGAGGAGGACAAACAAACACAAAAAAGGAGTAATTAATGTTTCTTAATCTCAACTTGTTAGTCCTTTAATCATCATTAGCAACCTTAAAAGAGTTGCCGCACACGGCGCACGCTAAACTCAAGCAAAGCCAACAACCTTTTCCCCATTTTAGGGAAATTGGAAATTTCCAGTTGAAGTTGAAGAAAGTTCCATTTAGGGCATATTTGCGAATTTACAACAATACCCTCTCAAAGATTCTTTTTATATGTTAATTAGAGTAAATGAAATTAAAGTAGTGAATTTACTTTAAAGCTTGGGTATTAAGGTATTCGAAATTCACCAATTACACTAAATACCAATTTCTACCTCCCCTTATGTTATAATAGAGTATGATTTGTTTAAAAATAAAATGTTATAAAAATTGAATATTTTGGTAAATTCTTTTGGTGACAAATACGGTATACACTATACACATGGTTTTGATTAATAAACATCCATTTTATTTAGTTATTTTTATTATCGGAACGCCATATGAGTTGTCAAGAAAATTTATTAATTTTTTTTTAATATAATATCATCACTTATATGATCTTATATTTAAAAGGTTCAAAAAAAATTTTGCTATTAAGTTCTCAAATTTAAACTGAAAATCTCTTTTTAAAGATTAAAAAAAAAAGAACAAGAGAAAGAATAAAAATTGTTTAGAAAAAAAAATTCATATATTAATCGTATATTTATTTTTAGTATAATAAATTAATTATATAGTTTATTTTTTTGTTTATTTTTCATAAATTATAACATGTTTTTGTTAATTATCTCTATTTGTATCATTTTACGTAATGCAGTGAATACATAAATTGTTTTATTGATTTGGACATCTATATATATCTATTACAAGCACGTGTACACTGTGTTATTACCAAGAGATGAACATTTTTAACTTTATACATTGTGTATGGCTTCTTGCCTTCATCTTTATGCTGTTTATAGAAAAATCAAAATAGCTTAAAATGTTACTTACTGCATAAGTGGAGTGACTAGCCATCGTTGACAATCTCCCTTTGCTCATCAATGCATTGATGAATTGGTCAATTTTTGTGTTACTTTTCTTTCTAATTTCTGTCATTAACACCATCATCATCATCGCCCGTGAGCTTAGCACTCAAGCACATCAAAACCACCATCATAAACCCACAATAAATTAATCCTTTGTGGAGTCAAATGTGCTTTGAGATAAGGGTAAAATATGAGGTATCATTATTATTTAAGGTTATGGACTCTAATTTAAGAAAAACAAAGATTATACTCTATCTTTTTTTTTTTAAAAAAAAAAAGAGTTTACTTTTGATTTAGTATAACTTTTTTGAAATTACAAGATACAACACAATTAATACACAATTAGATGTATATTTTTATATCTTTATCTTTATCTTTTAATTTTAGTTATGTATTATTATTGGTAAGAGTAATATAAAAATTTTGTATTAAAAGTGTACTTTTTTATGGGAACAAATAAATTTTTTAAAATTTATATTTTTTCTTGGGACGGAAAAAGTAATTATTTTATAACTTGAAAACAATCTATTAAAATAAATTGAAATTCTAAAGATTTCGATTGTAAAGAATATTTTTTATTCATATGTGGCATTTATTTGATTAGGAGAAATTTGGGAATTTATATAATGGACAAATTATTTGAACATTTTTTTTGTTAAAATTGAGTTGCTATTTCTTTTTAGAATTAAAATGGTCTTAGTCCTGGTTTTGGGTCCTTAAATATTGTGAAGAGAAAAAAAAAATGTTTGTTCTTTTTTATAAGAAAATTGAAACTGAGAAAACAAAGTACTGGGATAGTACGATGGATGATGCACTAGACCCTAAAAAAAAAGGCCAATAATTGTTCCCTTCTTAAATTCAAAATTCAAACCTAAAAGCTCGTGGTTTTTTTTTTTTTGGGAGACGGCATGAAAAAGACCACTCCAAGCTTATCCAGCAGTCTCATGAGAATGTGGCAGTGTTATACTAAGTAAATTCAGATTTACTAATATTGCATGACAGCATAACTTGGAGAGGATTATTGGCCATGCTTTTCAACCATGAAGCCATGCTAATTAAGACACGTACAAATGAGGAAATCACAATTATATATAATTGGTCATTACGCGTATGTTGTGATGTAGGGCTTACTAGGTTGAGCTAGATTTGTACCATGTACAAGTAATCTATTTTTTATCTCCCAAATACCCTAAACCTACACATAGTGAAAGAGTTCTGGTACAAAATAAACTTTTTTTTTTTTCAAACGATAGCATTATATTGATATAATAATTACATAACATTGCTCACTGGCAACATGAAACTTAGATCTCACACATGGAGTCTAAGTTTGACAACATGGACTATTCCATGCAGCAGAAAACTCTTAGCTATATTAGCTAAGAGATACAACCCAAAAACAAAACAAAACAAAAAACTTAGCTTGTAAGTCTCTCATTGTAAACATCTTGAAATTGCAAACTACAAAAAAAGTCACTGGATCATTGCTTGTAGCTCTGTCTATGCCTTCCTTGATACTGTCTAGTTCTATCTCTCAAGCTAGTGCCAAACACTCCCAAAATAGAAAAAAAACCCTAAGAGTTAGGGATATAATTTCTAATAAATAGGAACATACAACTACATACCTACCTATGTACCTAAAAAATAAAAATAAAAGTAAAAAATAAAAAGTAAAAAAATCCTACATTTTCCCACTGTTATTTGCCTCAAGTACTCTGCTTTTCGCTGGCCTAGTGGACCCAATCAATCCTGACTTAATTTTGTTTTTTTTCCCCAAAATAAACTATTTTAACTGTCACCTATTTTAACTGTCACCTTTTATAGCGGACCTTCCAAATATTAATCTTCCTAAACATCAAATAATACTAGTTGAGATACATGGATAAAAAGTAAATTATAGATCGCGTTTTAAAACACATTTTTATGTTTTTTTAATGTAAAAGTTATATTTTCTCTGTCTTAAACAAAATTTAGTTTCAAATTTTTTTTATACTTAAAAAAGAGGTCACTTTTATTGTAAAATTCTTATATTACCTTTAATAATAATGATAATTAATGTATAACTCAAATTAAAAAGTAAATATAAAAATATATATTGAATTATTTGTTAAATATATTGTATATTGTAATTTAAAAAGTTATCTCTATTATATAAAAGGAAAAAGTTTGTCAGTTGATTTTAATGTAATTATCATGATTTTAAGCATATTGTTGTCTTTTTACTCTTTTTAATTAATTAAAAATATTAGTAATACAATAGAGGTGATTAATAATGTGAGAGTTTTATTAAACATTGGATAGTAATATAAGACTTTTACTAAACTTGTACCCAATATGATGTCATATATAAATATATTTATAATTATTATCTCTATTTAACATATAATTCTAATATAGCTCTATATTTCAGGATTATAAAATATTAATTATTTTATCAAATTTACTATAAATTCCAAATTTAATCAGTAAATTTGATTATTAGGAATATATTAATTTTGCAAAATTTTTTAATAGGTTTAAATAAAAAAATTAACTTTTGGCCTGAGAAAGAATCCTAATACCATATTATAATTTTTGATACATTTTTTTAATATTTTTTAATAGTAAAAAAAATATACTTGTGTTTTACTTATATTTTTTTAGATTAAAATTTTGACATTGTTTCCATTTGGTCTTGTAAATATTTTGAATGGACTTGAATCTTTTTATCTCTTTTATTTTAAAAAATAAATTGAAGACAATTGATTTAAATTTAGACTAAAAAGTTAATATTTTTTTTAATGTAGTCATTCATTCCTTCTTACTTTTATTTTCACAATTTCAATATAGTTCTCTTTTTTTCTCTTTTTTGTTTTCTTACTCCCATTTAAGTTGTGTAAGTTTTTATTATTATTTTTTACTTTTAACTTATTGATGGAAATTAAGCTAATTCTCAAAACTTATTGTAATGATAAAAAAATAAATAAATAAATTTTACAGTTTCAATACCAACTTTAATTAATATTTTTAGAGTTGTAGTTATATATTTAATAATGTATCTTAAATTGTGTTAAATCAGAATTTAAATTTTCAAAGTGATGAAACTTATTACTTTAAGGATTTATTTTTTTATTTATATATAACATTTTAAATAAGAAACTAACACATTATATTTTATATATACTAAGGCACCCACGAAAATCAAAAACTAGTATTCAATCAAAAGTGAATTATTTTTTTGAAATCGATAAAGTAATATAGAAATTATTTTGAAAATATATAAAGATATTCCGAAAGTCGTAAAAATGTATTTTGACATGCTGTCTAATATATATATTTTTTCCAATTTGTTAAGAAATTTTAACAAGGTAAATAAATTGGAAAAAATGGAAATTGGATTCTCATTAAAATAAATAAATAATAAAAAGAATTTAACCATCAAACTGTATTCGATTCTGATCTCTACCAACGCGGGCAACAAGGTCGGAAAAAAAAAGGTACTGTGACAACGATGGGCACATGTGGTCAATGAAAGGCCAACCCCAGCTCTGCATATTCGTGTCCATTTCATGAGCCAGAGGTTAAGTAATGCCTGGACCTAGAGGGAGAGATGGAGGGGATAAATACTGTTTTTATCCCTTTTTTTGGGATAAAAGTGTCTCCATGATATTGTTTTTTTTTTTTTTATAATTTTGATAAAATGAGCTTTTTTGTAGAACAACATTAGTACAGAATAAAAGGTACAGAGAATATGATCTATTTTTTGAAAGACCAAAAGAGAAAAGGCTAAATTTTGCTCATGAATTGCGATTCAAAATACATTTTTACATTTTTATTTTTTTAATGTTTTTAAAATAATTTTTATCTTACAATTTTTGTATTGAAAAATGTAAAAACATATTCTAAAATGTGATTTATACACACAGTGTTTGAATTACAAATGCTATGCATATAACTTGCTTTTACTTTCTTGCATTTTTTTTAATTGTGTTCAAGTTCTTGAGAATGTGTTACTCATAATATTTATTTAAATAATAAAATGAATTTATTAATATTATTTGCTAACCCTACTTTCTCTATTTTCTAAACAAAATCTTATTATACTTTTATATTTATATTTATATTTTTTAATTTAAGTTATGCATTTTCATTATTAATAAGAGTAACATAACAATTTTACATAAAAAGTGATTTTTTTAAACAAAGAAAATTTTGAAAATGGAGTTTTTTTTTTTTTAGACGGAAATAGTATTTCATTATTAGGCCATTTGGGACAACCAGAATCATCTAAACATTTACAACGAAGAAGCAAAAGAGGGGGTGGTTAAAAGAATTTGAAAAAGACAAACAATAATTCACGAATAAGGCAAAAATTCATATTTCACGATAGTGGAGGCCATTTTGTCCGTTAATCCACTTACTCCCTTTAATATTTTATCTAGTAGCACTGTAGCACTCATGAAATGGGAAAACATTAACTTTGCCAGAAATGCAAAATATTTTTCTTATATAGATATTTTTATTTAAAAAAATAGCACAGACCATTTCAAATTTTTGTTAACAAATAGTTCAACTTGGGTGCATTGGTTACAAAAGAATTATTTAGATTTTTCTCAAATTCAAAACTATGTATTGTATTTAAAATTTAAGATATATATATATATATATATAACATATATTACAAAAAAAAGAAATTAAAAAAAATCATAACTCTGCTTTACTCAAAATTCCAAGCAATACTTGGCTAAACTAGAGAAGCAAGAGACCAAAAACAAGTTCCTACCACAAATGAAGATCCATTATTGAAGATTGGAAATCCTGCGATGAAGAGCCAATTTGTGAATTATATTTTAAAACTTATTTTTATATTTTTTAAAATAAATTTTGTGTATTTTAATGTATCATCATCATCATATCATCACCTTTATCCCAAACTAATTGGGGTCGACGGTCGATGAATCCAAAGACATAAATCCATAAAATAAAAAAAATATAATAAAATAAATAGATATATAAATAGATAAAGAAATAAATAAAAATGTTAAAACTATAAAGGGCAGTCGGGACTACTAGAGTTTTGCTCTTCCACTACACTAATAGTTTTCCTCCACCTCTGTTCTACTACAAACTAGCCGTCAATCTATTTCCAACTCCATTAAATCTTGTTTTACTACTTTTCCCCACGTAACTTTCGGCTAACCTCTCCCTTTCTTCCCATCATACTCCTTATAACAAACTTTTGTTCTTACCAGTGCATCTATAAGTCGCCAAAGAATATGCCCAAACCATATCAATCTATGTTCTCTCATCTTTTCTGCCACCGGTACTACTCCAACTCTTCGTCGAATATTCTCGTTTCTCATCTTATCCATTATTGTCTTACCACTTATCCACCGTAACATCCTCATTTCTGCTACTCCCAACTTATGTTTATGTTGTCTCTTTGCTGACCAACATTCAGCTCCATATAATATTGCCAGTCTTATAGTGTTCTATAAAATTTCTCTTTTAACTTAATCGGGATTTTGCGGTCGCACAAAAACCCTGTTGCGTAGATTTTATCTTATAATTATTATTTTGTAAAGCGTAAAATATTTTTTAAAATACAATTCATATGTAACTTTTGACTTAAATTCCAACTAATTACTTGCTATATATCTTTTACCAAATTTAGAACAAAAACAAATTGGTCATTATATATCATTGGACAAGGTAAATTAAACTCCAAGTTAATCCAATGGAGAACCTTGCATATTTAGCTCAGGTTTTAGCTTGACTTAAAAAACATATATTACTTAAAGTTTAGTAATATTACATAAAAGATTAGACTCAGGTTAAGACATTACACATCAAATTATTGAATTTTTTGTTGGATAGTATGTTAAGTTTTGGACTCTAAACAATTAAAGTAGAAACAAAAATGCCAGTAAAAGTATTTACTGAAATATTAAAGGAAAAAAACAGAAATACTTACACACACCTCTAGCTTCCTATCTATTATATCATAAGTTTTATTTTATTTTATTTTTTTGACAGGCTTTATAAGTACATATCTCAAATTAAAGACATGGTTCATTCCATTATAAAGGAATTATTATTGATAAACTCAACTTTTGGTACATAATTTTTTTTTGGTTGTATTTTGATTAGCGTGATCAATCAACTCTTTGATTAACTGAATTTATTTGAATGTGTGTTTTTTTTTTTAAAGTTTTGAGAAATATATTTATACTACACTAATATTTAGATGGAAAACAATTATATAAAAACTTAAATCTTGGAAAAATCATGTAACGTTTGTCATACACTATCTTTGTCATAGTTTTTGTTTCGAGAAAAAAGTTAATTTTTAAATAAAATTTTTGTATTACGTTACTCATAATGTTTATATATGATCTAAAATTGAAAAGTAAAATAAAAATAAAAAATTAAATGAATTATATCTATACTTAAAAAATTATATTAAATATAAAGCGAATGAAATGAGGAAATATTTTGAAAGTTTATAAATTACATATCAAATTATGTTTTTATATTTTTTAAAATAATAATTATTAGATAACAAATATATTAAAAATACTAAAATATCTTTAAAAACACAAAAATAAAATTTAAAAAATTACAATCTACCCTCCTCCCCACTCCTTGCTTCCATCAGTAACGCCACTATTTGACCTTAATTTAACTGGATATTCAAGAACGACAAGTAAACATTAAAAAGCCGAAAAATTATGAAGGGGTAATTTAGAGAAAGCAGCAGAAGTTGACATCGTGAACAGTAAGAGACAATAATCATAATTACAGATAAAAATAATGAATTATTTATCCATCCACGGTTAACCCTGTGCCCCATGGGGTTCAACTTTGTGAGGCCGTAGTCATCAGTCCCATCAACGCCATTCTCGAGTTAAGAGAGACAGAAACACACAGACACACACTGAAATAATGAATAAACAATCAATTTTTCTTCCCCAAACAAACCAAAACAAAACGAGGAAAAATGGAAAATGGAAAATGGAAAATGGAAAATGGAAAATCCAAATAAAATATTGTTGTTAACAGTGGCAATTGGTTTTTGTTTCCTCCTTCAAATAGTGAAAGAGAGTAAAGAATGCCAAAGTGAAAACCCTGTGAAGCCAAAAGGAACAAACAAACAACCAAGGGAAATGCTTATTATTATGCTGCGAAGAACAAGAAGCAAGAGCGTGTGTGTGTCAACGAAGAGAAAGGCTAAGAGAGAGAGAGAGGGAGAGAGGGGAGTGCGTATTTTTGCGTGTTGTGCGTGTGTGTCTGGGGAGTGTAGTGGGGAAGAGGGGGCAATTAAAAAGTAAGAACAGCAGCATTTTTCAATTTGGTCTCTGCAATCCTCAACATCCCTTCCTTTTCCAAAGCTTCTCTTGTCTCCCGCTTCCTCCTTCGGTCCTTCCTTCCTCTTTCCTCTTCCCTGCTTTCACCTTTTTCAATATATACTTTGCCTTTCTCTCTCATAAAATTTTCCGGCGCGGGCCGCTGGCCGGGAATATCTCTCCGGGAACCGGCCAACACTTTCTGCATCAAGATTAGCAGATACCCTTTTCTTCTCTTTGATATTTGACCATAAAGTCCATTTCTTTTTTTTTCTTTTCCCTTTTCTTTTCTTTTTTTCCTTGGAGAAAAAAGAAGACCCCTTTTGTCTTTGTGAATTCCTTCTCTTTTTTCCAGCTGAGAAGAAGAGGAAAAAGTTGCTCTTTGAGATCGATTGAGCTAGATTCTTGATTTTAGTATCAATTTTTTTTCAATATTTGGGAGCTAAATACTACTTTTTAATCTTGTTGAAGTTGCCGGAGTTAGCATCGGAGCTCCGATTAGTCTCTTTAAAAATGGGTCTCCAGTGAAAGCTACAACCATTGTTATTTGAGCTGAAACTGTAAAGGGTCATCCAAAACACAAAGTAAAATGAAGTCACCGGCCACCGGTGCCGGAGCTCCTTCAGCAACAGCCATGGCCAATCCCTCTGAAGGTGAGCAATTCTTTCGTCTATTTCCATCTTTCTGATTTATATATAATTTAAACCTATTTTTCTAAGATTAGCAATATCACTGGACATTGTAATAATCGGAGGTTTCAAATATTGGAAGGTATTGGTTAGATTTACTATATTTTTCGAAGCAAACGCAGCAAAATATTTTGTGGGCTGGTCTATTTTTAACTCTTTTATCTATATTTTCTTGTACATTTATCTGAATTAAGAAATGAAGTGAATATTTATCACAGACATTTTTTTACACTTGTTTCATTTTTGGTTAAGGTCCAGTTTTTTCTTCTTCAAATTTTGTTGGTAATTTGTTTTGTCCGAAGATAAATGGTGGTGACACGTGGCAATTGATGAATGGGAATGTTTTTTTGACAGCTGAGAAAAAGAGTATTAACCCAGAGCTATGGCAAGCCTGTGCTGGTCCTCTGGTGAACTTGCCGGCCGCTGGGACCCACGTTGTCTACTTCCCTCAAGGCCACAGTGAACAGGTCCAGCCTCTGGACTAGCCGTTCCTTTCTTAGTACTTTTTTGGTGTTTTTCGGCGTGTTTTTTTTCGCATGTATTTGAAGTTTATGTGGGTAGTAAAACGTCTTTGTATTGTGTGTTGATACGTGTTTCTGATGCATGTATTTTCATCATCTGTGCAATGGATTTATGTCAGTGCAAGCTTGCTTGGTGGTTGCTAATGTCCACCTTATAGGTTAATCTGTTAAATGTTTAACATATGTCAGCTATTGGGGTGCTCCATCATGTGTTGTTATGGAATGGTTGAGTCACATGTTTGGGTTTTATTCCTACCAGGGAAAAATCTATAACCTACCTTTGAGCACCTTTAACCACTTTAACTATATCTGTGTAGTACGTTATCTTTACATGAATATAACCAACCAAGAAAACTTGCTGATATATGAAGATTACTCGCGAAAAAGTTTTCTATGCTTTTGGTGGATGTGAGATTAGAGTGTCTTATTTACTTTTTCGTTGGGCAATTTCTGGGAAAAAATTGGCCTTACATCATTAAACAACTCAGCTTTTTAAATACTGGGAAGGGCTCAACTACAAGAAATGAAAAAAAAAAGTTGGAAGTGGTGGAGATCAAATAAAATTTGGAAAGATGTTGGAAGTTTCCACGTACAGATTCTACAAGATTGTTGGCATTAGGAAAGTTTTCAACCTATTTGAGAACCGTTTGAGTAGTTAGTTGGACCTTGCTTTAGTTGTGGTGCAACTTAATGTAGATGAATAATTCACTGAAAAAAGTTTGAAGTCCACATGATGTTATTCCAAGTAGCAATTGTGGCAATTTCAGAATTAGTGTTAGCTTAATAAAAGAAGTTTCTATCTCGGTGGATTTTATTATCAGTAATACAAAGGTGCTTTAGATTTCATGGTTTTGCAGTTTTGTTTATGTACAAGCTTTTTGTGAAAGAATCCGATGTGATGAAGTTTAGAAATACGCTAAGGCTTTTGGACAAAATGCATGTTCACCTACATAGTAACTGCATTTTCTGAGGGGTAAGGCGAAGCCTTTTTCTATGCCTTGATGAAAATGTTCACTTACTGTTAATATGTTGTGATTTTCCAGGTTGCAGCGTCTATGAAGAAGGATGTCGATGCTCAAATTCCAAACTACCCTAATCTTCCCTCGAAGCTATTGTGCCTCCTCCATAACGTGACCCTGCATGTACAGCCTGGCTAACTTTTGAGTGCCATTTTAGATACACTGAATTTCGAAAGTTTGTGCTTAGAACTTGCCTTGATTTTCTGTGTCTCAGGCCGATCCTGAAACTGATGAAGTGTATGCCCAAATGACTCTTCAACCAGTTCCTTCGGTAAGGACATTTCTTCGGGTTTGTTTTCACCTTCTGACCGTCTTGATTCCTTCTAGGCAGAATCAGAATCATTAGTTTTAGATACAGGAGATCAGAAAAATTGACTGGGCCTAGTGAAAAACTTAAATTGGCAGTGAAAAACTGAATTTTTGTGCCCTCTTAATTGGCAGTTTGACAAAGATGCATTGCTGAGGTCAGATTTGTCAATGAAGGCTAATAAACCGCAAACAGAATTTTTCTGTAAGACTTTGACAGCTAGTGATACAAGCACCCATGGAGGTTTCTCAGTTCCCCGCCGTGCAGCAGAGAAAATTTTCCCCTCTCTGGTAATGAAAAGAAATCCTCCTTGCTTCTTTCCTTTCGTTTGGGTATAACCAATTTCGTTTTCATTGTAGTTGTTATTATAATTAAATCTTAATTCTAAAGGAACATAATTTTCGTGCATTCTTAGGACTTCACAATGCAACCGCCTGCCCAAGAACTTGTGGCCAGAGATCTCCATGACACTCTGTGGACATTTCGCCATATCTATCGTGGTAGGTTTCATTTGGCATTGTGATATATTGAAGCTCAGAGTTTTCTGGCAGCAAATATTTGATTGTTGTTGATATAGAATGCGAAGAAGGGAAGGAAAAAAGAAAGTTTGCAGTAACACTTTCAACAAAAATTTTCAGCTTCCATTCACTTATGATGCAGGTCAACCAAAACGTCACTTGCTCACAACTGGATGGAGTCTTTTCGTCAGTGGGAAGAGGCTTTTTGCCGGTGATTCGGTCTTGTTTATTAGGTAATGAGATTAAACAAATTGTGATTTTATCTCCTCTTACAACCCTTTACAGTCAACCTCGTTTCACACTGGTTTAGTATCAATAATATCAATTTTAAAGTTCATATTGGGATCTCAGAGATACCTGCTTTTCCAAATAAATTCCATGTTTTCATGCCTGCATCCTGCTGTTTCTGACATCTAGTTTCTCCACGCTTGTGAACAGGGATGAAAAACAACAGCTACTTCTAGGCATTAGAAGAGCTAATAGGCAATCACCCAACCTGTCATCATCAGTTTTGTCAAGTGATAGCATGCACATAGGAATCCTAGCAGCAGCAGCACATGCCGCTGCAAACAATAGCCCATTCACTGTCTTTTATAATCCAAGGTATATTCTTTATTTTGGTACCTTTATATTTGTACACCTGTCATCCTCGGTGGCGATTCTGCTATATTGATTTCTTTTCCATGGAAATCCATCTTTTTAAGAATTTTGATAGTTTATGCTATATGAGCAGGGCCAGTCCATCAGAATTTGTAATCCCTTTAGCCAAGTACTACAAAGCGGTTTACAGTAACCAAATATCTCTTGGCATGCGGTTCCGGATGATGTTTGAAACTGAGGAATCAGGAACAAGAAGGTACTGGCCTCCCTTAATGTTCCGGATGACTTGCTTTAGAAATTGTTTGGGTTGGCTTGGGTGCCTGGGGTACCAGAGAGTAGAACAGAAATAGGGAGGGAAGAAATAGGGGTGGTGAACTGGTACTAAGCTTCTGCCTTTCTATCCCATATTAAGTTCTTGGATATGTTCTCAAGCAAGTGTTTATTTTGTTCACTGCAGATACATGGGTACAATAACCGGCATCAGTGATCTGGATCCTGTAAGGTGGAAGAATTCACAGTGGCGTAATTTGCAGGTACAAGACTGGAATATTTGAACTCCTCAAAAAACCCAATAAACCTATTCCTCTAAAAGATTCATGATTTTGTGCTCTTGATTAGGTTGGTTGGGATGAGTCAACTGCAGGAGAAAGGCGTAATCGGGTCTCTATTTGGGAAATTGAGCCAGTGACAGCCCCATTTTTCATTTGCCCTACGCCATCATTCTTTAGACCAAAGCGTCCTAGGCAACCAGGAATGCCTGGTAAAAGGACAATCCTGCTTCTGTTTCTGACACGTTTTTCCTTGCTCCTTTTTTGTCTCTTCATGTTGTTGTTCATCCCTAAAAGATATGACAGAATAGTGTAACTTTTGGTTTCTATCAAACATGAGTGGTGGAATTATTAGTGTTTTGCTCTATCAGATACTGTCCTAAAATGTAAAAGATAGTGGTTGACCGTTCCACTAACTGGACCCACTTTGGAGCTTTCCTCATGAAATGTTGATTATTTCATGAACAAGGAAAAGTGGATGATGTCAGCTGATCTGTTTTCTGTTCATTAAAGAATGGCATGACAAAAACATGTCAATATTATGGGCTCAGCTAGATGCTTTATTTGTCCTAACCTTGTCAATCTTTCACCTGCAAAAGTATCTCTACTCTGGTCTATGAATGGTCCATGTCTCTGATGATTTAAGCTGTGATTGAAACATTGATGAACAACTAGAAAGGCAGATTTGCTGCGGAATTATAGTTTAATTTTTGTGTGACTTTGGTGAGAAATTTTAATCTATATTTGTCCTTCCGTTTCTTGCAGATGATGACTTGTCTGACTTAGATAGTCTATTCAAGAGAACAATGCCCTGGCTTGGTGATGACTTTGGCATGAAGGATCCGCAAGCCCTACCTGGCCTGAGCCTAGTTCAATGGATGAACATGCAGCAGAATACTTCCTTGGCTAACACAACACAACCAAATTACCTGCATTCGTTGTCTGGTTCTGTTCTACAAAACCTTTCTGGAGGAGATCTCTCCCGACAATTAGGTTTGTCAGCACCACAAGTTCCTCAGCAGAACACCTTGCAGTTTAATGCACAGAGGCCTGCCCAACCTCAAGCACAGCAACTTGATCAGCTCCAAAAGCTGCCTGCAGCTGCTACACTGAATCCATTAAGCTCTGTAATTCAGCCACAGCAGCAGTTGACTGATCTTGCTCAGCAGCCAAGACAAACTTTAATTGGTCAATCTTTGCCTGCAAGCCAAGTGCAAGCTCAACTTCTCCAGGGACAAAGCCTGGGTCAAACTCAAAATGGTCTGCAACAGCAACCGTCTAGCCATCAGCTTCCAAGAAACCTTCCTCCGAACCTGCAGCCCCAACAGCCACAACAGCCACAAAATTTGTGTCCGAATCAACAACAAAATTTATTGGCATCTCAGTCCCCTGAACTTATTAGCCAGCATTTGAATTTTCCTGATAACCAAATCCAGCTGCAAATTCTACAGAAGCTCCATCAACAACAGCAAACACTTTTAGCACAGCAATCTGCACTTCAGCAACCATCTCAACTTTCGCAACTTAATGATCAACAAAAGCAGCTCCTGGATGCACCTCGGAACTTTTCCAGGTCTGTTGCATCCAGCCAAACACAAGATGCATCTCAAACAACCTCCACTTCTCTGCCACAGTCTCATGCCATCCCACAGCAGGTAACAAGAACCAGTAGTCAAAATAATCTTCGCTTTGGTCAACCATCCCAGCAACCAAAGCTTCAGCATCAACAATCTGGAGTACTCCCAGAACTTCATGGGCAATTGGGACACTCTCTTACTCCAACAACCAATCAGCTCTCTGCAGCTGGCAGCAGTTTACTGACAGGGGCGACTGCTGGAGGTCACTCTGGGATTACTGATGACATCCCATCATGTTCCACTTCTCCATCCACAAATAATTGTCCAAATGGAGTTCAGCCAATCATGAATGGCAGGACCCATCGAAACGCAGCAATGGGTGATGAGTTGGCTCATCCTTCTGCTGCCCTCTTAAATTCTAGTGGTTTAGAGACCATGTCTGGTAGTGGTAATTTAGGTAAAGATTTGCTGCAAAAATCTGATGTTAAGCCATCACTGAATATCTCCAAGGGTCAAAACCAAGGATTTTTTGGTCACCAAACATACCTTAATACTCCTGGAGCACCATTGGAGTATTTGGATAGTTCTTCTGCAACTTCAGTATGTCTTTCTCAAAATGATGCACAGTTACAACATGGTACCAACCAAATGTCCTTCAATTCTCAGCCACTGTTGTTTAGAGACACAAGTCAAGAAGTTCAGGCTGATCCAAGACATGGCGCCTCATTCGGGGCTAACATTGACAACCAGTTTGGAATGCCGATGATGCCTGAATCTATAACTACAAAAGGCATGTTGGGATCTGGAAAAGACTTCTCAAATAATCTTGATACTGGAGTTGGGACGATTTCCAGCTATGAAAACCCTAAGGAGCCTCAGCCTGAACTTTCATCATCAATGGTTTCTCAGTCATTTGGAATTCCAGATATGACATTTAACTCAATTGATTCCACCATAAATGATAGCAGCTTCATGAATAGAGGTGCATGGGGAGCACCACAATTACCTCGATTGCGAACATATACCAAGGTCTGTTTGGTTTGCTATTTGCTTTGTAGGTTTGGAGTGTTTGGTTTCTTACTTGAAACCTTATTTATTTATTTATTTTAATGTTTTTTTACAACTGACTCAGAAAGTTCATGTTCAGGTATATAAACGTGGAGCGGTTGGAAGATCAATAGATATTGCGCGTTATTCAGGCTATGAAGAGCTTAAACAAGATCTAGCTCGAAGGTTTGGTATAGAGGGCCAACTGGAGGATAGACAAAGAATAGGCTGGAAACTTGTGTACGTGGATCACGAGAATGATGTTTTGCTAGTTGGCGACGACCCTTGGGAGTAAGTTGACAAACTTCACTCGTTAAAAATTGACCCATCTCTTAATTTCTTTCAGCCTTACTTTTGTTGCATGTTTATTCTAGTTACAATTAAGTGAACTCGTCAACCATGGTTGAAAGTCAATTTTGTCAGTAAGATTGTTTTTCTCCCTGTTTCTTCCCTGTAATCCCTTAATGTGCTTTAATCTTGTTAGTTCTGACTAAAGCTTTCTATGCCTGCAGGGAGTTCGTCAACTGTGTGCGTTGCATTAAGATCCTTTCCCCACAAGAAGTCCAGCAAATGAGCTTAGATGGAGATTTTGGAAATGGCGTCCTCCAAAATCAAGCTTGTAGCAGCTCCGATGGAGGAAATGTGTAAATTAGTCAGATAGATATGTAGCAATTCTTCTTCCTTGGTTAAAGCTTACTATACAACTGGTAGAACTTTGTTCACCTTTTTGGGAGATGCTCATACCCTGGTCAACTGCAACAATTTCAAGGGTCTAAGGAAAGAAATATCATCTTAACCTTGAGGTTTGTTGCTTAGTCTTTTCAGCTTTGAACTTTGAACTTTGAACCGGATGGCCAGTAGAAGCTTACAAGATGAAGTGGCTGAGTTTGATATCCTTTTGATGAAAATCCCTGAGGACTTAAATTAATGCAAGCTCAGAGTCAACAATTGCAGTTCTGAGAAAAATTCATTCTGACGCATGATGCTGCTAGACCACACACAAAAAGTTTTCTGTCGCCAGGGTTGAAAACCTCTTCCCACAAGCTTGTATTGTAGAGTGAAAGGTTGAAAGGTGTATGATTTAATTCACGAGTGTATAGATATGTAGATTTCTCCTTTTAACCCCATTAGCGAAATTTCTAAAATGAAATTGAGAAATTCTGTGCTATTTTTAGAATCTCTTTCAATTCATCAGCCCTTGGGTCATTTGGTATGTCTTTACATTCTTGGCAAGCAAACTAGTCATCTTTGATGGGTTATTTTATGCTTACGCAAAGCCATAAACCAAATAAAGATTCTCTTAAAATTTCATTTCCTGAGGATGGCAATAAGCTTCGGCTCTACCTTCTAGTGGGAAATTCAGTTCCTGGTCAATAGAAAATTCTTATAGCTTCAGTTTGGGAGAACATTCAACTTCATTTTCAGTGATTAAACTTCATTCAACTTCAGTTTGTGAAAATGATAAGAGAATAATGAATTTGTTCAGTGATTAAAGCAACATTCATTTCTAATTTTGACAATCAAATTTTCATATCCATAACACATTATTACAGTCATTAAATTAACAACTGAGATTATTATAACCATAACTCAGTTAGAAACTGACAATAGATGCAACATAAGTCAGCAAGGCAAATAGATTAGGCAGCATGTATGGTTGTATACACCACAAGGGAAGATAAATATGTTCAATCCGCAGAAAAACACTACTGCTATGCCTAAATTGTATCGTATTAGAATATGTAATAATTTTGATACAAATTATTTTGTCAGAAAAAATAATTTGGAGGGCAAATAAAAATATAGATTGGAAGTATATTTTTTTAAAGATAAAGTAGAAAATTTTTTGGTACGAATTTAAATTTTGAAAAAAGATAATAAAATTATTTGAATGTTTTTTTCTTAATAAAAAAATCAACTTTTCATTTTTCATTTTTACGTAAGTGTTAAATCAAGCTTTTGTTGAAAATATTTCCATAAACTGCAATTAGAATCAATCAAAAAAAAAATTGTTAATGCTTTATGAGGAAGCCTGAGTTTTTAGGGGGAAGTATATTTTTATACCTTCCAAAATAACATTTTACATTTCCAAAACATATTCCATCTTAGTACTTCCTCCTAAAGCAATCCATAAGTACCCTTACCCTTTTATTTTATTACTATTATTATATATTTTGCTGCAACAAGGCAAAAACTTGGCAAAGTCCCAATCCTCCCAGAAAGCAACCATTTCTAATAATAACTGGATCTCACTCACTTCCAGAGGACAATTTGATACTAAGGTGGCCTTACAAGCATCATTCTCACAAACATTAGAGGGAATCGAAAGCCTTACAAGCTACAAGAGTTGCAACATGGGTAACTAAAAGGGAATAAAGACAATGACTACAAAATAGAGTCAGCAGTTCAAACAATAAAAGAGTATATTAATCCAGCAACATGCCTTAGACTAGGCAGTACATAATGTTTTTGCTTACACCCTACAACATTTAACCAACCATTGGCTGTGGTGCGGCTTCCAGAATATCGAGTAACGAGTTCTGGGGTTCCAGTTCTTCATGCCAAAGGGGGAGTGAGTCGCCAGGATAGAATTTTCTTGTTGCTCCTTCTGAGTTAATCTGCAGAACATAAATTTCAATTTCAAATCCTCAGGAAATTTATGGTGTCATAAATGAAGATAACAATCTTTAATTTTCAGGGCAATTAACAGAATTCTAGGGATGTAATCTAAGATAAGATACTTTGCCAGCAAACATTACTACAAAAAATCGAAAATTGAAGGCCCCCTTGATGTTTATGTGAATTTGATGAAAAGATATGCAACTTAAAAGGAGTAACTCACAGTTACAGTCCGCACAACCCCACCACTGGCACCATCACGAGCAATGGCAAGAGAGACTGCTTTGACCACCAGTTGCTGCACAAAAATCACAGGCATGAGAAATACATGTAAAAGATAGCAAAAGACATGCTCCATTGAGAAACTGGCAAACATAGATTTAAGGCAACAAGAAATTACAGGAAGGTACAATAGTGTGCTTACAGTATGATGAAAGAAGCATATGCAAAACATTATTGCAGTAAAATCTTCCCACCCCAGGGAAAAATTTTCACTTAGGAAACGAACAAAGGATGCAGAACAAAGAAATGTAGCTCTTTCAAACAGCAACAAGTTGAGTCAAACCTTTTCAAAACATAAGAGAAAAGAAGTCCCACAATGCAAGTTTAATTTTTCAATCTACAGACCACCTAAAATCTGAACATTATTTGGCGATTCTTTTTGGGAAAGTACCGTTAACTTCTTAAATTAAAAAATCTGCTGAGACTAGTACAAACCTCAGCTTCTTCTTGGGTCATCCCTTCCTTCCATTCTTTGTCAAAAAACCCATACAAATACATAGAACCCGAACCTGTTCACGAGACAGCAATGATCAAGTCAATATCTCAATCATTGGAAGTCGTATTTCACCACATTCTTAAATTCCACAAACCAAATGTTTGAATGTAACAAAAAATAAGTTCTAAGAAATACTTTAAGGCATATAATAATGCCAAAAAGTATAAATATGTAGGGTCCATTGTAGTACTAGTTCTACATAACATACTCAGAGGGAACGTATACTTTACAGTTCCAAGTTCTACTCAAGGTTGGAGGACATTATTGCGGAATGGAAATAAGGAAATAAAAGATAAAATTGAAGCTACATCAAATCCTGTCCAGGGGAAAGCTATATTTTTGAAGCTATTTTTCAATTTAAGAAAAAAAAAAAAAGATGCTGATTGAGCTGCTCTAGTGATGAATAAAAATAATAATAGACCAGTTGCAACCTGTATTTCAAAGGAGATAGAAAGTCTGGTGGAGAAGGGAAAAAGAAATCAATTTGTGATGATAGAGTACCCTACAAGCAGATATTTCCTGATATCTTAATATATTTTTCAGAAAAAATATATTTGCATCTATTATCAGGTAAAAGATGGCATACCATGCAAATTGTCAAAAAGAAAAGTGAAATGATGCTCAAGAGAGTCTATGTTATCATTTACAACAAGAAATACAACAAACCACGCCGGATATATGTATAATGAACTCAACCACCTACAATAAATAAAATGATTTTACGTATCAAGTTTTAAACCACAAGTAACTGTCAAGTAATCCAACATAGTAATTCCCACATATTAAACTTCATGTCTAAGTTTATAGAGTACAATTTATCAGGAAATGGCAAATAATGACAGACACTTGTATTTGAACAGTCACTTCATTCTAACACAGCCAAAGCCAGCAAGGTAAGCATAATCAAAACAAACAGGTGCATGAGCAGAACCAGGGGAAAAAAATTGCACACCTCCAATACTGAAAGGCTGTTCAAGAAGTGTCCCTCCAAGCGGCACCCCATAAATTTTGCCACCTTCGTATTTATCCCATCCACCAACTATCATTCCAGCTTGTAGCATATTCTGTAAATTTAGAATGCAATAAATGAACTAATTGACCAAATACAGTATCACACCGTAACTTCATATAGTAGGCTAACATAACCTAATAATACCCAATAAATAAGTATAATCACACAGCAATATCACTCAACTGAGTAAATTTCCAACCACATCTGAAAAGATCCAATTGCATAAGTTGGGAGTAGCAGAAATGAGGATGTTACGGTGGATGAGTGGTAAGACAATAATGGATAAGATGAGAAACAAGGATATTCGACAAAGAGTTGGAGTAGCACTGGTGGCAGAAAAGTTGAGAGAACATAGATTGAGATGGTTTGGGCATATTCTTCGGCGACCTATAGATGCACCGGTAAGAACAGAAGTTTGTTATAAGGAGTATGATGGGAAGAAAGGGAGGTCGGCCGAAAATTACGTGGGGAAAAGTAGTAAAACAAGATTTAATGGAATTGGAAATAGATTGGCGGCTAGTTTGTAGTAGAACAGAGTGGAGGAAAACTATTAGTGTAGTGGAAGAGCAAAACTCTAGTAGTCCTGATTGGCCTTTATAGTTTTAACATCTTTAACATTTTTAACATTTTTATTTATTTCTTTATCTATTTATATATCTATTTATTTTATTATATTTTCCTTATTTTATGGATTAATGTCTTTGGGTTCATCGACCGCCGAACCCAACTAGTTTGGGATAAAGGTGATGATGATGATGATGATGATGATGATCTGAAAAGATCCAATTCACTACACAAGATTATGATACAACAGGAGGATATGCTAAGTTTAATAGAAGGAAAGGAACAAGAAGTAAGCAGTTTCTATGCATCAAATGAGATCAACCCAGCATTCCTCATTATCACCAAATCTCAAAACATCCCATACAACATTGAGCTCCACTGCCATCAGCCACCCCCCTTCCCAACAAGAAAATGAAGTGCAGGAATTCAGGAATTTATATGCACATGCTCCCATATAAATTCTAAACTATACAGTAAACCAGCCAACAGAATACACGGCTTGCAAGATATTAACCTTCTGAATGTACATACCATTGAAGAAACGAGAGGAAAAAAGTCATTAAGAAACCTAAACAGAGTATTCAATCAATATATTTCCACATGCACGGACTTAAAGAACATGACAATCTCAACCGAAGAAGTCAAACTGAGGAATTATGAGAACAGTCACCATTATTGTACAGGCAAAAGCATTCTATCAAATACAACATCCAATAAAACTAACCCCAAAAAAAGGAATTAAAGATTACAGGAAATCCATGGGGGAGGGCTTATTAACCATTATTTTTATCACTATCAAGTTTTAAGCTAATCAAATATCTTTCTAATCCATAATAATATTCTACTTCATGCAATAGAATTTAACTTATTTCTTGATGGATCATCAGAAATTTGAAATGCCAATGCAACTAACAATGGCTTTTCAAGTAATTGTGTCTCATCAAACTGAAAGCAATCTAAAAGTCTCCCAGAAATGAGGCAAAGAACAAAAAGGCCTGTAATAGAACCTTGTTATTGTAAGCTAACAGTCTAACAAGGTTTGCAGCAACTTTGACAGTTGCAGGTTGGCCAAGCTGTATCCTGCATCAATAAAAAATTGAGAATTAAATAGATGTAAAGATATAAGTGTAATAGGCGAAGTTATATTGAAAGTGCAAGTGTTAACCAATTTTAAGACCAAACTATCAGCAAAAGAAGTAGAAATAAAAATATTTCAAGGCACGAGCAGATATTCATGCAATTCAATAAGTATTAGAGCTCCAGGAAATGTCAAACAAATATTAGCCAGCTCCAAGACTTGTCCTAGGCCTTCCCACATCCCAGCTGGTAGGAGGGAATTTTGCATCTCCGTTTCCCCCAGCACACATTAAAAACTTCATGAGTTAAATTCCCGCCCTGCACAACACATTAACTCCTAGAAGGAAAAAAATTGAAAAGTTGGTGGATTTGGGGAAAAGCAACCTAATTTATGTTTGAACATCTAAACCCTAGAATGCATAATGTGATTCAACAGACATTACATTCCTACTTAATTATTCAGTAAATAAAAGACTTTAAAATTGAAATCCAAGATGAAAATTACACTAGCACACTGTTTCAAAAGCAAAACCGTAAGTGTATAAATTATAAGAGTAGTAAAACCAAAAAAAAAAAAAAAAAGGAAAAAAAATTCCAAGTTTACAGATGATATTTTCTCTCATTTGTGTTGGTGGTAAATATAATCCTTACTTACGTGTGTTGATCGAGAAAGTAACGAACATAGTCTGAAATAATCTGGGTATCTGCAGCCTGAGAAAAGAGGATATAAGGTGAATTAAACAACAAGGCACGCCAAAACATCTATAAAATAAAGCTTTGCCATAAGAGTATTCCAGGATATTCACATGCTCAGTGCAGGTCATAGAAGTAGAAATACTAAGTTGGCATCCATCAGTATTATCTCAAACAAAGTTAGTCAATTAAAGATTAAGTCTCCTTGCTCTTGGCTAATTTGTGTAAGAATGATTTTTGAGCTTGGCTCTTACATCTTCAATGTATAAATGCTTCAATCAATTCATCATACAAAGTTAACAAACTAAATGATATTCCGGTTTGAGTCAAGTTCAAAGTGATCCATTAGCAGCTAATGTACAACCGCCTTATTCGCCATCTAAAGTTTATAACCATATAGATAACATCACATGGGGAGAAAATAGCCTACCAAAACATCATAGCTCAAAACTTGTAATAACTTCGAAAAATTAAGTGCGTTAACACTGACATCATTTAAAGGTAAAAGTACCCAAAGATACAATCTTTAGACGCTATAAAAATCAAAAACCACTAAGCTTTGATGATAATGTCATCTAGCACAGGCAAAATAATTTGAAAGACACAATCAGAAAACCAAAAAAAAAAAAAAAAGATATGAAACAAAGCTGTTTTCCAAAGCCCTAGGTTTGTAAATCAGGGGACAACAAAGAAACTAGTATCTACAAGAATATAATCCTATGTGAAACATGGAAAGAAATTCGCCATCAACATATTGATAAATTGAGCATATATAAATAGATTGCGACACAAATAATTTATAAATTATTTTCAGTACTAACAATGTCATCTCCAAAAGGCAAAAGTGCTCAAAGATACAATCTTTAAAACCTAGAAAAAGTAAAACCCATAATTAATTATTCTTCAAATTAGAAACTTGAACTCAACCTAAGCATGCAACATTATTTGTTAAACACTCAACCACAAAAAAAAAGGAAAAATCAAGAAAATATTATTTACCGATCCAGAGCGGCACAAATAGACATTGTCGGTCAACTGAGTGATCTTATCAGAAGCCCTATTCGCCACATACATCCCTACATTCATTTCCACACATCAAATCATTAAGCTTTTGTATTACACCTCAACCAACTGAAAATTCTTTAAATACCTGTGCTGGTGCGAGAATCAGCGCCAAGGACAACGCCGCCGTTGTAGGTAACCCCAATTATGGTAGTCCCAGTGGATACCGGTGAATTGAAATCGGAGATGACGTCCATCTTTATTGCTGATTACTTTAGAGTTTGACAAATTCTGCCCTACCAAACAAGACTGACTTCTTCCCTTCCAAGAGTTGTGATGCTGAACCAGGTACAAAGAATTAATCTACAAATGATGCGATGTGCACAGAAGTTGCTGCCCGGCGGCCGGCCAACTGCTCGATCCGCTGGTGTTTCGTCCCCGATTCGGCAAAAGTAGAATGCCTGCCTTGTCTGAGGTTTAATATAAGTATATAAAATTAATATAATTTCTTGGGGCATAATCCAGTTGGGCCTTATATTAAATATTTCAGCGTAATCTGGCTTCACATTGATAGTTTCTTTTGGGCTTAGTTTGTAAATAAGAAAATTTTCAAACAAAAAAAATTATTCAAATATATTTTTATTTCAAAATTTATAATTTAAATTTTTATACTCAAATTCTTCTGACATAATTTTTAAAAAAATTTTCCTCTTATTTTTTTCTCTAAAATACTTTTTCTATCAATAAATACACACTAAAATTTTCATACATTCTAATACAATTTTTTTCATTTGTAAATAGAAATACCTTATCCAAACGGACCTGCCATGTTTCGATTATATCTTACATAGAGAAAGTTTTTCTCACAAAACATATAAAATATTCAAATACATTTTTAATTTTAAAATTTAAAATTTAAAATTTCCCTTTTAAATTCTCTTCATATAATTTAATTTGTTTTCCTTTCAATACAAATTTTATTCTTCCTCCAAAAAAAATTTTCTTACAAAAAAAAATTCTATCAAAATTTTGATATATTTCAATACAAAATTTCTCAAATAAACCACAATTAAAACATAGCTTGTGTTGTGTCATGAATTGGAGGGTATTATTGTAAAATAAAATAAAATAGTTAGTCTCGTAGTGTTTTATAAATATGCCAAATAAAGAGCTCTGTTTGGATTGTTTTTATTTGAGAAAAGTTGTATTGGAATGTGTGAAAATTTTGGTGGGTATTTTTTTGATAGAAAAAGTATTTTGGAAGGAAAAATGAGAAGGAAATTTTTTTAAAATTTTGTGAGAGGAATTTAAGTGGGAAAATTTGAATTTTAAATTTTGAAATAAAAATGTGTTTGGATGTTTTGTTTTTATTTGAGAAAAGTTAACTTTTTGCAAATGAGAATGTTGTTCAAACATAGCTTTAGGGATTTAGCATTATGAGTAGAGCGACGGCGTTTTGAATTTGGTAGAATTAAAACAACAAATGTGATGTTGTTTTGTGTAGGTCAATTAAGTTAATTACAAATGGTTGTCAAAATAGTTAAATCATAGTTAGTAGTGTGTTAGTTAAACAAGTAGTTGATTAGCTATAGATAATGTAATGTACTACCACTAGCAGAACGAACTTGATGATAGAATAATACATAATTCCCTCCTCTGTTGTTATTTTATTTCTTTTTTTCTCAATAATTCATTCTAGATTTTTCCCTGATCTTTCTCATTTCCTTAGAACTCTATATTATCACAAGTTTTGGACTTGTTTCCAGATTCATAATTAGTCCTCCTAATTAGACTTGCATAAACAACATTTAGAAACTGCACTTAAGATTTCGAGAGAACACTAGTTGTTTGCCAAATTTTGTAAATATACTTTTGCCCAAAACCAAGTGGAATATCTTGGGCACATCATTGCTAAAAAAAGAAGCTCCAAGGTGGATTGCATCATGAATTAGCCTACTCCCAAAAGTATCAAGGCCCTGAGGGGATTTTTGGGACTAGTTGACTACTATAGAAGATTTGTGAAATATTTTGAAATCATCCTTAAACCCTTAACGGATCTAATTTTATTCAACCAATCGGTTGAATGAATTAACCAACTGAACCAATTAGTCTGGTTGCCGTTATTATTCTTCCAATTTATCGTCTAGTTCTTAATTTGCAATTTTTTTCTCTATTTAACTGGTTAACTAGATATTGTTCACTTTTCAGTTACATATTTATACTATAAATTTACAATCTAATATAAATTGAAAACTAATATTAATATGAAATTAGTAATAGTTATATATTAATTAAAAATTTAATATTCATTAGTTAATATGTTTTACAAATTACAATGTGGCTTGTAAGTTGTAGCATTACTAAATACTAATATATAACTTAATTACATACTAACCTACTTAGTTAATTTTATACAATGATATTACATATTACGGCCTATTATAATTATAATTTTCACAAATTTTGTATCAAATGTAATGTTTGCATTTAATTTTTTATGATCTCATTATCTCGATTACTTTTCTAGAGAAATTTAGTATGAATACAAAACATGGTTTACATTTAACTCATATGCAATATTTGTAGTTTATATATATATATATATATATAAAACAATATTTTTTAAAAAAGCTACAATGAATAGCAATTTAGCTTGTAAAGTATTCAAATCAAATATATTGGAATAATTGAATACATGGCATTGTGTAAAATGAATCAATTACAATATATACATGAGGTATTTTTGTAAAATATAGTATCATTCTTTTAGCTTTTTAAATTTCAACTATATTATCGATAGAGTTATAAAGCTATATGCACATTAAAACATATAAAAATCTTTTAAACTTATTATAATGTATGTTACATACGTCTAAACGTATAAAAATCACTTAAACATATTAAAATTACATAAACTCAAACCAAAATTATTATAAAAAAAAGGTTAATTTAAGTTTGTGGTGGTAAAATAATATATATTTTCTTATAATTGTGAATTTACGGTGATGAATCAATTTTAATTTAGGGATGCAATTGAAAGAAGTTACAAATATTTAGATGAAAGCATAAAAAAAATTGTGGGATTATAATATTAATTATAATTATTGGTGAAATAATAATTACCAAAATTTATAGAACATAAATTTTAGTTGCAAATTTGGAATTTGAAAAAATTGAACCCTAAACTAGTGTGAACAAAATTTAAGCTCACTCTCACTCTAGTTCACCTTGCCACCCATTGAAATTTCCATGTCTTGCTGTCACTCGCCCCTGATATTAGTGCGTAACTGAATTCTAATTATTTTTCGTCCCTCATCATTCCATTCATTCTTTCCCAATCTCGATGACCTGCCCCTTTGAAGCCTGAATCATAATTAATTAGTTAGGTGGTGGCTATTAGTCTGCCACCCAATTATTATAGCAATTCATTGCCCATGGCCCAAGTGCAATTTTTGCACAGTCGACCCCTCAACTACCTGGATCAGATTCTCGAACCCCCCAATTCCCCAAAACTCTCACTCTGGATTGCAACTTGCACTAGGTTCTCAAAGCCTTACATCCCCTAATTCTTTGGTGCCACTCACCTACTTTGAGCCTTCGACGACCAAGGTGATAATGTTGACATGTTTTTTTATTTTTTCAATATTAGCTTTTGGCTTTAGGGTTAAATTTTTCCTAATTATTGGATTGAATTATATTGGATATAGGATTTTGTGACTATGCTAGTTTGGATTGAATGTAATCGAAAGAAATTATAAATTTTCTAATTCATTGGATTCATTAAGAGTTTGCTAATCTATGACTGTGCTGAATTTTTACTCTATTTGTCCATTGACTGTTTTGGATCTTATATTAGGATTGTTCTAAATATTACACAATCCCTTCTCATTGAATGTTTCTGATTTACTAAAGTTTGTCCACTGGCTGTTCTAAATTTTATGGTGGGAGTTTGGGACGATTTTGACATATTTTCTATTTTTTGTCTTACTGTAAGAGATGGAGTTCAAACACTTTAAGGTGTAGAGGACATCAAATTTAGTGGCAAATACAAGTGCAAATCCAAATGCTAATGCATCGGATGCAAATGTATATATCCACTAAAACTTTTGTCCCAATATTTCAAGTAATTGAGACACTAATTTAGAGGGTATAGGGATAATAAAGGAGGAAAACAAGAGTGTCTTGATTCGCATAGGAACACTTCTAAAGTTTGGCTCTATTTGAGGAAATTTATGATAGAGATGAGGCGAGAAGGTAGATGTAATTATTGTGAAAGTAGAATACTTTCGATTCCAATAAGTATGGAATAGGTGCCATGATTGCACACATTTCCAAATGTCTCAAAAATCCCAAAAATTTGCAAAACCAAAGTACATAAACATAATTGGCTTTTGGAAATAGAAATTTAGATGAAGTTTTTAGAAAGATGAAAAGCATTTTATTGGCTTGATCAAGAGGCATCTAGGAAAGGGATAGCTTATATGATTATAGTAGATAAACTACCCCCTCCAAGGCATTTTATTAAACATTTGATGAGTGTTGCTTGTCCTTATTTTTCAACTCTTTCTAGGGCTACAAATGACTAGAGATTGTTATAATATGTATATAGAAAAAAAAGATAAACTCAAATCCCTTATAGAATCATTATGTGGTAGGATTTGTTCCATAATTGATACATGGAGTTCATTGCAAATAATCAACAATATATGTTTAACTGCTCATTTCATTAATCATAAATGGTGATTGAATAACCACATTTTGAAAATTTGTCCAATCACTAGTCACAAGGGCTCTAATATTAGTGAGTCTTTACAAATGTTGAATGGATTGGGGAACAAATAATGTTTTCACTATAAAGGTTGATAATGCAAGCTCTAATGATACTATCATCTTATACATGTAAAAGAAACTTGCATAATGGAACCAGAGTATGTTAGGAGGGAAGTGGGCACGTATTAGGTGCATTGTACATATCATGAACTTGATAGTTTAGGATGGATTGAATACGTATATTGGGTTCATTAATTCAACATGGACAACTATTAGGTATGTAAGGGATTAAAAAATGTAAACTTGACGTCCATTTGATGTATTTTCCAACTATTTTGGGTAGCTAAAAAGATGATTATATGAAAAATATCAAGCCAAACAACAAGCGCAAATACCTCAAAATAATCGATGCTAAATTTTTGTTTGTAACCTTTAACAACCAACCACACATTGAATCTATCTACTCCTCCATCTGGCTTGTAATTCATCTTGTAAATTCACTTGACACCAATGAGTTTCTTGCCACTTGGAAGATTTGTGAGTTCCTAAGTATTATTATTTTCAATGGCATGAATTTCTTCAACCATAGCTTTCTTTTAGTGATCCTCACAAACAACATCTTAAAAAGTAACAGGGTTACAATTTGCAAAAAGAGCAAAGTTAACAACATTTTCGTCAAATAAATTTTGAAAGTGGCAATCAACAACATAATCTTGCAAACAATTTGGTAGACGTCTTTGTCTCTATAGGTGACCAACTTGAATAGGAGTACGTTGAGTAGGAATTTGTTGTTGTTCAGGTACTTCAGAGCTTATTGAACTTATAGGTGACAAAATATAAAGGCTGTGACGGATGACTAACTGCCGCATCTGACTCTTTTACTAACTAGTTCTAGGCATTTTTCCCATCAAAATTGTCATATTAGCTAAGAATAATCTTCTATGTCAGAGGATTATACAATTTATACCATTTGGTTTAAGAACGGAAGCCAATAAAGACACACTTTTTTGCCTTGTCATCAAATTTTTTCTTGAGAGGATATGAAACACATGCATATGCCAAGCAATCATATTCTAAGATGAGAAATATTTGGCTTTTTTCCAGACTAAATCTCACAAGGAGTTTTCCCATCATTACATCTAGTAGAATATCTATTCAACGCATAAATAACATAAGAAGGTCATATTCTTGGCTACCATCATTGATCGCACCATATTAATTATAGTTATGTTTTTTCTTTTTGCAATGCCATTCTACTAAAGAGTGTACCTTATTGTTAACTGATGTTTAATCCCATGCTATGCTAAAAAGTCATCGCAAACTATATACTTTGTGACTCTATCAATTTTCAAAGTTTTTACGGAGTAATCACTTTATTTTTTAACATGCACTTTAAAATTTTTAAAAGTGTCACGGCATCAGGCTTATTCTTTAAGAAATAAACTCAAACCTTTCTATTGAAATTATCAATGAAAATAATAAAATACTTATTATCTCCATTAAAATGAACATTTACTGTACATAAATTAGAGTAAATGAGCTATAAAAGTTCTTTGGTACTAGATGTCAGAAGTAAAATTCAAAGCCAATAAAATGTATAAGTAAAAGCTAAGATTCGACCAAGTAATTGAAGAGAAAATTGTCCAAAAGTACAGCTAGGCCCCATGTAAGTTGACCAAGTAACAAAACTGATTTAACATGAGGAAGCTGATCAAAGTTTTGGTTGAACAACCAAAAGGCAATTGCAAAATCAATTAAAACAAATCCTTGCAGGATGGATTCACACAATAAATAAAATTAATCAAGTAAAAATCTTCCAAAAGAAAAACCAACTCATTAAACAATCAGCCGTGTCTTTAGAAAATGGGTCTTTATGTTTTTTGTCCAAAATACAAGATTCACACTATCTATGATTAAAATGAATTGAAGAGAGCCCAAAAATAATATTATTTTTGGCTAAAAATTGCAAATCATGAAAGTGAAAGTGCTTAAATTTCATGTACCACAACCAGGTATTATTAATATCAATAGAATTAAAGAAACTGAACCACCACAATTCAAAGTAATATGGAACAATCTGTTATTAATCATGTTCACCTTTGTAGTCAAACCCAACCAATCTTCAGTGGTGGTGCAAACGCATATCATAATTTTTCTCTTGAAGCTGACCTAAACTCAAGAAATTTTGATGCAAATCAGACTAGCGACAATACTTTTAGCCCCATTTTTCATTCTTTTACCACATATAGGCATTTCATGATTATTACCAAATCGAACAATGGATTTCAAGGACTCATTTAAATTAATAAATAATTCTTTCTTTTCAGTCACGTGGTTACTACATTAAAAATCAACATACCACGTATTATTCTTAGATTTCTCAACAACAGCAATAGAAAATAAAATTGTTTCATATTTTTCACTCGAATCTTCAACAATTTTGGTATTGAAATATTTATTTTCACATTTATTATACTAATAATTCTTTTGAATATGGCTTACTTTACCACAATTAAAACATTTAGGCCTCTTTTGTTGCTTATTATTAAAATTATTAAAATTGCCTCTTTGTTGGGAAGAGTTGTTACATCTACCGTGACCATGAAAATTACTTTTTTCACGTCCATGACCTCTAAATTTGTGCCCATGACCACTAGAAGTAGCACTATTTGAGGAATCTTCATTGCTCTTTTCCTTAACAGTCTAGATCTGCAAGGCTTGCAACGCTTTTTTCACAGGTTCTTTTTCATGCGATTCATTCAATTTGCTATTAATTTTTTGTTCATGCAGTAGTAATAACCCTTGTAATTTATCAACAGACAAATCTTTCATCTCTTGCATCACTGTAATTATGTGATTAAATTTCATGGGTAAAGTATTTAAGATTTTTTTCTACAATGACCTTTTCAGTGAGATCATGTTCATTTAACTGCATCTCATTCTTTATATCATTCAAACGAGAAAAATAGGAATCAACGATTTCATTCTTTTCCATGCTACATAATTCCAAAAAAAAAAAAATCAATGTTAACAAGTTACTTTGTTGGATCTTGTCAATACCACAATATATTTTGCTTAAAATATTCCACACTCGTGTTGCGGATTGTGGCGGTGGATATTTTTCTAAACATAGAAACATCAACTGCATGGTGGATTTGAGTTGTTTAGACTGTCGTTATACCATCTGCTGCTAATTTTTCTTGAACATGGACTAATAAATCAAACGCATTGAGATATGTTTTGATCTGAATCATCCAATAATTATAATCTTCTTTACCCTTTAAATTGGGTACGAAACAAGTAATATTCTGATTTGTTATAATTTCCAAACACCAACTGATCTCGAATTCTAGATGTTGGGGGCCAAAAACAATAATAATAAGATTAGAAGTTGTCACAAAGAAAGCCACAAGGCTTTATTTCTATTACAAGGATGACAAACTTTAATTTGGGCAAATTAATCAATGAAAATAGTAGAAACAATTATCAATCAATGGAATCAAGAGGCAAGTTGGTTAATTCAAGAATGATTAGACAAATTGGTTTAGCTAGGAGGACATGACTTTAGCCCGCAAAAGCTTACAACAGAACACAACAAAACATTTGGCAGCCAAGGTTTGGAATCAAAGCCAAATTGATAAAAGTTTTTAGGAAAACAAGTTGTGTGGCTTTTCTAAGGATGGAGGCTAAATTGTATTTTTTTTCTCTGTGTGCATTAAAATTCTTAATTATATGTCCTATTTATAGGACTCAGAAAACCCTAAACCTATTGGATTTTTACTACTTATTTTTAATAGAAAACAACTATTAAAGCCAAAATCCAATATAACTACCAAATTATAAATATAATGGAATTACAAAATCATAAACTTAATCGAAACTTAGCTTAATTCTATCATAGATAATAAAAAAGATGATGGTGATAATGGTAATAGAGAGAAAAGAGAATGTGGAGGAAATTAATCAATGCCTTATAAATGTGAAATTCAAATATTCTCATAGAATAGGATGTAATTGTTAAAATGGATAGCATAAAGAGTATGCTCATGCCCTTTGTAGTAGAATCAAAGGAAATGATGACTATAAAAATAGAGAAAAAACCTAACTATTTCTTTAATATTAGATCTACTAAGTTGGTGGGTTAAGTACCAAATTGAAGTGTTGGTGACACCTATCTAATAGTCATCATGATAGAAGAACCATGAAGTGCACGAGTTGAGATGGTTATAATATGAATAAAAAGGCTATAATGACTAAAGATAATGGTACTAGGTGGAGAAAAGTTTTAAACTGTGAAGGAAAAGGACTAAATATATCAATTTAAAACATTAGGGAATTAAAAATAATAATGTATGAAACGTAAGGAGACTAAAAATGTAATTTTCTTTTTAATTTAAGAATAAAAAATTAATTTGATTGATTTAACTAAACATCATATCAGCAAATATATTATTTTACAATTAATTACTATTAAGTGTACTAAATCTATCAAAAATTAAAAAAATAAAAAATTAAGAATTAAATGTGTTAACCATAAAACATAAAAGAGGAAAAAATGATAGTGGATAAAATATAAGGGACTAAAAATATAATTTCCCCCAAAATAAGAAAGCATTATTTGTCTAATTTTTTTCTTCTGTTTTGTGCTTCTAGTATGGAATGTTGTTTCAAGGATTTGTTTGGTTCTCAAAGACAGAAGGGTGAATATGAGACTGATTTTTATGTTTTCAACTTGGATCGATATTAATGCAAGTTGGATTGATCAAATCCCGCTTAAGTTTTGGCTCAATTTTGATCAAATTCGAGTTGATAGAAGAACTTGCTCAGGCATGTTGATTCCTTAATATCCAGAATGCTAAAATCATATAAAAAAAATAATGTCCTATTCCATTTATCCTCTCGTAGATTAGGGGAACAATCACTTGGCCGAAATATTTAAATAATTTTTCTCATTATTTACAATTATTTGAAGAAGCAAATATGAGGAAGTTTGAAAATTATTAAGAATAGGTTTTAGAATAGTTTTGCATTTCTTTTTTCATATTACTCTATAGTTGCATAATGCAAGTATACTAATAAAAGAAACTAAAAAAATGAACAAAGACAGACTTGACCCACCACTTGTGTAGCCAAAAAAACTTTCTCTGCTACAGTGACTAAACGGAGAGCAACCAGACAAGGTGCACAAATCACTTCAATCCTGAGGAAGTGCTTCTAGTAGTTTTTTACAACAACAACAAATCACAACATTCTGTCTCCAACCCCTAACAGATTAAATCTGTCTTTGCCATACAAATGATAGATTTCCTGCAACTCCACCTTGTTCACCAAGCATCACAACCCAACTGTTCACTCCTACCATGGACAGTACATTCCGCGAGGATCACTGGTCCAACAGTAGCATTTCACTACAAGGATCTGAATTCTCTAAAGAAAGAAGGGATATTCCACAGACCAGTATCCTACACACAAACACACACAGGTCTTTCAGGCGTGGTCCAGTAGTGCAACCATCACCAGAAGATATGGAGGAAAGCTTATAGTTCTATACTAACTGCCTTGTGGGATGTTTACTAGATTATAGGCATTTCGGTTTTAATCGTATGCAAGCCTATGTGAGGTAGTATTGGGGGGAAGACATTGTGGTCGTTGGCCGAGATGAGAACTTTTTTGTCTTTAAGTTCCCCAATGTTAACACCATGCATGCGGTTCTACACAATGGTCCTTATTCTGTAGCAGGAGCTTTAATAGTAGTCTGACGGTGGGAACAAGGTATGATCTTGAATCGAATCAAAGTTACACATGTTCTTATGTGGTTACGTATTTTTGGCATACCACTGGAATGTTTTAGCCCCCGTGCAGCAAGACACCTAGCTAGCACACTTGGAGAGGTACATGAAATCAAAGCAGGGGTATACCATGCCATGCACACAAGATTCCTTCGAGCAAGAGTTTGGGTAAATGTCTCCCTCCCACTCATCCCAGGCTTTTATTTGAGATTGGACAATGGAAATATTGCTTGGGTCTCTTGCTCCTATGAGAGATTATTCAAAATGTGCCGCCGATGTGATTCTATTGGCCACTCTTTCAATAGATGCCGGCTACGTGATGATGAGCTCTTAGAAATTTTTCTTGACGATCGGTTTGAATTTATTGGTGAGTGTCTGGGCATGCCAATACATATTGATGCACAACAGGAACTATACACCAGTAACATTCGAGCTTTCAGGCATATGTTTCAAAGACGCTCAACCCGCATTCCTGACAGTTACATGCAAGATTTGGGCGCTTTCTTTCAAACGGAAAATTTTGATCTCTTTGTTGACTGGTTTAGGTTCCTTATGATGTTGGAACACTATTCCCAAGCATATCAGTGAGCCACATCTACCCCTAAACCCCTCGGCCAAGAAGATGAAGAAGTACAACAAGGAGAAGGGACTGAGGAGGTAGATAGAGTTGAATCAGGTCTAGAGGATCGCATGGACACAGAGCCCATTACGGAAACCATTGCGGCTGATCCAGAGGATCCGGAACCATTCAGAATGATCATCCCAGAACAAGCACCAGATATAGACACAATCTTGCCCGAAAATCTTGATATATTGGGTATCGTGGGTACTGAACAACAACTTCAGAACCATGTGCAAACAAGAGTCATTGAGTTGGAAGATGGTGTGGTTGAGGAATAGCAGTTCTAAATCATTGACAACCAAATCTAGGCCATCGTACCAATCAATGTGGAACGACCGCCGGCATTGTAGTTCCACCCACTATTCACCAACGGCACGGTGATAATAAATGACGACATTGACCCAGACGCCATGATTGATAGTAGCCACGACGGATTTAATTTCTTGACAAAAATTCAATTACAGACAAGACTGCATGAGCCGATCAGCAGAGTGGACGTCAAGTCAATTAAAGTGCTCAAAATGGCTAAAATGCTAACGAATGCTGCTGTAAAAAACAAAACAAGATTTTTAGCCTGGGCCAACCAATTTGGGCTGACAGTGAACAAAAAAAACTACAAATAAGAGGATCACAGCCCAACCAGAGGGAATTCGTTTTCCTGCTGGATAGGACAATGAATCAAGCATTACTGACTCAAATGAGGACAGCGACTATCACCCAAGTCCAGATACATCAAGCAACTTAGACCAAGATCAAAAAGCTAGAAGAACAAACCTCACCAACAAAGAAAGAAAGAGATGAAGACAAATAAAAAAGGGAAAACGTAAGGCTGATCCAGTCCAAGATGAGTCCTCAAAGAACTACAACAAGAGACCAAAAGAAACAGCCCAGCCAGTTTATCATAATAACCTCATCCCAGAACTACATAATTTTAACCTTGCTGACCAGCCCACCACTTCAGCACATGCGACAAACTCCATACTAGATCTGCGATTCCAGGGTTTCACACATGAACATCCTTCTGTTCTCCTACATGACATAAAAGAACCAAACTTAAACCTGAATACCTGGAGTATAGATGCCGACTACCAGCAAGACCTCCAGCAGCATGCTTTAATGTGGAGTCTGTAGGAACACATGGAGTTTTAACCTAGTGCTGCCAAAAGGAAAAGAGAGTTAGCAACCGATCTACAAATTCTGAGCTTCCAAAAAAGAAGAGTACAAGATACGGACATTCAGGAGACTCTCAAACAAGTTATCATAATATACAAGCTGGTTGGCCGAGATAGTCTTGGTACCATAACATAATAGAGGTGGTTACTATGGCACAATTGCTCACAGACATACTGAACCTCATCATAGAGGAACGACAAAAAAATTTTGCGGTTTTGCAGGTGGTTGAACCACATTAACCACCTCAGCAGTCGTGAGGCTCTTAAGCTAGAACTGCAGGGGTATGGGTCAACCCCTGACAGTTAGAATGCTGAATAAGTTGATCCACTCCTAAAATTCAAACATCATATTTTTAATGGAAACTAAAAACCAACAAGATAAAATGAGGAAATGGCTGTCTGCCTCCAAGTTTATCCTTTGGGAGATGGTAGATCCAGAAGGAATGAGTGGAGGCTTATGTGTAGCCTGGATAGAAGAAGTTGGTCTGGAGTTGATAAGCAAAACAAAAAATTATTTTCTTTTAAAAGTACAGGAGGTAACTGGGAATGATTGGCTGCTCATGCTGCTCTATGGACAACCACATCAATACAAGAGAAAAGAATTTTGGGAAGAAGTCTTAGCAAAATTCAGAGGCACAGCTATTCCAGTTGCTATTGCGGGTGATTTTAACCAAGTTTGGTGCCACACAGACAAAAAAGGGGGTAACCCAGTGCAGAAGAATAAAGTAAAACACTTGAAATAGGTCTTGGACACGCTAGGTTTGTCAGAAGTCAAAAGCCTTGAACTATGGTTTACATGGTCCAACAGTAGGCAGGGAGAAGATCGAATCTATGGAAGACTAGACAGGGTCATGGCCAACACAGAGTGGTTCCACATGTTTCCTAGAGCCTTGGTCCGAAATCTTCCAATTTATAGATCAGACCATGGCCCCATGACACTAGATACTCAGCAAAGAAACCCACGGTCCCCTCAACGACACCGTAAACCTTTTGAAAAATTCTGGACTCACCACAAGGAAGCATATGACATAGTCCAAGACGTCTGGAGGCCTCACTCAACGACACAAGAGAAAGAGCTTTCCAAGATGGAAGAAGTATGGCAGAAAATTGGAGACACAAGCGTTCAACTGGCCACTTGGAACCGGAGAAGATTTGGTAGCTTGGAAAGGAAGATAACACATCTGCAAAAAGAATTAGAGAGCATTCAAGTGAACTTGACTTCTGCAACACCATACAACTCAAACAAGGAGGATCAGACCAAAAAAGAGCTGGATGAACTTCTGGAATCGCAATACACTTATTGGCAACAACGAGCTAAAATCACATGGCTGCAACAAAGGGAAGCTAACACATGGTTTTTTCATGACTAGGCATGCAAGAAGAAAGGAAGGAACCATATAACTCAACTCCGAAGATCAAATGGAGAGTGGACAAATGATCAACAAAAAATGTTGGACATTATCACCAGTCATCTGGAAGGCATTTGGCGGGATGAATCTTCCTACCCAACTGATTACAACCGGATGGGTGTGGCTGATGATCAAGTTATCCAAATGATTGATGAACAACTTACCAATGAACAACAGGAGTGGCTAGAAAGAGAGTTCATAGGGAAAAAAGAACAAGTGTTGTTCCAAATGGGCAAATGGAAGTCTCCGTACGATGGTCTACACCGGTTCTACCAGAATTTTAGGGTATTGTAAGGCCGATGTTACGGAAGTTGTCTTTGGAATTTTTGGACAAATGAATCAAGCCGACTTGGAATAAAGCGGTGATAATTCTTATCCGAAAACTCCCAACCTTACACATCCCAAAGACTTTAGACCCATAAGCCTTTGTAATGTTATATATAAAGTAATAGCAAATGTATTGGCGAATAGATTAAAAAAGGTGATCAATGACTTGATTTCACCAAACCAAAATGCTTTTGTACCTGGTAGATCCATCAATGAAAATGTTCTTATTGACCATGAAGTTCTAGAACACATGAGGAAACAATGCAAATGACACAAATACTTGGCTGCACTAACGTTGGATATGAGCAAAGCTTTTGATCAGTTATCTTGGTCCTTTTTAGAAAATATGCTCAGGAAATTTGGCTTCTCACAAAGCTGGACTAGGCTCATCATGCAATGTGTGTCCACAGTCTCTCTGAATATCAAACTCAATGGTGAATACTCCAGAACCATCATACCAAAAAATGGCCTCAGACAATGATGCCCTTTATCCTCGTTTTTATTCATCCTCTGTCAGTATGCCTTATCAAAATTACTGTTGAAGGTAGAGGTGGATGTTGGGGTGGGAATTAAAGTGGGAAAATTGGTTCCAAGGGTGTCCCACTTGATGTTTGCGGATGACTGCCTAATCTTCTTTGAAGTGTCCATGAGTTCAATTACTCGTTTGGCAAGCATCCTCAATATCTTTGCTGCCCAATCTGGACAAATGATCAACTTCAGCAAATCCTCCATTTTGGTTAGCCCAAATACAACAAGGGATTGGAGAGATCTACTTGCAAGAACGTTCAACACACAAGTGGGTGACAAGGGTAAATATCTTGGATACAATCTCAACTTCTCCAATTCAAAAACCAAGATCTTCAGTGAATTAGTGAGCAAGATAAAAATATAAGTGCACAAATGGAAGAATGAACTCCTCTCGGTGCAGGGCCGAATAACCTTAGCAATACATGTTTTGTCTTCCATGCCTCTGTACATATTAGGTGTGTTCAGAATCCCGGTTTCAATCACGAAACAGATTGATAGTTTCTTGGCAAAATTTATATAGAAAGGTGACCGAGAATGAAGGGGAATACATTGGAAATCTTGGCAAGCAATTTGTAAATCCAAATTTCGGGGAGGGCTGGGAATGAGATTAATGCTTATGATGAATCAAGCATTGCTTGCCAAAGTAGCCTGGAAAATCTATTCAGACAAAGGTTCCTTCTTCTCAAGGTTTTTCACAGCCAAGTATTGTGGCAAACAAGACTTTCTGCACATCACCAATGGCAACAACTGGTCATGGGGATGGCAAAGTATAATCTGGGGGAAAAAATTGCATTGTCAGGGTCTCAAATGAAAAGTGGGCAATGGTTTTTTCATAGATATCAAGGATGATTGGATACCAAACATGCCAAACCCTCTTGCAACAAACAAACTATTCTGCCACGGCAATCTCTCGCTCAAGGTTGCTGATTTGATAGATAAGAATAGATGTTGGAGAATCCCTCTCCTTCGTGCCATCTTCCCACAAGACATTGTTGCCAAGATACTTACTATTCATTTATCCAAATTCACTAAGGTCAAAGACTTGCTTTACTAGAGGAAGGAAAAAAATGGTCAGTACAAAGTTAAATCTGGTTATCACCGAGCAACACATTTGGAAGAGCAAGCCAAACCATGGACCTACTTCTGGTAATGAATCACTATCCCCGCCATGTACTGAGGAAAAATTTTGGAAAGTCTTCTGGTCCTTGCGCTTACCATCAGCAATCACTTTTTTCTTATGGAAGGCTATTCACGAAATTTGCCCAACAGCTGATAAACTAAAAAAACGGGGTATCATTCTTCCACCATTTTGCTGTTGGTGTGGTCATGACATAGAAAACATTTCTCATATCCTACTGAGCTGTGAACTGGCTAAAAGAACTTGGAGAATCTCTTATATGGGTTTTAACTTTGATGTGGGGTCCCCAACATGCTTTGGCCAATGGTTCTGTACCTGGACACTTACTGCTCCCACAAGAAAGACATTTGCTTCTCTGCGGTTATTCTATAGAATCTATGGAAATCACGATGTTCTGTAGTTTGGGATCACAAGTTCGCCACCCCTGAACATATTTGGACACAGTCTGTAAACACTTTCCAGGCAATTCAAGAAAGCCATGCAAATGGGTCTGACATTAGGTTGAAAATGGGGGAACAAGCACCAAAGGATAGTAGGAAATTTCTTGCCGTCAATAACATCAATAAGGAGGAGACTATTTTGGGAAATTTGCAGATACGATGGACTGGGAAACCAATGGAAAATGCACAGAGCAATGATCATTTTGTAATCGTTACCACTGATGGAGTTTTTCACGTGAAGCAAAATACAACTGCACATAGCTTTGCTGTTGCATGTGTCGCAAGGGATGGTGCACATTGCACCTTATCCTCACATTCTAAAACTATTCATGTAGGTCTTCACTACAAGCTGAGCTAATGGCAATTTTTGAAGCCACAAAGGAAGCGGTCAGTAAAGGTTGGAACAGAATTCAAATTCAGACGGACTCCCTCTTAGCACTTCAGTCCCTGGAAAACTCGCTACTAGCGCACATGCATGTCAAGAGTTTAGTCGTAGATATTAGGTACCTTTTTCTTCATCTAGACAGTTGGGTAATTACTAAGGTTCCTAGACTAGAGGTTGCAATAGCGCACAATTTGGCGCAAGATGTACTCCGTTGACACTTTATCCTTAAATAAAATTTGGCACTTTCTCAAAAAAAAAAAAGCTAAAAAAATGTTGTATTTGTAACCTTTTTTCTTTCCTGTTCTTTTTTACGAGGAAATGTGAATGTTGGAAAAAAATTCTTAAAAAATGATTCATTCTGATTCAAAATCAAATTTAAAAATTAAAAATTAAAAGTTAAAAATTTTCTAAATTCGATTTACTTTATTTTGAAAATTTTTTCCATGACGTTCTTTTTATTCTTCCTTCACAACAAATTTGCCACAAAAAATTCACTAAAATTTTTACATTTTTCAATAAAAAGGAACAGGGAAAGAACTAACAAATTTAGCCTAAGTTTTGCCCATCACGGAGAACAAATATACATATTTAAAAGAATTAATGATAATTTAATAAAATTAGAGAAACCCTTGCAATAAAGCTTCTATTTATCATATATTTGAAATAGAATGGAATGGGAAAAATACTCTCCGCTCAATTTTAAACATACAAAAGAAAATTTTAAAATTCCTACCTATTTTAAGCACAGAGGATGTCCAATCCCAAGCCCTAACCCGTGTATCTTGGAAGTCTTAAACCCCAATTCAAAAGTCCACCACCATCCTCCGCCACAGAACAGTGGTGGCTCGCAGGTTCTGAGCTCTGTTTCCCTCTCTCTCTCTACCGACGTTCCAGAATTGGCGCGGCACTATTAGCCTCCGTTCCTTCATTCAACGGTAAAAATTTAGCTTTGTGAAAATTTTGAAGCATTCTCATTTCCTTCTGCCTATTTAATGCATGCTCCGTTTACCATTTCTTCCTTTGGAGCTTTTTACTCGCTGTTTTAGGCCTATAGGAGAATATTTTTTTTGCGGGTGAAAAGAAAAAGAGCATGTTTTGAGCGGTGCAAACCGTAATTTCACTGTTGAAGTGTGTGTGTTGTTAGGTTTTTGTAGGTACCTGAAGATTCTCACGTGACTATTGTTTTTATTGTTGAATTATTGTCCCCAACAACAATATGTTATCGTGTGCAGAGTTTGTTAGTTGAGGGAATGGGGGTTCCAAGCTTCCAATCCTCTATTCATTTGAGAGGATTTTGCTCTTCATAGTTCCTTTCATGTGGGTATAGGTTCCCTAGCTTTAGTTGGTAATGATCTTTTGTGGAAGAAGAAATGAAGATAGATAAATGGAGTCTGAAAATTTAATTGAATTATGTTCTAAAAGGCTTTTTTTTTCTTTTTTTTTTGGTTGTTTCTGGTTTGTGGCTGCAGAATATTAGTGTGGAAATTTGCATTAATTCAGCAAGTGTGAATTAGGATTCTAATTAGAAAAATTTTCAGCAGTTGGAAATGGAGGATTCATTGAGTTCTGGTAAACGTAAAGAACCTGAAGAGGAATTGGAGAATAAAGGAAATTCAAAGCAGGAATCGCCACCCAAAAGGCGAAATTTATCCCGGACATGTATTCATGAGGTGGCTATTCCAAGTGGGTATAGTTCAAGTAAGGACGAGTCAGTTTATGGCACTCTTTCAAATCCTGTTTATAATGGGGAGAGAGCGAAAGAATACCCATTTACTCTTGATCCATTTCAGGAAGTTTCAGTGGCATGTTTGGAAAGGAATGAGTCAGTTTTGGTGTCAGCACATACTTCTGCAGGGAAAACTGCTGTTGCTGAGTATGCAATTGCAATGTCATTTAGGAATTCTCAGAAGGTTATATATACTTCTCCATTGAAAGCTCTGAGCAATCAGAAATATAGAGAGTTGGACCAGGAGTTTAAGGATGTTGGATTGATGACTGGTGATGTAACGATCTCTCCAAATGCAAATTGTCTGGTGATGACAACAGAAATTCTCAGGGGAATGCTTTATAGGGGTTCTGAGGTTTTAAAAGAAGTTGCATGGGTTATATTTGATGAGATACATTACATGAAGGATCGCGAAAGAGGAGTTGTTTGGGAGGAAAGTATAATATTCCTACCTCCGGCTATTAAGATGGTTTTCTTATCAGCTACAATGTCAAATGCAACAGAGTTTGCTGAGTGGATATGTAACATACATAAACAACCATGTCATGTGGTTTACACAGATTTTCGACCCACACCTTTGCAGCATTATGTGTTCCCTATGGGCGGATCTGGTTTGTACCTTGTGGTGGATGAAAATGAGCAATTTAGGGAGGATAACTTTCTGAAGTTGGAAGATACTCTTACAAAGCAGAAGCCAGGCAGTGGCAACATGAGTTCAAATTCTAAAGGAAATGGAAGAATTGCAAAAGGTGGAAATGCTTCTGGTGGTTCTGACATTTATAAGATTGTTAAGGTGAGTGGCCAGTCTTAACTATTACTTTTTTTAAGGTTGCCTCTTTCTATAAGTTGTAATTTTTGTTTATGTACTTTTTATGAAGAACTCATGCGGGCTCTGTAGCTACTGTAGCCTCTGTATGATCAAATCTTTGAATCGAAATTTCTTGAATTGTACATGTTGATTATGTTCATTCCTTGTCATTTTACGTAAGTGTTTTTTTTTTTTCCCCATTTGCTATCTTTTATGCTTTTAATGGGGACCTTTATCTTCTTCATGATGTTGTTCAAACTGTAATTGAATGCTCAATTATGTTACAGATGATTATGGAGCGTAAATTTCAGCCAGTCATAATTTTCAGTTTCAGTAGAAGAGAATGTGAGCAACATGCAATGTCAATGGCCAAACTTGATTTTAACACACAAGAGGAGAAAGATAATGTTGAGGAGGTGTTCCGCGGTGCAATGCTCTGCTTGAATGAGGAAGATAGAAGCTTGCCAGCAATTGAGCTGATGTTGCCATTGCTTCAGCGAGGCATTGCTGTTCACCATTCTGGTCTACTCCCTATTATAAAAGAATTGGTAGAAATTCTCTTCCAAGAAGGACTTGTGAAGGCCCTCTTTGCTACAGAAACGGTATTGTTGTTTCTAATTGTGTCTTTGTGTCTGTGTTGGGTGTGTGTGTTTTTACCTCCCAAATATTTACTTGTGCCACTCCCATCTGCTAAAAATTTAAAGCACTATGTGGTAGCCTTCCAGCTGAGATTCTATTCTCATTTGCTCTATCAAGTGGGAAAACAGCTTCAAAATGTTGAAAGGAGAATTTTTAAATTTTTTTTTTTGAAAATGGATGCTTTTTAAGGGTTTTCTTTTGGAACAAAATAAGCTGAAACATGAACCAGAAAATAATGGAATAATAATCCAAAAGCTGGAATAAGTTGATTTAATTGGGTATGAATGTATGTTGTACTATTTTAGTAACTGCTGTTTGCTATTTTATAGTTTGCAATGGGATTAAACATGCCGGCAAAACTGTTGTTTTTACAAGTGTCAAAAAGTGGGATGGTGATAGTCATCGGCACATTGGTTCAGTGAGTATATCCAGGTGAGAGTCGTATTGATTTACTAAAGTAGTCGTGTTATGATGTTTGCCTTTGGCATCTCATTTATGATAATATTCTGGGTTTCCTTCAGATGAGTGGAAGAGCTGGTCGACGTGGGAAAGATGAGCGAGGAATTTGTATTATAATGATTGATGAACAGGTTTACATGATGCTTTTTTCTTTTTCTTTTTTTTTAATCAACTATTCTGTATGACCGCCGACCCCAACTAGTTTGGGATAAAGGTGATGATGATGATGATGATGAACTATTCTGTATGACGGTAATTTTTTTAATATGCTTTCTTTAAATTATAACATTTCTTTCTGCTGCTAAGACTCCTTTTCCACTTTTATTCTCACTTTTTTCTTTTTCTCTTTTGTGGTTTTTTTTGGGGAGGTGGGGGCTGTTGTGGTCTGGCATAGTTTTTTCCTATTGTTTGTCTCATTTGAAATTTAGGGTAGTCAGTACACATTGAAATTGCTTTATGTTGGCTCTTTTCTCTAAAAGGTTTCCAACGTGTATTATAGTTAATAATCTAGTTCATTTGTTCTGATTCCTACACATATTCATTTTAATTCTAGATGGAGATGAATAGCCTTAAGGACATGGTTTTGGGCAAACCTGCCCCATTGGTCAGTACTTTCAGGCTGAGTTACTACTCGATCTTGAACTTGATGAGCCGAGCTGAGGGCCAATTCTCTGCTGAGCATGTGATCAAGAATTCGTTTCACCAATTTCAGCATGAAAAGGTTCCATCCTGATAATGTATTACAAAGAATTGAAAGAAAGAAGAAATAAGAAGAATTATTTTAGCACTCTTTGTTCAATGCCTAAAAGCTTTTTTTGCATATTATAGGCTTTACCTGATATAGGAAAGCAGATTTCCAATTTGGAAGAGGAAGCTGCAAAGCTTGATGCCTCAGGAGAGGTGAGATATATTTCTTTTCTGTTAATATTTTCCTGTGCTCCTTAGATGCATTTGAGTCCCTGAAATTTTATCTTCTCATTATAGGCTGAAGTTGCTGAATATCATAAATTAAAGCTGGAATTGGCACTGCTTGAGAGGAAATTGATGGCAGAAATAATACGACCTGAAAGAGTTCTATATTTCCTTCAGCCTGGCAGGCTGGTACGTTGGGAAAGTGATCCTTCTGGCCTTATGTCAAACAGTTCAATTTCTATTTTAGGTCAATTTTATTATTATTATTTCTACTACTACTAATTTTGCTATTATTGTTCTTGTTGTTATTTTTTTTGTTCCTACTTGTAAGCTTGTCCATTGTATTTTCTCAGGCCATGGTTGCACCTGTGTATGTCAAAGTTGAAATGTGAATATAGCTTATGAGTTTTAGTTTGCATGACAGAAATTAGAATTCAAATTATGACCTCAAGATTTATATCAACAAGGGTTACTTGTGTTGAAATATGGATCTACTCTGGCTTAGTGCCTTAAGGATGTTCAACCATGTAGTGATGATAGATCGGAGTGCTAATGTTATTTTGCAGATATGTCAAGGATGGTTTAAGGCTTGAGTGAAAAGAATAGGAGGTTTCTTAATCATAGGCACTTAAACAAGCCCAATAGGTTATGCACTCATGGAGCTGGACATGCTTAGGCAAATGTTCAATAAGTAAGTGTTGACATATTTCATGTAAGTGGCTAAATGAGTTATAATTGCAAGAAAGAAAAAAAAAAGAAAAAGAAAAGTGGAGATGGAGTTTGCCTTTAGGTTACCTTTTGCAAAAATAAGTACATTGAAATGGATGGAACAATTCTATAACGAAAACCTGACAATCCTGTGAAGATAATGTGATATGAGGCTTAAACTTTCTAGTCATAAAGGTGGGGATATCCCCTCATAACTGGATAAGATGATCTTATAAGTAGTTTCTAAGTATCAATACTAGGACGCTTACCTCAAGAACCATTCCCCTTGTGATAATCTCTGGCAATGGGGAAACAGATGTGTTGATGCATTATCTTCTAAAGAATTGTACTCGCAGAGATGATATGTTCATTCTAGCTCCAATCTAGTAAACATGCATAGGTAAATTTTTCAGTGATGAAATTCTCAGACTACTATTCTATTATGAAGCCATATTTTGGAAGGAAAATTATGTTTAGTAAAAATTAGGTTTTTCGAATTACAATGAATTTTAGTTTGGATATCTATGTGCTGTTATATGTGACTGCTATCCAATTTGAATTTAAATTTATGTATCAATCACTCAAGGAGAATAGACTATTGAATGCAAGCTTGAAAAGATTAACGATGATTGTATTGTATGTATTTTGGACTTCTTAAGGCCTATGTTCCACAATAAACAATGAAGGACTCGTGTAATTGTAATTTTACAAGGACTTCTTTTTTCTTTTTCCCCTTTTAGTCTTGGGATATTGCTTTCACTATCCAACAAATGCTTTTTCTAAATTAAATTCTCTAAATGCATGCTAGTTTTTGATTTTTTTGGGCCCACTATTTCTGATGATATTTGACAAAGCTTTTGGTTTCTTATGAGATTTACCTTTTGAATAGAAACTTATTTTCACTTGATCAATGGTGAATATATAAGGAAAAAATTGTCTATGATTGTTTGAAGTTTCAAAATAATCCATTTTAGAATATTATGTTTAGGGAATTATACTATTTTGACTATACATGTAATTTGATGACAGAAGATTCAGTTAAAGTACCTGGTTCTGCATTTGATTTATTTTATGAAAAGTAGGCTATGAATCCTTAGAAATTTGATTTGACTGAATCGTCCGTAAAGGTTCAGAAATCAGAATGTTTCTGAGACTTATATTTTTGGAACTGTCTAATATCTGCATGCCTTTGTGGTTAGATGAATTTATGGGGATTTTTTTGAGGTACAAACCTAGGCAGGGAAGTCGAAATTGTTTTTGGGCATGTTCCAGAATCGTTATTGCACACATCAGTAACAAACAATACAGATATTTGGATGTTTACGATAAGATGATTTGGTTATTACTCTAGAACTTATTGATCTCCAATTCAAATGCCAAGACATAACTCATCTATGAGAGTTCTTACTTTCCGATTACCTGGAAGTCCAATTGACTCCATAAATGTTGGCTACAGAAATCCACTAAACAGCTGTAAATTAGGTTCATATTATTAGTACGAAGACTTATCAATATAAAACAATTTTTTGTTTGGATGAGACCTGTTACCTTTTTGTTTTTAGGTATTCATCCATAGTCCATTGTCCTGATCTGATTTCCAGCCATTGCATCAAATTAAGCAAAAGAAAGATAGATGTGTGTTCAATTTTTTGGTAGCTTGCTAAGCTGTGTTTTTCTGGACATAAAACTTAAGCCGTAGGAGGTTACAAGAATGATACTCTAACATCTACTGCAAGAGCTGGTAATTGATACATGTTGGTGGGTCTCCTTACTGCCCATTTTAGCCTAAAGCTATAGATCATCAGATATTTAGCAAGTTAATCACTAGGTTAAAGGTTCTGTATGTATTTTGTATTTTATGACATTGAGATGCAAATCCAGTGCCTGAATTAAAATTTTAATTTCATCCCTTACAGTGTTCATTGTAATCTTATTCTATGGATTATGGCATTTGTCAAAGTGCTATCCTCTTGTTCACTGGAGTGGATGGGATAAGGAGGCTTTGGGATTCTTGCAACTTAGTTTCATCAAAGTTCCTCCTGTTCATTATTGATCTGATATTATTACTCATTTATATCTCCTATATAATCTGGCAGTTTTGATTAGTGTTGTTTTTTGGTTTTTTCAATCTCTTCTGTTTGTTTGATGAATATGGTTACTTTCTTGAGTTGCAGGTGAAAGTTCGGGAAGGGGGAACAGATTGGGGTTGGGGAGTGGTAGTTAATGTGGTGAAAAAGGCCCCTGCAGCATCAGGTTCTTTGCCTGCTGCTCTGGCTTCTGCGCGTGGTAATAACTATATTGTGGATACTTTGCTTCATTGCTCACTTGGAACAAGTGAAAATGGTAGCCGTCCCAAGCCATGTCCTCCTCGTCCTGGAGAAAAAGGGGAAATGCATGTGGTGAGTACATACAGTTGTGAATGGAGGAAACTTTGAATCTATGAACAAATTGTACAATGGCTTCAATCTATGTTAATGATATGTTAGAACGTATTGTCAAACACAAAGCTTATCCTTTTCATCCTTCAGGTTCCTGTTCAATTGGCACTAATTTCCACAATCAGCAAAGTTAGAATATCTATTCCTTCTGATCTTCGGCCGTTGGAAGCGAGGCAAAGTACTCTGCTTGCAGTTCAAGAGCTAGAAAAAAATCGTTTTCCCCAAGGCCTGCCAAAGCTTAACCCTGTGAAGGTATGTGCAAACCATGAAAGTGTTGTTGACTATGACTTTGTGTGTGTGTAATATTTGTATTTAGAAACCTTGGAAAACTAAAATTCTTACGGACATAAAAACTTTCCCATGATATTTATGACTTATCATTCTATTACATGATCTCTCATTTTTTTTATTTATTTGAAGTGGGGTGGTGGGTGATGGAGGATTTACTAGATGTTCCTTGGTCATTTCTGTGGTGATTAATTGATGATATGAATTGGCCAAGTGAATGCCTTCAAGTGATACAAGTTTCATTATTTAAGAATTATTGTTCATTATTTTCTCGTAGACTGCTGAAGTCTACCAAATCCATTGGTTTTTGCTAAATTTGTAGATTGTTATTGTGCTGTGGTATATTTTCAGTCAAAGATTGTTGTTTGTCTTGCTATTGTGATTAAACTGGATGTGGCAAGGAATCAAATTTAGTTATTCAAAAATGTTGGGCTATGTTTGGATTATGATTTATTTGAGAAATTTTGTATTGGAATGTGTGAAAATTTTGGTGGGAATTTTTTAATAAAAAAAGTATTTTCGAGGGAAAATAAAAGGAATTTTTTTAAAAAAATTATGTGAGAAAAATTTGAGAGAGAAATTTTAAATTTTAAAAGAAAAAGATATTTGAATATTTTATTTTATTTGAAATTAATTTTTGTTAATAAAACACAATCCAAACATAGCCGTGTTGTTCTATAAGAATTTTTTTTTAATTTTTTAATTTTGTTTTTTTAATCAACTCCTTCCTTTTCAAAATGGATGTGACACTTTCCTTTTTAGACCATACCAGAATAATGTCTACCTTAATTAGAAAGATACAAGTATAAAGTGCAAATTCCTAAAACTTTACGCAACAACAAAGTACTGGGCCCAGGTATCATTTTCATTTTGTTGAGGTTTTGTTTTAAAAGTGGTCTGCAAGTAACACATTTCACAATTTTTTTTTTCAAACTAATATAGTTTTGATGCCCAAGCAAAGCAGCACTGTCAGTTGGAATAGGTGGCTGCTGGTTTCTGATCTTTCTCTTTCTATCCTTATGCTTGTGCATGTATTTATTCTATGAATATGCATCCTTCTACTTTATATCTGCTTGGATACCATGCTTTTTATGCCATTTTGTAGAACCTCTTACTTGTATCTCAAGGCATATCTTTGTTATGATAAAGTGCTTAAACTTCCTTTGGTGACTATATTATCGTTGTAAACACTCTTCGTTACATATAATACTTGTGTTTTACTTTTAGCTAAATATATAGCTTTGCATTTTCTTGCTCTTCTATTTTAAGTTATGGGTCCTTTGGGATCCACTAACTTTGATAAGAACTCTTGATGTTTCAAAATTCTACATGATTTTGGTAGGAAATGGGCATTGACGATCCTGAACTTGTGGAGTTGGTGAATCAAGTTGAGCAACTTGAGCAGAAACTGGTTGCTCACCCATTGAACAAGGTATGGTGTGACAGTAATTAGTTTGCGCTCTTCATTCATGTGAATTTTCCATGCTTCTATATGGCCTACCTTATCTGTCCGGATGCTTCAACAATGTGCAGTCCCAAGATGAGCAGCAACTGAAAAGTTTCCAGAGAAAAGCAGAAGTAAGCCATGAAATCCAACAGTTGAAGTCGAAAATGCGTGATTCTCAGGTACTCTTCATTTAGAATTGATCTCTTTCACTGGACCTTAGACATCGTGATTTTGGAAGTCTGATACATGACATGCTTGTTTTGTTTCCCATTTTTTGTTGTGAAAAGGTATCTATATATTCCGTTTATTTTTGATAAGCTATATCGTGTTTGTTCTTGGGCTCTAATCAAGTCAAAGCATAACCTTGTCTTTGCAGAATCTCCCTTTCACCTTCCTCTCTGTTTTCTCTGCTAATCTTTCACTTGTTAACTTACATATTTTATTCAAGAGTCTTCTATATATCAATAGAATAGTTTTACATAACTAACCCTTCTGATTTTCATGTTTCACTAATTTCTCCTTCCTTATGGTGTCATCAGTACCATAGTACACTGTATTTTCACTTACCTTCCATCTCCCTTTCTTCCTTTCTTTCTTTCTCCTTTAGACTTCAGAATAAAAAAAGACAAAATAGTATTGTATATATTTTGCTGAAGAGTACCTCTAACTGAAAAGTTGGATCTAGTGAAAGATGTTTCGTGTCCAAGTTGAGTATACCTCGGTCTTGGTCAGTAGATGCAAACTGGATAGCTGTACTTTGTTAGCTGTTTATGTAGGCAGAGAGTTAGAAATGGAAAAGTACTCATATAAAGTCAAATAATGTATGCTGTGCATGAGTTTCGGTTAGAAATTTGGTTATTTTTACCGTCCAATGTTGCAGCCTGTCGAGGGTGCTTACATTTCTAATTTTTTATATTGTGATTACATAGGGCATTCAACTTAGGCAATTAACTGTGCCGTCTTTTGTCATTGGAGGATACCTGATTGAAATGGATCTTTAGCTGGTTTTAACTTGTCTTTTTTACTTGTAGACTTTGTGCAATAACATTAGTTAACCATTTGATAGGGCATATAATATTACTGACGGTTGAACTTATATGGATGTTGACATTCCAGAACTCTGGGATGTTTTAACTGCATGGCATCAATTCTTGGTGTATTTAGACTGCATATTCTGAGCTAATTTCTCTAGTAACCTAGAAATATCAGAGTCTAATCCACTCTGTAGGATTCATGAAAACAGTTGAGAAGGCAAATGTACTTGTATGGGGATTACATGCAAAAATGCTTCCAATGTATTCGATTACTTGCAATGGTTTGGGATAGATGGAAGGCTGGATGGCTAGTTTTTGTTGTATCTCATATTACATAGAAGAATTAATTTAGAATGATTTTCCATGCCAAGGTACATTTAGGATTCTAATTTTTTAATTCGTCCATCTAAGTGGCACTCATACTTGTGAGGTTTGGTCATAACTCTCATTGCCATTTTGTGTACATTGTGTAGCTGTGACCAGTATTTTTAGGTTTTGTTCTTTGCTACTATTATTTATTTTTTATGTGTGTAAAATGGTTATGGTTGAACCACATTCACTGGTGCTGCGTAATTATTGGATCTGATGTTTGATGGTGGAATAAATGTTTTGAATTGAATATGGTCAGAATGTGGTCAGGTTGATTGCTGGATGCTTCATTGTAACTTGATTGATATTATCATTTACTATTTGAAAGCTCTGGATTAGTCGCAAATTGAGACTTTACAATTTGGAATATTTGTTAATCATGTAATTTGATTTATCTTGCTTCTGGGGTTTCAGCTTCAAAAGTTTCGGGAGGAACTCAAAAATCGATCTCGGGTTTTGAAAAAACTGGGTCATATTGACGCTGATGGTGTTGTCCAGTTGAAAGGACGTGCAGCCTGCTTAATAGACACTGGAGATGAGCTCCTAGTAACTGAACTGATGTTCAATGGTGAGTCTCTTTTCTATGTTTCTTAAAAGCATTTAGGTTCTTAAAAGTGTTTAGGTAGTTCTGTATGTTAACTTGAGTTTCCACTTGGGATAATAAATATGGGCTTACTTTCAATGCAATAACTAGTTTCTTTTCTTTGCGTACGCATATCTTGGCTGCCATGATTTTGGAGTGAACCTATCTTGGCTACCATAAATTCCAGTGAAGTCTCCTGAGAATATGTAAATAATTTGTATGTTTATGTATTGTTGTATTGATCATGAAAATTTTGAAAAAAGCTCCCGTTGTTTTGCTGTAAATGTCAGTTGATTTACATTTCCGGATAATTTCAAAAAATTATTCTGAGTGTTTATTTTGGCAGGAACATTCAATGATCTTGATCATCACCAAATTGCAGCTCTGGTAAGCTGCTTTATTCCAGGAGATAGATCATCAGAACAAATACATTTGAGAGCAGAACTCGCTAAACCATTACAGCAGCTCCAGGATAGTGCAAGAAGAATAGCAGAGGTGATTGATTTTTCCTTTGGCCCTTCAATCTTGTCATTGAATTCTTGACTAAACAACTTCAAGTGGCAATTTCTCAATATTATCTGCATTTGCTAGGCTTGACTCCGCTTTCTTTTGCTTTTCTTGGGGACCTACTAATTCTTAAGTGAATATGCTCTCTATTTTTTTTCCTTGTATCACTTGAAATATCTTTTTGTCTAATACATATCAAGAAATTTTTTTTTGGGTTTACATCTATATCAAGTTTTTGTTTCTTTTACAATTGTAACCTTAACCTTTTTGATGCATGTTGTGGTCTTCTTTTAAGTAATCAAGTTCATTTTTATACCATCTTTAACATGGTGATTCAAGTTGATATCCTTTGCTATGCAGATACAACATGAGTGCAAACTGGAAGTAAATGTGGATGAGTATGTGGAGGCATCCATTAGACCATACCTGATGGATGTAATTTACTGCTGGTCAAAGGTTGGTTTTGTAGAGATTTACTTTGTGATATGATGCTTATCATGGATGGACTGGTTGAGCTTCGCCATGCTAATGTGTCCTGCTTTTGTCACATTGTTAAGAAAATTGTTTGTGTTTATATTTCGGTAGCTTTGGTTTCATGATGAAGTTTGGCCTTAGCTGCCTTTGTTATTCTTCTTTAGTTTGTGTTTATTTTTCTTTTGAGTGAATTAGGGTATAGAGGTTGGCCATCCCACAAAGATTGTTTTAATCAATATCATATTTGAGTTTTGTTTTGTTTTACACTTAATACTGAAAATAATGACCTTGGTTGATGCCTGCTATTTGTCACCACAGCATTGAAATTCACAAAGTTTATCTCATCTAATTTTTCCTTTGGAAAATTGGTAGTAATTTATAATTTTGTGTATTTTGTACTTGCTTCTCACTCTCCTAATCCATTCTATTAGTGAATCACGAGAATTTCACTCTATGACTACCCGTGTGTGCCGTTACCAGGTTCTGTTACACTGATTACAACTTATAGGCATCAATTTTGGTAATTTTAGGTTGTTATAATTTATGCAGCATTCTCTATCTTTTTGCGTTTTAATTTTCCTTTAACTGACTGTGGCAGGGCCATAATATAGGGGAAACTCATGCATACCACTGCAAATTGTATACTGAACACCTTTAAGTAGTTAAGCTTTAACTGAGATGGATTATGGTTATAATGTGTTGGAAGGGCTCTTGTGGTTTGTTCATCTAGTTGGCATACTTTTCTCATCTTCTTTTTACGGTGATGAAGGTCGAATATGTGAAACTGGTGAGAATTACCAATTGATTGTTTGTCATTGACAGCGTACTGAGGAGACAATTTTCCCCTTCCTTTTCTTGTTGATTGCTAGATATTAGGTTGGTCAATAAGTCATGTTGAGATTCATTGCATTAGATGGAGACCTGGTCAACGATATGATCATAGTCCCTCTCTTTCTGAACTCTATACCGTTTATCAAGTAGCATAAAGAATTTTTTTTTTATTTCACTTCCTATTTTTTTTCTTTCAGGGTGCATCTTTTGCTGAAGTCATACAAATGACTGATATTTTTGAGGGTAGCATTATACGACTAGCTAGAAGGCTTGATGAGTTTCAGAACCAGGTAACTTTCACTTAGTTTTATGAAATTTGAGCAAGACATTTAGAAGGAAATATTGATTATTTAGATGTAGATGTCCTGTAAGTTTCGGGTCATAGGTGTTTGGTATGTGAAACAGTAAAGGTAGCATACACCAAACAGGGACACAGATGTACCAACCATTAAGATATCAATATGTTGAATTAGAGGATAGGATTCAGGGTCACGGTGCAACTTTTCGTATAAGTATTAATTGATTTATTGGCTGTTAAAGTTGAAAGCTGCTGCGGCTGCTGTGGGAGAAGTTAATTTGGAGAAGAAGTTTGTTGCAGCCAGTGAAAGCCTCCGACGTGGTATCATGTTCGCAAACTCTCTGTATACTTGAGCTTTAGATCACAGAGCTCTAGGATGTACAGTTAGACTATTGTGTTTTTTACCTGAAAAGTCTATTTCCCATTTTGCAAGTTTGGGAACCATGTAGCATCTTAGATGCTTACGCCACCATGTTCATACTCGGGTATGTGACCCCCTGAGAAAGAAGCATGTTATAACTGTATTTGATATAGAACGGATCATGAATATGAAAGTATATTTTTCTACATAGGCGAAAATTTCCCTTTGCCCTTGTGGAGCATAATGAGAGGGAAGTTTGAGTCTTTCGAATTTTGAATCGATGTATGAATTTATTGTAATAAATTTTAATATTAAGGGTTCATTTTTTTGTTATTAGGTGACATAGCGTTCAGCGTAAAGAGATATTTGGAGAAAATCAATTCCGAGAAAACTGAATAATAATAATGAATTGTATCTGTGAAAGAAATTTTAAACAACCTTATATAGGCCTAAAACACAACTTGACTATGGTTAGGGTATTAAAACATAATTTTACTAAATTTAGGATACTAAAACACAATTCTGCTAGATTTAGGATACTCCAAATAAAAATATTAAAATATATTAAAAATAAAAAAGAATAAAAAAATACTATAAACTAGAAAAGTTCAGGTAAACGATCTTCATCATTCTCCTCCACTTGAAGAAAACTCGTCCTCAAGTTAGAAGCAAAATCTGGATACATCGATTCTGTGGACTCATGGAACGGCGACAAATTAGTAACATTGAAAGTGTTGGAAATGCCCATGTTACGTGGGAGGTCAATCACATAAGCATTGTCATTAATCTTCTTGCTGACAGTGTAAGGTCCATACTTCTTTAGCTGCAATTTGCTGTAAGATCCCACTGGGAACCGCTCCTTTCGAAGAAATATCATAACCTGATCCCCCACTCCAAACACTTGCTTTCAACGGTGCTTATCCGCGGCTTCCTTATACTTCTTATTAGCCTCCTCTAGCTTCTGCTTGACTTCATGATGCACCTCTACGACCTGTTTAGCCATATGACCGGCTGCTATACTCTTGTCCGTTTGTTTAGGCAACTGTACCAAATCCAGGGTGTGTTGAGGTGCCTTTGTATACACAACAGAAAAAGGCGACATACCAGTAGAACTATGAACCGCATTATTATAAGCAAACTCTGCCTGCGATAAAGCCACGTCCCACTGCTTTGGCTTATCCTTGAAAATACACCGAATTAAGTTGCCCAGAGTTCTATTGACCACCTCCGTCTGGCCATCAGTTTGTGGGTGAACTGTACTATGAAATTCAAAGACGAATCAAACAACTTCCACAAAGTCCGCCAAAAATGTCCTAGGAATTTGCTATCCCTATAAGAAGTAATAGATTTAGGAACACCATGCAAGCGAACCACCTCCTTAAAGAACAATCTGGCCACACTTAAGGCATCAGAAGTCTTCCTACAAGGAATGAAATGTGCCATCTTGGAAAACCTATCAACCACAACGAAAACCGAATCTACACCCCGCTGGGTTCTTGGCAAACCAAGTACAAAATCCATGGACAGATCTTCCCATATATTGTCAGGAACAGGTAAAGGCATATATAGACCCATATTATTACATTGCTCCTTAGCAGTCTGACAAATATAACACTTCTGCACATACCTGCTGACTTCTCTACGTAACTGTGGCCAATAGAATCGCTCCTTAACAGCAGCGATGGTTTTGTCACGGCCCAAATGTGCAGCCAGTCCTCCCTCATGTAAATCATGAACTACCTTCTCTCGCAACGAAGTTTGAAGAAGGCAAAGCTAATTGCCACACATCAAATACCCATCCTGCACATAAAATTCTCGCACAGGTTGACCAGCAGCACATGACTCCCAAATTTGTCCAAAGTCAGCATTACCTGCATAACATTCTTTTATTTGCTCAAGCCCCATAATGTCTTGGCTCAAGGTAATTAATAATCCAGCTCTCCTGCTCAACGCGTCAGCCACCACATTATGCACACCTGATTTGTGTTGTAATCTGAAAGGAAACTTCTGTAAAAATTGACAGCAACGTGCATGCATATCTTTGCTAATTCTTTTCTGGCTATTTAGATATTTCAAAGCTTCATGATCTGAATATAGCACAAATTCTTTCCCAATCAGATAATGTTCCCAGGTCTTTAAAGCCCTTACAACAGAATAAAATTCCTTATCATAAGTACTCCATTTTTGCTTGGCGTCACTAAACTGTCACTGAAATAGCAAATAGGCCTACGCTCCTGAGATAAAACAGCCCCTGCGCCCACACCACTAGCATCACAATCAACCTCAAACAGTTTATCAAAGTCTGGTAATGCAAGAACAGGTGCAGTACATAACTTCTCTTTTAATATAGCAAAGCTATTCGCTACTTCTTCCCCCCATAAAAATTTACCTTTTTTCAGGCACTCGGTAATTGGGCCGGCGATAGTACTGAAATTTTTGATAAAGCGCTTATAAAAGGTAGCCAACCTGTGGAAGCTCCTAACTTCAGAAATAGTCTTAGGGGTCGGCCAATCTCTTATTGCCCTTACCTTTGCCTCATCCACTTCTATTCCCTCAGCAGCAATAATAAACCCTAAGAAAAGCAGCCTATTGGTTAGAAAACTGCACTTTTTAAGATTTATATATAGCTTATTATTCTGCAAGGCTGTCAACACCTCCCTTAAGTGCATTAAATGATCCTCTTCAGTTTTGCTATAAATCAGGATATCGTCAAAATAAACGACAATGAATTTGGCAATGAAAGATTTTAGAACCTGATTAATAAGCCTCATGAGGTGCTTGGAGCATTCAAAAGCCCGAACGACATCACCAACCACTTGTACAGTCCCTTATTTGTCTTGAAAGCTGTTTTCCACTCGTCTCCGGGTCGTATGCGAATTTGATGATATCCATTCTTCAAATCTAACTTTGTAAACCACTTAGCTCCATACAACCTATCCAGCATATCATCCAATCTAGGAATTGGAAATTTGTAGCCCACGGTTATCTTATTAATGGCTCTACTATCTACGCACATCCTCCAACTCCCGTTTTTTTTAGGAGTTAATAGCGCCAGAACAGCACAATGACTCATGCTATTCTGAACGTGCCCCTTTCACAACAACTCCTCCACTTTTTCTTTTAGAATCTCACTCTCCTTAAAACTCATCCTATAGTGCGGGAGATTGGGCAAACTAGCACCAGGAATTAAATATATATGGTGCTGAATATCGCGCATGGGAGGCAATCTATTTGGAATCTCGTCGGACATCAACTCTTTAAACTCCTCTAACAAAGGCTTAACAGCTTCAGGATACTCCTCCAGTTGTAATTCAGCCCCAGCTTCTATGGTTTGCTTCACAATCAATACGTGAATTTGCCGAGTATCTGCAACTTCCGCTTCAAACTTCCTTGTGAGAGTAATGAAATTGTCACTTGCGGCCTGCTTACTTTTATTCTTTAAGGGCAGCAAGGTATATCTCACCTCATCTTTCACGAGGCTATACTGATTGACCCTTCCTGAATGCTGAGCATCTACATCAAATTGCCACGGCCTCCCAAACAATACGTGACAGACATCCATATCTACCACATCACAATATATCTCATTACGGTACTTACTAATGGAGAATGGTATTTTGCACCGCTCAGTCACCTGGATACTCTCCACCCCAGATTTAATCCACCCTAACATGTAGGGATTGAGATGCTTTTCCACAGGTATCCCCAGCTTCTTTACTGTCTCCTTCCCAATAATATTCTCCATACTTCTACTATCAATAACCACAGCAAAGATCTCGCCCAAAATAGTGCATCGGGTTCGGAATAATTGATGACGCTGTGACTTATTCTCTCGTTTTGGAGATAACATCATATGGCGCACTACAAAATTATGTTCCCCTTCTTCCTCTTCTTCAAAATTTTTGGCCTCACCATCTGGCTCGCAACAATATTCATCTTCCTCCTCTTCTTTCGCTGCCATGTTCACGGTTTTCCTTTGAGGGCACTCATTAGATCGATGCCCTGACTGATTGCACCGATAACATTTAAACCCCGCCGGTTTAGCATACGGGTTGGGATTGGCAGATTTTTGTGCCTGCGCCCCTTTCACTTTGGTCATAGGACGCTTGTCTACCGCCTTATCTTCTTGATTTCGCCCCACATTATAGCGATTATTGGAACCGCTCTTTTCTGTAGGACCAGTCGAACTGCTACCTCTATAATTCTCGTAGTCCCTTTTATTCCGCTCTTGCTGCATCAATTCGGCTTTCATAGCCATATTCTTCGCTTCAGAGAGATTTCACAAAAATTGTACTCCAATTTTGTCTCTGATGAAAGGTTTCAGTCCCTCAAGATACCTCGCCACCTGCTGTCCCTCTGTTTCTGACAGATTATTCTGTTCAGCCAACCTCATAAATTCGGTTGTATATTCATGTACAGTCCGAGTACCTTGTTGACAGTGTTGGTATTGCTGGAACATAATCTGCTCAGAATCTGGTGGAAGGAATTGTTGTTTCAACAACCTCTTCATCCTATCCCAAGTCCGAACTCTCTCATTTCCTTCTCGCTCTCTCATATTCTGCAATCTTTCCCACCATGTAGACGCACCCCCCCTTAGTCTACAGGCTAATAATCGCACTTTTTTCTTACTTGGGGTTTCCATGTAATCAAAGAATTTATCTATGTCGGCAACCCAATCTAGAAACTCTTCTATTCCTAGACTTCCATTAAAATAAGGAATATCGACTTTTAATTTAAAATCGTTACCTTCATAATCTCCCTGGCGCGAACGTTCGTTTCTTCCATCACGTCTCCTTCGAAATCCTCCATGACGATTTCTGTCGTCATTGAAAAATTCGTTTTCTTCCGAACTTTCTAAAATTCACTTATTCTGCCTGCAAACAGGAACAGATATATTGACAAGTTCACCGCGAGCAACATATGCACCCAGTCTTTTGCCGTTCCGCCGATTCCTGTTCACATCAACGCCAAGATCCTCAAACCGATCTGCTAGTTCACCGAGTCGCTCTTCGATACGATGAAGGCCCTGATCAATTCGCTGATCAATGCATTCCATTAAACGTTGCTCCATTCGTTGCAGGGCGTCATCCCCAAGGATTGGGGCTCCAGTCTCCTGAACATCGTCACGAAGACCACCGTCAGTCGCCATGGTCTCTGATACCAACTGACGTAGCGTTCAGCGTAAAGAGATATTTGGGGAAAATCAATTCCAAAAAAACTGAATAATAATAATGAATTGTATCTGTCAAAGAAATCCTAAACAACTTTATATAGGTCTAAAACACAACTTGACTATGGTTAGGATACTAAAACATAATGCTACTAAGTTTAGGATACTAAAACACAATTCTGCTAGATTTAGGATACTCCAAATAAAAATCCTAAAATATATTAAAAATAAAAAAAAATAAGAAAATACTAAAAACTAGAAAAATCCAAGTAAATGATCCTCATCAATCCTAAAATATATTAAAAATAAAAAAGAATAAAAAAATACTAAAAACTAGAAAAGTCCAGGTAAACGATCCTCATCAATCATAAAATATATTAAAAATAAAAAAGAATAAGAAAATACTAAAAACTAGAAAAGTCCAGGTAAACGATCCTCATCATTAGGTATATTTATTTTAAAAAAAATTATTAAAATATTGGGTTGATACAAAAATAAGAAACTTAACAATAAAATTAACTAGGATGAAAAAGATATTAATAGTATATATATTAGTATAAATTACAAGATTTATGTTAATTTATTAAAGTATATAAAGTGGAACAAAAAAGGTGTAACAGGAGATTTAATGCGGCAATAATGTTTAGCTTTTATTACAGTACTATTCTCATGATTGGATTATTTATGTTAAGAACTTTATTTAGCATTTTCAACAACTAATTTTTATGTTACTATGTGGAGTTGGCTATATAAATAATATATCATCATCATTTTTTATTAAAAGATATATTTTTGTTTAAATTTATATAATTCATGTCGTTTTTAATATTTTTTTTTCAAGTCTTTTTAGTTTGAATTAATAATTTGCTAATCTTTAGACGAGGTGCATTTAAGAATCTTCTAAACACGTCTAAACTACTTTAAACATAGTTTTTTCATTTTTTTTCTTCTATTGGGGATATTTTTATATTTTTTTCAATACATTCATTACTTATTTTACACAATTAGTATATCCACACATTTATTTTAGCATTTTCATTTATGTTATTCTCATTTTCTATTAATGTTCATGGTTAGTATTCTAATACTCCGATCCATAAAGTACTGTTAGCTCTATTGTTGTTTTATAATTTATTTTGTTTCAATTTCACCGGTACGTTTCAATCACAAAGTATAAAAAATATACTTCTCTGCGTATTTTAACCGACATGGATATATCTTTACTACAATCTATAACATTTTTATTAATGCCTTTATTTTTTTTTTGGAATATAAATTTTAAATATTTAAAACTTTTATATATAAAAAGAATGAAATTCAACTTCTAGTCTTCAAGAACTCAAATAACTGTTAGTATTTTACTCTACATGTTATTTGATTAATAGTGTTAGAATTAGTTCTGCTCGACTGGTCAAATTAGTTAATAGTTATTGATTCATCGATTAACCGGTTCGATTGGTTGAAAACTATTACTGTTCTTTCTGTTAACCTATTGGTTCTTGGTTTGTAATTTTTTTTCCCAATTTAATTAATTAACCAAGTACTATATATTTATAGGTTAATCGGTTAAACTGATTAATTAATTAACTAGTAATGATTCAATTAACAGGTTTTTTTTTTCCTCGCCTTTTTTTGGTTTCAAATACCTAATTTACTAGTTACTACATATTTATACTATAAATTTATAATCTAATATAAATAGAAGACTAATATTAATACAAAATTATTAATAGTTATATAGTAATTAAAATTTTAAGAATTATTAGTTAATATGTTTTATAAATCACAATGTGGCTTGTAAGTTGTGACATTACTAAATACTAATATATAACTTAATGTTATGTACTAACCTATTTAGCTACTTTTATATAATGTTAAACATATTATGGCTTATAATTATAATTTTTACATATTTCATATCATGAGTAATGTTTGCATTTTAATTTTTTATGATCTCATTATCTCAATTACTTTTTTAAAGAAATTTAGTATAAACATAAAGCATGATTTACGTTTAACTCGTATGCAATATTTGTTTGTTTTATATCTATATCTATATATATATATACACACACACACATATGTATACATACATATATTGAAATATATAATAATATTTTTCTAAAAAGCCACTATGAATAGGAATTTAACTCGTAAAATACTCATATCAAATATTTTGGAATAATTGAATATATGACATTGTGTAAAATGAATCCATTACACTATATACATGAGAATTTTTTTTGTAAAATACAGTATTGTTCTTTTATCTTTTCATATTTCAGTTATATTGTCAACAGGGTTATAAAACTATACGCACATTAAAACATATAATTATCTTTTAAACATTTAGAATATATGCTACATATTAAAATGTATAAAAATCACTTAAACATGTTAAAATTAATAAACTTAAATCAAAATTATTATAAAAAAGGGTTAATTTAGTTTGGTGGTTACAAAAAAAATATTTTTTTTTTATAATTGTGAATTTACGGTAATGAATCAATCTAAATTTAGGGATGTAATTGAAAGAAGTTATAAATTTTTTAAATGAAAGCAAAAAAAAAAAAACTTATGGGATGTATATGATATTAATTATAATGAGGGATTTTGACTTGGGCCCGATACAAAGTTGTAATTGGATCGGGCCCGATTTTTGTAAATGTCAAGGTTGGAGAATTATCAATTATCCCTGGAATTCAGTTATGGAGACCAGAGATAGAGTTCAGAGGGTTGAGGGATAGACTAACTGTTAGGGCAAATTACAGATTTATAGAATTAATTACAGTTAACTGTCATTAACCGCCCTAATCTGGACTCTTCCTGGACCCACTTCTCTAATCGTCGTCGTTCCATTTAATTGCAGTGCATGGAATGACATCGTGTTATTTATTTCTGAAATCCCTAGCAACCGGGAATTAAAGGAACGACAGCATTTTCTTGCTAACTTTTGTTTTGTTACAATTCAGTCCCTTTATTCACGACAGTAGACTCCTATCTGAGAATTATTTCTAACAAATGGGCCACTTTTAATTAGGCCGAACAACCCCAATTAACTTTTGAAAATGAGCATTTTTTTTGGATTTCTAAACTTGGGCATTAGTTCCAATTCTTAGCGTATGCGGTAAGGTCACGAACGGCATGGGGTAAGCATTAGGGACAAGACTCATCAATCGGGTTTTCGTTCAGTGGTGTTTATGTTTTATGACTCTTTGTGATTCTCTAATAGAGGGCAATCAACTAGTTTGTATAGGCGTTTAGATTGCTATTAATGTACTAGTTAATGTGCATTAACCGTATCAATTTTTTGTGCAATCTTTTATTTTGTGTTGTTAAATTGTGTACTTTCCTTTATGGTTCATCGATATGCTGTAAACTCATAAAGGATTATTTAGCCTTGTTTGTCTAAGTCTTGTCAATATTGTAAATATTTTGTTAATTGGCAATCAATAAAACTCTATCATTATTTAAAAAAAAAAAAAACTTAGGCATTAGTTCCAATTTTTAGCGGCTTAACCGATTGAAATCTGAAACTGGATAAAACCAAAAGTGAAAACTTGTTAACCAAATTAAGTTTAGCAGGTTGACTGATTAATCAGTTTGTAAACACCCTTACTTAAAACACAAACAATATGTTCTTAATAATATTGTGATAATAAACTTTTGAAAAGAAAACCATCATGCTTTTAAGAAGATTACAGTTCTGAACTACTCCAATGCTAGTTATGGTTGGCTGATGAGCACTATGTCGTGATATCGACAAGTCCAGACCATACATCAAATATTTTATAGCAGAAGTACTGGCATTTGGATGCGTACTCACGCTGATAGTCTACAGAATCCAACCCCAAATACGCACTCGTATTTTTCTATGCCTTGATTGGCTTAAATACAATGGTGGAATGTTTTGCAATGTGCAAGCTGAATTGTCCTCCCTTTTCACTCACATCAATCTTGTCCAATCCTGGAGGAGCCAACATTTCAAACTCAGTCACCAAGTTAGCCACTGCTAGTCCTAAAATTGGCAATGCGAGAATGATTCCAGGACAGCTTCTTCTCCCCATCCCAAAAGGTAAGTACCTAAAATCAACTTTCCCACCAGCAATAGCAGCTTCAGTACCCTTTTCTTCCTCCAAGAATCGTTCTGGCCGAAATTCCTCGGGATTCTTCCACCATGCAGGGTTATTAGCCAGCCACCAAGCATTGACAACCACCTTTGATTCTTTAGGAATGGTGTACTTTCCCAGCTTAGCTTCTTCAAGGTTCATGTGGGGTACAAGCAAAGGTACTGGTGTGTGGAGTCTTAATGCTTCATTTATTGTGGCTTGTAAATATGGTAATTCATGAAGATTAGATTCTGTCACTGGTTTTCCTTTGAGGGTTGTGGATATTTCATCTCTGATCTTGTTTTGAACATTTGGATGATTGACTAACTCAGCAATGATCCATTCCATTGACCATAGAGTTGTTTCAATTGCTGCAACATTGATGTTTTCCACAATGTAGAGAACATTTTCTCCACTGATTTCTCCTTTGTTTTCAGCATCAATTATATGATCAATCGCACAGCTTATCTTATGCTTTTCTCCATTTTCTGCCATTATTTTCCTGTATCAAGTGACTGAAGTCAGAGATAGGCTAGTTAAACAAACAATTATGTCATCTCAACTCCTGTGTCTGGCCGTAGTTACCATTCTGTATAATGGAATCTCATTTTTTATTACTGTTCTAATGTTAATGTTATTGGTCTACTTTAGTAATTGAAAATTTTGGTTCTGGAAGTTAAAACCTCTTGCCATGGTAGGTTACAGATATCTCATTGTTCAAATGAATTGCTTCGTCACAAGCGTCTTCCATATGAAATTCTATATGACAGTTTAATCATACAGCCAGCGGTTATTCAAGAACTTGGTTTTCTCATTTGGGAATTTTAGCTAGAAACAAGAATAGGCAAGAAATTTCAATTTTTTTGACCATAAATTCTGAAGTTGCAATAGAAAAGGATACTTTACCTTCTCCTCTCAACATAATGATCGTTGAAAAATTCCAGTCTTCTCCTCTGCAGATCCCTGCACCTATTCAGGTACCCTCTCAACAGTGGCCTAAGGAAAGGAATAAATTCCCCATAATTGTACTCAAAACTCTGTGTCAAACGACTTCTTTCTGAATTGAACTGAGATGCTTGAATGAACATGGGGTCATTTTGTGACTCAAATTTTGCATCAAACATCATTCTATACAGGATGTTATAAAGCATCAACTGCAATCTTTTCCGAACAACAATCCCTTCTGTTCTCACTTTTTCATCATTTCTCAAGTCATGAAGAACTAAATCCATTTCCTCTTCCCACATATCACTGTACTGATGAACCACTTTGTTGTTAAAAAATGGGAGAGTCATTATACGTCTCATTTTTCGCCAATGTTCACCATATATTGTGAAAATCATGTCTTGTCCATTCCCTGTGAATATATCAAAGACAACATTTCTGGGGCGAGAGCCAAATTCCACACCTTGTGCGTGTAGAACTTGGTTTGCAAGCTCGGGATTTGATACCACCACTAAGTTTTTCAAGCCGAGTTTGAGTAAAAAGACAGGACCATATTGTTGTGACATTTTGGATAGGATTCTCTGGTTCAAGTCATTGCCTACTTGAAGCCAATTGCCAAAAAATGGAACTGAAAATGGCCCTGGTGGGAGTTCACCAGTTGATCTCTTCTGGTGGACAAAGTGATTGACCAAGCCAAGTAATGGGATAGTAAGAAAAAGGGATTTCAGAGGAAAAGGAATGGAATAACGTGTACATACCAGGTTGATGAATAAGATGAGTGCAACGGCAAAAGAGTGCACAAGATGGATTTCATCCAAAGTTTGCCCATAATGGAAGGAAGAGAAAATGACTCAGTTCGAGGGAAACAAAGGGAAATTGATCTATATGTATGCATTATATGGAGGTTGTTGGGCGGGGGTTGGTGTCAAATGGGTGTAAGAAAGTCCATTGGTTCTATAGTGACCACGTAGCATAACGAAAAACCATGTTCCCTCTGTTCCCTTGTCAAAAAAGTTGTGCGGAGTACTTAATTAGTCGCATACCTATTGCATATAGTTGTACTTAATTAGTCGCAGAAAGCCACCATCAAATTTAGTTTCATAACGAAATACTACCTAAACTTTGAATTATAATAATTAGGCTCCTCAATTATTAATTTGTAGCAATTTAGTCCAAGTGAAGCTTCATGCTCGAAATTAAAATGTCAAATGACAAAAATATTTCTTGTACTCTTCAAATTCACTAAAAAACTACTGGGTTAATTATCGTTAGATTTTGCTTTGAGTTTATTAATGATTGTAACTTTTCCACAAAATAAAAATTAGCAAATGCGGAATTTACATTTTTATGGTTTCATAATTTTTGAGGTGGTCAGACGTGTTTTAAATTCCTGTTTAATTGCAATTTAGTTATTTTTGGATAATATAAGGGTTATTTCGTAATTTCATGATCTAATTTGAAAATAAAGACAAATTTTGGATTAAATTAGGCCAAATTAATACTTCCAAGGGTTAATTGCTACTATTCAAAGTTTAAAGGGTATTTTACAATCAAACTAAAATTCAAGATAGTGTTTTACAATTAACTCTTGTTTTTATCCAATACCACATCTTGGAACGTTCTCGTTGGAAGAATTCAACATGAACATAATGTCAATTTGAATAAAACATTGCCAATTGCATTGTACACACCACATCACAAATGAATACATGATTCCCCACTTGCCATCAAATCTTTAATTAGGCCTGGACCTTACCTTTAGTAGTTTGTAGAAAAATTAAGGGGGTTGCCAACATTTCAGTGCAAACCATGTTGATACGCAATCAATAATTTCACAATTTTCATTCATACTTGCTAAACACATCCATAATATTGAGGAATGAAAATGTCAATGTCCTTTCACCTGTAAGTTATACATTCTCTCCCTCTTCAGAATCCAAGAAAATACCATACTCCCTTGCAAAATATCTTCCACTTTACAATAACTTCATAAAGTAGAGCTATCTTTTTGTGATAAAAAAATTTATTTCGCGCAAGTTTTATGCCGCCGTCACTATTTGGTTTGGTTATGCATGTCCAGGTACCATCAGGCTAATTATGCTGCAGCCACACTGGTGAAAACCTGCATTGGACCAGAGCATGGAGAGGCAGAGTACTCGGGAGGTTTCATGGTTCCTGAAACACACTTTTCTTTGTGTTCCTCCATGGAGATTTGCTTGCCACGGCACTCTGCACTACAAAACGCCTTTTCTCCTCTGCAAGGCAAATATGACATGGAAATAAAGAAGATGATCATCTTCGTTGCATATTATGAAAGTACTACCTATATAATGGAAATAAAAGAAGAGTCAACTTGGATTAAAATTGAGATTTACACAACATATTAAAGCTAGAAGAAGCTTTTCAGTTTATGGTATTTACCCTCACAAAATGTAAACTTTCAAATCAGCTAAATAAGATCTTTCAGTAAGGCTAGCTTTGAATTTGGACAATATGAATTATACAAGGGAAAAAGGTTACTAATATCTAATCAAAGATTGACGAGGACAAAAACATGAAATGCAACACAGAAGAAAGGGGAGGGGAATGTCAGACAATTCAATGCCAGCTTCCAAAAAATGGAGACATTCGAGCATTACCCTACCTATATCTAATGGCCACATAAATCCACAAAAAAGAAATACATATATCTCTGATGTGTCAAAAAAATAAATAAATAAAAAGAGAGAATCTAAGAGAAATTAGTACCTCACAATGATATGAAAAGCAAATACAAATTAACAAAGGCCAATTGACTTGTCATATGCATAAATCCCAGAAAGTTGAGGGGAGTAAAATACACTCCATAATCTTTTATCAAACACCCTGAAATCAACCTTCTTAGCATATAATCCAAGTATTACTTCACCTTCATTTTTCAGAGTTTAAAAAATAACATTGATGAAGAAATGACGTCATCAATCTACTTGAATAAGGTTACAGAAACTGACAGCTTCACAAACATAGCTTCAGTGTTCCAATGAAATAAGCTGCAGCATTAAATACTTCTGTTTGATTCCCCTGGGATAATAAATATGGGCTTACTTTCAATGCAATAACTAGTTTCTTTTCTTTGTGTACGCATATCTTGGCTGCCATGATTTTGGGGTGAACCTATCTTGGCTACCATAAATTCCAGTGAAGTCTCCTGAGAATATGTAAATAATTTGTATGTTTATGTATTGTTGTAGTGATCATGAAAATTTTGAAAAAGCTCCCGTTGTTTTGCTGTAAATGTCAGTTGATTTACATTTCAGGATAATTTCAAAAAATTATTCTGAGTATTTATTTTGGCAGGAACATTCAATGATCTTGATCATCACCAAATTGCAGCTCTGGTAAGCTGCTTTATTCCAGGAGACAGATCATCAGAACAAATACATTTGAGAGCAGAACTCGCTAAACCATTACAGCAGCTCCAGGATAGTGCAAGAAGAACAGCAGAGGTGATTGATTTTTCCTTTGGCCCTTCAATCTTGTCATTGAATTCTTGACTAAACAACTTCAAGTGGCAATTTCTCAATATTATCTGCATTTGCTAGGCTTGACTCCGCTTTCTTTTGCTTTTCTTGGGGACCTACTAATTCTTAAGTGAATATGCTCTCTATTTTTTTTCCTTGTATCACTTGAAATATCTTTTTGTCTAATACATATCAAGAATTTTTTTTTTGGGTTTACATCTATATCAAGTTTTTGTTTCTTTTACAATTGTAACCTTAACCTTTTTGATGCATGTTGTGGTCTTCTTTTAAGTAATCAAGTTCATTTTTATACCATCTTTAACATGGTGATTCAAGTTGATATCCTTTGTTATGCAGATACAACATGAGTGCAAACTGGAAGTAAATGTGGATGAGTATGTGGAGGCATCCATTAGACCATACCTGATGGATGTAATTTACTGCTGGTCAAAGGTTGGTTTTGTAGAGATTTACTTTGTGATATGATGCTTATCATGGATGGACTGGTTGAGCTTCGCCATGCTAATGTGTCCTGCTTTTGTCACATTGTTAAGAAAATTGTTTGTGTTTATATTTCGGTAGCTTTGGTTTCATGATGAAGTTGGCCTTAGCTGCCTTTGTTATTCTTCTTTAGTTTGTGTTTATTTTTCTTTTGAGTGAATTAGGGTATAGAGGTTGGCCATCCCACAAAGATTGTTTTAATAAATATCATATTTGAGTTTTGTTTTGTTTTACACCTAATACTGAAAATAATGGCCTTGGTTGATGCCTGCTATTTGTCACCACAGCATTGAAATTCACAAAGTTTATCTCATCTAATTTTTCCTTTGGAAAATTGGTAGTAATTTATAATTTTGTGTATTTTGTACTTGCTACTCACTTTCCTAATCCATTCTATTAGTGAATCACGAGAATTTCACTCTATGACTACCCGTGGGTGCCGTTACCAGGTTCTGTTACACTGATTACGACTTATAGGCATCAATTTTGGTAATTTTAGGTTGTTATAATTTATGCAGCATTCTCTATCTTTTTGCGTTTTAATTTTCCTTTAACTGACTGTGGCAGGGCCATAATATAGGGGAAACTCATGCATACCACTGCAAATTGTATACTGAACACCTTTAAGTAGTTGAGCTTTAACTGAGATGGATTATGGTTATAATGTGTTGGAAGGGCTTTTGTGGTTTGTTCATCTAGTTGGCATACTTTTCTCTTCTTCTTTTTGTAGGATTTGATGGCTAATATGCAGAAAATAGATGGGGACACTTGAGTCGTGCAAATATGCACTGACCTAAAGAAACAATTCCTGATAGTTGAGGAATTTTTCCCCAGGATAAAACAAGCCTTCCTCTTTGTGTTTGAGGCGGCAGGAGCAGTAAGAAAACTAAAACCAGAACAAGTTTTTAGAGGAAGAGTATGGAAGGAGAGGAAGCAATAACTTTTCCAAAGGTACTTTGAGGCTCGGGATTGGCAGTATTTATAATACTGCATGCAACAAAATCTGAGAAAACTTAGATGCACGTTGAGGTCGTTGGAGCACAACGTGGTCAACAATTCCACAACCGGTAATACGAGCTACTCGGTCAAATTAAGATAGGGTTTTGACTAAGTAAAATTGGGTAATAGTTATTGGTAAAACCTAGTTAAGTAAAACTTGGGTTTACAGATAGGCTTACAAGAGAAAGTAAAACTTGGGCTGGACCGTGTGTAACCCACGCGCAGGGGGGGGCAAATCCATCGTTTTGGACTGCTTTGGCCCAATTTGTCCCACTCTCATGCCTTGAGCCCACCACTATTTCTCTTGGTCACAAGTCCACTCAAAGACAAATCAATATAAAGTGCTTCTATGTTGTTATACACTTCCAATGTGGGATTGCCTTTTTTCTATTGAAATATACAACAATCCCCCAAGTATTTCAAAAGAAAAAATTGAGATAAAACTGTTCTGCTGGAATGTCTGGGTGCAAATGCATTTAGTTTGGTGTCTTTTGGACTATGAACCAAACTTAGATTGATAAAATATATCTTACTGATTTATTGGTGAAATATAAAATTTCTATGAACCGATAAATCATTGTTGTAAGATAGAGATCTTATCAATCACAATGCTACCCCCACTATCTTACTGTTCGACGCGTTTTTGCGCTAATAAGCCATGCGCGTGCCTGGTTTGTTCATGAGAGCTCTAAAGATTTTAGCCAAAATCTTATAGGAGCGGCATCACTCCACTCTCATATAGGTGAATCATCAAGTGTATACTGCTTTAAATACACCATCCATACGGAATATGAATTCATTAAGAGTTATAACCTCAACCTCATATTTAGTAGCAGTTATAACACACACACCATAGAAGGGACAATGTTATAAGTGTTTCATTGCCAATGTAGATTTGTTATTACCCATATGAACCTATTTCCTGGGATCGCCAATCACATAGGTTGGGTTACCATCTCTATTGACAGCTTATTGGCTTAAGTCCCAATTCCCTCGATGTTTGAAGAATTAATTTTCTTCCCAAGGGTTTAGTCGAGGATCGCCAAATTCATCGACTTCACATAATCAATGGAAATTATTCCATCTCTTAGCAGCTGCTTTACGACATCATGTCTCAATTTCATGTGTCGATTTTTGCAATTATATGATTTATTTTTCGCTATGGCGATTATGCTTGCAATCGCAATGCATAGAACAGATGCATTAACCCCTTGGTTAGAGGAATTCCTGCTAAGAAGTTCCTTAACCAATCAGCCTCCGAACCAGCTAAATCGAGAGCTATAAACTCTGACTCCATAGTGGATCTAGCAATAATAGTTTGTCTAGCTGATTTCCACGCTATTGCACCACCACCAAATGTGAATACATAGCCACTAGTGGATTTAGTCTCATCTGAATCAGAGATCCAGTTAGCATCACTGTATCCTTCTAATACAGTGGGAAATCCACTATATAGAATACCATAATTAATGGTTCCTCTCAAATATTTCATTAGTCTGACTAAAGCAGACCAATGCTCATGATTGGGATTATGAGTATATCTACTCAGTCTACACACTGCGTAGGCTATATCAGGCCTCGTAAAATTCATTAAATGCAACAGACTCCCAATAATCTGAGTATATTTAGACTGAGCAATTGGGTCACCACGATTCTTTTTCAATTGGGAGTTAGCATCATAAGGAGTGCTCACCGGTGTCACATCATAGTTTTCAAACTTCCTAAGAAGTTTCTCAGTATAATGATTTTGTGACAACATAATTCCATCGCTTCTCCTTATGATTTTAACACCCAATATAACGTTGGCTTCACCCAAATCTTTCATATCAAAGTTTGAGGATAAGAAACATTTAGTACTATTTATAACATTCAAACTAGTACCAAATATGAGTATGTCATCTACATACAAAGAAAGAATCACATAATCACTATTTATAGTTTTTGTATATACACATTTGTCCACTTCAATTGATGAAAAACCATCACTCAATAATATTTGATCAAATTTCTCAAGCCACTGTTTAGGAGCTTGTTTTAGGCCATAGAGAGATTTTAGTAACTTACAAACTTTATTTTCTTGTCAGAACAAAGACAACCCTCAGGTTGTGTCATGTAAATTTCTTCTTCTAAATCTCCATTCAAAAATGCTGTTTTAACATCCATTTGATGAATAAAAAGTTTGTGAATAGAAGCTAAAGCAAATAAAACTCTAATAGATGAAATCCTTGATACTGGTGCAAAAGTATCAAAGTAATCAATATTTTGTTTTTGAGAAAAACCTTTTGCTACTAACCGAGCTTTATATTTGTCAATTGTACCATCAGGATGATATTTTCTTTTGAAAATCCATTTACAACCAATAGGTTTTGCACCAGTAGGTAAATCAACTAAAATCCAAGTTTTGTTTTTCAAAATTGAGTTCATTTCATCATTAATAGCTTCTATCCAAAATTTTGAATCAGAAGAAGAAATCGCTTCGTCAAAAGTTGACGGATCATTATCAATAAGATAAGTATAAAAATCATTTCCATAAGAGAATTCCTTTCTAGGCCTTTTGCTCCTTCTCAATTCCTCATCAGAATTGATTTCTCTGTTATTTTCAAGAGGTGCATGAGAAATTTCTCGAGAAAGTGGAAAAATGTGTTCAAAGAATTCAGCATTCTTTGTTTCCATTATAGTGTTACAATCAAGCACATCACTTTTTAACACAAGAAATCTATATGCAGCACTATGTTCAGCATATCCAATAAACATACAATCAGATGTTTTTGAACCTATTTTTCTTTTCTTTGGTTCAGGCAACATTACTTTAGCTAAACACCCCCACACTTTTAAATATTTTAAGTTAGGTGCATGACCTTTCCACAACTCATATGGTGTTTTTCCAGTTCTTTTATGTGGAATTCTATTTTGCAAGTGACATGCTGATAAAATAGCTTCACCCCACAGACTTTGAGGTGCACTAGAACTAATTAACATAGAGTTCATCATTTCTTTAAGTGTTCTATTTTTTCTTTCAGCTACACCATTAGATTCAGGTGAATAAGGGGGAGTTACTTCGTGAATTATCCCTTCTTTTTCACAATATTCATTTAGTGATAGATATTCACCCCCTCTATCCGATCTAATTCTTTTAATTTTTCTACTAAGTTGATTTTCTACTTCAGTTTTATAAGAAATAAAGGCCTCATATGCATCATCTTTATTTCTAAGTAAATATAACTTAGTGAATCTAGAGAAATCATCAATAAAAGTAACATAGTATCTTTTACCACCTCTAGTCATAGTTTGTTTTAAATCACCTAAATCAGTGTGTATTAAAGCCAATAATTCAGTTTCTCTATCAACTGAAATACAAGTCTTTTTCGTGATTTTTGCTTCAGCACAAATTTCACATTTATCTATGTTGGTTGAACTCAAGCCAGAAATTAAGCCAAGTGATTGCATTTTCTTAATATAGCTGTAATTAGTATGTCCTAATCTTGCATGCCATAAAGAAAATGATTCAATCATATAAACAGAAGAAGCAGATGCATTTTCATTGATCACATTGGAAATAGAAAGTACATATAAATCCTGATTACTATAGCCCTTGCCTACAAACATGTTATTTCTAGTCATAACAATTTTTCCGGATTCAAAGAAAATTTTTATTCCAGCTTTGTCAAGTAATCGCACAGACACCAAATTAGCTCTAATAGTTGGAACATGCAACACGTTGTTAAGAGCCAATGTCTTTCCCGATGAGAGTTTGAGAAGGACTTTGCCATTGCCATGCACTTTTGCAGTGGTAGAGTCTCCAAGGTAGATTACTTGATTTTCATCCCCTACTGAAGTGTAGGAGGAAAAAGCCTCTCGGTTACCACAAACGTGTCGAGTGGCCCCTGAATCTACCACCCACTCATTGGCATTGACTACCATGTTCACTTGAGAGACAAATGCAACTATAACTTCATCTCCTTCGGCTAAATTAGCCTTCGGAGGATTTTCATTTTTCATCCTCTTGCGACATTGAGGAGCATGGTGTCCTAGCTTACCACACACAAAACAAGAGCCTTTCTTTTTCTTAAAGTTAGTACTCTTAGGTTTGAAATCTTTAGATTTAGAGTTAGACTTCGTACCTTTATTGAAACTACTTCCTTGTACCAAATTTGCCTTCAATGCTAATTCTTTAGCTCTGGCAGACTTTGTTTCCTTTCTGTTGGTATCTTCAATGAGGATGTGGGTGACCAACTCCTCGATGGTGAAAGACTTTTGTTTGTGCTTGAGACTGTTTTTGTAGTCGCTCCAGGAGTCGGGCAGCTTTTCAATCAATAAGCCAGCTGAAAATTTTTCTGGAAGGATGATGTCTTCGGCCTTTAAGTCTTCAAGAAGCTTTTGATACTCATTGATCTGACTTTTGATTTCCTTTTCTTCTACCATTTGCCATTGATAAAATTTCCCAACGACAAACTTTTGCTTGGTGGCATCTTCAGCAGTGAACCTTTTAGTTAAGGCTTCCCATATTGCCTTAGCTTCTTTGTATGGACAGAACACATCGAAGAGCTCGTTGGATAGAGTCTGCAAAATTGTGTGACGACATACTTTGTTTGCATGTAGCCATGACTGTTGAACGTTGTCAGGAGCAGTTGGGATCGGTTTGGATTCTTGTAAGGCATGTACAACACCATGGACATCCAGTAAGGAGAAAATCCTTTGTTGCCATCGTTTGAAGTTTTCACTCGCAAAGATCTCAATGTTTGACACATCAGGGAATGGTTTGGCATAGGGTAGATGGACAGGTATGGTTTGTGTGATATGAACTCCGGATTGGCTAGTTTGATTGCCGGTTGTGGAGTTTGTAGGATTTGTACCGGAAGTAGGATTGATGGCTGCGGGATTTGTAGGATTTGCGGCGGCGGAAGAAGGGTTGGCAGCATCTGCGTTGCTAACAGTAGCCATATTGTTTCTTTAGATTGTAGGATTTGATGGCTAATATGCAGAAAATAGATGGGGACACTTGAGTCGTGCAAATATGCACTGACCTAAAGAAACAATTCCTGATAGTTGAGGAATTTTTCCCCAGGATAAAACAAGCCTTCCTCTTTGTGTTTGAGGGCGGCAGGAGCAGTAAGAAAACTAAAACCAGCAGAACAAGTTTTTAGAGGGGAAGAGTATGGAAGGAGAGGAAGCAATAATTTTTCCAGTGTACTTTGAGGCTCGGGATTGGCAGTATTTATAATACTGCATGCAACAAAGTCTGAGAAAACTTAGATGCACGTTGAGGTCGTTGGAGCACAACGTGGTCAACAATCCCACAACCGATAATACGAGCTACTCGGTCAAATTAAGATAGGGTTTTGACTAAGTAAAATTGGGTAATAGTTATTGGTAAAACCTAGTTAAGTAAAACTTGGGTTTACAGATAGGCTGCAAAAATAAAGGCTTACAAGAGAAAGTAAAACTTGGGCTGGACCGTGTGTTACCCACGCGCAGGGGGGGGCAAATCCATCGTTTTGGACTGCTTTGGCCCAATTTGTCCCACTCTCATGCGCGCGAGCCCACCACTATTTCTCTTGGTCACAAGTCCACTCAAAGACAAATCAATATAAAGTGCTTCTATGTTGTTATACACTTCCAATGTGGGATTGCCTTTTTTCTATTGAAATATACAACACTTTTTACGGTGATGAAGGTCGAATATGTGAAACTGGTGAGAATTACCAATTGATTGTTTGTCATTGACAGCGTACTGAGGAGACAATTTTCCCCTTCCTTTTCTTGTTGATTGCTAGATATTAGGTTGGTCAATAAGTCATGTTGAGATTCATTGCATTAGATGGAGACCTGGTCAACGATATGATCATAGTCCCTCTCTTTCTGAACTCTATACCGTTTATCAAGTAGCATAAAGAATTTTTTTTTTTATTTCACTTCCTATTTTTTTTTTTCAGGGTGCATCTTTTGCTGAAGTCATACAAATGACTGATATTTTTGAGGGTAGCATTATACGACTAGCTAGAAGGCTTGATGAGTTTCAGAACCAGGTAACTTTCACTTAGTTTTATGAAATTTGAGCAAGACATTTAGAAGGAAATATTGATTATTTAGATGTAGATGTCCTGTAAGTTTCGGGTCATAGGTGTTTGGTATGTGAAACAGTAAAGGTAGCATACACCAAACAGGGACACAGATGTACCAACCATTAAGATATCAATATGTTGAATTAGAGGATAGGATACAGGGTCACGGTGATCCAATAATCTTTTTTTCTTGTGTGTTAATTTCCTCTCTCGTTCTCTTCTGAGGTCGAGATTGGATTACTGGCTGCAACTTTTCGTATAAGTATTAATTGATTTATTGGCTGTTAAAGTTGAAAGCTGCTGCGGCTGCTGTGGGAGAAGTTAATTTGGAGAAGAAGTTTGTTGCAGCCAGTGAAAGCCTCCGACGTGGTATCATGTTCGCAAACTCTCTGTATACTTGAGCTTTAGATCACAGAGCTCGAGGATGTACAGTTAGACTATTGTGTTTTTTACCTGAAAAGTCTATTTCCCATTTTGCAAGTTTGGGAACCATGTAGCATCTTAGATGCTTACGCCACCATGTTCATACTCGGGTATGTGACCCCCTGAGAAAGAAGCATGTTATAACCCTATTTGATATAGAACGGATCATGAATATGAAAGTCTATTTTTCCACATAGGCGAAAATTTCCCTTTGCCCTTGTGGAGCATAATGAGAGGGAAGTTTGAGTCTTTCGAATTTTGAAGCGATGTATGAATTTATTGTAATAAATTTTAATATTAAGGGTTCATTTTTTTGTTATTAGGTGACACAACGTTCAGCGTAAAGAGATATTTGGAAAAAATCAATTCCGAGAAAACTGAATAATAATAATGAATTGTATCTGTGAAAGAAATTCTAAACAACCTTATATAGGCCTAAAACACAACTTGACTATGGTTAGGGTATTAAAACATAATTTTACTAAATTTAGGATACTAAAACACAATTCTGCTAGATTTAGGATACTCCAAATAAAAATATTAAAATATATTTAAAATAAAAAAGAATAAAAAATACTATAAACTAGAAAAGTTCAGGTAAACGATTTTCATCATTCTCCTCCACTTGAAGAAAACTCGTCCTCAAGTTAGAAGCAAAATCTGGATACATCGATTCTGTGGACCCATGGAACGGCGACAAATTAGCAGCATTGAAAGTGTTGGAAATGCCCATGTTACGTGGGAGGTCAATCACATAAGCATTGTCATTAATCTTCTTGCTGACAATGTAAGGTCCATACTTCTTTGGCTGCAATTTGCTGTAAGATCCCACTGGGAACCGCTCCTTTCGAAGAAATATCATAAACTGATCCCCCACTCCAAACACTTGCTTTCGACGGTGCTTATCCGTGGCTTCCTTATACTTCTTATTAGCCTCCTCTAGCTTCTGCTTGACTTCATGATGCACCTCTACGACCTGTTTAGCCATATGACCGGTTGCTATACTCTTGTCCGTTTGTTTAGGCAACTGTACCAAATCCAGAGTGTGTTGAGGTGCCTTTGTATACACAACAGAAAAAAGCGACATACCAGTAGAACTATGAACCGCATTATTATAAGCAAACTCTGCCTGCGATAAAGCCACGTCCCATTGCTTTGGCTTATCCTTGCAAATACACCGAATTAAGTTGCCCAGAGTTCTATTGACCACCTCCGTCTGGCCATCAGTTTGTAGGTGAGCTGTACTACTGAAATTCAAAGACGAATAAAAAAACTTCCACAAAGTCCGCCAAAAATGTCCCAGGAATTTGCTATCCCTATCAGAAGTAATAGATTTAGGAACACCATGCAAGCGAACCACCTCCTTAAAGAACAATCTAGCCACACTTAAGGCATCAGAAGTCTTCCTACAAGGAATGAAATGTGCCATCTTGGAAAACCTATCAACCACAACGAAAACCGAATCTACACCCCGCTGGGTTCTTGGCAAACCAAGTACAAAATCCATGGACAGATCTTCCCATATATTGTCAGGAACAGGTAAAGGCATATATAGACCCATATTATTACATTGCCCCTTAGCAGTCTGACAAATATAACACTTCTGCACATACCTGCCGACTTCTCTACGTAACTGTGGCCAATAGAATCGCTCCTTAACAGCAGCGATGGTTTTGTCACGGCCCAAATGTGCAGCCAGCCCTTCCTCATGTAAATCATGAACTACCTTCTCTCGCAACGAAGTCTGAGGAAGGCAAAGCTGATTGCCACACATCAAATACCCATCCTGCACATAGAATTCTCGCACAGGTTGACCAGCAGCACATGACTCCCAAATTTGTCCAAAGTCAGCATTACCTGCATAACATTCTTTTATTTGCTCAAGCCCCAGAATGTCTTGGCTCAAGGTAATTAATAATCCAGCTCTCCTGCTCAACGCGTCAGCCACCACATTATGCATACCTGATTTGTGTTGTAATCTGAAAGGAAACTTCTGCAAAAATTGACACCAACGTGCATGCATATCTTTGCTAATTCTTTTCTAGCTATTCAGATATTTCAAAGCTTCATGATCTGAATATAGCACAAATTCTTTCCCAATCAGATAATGTTCCCAGGTCTTTAAAGCCCTTACAACAGAATAAAATTCCTTATCATAAGTACTCCATTTTTGCTTGGCGTCACTAAGCTTCTCACTGAAATAGCAAATAGGCCTACGCTCCTGAGATAAGACAGCCCCTGCGCCCACACCACTAGCATCACAATCAACCTCAAACAGTTTATCAAAGTCTGGTAATGCAAGAACAGGTGCAGTACATAACTTCTCTTTTAATATAGCAAAGCTATTCGCTACTTCTTCCCCCATAAAAATTTACCTTTCTTCAGGCACTCGGTAATTTGGCCGGCGATAGTACTGAAATTTTTGATAAAGCGCTTATAAAAGGTAGCCAGTCTGTGGAAGCTCCTAACTTCAGAAATAGTCTTAGGGGTCGGCCAATCTCTTATTGCCCTTACCTTTGCCTCATCCACTTCTATTCCCTCAGCAGTAATAATAAACCCCAAGAAAAGCAGCTAATTGGTTAGAAAATTGCACTTTTTAAGATTTATATATAGCTTATTATTCTGCAAGGCTGTCAACACCTCCCTTAAGTGCATTAAATGATCCTCCTCAGTTTTGCTATAAATCAGGATATCCTCAAAATAAACGACAATGAATTTGGCAATGAAATATTTTAGAACCTGATTAATAAGCCTCATGAAGGTGCTTGGAGCATTCAAAAGCCCGAACGGCATCACCAACCACTTGTACAGTCCCTCATTTGTCTTGAAAGCTGTCTTCCACTCGTCTCCGGGTCGTACGCGAATTTGATGATATCCATTCTTCAAATCTAACTTTGTAAACCACTTAACTCCATACAACCTATCCAGCATATCATCCAATCTAGGAATTGGAAATTTGTAGCCCACGGTTATCTTATTAATGGCTCTACTATCTACGCACATCCTCCAACTCCCGTTTTTTTTAGGAGTTAATAGCGCCAGAACAGCACAATGACTCATGCTATTCTGAACGTGCCCCTTTCACAACAACTCCTCCACTTTTTCTTTTAGAATCTCGCTCTCCTTAAGACTCATCCTATAGTGCGGGAGATTGGACAAACTAGCACTAGGAATTAAATATATATGGTACTGAATATCGCGCATGGAAGGCAATCTATCTGGAATCTCGTCGGGCATCAACTCTTTAAACTCCTCTAACAAAGGCTTAACAGCTTCAGGATACTCCTCCAGTTGTAATTCAGCCCCAGCTTCTATGGTTTGCTTCACAATCAATACGTGAATTTGCTGAGTATCTGCAACTTCCGCTTTAAACTTCCTTGTGAGAGTAATGAAATTGTCACTTGCGGCCTGCTTACTTTTATTCTTTAAGGGCAGCAAGGTATATCTTACCTCATCTTTCACGAGGCTATACTGATTGACCCTTCTTGAATGCTGAGCATCTACAACAAATTGCCACGGCCTCCCAAACAATACGTGACAGACATCCATATCTACCACATCACAATATATCTCATTACGGTACTTACTAATGGAGAATGGTATTTTGCACCGCTCAGTCATCTGGATACTCTCCACCCCAGATTTAATCCACCCTAACGTGTAGGGATTGGGATGCTTTTCCACAGGTATCTCCAGCTTCTTTACTGTCTCCTTCCCAATAATATTCTCCATATTTCTACTATCAATAACCACAACAAAGATCTCGCCCAAAATAGTGCATCGGGTTCGGAATAATTGATGACGCTGTGACTTATTCTCTCGTTTTGGAGATAACATCATATGGCGCACTACAAAATTCTGTTCCCCTTCTTCCTCTTCTTCAAAATTTTTGGCCTCACCATCTGGCTCGCAACAATATTCATCTTCCTCCTCTTCTTTCGCTGCCATGTTCACGGTTTTCCTTTGAGGGCACTCATTAAATCGATGCCCTGACTGATTGCACCGATAACATTTAAACCCCGCCGGTTTAGCATACGAGTTGGGATTGGCAGATTTTTGTGCCTGCGCCCCTTTCACTTCGGTCATAGGACACTTGTCTACCGCCTTATCTTCTTGATTTCGCCCCACATTATAGCGATTATTGGAACCGCTCTTTTCTGTAGGACCAGTCGAACTGCTACCTCTATAATTCTCGTAGCCCCTTTTATTCCGCTCTTGCTGCATCAATTCGGCTTTCATAGCCATATTCTTCGCTTCAGAGAGATTTCACAAAAATTGTACTCCAATTTTGTCTCTGATGAAAGGCTTCAGTCCCTCAAGATACCTCGCCACCTGCTGTCCCTCTGTTTACGTGATTATTACATTCGACCAACCTCATTAATTCGGTTGTATATTCATGTACAGACCGAGTACCTTGTTGACAGTGTTGGTATTGCTGGAACATAATCTGCTCAGAATCTGGTGGAAGGAATTGTTGTTTCAACAACCTCTTCATCCTATCCCAAGTCCGAACTCTCTCCTTTCCTTCTCGCTCTCTCCTATTCTGCAATCTTTCCCACCATGTAGACGCACCCCCCCTTAGTCTACAGGCTAATAATCGCACTTTTTTCTTACTTGGGGTTTCCATGTAATCAAAGAATTTATCTATGTCGGCAACCCAATCTAGAAACTCTTCTATTCCTAGACTTCCATTAAAATAAGGAATATCGACTTTTAATTTAAAATCGTTACCTTCATAATCTCCCTGGCGCGAACGTTCGTTTCTTCCATCACGTCTCCTTCAAAATCCTCCATGACGATTTCTGTCGTCATTGAAAAATTCGTTTTCTTCTGAACTTTCTAAAATTCACTTATTCTGCCTGCAAACAGGAACAGATATATCGACAAGTTCACCGCGAGCAACATATGCACCCAGTCTTTTGCCGTTCCGCCGATTCCTGTTCACATCAACGCCAAGATCCTCAAACCGATCTGCTAGTTCACCGAGTCACTCTTCGATATGATGAAGGCGCTGATCAATGCATTCCATTAAACGTTGCTCCATTCGTTGCAGGGCGTCGTCCCCAAGGATTGGGGCTCCAGTCTCCTGAACATCGTCATGAAGACCACCGTCAGTCGCCATGGTCTCTGATACCAACTGACGTAGCGTTCAGCGTAAAGAGATATTTGGGGAAAATCAATTCCAAAAAAACTGAATAATAATAATGAATTATATCTGTCAAAGAAATCCTAAACAACCTTATATAGGTCTAAAACACAACTTGACTATGGTTAAGATACTAAAACATAATGCTACTAAGTTTAGGATACTAAAACACAATTCTGCTAGATTAAGGATACTCCAAATAAAAATCCTAAAATATATTAAAAATAAAAAAGAATAAGAAAATACTACAAACTAGAAAAGTCCAAGTAAACGATCCTCATCAATCCTAAAATATATTAAAAATAAAAAAGAATAAAAAAAATACTAAAAACTAGAAAAGTCCAGGTAAACGATCCTCATCAATCATAAAATATATTAAATATAAAAAAGAATAAGAAAATACTAAAAACTAGAAAAGTCCAGGTAAACGATCCTCATCATTGGGTATATTTATTTAAAAAAATTATTAAAATATTGGGTTGATACAAAAATAAGAAACTTAACAATAAAATTAACTAGGATGAAAAAGATATTAATAGTATATATATTAGTATAAATTACAAGATTTATGTTAATTTATTAAAGTATATAAAGTGGAACAAAAAAGGTGTAACAGGAGATTTAATGCGGCAATAATGTTTAGCTTTTATTACAGTACTATCCTCATGATTGGATTATTTATGTTAACAACTTTATTTAGCATTTTCAACAACTAAATTTTTATGTTACCATGTGGAGTTGGTTATATAAATAATATATCATCATCATTTTTTATTAAAAGATATATTTTTGTTTAAATTTATATAACTCATGTCGTTTTTAATATATTTTTTTTCAAGTCTTTTTAGTTTGAATTAATAGTTTGCTAATCTTTAGACAAGGTGCATTTAAGAATCTTCTAAACACGTCTAAACTACTTTAAACATAGTTTTTTCATTTTTTTTCTTCTATTGGGGATATTTTTATATTTTTTTCAATACATTCATTACTTATTTTACACAATTAGTATATCCACACATTTATTTTAGCATTTTCATTTATGTTATTCTCATTTTCTATTAATGTTTATTGTTAGTATTCTAATACTCTTATCCATAAAGTACTGTTAGCTCTATTGTTGTTTTATAATTTATTTTGTTTCAATTTCACCGGTATGTTTCAATCACAAAGTATAAAAAATATAATTCTCTGCGTATTTTAACCTACATGGATATATCTTTACTACAATCTATAACATTTTTATTAATGCCTCTATTTTTTTGGAATATAAATTTTAAATATTTAAAACTTTTATTTATAAAAAGAATGAAATTCAACTTCTAGTCTTCAAGAACTCAAACAACTGTTAGTATTTTACTCTACATGTTATTTGATTAATAGTGTTAGAATTAGTTCTGCTCAACTGGTCAAATTAGTTAATAGTTATTGGTTCATCGATTAAGGTTCAATTGGTTGAAAACTATTCTTTGTTCTTTCTGTTAACCTATTGGTTCTTGGTTTGTATTTTTTTTTCCCAATTTAATTAATTAACCAAGTACTATATATTTATAGGTTAATCGGTTAAACTGATTAATTAATTAACTAGTAATGATTCAATTAACAGGTTTTTTTTTTCCTCGCCTTTTTTTGGTTTCAAATACCTAATTTACTAGTTACTACATATTTATACTATAAATTTATAATCTAATATAAATAGAAGACTAATATTAATACAAAATTATTAATAGTTATATAGTAATTAAAATTTTAAGAATTATTAGTTAATATGTTTTATAAATCACAATGTGGCTTGTAAGTTGTGACATTACTAAATACTAATATATAACTTAATGTTATGTACTAACCTATTTAGCTACTTTTATATAATGTTAAACATATTATGGCTTATAATTATAATTTTTACATATTTTGTATCATGAGTAATGTTTGCATTTTAATTTTTTATGATCTCATTATCTCAATTACTTTTTTAAAGAAATTTAGTATAAACATAAAGCATGATTTACGTTTAACTCGTATGCAATATTTGTTTGTTTTATATCTATATCTATATATATATATATACACACACACACACATATGTATACATACATATATTGAAATATATAATAATATTTTTCTAAAAAACCACTATGAATAGGAATTTAACTCGTAAAATACTCATATCAAATATTTTGGAATAATTGAATATATGACATTGTGTAAAATGAATCAATTACACTATATACATGAGAATTTTTTTTGTAAAATACAATATTGTTCTTTTATCTTTTCATATTTCAGTTATATTGTCAACAGGGTTATAAAACTATACGCACATTAAAACATATAATTATCTTTTAAACATTTAGAATATATGCTACATATTAAAATGTATAAAAATCACTTAAACATGTTAAAATTAATAAACTTAAACCAAAATTATTATAAAAAAAGGGTTAATTTAGTTTGGTGGTTACAAATTTTTTTTTTTTTTATAATTGTGAATTTACGGTAATGAATCAATCTAAATTTAGGGATGTAATTGAAAGAAGTTATAAATTTTTTAAATGAAAGCAAAAAAAAAAAACTTATGGGATGTATATGATATTAATTATAATGAGGGATTTTGACTTGGGCCCGACACAAAGTTGTAATTGGATCGGGCCCGATTTTTGTAAATGTCAGGGTTGGAGAATTATCAATTATCCCTGAAATTCAGTCATGGAGACAAGAGATAGAGTTCAGAGGGTTGAGGGATAGACTAACTGTTAGGGCAAATTACAGATTTATAGAATTAATTACAGTTAACTGTCATTAACCGCCCTAATCTGGACTCTTCCTGGACCCACTTCTCTAATCGTCGTTGTTCCATTTAATTGCTGTGCATGGAATGACATCGTGTTATTTATTTCTGAAATCCCTGGCAACCGGGAATTAAAGGAACGACAGCATTTTGTTGCTAACTTTTGTTTTGTTACAATTCAGTCCCTTTATTCATCACAGTGGACTCCTATTTGAGAATTATTTCTATCAAATGGGCCACTTTTAATTAGGCCGAACAACCCCAATTAACTTTTGAAAATGAGCATTTTTTTTGGATTTCTAAACTTGGGCATTAGTTCCAATTCTTAGCGTATCCGTAAGGTCACGAACGGCATGGGGTAAGCATTAGGGACAAGACTCATCAATCGGGTTTTCGTTTAGTGGTATTTATATTTTATGACTCTTTGTGATTCTCTAATAGAGGGTAATCAACTAGTTTGTATAGGCGTTTAGATTGCTATTAATGTACTGGTTAATGTGCATTAACTGTATCAATTTTTTGTGCAATCTTTTATTTTGTGTTGTTAAGTTGTGTACTTTACTTTATGGTTCATCGATATGCTGTAAACCCATAAGGATTATTTAGCCTTGTTTGTCTAAGTCTTGTCAATATTGTAAATATTTTGTTAATTGGCAATCAATAAAACTCTATCATTATTTAAAAAAAAAAAAAAAAACCTTGGGCATTAGATCCAATTTTTAGCGGCTTAACCGATTGAAATCTGAAACTGGATAAAACCAAAAGTGAAAACTAGTTAACCAAATTAAGTTTAGCAGGTTGACTGATTAATCAGTTTGTAAACACCCTTACTTAAAACACAAACAATATGTTCTTAATAATATTGTGATAATAAACTTTTGAAAAGAAAACCATCATGCTTTTAAGAAGATTACAGTTCTGAACTACTCCAATGCTAGTTATGGTTGGCTGATGAGCACTATGTCGTGATATCGACAAGTCCAGACCATACATCAAATATTTTATAGCAGAAGTACTGGCATTTGGATGCGTACTCACGCTGATAGTCTACAGAATCCAACCCCAAATACGCACTCGTATTTTTCTATGCCTTGATTGGCTTAAATACAATGGTGGAATGTTTTGCAATGTGCAAGCTGAATTGTCCTCCCTTTTCACTCACATCAATCTTGTCCAATCCTGGAGGAGCCAACATTTCAAACTCAGTCACCAAGTTAGCCACTGCTAGTCCTAAAATTGGCAATGCGAGAATGATTCCAGGACAGCTTCTTCTCCCCATCCCAAAAGGTAAGTACCTAAAATCAACTTTCCCACCAGCAATAGCAGCTTCAGTACCCTTTTCTTCCTCCAAGAATCGTTCTGGCCGAAATTCCTCGGAATTCTTCCACCATGCAGGGTTATTAGCCAGCCACCAAGCATTGACAACCACCTTTGATTCTTTAGGAATGGTGTACTTTCCCAGCTTAGCTTCTTCAAGGTTCATGTGGGGTACTAGCAAAGGTACTGGTGTGTGGAGTCTTAATGCTTCATTTATTGTGGCTTGTAAATATGGTAATTCATGAAGATTAGATTCTGTCACTGGTTTTCCTTTGAGGGTTGTGGATATTTCATCTCTGATCTTGTTTTGAACATTTGGATGATTGACTAACTCAGCAATGATCCATTCCATTGACCATAGAGTTGTTTCAATTGCTGCAACATTGATGTTTTCCACAATGTAGAGAACATTTTCTCCACTGATTTCTCCTTTGTTTTCAGCATCAATTATATGATCAATCGCACAGCTTATCTTATGCTTTTCTCCATTTTCTGCCATTATTTTCCTGTATCAAGTGACTGAAGTCAGAGATAGGCTAGTTAAACAAACAATTATGTCATCTCAACTCCTGTGTCTGGCCGTAGTTACCATTCTGTATAATGGAATCTCATTTTTTATTACTGTTCTAATGTTAATGTTATTGGTCTACTTTAGTAATTGAAAATTTTGGTTCTGGAAGTTAAAACCTCTTGCCATGGTAGGTTACAGATATCTCATTGTTCAAATGAATTGCTTCGTCACAAGCGTCTTCCATATGAAATTCTATATGACAGTTTAATCATACAGCCAGTGGTTATTCAAGAACTTGGTTTTCTCATTTGGGAATTTTAGCTAGAAACAAGAATAGGCAAGAAATTTCAATTTTTTTGACCATAAATTCTGAAGTTGCAATAGAAAAGGATACTTTACCTTCTCCTCTCAACATAATGATCGTTGAAAAATTCCAGTCTTCTCCTCTGCAGATCCCTGCACCTATTCAGGTACCCTCTCAACAGTGGCCTAAGGAAAGGAATAAATTCCCCATAATTGTACTCAAAACTCTGTGTCAAACGACTTCTTTCTGAATTGAACTGAGATGCTTGAATGAACATGGGGTCATTTTGTGACTCAAATTTTGCATCAAACATCATTCTATACAGGATGTTATAAAGCATCAACTGCAATCTTTTCCGAACAACAATCCCTTCTGTTCTCACTTTTTCATCATTTCTCAAGTCATGAAGAACTAAATCCATTTCCTCTTCCCACATATCACTGTACTGATGAACCACTTTGTTGTTAAAAAATGGGAGAGTCATTATACGTCTCATTTTTCGCCAATGTTCACCATATATTGTGAAAATCATGTCTTGTCCATTCCCTGTGAATATATCAAAGACAACATTTCTGGGGCGAGCCAAATTCCACACCTTGTGCGTGTAGAACTTGGTTTGCAAGCTCGGGATTTGATACCACCACTAAGTTTTTCAAGCCGAGTTTGAGTAAAAAGACAGGACCATATTGTTGTGACATTTTGGATAGGATTCTCTGGTTCAAGTCATTGCCTACTTGAAGCCAATTGCCAAAAAATGGAACTGAAAATGGCCCTGGTGGGAGTTCACCAGTTGATCTCTTCTGGTGGACAAAGTGATTGACCAAGCCAAGTAATGGGATAGTAAGAAAAAGGGATTTCAGAGGAAAAGGAATGGAATAACGTGTACATACCAGGTTGATGAATAAGATGAGTGCAACGGCAAAAAGAGTGCACAAGATGGATTTCATCCAAAGTTTGCCCATAATGGAAGGAAGAGAAAATGACTCAGTTCGAGGGAAACAAAGGGAAATTGATCTATATGTATGCATTATATGGAGGTTGTTGGGCGGGGGTTGGTGTCAAATGGGTGTAAGAAAGTCCATTGGTTCTATAGTGACCACGTAGCATAACGAAAAACCATGTTCCCTCTGTTCCCTTGTCAAAAAAGTTGTGCGGAGTACTTAATTAGTCGCATACCTATTGCATATAGTTGTACTTAATTAGTCGCAGAAAGCCACCATCAAATTTAGTTTCATAACGAAATACTACCTAAACTTTGAATTATAATAATTAGGCTCCTCAATTATTAATTTGTAGCAATTTAGTCCAAGTGAAGCTTCATGCTCGAAATTAAAATGTCAAATGACAAAAATATTTCTTGTACTCTTCAAATTCACTAAAAAACTACTGGGTTAATTATCGTTAGATTTTGCTTTGAGTTTATTAATGATTGTAACTTTTCCACAAAATAAAAATTAGCAAATGCGGAATTTACATTTTTATGGTTTCATAATTTTGAGGTGGTCAGACGTGTTTTAAATTCCTGTTTAATTGCAATTTAGTTATTTTTGGATAATATAAGGGTTATTTCGTAATTTCATGATCTAATTTGAAAATAAAGACAAATTTTGGATTAAATTAGGCCAAATTAATACTTCCAAGGGTTAATTGCTACTATTCAAAGTTTAAAGGGTATTTTACAATCAAACTAAAATTCAAGATAGTGTTTTACAATTAACTCTTGTTTTTATCCAATACCACATCTTGGAACGTTCTCGTTGGAAGAATTCAACATGAACATAATGTCAATTTGAATAAAACATTGCCAATTGCATTGTACACACCACATCACAAATGAATACATGATTCCCCACTTGCCATCAAATCTTTAATTAGGCCTGGACCTTACCTTTAGTAGTTTGTAGAAAAATTAAGGGGGTTGCCAACATTTCAGTGCAAACCATGTTGATACGCAATCAATAATTTCACAATTTTCATTCATACTTGCTAAACACATCCATAATATTGAGGAATGAAAATGTCAATGTCCTTTCACCTGTAAGTTATACATTCTCTCCCTCTTCAGAATCCAAGAAAATACCATACTCCCTTGCAAAATATCTTCCACTTTACAATAACTTCATAAAGTAGAGCTATCTTTTTGTGATAAAAAAATTTATTTCGCGCAAGTTTTATGCCGCCGTCACTATTTGGTTTGGTTATGCATGTCCAGGTACCATCAGGCTAATTATGCTGCAGCCACACTGGTGAAAACCTGCATTGGACCAGAGCATGGAGAGGCAGAGTACTCGGGAGGTTTCATGGTTCCTGAAACACACTTTTCTTTGTGTTCCTCCATGGAGATTTGCTTGCCACGGCACTCTGCACTACAAAACGCCTTTTCTCCTCTGCAAGGCAAATATGACATGGAAATAAAGAAGATGATCATCTTCGTTGCATATTATGAAAGTACTACCTATATAATGGAAATAAAAGAAGAGTCAACTTGGATTAAAATTGAGATTTACACAACATATTAAAGCTAGAAGAAGCTTTTCAGTTTATGGTATTTACCCTCACAAAATGTAAACTTTCAAATCAGCTAAATAAGATCTTTCAGTAAGGCTAGCTTTGAATTTGGACAATATGAATTATACAAGGGAAAAAGGTTACTAATATCTAATCAAAGATTGACGAGGACAAAAACATGAAATGCAACACAGAAGAAAGGGGAGGGGAATGTCAGACAATTCAATGCCAACTTCCAAAAAATGGAGACATTCGAGCATTACCCTACCTATATCTAATGGCCACATAAATCCACAAAAAAGAAATACATATATCTCTGATGTGTCAAAAAAATAAATAAATAAAAAGAGAGAATCTAAGAGAAATTAGTACCTCACAATGATATGAAAAGCAAATACAAATTAACAAAGGCCAATTGACTTGTCATATGCATAAATCCCAGAAAGTTGAGGGGAGTAAAATACACTCCATAATCTTTTATCAAACACCCTGAAATCAACCTTCTTAGCATATAATCCAAGTATTACTTCACCTTCATTTTTCAGAGTTTAAAAAATAACATTGATGAAGAAATGACGTCATCAATCTACTTGAATAAGGTTACAGAAACTGACAGCTTCACAAACATAGCTTCAGTGTTCCAATGAAATAAGCTGCAGCATTAAATACTTCTGTTTGATTCCCCTGGGATAATAAATATGGGCTTACTTTCAATGCAATAACTAGTTTCTTTTCTTTGTGTACGCATATCTTGGCGGCCATGATTTTGGGGTGAACCTATCTTGGCTACCATAAATTCCAGTGAAGTCTCCTGAGAATATGTAAATAATTTGTATGTTTATGTATTGTTGTAGTGATCATGAAAATTTTGAAAAAGCTCCCGTTGTTTTGCTGTAAATGTCAGTTGATTTACATTTCAGGATAATTTCAAAAAATTATTCTGAGTATTTATTTTGGCAGGAACATTCAATGATCTTGATCATCACCAAATTGCAGCTCTGGTAAGCTGCTTTATTCCAGGAGACAGATCATCAGAACAAATACATTTGAGAGCAGAACTCGCTAAACCATTACAGCAGCTCCAGGATAGTGCAAGAAGAACAGCAGAGGTGATTGATTTTTCCTTTGGCCCTTCAATCTTGTCATTGAATTCTTGACTAAACAACTTCAAGTGGCAATTTCTCAATATTATCTGCATTTGCTAGGCTTGACTCCGCTTTCTTTTGCTTTTCTTGGGGACCTACTAATTCTTAAGTGAATATGCTCTCTATTTTTTTTCCTTGTATCACTTGAAATATCTTTTTGTCTAATACATATCAAGAAATTTTTTTTTGGGTTTACATCTATATCAAGTTTTTGTTTCTTTTACAATTGTAACCTTAACCTTTTTGATGCATGTTGTGGTCTTCTTTTAAGTAATCAAGTTCATTTTTATACCATCTTTAACATGGTGATTCAAGTTGATATCCTTTGTTATGCAGATACAACATGAGTGCAAACTGGAAGTAAATGTGGATGAGTATGTGGAGGCATCCATTAGACCATACCTGATGGATGTAATTTACTGCTGGTCAAAGGTTGGTTTTGTAGAGATTTACTTTGTGATATGATGCTTATCATGGATGGACTGGTTGAGCTTCGCCATGCTAATGTGTCCTGCTTTTGTCACATTGTTAAGAAAATTGTTTGTGTTTATATTTCGGTAGCTTTGGTTTCATGATGAAGTTGGCCTTAGCTGCCTTTGTTATTCTTCTTTAGTTTGTGTTTATTTTTCTTTTGAGTGAATTAGGGTATAGAGGTTGGCCATCCCACAAAGATTGTTTTAATAAATATCATATTTGAGTTTTGTTTTGTTTTACACCTAATACTGAAAATAATGGCCTTGGTTGATGCCTGCTATTTGTCACCACAGCATTGAAATTCACAAAGTTTATCTCATCTAAATTTTCCTTTGGGGAATAGGAAGTAATATAATTTTGTGTATTTTGTACTTGCTACTCACTTTCCTAATCCATTCTATTAGTGAATCACGAGAATTTCACTCTATGACTACCCGTGGGTGCCGTTACCAGGTTCTGTTACACTGATTACGACTTATAGGCATCAATTTTGGTAATTTTAGGTTGTTATAATTTATGCAGCATTCTCTATCTTTTTGCGTTTTAATTTTCCTTTAACTGACTGTGGCAGGGCCATAATATAGGGGAAACTCATGCATACCACTGCAAATTGTATACTGAACACCTTTAAGTAGTTGAGCTTTAACTGAGATGGATTATGGTTATAATGTGTTGGAAGGGCTTTTGTGGTTTGTTCATCTAGTTGGCATACTTTTCTCTTCTTCTTTTTGTAGGATTTGATGGCTAATATGCAGAAAATAGATGGGGACACTTGAGTCGTGCAAATATGCACTGACCTAAAGAAACAATTCCTGATAGTTGAGGAATTTTTCCCCAGGATAAAACAAGCCTTCCTCTTTGTGTTTGAGGGCGGCAGGAGCAGTAAGAAAACTAAAACCAGCAGAACAAGTTTTTAGAGGGGAAGAGTATGGAAGGAGAGGAAGCAATAACTTTTCCAGTGTACTTTGAGGCTCGGGATTGGCAGTATTTATAATACTGCATGCAACAAAATCTGAGAAAACTTAGATGCACGTTGAGGTCGTTGGAGCACAACGTGGTCAACAATCCCACAACCGGTAATACGAGCTACTCGGTCAAATTAAGATAGGGTTTTGACTAAGTAAAATTGGGTAATAGTTATTGGTAAAACCTAGTTAAGTAAAACTTGGGTTTACAGATAGGCTGCAAAAATAAAGGCTTACAAGAGAAAGTAAAACTTGGGCTGGACCGTGTGTAACCCACGCGCAGGGGGGGCAAATCCATCGTTTTGGACTGCTTTGGCCCAATTTGTCCCACTCTCATGCGCGCGAGCCCACCACTATTTCTCTTGGTCACAAGTCCACTCAAAGACAAATCAATATAAAGTGCTTCTATGTTGTTATACACTTCCAATGTGGGATTGCCTTTTTTCTATTGAAATATACAACAATCCCCCACGTATTTCAAAAGAAAAAACTGAGATAAAGCATTACTGCTGGAATGTGCAGGTGCAAATGCATTTAGTTTGGTGTCTTTTGGACTATGAACCAAACTTAGATTGATAAAATATATCTTGATTTATTGGTGAAATATAAAATTTCTATGAACCGATAAATCATTGTTGTAAGATAGAGATCTTATCAATCACAATGCTACCCCACTATCTTCTTGTTCGACGCGTTTTTGCGCTAATAAGCCATGCGTGCACAGTTTGTTCATGAGAGCTCTAAAGATTTTAGCCAAAATCTTATAGGAGCGCATCACTCCACTCTCATATAGGTGAATCATCAAGTGTATCTTTGCTTTAAATACACCATCCATACGGAATATGAATTCATTAAGAGTTATAACCTCAACCTCATATTTAGTAGCAGTTATAACACACACACCATAGAAGGGACAATGTTATAAGTGTTTCATTGCCAATGTAGATTTGTTATTACCCATATGAACCTATTTCCTGGGATCGCCAATCACATAGGTTGGGTTACCATCTCTATTGACAGCTTATTGGCTTAAGTCCCAATTCCCTCGATGTTTGAAGAATTAATTTTCTTCCCAAGGGTTTAGTCAGAGGATCGGCCAAATTCACTTCTGACTTCACATAATCAATGGAAATTATTCCATCTCTTAGCAGCTGCTTTACGACATCATGTCTCAATTTCATGTGTCGATTTTTGCAATTATATGATTTATTTTTCGCTATGGCGATTGCGACAGCAATCGCAATGCATAGGAACAGGATGCATTAACCCCTTGGTTAGAGGAATTCACGCTAAGAAGTTCCTTAACCAATCGACCTCGAACCCGGCTAAATCGAGCTATAAACTCGACTCCATAGTGGATCTAGCAATAATAGTTTGTCTAGTGATTTCCACGCTATTGCACCACCACCAAATGTGAATACATAGCCACTAGTGGATTTAGTCTCATCTGAATCGAGAGATCCGATTAGCATCATCTGTATCCTTCTAATACGATGGAAATCCACTATATAGAATACCATAATTAATGGTTCCTCTCAAATATTTCATTGGTCTGACTAAAGCAGACCAATGCTCATGATTGGGATTATGAATATATCTACTCAGTCTACACACTGCGTAGTCTATATCAGGCCTGGTAAAATTCATTAAATGCAACAGACTCCCAATAATCTGAGCATATTTAGGCTGAGCAATTGGGTCACCACGATTCTTTTCAATTGGGAGTTAGCATCATAAGGAGTGCACACCGGTGCCAGATCATAGTTTTCAAACTTCCTAAGAAGTTTCTCAGTATAATGATTTTGTGACAACATAATTCCATCGCTTCTCCTTATGATTTTAACACCCAATATAACGTTGGCTTCACCCAAATCTTTCATATCAAAGTTTGAGGATAAGAAACATTTAGTACTATTTATAACATTCAAACTAGTACCAAATATGAGTATGTCATCTACATACAAAGAAAGAATCACATAATCACTATTTATAGTTTTTGTATATACACATTTGTCCACTTCAATTGATGAAAAACCATCACTCAATAATATTTGATCAAATTTCTCAAGCCCTTTGTTTAGGAGCTTGTTTTAGGCCATAGAGAGATTTTAGTAACTTACAAACTTTATTTTCTTGTCCAGAAACAGCACAACCCTCAGGTTGTGTCATGTAAATTTCTTCTTCTAAATCTCCATTCAAAAATGCTGTTTTAACATCCATTTGATGAATAAAAAGTTTGTGAATAGAAGCTAAAGCAAATAAAACTCTAATAGATGAAATCCTTGATACTGGTGCAAAAGTATCAAAGTAATCAATATTTTGTTTTTGAGAAAAACCTTTTGCTACTAACCGAGCTTTATATTTGTCAATTGTACCATCAGGATGATATTTTCTTTTGAAAATCCATTTACAACCAATAGGTTTTGCACCAGTAGGTAAATCAACTAAAATCCAAGTTTTGTTTTTCAAAATTGAGTTCATTTCATCATTAATAGCTTCTATCCAAAATTTTGAATCAGAAGAAGAAATCGCTTCGTCAAAAGTTGACGGATCATTATCAATAAGATAAGTATAAAAATCATTTCCATAAGAGAATTCCTTTCTAGGCCTTTTGCTCCTTCTCAATTCCTCATCAGAATTGATTTCTCTGTTATTTTCAAGAGGTGCATGAGAAATTTCTCGAGAAAGTGGAAAAATGTGTTCAAAGAATTCAGCATTCTTTGTTTCCATTATAGTGTTACAATCAAGCACATCACTTTTTAACACAAGAAATCTATATGCAGCACTATGTTCAGCATATCCAATAAACATACAATCAGATGTTTTTGAACCTATTTTTCTTTTCTTTGGTTCAGGCAACATTACTTTGGCTAAACACCCCCACACTTTTAAATATTTTAAGTTAGGTGCATGACCTTTCCACAACTCATATGGTGTTTTTCCAGTTCTTTTATGTGGAATTCTATTTTGCAAGTGACATGCTGATAAAATAGCTTCACCCCACAGACTTTGAGGTGCACTAGAACTAATTAACATAGAGTTCATCATTTCTTTAAGTGTTCTATTTTTTCTTTCAGCTACACCATTAGATTCAGGTGAATAAGGGGGAGTTACTTCGTGAATTATCCCTTCTTTTTCACAATAATCATTTAGTGATAGATATTCACCCCCTCTATCCGATCTAATTCTTTTAATTTTTCTACTAAGTTGATTTTCTACTTCAGTTTTATAAGAAATAAAGGCCTCATATGCATCATCTTTATTTCTAAGTAAATATAACTTAGTGAATCTAGAGAAATCATCAATAAAAGTAACATAGTATCTTTTACCACCTCTAGTCATAGTTTGTTTTAAATCACCTAAATCAGTGTGTATTAAAGCCAATAATTCAGTTTCTCTATCAACTGAAATACAAGTCTTTTTCGTGATTTTTGCTTCAGCACAAATTTCACATTTATCTATGTTGGTTGAACTCAAGCCAGAAATTAAGCCAAGTGATTGCATTTTCTTAATATAGCTGTAATTAGTATGTCCTAATCTTGCATGCCATAAAGAAAATGATTCAATCATATAAACAGAAGAAGCATATGCATTTTCATTGATCACATTGGAAATAGAAAGTACATATAAATCCTGATTACTATAGCCCTTGCCTACAAACATGTTATTTCTAGTCATAACAATTTTTCGGATTCAAAGAAAATTTTTATTCGACTTTGTCAAATGTCTTACAGACACCAAATTAGCTCTAATAGTTGGAACATGCACCACGTTGTTAAGACCCAATGTCTTTCCGGTTGAGAGTTTGAGAAGGACTTTGCCATTGCCATGCACTTTTGCAGTGGTAGAGTCTCCAAGGTAGATTACTTGATTTTCATCCCCTACTGAAGTGTAGGAGGAAAAAGCCTCTCGGTTACCACAAACGTGTCGAGTGGCCCCTGAATCTACCACCCACTCATTGGCATTGACTACCATGTTCACTTGAGAGACAAAAGCAACTATAACTTCATCTCCTTGGCTAAATTAGCCTTAGGAGGATTTTCATTTTTCATTCTTTTGCGACATTGGGGAGCATGGTGTCCTGGCTTACCACACACAAAACAAGAGCCTTTCTTTTTCTTAAAGTTAGTACTCTTAGGCTTGAAATCTTTAGATTTAGAGTTAGACTTCGTACCTTTATTGGAGCTACTTCCTTGCACCAAATTTGCCTTCAATGCTAATTCTTTAGCTTTGGCAGATTTTGTTTCCTTTCTGTTGGTATCTTCAATGAGGATGTGGGTGACCAACTCCTCGATGGTGAAAGACTTTTGTTTGTGCTTGAGACTGTTTTTGTAGTCACTCCGAGAGTCAGGCGACTTTTCAATCAATAAGCGGTGAAAATTTTTACGGAAGGATGATGTCTTGACCTTCAAGTCTTGAAGCTTTTGATACTCATTGATCGACTTTTGATTTCCTTTTCTTCTACCATTTGCCATTGATAAAATTTCCCAACGACAAACTTTTGCTTGGTGGCATCTTGTGATGAACCTTTTAGTTAAGGCTTCCCATATTGCCTTAGCTTCTTTGTATGGACAGAACACATCGAAGAGCTCGTTGGATAGAGTCTGCAAAATTGTGTGACGACATACTTTGTTTGCATGTAGCCATGGTATTGAGCGTTATCGGGAGCGGTTGGGATCGGTTTGGATTCTTGTAAGGCAGGTACAACACCATGGACACCCAGTAGGGAGAAAATCCTTTGTTGCCATCGTTTGAAGTTTCCACTCGCAAAGACCTCAATGTTTGACACATCAGGGAATGGTTTGGCATAGGGTAGATGGACAGGTATGGTTTGTGTGATATGAACTCGGATTGGCTAGTTTGATTGCGGTTGTGGAGTTTGTAGGATTTGTCTGGAAGTAGGATTGATGGTGCGGGATTTGTAGGATTTCTTGTGGCGGAAGAAGGGTTGGCAGCATCTGCGTTGCTAACAGTAGCCATATTGTTTCTTTAGATTGTAGGATTTGATGGCTAATATGCAGAAAATAGATGGGGACACTTGAGTCGTGCAAATATGCACTGACCTAAAGAAACAATTCCTGATAGTTGAGGAATTTTTCCCCAGGATAAAACAAGCCTTCCTCTTTGTGTTTGAGGCGCGGGAAGCGATAAGAAAACTAAAACCAGCGAACAAGTTTTTAGAGGAAGAGTATGGAAGGAGAGGAAGCAATAATTTTCCGATGTACTTTGAGGCTCGGGATTGGGGCAGTTATAATACTGCATGCAACAAAGTCTGAGAAAACTCAGATGCACGTTGAGGTCGTTGGAGCACAACGTGGTCAACAATCCCACAACCGGTACTCGGTCAAATTAAGATAGGGTTTTGACTAAGTAAAATTGGGATAATAGTTATTGGTAAAACCTAGTTAAGTAAAACTTGGGTTTACAGATAGGCTGCAAAAATAAAGGCTTACAAGAGAAAGTAAAACTTGAGCTGGACCGTGTGTAACCCACGCGCAAGGGGGGGCAAATCCATCGTTTTGGACTGCTTTGGCCCAATTTGTCCCACTCTCATGCGCGCGAGCCCACCACTATTTCTCTTGGTCACAAGTCCACTCAAAGACAAATCAATATAAAGTGCTTCTATGTTGTTATACACTTCCAATGTGGGATTGCCTTTTTTCTATTGAAATATACAACACTTTTTACGGTGATGAAGGTCGAATATGTGAAACTGGTGAGAATTACCAATTGATTGTTTGTCATTGACAGCGTACTGAGGAGACAATTTTCCCCTTCCTTTTCTTGTTGATTGCTAGATATTAGGTTGGTCAATAAGTCATGTTGAGATTCATTGCATTAGATGGAGACCTGGTCAACGATATGATCATAGTCCCTCTCTTTCTGAACTCTATACCGTTTATCAAGTAGCATAAAGAATTTTTTTTTTTTTATTTCACTTCCTATTTTTTCTTTCGAGTGCATCTTTTCTTTGAAGTCATACAAATGACTGATATTTTTGAGGTAGCATTATACGACTAGCTAGAAGGCTTGATGAGTTTGAGAACTGTAACTTTCACTTAGTTTTATGAAATTTGAGCAAGACATTTAGAAGGAAATATTGATTATTTAGATGTAGATGTCTGTAAGTTTGGTCATAGGTGTTTGGTATGTGAAACGATGAGTAGCATACACCAAGCGAGGACACAGATGTACCAACCATTAAGATATCAATATGTTGAATTAGAGGATAGGATACAGGGTCACGGTGATCCAATAATCTTTTTTTCTTGTGTGTTAATTTCCTCTCTCGTTCTCTTCTGAGGTCGAGATTGGATTACTGGCTGCAACTTTTCGTATAAGTATTAATTGTTTTATTGGCTGTTAAAGTTGAAAGCTGCTGTGGGAGAAGTTAATTTGGAGAAGAAGTTTGTTGCAGCCAGTGAAAGCCTCCGACGTGGTATCATGTTCGCAAACTCTCTGTATACTTGAGCTTTAGATCACGAGCTCGAGGATGTCTGATTAGACTATTGTGTTTTTTACCTGAAAAGTCTATTTCCCATTTTGCAAGTTTGGGAACCATGTAGCATCTTAGATGCTTACGCCACCATGTTCATACTCGGGTATGTGACCCCCTGAGAAAGAAGCATGTTATAACCCTATTTGATATAGAACGGATCATGAATATGAAAGTCTATTTTTCCACATAGGCGAAAATTTCCCTTTGCCCTTGTGGAGCATAATGAGAGGGAAGTTTGAGTCTTTCGAATTTTGAAGCGATGTATGAATTTATTGTAATAAATTTTAATATTAAGGGTTCATTTTTTTGTTATTAGGTGACACAACGTTCAGCGTAAAGAGATATTTGGAAAAAATCAATTCCGAGAAAACTGAATAATAATAATGAATTGTATACGTAGAAATTCTAAACAACCTTATATAGGCCTAAAACACAACTTGACTATGGTTAGGGTATTAAAACATAATTTTACTAAATTTAGGATACTAAAACACAATTCTGCTAGATTTAGGATACTCCAAATAAAAATATTAAAATATATTTAAAATAAAAAAGAATAAAAAAATACTATAAACTAGAAAAGTTCAGGTAAACGATTTTCATCATTCTCCTCCACTTGAAGAAAACTCGTCCTCAAGTTAGAAGCAAAATCTGGATACATCGATTCTGTGGACCCATGGAACGGCGACAAATTAGCAGCATTGAAAGTGTTGGAAATGCCCATGTTACGTGGGAGGTCAATCACATAAGCATTGTCATTAATCTTCTTGCTGACAATGTAAGGTCCATACTTCTTTGGCTGCAATTTGCTGTAAGATCCCACTGGGAACCGCTCCTTTCGAAGAAATATCATAAACTGATCCCCCACTCCAAACACTTGCTTTCGACGGTGCTTATCCGTGGCTTCCTTATACTTCTTATTAGCCTCCTCTAGCTTCTGCTTGACTTCATGATGCACCTCTACGACCTGTTTAGCCATATGACCGGTTGCTATACTCTTGTCCGTTTGTTTAGGCAACTGTACCAAATCCAGAGTGTGTTGAGGTGCCTTTGTATACACAACAGAAAAAAGCGACATACCAGTAGAACTATGAACCGCATTATTATAAGCAAACTCTGCCTGCGATAAAGCCACGTCCCACTGCTTTGGCTTATCCTTACAAATACACCGAATTAAGTTGCCCAGAGTTCTATTGACCACCTCCGTCTGGCCATCAGTTTGTGGGTGAACTGTACTATGAAATTCAAAGACGAATCAAACAACTTCCACAAAGTCCGCCAAAAAATGTCCTAGGAATTTGCTATCCCTATCAGAAGTAATAGATTTAGGAACACCATGCAAGCGAACCACCTCCTTAAAGAACAATCTGGCCACACTTAAGGCATCAGAAGTCTTCCTACAAGGAATGAAATGTGCCATCTTGGAAAACCTATCAACCACAACGAAAACCGAATCTACACCCCGCTGGGTTCTTGGCAAACCAAGTACAAAATCCATGGACAGATCTTCCCATATATTGTCAGGAACAGGTAAAGGCATATATAGACCCATATTATTACATTGCCCCTTAGCAGTCTGACAAATATAACACTTCTGCACATACCTGCCGACTTCTCTACGTAACTGTGGCCAATAGAATCGCTCCTTAACAGCAGCGATGGTTTTGTCACGGCCCAAATGTGCAGCCAGCCCTTCCTCATGTAAATCATGAACTACCTTCTCTCGCAACGAAGTCTGAGGAAGGCAAAGCTGATTGCCACACATCAAATACCCATCCTGCACATAGAATTCTCGCACAGGTTGACCAGCAGCACATGACTCCCAAATTTGTCCAAAGTCAGCATTACCTGCATAACATTCTTTTATTTGCTCAAGCCCCAGAATGTCTTGGCTCAAGGTAATTAATAATCCAGCTCTCCTGCTCAACGCGTCAGCCACCACATTATGCATACCTGATTTGTGTTGTAATCTGAAAGGAAACTTCTGCAAAAATTGACACCAACGTGCATGCATATCTTTGCTAATTCTTTTCTAGCTATTCAGATATTTCAAAGCTTCATGATCTGAATATAGCACAAATTCTTTCCCAATCAGATAATGTTCCCAGGTCTTTAAAGCCCTTACAACAGAATAAAATTCCTTATCATAAGTACTCCATTTTTGCTTGGCGTCACTAAGCTTCTCACTGAAATAGCAAATAGGCCTACGCTCCTGAGATAAGACAGCCCCTGCGCCCACACCACTAGCATCACAATCAACCTCAAACAGTTTATCAAAGTCTGGTAATGCAAGAACAGGTGCAGTACATAACTTCTCTTTTAATATAGCAAAGCTATTCGCTACTTCTTCCCCCCATAAAAATTTACCTTTCTTCAGGCACTCGGTAATTTGGCCGGCGATAGTACTGAAATTTTTGATAAAGCGCTTATAAAAGGTAGCCAGTCTGTGGAAGCTCCTAACTTCAGAAATAGTCTTAGGGGTCGGCCAATCTCTTATTGCCCTTACCTTTGCCTCATCCACTTCTATTCCCTCAGCAGTAATAATAAACCCCAAGAAAAGCAGCTAATTGGTTAGAAAATTGCACTTTTTAAGATTTATATATAGCTTATTATTCTGCAAGGCTGTCAACACCTCCCTTAAGTGCATTAAATGATCCTCCTCAGTTTTGCTATAAATCAGGATATCCTCAAAATAAACGACAATGAATTTGGCAATGAAATATTTTAGAACCTGATTAATAAGCCTCATGAAGGTGCTTGGAGCATTCAAAAGCCCGAACGGCATCACCAACCACTTGTACAGTCCCTCATTTGTCTTGAAAGCTGTCTTCCACTCGTCTCCGGGTCGTACGCGAATTTGATGATATCCATTCTTCAAATCTAACTTTGTAAACCACTTAACTCCATACAACCTATCCAGCATATCATCCAATCTAGGAATTGGAAATTTGTAGCCCACGGTTATCTTATTAATGGCTCTACTATCTACGCACATCCTCCAACTCCCGTTTTTTTTAGGAGTTAATAGCGCCAGAACAGCACAATGACTCATGCTATTCTGAACGTGCCCCTTTCACAACAACTCCTCCACTTTTTCTTTTAGAATCTCGCTCTCCTTAAGACTCATCCTATAGTGCGGGAGATTGGACAAACTAGCACTAGGAATTAAATATATATGGTACTGAATATCGCGCATGGAAGGCAATCTATCTGGAATCTCGTCGGGCATCAACTCTTTAAACTCCTCTAACAAAGGCTTAACAGCTTCAGGATACTCCTCCAGTTGTAATTCAGCCCCAGCTTCTATGGTTTGCTTCACAATCAATACGTGAATTTGCTGAGTATCTGCAACTTCCGCTTTAAACTTCCTTGTGAGAGTAATGAAATTGTCACTTGCGGCCTGCTTACTTTTATTCTTTAAGGGCAGCAAGGTATATCTTACCTCATCTTTCACGAGGCTATACTGATTGACCCTTCTTGAATGCTGAGCATCTACATCAAATTGCCACGGCCTCCCAAACAATACGTGACAGACATCCATATCTACCACATCACAATATATCTCATTACGGTACTTACTAATGGAGAATGGTATTTTGCACCGCTCAGTCATCTGGATACTCTCCACCCCAGATTTAATCCACCCTAACGTGTAGGGATTGGGATGCTTTTCCACAGGTATCTCCAGCTTCTTTACTGTCTCCTTCCCAATAATATTCTCCATATTTCTACTATCAATAACCACAACAAAGATCTCGCCCAAAATAGTGCATCGGGTTCGGAATAATTGATGACGCTGTGACTTATTCTCTCGTTTTGGAGATAACATCATATGGCGCACTACAAAATTCTGTTCCCCTTCTTCCTCTTCTTCAAAATTTTTGGCCTCACCATCTGGCTCGCAACAATATTCATCTTCCTCCTCTTCTTTCGCTGCCATGTTCACGGTTTTCCTTTGAGGGCACTCATTAAATCGATGCCCTGACTGATTGCACCGATAACATTTAAACCCCGCCGGTTTAGCATACGAGTTGGGATTGGCAGATTTTTGTGCCTGCGCCCCTTTCACTTCGGTCATAGGACACTTGTCTACCGCCTTATCTTCTTGATTTCGCCCCACATTATAGCGATTATTGGAACCGCTCTTTTCTGTAGGACCAGTCGAACTGCTACCTCTATAATTCTCGTAGCCCCTTTTATTCCGCTCTTGCTGCATCAATTCGGCTTTCATAGCCATATTCTTCGCTTCAGAGAGATTTCACAAAAATTGTACTCCAATTTTGTCTCTGATGAAAGGCTTCAGTCCCTCAAGATACCTCGCCACCTGCTGTCCCTCTGTTTCTGACAGATTATTCTGTTCAGCCAACCTCATAAATTCGGTTGTATATTCATGTACAGTCCGAGTACCTTGTTGACAGTGTTGGTATTGCTGGAACATAATCTGCTCAGAATCTGGTGGAAGGAATTGTTGTTTCAACAACCTCTTCATCCTATCCCAAGTCCGAACTCTCTCCTTTCCTTCTCGCTCTCTCCTATTCTGCAATCTTTCCCACCATGTAGACGCACCCCCCCTTAGTCTACAGGCTAATAATCGCACTTTTTTCTTACTTGGGGTTTCCATGTAATCAAAGAATTTATCTATGTCGGCAACCCAATCTAGAAACTCTTCTATTCCTAGACTTCCATTAAAATAAGGAATATCGACTTTTAATTTAAAATCGTTACCTTCATAATCTCCCTGGCGCGAACGTTCGTTTCTTCCATCACGTCTCCTTCAAAATCCTCCATGACGATTTCTGTCGTCATTGAAAAATTCGTTTTCTTCTGAACTTTCTAAAATTCACTTATTCTGCCTGCAAACAGGAACAGATATATCGACAAGTTCACCGCGAGCAACATATGCACCCAGTCTTTTGCCGTTCCGCCGATTCCTGTTCACATCAACGCCAAGATCCTCAAACCGATCTGCTAGTTCACCGAGTCACTTCGATATGATGAAGGCGCTGATCAATGCATTCCATTAAACGTTGCTCCATTCGTTGCAGGGCGTCGTCCCCAAGGATTGGGGCTCCAGTCTCCTGAACATCGTCATGAAGACCACCGTCAGTCGCCATGGTCTCTGATACCAACTGACGTAGCGTTCAGCGTAAAGAGATATTTGGGGAAAATCAATTCCAAAAAAACTGAATAATAATAATGAATTATATCTGTCAAAGAAATCCTAAACAACCTTATATAGGTCTAAAACACAACTTGACTATGGTTAAGATACTAAAACATAATGCTACTAAGTTTAGGATACTAAAACACAATTCTGCTAGATTAAGGATACTCCAAATAAAAATCCTAAAATATATTAAAAATAAAAAAGAATAAGAAAATACTACAAACTAGAAAAGTCCAAGTAAACGATCCTCATCAATCCTAAAATATATTAAAAATAAAAAAGAATAAAAAAAATACTAAAAACTAGAAAAGTCCAGGTAAACGATCCTCATCAATCATAAAATATATTAAATATAAAAAAGAATAAGAAAATACTAAAAACTAGAAAAGTCCAGGTAAACGATCCTCATCATTGGGTATATTTATTTAAAAAATTATTAAAATATTGGGTTGATACAAAATAAGAAACTTAACAATAAAATTAACTAGGATGAAAAAGATATTAATAGTATATATATTAGTATAAATTACAAGATTTATGTTAATTTATTAAAGTATATAAAGTGGAACAAAAAGGTGTAACAGAGATTTAATGCGGCAATAATGTTTAGCTTTTATTACAGTACTATCCTCAGATTGGATTATTTATGTTAACAACTTTATTTAGCATTTTCAACAACTAAATTTTTATGTTACCATGTGGAGTTGGTTATATAAATAATATATCATCATCATTTTTTATTAAAAGATATATTTTTGTTTAAATTTATATAACTCATGTCGTTTTTAATATATTTTTTTTCAAGTCTTTTTAGTTTGAATTAATAGTTTGCTAATCTTTAGACAAGGTGCATTTAAGAATCTTCTAAACACGTCTAAACTACTTTAAACATAGTTTTTTCATTTTTTTTCTTCTATTGGGGATATTTTTATATTTTTTTCAATACATTCATTACTTATTTTACACAATTAGTATATCCACACATTTATTTTAGCATTTTCATTTATGTTATTCTCATTTTCTATTAATGTTTATTGTTAGTATTCTAATACTCTTATCCATAAAGTACTGTTAGCTCTATTGTTGTTTTATAATTTATTTTGTTTCAATTTCACCGGTATGTTTCAATCACAAAGTATAAAAAATATAATTCTCTGCGTATTTTAACCTACATGGATATATCTTTACTACAATCTATAACATTTTTATTAATGCCTCTATTTTTTTTTTGGAATATAAATTTTAAATATTTAAAACTTTTATTTATAAAAAGAATGAAATTCAACTTCTAGTCTTCAAGAACTCAAACAACTGTTAGTATTTTACTCTACATGTTATTTGATTAATAGTGTTAGAATTAGTTCTGCTCAACTGGTCAAATTAGTTAATAGTTATTGGTTCATCGATTAACCGGTTCAATTGGTTGAAAACTATTACTGTTCTTTCGGTTAACCTATTGGTTCTTGGTTTGTAATTTTTTCCCCCAATTTAATTAATTAACCAAGTACTATATATTTATAGGTTAATCGGTTAAACTGATTAATTAATTAACTAGTAATGATTCAGTTAACAGGTTTTTTTTTTCCTCGCCTTTTTTTGGTTTCAAATACCTAATTTACTAGTTACTACATATTTATACTATAAATTTATAATCTAATATAAATAGAAGACTAATATTAATACAAAATTATTAATAGTTATATAGTAATTAAAATTTTAAGAATTATTAGTTAATATGTTTTATAAATCACAATGTGGCTTGTAAGTTGTGACATTACTAAATACTAATATATAACTTAATGTTATGTACTAACCTATTTAGCTACTTTTATATAATGTTAAACATATTATGGCTTATAATTATAATTTTTACATATTTTGTATCATGAGTAATGTTTGCATTTTAATTTTTTATGATCTCATTATCTCAATTACTTTTTTAAAGAAATTTAGTATAAACATAAAGCATGATTTACGTTTAACTCGTATGCAATATTTGTTTGTTTTATATCTATATCTATATATATATATATATACACACACACACACATATGTATACATACATATATTGAAATATATAATAATATTTTTCTAAAAAACCACTATGAATAGGAATTTAACTCAGAAATACTCATATCAAATATTTTGGAATAATTGAATATATGACATTGTGTAAAATGAATCAATTACACTATATACATGAGAATTTTTTTTGTAAAATACAATATTGTTCTTTTATCTTTTCATATTTCAGTTATATTGTCAACAGGGTTATAAAACTATACGCACATTAAAACATATAATTATCTTTTAAACATTTAGAATATATGCTACATATTAAAATGTATAAAAATCACTTAAACATGTTAAAATTAATAAACTTAAACCAAAATTATTATAAAAAAAGGGTTAATTTAGTTTGGTGGTTACAAATTTTTTTTTTTTTTATAATTGTGAATTTACGGTAATGAATCAATCTAAATTTAGGGATGTAATTGAAAGAAGTTATAAATTTTTTAAATGAAAGCAAAAAAAAAAAAAACTTATGGGATGTATATGATATTAATTATAATGAGGGATTTTGACTTGGGCCCGACACAAAGTTGTAATTGGATCGGGCCCGATTTTTGTAAATGTCAGGGTTGGAGAATTATCAATTATCCCTGAAATTCAGTCATGGAGACAAGAGATAGAGTTCAGAGGGTTGAGGGATAGACTAACTGTTAGGGCAAATTACAGATTTATAGAATTAATTACAGTTAACTGTCATTAACCGCCCTAATCTGGACTCTTCCTGGACCCACTTCTCTAATCGTCGTTGTTCCATTTAATTGCTGTGCATGGAATGACATCGTGTTATTTATTTCTGAAATCCCTGGCAACCGGGAATTAAAGGAACGACAGCATTTTGTTGCTAACTTTTGTTTTGTTACAATTCAGTCCCTTTATTCATCACAGTGGACTCCTATTTGAGAATTATTTCTATCAAATGGGCCACTTTTAATTAGGCCGAACAACCCCAATTAACTTTTGAAAATGAGCATTTTTTTTGGATTTCTAAACTTGGGCATTAGTTCCAATTCTTAGCGTATCCGTAAGGTCACGAACGGCATGGGGTAAGCATTAGGGACAAGACTCATCAATCGGGTTTTCGTTTAGTGGTATTTATATTTTATGACTCTTTGTGATTCTCTAATAGAGGGTAATCAACTAGTTTGTATAGGCGTTTAGATTGCTATTAATGTACTGGTTAATGTGCATTAACTGTATCAATTTTTTGTGCAATCTTTTATTTTGTGTTGTTAAGTTGTGTACTTTACTTTATGGTTCATCGATATGCTGTAAACCCATAAGGATTATTTAGCCTTGTTTGTCTAAGTCTTGTCAATATTGTAAATATTTTGTTAATTGGCAATCAATAAAACTCTATCATTATTTAAAAAAAAAAAAAAAACCTTGGGCATTAGATCCAATTTTTAGCGGCTTAACCGATTGAAATCTGAAACTGGATAAAACCAAAAGTGAAAACTTGTTAACCAAATTAAGTTTAGCAGGTTGACTGATTAATCAGTTTGTAAACACCCTTACTTAAAACACAAACAATATGTTCTTAATAATATTGTGATAATAAACTTTTGAAAAGAAAACCATCATGCTTTTAAGAAGATTACAGTTCTGAACTACTCCAATGCTAGTTATGGTTGGCTGATGAGCACTATGTCGTGATATCGACAAGTCCAGACCATACATCAAATATTTTATAGCAGAAGTACTGGCATTTGGATGCGTACTCACGCTGATAGTCTACAGAATCCAACCCCAAATACGCACTCGTATTTTTCTATGCCTTGATTGGCTTAAATACAATGGTGGAATGTTTTGCAATGTGCAAGCTGAATTGTCCTCCCTTTTCACTCACATCAATCTTGTCCAATCCTGGAGGAGCCAACATTTCAAACTCAGTCACCAAGTTAGCCACTGCTAGTCCTAAAATTGGCAATGCGAGAATGATTCCAGGACAGCTTCTTCTCCCCATCCCAAAAGGTAAGTACCTAAAATCAACTTTCCCACCAGCAATAGCAGCTTCAGTACCCTTTTCTTCCTCCAAGAATCGTTCTGGCCGAAATTCCTCGGAATTCTTCCACCATGCAGGGTTATTAGCCAGCCACCAAGCATTGACAACCACCTTTGATTCTTTAGGAATGGTGTACTTTCCCAGCTTAGCTTCTTCAAGGTTCATGTGGGGTACTAGCAAAGGTACTGGTGTGTGGAGTCTTAATGCTTCATTTATTGTGGCTTGTAAATATGGTAATTCATGAAGATTAGATTCTGTCACTGGTTTTCCTTTGAGGGTTGTGGATATTTCATCTCTGATCTTGTTTTGAACATTTGGATGATTGACTAACTCAGCAATGATCCATTCCATTGACCATAGAGTTGTTTCAATTGCTGCAACATTGATGTTTTCCACAATGTAGAGAACATTTTCTCCACTGATTTCTCCTTTGTTTTCAGCATCAATTATATGATCAATCGCACAGCTTATCTTATGCTTTTCTCCATTTTCTGCCATTATTTTCCTGTATCAAGTGACTGAAGTCAGAGATAGGCTAGTTAAACAAACAATTATGTCATCTCAACTCCTGTGTCTGGCCGTAGTTACCATTCTGTATAATGGAATCTCATTTTTTATTACTGTTCTAATGTTAATGTTATTGGTCTACTTTAGTAATTGAAAATTTTGGTTCTGGAAGTTAAAACCTCTTGCCATGGTAGGTTACAGATATCTCATTGTTCAAATGAATTGCTTCGTCACAAGCGTCTTCCATATGAAATTCTATATGACAGTTTAATCATACAGCCAGTGGTTATTCAAGAACTTGGTTTTCTCATTTGGGAATTTTAGCTAGAAACAAGAATAGGCAAGAAATTTCAATTTTTTTGACCATAAATTCTGAAGTTGCAATAGAAAAGGATACTTTACCTTCTCCTCTCAACATAATGATCGTTGAAAAATTCCAGTCTTCTCCTCTGCAGATCCCTGCACCTATTCAGGTACCCTCTCAACAGTGGCCTAAGGAAAGGAATAAATTCCCCATAATTGTACTCAAAACTCTGTGTCAAACGACTTCTTTCTGAATTGAACTGAGATGCTTGAATGAACATGGGGTCATTTTGTGACTCAAATTTTGCATCAAACATCATTCTATACAGGATGTTATAAAGCATCAACTGCAATCTTTTCCGAACAACAATCCCTTCTGTTCTCACTTTTTCATCATTTCTCAAGTCATGAAGAACTAAATCCATTTCCTCTTCCCACATATCACTGTACTGATGAACCACTTTGTTGTTAAAAAATGGGAGAGTCATTATACGTCTCATTTTTCGCCAATGTTCACCATATATTGTGAAAATCATGTCTTGTCCATTCCCTGTGAATATATCAAAGACAACATTTCTGGGGCGAGAGCCAAATTCCACACCTTGTGCGTGTAGAACTTGGTTTGCAAGCTCGGGATTTGATACCACCACTAAGTTTTTCAAGCCGAGTTTGAGTAAAAAGACAGGACCATATTGTTGTGACATTTTGGATAGGATTCTCTGGTTCAAGTCATTGCCTACTTGAAGCCAATTGCCAAAAAATGGAACTGAAAATGGCCCTGGTGGGAGTTCACCAGTTGATCTCTTCTGGTGGACAAAGTGATTGACCAAGCCAAGTAATGGGATAGTAAGAAAAAGGGATTTCAGAGGAAAAGGAATGGAATAACGTGTACATACCAGGTTGATGAATAAGATGAGTGCAACGGCAAAAAGAGTGCACAAGATGGATTTCATCCAAAGTTTGCCCATAATGGAAGGAAGAGAAAATGACTCAGTTCGAGGGAAACAAAGGGAAATTGATCTATATGTATGCATTATATGGAGGTTGTTGGGCGGGGGTTGGTGTCAAATGGGTGTAAGAAAGTCCATTGGTTCTATAGTGACCACGTAGCATAACGAAAAACCATGTTCCCTCTGTTCCCTTGTCAAAAAAGTTGTGCGGAGTACTTAATTAGTCGCATACCTATTGCATATAGTTGTACTTAATTAGTCGCAGAAAGCCACCATCAAATTTAGTTTTTTTCCAAAATTCTTCAATATATTAACTTGTCAAATAACGCAAGTTAGATGATACAACAATGGTTCTAACCCTTAGAACCCTCCTTGACACCATGGATTGGCCAAGGCTTAGTACACTTTCTAGAACTACCTTAATTATATGCTTTACATTCTTACCAAAATTATTCAAGTAAGTAAGTAGTAGCTGATGTAACCATTCTTTAGAGAAAAAAGGTTACATCAGCCACTGTGTTGCTTGAACATATAGCAGCCTTTACACTACCGTAACCACTGACCAACCAATAGATGCGGTCCTAGTTACTACTCTGTAATTGCTTTACTTTGTCGAATTCAAACCATTCTTCCATAGCTATGTCTATAATTGCCTTCTCCTCAATCCATTCTCCCGTAAATAGCCACATGTTTCTTGACTTCCATAGCATCCATAGCAAATAAACAGTTAATTGACTCCTTTCCTGTCCAAGATATTGCTTTGTGCTATTGCCGACGTGTTCCCACCATCCTTGGAATTGCGGTACATCTATCTCCGTGTTATGCCATTGTAAAGGGGCAAGTTTCCACACTGTTTTTGCTCTAGAGCAGTTAAAGAAAATATGTTCAATGCTCTCAGCTCCTTCACCACACATATTGCATGTTGTGTCTATTAGCATTTTCCGCTTTTGAAGTGCTTGCTTTGTTGGTAAGATGTTGTGGCAGCACCTCCACACGAAGTGTTTCAGCTTGCTTTTAATATCTAGTCTCCAAATGGACTGCCACATTGCTGTTTTTGATCTTGCACTACTGCTGGATTCAGCTTTGTCCCGCCTTAGGAATTGCTCCTTGAGGATGTTTTGGTAGGCTGATTTTACAGTAAAGATTCCTGAAGAGTTTAGTTGCCATATTAGTTGATCTCTGCTGTTTGTTGTTCCATATGGTAAGCTCAATATTCTGGAGGCTTCTTGATGGTCGAACAATTGTGGGACCAGTTCTTTGTTCCAGCCGTGTCCCTCCTTCATCATTAGTTCATTTACCCACATTACCTTGTCTTTGTTTGGGTTATTTGGCTTTGGTTTGAATTCTTTTTGGTCTGGAATCCAAGGGGAGTCCCAAATTTGTATCGACTTTCCATTTCCCACCTTGTATCTTGTTCCTTTTTCCAGCAAGTACCGCGCTTTTAGCCAGCCTCTCCAAAGCCATGAACTGTTCTTCTTCGGGTTCATCTTCATTAAGCCCCCAGTTGGGAAATATTTCGCTTTGATCACCTGGCTCATGAGGAGCTGTGGTTGTGTCATCACCCTCCATAATTGCTTTGCCAAAAGTGAGTCATTAAAACTTTGTATGTCTTGAAATCCTAACCCTCCTTGGCATTTTGGATGTGTAAGATTTATCCAGGCTTTCCAATGTATTTTCTGATTGCCTTCTTCATTTCCTCCCCACCAGAATTTGGCTGTCACACTACCTATCTCTTTGCATACTGCCACTGGGAGCTTGAAACACCCCATAATATAAACAGGTAATGCATTCAAAACAGATTTAATTAGGATTTCCTTACCTGCTAGGCTGAGAAAACGTGTCTTCCATCCTTTGATTCTTTGTGTCACTCTCTCCACCACATAGTTGAACACTTCTCTCTTGGATCTTCCAATCAACATTGGTAGACCGAGGTATTTGGCGTTCCTTAATTCTTTCACTCCCGCAAGGTTGGTGCATATCAGATTTTTCAAATGTATTGGTACATTTCGACTAAAGAAAATAGATGATTTCTCCATGTTGATATTTTGCCCTGAGTGTTGGCTGTATTTTTCTAGCAATGCTTTCAACTTGTGTACCTGTTCCATGTTAGCTTCACAGAAAAGCAAAGAATCGTCTGCAAAAAATAGATGTGTAATCTGTGGACCATTTTTGCTCACTTTCATTCCATTATAATCTCCTTTTAGTCTTGCTTGTTTAATTAAATTCGATAATGCCTCAGATACAATTAAAAAGAGATAGGATGAGAGTGGATCACCTTGCCTAAGTCCTCTAGAGGTTTTAAAATATCCACATTGTTCTCCATTTATGTTTACAGCCATTGTCACTGTACTCACACATTGCATTATCCACTCAATAAAGGTCATTGCAAAACCCATACGCCTCATTACTTCTTTTAAAAAATCCCATTCTACACTATCATATGCTTTAGCCATGTCAATTTTAAGTGCCATGTAGCCCTTTTTCCCTTTTCTCATTGAATGAAGAGTATGTATACATTCATGTGCAACTACAACATTGTCATATATTTGTCTCCCGGGAAGGAAAGCCGATTGATTAGGACTAATGCATGTTTGTAGGCATATCTTTAGTCTTTCAGCAAGTATTTTTGATATAATTTTATACACCACATTGCAAAGACTAATTGGCCTATATTGGGATATCAATGTAGGATTTTGCACCTTTGGTACTAAAGTGATTAATGTGTGATTTATTTGCCTAAGCATTTTTCCTCTTATAAAGAAATCTTTGACAGCCACACATATATCATTTCCAACCACATTCCAGAATTTTTGAAAAAATAAAGAAGTCATACCATCCGGACCCGGAGCTTTGTTGGGATTCATTTGGAATAATGCCATTTTGATTTCTTCATCCTCCACTGGTTTGAGCAGCTTTAGGTTCATATCTTGAGTAACCGAGGTGGGGATGCCCTCTAGCCCTTCGTGGCTTCTCTGTGACTGATTGGATGTGAACATTTTGGTAAAATATTCTATGATCTCCTTTTGGATATCCTCTTTTTGCTCTTTAACTTCTCCTTGGTCGGTAACTAGGCTGTAGATACCATTTTTCTGCCTTCTTTGCACTGTGCTTGCATGAAAGTATTTAGTATTCTTGTCTCCCTCCTTGAGCCATTGCAATCTGGATTTTTGTTGCCAAAATGTTTCTTCCTCTCTGTATGCTTTGTCTAAGTCTCTCTTGAATTTATCCCAAAGTAACCAATCTCTTGTTCCTCCTCTCATACTTAGTTGCTCCATCTTTTCCTTGAGAACCCCAATGTTTTTGGCTGCATTCTGGCCGTATTGTTGGTTCCATTGTATCAAATCAAATCGGCTTTGCTTTATTCTTGCACACACTTGGTACATTTTTGAGCCCTCTTGCGGGTGCTGCCAACTTGCCTCCACTCTTTCTAGTATTCTTTCTGTCTTTAGCCATCTCTTGTCGAATATGAACCTTTTTTTCGCTTTCTGCATTTGTGGTGCGGTGTCCATCATAAGAAGCTTGTGATCAGATGTTTGTTTCTCCTTGTGGTATACTTTGGCGTTGTGAAATTTTAATATCCATTGAGGTGCTGCGAAAAACCTATCAATTCTCTCTTCCACAAATCCCTCTCCTTCTCTATTGTTGGCCCAAGTGTACTGATGTCCAACAAATCCCAAATCTACCATTTCCATCTTTCTTATGAATTCATTGAAGTGCCGACAGCTAGTTGGTGATCTTCTCCTTCCTCCTTGTTTCTCTTCCGGACTTGTTATATCGTTGAAGTCTCCTCCCATAAACCACAAATCTCCCCACATGCTTTTTTCATTCTCCAAAAACTGCCATTGTTTTTTCCTAACATTCAGTTCTGTACTTGCATAAACAAACACTGCCCACCATTTTAGAGGATCACCTTCAATTTGGCATTCCATTTGCACAGAAAATGAGTTTGATATGCAGCTCAATACTCTAATAGTTGCAGCCCAACATACTAGTAATCCTCCACTCCTTCCTATTGGCTCTATAGCTTCCCATCTATTCTTGTACTTTAATCTATTGCACACTGTATTTACAAACTTTTTTTTTTGTTTGGTTTCAGCAATAAAAAGTAATTCTGGTTGGTGGAAGTACACAGACTCCCTCAGCTGGGAAATTGTAGAGGGTCCTCCCAAACCTCTACAATTCCACACACATACTCTCATTGATCCTTGAGAGACCAATTGTGGCTGGCCTCTCCCACCTCCATTGTTCTTTTAGCTTCTGTTGTCTCATTTTTCAGTTTCAGTTTCTTGTTTCTTATTAGCTGTATCTCATCATTTCCAGCATTCTCTTCAGATTTCCCTCTGGCTCTTTTGTCCCCAATGTGTAGCATCTCTTTGAGAGTCTTCTCCCCCGTATGATTTAAGTTGATTGGCTGCCTTTCTGTACGTTTCCAGGTAACCTTCTTGTTTTCAGTTTTGTCTCCCAATTCTGCTAGTTGATATTCTTTTCTAGTGCTTTGTCTTTGGCTCCAGTTTTCAGCTTTTGCGTTGGTTATCGGAATATTCACCAATTCTTCTTCGCCCGCAGTATGTGATGCTTTAGCTTTATGTTCCTTGCTCATATCTTCTTCCATACTGGTCACTTGTGTTTCTTGGTGCTCTAAGATATTGTAAACACATACTGCTGCCTCTGATTCCAGACCCTGCTCCTCTTCCATTTGAAGTCGTGTTTCTTTGTTGTCACGGTCCTTTTGGTTTTCTGCAATGCATATCATATTCTGTCTCATCTCTTCATTTCTGTTCTCATCTTGTATAGCTGCCTTCCCTATTTCTGTTGCTTGCTTTTCAGTCGTTGTTTCTCTCCCGCTTTCAGGGCTAGGTAAGCTATAGACCGGATTTCTTTTTTCAGTTCTCCCTGTATGCCATTTTTCAGCTTTTTCTCTTCTGGATCCGTCGGCCTTAATCCAATATCCATATTGTCCCTCTTGGATTTTCCCTTTTTTTTTATCCTCTTGCCTTATACCGCAATGTTTCTCAGGGTGGCCTATTTTCCCACAGTAGTGACAGAAACTTGCCAATTGTTCATATTGGAATATTGCCCAGCAAGTTTTATTCTCTAGCCTCACTTTGGTTCCTCTTAATAGCGGTTTCTCCAGATCTATGGTTACTAGCATTTTGATATGCCTGCCTTTTGCACTTCCACTTTCTGGAATAATTATGTCCTGAACTCGTGAGAATAATGTGCCTATCCGAGCCGCAGTTTGCTTAGTTAACCAGTAGTTTGGTAAATTCCAGATTTGCAGCCATATTTCCACTTGCTGAAACTCTTTATCCTTCTTGTTGATCTCTTCTTTCCATTCTCGCAGAATTAGATACTGCTAGTCAAAAGTCCAGCACCTGCCTTTTAGTACTCTCTGTTTGTCCTCTTGGTTTGTGAACACAAATTGGAAGAAATTGATTCCAATTTCTCGTATCTTTATTGGTGCAGTTAGCGGCCATATCGCTTGCATTGTGTTCTTCAGGCCTAGGAAGTTCACTTTTTTTTTGCCATGAATCTTGCCGACGAGGCTTCTCCGACCTTCTTCTTTTCCACCCGTAATATCTTGTTCCAGCAGCTCCACCCCCTCTTCTTCATCCTTGTGCAGTTTCAGTTGTCTTACCAGATCTTCTACTTCTTGTGTTACTGTGAAGACATCTCCTCCCTCCATTGTTAGCTTCAGTTTTGATTGTTTGTTCTTGTTGACGACGTTTGTGGCTATTGTGCCCAAATCGGTGGCTCGGTGTGTTAATTGCAGCAGAAAATTCCGATTGTCTTGAGTTGCTAATCTGTTTGCTAATTTCTGGACGTGATTTGATGTTGGAAAAAAGATTGCACTTTTGTTGCCAACTTACCGTTGCATGAGAAAAGATTGCACTTTTGACTGGATAAAGTTGGTCATAGCTATTATTGAATGTCGTGAGTGGTTGTAGCACTAACCTTTTCCCCCCTTAGTGGGAAAAAACTAACCTTCTCTCCAACTTAGAGAGAAACCCAAAAACTCACACCTACTAAAGGTGTGAAAAAAACAATTATAGATCCAGAGCATCACCATCAAATTTAGTTTCATAACGAAATACTACCTAAACTTTGAATTATAATAATTAAGCTCCTCAATTATTAATTTGTAGCAATTTAGTCCAAGTGAAGCTTCATGCTCAATGAACCTTCAACGGATTCGTCTCTCTCCTTTGTGAGCAGAGTGCCTCATTTCTCTTTTCAAGAGAAGTCTAGTCTCTTTTGAGTGCACTGGTTTCAGCTAGGTCTCCTCAAAGTGACAATACAGGTTTTCTTGTCTTCACTTGGTGGGTGTCTCTCTCTGTGTTTCTTTTCCCTCCCCTCCAGTGACAATGCAGTTTTTTTTTTTTTTTTGATTTTTTTCTGGAGCACCTCAAACATCTTCTAGCAGTCCTGTACGTTTTTTAGACTTTTGACCGTGTTTCTGGTCCTACTTCCAGCACCACATAATTTTTTTGATAGTGAGTTACGGTTCCTCTTTGTCGGCAAAGAAGGGAGCTTCTAGTTTTCATAGAAAGCGGGTTACTATCCAAACCAAGACTCCATCAGTAGCACTCAGATCGGCCGACATACCACCGTACATCTAGTATGGCGGAAGAGTTAGTCGCTTCGTTAGGCAATGCCAACTGCCTACACAAGAACAAGCAGGAGTTGAAATACAAGAACAAGATGTAAAATGTAGTAAGGAGTTGTGTGAAAGAAGCCTAGCAGTAAAATCCATGGGAAAAAATTGTTAATTTTACGGGATTGAAACTCACCTTGTCAAGAATTTGGCCAACCTTATGTTCCTTTTCGGTTATAGAGCATGGGCCCAATCTCTTCCAATTTGTTTTCAATAGCCAAGCCGACAAAGAGAAGATTTTAAAAGGTAAACTCTGGTCCTTTGATCAACAATATTTGGTTTTAAAAGATTGGTCTATGGGAATGAATATATTTTCTGAGGCTTTCAACCACATTGATATATGGGTTCAAATTTGGAATATCCCCACCCACTGGATGTCTAAAGAAACGGGTTTGAAAATTGGAAAACTGTTCCCTAAAACTTGGGATGTGGACATTCCTAGTATGGGTAGTAAACAAGGTAGATGTCTGAAGCTGTATGTTACACTAGATTTGGATCAGCCGTTGTTGCGGGGTACTCAAGTAAATCTCCAAGAACAACAATGTTGGGTAATTTTCCGATATGAACAACTACTCAATTTTTGTTCCTATTGTGGTCACATTGGCCATCTAGAAAATACCTGTGGGACCCGAAAAGAGGATTGTAAGAACCGCACGCTGAAAGAGAGCCAATTTGGTGAATGGTTGAAGGCAGATTCAGTCAAGAGAGGTTTCAAGCCGAATACCCACGTAGATTCAAGACCAAGAAGTCAAGAGGCCAAACAAACTGTGGCAGTAGTTGCCAACCCTCAAACAGGGGACAGTGTGCCTTCCCTCACCCCAGGACTTGTTCAAAGCAAAGGATCCATGAGCAAGGATACACGACCTTCTCCGCAACAGGCCTTGGATTACGAAGCTGTGACACCAAAGGACCTAGTCCATCCACAAATGAAAGAATTCAGCGTGAGATCACCCATATTAGAGGTCATTCCAGCAAACAATTTGAACCCCAAGGCACATAACCAAGAACAAAATAAAATGGACTTGGATGGGGTCAGGCAGGAAAATGTGAACGAACTTGCGGAGAAGCAAACTAAGAAGTGTGTTGCTCCATATTTTGAAGATGATTTTTCTGCCCTAGAGCAAAACCTTGTTAATGTTCCAATGAAGTTGGTAGCTGCTTCAAACCCTCCGCAAGATGCCTCTAGTATTTTGGAGCTCGAGGTAGAAGAAATGGTGACCAAAGTTCCGGGAATTCGTACTAGAAAATGGCACTGCAAAATTGTTTCCAGTTCTCAGCAATCTTCCGGGGTCCAAACTTTGGTACAGCCACATTATAGTGCAGGAGAAAAACGAAAAGGGAAAATTCAGGACAACAATGAAATGTCCGAAGGTGAGAGGGAACATGAAGGCAGCCATAAAAGAAGGAATAAAGGCATCATCATTCAAGATTTACAGGTGGAGGAAGCCAGCCCTAAATGGCCCCAAGTTAATCAATGAAAATATGTGCCTGGAATTGTAGAGGTCTAGGAGGGCCCTCTACTATTTCTCAACTTAAGGAAACCATTCGGTTCCACCTCCTGATATGGTATTTATTAGTGAGACTAAACAAAAGGCACCCTTCATCAAAACTTTTGCAGAATTTTCGTCTTCAAAACCGATGGAAATATGTTGACCCTTGGGGTACAAGGGGTGGCCTTCTACTATTTTGGAGTGATGTTATGGAAATCAATCAAGTGCTTTCAACAGATTTTTGTTTTGAAGTACAAGTAACTAAGCAGGGAGATCAAGAGCCTTTATGGGCTATTTTTGTATATGCTAGTCTGATTCTAAAGTCCGTGACAAGCAATGGGATTACCTTCAACAGCCAAAAGCAAATGGGGAACAAGTGGGTTATCGGTGGGGATTTCAATGATATAGTTGATAACACAGAGAAGAGAGGTGGACATCCCGCTCGGAGACCGATTTGACATTTGGGGACTTTATCAAAGTCATGGGTATGGCAGATCTAGGCTTTAATGGGAGTCCTTTCACTTGGGCCAATAATAGGGCGCAGGAGGGTTTTGTTGAAGAAAGATTAGACCGTTTCTTTGGTTCAGCTGAATGGATACTCCAGCATCCTATGGCGGCAGTCAAACATTTGGAGAAACAATCGTCTGATCATTCTCTACTTTTACTAGTCACTTCTATGGACAAGCCCCGGCAGAAGAAAAGGTTTGTTTTTGACAAAAGATGGATAAAGCAAGAGGCAACCACTGCAGTAATAGAGCAAGCTTGGAAAAGGACACAGAAGGGCAATCCAATGTTCCAACTTACTTGCAAAATCAGACAATGTAGAGTTGATTTGCTGAAGTCGGCCACTGCTGCGCATACTAACGCAGCACAAAGGATAAAGGAGATCAAAGAACAAATGGAATGGCTAAGCAAAGCAGGGGGTGACCGAGACTGGAATTTTTGGAAAAAATTGAGAGAGGAGTTACACAAAGCTTACAAAGAGGAGGAAAAATATTGGCACCAAAAAGCACGTTTTCAATGGCTAAAGGAGGGAGATAAGAACACTAAGTTTTTTCATGCCTCTACAGAGCAAAGAAGAAGAGTGAATACAATTAAGAGGCTGGTGAAGGACAATGGACGTATGGCGTGAACCCTTGGATAACTTGTTCCAAAAACTCACTACACAAGTTCTTCCCCTTGGATCAACCCAACTGAAATCTTTCCTTGGAGATGGTATGTTCCTTGAAGGTGGAATAGGTCCTCAACCCCTAGATAACCTGTACCTAGAAACCTTGGAATCAAATGAAGGATGGAATCCGAATTTCCTAGGGAACAAATCTAGGAAATCAAGAACAACAAACACACAAATTCCGAATTTGTGTAATTTGCAAGTAATTACAGAAACTAGAGAGCAATTCTCTCAAGCTTGTAATGTCAAGAACCAAATTTTCATTTCATCAAATTTGCCCTCATGAATGGCCGACGGCCACTATAAAGATACAAACTAGGGTTCCTAATTAGGTTGCTCAAGCTAGGGTTTCTTTAGGGCCAAATGGGCTACATAACTCTTTGGGCTACATGACTCAAATTACCATATAATTAAGACTAAGCCCAATGTTCCTAAGGGGTTCTAAGAAAATAATAGTCAAGCCAAACCCATTATGGTTACAACTTGGAATTTGGCTCCAAAATCTAATTAACAAGACCCAATTACACTTAGTGCATTAATAAACATGGTCTTGTCAATCTTGGTCTTCTCTCCACCCTTTTGGGCCGTTTGGATGAGTCCATTCAAGGCTTCCTTCATTTTCTTTGTTCTAGCCCTTGTCAAGTGGATCCGAGCTTGTTCTGGAGACTTTGCTATTGACATCATGCTTCGGGTTCGAAGTCTCTTCAATGCTTGTTGGATTCATATCAGTCCCCCCTTCTTCGAAAGGATTCGTCCTCGAATCCAGATCATCATAATCTGCAATGTCAAAAGGAGACAACTCAGCAACGTTGAAGGTAGTACTTACATTGTACTTACCTGGAAGGTCAATCTTGTAAGCATTGTCATGGATTTTTGCGACAACTTGGAAAGGTCCATCTCCACGTGGATGCAATTTTGTCGATTTTTGTAGTGGAAACCTTTCCTTGCGCTTGTTTGGTATGTTTGTGCCCGGTATGAAATCAATTGGATGTTTAATTCCTCTTTTGGGCTGCAATCCGGCTGGTAGCTCGTCAGGAAATACATCTCGGAATCCCTGCAATATATTAGAAATCTCAACCGGTAGGTTGGATGGCAAGTCAGCACTTAGTAGAACATTAGATTCACAACACTTAGGAAGAAACAAAACACGATTAGTATGCAGAGAAGTATCAACATGTCGGACATTTGCATAAAAATTTGGTTGTTTCTTATTTACTTGAGTCACTCTCTTTCTCTCAATGTGTTCTACTTCATTTAACTCATATTGCTTAGGCTTAGAATTTTCAAATTTTCCTTCTTTTCTCACGGGTAGTGCAGAATTCAATTTCATCATTTGCCTAAATTCGCCCTTTAAATGTAATTGAGATTCATAAACTTGAGTAGGCGACAAAGGTAGTAAAGTAATTTTTCTACCATTAACAAAGAAAGTGTACCTATTGCTTCGTCCACTGTGGGAAGCATCCCTGTCAAATTGCCAAGGTCTACCAAGCAATAGGTGACCAGCTTGCATAGGAGCTACATCACACAAAACTTCATCTTTGTATTTGTTGACTGAAAAATTTACCAAGACTTGTTTTGTGACTTTCACTTCTCCACTCTCATTGAACCATTGCAACGTGTATGGATGTGGATGCCGAAGTGTGGGCAATTTTAGTTTATCTACAAGCAAAGTCGAAGCAATGTTAGTACAACTACCACTGTCAATAACAAGTATACATACCTTCTCACTGATGGTGCATTTAGCGTGGAAGATATTCTGGCGTTGAACATTGTTCTCCTCTTTAATCTGAACATTTAAAGATCGCATAGTCATCAAAGATGGTCCTTCATCAGGGCCAAAAACATCTTCATCAGATTCCCCATTTTCTACAAGTGGTGGCATATCTTCATAGTCACTTTCATGTTCACTCTCACTTTCGATCGTGCCATCACCTCTGACAACCATAATTCGAGCATTAGGACACTCTCGTGCATAATGTCCCTTGCCTTGGCACTTGAAGCATGTAACCTCCCTGGCTGGTTTTCTCACTTCACTTGATTTCTGAGTGTTTGGAACCACGGTTGGAGTAGTGTTTGAGGTACTGGGAGTTGCGGCCTTTTTGAAGTCGGTACTTAAATCCTTCTTAGGCCATGTAGACTTCAAAGTGTCTGAACTTGAAGTCTGTGGGGTTGAAAAGGTTCGGACACCCCTCTCCTTAAGCTGCCTCTCAGCTTTCATTGCCTTGTGATACATCTCATTGAGATCTTCATACTCCTGCATCTCAACAATGTGGGCAATATCCCTCCTTAGTCCTCCTAGAAATCGAGCCATGGTAGCTTCACTGTCTTCTTGAATGTTGACTCGAAGCATCGTAGTCTCCAACTCTTGGTAATAATCCTCCACAGTCCTATTTCCTTGGGTGATCTTTTGCAATTTGTTGAACATCTCCCTGTAGTATTGGTGTGGGACAAATCGTTTTTTCATGAGCTTCTTTAATTCATCCCAAGTACGAATAGGCCCTTCTTCATCACGCCTCCTTTCGGCCTGAATTTTAGTCCACCAGTTACGGGCGTATCCCGCAAATTCAACCACAGCTAACTTGACCTTCTTTTCCTCCGAATAGTTGTGCACTGTAAAAATACTTTCAATTTTATCAGACCATTCAAAGAAAGCTTCAGGATCTTGCTTACCAAAAAATTGAGGAATTTTCATTTTAATACATCCTAAATTGGAATCAATTCTAGGAGTATGGTATTGACTTCCCTGAAATGCTTCGAAGGCTTCATCATCATTATCATGGCCATATGTGGTCTTTGTAGATCGAGAGGATTCGGCTCTCTCAGCTTTGAGCTCCTTGACTTCCTGTTGCAAACCTGAAACCAAAGTGTAAAATTTTGCTAACATCTCCTCATAGGATTCTTTAGAACCCGGTGGTGGTGGTGGTGGTTGCCTCTCCATTATAGCTGCAAAGGTTAGCAAAGGAAATAAAACAGTTTATAAGTCCTCACTTCCCTTCCCAATTCCCCAAATTCACTCACCAAGTGTTTGAGTACTCTCGGGCTTGTATAAGTGAAGGGACGGATTCACACCACTCAATTTGCTCTTCCGTTTCTATTCTTACTCAAACAATGTTACACAAAGGAATTTACAACAAGTTAATGCAGCTGGACAATGAGATTAGAATGAATTCTAAGGAACCAATGAAAACAGTACCAAAGTCAATGAAAACAGTACCAAAAATACAAGAATTCAATTTTTTTGGTAAGGAATTTGGACAAACTGAATGCAAAAACAGAATCTACACGAAAAATCAGTGAGACACACAAAATTTCAGAATTTTCGGACCACAACTCAATATTACACAAAGGAATTTACAACAAGGTAATGTAAGTGGACAATGAGATTAGAATGAATCTAAGGAATACAATGAAAACAGTACCAAAAACACAAGAATTCGAATTTTTGGTAAGGAATTCGAACAAACTGAATGCAAAATCAGAATCTACACGAAAAATCAGTGAGACACACAAAATTTCAGAATTTTCGGATCACAATTCAAGAATTTTCAGATCACAATTCAAGACACTTGAAGAGAAGAAATTTGGACAAAGTAGCTTGCATTGGTGGTCGGTTTCAGCCCTTCCAAATTCTGGAATTGATCAAGGACTTTTCTGGGTTCAAAATATGGTAGAAGGGATGTATTTGGATAAGTAGAAGGCTAATCACAAACTGGAAACAATCCAAAGTACAATCTGAATTTGAGAGGCTTGAAAGGAAAAATCTATTTTTCCGAAATCAGAAAAGGATTTTTGGCATGGTAACTTCAAAAGGTCATAACTTTCTACTCCGATATCGGATTTTGCTCCGTAAGTACTCAAATCGAAGCTCTCGGAGAGATCTACAAGCAGACGGCCAAAGGCCGTCCGTTGGGACTTTGGGGGTCAAAAAATAACGCTAAGACCACCTACTGTCCGCCTCAAATTTTCTGCTCAAGTTCCAACAAAGAACTCGATTTTTGCCCAACAATTTCTTCTTCTCTTTTTTTTTTTTTTTTTATCTATCCCTTTTTTTTTTTCTTCAACTTCAGCAAGGCATAAACAACAATAATATATGGATATAATAGAAGTAAGGCCGCAAGGGTATGGATTTATCAAGAGAGCAAAGATACGGATTTATCAAGAGAGCAAAGATACGGATTTATCAAAAAAAAACCGAAACCAACACACGAATAAGAACAGAATTTCAGCAAGGCATAAACAACAATTGGATAAGCAAAGGTACGGATTTGTCTAAGATGGAAGCAAGCCGAAACCAACACATCAATACAAGAACAGAATTTGCTTCATCAATACAAGAACATACCAATGATGATGATATTCAAAACAACAAGAAGATTGAGGAGATAAAGAACATACCAATGATGATGATTTTTTTTTTTTTGTTCGGTAAAAGAAAAGATATGAACAGCTTGGGAACCAAGATCGCTCGATACCAAAAGCGGCGTGAACCCTTGGATAACTTGTTCCAAAAACTCACTACACAAGTTCTTCCCCTTGGATCAACCCAACTGAAATCTTTCCTTGGAGATGGTATGTTCCTTGAAGGTGGAATAGGTCCTCAACCCCTAGATAACCTGTACCTAGAAACCTTGGAATCAAATGAAGGATGGAATCCGAATTTCCTAGGGAACAAATCTAGGAAATCAAGAACAACAAACACACAAATTCCGAATTTGTGTAATTTGCAAGTAATTACAGAAACTAGAGAGCAATTCTCTCAAGCTTGTAATGTCAAGAACCAAATTTTCATTTCATCAAATCTGCCCTCATGAATGGCCGACGGCCACTATAAAGATACAAACTAGGGTTCCTAATTAGGTTGCTCAAGCTAGGGTTTCTTTAGGGCCAAATGGGCTACATAACTCTTTGGGCTACATGACTCAAATTACCATATAATTAAGACTAAGCCCAATGTTCCTAAGGGGTTCTAAGAAAATAATAGTCAAGCCAAACCCATTATGGTTACAACTTGGAATTTGGCTCCAAAATCTAATTAACAAGACCCAATTACACTTAGTGCATTAATAAACATGGTCTTGTCAATCTTGGTCTTCTCTCCACCCTTTTGGGCCGTTTGGATGAGTCCATTCAAGGCTTCCTTCATTTTCTTTGTTCTAGCCCTTGTCAAGTGGATCCGAGCTTGTTCTGGAGACTTTGCTATTGACATCATGCTTCGGGTTCGAAGTCTCTTCAATGCTTGTTGGATTCATATCAACGTATTTGCACCAATCCTGAGGAAATCAAACAGGAAGTTTCTGATTTTTACTCTTTACTTTTTACTACTTCTTCTCCAATGACTGACCCATCTTATTTGCTAGGTATCCCAACTACGATTACAAGAGTAATGAACCAAAGACTAATCAGGCCAATTGAGGATGCTGAGATCCACCACGCTTTATTTGGTATGCATCCAAACAAATCACCTGGACCGGATGGTATGACTCCACTCTTTTTTCAAAATTACTGGCATGTAATTCAAAAGGATATCATCTTTGCCGTTAAAAGTTTTTTTATCCATTCAAGAATGTTAAAGAGTGTAAACCATACACTTATTACCCTTATCCCGAAAATAAAGAACCCAACCCACACAGCTCACTATAGGCCTATTAGTTTATGCAATGTTGTCTATAAAATAATATCAAAGATTCGCCGAGAGACTAAAACCATGTCTCAATGTCTGCATTCACGAAAGCCAAGCCGCTTTTGTCCCTGGTAGACAAATCACGGACAATGTTGCCATTGCACATGAATGCATACACCATATTAAGAGTCTTAACAAAGCAAGAAAAGGTTGTATGGCTTTGAAATTAGATATGGCCAAGGCTTTTGATCGAGTCGAGTGGGGTTTTTTATCCCAAGTTTTGCTTAAGATGGGTTTTGCCACAAAATTCATAGATCAAGTTATAACTTGTATAAGTACCTCTTCTTTTCTTTTAACATTAATGGTGAGGTTAGTGGCTATGTGCTTCCTCAAGAGGTATTAGACAAGGAGATCCTATCCCTTATTTATTTATAATCATTTGAAGTCTTCTCTTTTTATCGGAAAAGGCAGAACGAGGGTACTTACAGGGGAATGAGAGTATGCCGTCAAGGACCACTCCTCACTCACCTTCTTTTTGCAGATGATTCACTCCTTTTTGGTGAAACGCGATGGAGCAAGCTCAGCACATCCGAAGGATCATATCAGAGTATTGTGAAGCATCAGGACAGAAGGTTAACCTAAATAAATCTTCTGTCCTCTTTAGCAGGCACATAGCAGATCAGGATAAAACAGCCATTATTCAGGTGTTAAATGGGATCAAGGAGCAAAGAAGTGCCCGATACTTAGGTTTGCCACTAGGTATCGGTAAATCCAAGAAAGAAGTATTTGCATATGTCATTGATGCGGCCAAAAGAAGAATAGGTAATTGGAGAAATCAATTTTTGAGTCAGGCAGGTAAAGAAACCCTCATCAAATCAGTCCTAAATTCCTTACCTATCTATGTCATGTCATGCTTTAAACTTCCAATTGGGATTTGCAAAATCTTGAGTAGTGAGACAGCACAATTTTGGTGGGGCTTTAATGCAAACAATGGTCACAAAATTCATTGGAGAGCATGGTCCAAATTAACTCTTCCGAAAGATTTGGGAGGGCTTGGCTTCCTAGATATCCAAGTCTTCAATGATTCCTTATTAGCAAAGCAATTATGGAGATTAATCCAGTTTCCTGATTTGCTCCTGAGCCGTGTAATGAAAGCTAGATACTACCCCCAAGGCACGCTTATGAATGGAAACGTTCAACAAAACGCTTCTTGGCTGTGGAAATGTTGGACGGGAGCAAAATATATTTTAGATATGGGGATGCGATATCAAGTGGGAGATAGAAAAACCATTAAAATTTGGGAGTCTCCATGGTTGGCACATAGACCAAATTTCAAGCCACTACCCAAAGAACAAACTCCAGGGTCACTTGTTTGGTGTAGGCAACTTATGGCTCAGGAGGGGGCACAATGGGATCAAAATCTACTTGAGCAACTTTTCCATCCTGAGGATGCAGATGAAATTTCTAAAATCCCATTAAGAAAGGAGACTGGTCCGGATAAGCTTATTTGGCATCATGATAGGAACGGGATGTTCACAGTTCATTCTGCATACAAGTTTGCTATGGCACAGCACAGAGCCCGCTCAGATATCAATACACTCGAGTAGTACGGTTTGACAACTTCTAAGCGCATGTGGAATAGAATTTGGAATTTGCAGGTCAAAGGTAAACTGAAATACTTTCTATGGCGCTGCTGTCAAGGCATTTTGCCAACCAAGTTAGAATTGAGCAAAAAAAAAATACAGCTTGATCCCATTTGCAGCATTTGCGGAATGCAGGAGGAAACCATTGAGCATGTCCTGTTTACTTGTGCAAGAGCGGCGATGGTTTGGAAACTTTCTCCGGTTTATTGGGATGGTCTGCGTGCTAAACAATCTTGTTTTCGATATTGGTGGGAAGCATTAAGTTCCATGGGAAAAAACTCCATTAGTAAAGACAGGATCAACCTTTCTGTATACATCCTCTGGATGTTATGGAAAACAAGAAATCTTTGGCTCTTTGAGGGAATTGGTAAATCAGCAAAGGAAGTGGTAGATTCGGCTTTTTTGGAATGGAAAGAATACCAAGATATTCTCAATGGTTTCCCATTTTTTTCCTAGGATAGAATCTAGCTCTCTTAATTTTTTACTGAAACAACTGCTCTTGGAGTTTTCTAAACTCTAAGTTAAGCTTTAGAACTTTCGGTAGTACTTCCCCAGCTCTCTTTTTGTCACAAGTCAGTTTTTTAAAATGTCTCCTTTTAATCTTGTTGTAGTTTTCTTTTGGCTATGGTTTAGTTTTTTTCAAGGTTTCCAAGCTAACTAGTCTGTTTCTCATACTAGGTGACAATGGTGGCTCAGAGGAAACTCAATACATGCAAAGGAGACAGAAAGTCTTGACCGCTGCGGCGGACTTGTCACACCGCCGCTGCGGTCCAATTTTGGATGCCATGTTGGGCGAAACATTGGACGCGCGGCGTCATCCACACCGCAGCAGCGGTCCGAATCCAAAGGTTCCAAGCGCGCTGGGGAGAGTTTTATGAACGCCGCGGAGGTTCTCTTCACAAACTCGCTGTGGTCATAACTCCAATTTTGCGTTTTCTTTTGACTATTTTGCTGCTCCTTTTCGTCTGCCTAAAGCAATCTCCAGTTGGTATTTTTTGTCCATTTTTTCCAAATTGGGTACCCGTAAGTAGCCTTTAGAGTTTTTTCTGCTCTTTGCATATACTTTGCACTTTGGTCTATTTTTCAATAAATGGTAAAATTAGAGAGGGAAGAAACAAAAGGATGTCGGGTTGTCAAGCAACTCCTCTTTGGGTCAGCTATCTTTAGCGCCACTACAAAAGGAGATTCCATTCACCAGATCGGCTTTGGAGACACAATTTAAAAAGGCTCCCTCTTGGGGAGGATCAAAAGTCAGCTATACTAGTTTTTCACATGGAAGGTACGTTTTCTTGGCACCTTTACGGCATCATGTTTTTCTGCTTTAATAAGGGCCGATTTAGATTTTAGTGTGTAATGATATGTCGTGTCTTGATTTTGCTTGGAATATGGGTTTTCTGGTATCTGCTGTTTGGAAGTTATTTTCACTGATGTGAATTGATATATTGTTTTTACTCATCTGCTTGGCACTTGTTCTGGCTGAACTGATAACTTGTTTCCTCAAGTGTGCATCGAGGGCCAAAACCTGTTTGGTAAAATGCCTCAAAGAATTTTCCTATAAGCTACTGCTAGGATAAGTCCTTCGAAGCCTGGCAGAGTGATCTATTGGGGGTTTGTAGGTGTCTATTTCTCGGGTCTTGCTCTTTCAACTTGGGTGGTAGATTGTGGCCACCATACTTCTAGCCGAGCAAAGCAATCTAGTTTCACTATGGTTTGCATCTTCTTTGTATCTCCCACAGAAAAAGCCAAATTGGAAAAAGGAAAGAGGAAGTAGAAAAAAGAAAAAGGAAGTAGAAAAAGCAAAAACAAAAATATCAAAAAGAAGGAATGAGGAAAGACAGTCGGTAGAAAATAGAGGAAGATGGACGAATTTTCCAAGAGGCAAGGAAAGGAAATTAGCTATGAGACAATAGCAATGTACACTCACTGAAATTATGCTTGCCTGGTACTATCCAATCAAAGGGTTCTGTTTTTGTACCCGCCTCCAAATGTTTCGGTCTAGTAAACCCTATGCATTGTACAGCTGGTTCTTGCACTATGATGTTCCTCTTTAATATCTTAGCAAAGTTAGGAGTTTGTACAAACACTCATACACTCCTCCAGTAGTCTTGTTACTTGAACAGAGTTTTTTCATACTTCCTATTAGGTAGTTGTGGCCTCTTGATCGGTTTTTTCTTAGTTGTCCTCTTTAGGTAGTTTTGCAATATCAGACAAGAGGAAAAGGAGGAACAATAGGTCATAAAGTTTTTTCAAAAAAAAAAAAAGGAAAAAAAAAACCCCCCCACAAAAAAAAAAGAAAGAAAGAAAGAAAGAAAGGAAAAAACAAAAAGAAAAAGGAAAAGCCAGAGGATATAAAAAATAAAAATAAAAAAAGAGGAAAAAGGGGGAGAAAAGGAAAAGAAACAAAAAATAAGAAAAAAAAAAGGCAAAAATACAAACACAAGAAAAAAAGAATTATTGTGGCTCTTAATCAGATTTTTAGCTCCAGTTGGAGTCTTAGCTTCAATCTCCAATTGGAGTTTTAGCTCTTAATCGGATTTCTTCTTCTGCTCGCTCTCCCCATCCCCAATATCCTTTTCTTATCCTATTTTTCTCTTATCTTTTCTTTATATCCCAACCTGATATTCCTTGCTTTTTTGGCTTTCTCTGCTGCCAGTTGCTTTTGCTCTCCCTAAAAGTTATATCATACCTCTCTTGGTTGGGATGAAGTTTCCTTTCCGCTTTGAATGTAGGAACATTTCCATGTTTTCTCTTTGTTTTTTTATTTTTTTCTGTTTTGTGGATTTCTATCTCCAGAAGATATTTTTATTTCCTCGGCTGATTGGGGATTGTTTTAAGTTTTCTTCACGTTTGAAAGCAGGAGAAGTCTACATTTTTCCCCTTTTGTTTTTTCTGTTTTTCCTCTTGGAAAGTTCCCTATCCAGGCATATCTCGCCTCCCTCTAATCTCTCTTTCTCTCTAAATGCTGGTTTCTTTTTTTCTCTCTAAATGCTGGTTTCTATTTGTGAATGACTGATCCTCCACTCAATACTCTAGCTCCATTCTTGTTGGGATGTCGTCTCTCATGTGATGGCACTCTTTTCTTATTGCTTAGTTGTGACAAACCACCTCATCTATTATTGATCTGACTTGACAGCAGCAATGGTCCCTCGTTTTAATTTTTTCTGGGCTACTATAGTTTCGACGAAGTTTTTGGAGAACTGATTTCCATCTCAAGCCGGGACATTGATCAGTTCCCCTGTTTTGAAGAATGGCAGCATGAAGATGTGACAGTTCTATTTTGATCATCTCAACGGCTTATATTGTTTTTGTAGAAGTTTCTATATAATTAGTGTTAAAATAATGACTTCCAATTCTTTCATTTGAAGTCCCAAGATATAGTGGCTAAGTTTAGTCATTTAGTTGAAGTTAGCTAATTTCACTATATCTCACATCTTTAATCTGTTGGCAAACTCTTTATTATTATAGGGTTCTCTCAGGACTCAGGCTACGATCCATGTTTCACTAGTCTAAGACTAGGGTTTAGTATTGTAACAAATGAGATAGGGGTCAACATTCCACTATCACATTCTCCTCCTTGGCATTTAATTAAGACCAAGGAGATCATGTAAGCCTTCATTGGCAACTATTTTGTACAGTTCCTTTCCCAATTTCAATGAATTTTAACTATCGTTTCAGAAAAAAAAAAAAGCTTCATGCTCGAAATTAAAATGTCAAATGACAAAAATATTTCTTGTACTCTTCAAATTCACTAAAAAACTACTGGGTTAATTATCGTTAGATTTTGCTTTGAGTTTATTAATGATTGTAACTTTTTCACAAAATAAAAATTAGCAAATGCGGAATTTACATTTTTATGGTTTCATAATTTTTGAGGTGGTCAGACGTGTTTTAAATTCATGTTTAATTGCAATTTAGTTATTTTTGGATAATATAAGGGTTATTTCGTAATTTCATGATCTAATTTGAAAATAAAGACAAATTTTGGATTAAATTAGGCCAAATTAATACTTCCAAGGGTTAATTGCTACTATTCAAAGTTTAAAGGGTATTTTACAATCAAACTAAAATTCAAGATAGTGTTTTACAATTAACTCTTGTTTTTATCCGATACCACATCTTGGAACGTTCTCGTTGGAAGAATTCAACATGAACATAATGTCAATTTGAATAAAACATTGCCAATTGCATTGTACACACCACATCACAAATGAATACATGATTCCCCACTTGCCATCAAATCTTTAATTAGGCCTGGACCTTACCTTTAGTAGTTTGTAGAAAAATTAAGGGGGTTGCCAACATTTCAGTGCAAACCATGTTGATACGCAATCAATAATTTCACAATTTTCATTCATACTTGCTAAACACATCCATAATATTGAGGAATGAAAATGTCAATGTCCTTTCACCTGTAAGTTATACATTCTCTCCCTCTTCAGAATCCAAGAAAATACCATACTCCCTTGCAAAATATCTTCCACTTTACAATAACTTCATAAAGTAGAGCTATCTTTTTGTGATAAAAAAATTTATTTCGCGCAAGTTTTATGCCGCCGTCACTATTTGGTTTGGTTATGCATGTCCAGGTACCATCAGGCTAATTATGCTGCAGCCACACTGGTGAAAACCTGCATTGGACCAGAGCATGGAGAGGCAGAGTACTCGGGAGGTTTCATGGTTCCTGAAACACACTTTTCTTTGTGTTCCTCCATGGAGATTTGCTTGCCACGGCACTCTGCACTACAAAACGCCTTTTCTCCTCTGCAAGGCAAATATGACATGGAAATAAAGAAGATGATCATCTTCGTTGCATATTATGAAAGTACTACCTATATAATGGAAATAAAAGAAGAGTCAACTTGGATTAAAATTGAGATTTACACAACATATTAAAGCTAGAAGAAGCTTTTCAGTTTATGGTATTTACCCTCACAAAATGTAAACTTTCAAATCAGCTAAATAAGATCTTTCAGTAAGGCTAGCTTTGAATTTGGACAATATGAATTATACAAGGGAAAAAGGTTACTAATATCTAATCAAAGATTGACGAGGACAAAAACATGAAATGCAACACAGAAGAAAGGGGAGGGGAATGTCAGACAATTCAATGCCAACTTCCAAAAAATGGAGACATTCGAGCATTACCCTACCTATATCTAATGGCCACATAAATCCACAAAAAAGAAATACATATATCTCTGATGTGTCAAAAAAATAAATAAATAAAAAGAGAGAATCTAAGAGAAATTAGTACCTCACAATGATATGAAAAGCAAATACAAATTAACAAAGGCCAATTGACTTGTCATATGCATAAATCCCAGGAAGTTGAGGGATGTAAAATACACTCCATAATCTTTTATCAAACACCCTGAAATCAACCTTCTTAGCATATAATCCAAGTATTACTTCACCTTCATTTTTCAGAGTTTAAAAAATAACATTGATGAAGAAATGACGTCATCAATCTACTTGAATAAGGTTACAGAAACTGACAGCTTCACAAACATAGCTTCAGTGTTCCAATGAAATAAGCTGCAGCATTAAATACTTCTGTTTGATTCCCCTGGGATAATAAATATGGGCTTACTTTCAATGCAATAACTAGTTTCTTTTCTTTGTGTACGCATATCTTGGCTGCCATGATTTTGGGGTGAACCTATCTTGGCTACCATAAATTCCAGTGAAGTCTCCTGAGAATATGTAAATAATTTGTATGTTTATGTATTGTTGTATTGATCATGAAAATTTTGAAAAAGCTCCCGTTGTTTTGCTGTAAATGTCAGTTGATTTACATTTCAGGATAATTTCAAAAAATTATTCTGAGTATTTATTTTGGCAGGAACATTCAATGATCTTGATCATCACCAAATTGCAGCTCTGGTAAGCTGCTTTATTCCAGGAGATAGATCATCAGAACAAATACATTTGAGAGCAGAACTCGCTAAACCATTACAGCAGCTCCAGGATAGTGCAAGAAGAATAGCAGAGGTGATTGATTTTTCCTTTGGCCCTTCAATCTTGTCATTGAATTCTTGACTAAACAACTTCAAGTGGCAATTTCTCAATATTATCTGCATTTGCTAGGCTTGACTCCGCTTTCTTTTGCTTTTCTTGGGGACCTACTAATTCTTAAGTGAATATGCTCTCTATTTTTTTTCCTTGTATCACTTGAAATATCTTTTTGTCTAATACATATCAAGAAATTTTTTTTTGGGTTTACATCTATATCAAGTTTTTGTTTCTTTTACAATTGTAACCTTAACCTTTTTTATGCATGTTGTGGTCTTCTTTTAAGTAATCAAGTTCATTTTTATACCATCTTTAACATGGTGATTCAAGTTGATGTCCTTTGTTATGCAGATACAACATGAGTGCAAACTGGAAGTAAATGTGGATGAGTATGTGGAGGCATCCATTAGACCATACCTGATGGATGTAATTTACTGCTGGTCAAAGGTTGGTTTTGTAGAGATTTACTTTGTGATATGATGCTTATCATGGATGGATTGGTTGAGCTTCGCCATGCTAATGTGTCCTGCTTTTGTCACATTGTTAAGAAAATTGTTTGTGTTTATATTTCGGTAGCTTTGGTTTCATGATGAAGTTGGCCTTAGCTGCCTTTGTTATTCTTCTTTAGTTTGTGTTTATTTTTCTTTTGAGTGAATTAGGGTATAGAGGTTGGCCATCCCACAAAGATTGTTTTAATAAATATCATATTTGAGTTTTGTTTTGTTTTACACCTAATACTGAAAATAATAGCCTTGGTTGATGCCTGCTATTTGTCACCACAGCATTGAAATTCACAAAGTTTATCTCATCTAATTTTTCCTCTGGAAAATTGCTAGTAATTTATAATTTTGTGTATTTTGTACTTGCTACTCACTTTCCTAATCCATTCTATTAGTGAATCACGAGAATTTCACTCTATGACTACCCGTGGGTGCCGTTACCAGGTTCTGTTACACTGATTACGACTTATAGGCATCAATTTTGGTAATTTTAGGTTGTTATAATTTATGCAGCATTCTCTATCTTTTTGCGTTTTAATTTTCCTTTAACTGACTGTGGCAGGGCCATAATATAGGGGAAACTCATGCATACCACTGCAAATTGTATACTGAACACCTTTAAGTAGTGGAGCTTTAACTGAGATGGATTATGGTTATAATGTGTTGGAAGGGCTTTTGTGGTTTGTTCATCTAGTTGGCATACTTTTCTCATCTTCTTTTTACGGTGATGAAGGTCGAATATGTGAAACTGGTGAAAATTACCAATTGATTGTTTGTCATTGACAGCGTACTGAGGAGACAATTTTCCCCTTCCTTTTCTTGTTGATTGCTAGATATTAGGTTGGTCAATAAGTCATGTTGAGATTCATTGCATTAGATGGGGATCTGGTCAACGATATGATCATAGTCCCCTCTCTTTCTGAACTCTATACCGTTTATCAAGTAGCATAAAGAAAATTTTTTTTTTTTATTTCACTTCCTATTTTCTTTCTTTCAGGGTGCATCTTTTGCTGAAGTCATACAAATGACTGAGATTTTTGAGGGTAGCATTATACGACTAGCTAGAAGGCTTGATGAGTTTCTGAACCAGGTAACTTTCACTTAGTTTTATGAAATTTGAGCAAGACATTTAGAAGGAAATATTGATTATTTAGATGTAGATGTCCTGTAAGTTTCGGGTCATAGGTGTTTGGTATGTGAAACAGTAAAGGTAGCATACACCAAACAGGGACACAGATGTACCAACCATTAAGATATCAATATGTTGAATTAGAGGATAGGATTCAGGGTCACGGTGCAACTTTTCGTATAAGTATTAATTGATTTATTGGCTGTTAAAGTTGAAAGCTGCTGCGGCTGCTGTGGGAGAAGTTAATTTGGAGAAGAATTTTGCTGCAGCCAGTGAAAGCCTCCGACGTGGTATCATGTTCGCAAACTCTCTGTATACTTGAGCTTTAGATCACAGAGCTCTAGGATGTACAGTTAGACTATTGTGTTTTTTAGCTGAAAACTCTATTTCCTATTTTGCAAGTTTGGGAACCATTTAGCATATTAGATGCTTACGCCACCATGTTCATACTCGGGGTTGTGACCCCCTGAGAAAGAAGCATGTTATAACTGTATTTGATATAGAACGGATCATGAATATGAAAGTATATTTTTCCACATAGGCGAAAATTTCCCTTTGCCCTTGTGGAGCCTAATGAGAGGGAAGTTTGAGTCTTCCGAATTTTGAATCGATGTATGAATTTTATTGTAATAAATTTTAATATTAAGGGTTCATTTTTTTGTTATTAGGTATATTTATTTAAAAAAATTTATTAAAATATTGGGTTGATACAAAAATAAGAAACTTAACAATAAAATTAACTAGGATGAAAAAGATATTAATAGTATATATATTAGTATAAATTACAAGATTTATGTTAATTTATTAGAGTATATAAAGTGGAACACAAAAGGTGTAACAGGAGATTTAATGCGGCAATAATGTTTAGCTTTTATTGCAGTACTATCCTCATGAATGGATTATTTATGTTAAGAACTTTATTTAGCATTTTCAACAACTAAATTTTTATGTTACCATGTGGAGTTGGTTATATAAATAATATATCATCATCGGTTTTTATTAAAAGATATATTTTTGTTTAAATTTATATAACTCATGTCGTTTTTAATATATTTTTTTTCAAGTCTTTTTAGTTTGAATTACTAATTTGCTAATCTTTAGACGAGGTGCATTTAAGGATCTTCTAAACACGTCTAAATTACTTTAAACATAGTTTTTTCATTTTTTTTCATCTATTGGGGATATTTTTATATTTTTTTCAATACATTCATTACTTATTTTACACAATTAGTATATCCACACATTTATTTTAGCATTTTCATTTATGTTATTCTCATTTTCTATTAATGTTCATGGTTAGTATTTTAATACTCTGTTCCAAAAGTATTGTTAGCTCTATTGTTGTTTTATAATTTATTTTGTTTCAATTTCACCGGCACATTTCAATCACAAAGTATAAAAAATATACTTCTTTGCGTATTTTAACCTACATGGATATATCTTTACTACAATCTATAACATTTTTATTAATGCCTCTATTATTTTTTGGAATATAAATTTTAAATATTTAAAACTTTTATATATAAAAAGAATGAATTCAACTTCTAGTCTTCAAGAACTCAAATAACTGTTAGTATTTTATTCTACATGTTATTTGATCAATAGTGTTAGAATTAGTTCTGCTCAACTGGTCAAATTAGTTAATAGTTATTGGTTCATCGATTAACCGGTTCGATTGGTTGAAAACTATTACTGTTCTTTTGGTTAACCTATTGGTTCTTGGTTTGTAATTTTTTTCCCAATTTAATTAATTAACCAAGTAATATATATTTATAGGTTAATCGGTTAAACTGATTAATTAATTAACTTGTAATGAATCAGTTAACAGGTTATTTTTTTCCTCGCCTTTTTTTGGTTTCAAATACCTAATTTACTACATATTTATACTATAAATTTATAATCTAATATAAATAGAAAACTAATATTAATACAAAATTATTAATAGTTATATAGTAATTAAAAATTTAAGAATTATTAGTTAATATGTTTTATAAATTACAATGTGGCTTGTAAGTTGTGACATTACTAAATACTAATATATAACTTAATGTTATGTACTAACCTATTTAGCTACTTTTATATAATGTTAAACATATTATGGCTTATAATTATAATTTTTACATATTTTGTATCATGAGTAATGTTTGTATTTTAATTTTTTATGATCTCATTATCTCGATTACTTTTTTAAAGAAATTTAGTATAAACATAAAGCATGATTTATGTTTAACTTGTATGCAATATTTGTTTGTTATATATATATATATACACACACACATGTATACATACATATATTGAAATATATAATAATATTTTTCTAAAAAGCCACTATGAATAGGAATTTAACTCGTAAAATACTCATATCAAATATTTTGGAATAATTGAATATATGACATTGTGTAAAATGAATCAATTACACTATATACATGAGAATTTTTTGTAAAATACAGTATTGTTCTTTTATCTTTTCATATTTCAGTTATATTGTCAACAGGGTTATAAAACTATACGCACATTAAAACATATAATTATCTTTTAAACATTTAGAATATATGCTACATATTAAAATGTATAAAAATCACTTAAACATGTTAAAATTAATAAACTTAAACCAAAATTATTATAAAAAAAAGGTTAATTTAGTTTTGTGGTTACAAAAATATATATATATATATGTATATATATATATTTTATAATTGTGAATTTACGGTAATGAATCAATCTAAATTTAGGGATGTAATTGAAAGAAGTTATAAATTTTTTAAATGAAAGGGAAAAAAAAAACTTATGGGATGCATATGACATTAATTATAAAGAGGGATTTTGACTTGGGCCCGATACAAAGTTGTAATTGGATCGGGCCCGATTTATGTAAATGTCAGGGTTGGAGAATTATCCTTGAAATTCAGTCATGGAGACAAGAGATAAAGTTCAGATGGTTGAGGGATAGACTAACTGTTAGGGCAAATTACAGATTTATAGAATTAATTACAGTTAACTGTCATTAACCGCCCTAATCTGGACTCTTCCTAGACCCACTTCTCTAATCGTCGTCGTTCCATTTAATTGCAGTGCATGGAATGACATCGTGTTATTTATTTCTGAAATCCCTAGCAACCGGGAATTAAAGGAACGACAGCATTTTCTTGCTAACTTTTGTTTTGTTACAATTCAGTCCCTTTATTCACGACAGTGGACTCTTATCTGAGAATTATTTCTAACAAATGGGCCACTTTTAATTAGGCCGAACAACCCCAATTAACTTTTGAAAATGAGCATTTTTTTTGGATTTCTAAACTTGGGCATTAGTTCCAATTCTTAGCGTATGCGGTAAGGTCACGAACGGCATGGGGTAAGCATTAGGGACAAGACTCATCAATCAGGTTTTCGTTCAGTGGTGTTTATGTTTTATGACTCTTTGTGATTATCTAATAGAGGGCAATCAACTAGTTTGTATAGGCGTTTAGATTGCTATTAATGTACTAGTTAATGTGCATTAACCGTATCAATTTTTTGTGCAATCTTTTATTTTGTGTTGTTAAGTTGTGTACTTTCCTTTATGGTTCATCGATATGCTGTAAACTCATAAAGGATTATTTAGCCTTGTTTGTCTAAGTCTTGTCAATATTGTAAATATTTTGTTAATTGGCAATCAATAAAACTCTATCATTATTTAAAAAAAAAAAAAAAAAAAACTTAGGCATTAGTTCCAATTTTTAGCGGCTTAACCGATTGAAATCTGAAACTGGATAAAACCAAAAGTGAAAACTTGTTAACCAAATTAAGTTTAGCAGGTTGACTGATTAATCAGTTTGTAAACACCCTTACTTAAAATACAAACAATATGTCAATAATATTGTGATAATAAACTTTTGAAAAGAAAACCATCATGCTTTTAAGAAGATTACAGTTCTGAACTACTCCAATGCTAGTTATGGTTGGCTGATGAGCACTATGTCGTGATATCGACAAGTCCAGACCATACATCAAATATTTTATAGCAGAAGTACTGGCATTTGGATGCGTACTCACGCTGATAGTCTACAGAATCCAACCCCAAATACACACTCGTATTTTTCTATGTCTTGATTGGCTTAAATACAATGGTGGAATGTTTTGCAATGTGCAAGCTGAATTGTCCTCCCTTTTCACTCACATCAATCTTGTCCAATCCTGGAGGAGCCAACATTTCAAACTCAGTCACCAAGTTAGCCACTACTAGTCCTAAAATTGGCAATGCGAGAATGATTCCAGGACAGCTTCTTCTCCCCATCCCAAAAGGTAAGTACCTAAAATCAACTTTCCCACCAGCAATAGCAGCTTCAGTACCCTTTTCTTCCTCCAAGAATCGTTCTGGCCGAAATTCCTCGGGATTCTTCCACCATGCAGGGTTATTAGCCAGCCACCAAGCATTGACAACCACCTTTGATTCTTTAGGAATGGTGTACTTTCCCAGCTTAGCTTCTTCAAGGTTCATGTGGGGTACAAGCAAAGGTATTGGTGTGTGGAGTCTTAATGCTTCATTTATTGTGGCTTGTAAATATGGTAATTCATGAAGATTAGATTCTGTCACTGGTTTTCCTTTGAGGGTTGTGGATATTTCATCTCTGATCTTGTTTTGAACATTTGGATGATTGACTAACTCAGCAATGATCCATTCCATTGACCATAGAGTTGTTTCAATTGCTGCAACATTGATGTTTTCCACAATGTAGAGAACATTTTCTCCACTGATTTCTCCTTTGTTTTCAGCATCAATTATATGATCAATCGCACAGCTTATCTTATGCTTTTCTCCATTTTCTGCCATTATTTTCCTGTATCAAGTGACTGAAGTCAGAGATAGGCTAGTTAAACAAACAATTATGTCATCTCAACTCCTGTGTCTGGCCGTAGTTACCATTCTGTATAATGGAATCTCATTTTTTATTACTGTTCTAATGTTAATGTTATTGGTCTACTTTAGCGATTGAAAATTTTGGTTCTGGAAGTTAAAAACTCTTGCCATGGTAGGTTACAGATATCTCATTGTTCAAATGAATTGCTTCGTCACAAGTGTCTTCCAGATGAAATTCTATATGACAGTTTAATCATACAGCCAGTGGTTATTCAAGAACTTGGTTTTCTCATTTGGGAATTTTAGCTAGAAACAAGAATAGGCAAGAAATTTCAATTTTTTTGACCATAAATTCTGAAGTTGCAATAGAAAAGGATACTTTACCTTCTCCTCTCAACATAATGATTGTTGAAAAATGCCAGTCTTCTCCTCTGCAGATCCCTGCACCTATTCAGGTACCCTCTCAACAGTGGCCTAAGGAAAGGAATAAATTCCCCATAATTGTACTCAAAACTCTGTGCCAAACGACTTCTTTCTGAATTGAACTGAGATGCTTGAATGAACATGGGGTCATTTTGTGACTCAAATTTTGCATCAAACATCATTCTATACAGGATGTTATAAAGCATCAACTGCAATCTTTTCCGAACAACAATCCCTTCTGTTCTCACTTTTTCATCATTTCTCAAGTCATGAAGAACTAAATCCATTTCCTCTTCCCACATATCACTGTACTGATGAACCACTTTGTTGGTAAAAAATGGGAGAGTCATTATACGTCTCATTTTTCGCCAATGTTCACCATATATTGTGAAAACCATGTCTTGTCCATTCCCTGTGAATATATCAAAGACAACATTTCTGGGGCGAGAGCCAAATTCCACACCTTGTGCGTGTAGAACTTGGTTTGCAAGCTCAGGATTTGATACCACCACTAAGTTTTTCAAGCCGAGTTTGAGTAAAAAGACAGGACCATATTGTTGTGACATTTTGGATAGGATTCTCTGGTTCAAGTCATTGCCTACTTGAAGCCAATTGCCAAAAATTGGAACTGAAAATGGCCCTGGTGGGAGTTCACCAGTTGATCTCTTCTGGTGGACAAAGTGATTGACCAAGCCAAGTAATGGGATAGTAAGAAAAAGGGATTTCAGAGGAAAAGGAATGGAATAACGTGTACATACCAGGTTGATGAATAAGATGAGTGCAACGGCAAAAAGAGTGCACAAGATGGATTTCATCCAAAGTTTGCCCATAATGGAAGGAAGAGAAAATGACTCAGTTCGAGGGAAACAAAGGGAAATTGATCTATATATATGCATTACATGGAGGTTGTTGGGCGGGGGTTGGTGTCAAATGGGTGTAAGAAAGTCCATTGGTTCTATAGTGAAACCAGGTAGGAGAATGAAAAACCATGTTCCCTCTGTTCCCTTGTCAAAAAAGTTGTGTGGAGTAGGTAACAAACATACACTTACATACCTATTGCATATAGTTGTACTTAATTAGTCGCAGAAAGCCACCATCAAATTTAGTTTCAAAACGAAATACTACCTACTTTGAATTATAATAATTAACCTCCTCAATTATTAATTTGTAGCAATTTAGTCCAAGTGAAGCTTCATGCTCGAAATTAAAATGTCAAATGACAAAAATATTTCTTGTACTCTTCAAATTCAATTATCGTTAGATTTTGCTTTGAGTTTATTAATGATTGTAACTTTTTCACAAAAATAAAAATTAGCATATGCGGAATTTACATTTTTATGGTTTCATAATTTTTGAGGTAGTCAAATGTGTTTTAAATTCACGTTTAATTGCAATTTAGTTATTTTTGGATAATATAAGGGTTATTTCGTAATTTCATGATTTAATTTGAAAATAAAGACAAATTTTGGATTAAATTAGGCCAAATTAATACTTCAAAGGGTTAATTGCTTCTATTCAAAGTTTAAAGGGTATTTTACAATCAAACTAAAATTCAAGATAGTGTTTTACAATTAACTCTTGTTTTTATCCAATACAACATCTTGGAACGTTCTCATTGGAAGAATTCAACATGATGTCAATTTGAATAAAACATTGCCAATTGCATTGTACACAGCTACATTACAAATGAATACATGATTCCCCACTTGCCATCAAATCTTTAATTAGGCCTGGACCTAACCTTTAGTATTTTGTAGATAATTTAAGGGGATTGCCAACATTTCAGTGCAAACCACATTGATATGCAATCAATAATTTCACAATTTTCATTCATACTTGCTAAACACATCCATAATATTAAGGAATGAAAACGTCAATGTCCTTTCACCTATAAGTTATACATTCTCTCCCTCTTTAGAATCCAAGAAACTACCATACTCCCTTGCAAAATATCTTCCACTTTACAATAACTTCATAAAGTAGAGCTATCTTTTTGTGATAACAAAATTTATTTCGCGCAAGTTTTATGCCGCCGTCACTATTTGGTTTGGTTATGCATGTCCAGGTACCATCAGGCTAATTATGCTGCAGCCACACTGGTGAAAACCTGCATTGGACCAGAGCATGGAGAGGCAGAGTACTCGAGAGGTTTCATGGTTCCTGAAACACACTTTTCTTTGTGTTCCTCCATGGAGATTTGCTTGCCACGGCACTCTGCACTACAAAACGCCTTTTCTCCTCTGCAAGGCAAATATGACATGGGATATCAGGAGGGGGAAAAAGAAGATGATCATCTTCGTTGCATATTATGAAAATACTACCTATATAATGGAAATAAAAGAAGAGTCAACTTGGATTAAAATTGAGATTTACACAACATATTAAAGCTAGAAGAAGCTTTTCAGTTTATGGTATTTACCCTCACAAAATGTAAACTTTCAAATCAGCTAAATAAGATCTTTCAGTAAGGCTAGCTTTGAATTTGGACAATATGAATTATACAAGGGAAAAAGGTTACTACTATCTAATCAAAGATTGACGAGGACAAAAACATGAAATGCAACACAGAAGAAAGGGGAGGGGAATGTCAGACAATTCAATGCCAGCTTCCAAAATATGGAGACATTCGAGCATTACCCTACCTATATCTAATGGCCACATAAATCCACAGAAAAGAAATACTTATATCTCTGATGTGTCAAAAAAAAAAATAAATAAATAAAAAGAAAGAATCTAAGAGAAATTAGTACCTCACAATGATATGAAAAACAAATACAAATTAACAAAGGCCAATTGACTTGTCATATGCATAAATCCCAGAAAGTTGAGGGGAGTAAAATACACTCCATAATCTTTTATCAAAAACCCTGAAATCAACCTTCTTAGCATATAATCCAAGTATTACTTCACCTTCATTTTTCAGAGTTTAAAAAATAACATTGATGAAGAAATGACATCATCAATCTACTTGAATAAGGTTACAGAAACTGACAGCTTCACAAACATAGCTTCAGTGTTCCAATGAAATAAGCTGCAGCATTAAATACTTCTGTTTGATTCCCTCATACGTTGCAGAAGAAAATCAACTCAAGCATTGACTTGCACACACAACACGCCATAAAATATGGAATATTGGTAGCATAACAAAATCTTTAACTAATACATCTTCAGATCATGATTTTTTAACAGGATAAAACATGAGGTAAATGTCAATTTAGAAGTGAAAACCAGTAGTTTGATGGTGATGAGTAAGCACATAAATAACATCAGTTGAGACTCTTTTGCGCCAAGTTCTAGTAGCAAATAGGACATTAAAAGGAAGATATGAGATTTTAATGTTTTGCAAGTCTCAGGAAGCAGAGAAATTACTCCAACATTAACTACCCACAAAGAGATCAACCATATAAAAGGAAATAAACAGAAATCACAAAAAAAAAATGTTATAGCCCAAAATTCTATTTGGAAACAAGAAGTTAAATCCAACTGATAGTTTAGCTGCATCTACCATGTATGCAAAAAATGCAGTAAAAAATTAAACCTATATTCTGAAACAGCTAATAAAAGGAGGCCACAAAGGATTATTCTACAGCTATAGATGGGATGTTAAAAGAACCCCACCATATTTTCTTTAGATGGTAAAGTTATACATTTCCAAAACATGCAGATGTAGAAAGTTAGACTTTTGCAAAAAATTCCTGTTTCATTCATTTCAACTTAATATTCATTTTCAAAATTCCCATTCAAACATTTAACTCTAATTAATTATTTTGAACTAAAGAAAAAGCAATCATTGTTCAACCATCTCATAAATGTACAAGCATACAAAGTTGGCAGTGCAATCCCATAAAGTATCTCAATATTACCAATTAATGGAGACCAACAAAAGAGAGATTTCATATTCTTATCAGCCACAAGTTTAAGATCAGATACCACGAATGATTCTAGATGCAAAAAGGAAATTGCTAGAATCTGTTCCAACTCGCGACAACTATGAAAACAGAAAGATCAATAGTCAGTAAGAGGTCATATTAAAAGTGGGAGAGTATGCACAAGCAACTTGTAAGAGTACCAACTTCTTAATGTAAAGTTAATGCATTATTGGCAAGATATGATGACCATATTTGAACAATAACTAATAATGATAAAAGCTGGTCCATGAATTGCATGGTTAGTCAAATCAAACTGCAATAATTCTCAGCAAACCAATCAATAATCTGAGCATATTTGTTTTGATGCAGCAGTTGCATGAAAACATCAAAACCTTTTATTACTTGAAATAAATAAATAAATAAAGAGCAAATTGATTTTCTGTGAAAACTAACTGAAATGTCCAGATGATATCCAGTTAGCCCTGTATTATGAATAGGAAAATGATTAGTACTGGTTTTCCAAAATTGTGCCTTAAACACAATCACAACGCTTTTTTAAAAAAACAAGAAAAAAACAAAAGAGGTACAAAATCTAGTCAACTAGACAACTGGGTTATCTCTTTATCTCCTGCATTTAGTGAGGAATTACCAATTTAAGGCCAGAAAGTAATGAAAGTCTTGCCAGTTCGGCAACTCAAATCCACAAACCTCAGTTCTTAAAACCAATCAAGAAGCCCAGAAAAATGATTGACTAAATAAATAAAGATACCTGGTCTAAACATTAACAAGCTCCCCGATTCAAAATCAGCAAAACCAATCAATCACAGAACAGATACATTCCGCAGGTGAAAGCTAAAACGGAAACACACATGCCAATCCCAAAATTGATGAAAAGAGATTAATCACATAAATACCAAATAATTTCAATCAAATTCTGTACCTGTACATGAAAATGTCCAGGCCATGAAGCTGCTTCTTGCAAAGAAAGCAAGTGTTCAGAAAATCTGCAACAGGGAATGTTGGAGTTTCACCATCACGACTCACTGGCACTGCAGAAACCACCCCAGAACTCACCCCATGACCAATTGTATTACCATCAGCACTGATTTTCTGAGTTGCAGTAACAGCAATATTAGTACCAGTTCCCAAGAAATCACCATTGTCAAAGTATTCTTTTTTCGTAATTTGATTCTCCCCAATATGTGATATCACACAAGTGTACTCTTCACACAATTCCATTTCCTCAACACTCAGCCTCCTCTTAATATCAGTGGCACTTTTATCATTCTTAGCTGAGAAAGAAGTGGACTCTTTGCTGCTGAGAATTGGGATTGGGTTTGATACTGATCTGGGTGAGTTTGCAACCATTGCAGTTCTCTTAAAAAAGGGATCCTGGGAACAATACTCATCTTTGCTGTTGCTATTCATGGCTGCCAGAATTCCAAGCCCAACAACCCCATTTGGTTCTTCAAAGTTTTTGGGGGATTTGATAGATGATTTTGCTGGGGTTTCAGTGAAAGTGAAAAGGGAAAGGTTCATGGATAGTTTCCTGCTCTTGGAATCCATGTCAGCCATCAAAATACAACTTTCTTGGTCACACAGAGAGGGAGAAAGAGGTTTCTTGTATTTGGGTTTCTGCAAAATCTCTCTCTCCCCCTCCCTGAGAGTCACACAGCAAGAATTGTATCAGTTTTCTTTTTAAAAAAAAAAAATTTGGGTTTTATTTAAGCAAGATTGGAATTAAACCTTAAATAGGAATAAAAGTTTTGATATAGATCATATCTCTGCCTAACGTAATATGGATGGAGGCATTGGTGGTGGTGGGGAGAGGAGTGGGTGGTGGTGGCTTGGAAGATATGGAAGAGGGTAGGGAAGGTGGAAGGGTGAGGGAAGAGGAAAAGCTTGTAATGGCTTGATATGAGCAAATCCACCACCAATTTTCTGCGCTTCCCTTCTCTTTCTCCTTAAAAACCTGTGATTTTCAGGTCCCCACCACTCTGTCCATTCCCCTCGTCCCCCACCCATCCCTCTTTATAAATAAGTAAATAAAGGGAAATACCTCTTTTTTTTTTTTTGGTTTACAAATAATCAAAAACAATAAAAGCCTAAACAATAAATAATTTGGTCAATTGTCAATTGTCAATATACTCTTAATATGTATACTAGTTTTTAGTGCCCTGCTCGAGAACGGAGGGTGTCCAGTTAAAAATTTTAATTTAGTAATTTTTTTATAGTTTTATAAATATGTAATTATTATTATTTGAAATATTTTTATTTATCTTTATACTATACAATTATTTTGTTAAAATAATTTAAAAGTGACACAAACTTTATACTAATAGTGATAATTTAAATATTCATAAGCTTTTTTGTTTTGAGAAACAAAGTTGCTAATGACTAATATATATAAAAATTAATACCCCATAAAAAGGTGACTTTTATTAGAACAACTAATTTAATTCGATAGACTTTAAAATTCTAATAGTTAGATATTTTATTAATTATTATATTTGCATGAATTTAAATGATTTTGATAGTTTATTTTTAATTATTTTTGTAATGATTAATAATAATATATGTCATTAATAATTCCAAAAAAAATCTCTTGTAATATTTTTAGCAATTAATGATAATGAAAACAAGTTAAATAAATTTTAATATTATGTTTTTATAGTGTTTTATTTTTATATTAATAGATAGCATATTTGTATATAAAAAATTTAAATTGATAGGAATGCTTATAAGAAAAATATGCAAGTATATATACGTAATAATATTTATATATTATTTTTCAAATTAAACTATCAATTGCATTTGTAATTAAAAGTTAAATAATAAAAAATAAATTTTTTTACTTAAAATAATAAAAATAATAATTTTTTAAAGAATAATTCAAATAAGATTTAAAATAAAATAGTCTAAAAATTAATGAAATTAACCTATAAGGATTTTTAAATGTAAATTTTTTTTTTTGTATAAATAAATATACCGATTGACAATTGAAATGATTTTACAAAATACTTAGAAACAATACTAGTATTTTAAATTAAAATTCTTAAACTAATAAATGAAAAACAATTTATATTATTTTTAATTTTTATGATCAACATTACATTTATTGTGAGATAGTAATTATCTTAAAAATATAAAAAAATTATGTTTAAAAAACCTTAAAAGTATATTTTGATATGCAATGCATTCACACACTTACTCTATGAAAAAAGTGAGTCCAAATGCATCATATAACCTACTTTTAACTTAGGAGTTAGACAAAAAAAGGTTCACGGTACTTGTTTTTATTTTAATTCCTACTATACGAAAAAGTAAACACAACTAAGCTATTTTTTTTTCTCGAAACGATAGAATTTTATTAAATTGTCAATGGCAAAAGATGTATTCTTAGCCAAAAATGAGCCCAATTGAACAATATATATAAAGCCGTAAGAAGACAAGAAAAATAAAAAGATTGCGCAAAAGAATTAATGTGATTAGTGCACAGATTACATCAATTGCAATCAAGATACCTATACAAACTAGTTGATTGCCATCTACTAGAGAATCATAAAAATGCATGAAATTAAACGAATGAACTCCGCATCGTTGAATAGCCATGATGGAAACAAAACCCCATATTGGGGAAAAGGACCCTCACAAAAGGGAGGCAAAAAAAAAAAAGAAAAAAAAAAGAAAAAAGAAAAAAGAAGCATCGCACACAGCATCGCCCACACTGGGCGACTGTGGCACATGAAGTGTGCAAAAGATTCCAAAAATCGCACCTGCAGTGTGTAACACAACTAAGCTATTAAAAGTAACATTTTTACTCTTAAGTTATATGATTTGTATTTCTATTTACATGTTAGACCAATGGAATGCATAACTTTTATTCTTACTCTATGACAAAAATGAGCCCAATTGAACAATATATATATTACATACATTCATTACATCATTATTTTTAATGCAACGATTAATTATATAATTTTATTTTTTTGCCTTTTTATTACATAAATAAGCTCTCCCTTAAATTATATAGACAATTTCTCTAATTGTCTTTGATTGTACAATTTTACGTAATGTAATAAATGTATAAAATATTTTCTCTATTGGAATTGTTCAAGGTAACGTCTTACTCTTAATTACACAATTTTACTCCATCAAGCAATTGAAAACAACATATAAATGGAAAAGTTGACCCTAACTGAGCTTCTGAGAATATGAGAGCAACATATTATTAGTTTAGCTTCAATTTATATATCATAATAAAGAGGTGAATTATACATTGCATTGATGGTCCTAAGACCAATACCAATACCAATACCAATACCAAACTAGAGTTTCAAATTCTATTGATCATCAAATTTTTTAATGTGGGTTGGTCCTTAAATATCTATAACTGATATATTTCATAATTATTATATTTATTTTTCTGTATGGTAAAATCAATAAAAAGAAAATCCAAATGTTTAAATATTTTGGCCTCCTACTTTATTCCAACTTTGGCCAACAATAATATGCCCCTAAATTAATTATTCAGGCAGTTAGATTTTATTATTCTATATATCATAACCACTGCATATAATGTTTACTTACCACCCATCCATGTTTGAACCTCAATATAAAAGACAAAGATTGGTTAAGAAAGTTAAATCTTACAGGGCACACAATAATGCAACAAAATATTTATAGCGGTTACTCTATACTAAGTATCATTGTGCATTTTAACTCAATATAGAAAAAAAACTTCATTTTTTTTATAAGATATATTATCCAAAATTGTGGAACAATACTCTATATTTGCCATTTTTATATCTCAATAAATAAGCAAATGTAATGGTTTTACTCAGGTCTGTTTTGTTCGTAGTTAGAATTGAAATTGGTTTAGAATTAAATAATTGTTTCTATTATATTTGGTTGAATTTTATGATTTGTTTTTTCTGATTTCAACGCATTTATAACATTTATTTTATAATATTTTCAAATTACATAAATAAACTATAAAATTCAACCTAAAATATATTTAATCTTAAACCAATTCAAATTCTAACATCGAACCAAACGGGCGCATTACTATTTTTTCAATGGATGCATCAATGTCGCTTTAAAACAAAGGTGAGGAAAGGGAGAGTCCAAACTAAGTTATTGCAAAAGTTAGGAATTTAACCATAAAATCAAAAAGATGAATTGGAGCAATTGTAAAACCATATGATAATATATTGGCTTTTTTTTTTTAACTGTTATAGTCATCTTTAATTAATGTTAATTTTGCTTGCTTTAGGGTCAATTCTACCAAACCTCCCACATTAGCATTTATTTTAGAATCACAAACATAAGAAGCAAAATGACATCTTAAACAAGCTCGTACCAATGACATTATGACAATCAAATTTCAACATCCAAGATTATTGATTGTTTTTTTCTGGGCAATGATATCAATTATGTGTGGTCGCAGACTCGCAATAGCAAATCATAAAGGCCTTCAAAATTCCACAAAAGCCAACAAATATAGTAGTCCCACTATCATTGGATATTGTGCCTCAAAAAAGGTACAGCAATAAGACTAACAAAAAATAAATTTAGAAAAAAAAAAAAGCTCATTCTTGAATATTTCCACTTTCTTCTCAAGAAAATAGAATAGAAGGATAAAAATTTCACTTTCTTAATGCCCACATATGCCTAGGAAGTTCATCTTTAAGTGCATAATAAAACAAATTATGCATCTATTTTATTATTTTTGGTCAACTTGCAAGTAAATAAAAAAAAATTGGAATTTTAAAAGTGGTTCTAAGATTTCAAATTGTTAGTGTGTTAATTAGGCATATAAGCTAGAAAAAAGAATTAAATTCTTTCAAATATTTTTCTTTTTTTTTGGTCTCTCTTAACATTAGAAAATATCTACTGATCTAACTATTCCTACTATTTCACCTAATTAACCTATTCTATTCTATACTAACTAAAGAACAAATGATGTGTTGAAATTAATTATAATAATTTATTTTAAATTTTTAACTAGATTATTAACAACCAAATTGATTTTAAAAAAATATTGCAATTCATTCTGATTTCATTTACTAAAAATTATTTGTGGATGGCACTCTTGGGAATTTTTCTTTTAAAAGTTTTACTCCATAATTATACCAAGAACTTAAGATGATGGAAAATTTTCAAGAAAATGGGAATAAAATTTTCTTCCAAATGTCCATTTTAGTTGAGCAAGAAATTAAATTACTATCACTAAATTACTTCCAAAAAAAAAAAGGGACCTAAAAAATAATTGTGCTTGTCCTTTTAAATCATTCATGGAAATTTTTTTTTCTAAAAAAAAAGGGATTGTTATTACTTTCTCGGTACCAAAAAAAAAAATTTATTTTCAAAAATTTTTCTTCCGTTAAAAAAAGAGCCATAATCAAATTAAAATTTTAAAATATCTTTACTAATAATAATTATGTATACTCATAATTAAAAAGTAAGAATAAATATGTAAAATTACACATTTAATTGATATATTAAATATATGAGGAAACACCCAAAATCGTCCTCCACATTTCAGCAAATAATCTTTTTTATCCTCCACTTTTAAAACGGGAACAAATAGTCCTTCAAATTTTATAAATTGAAACTTTTGGTACTATTTGTGAAATAAATGAGAACTATGAATCCTTCAATTTTCATAAACGGAAACGTTTAGTCCTGAAATTTTCCTTCAAATTTTGGTCCTTGAAATTTGAAGGATTATTTATTCCCATTTTAAAAGTGGAGAATGAAAAAGATTATTCAATGAAATGTGGAGCACGATTTTGGGTGTTTCCTCTAAAATATATTATATTTAATAATTAATAAAATATTATATATAAACCAAAATAAATTTTGTAAGAAACAAGAGTATTATTATTAGATTTCAATAAAGGTATGGACCCCACACCAAGGCATATTCGACGGTGGGCCCCTGCAGTGACAATCATTGATTGGGCACTCTGATAAAGCTGTGTGGTCCTTTACCGCACAATCATGACGTGACTTTTGAGGGGATCTCAGCTTTACACGTGGCCTTTGTTTTTTTCTTCTCGTCTTCCCTCCGTTCCTTATATTTCGCCGGTTCCGAATCGAACCGCCAGTCGACGTGTCCCAGGGATGAAACACCGCCGTACCCTGGTAGCCATCTGAATTTTGTTATTTTTTACTTTTTACATACAAAGTGGAACCGGAATTTTTATTGAGAAAATTTTGTTCCTAACACACAGTGGACATATATTGCATTTTAAAATATATTTTATATTTTATATTTTAAAAAATATATTTTAAAACATAATTTTTACAATGGTCTCATTTTAAAAAAATAATTTTAAGTATCCTACACCTTGTTTAAAATTTTGTAAATTTTGAATGCATATAATGTAAATTTTTTTTTTGTAAATTTTAATATACTGCAAGTATATTTGTCAGAAAGTGAACAAATCACCATGAAAAATTAGATTAGAAATGAATTTAATTAACCAACGAGTTAATTGACCATGATACTTTCGTGAAATTGAGAAAGTATGCAATCATTTCATGTTTCAAGTTCGCGTGTTGTGTTAAAAATATAGATATTATAAATTTTATACAAATTTAAACACGATCTTTTAATTATATGTGTCAGATAATATAACTTGAATATAATCTATTTATTTCACGGATAACACAACACGACAAGAAAACGACACGAAAATACTTATATACATGTGAAATTTAGAAAAACGCAATTACCTATTTATTTTATAGGTAACACAACATAAAAAAAATTATATACTTATGAAATATTAAAATACCTAAAAGTATATCTTATACAATGCCTTTCAATTTTATAAAATTATTTTAAACAGGTTAAACAGGTTGACCTGATTAGATCTATTTATTTTTCTTGTTATACGGCTTCGACCAGATTTTGACCTGACTCGCAAAGGGGTATACCTATACTTGCTAAACACGTGTTAGGTTTGTGTCATGTTTTCGTGTCATGTCAGAAATTGCTACCCCTATTTCTCGTCATATAGTTTTGCAAGGTATAATTGTTCAAGTGATTTTTATGTTTATTAACTATTAACCAATATTAATAAAAGAGTAATGATATTGTTTTTGTGATTTTTTATAATAAAAAACTATACTAACTGATATAATAAATATGAAAAAATAAAATCATTTATCACGTTCCGACGAGTACCAATTCATCAATCTTAAGGAAGAGATCGACAATCCCGAGTTCTTTTACTCCATTTACAAAGTCTTTTCGGCCGAACAACTCATAAGAGGTAAGAAAGTCCTTACTCCATCCCACATAGTGAGAATTAGATTGGTTCTAAGCAAGACAAAATAATAAGAAATAATTTTATTTTTTTAACATGTCATCTTGATCACTATAAAAAATCGCTACAAAAGTGTCATTTCTCTTAATAAGATACATTAGAAAAATACTAAACTAAAATTGATTTGTTACTGTTTATTAATGAATGTAATAATTGCATGTGGAATGCCAATGTGATTGGCCATTACATCTATATTCTAAAAGAGAAACTTGGGTAGTGAACTGCTGTCAATGCGTTTCTCTTAGGTTGCAAGTTGTCCTTGGTATAAGTGTAATTTTGTAAAGTTTTGCGACTATTTTTTCAACAAATTTATAAGTTTTAATTTGTTTTAAAAGCTTTTATATTATTTTCTTTATTTTAACATAAAAATTGTTAGTATTTATTTGAATTTTAGTTTCAAATGTAATCAATAGTCACAATGTAAAGTAAATCAAATATTTTTTTGTTATACATAGGGATTTATTTTTTAATTTATCGTATCATATAATTTTTGTTAATTTTGGACACATACATATGTATATTAAAAAAATTGTGTTATCATAAATTAAAATGTAATTTTGATCATAAACATTAAAAATAATATAAATTGTTTTTATTTATCATTTTAAGCATTTTAACTTAAAATACCAGTATTGTTTCTAAATATTGTATAAAATCATATCAATTGTCATTTGGTATTTATAACTTATATTTATCCAAACATGTCGGTTGGTATATTTATTTATTTCAAAAAATAAATATTTTATATTTACAAATCTTTATTAAGCAATTTAAGTTTTAATTTGTTTTAAAAACTTTTATTATGTTTTTTTATTAATTATATTGATTTAGTAGAAATCCCAATAGGTTAATTTCATTATTTTTTAAAAACTATTTATTTTAAATCTTATTTGAATTTATTCTTTAAAAAATCACTATTTTTATTATTTTAAGTAAAAAAAATTATTTTTCATTATTTAGCTTTTAATTACGATTGCAATTGATAGTTAAATTTGAAAAAATAATATAGAAATTTTATGACCTACATACACTTGCATATTTCTCTAAATATTCCTATCAATTTAATTTTTTTATTTGCAGATGTTTTATATATTAATGTATAAATAAAACACTATAAAAACATAATATTAAATTTTATTAAATTTGTTTTTATTTATCATTAATTGTTAAAAATATTACAAGAGATTTTTTAATTTATCATTAATTATTAATCATTGCAAAACTAACTAAAAATGAACCATCAAAAGCATTTAAATTCATGCAACTACAATAACTATCTAATTATTAGAATTTTATAATCTATCAAATTAAATTCAATTGTTCCAAAAAAAGTCACATTCTTATGCAGTATTAAATTATATATATTAGTTGCTAGCAGCAATTTTTTTTTTTCAAAAAAGAACTTATCAATATTTGAATTAGCACCATTAGTATAAAATTTGTGTGACTTTTAAATTATTTTAACAAAATAATTATATGGTAGAAAGATAAATTAAAAATATTTAAAGTAATAGTAATTATATATTTATAAAATATAAAAAATTACTAAAATTTTAAAACTTTATAAAAATTCTTAACTGGGCATTCTCTGCTCCTCGAGTGGGGAACTAAAAACTAGTCAATATTATAATGTGTCATGACTCATAATTAGTCTATTTACAAATGAATAACAATGGACCCTTAATGTGACATTAAATTAACAAGCCACAGATATTTCAACCAACCTGGTTGTATGGCTAAACGTGTAAATTTACTCTCATGCTCCAAAAGAACACATATTTTTTACTTCGCATAAATAAGAAAATTGCATTATTTTTTATAGAAATTTATAATAATGTCATGAGATAAATGAGAGAGAATTGCATAAGTACTATTGGAATTTCATTGGTTCTTTTGAACCCAAGTTGTAAACACCGGAAACCAGCTAGTCCAACTGAGAACCAATCTCCACACATTTGACAGATAGGGTCCTTGTGGATTTATCATTAATAATCTCAGCAACCGGAAACGTTGGATCATGTATTATTGCAGTGTAGAAGAGCAAGGCTAGTATGGAAATTAGCTCCAGTGCAATGGGAAGATTTGGCATTACCAGATCAAAAGTTTAAAGAGTGGTGGCAGAAACTATGCACGGGGCCGAAGAGCTGTAACTGGAATGATAGAGTCCAACTGACAGTATTTGAGCTCTGGTAGAGAATGTAACCGTTCTATAGTCTAGAAGGTTATATAATCTACTTGAGTAGAAGGTTGTTGACAGCTCATCCTAGGGATTCTTAGCAGATGCTATGTTCTTGGGAGCCAGGAACCTTGACTTAAGACATAAATCTGTTTCGGATTAGAGCCAGGATAGGAGTAAGTCTAATGAAAATGTCATCTTGTGATTATTGTGTACCTTAGTCTTGAGTGGAGTACTAATGAAGTTATTGCCACCGAGTAATTTGTGATTATAATTTTTGAGAAAGTAAATACAACTATTGTTTTGGAAAAAAAAAAAAAACTGAGAACCATTCTTGGTTTCGATTAGGTTCTTATTTAAAAACTCAATTTGACTAGTCACAATTGGAATTGACTTAAATATTTTAACATTGGAATTTAACATATTTTTTATTTAAGATATTTTTATACTATTTTTTTTCATAAAATTATTCAATGATGCACTTAGAATTTCATACAATTTATACTAAATTTAAACTTAACTACACTAAAAAATTTAAATAATTTATCTCTAGTATATTTGTATATTAGTGTTAATATTTTTAAAATTAATTTATATTTATTATATCATAATGACCTCATTTGATTTTTTTTTACTATCAATCAAATTGGTTGATCTCTAACCCCTAGAATTTACTGGTTCATTCCAATTTGGTTCTAACAACACTATTTCGAATTTATCAATAAGTATGTTAAAAATATAAAGAAAGGAAGTTAAACTTGAAAAATGAAGAAATTTCACTGGGGAGAATGGTTGAGAAAGTCGCTTTTTTTTTTTTAATAATCAAAGAAATAATTCTTCAGTAGTTGAATGTGTGTAATTGATCAAAAAAAAATTCGAAGTGACTAAACTAGTTACGTAATAGACTGAAAATTTTACTGATTTTATTTGAAATACCTTTGGGTTCCTTTAGTTCTTTGTTAGAATTGGAATTGATTAAAGTTAAAATTTTAAATTATATTTAGTTGCATTTTTATTTCAACTCATTGATAATATTTATCCTATAATATTTTCAAAATATATAAATACATTATAAAATTTAAACTAAAAATTTATAAAAAAATATATTTAATTCTAAACTAATATCAATTCCGACAAGGAACCAAACATACGCTTGGGGGGGTCCAAATTGGTTCTATATAAATTGAAGCAGATTGAAATGGACTCTTAATACACTAAATTAAAAGATGATATGATGATAAGCTAGTCGTGTTTTTCTTTTTATGGTCCAAAATTGAAGAGAGTAAAATATATACATGTTCAATGAGGTTTTTTTCGTCACAGGCATATATTTTTATTAAAGAAGTCAACATTGACAAGTTCAAACATTTATTTGTTCAAAAGAGCTTGTTTGAACAAATAAACATTTGGTGTATAGCTTGTATAATTAACAAGTAAACGTGAAACCAATTCTATCCTCCATTTCTTTGAAAAAATGAAATAAATAAATGTTCATTTTAAAGTAAATACTACAAACGAAAAAAAGGAAAAAACATAATTCAGCTAAAAAATTTAAAATAAAAATGCTGGAATAGCCAAATTTTAGTGGAAATCAAAGTGACTAGGGAAGATTAAAGCAATTATGATTCTTTTTGCTCCTATAATGCACCACCGAAGGAAGATTCGTTTGCTTCAATCAAAACACCAATCGCACTCACTTTTTGAAATTAAAAAAAATGAGCCCACTATGTACACATCAAATCTTCACCAAAACCCTAAATGATTGGAGCTTAATATAAATGGTTTTTTTTTTTTTTGGTTGTACTTTGCTCCGCAATAGTAGCAGTTAACACCCTTTTTAGCTAGAATAGTTCTAGAGAGAGAAAAAAAAGGTAAGAGATAATTGATGTTTTTTATTCACACGTTTAATCTGTATAACCAAATGCCTATTTATAAGTTGAATACATAACTTATACGAGGTAAAAAATCAATTAACCACTAATTGATTGATATCAATCATAATCAATCACTAATTGATTGATACTAATTACATCAATATAAAATCAAATCAATATACAATTAATACATGCCTTAATTACATAGAATTTTCTAATTAGTCATAATTAAAGAATATCTTACCAAATAATTTTCAATCAAATAAAATTTCAACATGCCCAACTTGTTGATAATTTCTGAAAATACTTTACTGGAAACTGTTTTGGTAAGAATATCTGCTACTTGATCTTCATATCGAACCATGAGTAACTCTATAATTTTGCGATCTAACTTCTCTTTGATAGAAAATCAGTCTACCTCAATATGTTTGGTTCTATCATGTTGGATCGGATTATGGGTAATGTCACATGCAACTTTATTATCATAATACAATTGAATTGGGTGCCCAAACGAGTAACCCAAGCCATTCAAAAGTAATTTAAACCACAAAGTCTCACAAAGCCTAAGTGCCATACCTTTGAACTCAATTTTTGCGCTTGAGTGAGCAACAACATTTTGTTTCTTCTTCAGCCAAATCACAAGATTCCCTCATACAAACGTAAAATAATTAGAGGTTGGCCTATCGATCTATTCTAATCAGTATCAGTATATGCAACTATGTTTTGACAATTTGTATGCTTCGAGAATAATAACCCTTTGCTAGGAGCAAATTTCAAATACCTTAAAATGTACATAATTGCATTAATATGTTGCTTTCCAGAGTTGTGTATAAATTGGCTAACAATACTTAGTGCATAAGTAATATCAGGTCTAGTGTGTGCTAAATACATCAGTTTCTTCGATATCTACTTTTATCCACTGGAACTTAATCTAATGTCACACACAATTTTAAACCTTTTTCCAGTGGCGTGTCAGTTGGTTGACATGCAGACACTTTTGTCTCTTGCAACAAATCCAAAATATATTTTCTTTGAGATAAGAAAATTCATTTTTGAGATCTAGATACTTCAATTCCAAGAAAATATTTTAAGGAACCGAGATCTTTCATTTCAATTTTCGAGATAAGTAGTCTTACAATGCTTTCCTTTCTTGCGGATCATTTCCTATAACAATCATATATCTACATATATAATAAGTGCTGTAATCTTCCCTGACTAGCTCTTCAAAAATAAAGTATAGTTTGAGTTACTTTGATGATATCCAAATGATAACATGGCCTTAGTGAATCTTTTAAACCATACTTTTGGAAACTGTTTTAATTTGTACAATGAGTTTTTCAATTTACACACCTTGCATGATGCTTATCCAAAGTCATACATCCTGGTAGGAGTTCTATGTATATTTTTCAGATAATTCTCCATGTAAGAAGGTATGTTTGACATCTAACCATTGAAGTGGCCAATCCAAATTTGTAGGCAAGAACAATAGTACATGGACAGTATTGATTTTTGCCACAGGTACAAACATTTCTATGTAGTCAACTCCATATGGTTTGAGTATACCCTTTGGCCACCAATCTTGCCTTGTACTTTTCAATAATGCCATCTATTTTATATTTTATAATATAAATCCATCGATAACCGACTGACTTCTATCCAGGTGGGCAATCAACTAGATCCCCAAGTTTCGTTCTTTTGTAAGGATTTCATTTCTTCATTCATGGCAGCTTTCTATTTTGGGTCATTTAAGGCTTTATGCACATTGTTAGGAATATTTATAGCAGATAATTGATTCACAAATGACTAATTTGTTTCTGACAAATCATGGTAGGATGTATAATTAGACATATATTTAACTTTACTAGAAATTTCATATTCATATTGTGGTTTAGAGATATCTTGAGTGAGATGTGGTGGTAGCTGTTTTCTTGGTAAATTAGATATTTCGTCACTTACATCCTCAGTAAACGATTGGTGTTGTATGTTAGCAAGGGATTCAGGTGGACTTATATTTTTCACTTCAATTACTTCTTCAATTTTTCTACGATCACCATCATTATTCTGAATTGGTTGGTACTCAATAATATCATAATCAAGAGTCTGAATTTTTTTTGTGATGTTCTCGCTCTTCGGAACTTTAGATTTTGAGTAATAGTATATTGAATTCTCATGAAAACAATATCCAATGTGATAAACATTTGTCGAGGTGGATGGTAATACCGATACCTTTTCTGATGTAGAGCATATCTAAGAAAAACACATTTCAAAACTTGTGAGACTAATTTACTCTGTTGGTGTTGATGTAGATGGACAAACACCACACATCCAAAGACATGAGGAGGCACATTTGAAATTAGTGGAGCAATGATAGTATCAGTAAGAGTCTAAAATGGCATTTTGAAATCAATTCTACTTGAGGGCATTTTGTTAATTAAGTATGCCACTGATGTAAGTGCTTCTTCCCAATAGGATAATGTCATATAAGTTTCAATCAACAATGCTCAAACAACTTCTAATAAATATATGTTCTTCCTTTCAATACCAACATTTTGCTATAGAGTATGGGTATGTAGTCTAATCAACAATCCCATGTTCTTTCAATATATTGTTAGGGATTAGCGTTTCTGTATTCGCTACCATTGTCAAACCACTAAATAAAGTTTTAAAATGGATATGCATCTCTATCAGTTGAGATCATATATCATAATTGAATTATGTGAGGATGATCCTTGTATTGAAAATTCCTTTAGATTGAATAACAATTGAAACAGATTTTCTTCTAGTTGATTCAATACCTTTCCCATTCATTTTTAAGAAAGAGTTTTAAAAAACTTAGAAAGAAAAGTAGTGATTAATTTCTCCACTTGTTTTGCCATAGTGACTCTGTTACCATCCAAAGAGAAAAAAAAGTAGGAGATAATTGTTGTTTTTCATTCATACCTTTAATCTGTACAATCAGATGTCTATTTATAGGCTAAATATATGAGTTATACAAGGTAAAAAAAATCAATCAATCACTAATTAATTAATATCAATCATAATCAATCACTAATTGATTGATACCAATTATATTAATATGAAATTAAATCAAATATACAATTAATACAAACCTTAATTACATAGAATATTTTAATCAGTCATAATTAAATGATATTTTAACAAATAATTTTCAATCAAATAAAATCTCAACAATAGTGAGTGTCTATTAGCACATTAAGTGCCAAAGCCATTGACCACTTCATTCCTTGGGGTTCTCAAATCTCTTTTATTCAATTGTACGTTTGGGGTTCTATTCTTTTCTCCTTTCATAAAATTCACAGGTTGAATAAGCATTAATTGGATATATTTAGATCATAAATAAAGCCAATATGCATACAGATACTGATACTTACAGGAAATGGATTTTGACCCATAATACAGGGTTCAGAAGTTTACGGTCATAAAGAGTTTCTGAGTAGGTTGGCTGTGGTTTTGGTTTTTGAATGGAATTTAGCTATACATATGTTTATAGTGTCAATACTTCTCAATTTTGACAGCATTTATTTTAGATTGGATAGCAAATATGGGCTTCATTAGATATGATGATATTTGTTTGTTCTTTATTACCTAATATAAAATATAACATATTTAATGCATTATCAAATGTATAATTTTATATTTTTATTTATACTTTTTAATTTAGATCATATAATACTATTATTAGTAAGAGTAATATAAGAGTTTTATATAAAACTGAATTCTTTTTCTAGAATGAAAAAAAAAATTAAACTGATTTTTTTTTTTTTTTAAGGAATGAGGGAATATATTTGATGTATAAAATACTATGTGTGAGTCTTGAGAGGGTGGACACAAGACAAGGGAATTTTTACTTTAGATCATATAATAGTATTATTAGTAAGGTTAATATACGGGTTTTAAATAAAACTGAATTATTTTTCTTGAATGAAAAAAACTTCTGTAATGCTTTTTTTTTTTTTTTTTTTAAGGAGTGATGAAATATATTTGATGTATAGAATACTATTTGTGAGTCCTGAGAGGGTGGACACAAGACAAGGATATTAAACAAAGTGTCGACATCCTTATTGCAAGTATGGTCATTTTTTAAAGTGGTCCAAATCATTATGAAATTGTAGCCATTAGCGTTCTTTTCAGTGAGGAAACACGTTTTAAGTTCAAACTGGTCAAAGAAATAGCATCTCCATTATACTCTTTGCTTTCTTGAGAGCAGGATGCAGGCCCCATTTATTTATTGGTTCCAAGTTGGAGTGGATGACACATAAATTAAATTAAACCATTTGCTTGCCTAAACTATCACAAAATCCTCAGCTTCCCTCAGCAAGGTGGAATACCACAAAGTTCATACCAAATTGATTCTTTTATCATTGGTGATATTGGTCTGGGCCTAGACCTGGCCCATAGTTGAATAGGCCCAATTAAATGAAATTAACCAAAAAAATTTATGAATATTCCACCACCTTGTGGAGATCCCTTTTCTAAGTGTGTCCAGAAGCAGTCATGAGAAGGAGTTATATAAATAAATCATCAATCATATTACGGATGGTCAATGTGAAGTAGACATCCTACAAGGTGGTGGAAAGTGCTAGTATAGGTATACTTAACCTAATTTGCTCAAAAAAAGAGGGAGTACAATAGTTGATGGAAAGTGCTAGTATAGGTATACTTAACCTTATGAGATATTTATCACAAGACTATGTGGACTTTAAAATAAAAAAAGGAATGCATGCTACAAAACCTCACATTTTAAAGGAAGTATAGAGAAACATGAAAGCAAGAGTTTTAGAGAGCAGATTGAAGATAAAAATAAAAATCCAAAATGGTTAATTAGTTTAAATCTTTTAAAACATTGGTTTTAATCTTTTTTTTTAAAAAGAAATTTTAACTTTTTCTATTAAAAAATCATTCAATAAATCATTTATTGTACTTCAAAACTCAAATGTAAAAATTTAAATTCCTACAAAAATTCTTGTCACATTATTTTAAAATTTTCTTTCCAGTATATTTTTTATTTTCCATTTACAACAAAATCTTTTACAAAAAAACCCCATCAAAACTTTAACACTTTTTAATAGAAAATTTCTAAAAAAAAAAAAAACCAGACTTTGTTTACGTAATAGAGAATTTTTTTTTTCCAAATCATAGTTTAATATTTAATTTTCAAGACATGCACCTTTGAGTAATAATAGAAAGTAGTCTAATAAACTATTCTTTTGTATTTATTCTAAAAAAAATGCTTTAAACATTCTCAATCCCCCATTTATATTGAAATTAAAAAAAATATATTAGTTTCAAATCCTTGTATCAATTTTACTTTTTTTTTAAAACACTATTTTTCAATTTTACATCTATATACTCTCTCCTTATAAAAAAGAATTTACTTTTAAAATTTTTCTTTATCGTAAAAGATTCCACTTTAAAACCTTTTTCTAATACTATTTTTATTACTCTTTTCATTCTTAAAAAAAGAGAGTTCAATTTTAAAATTTTCATTGTCTTAAAAAAGAAAATACATTCTTTTTTGTGTAAAATTTTTATATTACCTTACTAATAATGATAATGTATAAACTAAATTAAAAAATAAGAATTAAAAATAAAAGTTATACACTTAATGGTCCGTTGAGTGCATTGTAATTTGTAATTTAAAAAAATTATACTAAAAATCAAAAGTGGACTCTTATTTTAGTATAGAGTAGCAATAACAGTAATGTATGAACTAAACTTGAAAGTATGAGATAAAATAAAAAAATTATATATTTAATGGTAGATTAAGTGTGTTATATTTTCTACTTTATCTGTTCTAAAAAAAGAGTCTACTTTTGAATTAAAAATTTAAAATATCCTTATTAATAATAATTATATATAACCCATCATTAAAAAGTAAAAATAAAAATATAAACTTGTATATATTTAGTGTGCATGTGACTAAAAGTAAAAAATAAGTTATGCTCAATTTAAAGTGAATTTACTTTTTGAGATGGAAGAAGCAATTAAAAAAAGTTGTACTTAATAAAAAATTATTATTTTTTTAAACGAAAGGAGTATTTTTCAATATTATTATAATAAAGAGTAAATTCTTTTTGTTCTCTACATATTGCTAGATAACTTTTTTTTGTTCCCTTACATTTAAAAATATATATATTTTCAATCCCTTACATTTCAAAAGTGAATTTTTTGGCCCCTAAACTCCTGTTACAAAAATTGTTTATAAGGGTCACATGAGGTACATGTTGTTCACTAATTGATGGGCAAGTATGTTTACATAATATTTTATTATCTCCAAATCAAACAAGAACCCTAATATCCATTTTTGTAAATTGAGAAACAAAATCCCCAATTAGGGTTCTTGAAAATCAATTGAAAAAGTGGTGATTAGGGTTTGGGTTCTACTTGATCTCATTGATCTAGCCAAATAGGTTTGGGTTCAACTTAATCTCTTTTATTTATCATAGGCAGCTAATGCATTTTTCCATTAGCAATTGATAGTAGTGATTATTGTTTAATGATTAACTATAATTCTTTTCCAAAACCTACCTTTCATTATTTCTAAGAATCTTTTTCAAACAATGCAGCGCGCGATTAGTAAAAGAAGGAGTTGGAATGTATTCCTAAAGCAAACAAAAAAGAATCCAATGCAGACATATGAAGAAATACACTCTGATTTGACTTACTACTGACAACAAAATTATGGCTTCGTTTGGATTGTGTTTTATTTGAGAAAAGTTGTAGTAGAATATGTGAAAATTTTGGTGGGTTTTTTATGATAGAAAAAGTATTTTGGAGGGAAAAATAAGAGGAGTTTTTTTTTAAAATTATGTGAGAGGAATTTGAGTGGAAAAATTTAAATTTTAAATTTTGAAATAAAAATATGTTTGGATGTTTTATTTTTGTTTAAGAAAAGTTAATTTTTTATAAATAAAAACATTGTCTAAACAAAGCCTATGAGTCTAGATATACTTGTGTATTGAACATGCATTTTATGTATTTATAAGGAATAAAATTGACAACATTTTGCATAGTGTCGAACCAAGTATTTTTCAAGCCTTGTGTGACTAACATAGCACCAAAGACACATTATGAGTTACATGTTCTTTGTCCCATCTCGGATTTTTAACATTAATATTGTATTTTCTAAAAAGAATTAAATAATATTTTAAAATTGTTTCCGTATACATTCCTTCTTCCCCCTCCCCTTTGTACCCTTAGGCCATGACAACACCACCCATCTCCCCAACTCCTAACAAAACCCCCTTGCCTACCATAGCAGCACCCTTTGCCAACCACATCCCCTTCCCAGTGATTAACCCTCATCGGCCAAACTCCCTCCTCCCTAGGAGACCCCCCCTCCTTTTGGACTAGTAAAGCCCTCTCACCACCTAGTGAACTAGTAGGCCCCCTCCTTCGATTGACCACCCCTCCCTAGAGAACACCCCCCCTCAGGGCAAAGCCCTTAGTGAACACCCTTGGCAGACTAGTAGCCCCTTTCTGCAGTAATAGCCACCCCGCTTATCCCATCCCTAGCCACAACCAAACAAAAGGGGTAAAAGTACAAAAGAAGAAAAAAGGGTAAGCAAATAGCAAAAAAAGAAAAAAAAGAAAAAAAAAACCCTCGGACTTTAAAGTCAATTTTTGAGAAATCAACTTCAAAGTTGAATTTCCAAAAATTGACTTTAAAGTTGATTTCTCAAAAATCGATTTCAACACTTATGGAAGAGATTTTAAAGCATCCATATTTTTTTTTAATTTTGTGTAAAAATTGTAATATTATGTTAAATTACTCCATCTCAATTAGTAGACACAATATGTGTGACTTGTGCTATGGTCAATTGAAAATCACCATCATCGACAAAAATAGATATGAGAATTCTTATTTGATTCATAGATGATAAAATATTGTGTAGACATATTTACTCAGTTAGTGAACTACAAGTACCTTGCGTGTTTTCACAAAAATGGTACCTATAACAAAAGTCACGGACCAAAAACTTTACTTTTGAAATATAGGAGACTAAAAAAATTTACTTTTAGGATGTAAGAGAATGAAAAAGGTTATTTTTAAATATGAGAGACTAAAAAAAGTTATTTAGCAATATGTGAGGGACCAAAAATAAAATTGTTTATATTATTTAAAGGTAACCGACAAAATAGTCTCTCAAAAATTGGCGAATGATCTTTTTTATTCTTCACATTTAAAATGATGATAAAAGGTCCCTCACATTTCATTAGTGTACTTTTTAGTCCACCATTATAATTCTATCCATTTTTTAGTCAAAATGGCACTCGTGTGCTTCATGTGCTATTTTAACTAAGGGCAAAATAGGAAAGAAAATAAACTCACTCCACTCTCAACCCTCTTCCCTGTCGCGACACCATCAACCCAAGCCCTAATTTTCCATATCCCCAAACTCTCCACCTCATTGCAACACTATCAACCCAATCCCTAGTTTTCTATCAACCCAAACCCTTCACCCCATCACGACACCATCAATCCAAGCCTAGTTTTCCATCAACCCAAACCCTTCACCCTATCGCAAAATCAGATCTAATGAGGGGAAGAAGAAATCAAATCGATAGCACAATAAGGGAAGGAAGCTACTGCGCGAATTTCGTGAACCTTAACCAACCCAAGAAGAGGATTCTTTGGATGCGAAGATTAAGAGGCAAGTGAAGTTAAATTGATTTTACTAAATTATTATCTTTTTAAGGCGTTTTAGTGGCTCATTGTCCAATCACTATTTTAATATTTGAATTCACAACTTCTTTTGCTATTTCTTAGTTGATGTCAAAATTAATTGTCAGCCCATAGCCTGGGCAATGTTTAGAGTTTTGAATCCAAAAATCCGTTGCATAATATTTGTAGAAGAACCAAGGCTGTGGCTTTTTTCGCTGGTGCAAGGGACTATGTGGATGATGCGAGAGATCAACTGAGATAATTGATGGTTTGCTTAGCACAGTTAGAGAGTTGGAAGCAGATATACAAGCAAGGAAGAAGAAGGAGAAAGTCTGGAGAGCTCTTTTGATTTTAATATGTGTTATCATTGTGTACTAATTATGTTAGGCCTGTAGCTTGTATTGTTTCATTTTGTGCCCAAGTTGTAGGAGGTTTAGGGTTAAAGTAGACTGTGTAAAATGTGATTTTCTCTAGAGATTATGGATTGAATGTGCCTTTTGTTTTGTAGCTTTTGTAGAATGTGCATATTGTTGTATTGTTTTGTAACTTGTGCAGAATGTGTCTTTTTTTTTTTTTTGGTTGTACCCATGCCTTTTTGTTGTACTCTTTGCACAATATCTATGTATGTATTTTTTTTTGTTGAATTTTTTTTTTTTTGCAATGATGTAAAGCATGTGTTTTCAAGAGTAGGGCTACACCATCGCCCCCGCTTCAACCAAACCACAACGTCCTCAAGAAAATTCCACAAACTTCTGATCAATAGGAAGGAATCAATCCCACGCACAATATTCATGTAAAGGTTTTTTTCGTTTGGCTCTCAATGATATAGGTTATTGATTACAAGGCAAGCATGAAAAGAATGATTATCATGTTAACAAATGAACAAAAAAAAAAAAAGAAGAAGAGCAAATAGTGGAAGTGCAATAACATTTCATTTCTTAGTTTTGATTTTCTTTGAAACTTGAGATTTCTTTTTCACTTTCTTTCCACTAGTAGCCTTAATCCTCTTCTGGCCTGCACTCTATAACTGAGACAATATGAATTAGCAACTTGGGGCTCAATTGCATTGTCTTGAACCTTTTTCATTCCAACTAGAACCAAAATAAACACAAAATAAAATACTGATGCTTTCTTAGCTTTCTGTTTGGTTTTTTCCTTGGACTATTCATTGTCACCCTCACCCTCTCCTTGATTGGTAACAATGTGTTTTGGCGAATTATCCACCTTATCTTTTGAATCAAATTAGAATCCATCTAGAGTCCCTAATAATGTAGAAGAAAGTGAATAAATAAGCTAGGCCTGTCTGAATATCTTCTCAATGGAAGATACATGGTAAACATTTATAAATGGAAGTATGATATTTGAGGCTTCAGAAGAAAACCCCCACTTTCAACCATGGTTTCAGCCTCATAGACATTGGCTTGTGGCTTCAGTTGAATAATGTCATCCATGATAGCCTCTATCTAAACAAGAAAACAGAGAATTTTAGCTTCAAAAACAATTTAAACAAAAAAAATCTCATCCCAAGTGGTTCATTATTGGGCTACATCCATAAATGGCAGACATAATGGAATATAACCATATGCAAATATACAGTAATATCACACAATTAGATAGCATATCCTACTATTCTTCCTGGCTTTTTCTCTCATGCTGTTTTACTTCTCTTTTTTTCTCTCACATTCTCTTGGAGTGGGACTGTTGTCTGGCATAGAAGAAAAACCAGAATATACTCACCTTAGCAGAAGGGAAAATAATTGATATGATTATTTTTCCATTTCCTTATGAGCATGGGTCGACCAAAATCCTGTAGAAAGAGATTAGATTGTAATATCATAAAGATTCTAGTGCACAAACTTCACACAATTGAGGAATACTATAGGCCCCTTGATGTATTAACACACATCACCCATTTCATAATGAACATGTGAAACTTGAGCAAAGGACATTCCAAGCAAGGGTGAGATTAATAAATCAATTGTCTAATCAAATCAATAAAGTACCATTTCTTAAATTAACTTAAAATTTGCATATATCAAAAACTCAACATCCCATCATTGTCCCTAGTACTACATTCGTATGGAATCCACTCATAAACAGATATCAATCAGATCCCATATTTGAACTTGAAAGCAATGCAAGGCTTACCCACATTAGTTTTATAATTAGTTCCATTTCAGACAAAAACAATGTTCACAAACAACATTCAAATTTTATGTTAATTTAGACAAAAATTGTATCCAAAAACAAGCTTTAGGATTTAAATACACCAACATTTTCCAAAACTCGCAACTTTCTTGCACCCATCAATGTTTTTGATAAAATTTTGTCTAAAATTATAACATTGCAAAAAAAAAAAAAATTGCTTTTGTACCTCATCAACATCAAAGTATAGCACGCTCATCCTGAAAGCCAAACCAAGCTTACTAGGAAACCATTCAAATCTATAGAGTCACTTTAACATTCCAGAAGTGCCTACCAGGTAACCAAAAGAATTTGTTAGATGTATCTAAAACACCAAATGCTTATGAGTGTATAATATCTCCATCTGGAAATTAATAACTCATCAATTTCTAATACTTGGAGTTGATGAATAAACCAATGACAAAAACTTCACTAACCAACTAAAATAAACAACCTAGTGCATAGAAAAATTCATTTTCTCTCCAGTCACATCTGTGTTTGACCAACAGGGTCAAAACTTAGTCCTGAATCTATAAACGTTCCTTATCTTAGCAATAGTATTACTTTAGTGTAGTGAAAAAGATGAAGTCAAGGACCTCAAAGGATAATAAAGATCATTCTGTTTTGAAAAGCAACATTTTACAATCAATGACGGGGAACATAAATATAATTTACCTAATTGAGAAATTACCATGAGAGATATAAACACTATAACCATGCTATTGACTATTTAGAAGAGGTAATTTGCACACAATTTTCAACAATGAGTCATTAATTTACCAAAGAATAAACTCTACCACTGAAAACCAAAGCTTGTCTCACATAAAGCCAACTACAATTCTCTGCTGGCTTTTCCTCAAAATCCATGTCTGCATCATTCTATACAAGAACACTAGATTATCAAAAGTAGTATGTGGTAGAAATGTAAAAAGAGAAGTAGCTTAAAGTTAGACCAATACTATTTCATTATAACTAAGCACTATCATAACTGAAGAAGCAGGGAAAGATGTCATACACTAGATACAAAAGGCTTTTCTGGTGTAGCTTATATGCATTATATATGCATTGAACCAATACAACCCAATGTTCCATCCAGTAAGTATACATAAACCGCAACAAAACAGTTTCCAAGTAAATAACAAAAGTAGAGAGCCATGTGATTCTAATTGGCATCATCCGCCTATCTTTGGATCCGCTTGGTACCCCAGATGATGTAGCATTTATACATAATCTCCTAGAAATTGACTCCTACAAACATTGAATTATAGAGGCCATGAACAATAGTAAAGTCAAAGAAATTGTCCAACCTAAAAGAAGTGTAAATATTTACTTCCATTCTAATAAATTGAGATTTGGGCAAACTATATAAAGATGCATTGGTGCTCGTAAACTTAGCCTGATTGTGACCTAGTTGTCTATATAAATTGCATCAAATGGTAACACATAAACAATTTAGTAATGTAATAGTAATGGTAACACGTAACTTATGTTCACATTACTTGGTTAGGGGGCTTTATGCTATTACTCAAAGATAGCTCAACTGTCTGCTTCTTTGGACTGACTCCTATATACATATCCTCAACATTTGGCTGCACAACCGATTCTTGTGTAGTTGGTCATTCGTGTGCCACAAACAGATCAGGAGTAGAAAATGCTTTATGAGCATCTACTCTAACCTCCTTGGACTCCACTTTAGTTTCCAAATTTGTATTAGATCTTTTAGGGCACTTTTTTGAGTTGTGGCCATCTGCCTTGCAAATCCTACACCTATAAGTCATTTGGGCGGCTCGTGATAATTTTTGCACATTTGCATATTTACTTTGCCCACTTGAATTTGATCAGCATCTTTGCGTTTCAACTTCTTGGGCCGACCAAGAAGTGGAACCCTATTAGGAGGTAAAATGAGGTTTTTATCTACTTTTTTCCGCAAATATTCGCCATTGACTAGATATATGACATGTCCATAAGCCTTTTTGTAGGCGTCCTTCATATAGAAATCATGGACAAACATCTCTGGTGACTCATTAGTTGTGCTAATAACCTCCACTATATGTGCACATGGAATCCCTTTGAGGTCCCATTTCCTACAAATACACGTTCTACCGACCAAGTCAACAGTGTATTTCTCCCTATACATACACCTTATTTCAAATTTCAACTCACTTGCCCACGTAGTGATACATGTACTTGACTGTTTTTTCATTTTTTTAATTTAGCTTGAATCTTTGGGCATATGTTCCCTTTGAACTGGCTGGCTGACCGCCTTTTCTTCTCCATTATCACCATTAGGTAATAGTGTATTTTTTTAATAAGGCCTAGAATCGGCTTCTCTATGGCTCCCAAAATGACAGAGTTGAAACTCTCACAAATGTTGTTGGCAATAATGTCGCATTTGAGAGTGGTCCGAAAGTGAGCTTTGCTCCAATGCTTTGGAGAAGTATGTTCAACTAGCCACTTGTAGCAGCCTTGTCCATTTCTTTGATGGCCTCCATCTCATGCACAAACTTATTCATGTAGATTGACTTTGCAACAGCCCAAACTCTATCACTCAGTGCCGTTCTCTTGTGCATCTTGTGAAAATTCTTACTCATGTGTCAAGCGCACATTCGATGCTTTGCCCTAAGTAGTAGCTCCCATATAACATTTTTCAAATCCTAACAAGTTTTGTATGATAGAAAAATAAAATAAGTAAAGTAACATAATAGTTAATATTATATAACAATCATAGTATAGCATGCGTGAGGCAATTGAGAGTTTACCTTTTGCTTGTCCATTATAAATGTCCAATGCTCAGGGTTCAAAATCCTTAGTTTTTCTTTCAACTCCCAAAGAAACCACTTCCATATGATCTTGTTCTCCATCTCAACAACTGTAAACGCAATAGGGTATATTTGATCATTGGGATCCATTCCCACAGTAGCCAGCAACATGCTCTTGTGTGGGCCATTGAGAAAACATCCGTCTAACCCAACCATCGGTCTACATCCTGCCAAAAATCCTTTTTTGCATGCATCAAAACACATATATTCCCTAGAATTGCTCATCACCCTCATCCGTCTCTATTGTTCGGATGAAAACATTTGACCTAGGATTAGTCCGTAGCAATTCTGCGCAGTAGTCATGCAACTTGTTGTACTAGCTTGCATAGTCTCTTTGGATCATTTCCTTTGCTTTCTTCTTTGCCAAGTAGGTTTGATTTCTCGATATATTGACATGTAGATCCAAATGAAATTTTTGTACAAGGTCTCCAATACCCAAATTTGAGAGCTTGATGTCAACATTATACTTGGCTGACATAAATCTTGAGGTTGCACACCCGTAGTTGAATATTCTCCCGTAGCTGTGAACAACATTCATATTTTGAATTTGAAAATCTTGTTTGCTTTTTTGTGGGGCAATAGAGACGAATTAGTCACATCCCTTACAAAAAAAGTCTTGACACGTCTCTTGTCATTCTTTTTGAACCATATCATCCTCCCATGCTGCACTCCATACTGCTCACAAGCACTCTTGAACTCATCTTTAGAACTAAAGGTGATCCCTACCTTGAATTGGGGGTCCAAGCATTCATTTTCCAACTCATCATCGTCTTCATTGACATTTGGTTGTGATCATTCACCTTCATCACTTACCTTCATCCTCCTATAACCTTAACATCTCACGCACATCTTCCTCATCACTTTATTCGTTTTCACTGTCATGAAGCCTCCCAACATCTGTGTTGTCTTTTTCATTGGTCGACTGGTTCTTAACGATATTGTTTGGCTTCGAGCACTTGCTGGATGCTGCAGGTATGGCTTCATGTGATACTTTCCTTTTCATGCTTTTCTTCACACCAGTTGATAATGCTTCATGCTGAACTTTTGAACCTCTTTTACCTTTCGGCCATTTAGCACCATAGTTGGATTCGAAAGACACTGCAGTATCTGCCTTTTTCTTACTAGATGATGAAATACTCTTTGCACTCATTTTTTTCTTCCCATCTCTCATTTCTGCTCCTCTCATGCTAGTTGTCAGCTACATGCACATCTTTAGCTAGTTCACCATTTGCAGCAGGATTTTCTGAAACATTTTCTGCACTTCTTTTTGCTGAAACCCTTGTGATATTCGGTTTAGCATACTTTTCGGTTTCAACTGTGTTGGTAGCATACTTAGCTCCACCATTATTGCCTGCATCTTGTCTATAGTTGACTTTGAATCATCATTCACTTGACTCTTATACCAGCCGATTGCACATCAAATTTTCTATATTTTCTCCTTCGACTAAGGCCACTTTGCTGTATTTAGATTGTTGGATGAGTCTCTAGGGGTTTCATTTGTAGGTTGCGAGTTAGACCCAATAGGTCTATTTCGGGTAGCTCTTGCACTCATTTCTTTGGTGAACTTTAGTGGGAACTTCTTTTTAACATCATAACACTTGATTCTTTTGCACTTGATTAGAGAGGGCATTGAGGTAGAAATCGATGCTTGAAATGTAGGTTGAGATATAAATTGAGAGGCATTTTTTTTCCGTCCACTTGCCCACCTTTGTTTTTATGCTCTACATATAGATCCACCAACTTAAATTGCCGCCTATATTTGGCCATATCCATGGCATCATTTTTGAAAAAATTAGCCGATGCATCATAACCCAGTTTTCTAACCATTTTGTTTAACACACATATGGACCACATGTTTGGATTGCAATAATTAGCCACTTCGACCTTTACCCCTACGTACTGTTTAGCTAGATTATTTACAAACTACCCACCATAAAAATCCTTACTGTAAACAAATCACTATGTGGTCTTGCCAAAATGCACAATAGTAATGCCATAGATTAATACAATGTCTGCACATGCGGTCCCAATTTTGGAATGCATAATGGATTAATATTGATGGTTTAACACGCATTTACTATTTTGTAATTATCTCAATTTGTAAATATTGTTTTTTTGGCAAAGAGGACCAGTGGAACCCTAAAAGTGAAACACCAATGCTAGCCAAAAAGTGAGACACGACAGTACACATTGATAATGCATAGCACAATACGTAACTTTTCACATAATAGTATGTACAAATGGAAAGCATAGCTTCATATGTAACAATTTAATATAATAATAATAGCACAACAAATATAAGGATGTATCCATATTACCATAATTGGGGATTTTCCATCCAACCCCATCAAGCTTTGCCTCTATCGCTTTTAGCACAATTTATAGTCATACAGGTGGACGACCTCCATGCTTGGAGCGGTGGATTGTTACGATAGAACTACTGGTGAGGCGGATTGCGATTAAGGGTTACAGTTTAGGGTGCTGCGAATTGCATTGCTTTCTAGGGCTAAGGAGTAGTATGTGTTGGATTGCATTTAAGGGTTACGGTTTAGAGTGCGGCAGTTATAGTGGAATGACGGAACGACGATAGCATAATGGGTTAGGGTGAAACAAATTGGTGACGGATTTGGCCTAAGATTACTGGGGATTAGGAGGGAACGACATTGCGATGGGATAGAGGTACTGAATTTATTTTCTTTCTTATTTTTCCCTTAGTTAAAATAGCATGTGAAGTGCACAAGCACTATTTTGACGAAAAAATGGATAGAATTGTAACGGAGAACTAAAAAGAATACTATTGAAATGTAATGGACATTTTTTTTTTATCATTTTAAATATGAGAGATAATATTTTTCTTTTGGGTTAATTACCAATACCCTCTGTGGTTTATGTTTATTACTAATTGATCCATGTAGTTTGTCCAAAAACTCAAAACTACTAATACCCCCCTGGATTTTAAAATTAAAAATCTTTAATATATGAGTCTATAGTAATAGATTATGTTTATAATTGTAGAGATGTTCGAAAAAAAATTTCACATTAGGACAAACCAGCAATTGATTTGAAGGGAACAATACCCTGTTTTACCACTCTCGTTTCTGATTTCATCTACAACAGAGATAGAAAATGCAGTAAGAAGCAAGAGTATAGAAGGTTGAATTGCATTTGAAAACCAAAACTATTAACGACCTTGCTCTCGGTATGTATGATTAAGTAATTTATTTGATTAGAATTTAATTTGGGAATCTTTTGCTTTTGTTTAGAGTTAGGGTTCGACTGTGTTGGAAGTGGTTTAATCATCCGTGGCTCCATCAAGCAGTAGTAGAATGCTTGATAACTTAAGGTTTGAGAAGGTAGTACGTGGGCAATGTGGAAGGAAGTCTTTAGTGTTGGTCTCAAATTCGGCCAAAAATTCTAGGAGGCTTTACTATGCTTGCAGCATCCATGGATGGTTGAAATGGGTTGTCCTAACAGCTATGGAAGACAAAGTCAACTTCTAACCAATCAATATAGCAGCAACAGGTACATGAGCATATGCTTCTTTAACCAATAGTAGAGCATGTTTAGATGAGGGAAATATGAACCCCTAAGCTTGGAATAATAGTAACATTGTATCAACCTTAGTGACTGTAAATTTGGTTCTCTTGGCTGCTATTTTGCTTACTTATTAGATTTAGTTAGTAAAAATGTAGTATGATGCAATCCAATAGTGTAGGATGAATTGGAGAGCTTCTATATTGTATCTTTTAGGAGAACTGCAATAAGAGCATTTCATGTTGTATCTTCTATGTTGTATACAATTTAGAATATGAATGCATTATGTGTTCTTGCTTAGTGTTGTTAATTCATGTGGCTGGATTAAAACTGAGAAGAACTTAAAAAATAGCAAGAAAATTGGGGTGAACTTAGAATAGGGCAACTTATCTACCTTTTTCATCTTGCAATAAAATTGGGGTGAATTGGAACGGGTAATGATGTTTTCTGTATATTTTGTCTTGCAACTTCTGAAAAATTTGTGTAACAACTTCTTTAAGGCTTGGTCATATGTGTAACAACTTCTGGAAAATATGTAGTTGTACCTTGAAGTATTTTAATGGAGGATAATTTGCTGGAAATTCCTATGCTGCAGAAGATTGAAGCGCAATGGTTTTCAGACATTAACTTTTAATCCATGACTTTGTGTAACCCTTATTGTCATATGATTAAGTGAGTTATGAGCAGTTCATTCAGGTCTGAAATGCATTTGGGTAATCATGCTTATCTCTTTTTCCTTTTTTTGGCAATGTGGAGTATCTACTCTGAGGATTTCACTTGAACTATGTTATGGTGTTTGGATTGAACCACTAGGTCAGTAATGTGTTAAAAATACTACTGAAATATATTGCTCTATATGTTATAAATGGTAGTTGTCTTGGCCTTCCTAAGTGCATCAGTAGTAGCATATTTGCTTAATCCCTAATGAGCTTCTCAATACAATGGCAAAGTAAAATGCATCTGTTCTCGGTATTCCAGACTACAAGATTACGGATCATCAGGCAAATATTTCGCTCGCTCTGAAATTTTGGCAGCAAATAAAAATGATACTTACATGATGATAGCAAGTTTGGAAAACTCCTATGAGTAGAACAATAGTAGGGGCGTCTTCAAACAATTTGAAGAACAGGCAGGAGTCAAGTAGGTGAATGTCTGTCAAGGCTCATGAAGTTCTATCTGGTGCGGTAAACACACAATAGCATTATAGTATCAAAGATGGATTACAATGCGACTCTTGGATTGTTGTAGATGAGAATGAGATCATTAATGATGATGATACTAGTTTGTTATGTGTACATTCATTGTAATTTTGCTTTTGGTTTATTTTAAAATGTGTTTTCCCATGATCAAAGTATTGTAATAATTTCAATAACGAGTGTTGGGGTGCTACAAGTTGAAATTGTAATACTTTTTGTAAGATTTCAAATGATGTGAAGATATATTTTTGGGAGTGTAAATGGTTTATGCTCTGTTGCATGGTTTTGACCTGGTTCACACGCATGGGGTTTTGCTCGTAGTTGTTGCATTCTTATCCTCCATTCTTGATTATTGTAGTCATATACCTTGGTACCAAACTGATTGAAGGCACAACATTGGTAAACTAAAAATTACCTAAGGAAGTGCGGCATAAAGATTCTTAAGAGAATATTTTAGATTCTAAAATTCACATATAAGAAGGAACAAAAGGAACATGGAAATTATAAGAGAAAAAGAAATTTTTAAGTTTTAGCCATATAACCAACTTTAAAAATATGCATGGTATAACATCCTACATTCAACACTGAGATAATATCCTACAATCAACATTGGATGCTTCTCCATTCCCTCTTTGCCGAAAGATGCTTCATTCTTCAAAGCTGTTTTAGTCTTTGGCAAACTGAATAGCTTTCCGCAAAGCTCAAAGCTTTAGACTTTACCAAACTCAATAGCTTTTTGCAAAGCTCAAAGTTTCAGAACTTCATAACCAAGCTTCAAGAACCAAGCTATTCAAAACCAGATGCAGCACTAAGCTTCAAAACCAAGATGCAGACTCCAGCTTCAGCACAAATCTTTGAACCAACTCTTGACCAAGGTTCAGAACCAAGCTGTAGAACCAAGGTGTAGAATCTAGCTTTAGCACCAATCTTTAGAACCAAGGTGCAAACTCTAGCTTTAGCACCAATCTTTAGAACCAAGCTCTTCACCAAGGTGCAAACTCTAGCTTTAGCACTAATCTTCACAACCAAGGTTTAGAACCAAGGTGCAGACTCTAGCTTCAACACCAATCTTTAGAACCAAGCTATTTACCAAGGTTTAGAACCAAGGTACAGACTCTAGCTTTAGCACCAATCTTTAGAACGTAGCTCTTGAGCAAGGTTTAGAACCAAGGTGCAGACTTCAGCTTCACCACCAATCTTCAGAACCAAACTTTTCACCAAGGTTTAGAACCAAGTTGCAGACTTCAACTTCAGCACCAATATATAGAATGTAGCTCTTGACCAAGCTTTATAACCAAGGTGTAGAACCTTGGTGCAGAATCTAGCTTCAGCACCAATCTTCAAAACCTTGGTGCAGAATCTAGCTTCAACACCAATTTTCAGAACCAAGCTCTTGACCAAAGTTCAGAACCAAGGTTAACAAAATAATAGCAAAAAGCATTTGTTAAATAAAAATCACAAGGAAACTAACAAAATGACAGGAGCATCCCTTGTTTAACAAAATAGCAAAAAGCCAATAAGCCAGCAACCTTGTTTAATAGCAAAATACTATCCAACTTCCAAATCACAAGACTTGTGTAAATGACTTAACAAAACTATCAAACTCTAATTCAAGCCAATTCTAGCAGATTTGCCATCATTTAGTCCCTTGGATGTTTGTCCTATGGAGTTTGACCTGGTTGTTTGCTGAAGTACTCTACAAGCCAATTCTAATGCAAGTAGGACCGTAGCTCTTGAATTATGAAAAATTGGCTGCATGGAGTTATTCACAGCAATCTACACATTCAAGCAAATGTAGACATATGTTATTAATTGATCCTTCAAGCCATGTATATGTAATCAACAATTAGGTTGGGTTACCTGGGAAATTGTGATAATACTTGGGTGATAATATGACTGAATATTATGCTTTAATCTTGATAGGGGATTTGGTTGAGAACTTGACTGCCAACTTGGTTGAGTGCTTGACTGAAGACTTGATTGAGAGCTTGGATGAGGACTTGGTAAAGTGCTTGACTGAGGACCTTGCTAAACCTAGATTGGATAGAAACTTGATTGGAGAGATGGCAGACTTTATTGATTTTGTACCTTAATGATGCAAAAAAACAGAAAAACAAAAACTAGTTAATTTATAGAATGAATAGGGCAATGAGCAATATATATAATATAATTAGAAAAAACTAATAATGGACATTTGTTTTAGACTTTATTAGTTTTGCTCGTCTAACTGCTGGAGGGCCTCATGCATAGGCTCTTTTATTATGCCCAAATTGGAAATGTGTATTGGAGACAATTTACACATCTCAAAGTGAATGATCTTTTCTGTCCAGCAATTTGAGCCTCTCATTCCTTTGTTCTCCTTGCTTTCTTAGGTCTTCTAGCTCATCTCCTTAATTCAGGAGGAAGTACTTTAGTAGTTTCACCATCAGCAAAATCAGGCCAGAAGCTTACATCTGGAATGAGATTGATTACATGATCATAGGCTAGTAGATACATGTCTTTCCCTAAACATAGATCACAATAATCTTCTAGATTTTGCCTACTATCAATCAAAATAACTGTTGCAGTGACACAAGAAATTCCAATCAAGTTCCAAACTTTGCAATCATAGTTCCTATTCTGGATTTCACCTACATAGAAAATGTTTCTTTCTTTCACTTCAAATGTTGTTCCGTTTGCATACATAAAAGTCAGACTCCTACACTTCTCACACACTTTATTAAGCTTGTCAACAACCCGAGGAACCACTGAGTGCTTCCATCTACATCCATTTTGATATCTCTTTTGTAACTTGCATATCAACATAGATCGAAGAGTGTCTATCAATGCGAGCATTGATTTTTCCCTCAAATCTCCAATCTTGGCATTGAATGATTCACTCGTGTTGTTAGTGATGTGATCATTCTTCAATTCATATGGAAATGTGTGTGTAGCCCACATTTCTTTGCCTATTTTCTCCAACCAGTCATGATTTTCAGGATTCAATGCTCTAATCTTACTTATTGCCTTCTTATACTCCTGTTGATTATATGCTCTCGCTGCTACCCAAAATAGTTTTCTTAGAATCATAGTTGGAAATTTAGCCTTATAGTTGGAAAAAATATGCCAACAACACTTTCTATTAAAAGCAGTAGGGACAATTGCTGAAATAGTCTCTATTAAACCCTGCAAAACAATAATAAGAAGAGTATGACAATTTTCAGAAAGCAATACATTAGACAAAAAATAAGATTAATTCAAACACTTTTATGCTAAATGAAAATCATTGTACCTTTTGCCTATCAGTTATAAATGTCCATTTCTTGTTTTCTGAAAATTCTCCCAATAATTCCGACAATTGTTTGAAGAAAAAATACCAACTCTCCTTATTTTCACTTTCAACTACTGCAAAACCTACTGAAAATACCCCATTGTCCCCATTTAATGCAATAACAGATAATAACACACCGCCAAAGGGCCCTTTCAAGAAACATTCATCAAATCCAATATAAGTTTTACATCCACTCAAAAAACCTTTCATAAGAGCATCAAGACCTAAGAAAAATCTCTTGACTAAAGATAATGTAGCATTGGGGTACATGTGGAAATGAATCTTGGCATCACTTCCAAGATTTGTTCTACGTACTATAGCACAATATTTCCGTAGTAACTTATATAACTTAGCATGATTGCCATTTATCATTTTCAAAGCCTTTCTCTTTGCCCTAAATAGTTGCATATTTGTTGGATGCAATCCAATTCTAACTAGTTCATCCCTAAGAACTTGGGGCTTTATATTATTGTCAGACCTAACTAGCCCTTCAATTTTCTTAGCCATGTATTTTGTTGGGGCAATTAAATTTTCACTCCGCACACAACTGTGATATGCATTGCAAGTCTTAACTTTAAATGTTACTCCATCGGGTATCCGAGATGCATGTATCTTCCAATCACATTTATCCCTTTCACAATATGCTCTAATTCTTGCCCTTTCATTTTTTATCATTATCAGTTTGAAACCTCACTATATTGAGTACTCATATAACACATTTCTAAAATTTTCTACACTCTCAAATATCATCCCTTGCAAAAGCCTGAATTTCTCCCCTTTTGGTATGTAAAAATCAGCCCCATTTAGACATGCACCCATTATTAATTTTCAAATTCGCTATTTGAGTCTTTATAAGTCTCAACTTCATCATTAGACTTATAGTTAGATAACTCACCACCATTGCCACTTCCATTTTTTGGTTCTTTATCTACATGTTTGCTAAACAATTCATTATCATTGTCAAGGTACATTTCATCATTATCACTCAAAGCATATAAGTCATCCCTTCTTCATCTTCATCATTCGGAATGCATTCATTTGCAACATCAAGAGTGTTACGTTTTCTTCTACTGTTTAATCTTGTGCTCCTCCTATTGTTAGTTTCTTTAGCTGCTACTTTTTTACTATTATTTAGGGTCACGAGTTTGACTACGTAAGGTCCACTCAAATCAGTGTTTGCACGTGTAGTATTCACTTCTATGCCACTAGTTATATGATTGTAATGCACACTATCAACAACATAAGTCACATACACATTTATAAACTCGGACTTGTCATGCATTCTAAACCTGTTTTGAACATGATCCTCATTGCATATCATCATTATATCACAACTACTTGGAATATCAAAATGAATAGCTAAAGATAGTTCTTCTCTTTTCTAGAAATCTGGATCATTAAAGAAGTGCTCAGTCACGTTCGAAAGTAGAACCACATGGGAGTACTTATCTGGATCAATATTTTTAATTGAGTATTGTTGCATTTCACAGTGCAACTTGATCTCATAAACACTTGCCATTGCTTCCTGCAATATTAACCAACATTTTTCCATTCAGTATTTAATCCACTATAAATATTCATTTAGTGTCTTTTTAAATTGTAAGTATAGCAAATCTACACATATTAGCAATCAAGATTGAACACCATCTAATCCAAAAAAAAAAAAGAAGAAGACCAAAACAGTTACAACTTTTCTGTCATGTATACATTAATTTAAAGTTTAGTCCAAATTTGCCGGTATGCGACTTTAAATGAAAACAAAATAAATACAAGTTAATGCCTAATAGTGGTCAATTTGATAGAGTGAAGAAGTATTCTTCCTATCATCTTTGTTTTCAATTCGACTCCTCATGAGTAGGGGTGGCAATTTGCGACACGACACGAAAACACGACACGAACCTAACACGTAATTAACAGGTATAGGTCCACCCCTTAACAGGTTCGGGTCGAAATCAGGTCGGACACGAATAACACGCAAAATAAATGGGTCGTGTTCAGGTCGACCTGTTCAACCCGTGGGTCGACCTGTTAACACGTTTAACTTATATATAATAATACTATTTGTTTGTTAGTTATCAATGTGTTTGTTGTAGCATAGTGGTAAGTGTCTTGACCACTTACCTTAGAGACCAAGGTTCAATTCCTTGTAATAGCATTTTTTAGTTTTTCCTTTGGAATTTTCATATCCCACATTGACTTTGGATGAAGGAAGGAAGGAAAAACACAATTATAAGTAGGGAATGAGGGAGTTGTTAGTAGTTTGTTTAAATGAAGAGGTTATGATTATTTGTGGCATTTTGAACAATTAGTTTAAAAATTATTTATTTATTATTAATTTAAAATTAATTTATTATTTTTTTAAAAAATTCGTAATAATTTAAAGTTTATTTATTATTTTTTAAAAAAATTTCGTGTTAAATAGGTCTTTTCGTGTCGTGTCGGATTACCCGAAAAATAAAACAGGTCGTGTTCAGGTTACGTTTTCTGACACGAATAGGTTCGCGAGTCGTGTTTGGATCCGTGTAAAACCTGTAATACCCGTGTCAAAACACGACCCGCGAACCCGAAACACGACCTGATTGCCACCCCTACTCATGAGTGAAATCAGCCAAACCATGGCACTGATAAAACATTTCTATATCATGCTTTACTTTGGTTATGGATTTCTAGATAGACAAGAATCTTTTTCCATTTTTTCCGAAGGATAATGATGATGTCAAAAACTATCCCTCCACTTTTTCAAACTCATCTTCTTCGAAGTTCAAAACAAACAAGCTCAACTGACCATTATGACATTTCAACTTTTACAGTTCAATATATAATACCTGAGTTTAGAGAATATTCCAACTTCTGGTGTGTAGGAGCTAGAAGTTAATCTTTGGAGAATTAAAAACCTAGGTTCTTTATTATTTTCAATGAAGAAACATATTCTTGCCCATTTTCTCCCTTTTCATGGATTCTCTATTTTATTTTTTTTAGTATTTTATTTGCTTGTCATTTACTTGGTTCCCGCTATCGCAACCGTATTTTTGTTGGTTTTTTTGTCATTTTGTTTATTAAATTTGTTAAATATAATGGAAGTCAACTCTAAGAGGTATTAGTAATTTTGACAAAATGCAAAATTTGAGGAGTAATAAACATAAAAATTGGATGAGTAATAAACATAAACCACTGGGTATTGCTAGTTAACCGTTTTCTTTTCTTTTTACCAAGATGCAGTTGGTTTCTTATCCATTTTTAACGGTCCCAACTATCCCCAGTTCCGAACAACCTCAAACTCCCAAAGCCATGGAAACTCTGCTGCTTCTTTCTGTGAGTCCTAGTATCAACATACTCCATAGAACACGTTCCCATTTTCCTTTGCACAGAATTTGCCCTCCACATAAATCTTTGCGCTGGGAGGTAGGACTACATTCTTTTTCTCAGTGCAAGTTTTGATTGGTCATGACATATTTCTGTGTTTTTCTGTTGAAAGCATCCTGGGTTTATATTGACTTTTGACTGTTGGAAAATTGAGTATTAAAATTGGATTTGGGATTGGAGAATATATAGATCCTCGCGGATAAGAATGTTTTTTTTTTTTTTTTAATGGGATTAGGCTCAGATTTAAGTGTGCATTTCTGGAGAATTGTGGATCATAAAAGGATTGCCTTTGGTTGTGATAAATGGATAAGAGTAGTAGTATACAAGATTTACTGAATTAGCTTAATTTCTGAAGAGAATAAAGTGCAACAATTGCCAGAGCTTTTAAGTATTTTCTGGGAGTATTGTTTTTTACTGAGTTTCTTCATACTTGTCATTCATTGCCCATCTTCCAGTAACTAATATAAATTGCATCAGAGTATTATTTTATTCTTAAAAATTTCGACTTTGGCTGCAGTTAAAGAAGGAGAAGAGAAGTTAAAAGTTGAACTCAAAGGAAAAAACAAACTTATGCATCAATGCTAATGTTAGAGAATGAATGGATGCCGGGTGGATCAATGTGGTGAAAGGTTACAAAAAGTATGGATAACTTCTGTTGAAAAGTGATATTAAGTTCATATGTTTGTGCTGCTTTAAGCTGGGACAACACTTGTTTACCATGAAAGTTCACATTTATGCAGCGACAAAAGGGAAATTGACCTTAATACTAGTGCAAGATTCCCGTGTAGAGCAGGGGATATCCGGTAATGTTGTTGATGATTTATTAAATATATATTGCTAAAAGTTTAATTAAAAAATAAAAAAAATGTTAAAGATAAATTTTCAAAAATTAAAATCAATAAAAGTATGAAATAATAATCGTTGAATAAAAGCATCAAATAATGAATCATAGACAAAAGTATTTTTGATGTAATTTGATTTGATCTAAAATTTACTTTTCTTTTATGCTTTCCTAAGAGTTATAAAATTACGAAATTACTAATATCTACGTAATTAATAGAATTATCCAATATAGTTTTTGAACTCAAATAGTTTTTTGATGTAATTTGGTTTGATCAACAATTTACTTTTCTTTTATGGTTTCCTAAGAATCATAAAATTACTGAAAATAAAAATATAAAATTACTGAAACGAAAATTTAAGTCACATTATCATTATTTCCCTTTTGTATAATAGAGATGTGGAGTTTCTTCAATGCTTGTTGTACCACGATATTGTTCGTTTGATGCTATCTTTCTTCCTTTCACTTTTTAGTGTGTTTCTTTTGGTTAGAGCTTCTTCGTCTTCTTCTTCTTTTGTTTTGCTTTTTTTTTTTTTGTTTAAATGCAGTTCGCCTCAGCAGAGTGACTACATTATCATTCCTATTCTGCTAATATGGATAGTAGCACCTTGATGTACCTTGTGTCCCTAACAACTGTTTTTGGAAAATGTGGTATATACTGCTTGCTTGTTAAGTCTATTTAACACTGATAAATTTGTAAACCTAGGAAAGGTCTGCAGTGTGATTGGTGTTCTTTATCATTGTCTAAGAGAACTAAATCCTCACTCTATCCTCAATAAACCTTCTGTCCAGGCTACCTGAAAACTGAGGCGACAAAGGGGGGAAAGGAGAGTAGGGGGTGTTGGTGTATAATAAATGGTATGATTTTAGGTCCCACTCAGAAGGATTCATTTATATTAGAATACAGCTCAAATATTTCCCAAAGAAACCAAAGTTTAGGATGTTTATATCACAAATTGATTCACACTTCCAGCATTTATATTTGGTACGGCCGTGCAACCTTATTTACATGGATACCCATCCACAAACTCATACCCAGCACATCTTGATCTCTTGTATGTGAACCTTATACTCCAGAGACTGTGATCATAGTGTAGCTAGGTTCCTTTAGTCCACTTGTTTTGACTTGCTCATAGATTTTGCTTGTTTTGTTGTAGTTGAAGGGGTTTAACTTTATGGATAACTTTGTTTCAGACTTTAGATTTCCCCTGTCCCTTTTTTAGAGCAAACTGCAACTGCATAGATGATAAATAGTGAAATCTTCAACTACAGAGTAAAAGCTTTTAGTTGAGGTATATACTTCCACTTTTAGTTGAGGTACATACTTCCTGCTTGCTTCAAAAAGCTTCCAAACTTTTTTTCTCATTGCATTTGATAGTTCCTTGCTTCTGATTTCTAAAGAAGAATGCTATACAATGACAGAGACTTTTGAGAGTGAAACAAGAAGGCAATATTGATCGAGATGATGCTTATGTGGGTTCTCCATTGAATATGAACATAATCAGTAAAGGATCAAATCATGTTCCTGAAGAGCTTTTACTTGAGATGACATCCAAAGGTTCTCTGCCTGGTGTCTCTGTTTTGTCTGCTATGATACTATACTATGCCAATAATGGTTTATTCTCTCGAGCTCAAGCTTTGTGGGATGAGATGTTTTATAGTTCTTTTTCACCTACTATTCATATGGTTTCAGAGTTAATTGATGTCTATGCCACCAGTGGACGATTTGATTTGGTGACTGGAGTTCTGCATCAGTTACACCTGAAAAATGAAAAAATGTTACCTGAGATTTATTTGCGGGCTATCATTTCTTTTGGGAAGAAGGGAGACCTTGAATTGATGGATTTTATGCTAAGGGAGATGATTTCTATGGGGTCTCCAATAAGTTCTCTCACTGGAAATGTTTTTCTCATCTACTACAGCAACTATGGTACATTAGCTCAAATGGAAGTTGCATATTCCCGTCTTAAGAGTTTGAGGATTCTTATAGAGGAAGAAGCAATTAGGGCCGTTTCATCTGCTTATATTAGGGAAAGGAAGTTCTATAATTTAGTTAAGTTTGTAGAGGGTGTAGGTCTCGGCAGGAGAAACGTGGGAAATCTTTTATGGAACCTTCTTCTATTATCATATGCAGCTAATTTCAAAATGAAAAGCTTGCAGAGAGCATTTGTGAGAATGGTGGAAAGTGGATTTCGTCCTGATCTGACTACTTTTAACATAAGAGCTCTGGCTTTTTCAAAAATGTTGTTGTTTTGGGACCTGCATTTGAGCCTTGAACATATGAAGCATGAAGCGGTTGTTCCTGATCTTGTCACTTATGGTTGTGTTGTTGATGCATACTTGGAAAGAAGGATGGGAAGGAATTTGGACTTTGCCTTACACAAACTGAATGCACATAATTCTGTTCAGATGTTGACAGATGCAAAAGTGTTTGAGGTAATGGGTAAAGGGGATTTTCACTTGAGTGCAGAGGCATTTTTGGAGTACAACAGCAATAAAAATTGGACCTACAAGCAGCTCATTGGCATATATCGAAAGAAGAAATTTCGGAGTAATCAAGTGTTTTGGAACTACTGATGAAGTGGTGAATCATGTTGACTGTCATTTCAGAGGAATAAGCGGCAGCTTACCCAAGAAGGCTACCCTCGCACACATTGAAGGGAGAAAGAAACTCAGACTAATGGTGCACTTTAAGTAAGGAAAATAGCTTAAGCTACCTCAATACAGCAAACTGAAATAAGCTGAAATCCTGCAAAGAATTGTTGGATATGGTTATGTTGAGCTTATGGTCTTTCTTCTGCATCTCTCTTGATGACATTCCTAATATTTTTTCATTTTCCATCTTTAGGATGTCAATGACAGTGGCTGTGAAATTGAAGAGGACACATCTGTTGCAATGAATTTATCATCCTCTGGTTCAATGTTAGAATGCTTACGAGAAAAAAAAGCAAACCAGTGCATAGAAGCTCCTCCATGTGTGGGTTTTGGGGAAGGGTCGGGGCATTAAGGAGTAATGTACACAGGCTAATGTTAGAATGCTTAAGGAAGACTTAGTATAATGCCGTGTCATTCAGCAGGTTTGCCTAGTATAATGCCGTGTCATTCAGCAGGTTTGCCTTAAGTTTAAATGCTTGTTTTGTTTCTGTTATCTCTCCCTTATTCTACTCTTTCTCATTTTTTTTTTCTTTTTTTGTTTGTCATTTTTTTTCCCACTTTTTGCTTTGTATTCTTTACATTTTTGGCTTCTCTTGATGGGGCATGGGACTCTGAGGTTTCTCCTGTTATTTATTTGATGTCATGAAGTAATTCTTCCGTCTGTGCTATATCTCTCAACCTAGATGAATAACATTTTTGCTTACTATGTAACATGTGAAAGAATGAATGAATTGGTTAGTGATTGAATCATCTCACTACAGATGCTACATTTAAGGTGTCAACTTGCCTTCAATTTTTTCATACATTGCCATTAAAGAGTTCAATTTGCAACTATATTGTTGTAGTTTCTGCAAGGTGTAATTCAATTTGTGATTTCTGTTACTTGTGAATTAAAGCAAAATGGAAATATGTGAATAGGCTTGCTCTCAAGGGCAAAAATAAAATCAGAAAACAGGAGTAAAGGAGGAAAACACGCAACTTGGACCTTTTTTTTCCCTTCATCCAGCTAGGTTGACCTTGGTTTTCTTTTAGATAGCTAAATGTATTGGGCTGTGTATGGATTGCATTTTAGAGATCCATTTTAGATGTGTGTTTTAGGCTAAGTCCAAAATGTTGTATGGATTGTAAGATTAAACACGCATTTTGAGGAGAAAAGGTTGTTTTGATTGATTTACAGTTTGGATGTTTTTAGTGAATATAGTATTTAATTCATATTTTATTATTAGATTATTAAAGTATATAAGAAAGTTTTTTACTATTTAAATCAGCGTTGTCAAAATTGGATTGGAGTATATACCGATAAAGTCAAAAGATCAGATATCAACCAGTAAGAAAGATAGTAAAAAACTACATGATATCATTATGATGTAATAAATATAAATTAATTATAAAAATATTAATACTAACATACAAATATACTAGAAATTAATTATTTAGTTTTTTTAGTGTAGTTAAATTTAAATTTAATACAAATTTGTAGTTGAATTAAACTAAGTATCCTAGTATCCTATTGGGTTTATAATTTGTAATTTAATAATTCTATTAGATTTAGAATTATTAATCATATTAGGTTTTGGTTTAGTAGTTACCAAATCCAATAGGTATAGGGTTTAGTTGAGTTCTATAAATAGGACATGTTATTCATGATTTTAATACAGAGAGAAATAGAGAAACACAAAAATCCAACATCCTTTTGTTGAAAAGCCGCATGGTTATTTGATAAGTTTTGTTAAAAAAAACATTGCTGCCCGATTTATTTTCGTTGACAAACTTTGTTTGATTTGCGTGGGGCCACTTCAAATTTGTATTTGTTGTTTCCTGGTTTCCATAACACGTGGGCGACAACACGGTTTTCTTTTTGTTTGCTTGGATCTGTTGTGCAGCCATATCCATTAGCTTCATTCCAAAATCAATTTTTAGTTGTCTTGCGGCCAAGCTTTCTTCAAAACCCGTACGCCTGGTTTTCATCTATTTTGTGTTTTTGGGATTTATTATTTTTAATCTCAATATCTGGTATCAGAGCTTTGGTTGGTATTTGGAAGTTATGGCGAATCGGAATATTAATTGTTCCATACCCAAATTAAAGGGTAAACAAGATTACAATTTTTGGAGGATCCAGATGGAAACGCATCTCAACGCGTTTGATTTGTTAGCCCATATTCAAGAAAATTTAGCAGATGATGCTACTAAGGCGACGAAACAAAACGACAGTTTGGCGTTGTCTCAAATACACCAGGCAATTGATGTTTCTGTATTTGAAAAAATATCCATTGCTAAAACCACAAAACAGGCGTGGGATATTTTGGCCAAAACGTATCGTGGCGTTGACAAAGTCCAACAGAGTAACTTGTTGACGTTAAAAAGAAAGTTCGAGCTATGTAGCATGGAAAAGAATGAGACTATTGAGTCTTATTTTTCTCGTTTGAATGATATAAAGAACGAGATGCAGTTGAATGGGTATGATCTTACTGATCAACTCATTGTAGAAAAGGTCTTAAATACTTTGCCATTAAAGTTTGACCATGTCGTTGCCGTGATGCAAGAGACAAAAGAGATGTCAACCTTGTCAATTGATGAATTGCAAGGGTCATTGTTGCTGTATGAACAACGAATTAATGGCAAATTGGATGAATCTCATGAAAAGGAACCTGTGGAGAAGGCGTTGCAAGCTGTGAAAATTCAGATTGCTAAGGAGAAAAGTAGCGAAAATTCGTCCAATAGTGCTGCTTCTGGTGGTCGTAGCTAGAATTTCAAAGGTCGTGGACGTGGAAGAGGTAACTCTCGTGGTCGCGGTAGAGGTAACAATTCCTCCCAACAAAGAGGCAATTTTTATAATTCCAACAATAATCAGCAAAAAAGGCCTAAATGTTTTAATTGTGGTAAAATAGGCCATATCCAAAAGAATTGTTGGTCTAATAAATCAGAAAATAAGAATATCAATGCTAATGTTGCTGAAGATTCTGGTGAAAAGCACGAGACAATCTTATTTTCTGCTGGTGTGGCTGGAGAGTCTAAAAATAACACGTGGTATGTTGATTCTGGATGTAGTAACCACATGACTGGAAAGAAGGAATTATTTAAAAATTTGGATGAGTTATTTAAATCCACTGTTCGTTTTGGTAATAATCATGAAGTGCATGTATGTGGTAAAGGAGATATTCCTATTACCTTGAAGAATGGCGCAAAAAGTGCTGTTGCTGATGTGTTTTATGTGCCTGCTTTGCATCAAAATCTCTTGAGTTTGGGTCAACTTCAATAGAAGAATTATGATTTACGTTTTCGAAAACGTGTCTGCACCATCACTGATGATAGATTGGGTTTGATTGCAAAGGTGAATATGACAAATAGCAGATTGTTTCCTATTATTTTGAATTGTAGTGATTCACCTTGCTTTAACTCGATTGAGGTTGATGACACTTGGTTGTGGCACATGAGATTTGGGCACTTTCACTTTCGTGGATTGTAGTTTTTGGCTAAGAATAATATTGTTTTTGGGCTGCCTTCCATCAACTTTCACCATAAACAGTGTTAGTCTTGTATTTTGGGCAAGAAGCATTGAGACCCGTTTCCTAAAGGCGAGGCTTGGAGGGCAAAAGAACCTTTACAACTCATTCACTTTGATTTATGTACAGTGGATGTTCCTTCTAATGGAGGTAATAAGTATTTTATTACTTTCATTGATGATTTTAGTAGAAAGGCTTGGGTTTATTTTTTGAAGAAAAAGTCTGATGCTTGTGACACTTTTAAAAGTTTTAAAGTATATGTTGAAAAACAAAGTGGTTACTCTATCAAAACTCTAAGAATTGATAGAGGCACAGAGTATACAGTGTGCGATGATTTTTTTGGCATAGCATGGGATTAAGCATCAGATGACAACAAGGTACACTCCTCAACAGAATGGTATTGCAGAAAGAAAGAACAGAACTGTGATGGACATGGTGCGATCAATGATGGTTGCCAAACATATGCCCAAGGATTTCTGGGCAGAAACAGTTTCATGTGGTATCTATTTATTAAATAGATGTCCTACTAGATGTAATAGTGGGAAGACCCCTTATGAGATTTGGTCTGGTAAAAAGCCAAATATCTCTCATCTTAGAGTATTTGGTTGTTTGGCATATGCACATGTTCCAGATGCTCTCAGGAAGAAACTAGATGATAAGGCGGAGAAGTGCATTTTTATTGGTTATAGTTCTTAGACTAAAGGGTACAAGTTATACAACCCTGTGACAAAGAAGATCACCTTTAGTAGAGATGTGAATTTTGATGAAAAAGGTTTTTGGAATTTGTCGGAAAAGTCGATGTGGCGGTTAGTCTTCCTTCACAATTTTCATACTTTGATGACAATGATGATGAGGTTAATCAGCCCGAAGTACCTGAACAGCAACCAGTTTCTACTCAACCTATTCCTGTGCAGTCTGGTCGGCCACAAAGACAAAAACGTCTACCAGCTCGCTTGCAGGATTATGTTGTTGATGGTCACTCTCAAAATTTATCTGACGAAGATGTTGTTAATTTTGCTCTCTTTGCAGATTGTGACCCAGTTATTTTTGAATATGCTGTTCGTGAGGATCACTGGAAGAAAGCAATGGCTAATGAAATTCATGCCATTGAAAAGAATGATACTTGGGAGCTCACAAATCTTCCAAGTGGCAAGAAACCCATTGGTGTCAAATGGGTTTATAAGACGAAGTACAAGCCCGATGGAGAAGTAGACAGATTCAAGGCGCGGTTGGCTGCTAAAGGTTATAAACAAAAACCTGGTATCGATTATTTTGAGGTATTTGCGCCTGTTGCTCGGCTTGATACTGTTCGCTTAATTATTTCCTTAGCTGCCCAAAATGGTTGGAAAATACATCAAATGGATGTAAAGTCTGCGTTTTTGAATGGCATACTTGAGGAAGAAGTGTATGTTAAATAACCTGTAGGATTTGTGAAGAAATGTTAAGAAAATAAGGTGTACCATTTGAAAAGAGCCCTTTACGGCGTGAAGCAAGCTCCAAGAGCGTGGTACACCCGTATTGATTCTTTCTTCGTTAACAGTGGTTTTTAGCGCTGTCCTTTTGATCATGCTTTATATGTGAAGACATCTTCTCATGGTGCAGTTGTTATCGTATGCTTATATGTGGATGATCTAATATTTACTGGGAATAATTCCAAGATGATTGCAGAATTTAGGAAGGCTATGATTCGACAGTTCGAGATGACGGACATGGGTTTTATGTCATACTTCCTTGGAATTGAGGTTTCGCAGACTGATCAAGGCATTTTAATTTGCTAAAAGAAATATGCTGGAGATATTTTGAAGAAATTCAAGATGGACGGTGCAAAACCAATCTTGACTCCAGCTGAAGAACGGTTACGCTTGACCAAAGATGGGACTGGCACTTGTGTGGATCCTACTTATTTTAAGAGTTTGGTAGGAAGTTTGAGATACTTGACAGCTAGAAGACCTGATATCAATTTCAGTGTCGGCTTAATAAGCAGATTTATGGAGAATCCATGTCAGTCTCACTTGCAAGCAGCTAAGAGAATTTTGAGGTACATTAAAGGTACTCAAGGTGATGGAATTTTTTATGCAAAAAGTGATCCTGTTGATCTTCTTGGATTCACTGATAGTGATTGGGCTGGTGACACTATTGAAAGAAAGAGTACTTCTAATTATGCTTTTTTTATTGGTTCCGGTATATTTTCGTGGAGTTCAAAGAAGTAACAAGTTATCGCGTTATCTATAGCGGAGGCAGAATACATTGCAGCGGCTAGCAGTGCTACTCAAGCATTGTGGCTTAGAAGGATGCTAGATTTTCTTCAACATAAGCAAGATGGAACAACTACTATTTTGTGTGATAGTACGTCAGCAATAAAGATGATGAAGAATCCAGTGTTTCATGGTCGAAGCAAGCATATCGACATCAAATTTCACTTCATTCGTGATTTGGTTCAATGAAAGGAAATTGTGATCGATTATTGCAAGACCGAAGAGCAAGTAGCTGATATTTTCACGAAAGCGTTGAAGATGGATTCGTTTATGAAGTTGAAGAAAATGCTAGGCATGATAAGTTACGAAAACTTAGTTTAAGGAAGGCAGTGTAGTTGAATTAAATTAAGTATCCTAGTATCCTATTGGGTTTATAATTTGTAATTTAATAATTTTATTAGATTTAGAATTATTAATCATATTGGGTTTTGGTTTAGTAGTTACCAAATCCAATAGGTATAGGGTTTAGTTGAATCCTATAAATAGGACATGTTATTCATGATTTTAATACAGAAAGAAATACAGAAACACAAAAATCCAGCATCCTTTTGTTGAAAAGCCGCACGGTTATTTGATAAGTTTTGTTAAAAAAAACATTGCTGCCCAATTTATTTTCGTTGACAAACTTTGTTTGATTTGCGTGGGGCCACTTCAAATTTGTATTTGTTGTTTCCTGGTTTCCATTGCACGTGGGCGACAACACGGTTTTCTTTTTGTTTGCTTAGATCTGTTGTGCAGCTAGAGCCATTAGCTTGATTCCAAAATCAATTTTTAGTTGTCTTGCGGCCAAGCTTTCTTCAAAACCCGTACGCCCGGTTTTCATCTATTTTGTGTTTTTGGGATTTATTATTTTTAATCCCAACAAAATTAAATAAAATTCTAAGTGTATGATTGAATAATTTTGTGAAAATTAGTGTAAAAAATATTTTAAGTAAAGAATGTGTTAAAATTTGTAAAAATATTTGAGATATTCAATTTTAAAGAATTAAAAACTTTATAAGTAAAAAAATTCAAAAAATTCACATAAAAAGAAATAAAAACGAGTTTTACAAAATTTTAGTGTCAAACTATAATTTTTTAAAAAATTGAAAATATTTTCTGTCTTTTTACAGTTAATGACCAGGTTTGACCGGTCAAGGGTTGGACCTGGTTTTTAAAATATGGTTTTTATGCAAAAACTAGACAAGATTCATGACCGGTTCCAGGTCGGACCGGTTTGTCTGGTTCAGTTTTACCAACATTGATTTAAATAAATATTATTTAATTGAATTAGTTGATAAGTTTGAACTTAATTAATTACAAATAATTAAAAAATTTCTTCACTCTCATTCCCAAAGGGTTAAAAAAAGAAAAATAGAGAGTAAGAACCAAATCTGGCTGTTGGCCGGTTGCCTAGATCCAAATCTGGTCAGGTGGTCCTTTTTCTAAAAATTTATATTGTCCAGTAGTGGTGGGGTTTGGGGTTTGGGATGGTGCAGGGACTGGTAAAAGGTTGGTGGTTGGTTTAAAAATATATTTTGAGTTGGGTTTTCGATATGGATAGTAAAATGTGTTTTGAGATATGTTGTAGAAGAGTGCAGAACAAACCGCATTTTGGTCTCGGGAATGTTTAAACTTAAAATGTAAATGGCCATTCATATAGACCCTTGGTTTTTCTTGATTTAAGTCTATCATGATTAAGTCAAACTTTTACTTTCCATGCATCCCTTATCTGCGTATGGATAGCTATCTCTTAAGCACAAGTTTAGGTTCGGCCTCAATAGGAAAAGTAGAGCACCTAACAACGCATCTTCACATACCAAGAACGACAACATCACCCCTTCCAGTTCTAACTGCTATCTTGATTTTGTTACTAAGAGCATGAGCTTACTTTTACCTTATTAGTAGTGTATTGGATAAATGCCTTTGAAAGAGCATAACTTGTGGCCCTTTGTCTTTTCTGACTTTTCTCCTCTCTACCTTTCTTGCTTCCTCTTTTATCATTTTGTACTTATTCGCTTAGTGTAATAACTCAACTTAGTATCCAAAGCCAAAGAAAATCTGGGATGATTTATAGGCAAAACTTTGCATATAAAGATTGCTGATTTTGATCTTTGACCTTAGCAGAATATTAGAATATATGCACTCCATCTCAATATCAGAGTCAGGAAAGCTTTATAAGGGAAACTTGTAATTATAATGTTTGGATGAAGTGTTTGGGGATGAATGTATGAATCTAAAGTTTTGATCAGAAGTGTATTGGTATTTAGAGCGCAGTTATTTATTGGTGATTTTAAGGTGTGACATGAAAGATGAATGGCACAGATGTAGGGATTAACATCAACCTACTGGAGAACCAGAGAAGAGTTCATGGATTTCAAAGGCACATATGCTGTTGTTATTACATGCATATAGTTTTACAAGAGAAAAGGAAGTAATGGCAAGCTTGGTCAAGAAGTCACCTAGTTATCAACCATTTTCAGAACAATATTGGACATTGCACCTAGAATTATTGGCTGATCAGACATCAGTCTAGCAGTCTGGCAGTCCAGAGAGAGAGAGAGGCAAAATGGACTTCAGGCATTGATCTCACATCATTTTGAAAACTCTGGAAATGTAATTCATATCAATTTACACTTGATCTCTATCTGAAAAGTTTGGAGCACTTGATCTATTTGTTTCACTGTCATACCCTGATGGTTGCTGCTGAGAGCCACTCACCTGCATTAATATATACAAAAATATTTAATTCTACCGCTAATTAGCCAAAAGAATATTTTTGTAATTTTTACTGTGTCAAAATGAATTAGTTTATATATGAGACAAAGATCTTATCCTTCCCCATGTCATTGGCCTTCAGAGATAGATAACTATTTTGACATATCTTGTTCGACCTCTTTCCAGTTAATGTTACCAATTTAGAATCAAATCAACCAATGTTTGGCCTTTCTTCTTTTAACGACGCACCTGTGAGCCAGAGGCCTGACTTTGAATAGCTGAGCTGTTTGGACTGCAAGATGTAATGATATTTGGGATGCTTGGCATTGTTTCTTCAGCTAGCTCTCTCAACCTCTCTAGTTCAGGCAACACCACAGTACCGAGATCAGGTCTATCTTTTCGCCTCAGTTCTGTGCATTTAAGTGCTAACTTGGCAAAATTCAAGGTTTCCTCTATTGGCCAATCTGGAACCGCTGGGTCAAGCATATCAGTGAATGTCCCCTTCTCAATGGCTCTCTCAACATGGTGAGTCAAACCCATTGGAGGTTTTGCTGTAATTAGTTGTAGAAGCATGACGCCTAATGAATAAACATCAGATTTTATTCCAAGCATGCCAGTTTGCTGGTACTCTGGATCTATGTAACAGAAAGTTCCAGCTGTAGATGTCATAAGGTATTGAGTTACAGAATCGGCTACAGAAGGAGGGACTAGCCTTGCTAAACCAACATCACCAATTTTGCTCACATAGTTGCGGTCAAGCAAAATGTTGGCTGGTTTCAGATCACGGTGTACAAGTGGTTCGGGCTTTGTCTGGTGCAGGAAAAGGAGGCAGGTGCCAATCTCTGATGCTATTCGGAATCTCAATTGCCAAGGCAGCACTGGTGTGTTACCTCGCTGAAAAAGACGATCGTCCAGGCTCCCATTTGCCATATATTCATAAACAAGGCAACCATACTCTGGGCATGCTCCAAGAAGGAGAACCATGTTTGGATGCCGTATACAACTAAGAACCTCAACCTATGTCAAGTAGTAAAAACGAAGTTGAGAAGCACAAAAAGTTGATAGTTACAATTTACAAATGGAAGTAGTTTTCGGAGCTCAAAGGAGCATTGCTTTCATGAATTTAATGGATAGTTCCTTTCAACATTCCTATTGATCATTCGCTTATGTTTATAGATCATCTTTCCTAAGGAGCATTGCTTTCATGAATTTAATGGATAGTTCCTTTCAACATTCCTATTGATCATTCGCATATGTTTATAGATCATCTTTCCTTCTTGTATTGTTTATTGCATAATTCTGTAGAATGACCGTTATTCTAAGGTTAATCAAATATGTTAAAGCTGTATACAAGTCTCTTACCTCTTGCTGAAACTGTGACCTTCCTTGAGATGCATCAGGACGAAGTACCTTTATTGCAACAGGTGTATGATCCAAGCTACACTTATAGACCGGCCCATAACCACCTTCCCCAATTTTCCGAGACTCTGAGAAGCGATCCGTTGCTTTTTCAATTTCATTTATTGTGTACTTTCGGTATCTAACATCACCTTGTGCTAGTGCATCCATTACCTTTTTTCTCTCCTCTGCTTCTTTGAGTGCTTTCATTTCTGCATTTATTCTTTTTTGTGCTTCCAGTTCAGCAATTCTTTGAGCTGCTTCAGCTGCCTCGATGGCTGCCTTACACTTGGCCTTTTCTTTCTCTGCTATTGCAAGTGCTGCTTCTTCCCCAAGTCGAGCCTCTTCTAGCTTCTGCTGTTCCTCTATTTTCCAACGCTGAAGTTCTAATGCCTAGCAGAATTATGATTGATATTTACTTGAGCCACAGCCAATGCTGAGTAATAAAAATTTGATATCTCTTGCATCGTGGTTATTGATCGAGACAAATGGAGATATTCTCTTGTAGGAAGTTAGAAAAATTAGATGCCACACTGCTTACCTTCTGTTTTGCTAAGAGTGCTTCTTTGCAAGCTGTGCTATACATGTCCATTGTCTGTTTTAGCTCATACTTTAGTCTTCTCATCTCAGCTTCCACTTCATCCTATACATAAGAAGATATCTTGAATGTTGATTTTATAAATATCACTTTATGCCATCTGTTGTTTGAAGAAAGCTGTATCCTCCTAATTGTTAGGTTCAAGAATACTGCTTTGTTTATACTTCTAATTTTGAATGATTGGCATAAATGGACTTTCCCATGATCCAAATTTATTAATAATCAATAAATTATGTTGTTATACTAAGTCATCAACATCTAAGAAAGAATTTGGGTGAGGACACCAATGTATACAAACAAGAGAAGAGAGGGAAAGAGATATGGAAGGCAGAACAAGGAGGAGATGAAAATGTGGTTTGAAGATAGAATATTGAAGGGCATATGAATGGACTTCAGCAAGGATTTCAACAGAAATTTCTTACATGTCCAGCAATAATTGGGCAAAGCTTATAGGAAACCGAAGGAGATTATGTTTTTGTGGACAAAGTGCTATGACACCATATGTACCTCTACATTTTTCATTGCACTTACGTGTTTTTTTTTTTTTTAATCGAAAATTTTTATTAGAGTATGTACAGAATTCTGGAGAATAAATTGCAGATAATGGCATTGAATAATCATCATAGAAAATACTGATGGTCCTTTAAACTGAAGCGGTTCAAAGGAGTAGTATCATTATTTTCATTCTATTATCTATTGAATTTATTCTTTGCATATCGAGTTCAAACAGTCGGTGCTAATTCAACATGGCTCTACTTGGTCTGCCATGCTTTAATCTGGTAAGAATTCAACAATTCCTTAACCCAACTCAAGGCACCATTCATACATTGTTGTATAGAAATAACGCCAATCATTTGAAAATTTTGTTATCATCCAGTTGTTCTCAAATATATCCATTGTTTAGCGCTTGGATGTGAGCGGAGACAAGATAAGAAAGAGAGGAAGCTAATAAAAAGACTTCCCTTCACTTGCAAAATATCTCGAATTAAGCATATCGATTCAGAGAACAAGAGTTTCAATTATATGATATGTTGAATCAAAGAAGCTGGAGCTCTATGGTATCTGCACTACTGTTATCTGATAACCTAAATCCTAAACCCTGAAAATTCCATTTTTTAACCGTTTACCTCATAAGATTGTGTTATGATATGTATATGTCCAACTCTGTTCCATTCTTGAAAACAAAACAGATGCAGGAATTACTGATGCTTGGATGACGTTGATGAAGCAAGTTATTTAGGTTAATTGAGGATCTCAATGCACATACCTGACTCTGGCCAGATGATGACCATGAAATGCTGCCACTCTCATTTGTGCTGGATGAAAAGACACCTAGGCCGCTAGTTGACTCAGGTGTCCTAGACCCTGAGAATGGTGAACCAAAACTTAATCTAATCTCTGTTTCTGAGCCATTTGAAAGACGAGAGGCAAAATATGTGTCCTGATTGTCAGGGAAGAAGCGATCAGTGCTTGGCCTGCCCGAGCTGATAAATGATATGTCGGTCTCTGGCAATGAGATTTCCCCATATGACTTGTTTTGAGTTTTGCCTCTTGTAAATGGTGACCTGTTTAAATAGGTGAATACTGTGATTTTAATTTAGAAGTGAATAAAATCCCTTGTTCATTATTGTCGTGTTCTTTCTTCGGTGGATATCAGTTAAAGCACAGTTTCTCATAGCTAAAGTTACCTAAATCTTACTGCTTCAACAGTTTATTACAAAGGGAAACAAATATTATTGATAAAGATTGTAGAATGCTTGAATAAACTAGTAATATCCTTTTTTGCCCTTTATGAGTTGTACAGAACAACTCTGGTTTTTGACTTGTTTCCTTTGATGTATGCAAAACTCACTTGATTATTGAATCTGTATCTTCGGTCTGGTGTCGATTCCCAGTTGTTGATTTATCAGGTATGCCACCTGTTCAAGTTAGATGATGCAATTAGTTTTTTGTTTAGCAGCATAAATCATGGGGCGCACATGTAAAGAAACTGCACAACCGAACCTCTTGCTCCATTGCCTTGTGTGAGACGTGCATCAGGCAGACTGGGAATTGGTGTGTGCTGATTTTGCAACTGGTGAGGGGGTTGATTTGGAACCGGAACTGAGGCATTTCTTACTGATGAAAGTTTTCCTTTATTGATGATGTAGACATTGCAAAAATCTGGTGCTCCCTTTGAAACAATGGAAGCTATATCTGTGGCCTTGAATCTACTGTGACAAATGATTATCAATAATAAGGTAAATCTAATGCATCGTGCTTCTTTATGAGGAAATGAGAAATCACCCCATATGAAATGAATCCAAGTACTTGCCTGCATCAAATTTTGTATTCTATAGAAAGCCTAGATGAAGGTATGACTGATGAGGTTGGACAATAAGGGGCCCTTGAATAAATGAATCTTTTTACTATCTTTTTCTTTCATTTGCCACATTTTTGCAATGGTCTGACATAAAAATGCCATTTTTGTTTTTCAAAATAGAACTATCTAGAGTAATACTTTCCAGTTGCTTGTCTGCCACAAAAATGTTCTCTCTAAATGTTCTTAAATAGCTCACCTTCTTCAACTTGTCCAAAGTTCTAAGTAAATGTTTTACCGTTTGAGGTAAATGTTTTTTTAATTCAAGCAATTTCTCAGCATATACAAGTACATAATGTACGCCTGTATGCATATCTGATGGTAAAGTTTTGTGAGTAATGATATAGATAAACTGAAAATAGATAATTACCGAACAAAGCCATTCTTTGATGTAGCACCAACCACCAGATTCTCGATGAGGTTCACCCTTACATAGTCACACAGGGCTTTAGCTATATCCATATCCTCAAGTAAGACTTCATTAACTCGTATCTGTTACAAGATAATGAGTCAGATTACGTAGGGCTGTCATATTAAGAAGTGAAATGCATTTAAATTGGCTGAAGAAGTTCTAGATAGGAGTTAAAATCAAAGATGGAAATTTTAGAGATATCTATACTTGGTAAACTAGAGAAATGAAATCTTATGATTTTCATAGATTGTTTGAATAGCTCATTCTGGAGAATGAGTAATAGAATCTCTCTCTTCTCTTTTGTTCAATTATTATTCATCCTAAAATTGGGTCTTGCATTTTCAGTTTGCTCTAGAATGTTATTTCTCCTAAATTTCCTGAAATCTTACTATTTCTAAAGAATGGAAAGCATCTATTTTTTTTCTTTTTTTTTTATTAAGAGAACTATCTTACTTTGAAGGGAAAGGAATTTCACTTATAAAAAAGAGAGAAAAGTCAGCAATATGGAGAATTTCAATTAAGTTTAGAAGATCTTACATCCTTGCGGGTGCAGAAGCAACGAAACGGAAGGAATAGCTCCTTAGCTTGGCTATCATTATCAATTTTAGATGATCTTGAATAAGGATCACTTGCATCAGTGAGAGCAATGTGGCCTCCCACTGCAATGACCGGGAAAATTTCGTATTTACAAATTCGAATAAAAATATTCTATTTCATGTCGCAATTATTATTAGTGAATGCAGACTGAGCATGTTTGAGTTGTGATCAATGTGATATTTTTCGTTGTATTGGGATCATGCAGTCCCAAAAGTTTGAACTTAGAACGTCAGTCACCAAGTTAAAATTTTGGAGCTATTTTCTTCGTTTCTATGTGTTTCTCTCCTCTTGTGAGCACTTTATAAAGGTTTTGCTACTAATGATGTAATATCATTGATGTGTTAAATTAAATTCTATGCATTTGGAATTGCAGCCGGCTGTGCATTTTACATTAATGGATGATGCATTCTCAAAGCATGCATGTATAAACCGGAAAGATCAGTGGTAGGTGTATATTTATTATTCTTTTCCTTCCTATTCCATAATTTATGATGCTCATTCATTTCCCATAAAATGATGCATGTAGAAGAGAGAAAAATCTGCACATTCCTTCACAAAATTCAACCAGATTCTGGTCCTAACATAATCAGGCAATTATTTGTGTTTCTGCAACATTCGTGAGTGCAGTCTTATGATCATTCCTAATGTGCAGGTCGAAGTGATTGCGTGATGGATGGATTTCTTCTATGCATGAAATTTGTGTTGCTGAAGAGATATGAAAAAAATCATAAAAGTGAGGAATGGACAAATTAAAGTTCTTTCATTGTTCATGCATTTTCTCAACCATGCAGTTCCCACCGAGAACAACATCTGGAAAAAGAAAGAAAAAGGATTACTTGAAGCAGAAACAGAAGATGATTTTTGTTTGACATGAAGCAATGTAACACATTTGCCTCTTCCTACAATGTTGTCAACAGCCCATTTCAACGCATATTGGCTCAATTTGTCTCTGTCTATGGCCACGCATACCATTTCCCCATTTCCTTTCTGGACTGGCATATTTGCTTTCTTCCTACAAACTGCTTCCAAATTTTCTAGGTATTATTGGTTTATACCAATTGAGGTCCTAGACTCCCCTCTTCTGCAAAAAAAGGAAAAAAAAGAAGGGAAAAATCAAGCTTGAGCCATTACAAAACTCTCTTGTGCCTTGAAGAGGCCCCAGGATGTTAGGAATCTTAGAGCCCTTTTGACTCCCGGAGGAGAGGAGAATGAAAACATAGTCGTTTTCTATTTTCCTTTTAGAGATGAAAGTGTACAACTCTGAAGTCATCCCACATTCCCGGGATTTCCCTTTTCCTCTTGACCAGGAGGGTTTTCCTTACATATATATATATATATAGTAAAAAATAGTTGTCCAATGATTTGTCAATAAAGGGGAAAAAAAAATCTCAAGTAAAGAGTGAAATGACCATTGAATCTTTTCTGTAATGTATTTTTTCCTTAGGTGTGTTTGGTCGTCATTATAATTGATATTGTTTTAGAATCAGAAATTTTGTTTATTATATTTGGTTGAATTTTATGATTTTTTTCTCTTTTCAAACTCATTCATAATGGCTATTTTATAGTGTCTTTAAATCGTTGAAATTTTCTATAAAATTCCAAATTAAAATTTATATAAAATACATTTACTTTTAAGCCAATTTCAATTTTGACTAGAAACCAGGGAAAGAATGAGACAATATGACTTAGTAGTGAAAATGGATTTTAGTCTATTGCTTTGAAAAAATCACCTAAATTTTTTTTCTCCTCATGAACAAACTGCATTCTTTCACAACAAAAGAATTAGATACTTTGGACCTTGATTATGGTTCTTGTGCCTTTTTTCTTTTTAATAGTTTCATGTGTTTATTTTTAGTTTCATTGAAAAATTCAAAATTCAAGAAAATTGAGGGCAAACACTTAAAAGTTCAAATCTTCCAATAAAAAATATTGGCAATTACATCATGCATATGTGGTTAGATTAGAGGCAACCAAGTTGGACATTTCCTTTTCCTGAAAAAGATTAGGTGGAATGGAACACCATAGCAACAGATATATTACATACATTCATCCGAAAATAATCAACTTCTAATAGAGGAGTCGGCCTGTCAATAGAACTCTATGGTGTAATAATAAAAGCAAATTCCACTATTAGTGTAAAGATTCACCAAAGATAAATCTTAAATACATGAAATATATAAATTATATTTATTTCGAGAAGAGTGCTAAATAATAAAAAAAAAATCGACTATACTAAATTTAAGTTGGGTCTGTCTTTTTCTAAAATACCACGTACTTCTTTACTCTCTCTCTTTTTCTTTAAAAAGAAAAAAATTAGAATAGACATTGTCAATTGTAAAAAATAATATATTATGAGTAACTTATTTTTCAAATGTAGATTTTGCGTGGATTAGAGTACAAATGATGTCTTCTCATACAGATTTAATATCATATTATTTGCTATGGATTTTTTCTTTGAATTATAATTTGAAGTTATTGAAATTGCTTCCTAACAAAATACTCCATCCGTCTAAAAAAAAAAATTCATTTTTAAAAATTTTCATTATCCCAAAAAAAATTCATATTTAGTGTAAAATTCTTGTATTATCTTTATTAATACTAACAATGTATAATTAAAATTAAAAATTAAGAATAAAATTGTAAAAGTATAAAATTAATAGCGCATTAAATATGTCATAGATTGTAATTTTTCAAAAAATCATATTAAAAAATTGACTCTGTTTTTTTTTTTTTTTCTTTTTCGGGGAATGGCATATGCATATGTATATACTAGTTAAGGATGTTGCACATTTATTTATGCATATGTATATACTAGATTACTAGTTAAGGATGTTGCACATTTATTTATGCATATGTATATACTAGTTAAGGATGTTGCACATTTATTTTTATTTTATTTTTTTTTATAACTAGAAGGTCTTGAACTCTCCCACCTTAACCTTATCACCCAACCCGACCCTCCCTCCAATATTGCACTTTGTACAGCACTTGGTGGTACAGAACACCATTTTTTTTTTCTCCCTAAAATGTCAGTCATTTCATTTTATGAATAAATAACTATACATGTGTTAGCCAAGATAGGTTAAATGATCTCATTGGTCTAACACAACAGCCATGGAGGAAAATATGATAATAGTGCAAAACCACTATCCCATTCAAATACTAGACTAACTAGTCTATGACAAGCTACCTTTTTATCTTTCTATACGAATAAAAATCCTACTAATATCAAAAAGATTGCACAAAAATTGATGTCTTAAGATATAGTGAAAATGCTAACTTCAAAGAATTGACTAAACTTTTGCACTATATCCTGTACCTCAATTGCCATCTAGACTTATTGTCATTCAAAATTTACTATCTAGAACTGTTTATAAAAAGTACTCTTGGAAAACCAAAATTAAGATGTACAAAGCATTCCAAATCCTTCCTTTAGACTCTCCATAGCAGAAAGATAGAACCAATGCACTAGAAAATTCAGCAAGAAAAGTTTCCAACAAGAAAATTCAGAAAATTCTTCAGAGCACTATGCCTTAATATACCCCCAGTCCAGCCATAAATTTCTAGCAAGAAAAGTTTCCGCAACAAAAACCTGACAAAACCAATGCATATACCAAGTACTCCTGGGAAACAAAAATTCAGACGTACTAAGCAGCCAAAATCATTCCTTCATAATGCAGTAATAAGAAACCAATACTCCAGAAAATGCAACTAGGTAATAAACATAATCCCAGCTATTATTAGAAAGATCATTACCAGAAAACATCTCTTATTATTTCAGGTACTAGACCATACAAGTATATTATCAAGGGTAGCATGTTAACTAAAAGCCACACATGTGTATACAAACATATAGATAGTTAGAGTCCATCCATCTATAGGAACAAAACTAGTAATGAAACTGGATAGATATAACAGTATTATTATTATTTTTTCCTAATTATTTCTTCCTTGGTTTTTTTTTCTCTTTTTTTCCCCCTTTTCCCCCTTTTTCTTTTGGTTTTTTTTTCTTTTCTTTTCCCTCCAAAAACATGATCATGAAACTATCAAGTCTATTTTTTCGCATCAATTTCTTTGAGAATAAACAAGCAAACAACAAAAATCTGAGTGGACAAGATCAATTCAATTAGAAAGTACTCCTGGAAAACCAAAATTAAGATGAACCAAGCATCCCAAATCATTCCTTCGGACTCCCCATAGTTGAAAGAAAGAACCAATGCACCAGAATATTCAAATCAGTAGGAAATTCTTCAGCATACTATTCTATAACATACCCTTATCCAGCCATAAATTTCTAGCTATAAAATTATCTGCATCAAAAACTTGACAGAAGCAATGTGAGTACCAAGTACTCCTGGGAAACAAAAAATTCAGACATATTAGGCAGCCCAATGCATTCCTTCATAATGCAGTAGTAAGAAACCAAAACTCCAGAAAATGAAGCTAGGTAAGAAATATAATACCAGCTATTATCAAAAAGATAATGACCAGAAAGCATCTCCTATCATTTCAAGTACTAGGCCAAACAAGTCTATTACCAAGGATAGCATATCAACTAATAGCCACACAAGTATATACAAGCATAGAGATAGTCAAAATCCATCCATCTGTAGGAACATAATCAGTATAGTAGTGAAACTAGACAGATAAAATAGTATTAGTATTATTTTTTTCCTGTTTTTTCTTCCTTTGCTTTTCTTCTCCATTTTTTTTTTCTTTTGTTGTGTTTTTTTTCCTGCAAATACATGATCATTGAACCAGCAAGTTAGCTTCATCACAACAATTTCTCTGATAATAAACAAGCAAACAAAGAGAACCTGAGTTCATATAGACATCTCAACCAGTCATGAAAGTAGATAGAATGCCATGCCTAGAATGACTCTCACAAGCCTTTAGTAGATACCACTAAGTCCAAGGTTGTTGCAAAAGCCCAATGTAGGATAGGTAGTCTGAAGTACATAGAAGAAAGATAAAAAAACCATACAGTTAGATACATGTATAGAAGCATATAGATAGTCAAAGTCCAGCCATCTGCACGAACAAAATTATTATAGGAGCATAACGGAAAAAGTATTATTGTTTTTCCTTTTTCTGTTTTTTTTGGTTGAAAATATTTTTTTCCCACTTATTTTTTCCTTTATTCTTTTTTTTCTTTTGTTCTCTTTTTGCCTTTTTTTTCCCTGAAAGACATAATCTACATATGGTTACTGGCAAGGTTATTAAAATCACGAGTCAACTCATACGATTTTACGAGTTTAAGAGTCAAAATCAAGAGTCCGATTTAAATCGTGTTCAAAATCGAATAATAGTAAATCGTGGTGAAATCACGAGTTGACTCTTAAAATCGCCAAACTCACCCGTGCCGACCGATTCCACTAAAATGCTAAATTCATCTGCGTTTTATCATTTATGCTTTCAGCCTTTCACTTTTCAACCTTTCAGCCTTTCACTTTAAACGCTAAATTCCATGGTTCCGCTTTTCAGCTCCATCAACATTACGTCGAAACTCCTTGCTGCCAGCCATCCGGCCATCTACAACTCCTTGCCGCCACCCTTGCAAAAGACGTGCTCTTTTGTGAGGAAGTCGGAAGGACAGGACCACGCCTTGAGTCCTCCACCAACAAACGCCTACTAAAAGAGAAATTTGAATCGAACTCCTAGGCCAGAGGAAAGAAAAATCATAAATAGCTTGGCAGTCTATCACCACCACCACTACAACCACCACTAGCCGGGGATTCATTGTCCATGTTCGCCATAGCCTGGCAGGCCATCTCCACTACTTGCGTCCGAAGTCTAATTCAGTATTCGGATTATATTTTGAATTCATCTAGACCTGGGTAATTAAACTACACACTCTCTCCCCTCCTTCCACATGAATTTTCTTCCCTTATACTACGATTCTTGGAATTTTCTAAATAAATTAGTATTGTCCTTTGTCTTGGATTTTTTTAGTTCCGGGGCTACACATTTTTGTTGTCACTTTTTCCTATACTCTTAAAATATGATTGGCCTGTGATTGTTGGATCATTTGTGGACTTACCTGTTGTGTTGAATCATTGGTCTATGTTTATTTGTGTTTGGTTATTTCTCGACATACACATAAGCTGTTTGACAAAATGTCCCAAAGAAAATAGCCCCACATTTTCATGCATTTGTAGGTTGTAGCCAACAGATATGGATTGTGGAGTCTTTAATCACTATAGATGTCTAAACTAGTTATTTAAATTTTCATGTATCTAGTTGGAACTTGAAACTTCAAAGTGAATATGTCCGCTTCGGGTCCTAAGCCTCAAAGGAAAAATCAAACAGGGAATAGGAGGAATTGCAAGCAGTATGGATAGCAATGAAGACAATGTGGCTTTTGATGCTTGTGGCAATAGTGTAACACTTATGGGCTGCTTGATTGGTGGGGGAATAGAATGCAAATGGGTTTGATTGCATTGTTGTTACTTGGTTGGGGGGTGGGGGAAGGGAATGGAATGAAAATACCCACTTTTGATTACCCCATATGGGGTAATCCTCATACCCCAAATATTGGGGGGTATGGAACTAGGGAATGTTAACAATTTTGTTAATTAATTAAATAAATAAATAATAATAAATTAATTATTATTAATTATTATAATTAATATTAATTAATTTATTATTAACTTATTATTATTAAGTAATAATAAATTAATTAATCAAGATTAATTTAAGTAATCATTCATTTACTTATAATTAATCATTTACTTAATATTATTAATTAATTAATAATATTTTTAATCTTATTTTATTAATAGTAATTATTATAATTAATTTATAATTAATTTATAAATAATTAATTGATAATATTAATTAATTACTAATTATTACTAACTAATTAATTAACTAATACTAATTCATTCATTCATTCATATTAGTTATTATAATTAATACTAATTAATTTATTTATTATTAATACTAACTAATTAAGTAATTAAGTATTATTAATACTAACTAATTAATTATTATAATTAATATAAATTAATTTATTATTAAGTAATAATAAATTAACTAATTAAGATTAATTTAATTAATCATTCATTTACTTAATATTGTAATTTAATATTATAATTAATATTAATTAATCTCATTTACTAATATTAATTATTACAATTAATATTAATTAATTACTTAAGATTAATTTAATTAATAATATTTTTATTAATAATTAATTAATTTAATATTATAATGAATAATTAACTAATAATAACTAATTAATTAATACTAATTATTACAATTAATTTATAATCATTTTTATTCCCCAACACAAACCAGCCACCATTATTAGTAATTATTCCCATTCCCCAGGACAAACCAATTAGCAGAATTATAATGATTAACCCTACTATCATTCCCCATTACTATCATTTTCATTATTTTTCCCATTCCCCCCTTTGAACCAGGCAGCCCCTTAGTGATCTTGAAAAAAGGTTCAATGAACCTTTAGATCTTTCAAAAGAATTGGAGCAAGGTAGCAATGATTTATTTGGTGATGATGATATTAAAGAAAATGAAGATGAAGACAATGATGATGATTTGAGCTTGGATAAGGATTTAAATCTTTCCATGGATGATCTTTTTTTATTATTGCATTTGGAATATTGATGTTTTAATTTTTGTAACTTTTATATGTGACTTATAAGTGTGATGAGGACATAAATGATGGAACTATTTTTCTATGGTATTGTTTAAGTATGTGTGAATTGAATGATTGTGTGATCATTTAGAAATTAACTTTTATTATGCATGGTTGTCAATGAATTATGATTGTTATTAATTTCTAGGTGTGATTGATAATATTTTTTGTTTGAAATTTGTATACTTTTTATAAGTTTGAGTAGGTTTATAATTTGTAAATTTAACATATATATATATATATATATATATATATATATATTATTTTTCATAATTTGTAGGATCTTACGATTTCACGATCTGATTTTATGGACCCTACATCGATTTTACATAAAACCGCGAGTTTAACAACCTTGGTTACTGGCCATGATACTGCATTCTTCGCGTCTGTTCATCCCTTGTCAGAGCCTCTTGATACTCCAGTCATTCCAAAATAGCTTGGTCAACAATCTCCTTGGCTGATTGTTGTGTGTTCTAAAATAGCCATAGATTCCGAGTCTTCCACAATATCCACAAAACGTACACTAAAAGCTACACTCTATCATGCTCTATTGTGTTCTTTCTTGAACTGCTCAGTTTTTCCCACCAGTGCTGAAAACATCTACATTCAGCTTGCAAGCCATCCTAGCTCACAGGGGATATTTTGTACGGAACACCAGTTGGACAATTAGAGTTAGAAGAACAAACATATGTATTCATATGATATTTCCAACAAATTATATTCCACAGCATGCAACAGTACAATACTTGGCAAATTTTTTAAAGGGAAAAGGACTCGTAAAAAAGACCAAACTATTAGAACCCAAATTTTCATATGATACTATATCTTAGTTTGTGACATTCTTTGTCTTGGTGGCAGTAGATGTCCTATGTTCCTCCTATGCCTACTTTTAAATAGAGATCAATGGTAAGCAGCTTGGTTTTCAAATGTAAATTGACTACCCACTAGTGAACCATGCAAAATTCATATTTAATATATAGGAGTTATTAGAGTCTAATCAAGATGGAATGCAGATCATAGGAAACATCTTCCTAAATAGACGAAATAAACTTACTATGTTAATGCCAATTGAATCAATGTTGTTAGCTGTGATTTTGAACTTTTGTACTTATCTTATAGGAAATTGAAAGATAATAGATGCAAACGCTAAATGGATGATAGGTGAGCATGAGATACACATTTAGGGCATGTTTAAGCCCATAAATAAATGTTTAAGATTATTAAAGTAAGAGATTTTATATTAGGTTGTTTGATAATAAAATTGAGTCTATTTCAATGATCAAGTGATGTTTAAACCATATAGAGAAATTTAAATATTAAAAATTAGTTTAATACTTATTATTTAATATTTTTAATAAAGATATTGAACCGAATATCCAAAACAAACCTCGTTCATGGCTTTCTTTAATGCCCAATATCTATTTTTTAAAGGTATGTTCTTATTTTTCTACGCATATTCATACATTCATCGTTTACTATTTATATTTTCATAATAACATTTGATGCTTTATGGTAAAAATTAATATTTTTTGTATATAATTAAAAAAATTAATAAAAGGGCAAAATAATATAGTTTGAGTAATTCAACAGTCTAATAAATATATTTATCAAATAATATTGACTAATTCAAATTCAAATATTCAAAATTTTTAACATTTAACTTCAGTAACTTAATTATTTCAATATTCAAACTTCAACATTTAATATTTAAATTTTAGCATTCAGTTTTATTAAACAAACGTTTAGTCTTGGCCCCTTGAAGTCTCCCTATGAATTAAGAATATATGAGTTTTCTTTTAGGATGATAGCGATAATATACAAATTTTACATCATAAAATAGAATATGAATGATGTTCCATGACAGATTTTTTTAAAAAGGTAATTATAATTAAGGACAATGCCAGTACCCCATTAAATAATGAACCTTCTTAAAAATTTATATTTAATCAATTGTTTTCATCTGGAGAAGAAAATATTCAGTCTACTATTTCTTCATCAAGTAAATATCGATAAAAGGAAACTCAAAAATTTTACAGAATTCTAACACTTAGGGTCAGTTTGTTTCTTAGTGAGAAATGGAATTAGTTTAAAATTAAATAGATAAGATATATATTTTTTAGTTTGAATTTTATAGAAAAGTTTCAATGGTTTGAAAATATTATAAAATAGACGTTATGAAAGAAAAAAAATCATAAAATTCAACTAAATATAACCAAAAAAAAAAATCTAATTCTGACACTTAATTCATTCACATATACCAATACCTCCAATCTTCTAACAAACAACATACCTTTTAGCTTATCTTGAATTTGTAATATAATTAAAATAAAAAAAGGCTATTTCAAATAAAAAAACGGCTATTTCAAATAAATTCTATCAAAGGCCAGCATTCTCAAAAACTATTAAGAAATGAAAATTTGAACCATTATACAACATAACCAATTAACCTCTAATTGATAACAGGGAAGAAGTACAAAAGAGAAAGAATGGATTTGAAATGTTAATAAGAAATGGCATCTCAATACTATTCCAATGATAAGATAATTTACTCTTATCTCGTTCAACTATAGAATAGGATAAATAAAAATATCGTCCCATGAGAGGTTCTTATCCAAGTACCTTGAAATAAAATTTTTATTATTTAGATAGCTATATAATTAATGAAATAATAAACTAAACAACAAAATAATCAAAATTAAATAATTAACAAAAATCACATGACAATAAGGATGAATAGAGATCTAGGGAAATAGGTTCACCAATTAAATTTTAGACCATTCAAAGGTAAATGCAATAACAAAAATGATGAAAGATAACCAAATTTGGCCTTTTCTTCATTCTATTTTCTTCTATTTTACTCATTTTTTATTCCTTTTGACTTCGAATCTATAGTAACGAAAGAAGAACTAATTAAACATTATATCAAATTATAGCTTACTAAAAATATTTCAAATGAAGGTAATTGAACTACAAAATGTACATTAATTATGAACTTATAATGAAATTCAACTCACAAATATATCAGTCTCTTTGTCAACCTTTGTACCTCCCTAACTCCATCTAAATTTGATCCACAAATAAGAGAACAAGGCTTTTTCACGGACAACAAATGGCTGAATGCATATTTAGAGTTGATTGTATAACTGTATTTTAATGACTCAGAATCATATTTAAAGTACAAATTCGACTATTTGGAAAAGCAAACAACATTAAGCATTATAATGAAGTAATAAATCCCCGAGTTAAAAAAAAAAAAAAAAACAATATAGGGTAACACAAACTCAACATCTTCGCATTTTCTAAAAGTCTCCTTTTACAAGATGTTCAACACAAATGTTTCATCAAATTAGAAACAAAGTAAAAGCAAAATCACTTTTTAAGGATTCAAGAATAGGCTCTAATAAACAAAAGCATAATTTACAATCCATTAAAAAAAAAAAAACTAGAGAAGGAGAAAAATAGCGCACAAATCTGTTAAGAGAGAGAGAGAGCAAGAGCATACTAGCATTGGTATGGTTGCAGCCCATTTAAGGTAGAACCAAATTTTTTTTTTTTTTTGGACAAGTAATCTCATTTATATTATAAATAACAATTATGTAAATAGTACATTCTATGCGAGCCTATGCGCCTTGACTATCAAATTCTTACTAATTTTGACTATCTTACATCGGTACAAAGAACAAGGGTCAAAAATTAGATTCCAAGTGAGAATTAGGGAGTTTTGTGGATTTTTGAGATATTGAATAAGGAGAAGAATATCTGTTTGAATAAGTAGGTAATACCACCCTCTGTTATGAGCCTTTTGGGAGTACATTTAGAACTACCCTCGCCTCTGCCTTGATCAAGGGAAAAGATTTTTTTGGCTTTAGAACCAATTCAAAATGATATATCCAATATCTAGAGGCATGAGAAATAGAAACACATAGGAAATAACCGAAGCTTTTAAAAATTATATCATTTTTCCCTTTTGCTTTCATCCCACACTGATCAAATATATTATCTAAAACCAATGACCATCAAAATTAGTAGAAGAATTTTGAAGAATTATCTAAAATTTTTGGCACACAAGGTAATAAACAAATTACAAAAATATAATTAAATGTAAATGATTAAATCACATTTTTCGTCCCTCACATTTGGCTCAAAGTTCTATTTTGTCCCCAATATTTAAATCCTATCTTTTTAGTCCATAACAATAACAAAATTTCCAATATAAATCCAATGACGGGCAATAACCCATTTCTTCGGTTAAAGGACCTACATAAGGCGCATGCTCATATATACATAGGGGTACTTTTGGAAGCACAATTTTAAGCATCTTCATCTTGCTGTTTGCAAAGAAAATACCACACAAAGGAGGGCTCCAAAGAATGACACAACAAGTATATTGTTATTGTGAGAAGACAGTAATTATGAGGACTTCTTAAACCATTGCAAAACCTGAAAAAAAACTTTTAAGGCTGTGAAGACTATGGAATAAGATTGATCATATTGTACTTACAAAATTCACTAGGGCACCATTATTCTAATGGGATACTGTTGTTGTAGGCCATAAAAGAGAAAGAGTAGGAGTGACAATCTAGTCGTGTTTTGGGTTCACGTGTTGTATTTTGACACGGGTATTACAGGTTTTACACGAATACGAACATGACCCATTTAATTATACATGTCAAAAAACGTAACTTGAACACGACCTGATTATTTTTCAGGTAACATGAAAAGACCTAAATATCTGTGAAACCCAATTAACATGGTAATGACTTATTTAACACGAAAAGATCTAAAAGACCTATTTAACACGACACGAAAATAATGACCTATTTAACACGACACGAAATACACGAAAATAATTGCTTGTGAAATATCAACACACCAAAAAATCTAAAAAATACCTCTAATTATATTTGAAAAATATTTCCAACTAAAATTTAAACTATTACAAGCCAAAGAGTCATAAAATATTTTCCAAATTACAATCCAATCACTAGCATCAAAAAACATTATCAAAAATTACAAACCAAATCTCAAATATCTAAGTCCAAAATCGTACAAACCAAAACATTTCCCAAATTATAAACTAAATTTCAAACGGTGTCACATGCTTTCTTTATCCTCTAGAGATTCCTCTTATCATTTCATCTCCCACCATAGTGTCAGCACAAATTTCCAATCCCAAAATCTGGAAAATAACCAAAACAATAAATACTTCTCCAGATTCTGTGTTATTTATGGATCAAGAGGAATCATTTCAGATTATGTTACTCGAAGAATATAATCTGTGACAAAAGTTGCTTCTTGGCCTTCTGTTGCTACAGACTACAATAACCCAACCAAATAAAATCACATTACAGATCAACTACAAGGACAGAATCCATAATTACTTATCAAAGTTGTAGCTTTTTGCTCACCTTCATGTATATATCAATAGTAGGATCAGGCTTAATGTTTGCAACTTTTTCTCTTCTTGACAACTCTGCTAACATCTCTATAATCATTCAAGCAACAATAATCAATATACTTGACTAATATTTTAATCAATCAAACTGGGTGTAAAATTAGTCACCAGATCCCAGAGAAACTAGATTCATAACTTAAAGACAATACTACAAACCAATCTAACATGGTTGAACTAATATTAGATGATAAAAGGAACCATAGCACAAGCAAAACAGTTAGAAGATGTCTGTGAAACAATTCTATTAAGAATTATTTCATTGATTACATAAACTAACAAACTCCATGCCTCCAACTCCTCTCAACCCCTTTACTTCAAACATTCAAGAAATCATTTAATCTTTCACATGCGCATTTTTTTCTATCTCGACATCTGAATTGGCATTCCCTCCAATGACCCAGAGCTTTCCAACCCAAAAGAGTACAACTCAAACAATGAAAAAATACAAATAGCAAAAACCCTAACATATATGTACAAACAAAACTGTTTTGTCTTTGAATGAAAGTAGATAAGTACAAAAACATATAGTAAACCCAATCAACAAGAATCCAAAGCGCAGACATACCATTAGTCAATTATGGCACTTCAAATAGAAATCTCTTCATGAAGAACTCTTCCAAAACCTTATTCTACATATATGTACTTAAAATGAAACTCCTTTTTCAATTACTAATTGTCGTCAGAAGTACTTAAGATCCCAAAAGAACCAATGACTAGCAAAATTGCAGGGAAAGCAACGTTAATAAGTTCAATACATACATTGAACCCACCTATCTAGATGGTTGAATAAAAAAACCATACCACAATTTCATTCAGAACATATACAAAAGTGCCAAAGATGTCTCCATAAAAGATTAATTAAAGGGTTAATCAGTCAAATCCACCAATCAAGCAAACCCTCCAACTACATAAAAAATGAAGAGAAAGAAAACCCGGACGACAAAGAATCACTCAACTAACCTACACAAGAGTTTAATGTCCACACAACTCCATAATAGTATTCAATTGAAAATTCTCAATTCATCCTCTTCCCAAACCTTAATCCCAAGCTCAATGCATCTAACTCCTTTCAAACATTTTGAGATTAAAACGAGTAGACTAGGGACTCAATAAATTACCTTCCTTGCAAGAAGGAAAAGAAATTCCTCACTAATAAAAACACCTGGAACCAAAAACAATATTGACTGTAAAAAATAAATAAATAAATATACCCATACAAGGTGAGAAAAATATAATCTAGAAATGCCATCAATGGCTTGAATTTCTGGGCATGAATTTTTCAAGATGGAATTATTTATCAAAAACTAACACATTCAGATGCAGAGTTTCTATATAGCTCAGAGAAAAATTGTATTTCTGTTTTCTCACATGAAAGGTTTTGTCATTCCACTAACATCATTACGAAAGGTAAATTCCCTCTTTCTGTTTGGAAGTATATGGAGATAGTTCAAGAAACCCTTATAGAAATGGGAAGAAAAAAGATAAGTTAGATCAAAGTAGTTCTTGTATGGTATGCTTGAGCTTAGGAAATCATGTGATGAATAATATTATTTACCTCGACCATATAGATCAAAGCAACATGAAAAGCAAAAAAGTCAACAAGAAGTCTGAACATCCAGGTTTGGAAGCACCAGAAAAATCCAAATTTCTGAAACAGTTCGAAAAGGTAGAAAATGAACAGATTTCGAAAAAATTCTTGAAAAGGCCGAAAAAGTCCAGAAAGCTGTCATTGAAAAATGTTCGCACCTACAGAGCTAACAAGTGAGGAAAAAGAGATCCAACAAGTGATTCGGTTGATTTTGTTTTTGGTTGAGTTTTGAAGAGATCCCAAAAGTGGTAGAGTGAGAGTTTTGAAAAAAATTTGGTAAGACCGCAAGAATGAAAGTGAAAGGAGGCCAGAAGCGGCTACGGGAGAAATGATTATGGTTGGTGTAGCATGTTTTAATTTACAAAATTACCCTAACATAATTCTTCAAATGACTAAATGGGTTAAACGGGTTAATAGGTCGACCCGAACACACGACTCATTTAATTTGCGTGTTATACGGGCCCGACCTGATTTTGACACGAACTCGCCTAGGGATATACCTATGTTGTACCTATTAAATACGTATTAGATTTGTATCGTGTTTACCTGTTGTGTCGCGAATTGCCGCTCCCTATGAATAAGCAAGGTCAAACCTCCTCAAACTGGTGGTTTGGGGGGTTCCACTTTTCCAAACTCCCTTCACCCGCGCGTCCCCCGTCTGTCATACACTGCCCTTCATATCCATTTCTCCGTCCTCCTCATCACTTTTCTTCTTTATTTCAGCCCAAACACCAAATTTCTAAGAAGAAAAAGGAACTCAAAAAAAGCCCAATTTAGGTTGAGATCTCTGTTCTAAACTTGGCATATATGTTACAATAAACAACCACAGTCAATGGCCTCCACTGCCGCTTCAAACCGGCCCACCAGCGCCTTACAGGCAAAGCAAGAACTCCACATCAGCCCCAACACGGCAACAACACGAGGAAGATGAGGTTTACCCCCATCTGCGCCCCATTTCATCTTTTATGGTTTGGGTCTCCATTTTACTTCTTTCAGTGTGATATCAATTCGTCTGGTGCGGGTTTATTAATTTCTCAAGCGAAATGATTGGGATTTTGGGTAGCCAATAGGCATTAAATGAAAGAAAAAAGAACTAAGTATTATATTTCGCTTTGATGTGAAAACGTAACAAAATGATTTTATTGTCTTTCTAATATATATTGACTTTTAGCTAGTATTTATTTTATCCTTAGATTTATTTTATCCATAGATTAGAAAAAATCATAAAGAAAAGCCGAATGAATAAAGCCAAATTTTTATGAATAGGGCGATTAAATGATTAGGGTTGAATGATTTTTTCAATTGAATTGCGGTTAAAATGAAATTGGGATTTATTGTGGAAGGCAATTGGGGATTAATAGGTTAAAAAAATTATCGAAAGTATCATTGCGTATGTATGAGCGTGAGTATCGCATGGGTCATTTAATTAGGGAAATAAGTTGTTGCTGGTCATTGGATTTAAATTGGAATTTTTGTTACTGTGATGAATTAAAAAGATACGTTTTAAATATTTGGAACAAAAAAGAATCTTGAACCAAATGTAAGGGATGAAAAATGGAATTTAATCAATGTAAATCGATGCATGATTGAGAGAGACATGCTACAAAGAAAGGGTAAGGATTATAAAGAGCACAATAAATGGGAAGGAGAAATATATGAAGTAGTCTTGAACAAAAGACGTGCAGCAGTAAATACTTAAGCAGATTGTAGAGAAGCACGATTACAAACAGTATGGACATAGTACTTATTTTTTTGATCCACCAAAAGAAAAGAAAATCAATTGAAAACACTACACAGAAACATGTCTTCTATCTGCATCATTTTGTGCATAACATGTCAAATAAAGAAGTTCTCATGGATACGAAAACTAAAATTCTTGGATAATCAAACTTAACAGGAAAGTAAATATTTTGCTTATGAAATTTTGAATTAAAAACCTCCTTTTCATTTGTGTATCTAGTAATCGATTATAAATACCATTGCATTCAATTTTTAGAGCTTCTCCATGACCATTTACCATTTGTACAAGTTAAAGTATTTATCAGACTTAAAAAGTAGGGTGGTGGAATTTACCTTCTCTTCTGTCACACTTTTTGGTGATTCTACCAAGATTTGGAGGAACAGGGGGAAGAAGAATACTAAAAAACAATCTAAAAGATAATTAAAACAAAACTAATTAAAATTCTTTCACTTTAAAAAATAAAGTTTCATAGCAAAACATAAATATGAGAATTGTTAGCTTCAATTCTATCCCATAAGGGAATACTTTTTGCAAAAAAGAAGAAGGAACACTTTCTATTCACATATTCAATCACGATAATTGTACATAATTAGTCAATCACAATAATTGTATATAAACTAGAGGCAAAGAGTTCATCCCACAGCACCAAATTATAAAGTTTGCTCATATTTATTAAGTTGTGGAGTTGCACACTCGAATTTTTTTTCAACTAATACTCTCTCACTCATGCATTTGTCACCCACTCATTGTTATTATTAGTGCTAATAGAAGAAAAAGCTATCATTTCCGTTATTAGTAAAAACTGTTGTCATACATTGTCCATCACGCTAATGGAGTTGGCCATGTTCGAAATCATTATTTTAACCATAAGAGGGGATGTCGAAAACAAAATTAGTTATTGACATAAAGTGGCAATAAAGTAACCGTATTTTTTTATTATTATTATCTAAAAACGATAGAAAGTGTATTGCAATTGCAAAAATTTACAAGGATAGCCAAAAAGGCTAATTGAACTTCGTGAGTCATTAGTATCCCGAAAGAAAAATGCCTCCAATATGGAGGAAATAACCCTAACAAGTAGGGAAAGATGCCCTAATAAATAGGGACATCATACTACCTAACTACCAGTCCTACACTGGCACGTCTGAGAGTGTAAGACCCAAACTGCCAATCAGAATCCTGAAAAAAAAAATTGCACCTACAATCGCCCACAGTGGCGATTAGCACGAAAGTAGGCAACATTCCAAAGTGCAAATTTAAAACAATCAATTATCTTTGGAGCCACCTCATCCAAAAATAAAACCAAATTGATGAAGATTACTTACCATTACCATGCAAAATAATAATAATAATAATAATATTCCAAAAGCAATTCAAGTAACAATTCTTGCTTAAAGGATTCAAAATTATGATTTGTACACGCAAGGGAGTTTGTCTGAGAACAAATTAGGTAGAGACATGTTGAGCTTCCACACATTGGTTGGAAAGACCTAAAATAGATTTTTTTTTTATTTAAATCTACATAAATTTAGAGAGAGATATATATGAAAAAATCATGAAAAGCATTAATCCATGGAGAAGAAAATGTGGAAGGAGTGGCATTAGTTTGGTAAGAAGAAGACGTGTGGGTTTTTCCAGAAATCACCAAAATAACAGTAGGTTAAGAACTTGGCCTAAACTGACCCGATCACTATTTCATAACTGTGCCTTTATAATAATAGTGATATAATGTGGCTTATTTTAGTAAAAGCTTATCCTTATCAAAGTATCTCTTAAAGGTAACTCAACTAAAATTCAAATTCGAATGAGATAAATTGAAACCTAGAACTATTAGGCAAACTAAGTAGCTTTAATGTAACTTACAAGTTTATTTGGTCAAAAACTTCCCAATCGAAGTCGACCATACTTGACTACAAGCAAAATAAAACAAATTAGAAGTTTATTGGGACTCTATGTCATTAATTCTAACTACTAATAAAATAATATATTTTATATTTGAGTGATGATATTTACAATAAAAATTTTTAATCAATTTTCACAATAACTTACGTGGCATCTGTGTGATGAAAAAGTACTTGATCGTGAGATTGATTATTGCTAAATGGCTTTGTCACATTATAGATGCTACAAAAATCATTAAAAATTTTCATCATAATTTTTCACTATATATATCTTAATTCTTTATATTTATATGACCATTTTACCTTTTAATATAATTCTAATGTGCATGTGTTTTGATAATCATTAATGGTGTTATATGAAGTGATGCACGTATATATTAAATATGATATACTATCACTATTATATAAAAAGGAAAAAATTTATTATTCAGTTTTAATGTAATTATTATAAATATTAAGTATTAAATTATCTTTTTATTGTCATGTAATATTAGCATTAATATCAATATTTAGTAATTAGAATATAATTAAAATTCTAAATCTTACAAACTTTTAAAAAGATAATCTATTTACTATCTATTAATTTTTAGTAATTTAAAGATGATTAAAATTCTTATTCCTTTTAGTAATTTAATTTTTATTGGTATATTTTTTTTATAATTAATTAATTATTTTACTCTTTTAATATTAATTATAGAAAAACTTTGGTAGTAATATCTATATCCCTAATTAAAATAGGATTTCTACTTTTTTTCTTTTTACATCTTTCTTTTTTTGTTTATGAGCTTATCTACTTTTCCCCCTAATTTGACATGTCTTTTTGTGTTTTGAGTTTTGAGTCACTATAAATTGTACTTTTGTAAGATTATTTCACATTTATTTATTAAGGTTTTAGTCATTTGTTTTATGTTCTTTTTATTTTCTTGCTATTTTTATTTCTAGCGATTAATTATTCATCTTATCTATATATAAAAATTCAAAAGATTGTAGTGAAATATATAATATAGAATTACAATAAAAGTCAAAGTTACAATTAGTTTTATGATTTATATGCATTGAGTTTATTATTTAAATTTTTACATTTTATACTATTTTTTAAAATTATAATCACTATTTAGTAGTTTTATTTTAAAATACTTTTCTTACCACAGTTTATGAATTCATATATTTTTATTTAACAAATATTATTTTATACTTTTATTGATTTTAATTGTTCGAGAATTTCTCTTTAACATTTTTTAATATTTGTTTTCCCTAAACTTTTAACAATATGTATTTAACAAATTATCAACAAAATTATAGACATCCCATGTCTTGCATGGGAGTCCTACACTAGTTATAGTTTAACGTACGGGTTTGGACCATGCAATATAAAAGAGTTACTAATATGGTTTTAAAAAATTAGAATTATATAATGCATGTTCCTTGTTACAATACAATTGGTAATAGTATGTATGTAAAGATTATAGACATTTCACAAGCAATTTGTATTTTATTTCTAGCAATTAATCATTCACTTTGCCTATATATAAAATTTCAAAAAAATTTAGTGAAATATATAATATAGAATTATGATAAAAGTCAAAGTTACAATTAGTTTTATAATTTATACGCAAAGAGTTTATAATTTAGAATTTTACATTTTATACTATTTTTAAAATTCTAATCATTTTTTAGGAGTTTTATTTTAAAATACTTTTCTTACTACAGTTTATGAATTCATATACTTTTATTCAAAAAATATTATTTCATATTTTTATTAATTTTAATTGTTTGAGAATTTCTCTTTAACATTTTTTAATATTTGTTTTCCCTAAACTTTTATATCCCCAAATATGAATATCAGAGTATAAATTGTATTAATAATAATTATAACTGTTCAAAACTATATAATCTAATAATTTTAGTAATAAATTGCAGGTTAAACATTTTTTGAACTTTAAGCTAATGAAAATTATTACCATAGATAATTCTAGAGCCATATAATGTATTTAATATAAGACCAACCATGCAAAGAAAATTGCCCATATGATTAATGTAGCAACACTCGCTTCAATTGTCAAGCATAGGATTATTCCTTTCTTAATTATCAATTTATTTACTTTTAGATTTCATATATTTCATAAATATATATAAATGATATCAAATATAAAAAATTTAATTTTAAAATAGAAAGATAGATGTTAATTTCTAACACATTTGAAGAGAAACTTAAATAAGTTTCTTTTTGTGACCTCTTCTAGTTTGTAACTTTAAGCAATGTTTGGATTTTATTGGCGTTAAAGCTAGTGATTAAACCCATATGGACTTTGTTATAGAAGGTTTAGCAAGAATATCATTTTTTTTTTTTTTGGAGACTAATCTAAAGTGGAGATTTGTTTGTTGAATAATTTGGATCCTTAAGCCAAACTGGAATCAATATATGTGGCTCCGAAAATCTAATGCCTCGTCAAATACTTGTGGGTCAGATGCAATATTTTTCTATGCTTTTGTTAATTGTTGGGCCAAATAATTAATAAATTGAGACATGAAATGCTTAATATTAGATTCTCTGTTTTAGTGTCATGTATTTTTGGTATATCCATTATTTGAAATAACGTTATTTTATTTAAATTTTTAATAAAATAATCTCATTTTAATAATATGGGACATTATAAATGTACAATAGAGGGATAATCTTTCTAGTAATATGGAGCATTATTAGTATGTAATAGTGGGAGACAATCTTTTTAGAATCCTTAGAATAATTTGAAGTTTGTTTGAATAAAATATTTTGGTCATGCATTAAGTATCGGGTTTATGGATAACAAGGCTGTATAATGTTTAATTAGACTTTAGACAATTTAGGGTTTTTCAAGAGAAACTGGTTGATTTTGATGCATAATTTATATGAAGTTATTTTATGAAAGAATAATTCTTTTTATCCCTAGTCATAATTGTTTGAGAGATCGTAGTCAAAGAGTGATCGTTTGTCACAACAATAGTATTTATTCCCATTTTTAATTTTGTGAAATTTAAAATTTGTGGTGTCACCTTCTCCAATGGACCTAACTTTTATTGATCAAATTACGTAATGTTTTTTTTGTTCATAATCTCATTTATATTTTCTTTTATTCTCTTTATTCATTTGTGGTTCATTTAGTAATGGATCGTAAAGAACAATTTTCAACCTCAATATCTTCTTTCTAAAGAGATTCGATTCAGAATTCTTATACGTCCAAGGTTCAATATTAAAACAATTTTAAAGATTTTCCCTGACTTTATTCTTGTCAACAAACAATTTAAAATATCTCAAATTTTTTAGAATAAGTCTGAGTCAAATAGCAATGATTCGAAACACTTCTTTTTATACTATTTTAGAAACCTGACAACTCAATCTAATAGATACAGAAAATACAGGATTTCTAATCTTAGTAAGGAAGGGATACTCAATTTTAAGTGTGTAAAGCATCTTCTAATTAATGCTATGTATGGATAGAGGTTTTAATTTTAATTATCATTTTAGACACTGTTTCCAATATGTAAAATGTCATACGTTCAACATTTTTCAAAATATGTTTTAAAATGCATTTTACTTATTGAGAATGAAACCCTAAAACGAGAGTCCAAAATTTACTGCTTTTCCACATTTTAATGTTTTAATTATTCCCTTTATAGTATTTTAGTCCAAAATATGTTTTAATCTTTTCATTTCAAAACATGATTTTAAATTTACAATCTATACAATATTTTAATTCAAAATACATTCTAAACTGTCAATCCAAATAATAATTTAGACAGCATTTCAAAACACATTTTAAACCGCAATCCATATGTAGTTATTATCATATTCTGTTCCATTTTTTTGGTGTGGAAAAAAAGAGAAGAAGAAAAACCGTCCTATAAGCTTATGCTTTTCTTCTTTTCTCAAAATTTTGAAATTCAAATTCGTTCATGAATTCGTTATCAATAGTTTCTAAGTCAGTCTTTAGCAATGAGCTACAAAATATGAAGAGTAGAATGCAAAATCTCTCTCATACATCAGTGACTAATTCCATTGAGCTAGTGGGAGATTGGAAGTACTAGCAACTCTAAGTCATATACAAACCTTCAAAATCTTATTAGAGGACAAACATTAATTTGTTAACCGTTTTTCTCTACATGAAATCCCAGTTTATGCTTTAAAATAGATTGACAAACAGCACTAGCCTATATACATGATGAAGAAGAAAAGAACTCATGCAGTTCGGTGCCCATTTGTCACCTCTGAAAAGGGCCTTCAAATTTTAGACTTCACCTCAGTACAAATTCTTCTTGGAACAAAATTGTGAAGCCAAAACTTTCCATTCCCATTCTGCCTCCAGAAAAATCATTCAAATTTGTTCCCAAAACTTCCTTTTGGTGGGATAGAAAAAGATGAAAAACAAATCCTCCAACTTAACCATTCATAGGAACATTAATGAAATCTTCTGATAATCCTCTGGAAGAGCGCATGTCCGTTTCACTAGTGTATGAAGAGAAGAAATCATCAGCACCTTCATCTCTTTCTTTGATTTCTTCAATTCTGTCCACAGCCTCCTTAATATCCCACCTCTTGTCGATCTCAGGCTCACAAAGAGCCAGTCCTATCTTCAATAGTTTCACCATTTCAACTTCACAGTGCTTAACTCCTCTCATATCTTTCTCGAAAACCTCCGGAGTCCATTCATCCTTGAAAACAGAATGCACCCAAGTTGCCAAATCTGCATCGCTTCCCTTACCTTGTTGCAAGAAATTTGATGGGAACTTTCCTGTGAGAATCTCAAGAATCAACACTCCTAGACTCCATACATCAGTTTTCTTTGTGATACGGCCATTTTGCCTAAACTCAGGTGACTTGTATGCTATCATCTGCTCCTGAGCTTGTTCTAGATTGACGACTGGAAGTAATCCATAGTCCGTTAGCATTGGCTCGTTTGATTCATTGAGAATAACATTGGAAGATTTAAGATGACCATGGGGTGCAACTAGGCTTGGGAGTGCATTGGAGAGATAGAGGAGGCCTCTTGATACTCCTTTGATAACCTTCAATCTTGTAGGCCAATCAGGGCTTGGTTGGCCACGAGATTTGTTACCTGGAGAGGAGATCCCACAATTTATGTTTTCTTATATCATTAGAGACAAATATGGACATGATATTGAACATCATCAAATTCAGTAAAATGCACTAATTGTTATCTTCCTAAACCATGAACTATATTAAGTAAACTGCTGCTTTGACTGATTCATAAGATATGAATGAGAAACAATTTTATGAGCGAAAGGCACTCGAATATGGGAGAATTTACCACTAATGGCCAAAAACTGCAGATAAAAACAAGGATGATATTCATTGACACAACTGAACTCATGTTTCTGTTGAATATGAAAGGAACTTACCATGAAGTTGGACAGCCAGGCTGACACTAGGAACATAGGAAGATACAATAAGTTTCTCTTCTTTTCTATAGTAGAAAGCCACAATTGGAAGCACGTTCGGATTATTCAATCTGCCAAGCCTTCTCATGTGCTCATGGAATTCTTCCTTACCGACATTGTTCATGTGCCTATATCTCTTCACAACCATCACTGGACCTGTACTGAGGGCAGCTTTGTAGGTAGATCCAAACATTCCACTGCCTAGGACCTCCGCAGACGCTCTGAGTAAATCAGACATGTCAAATTTTCCAACATCATCCCTCAAAAATGAAAGTTTGATATTCTGATCACCCTTCTTGCCTTGTGAACCTCGATCTGGGGATATCCCCCTTTCCATTTTGTCCAAATCTTCGGAGGGAGCTTTATTCTGAACCTGTGGTGCTGCTGTTCCTCCAAGTGTTGCTTCCTGTTGAGGTGCTGTCTTACGCCTACGGAGAATGACAATAACTGCAAAAATTGCACCTACAGCTACCACAATTGCTATTACAACAATGACAATAGTTGCAACAGAGAGCTTTGGCCCTGAAGAGTTACTGCATTCTTCCAACGGTGCACCACAAAGGCCTGCATTGCCTGTGTAGCAAGAGAAAGTGTTAACTCTTAATAATCTAACAATTGTAGCTGTAGAATTATAGATTTCATGCGATGCTGACCGAAGAATTCAAAAATTATCTGAAATTATGTACTTGTCAATACATGGATAATGAGAACTCAATGGAACAGCAAAAATGCATACAACATAAGAATCTTTTAAATAACATTGAGGAATCACTTTTAACTCATTGATTTCGTTTCTTCTTATTGAAGAAGCATTTCTAGCTCACGCGAGATCATTGATTTCATTTCTTCCTATTACCTAAATTCATAACGAAAAGCATCCCAAAATAAGGTAAAAAGAAAGAAGAATATATCGGGATCCTTTGATTGTTTTCCCTTCGTTTTTGGGTAAGATTGAGCATCATTTAAAATATGAAGGATAATTATTTTACAGTTCTGTGGACTTTCAAGATGATTACCAAGTCATGCATAACCCGGGAGACAAACCAACGAAGCACAAGGGAAATAAAAGCGCTTTTGATGGTGAAACTTAATTTTGACAAAAAGCTTACCAGAAAATGAATCTTTGTTCAACTTGCTGAGGCTAGCAGGAATAGGACCCTCCAGTTGGTTGTTGGAGAAATTAACAGAAGTTAATCTGTCTTGTGTAAAATTGGGAATTTGGCCTGAAAACTGATTGCCTTCTACCTTCAGCTCGATAAGCTTTGGCAATACTGCCAAGGACGATGGCAGTGGACCTGAAAACTGATTATTAGCCAAATGAATTTTCTTGATTGACAGCATGCCATCAAAGGCATTGGCAGTAATCTCCTGAAAACTTATTATGGGACAAATATATTGATTTCAATGCACCAAGTTTCTTCATTTCAGGCAAAGGTCCATCAAAATCGTTATTCATGAAGCTAAAAGTCCTCAAATATTTTAACTGGCTAAGAGCATCCACATTGATATCACCCTTCAATCCCATGTTTTCAAGCTTTAATCCCCAGACATTGCCTTGGTCACACAACAGACCTCTCCAATTTTCCTTATAACCATTGCAAGGGGACACTGATGGGTTCCAATTGGACAATGCCCCATTGTTTTGCAGGGAATCCTTAAACTGCATAAGCAATTCAGAGTCTGATAAACATGTAACCGTAAAAACTTGGTGTAGAACAACGGCTATCACGAAGAGCCACCATGAATGCTTGTTTACTTTAGCCATGGCAGCTAAGCAGCAGCAGCACCGGCGCGCACTCTCGTGAGCGCGCCCCTTGGGAGGGCTCCTTTCGAAAAGAATCTCTTCTTTGTGGACACAAGGAGCTGGAGAATGGAATGAAGGCTGACATGCAGAAATGTAAGGGCACAGGAAGAAGGAGAAAAGGGAGGGGAGAGATAGTTGCCAAGAATAGTGAAAGGTAACGAGGGTACAAAGCATGAATGGACAAAAATGGAAAGAGGAGAAGGAAGTTTGTTGTGGTGGTTGAAATTGACTATGTCCTCTGCCTCTTTGCATGCATGGTGCAATGTGAGAGTCCTTGCATCAGAATTTTGCGGTTTGCCTATGAGTTTTTGTTGACAAACTTTTGATGGTCATTTTAGTTCTCCAAGATCTCTCTCCCACTTCTTTTGGAGGTTTATTTCAAAACTTTTTCTAGATAAATCTTGTAAATAACTCACTGTGAACACGGAAGTTTCTCCTGCCAAATCCAAAAATTTTTGGAAATAATAACCAAATTAAAGTGTGTTACGAACCTCGTATTCACTACTCAACCTTTTCATTTTGGGCGTGTCTTCGAGTCTTTGCCAATTGCCAAATTTCACGTATCACGATTATTTTGGTTATTAGTTTGGTGGGACTTGTTTAATCTGGGGCTACGGTTTTCCGTTTTGTTTAGCTATTACAATTTGTAGGATAATTTATACACAACCAAAGAACAAGAAGAACAATTTCGTAACTTGATACTTAATTGAGTTGAAAAAGGACACCACGCATACGATTATAAAGATCAATTCAGCAGTACAACTGCAATCATCAAAACTACTCAGCAATTTATAACTTATAGTTTCTGTATACTCCATATATCAATTCAAGAAATAAAACAAATGTTTTGATTAAAATCTGTATATCCAACATCAACTAGGCAAAGGCCATCCGGTGGTGAAGGTGGTGCAGTGGCTCGTCTGCATGAGGCATCCATTAGTTTCAGCAATGCATCATCCTCAGCACCAGCCGCTGCTTCCTTACTGCTGTCGCCACAAGAACTCGAATCATCTGCCAAACAATGCCAAGGCCACAACGTCATAAGAATTGAAATTATGGGTTACAAAGGGTTCAAGGTCTTGGCTTCGCTTGGCTTGGTCCAGTAGGTAACATCAGTTCAGAAAAAGCAACCCCAAAGATATGTTCCTCTTCTTATATGCACTAAGCACTTTCTTGGTAGAATCGATAAAATATTTAATCCTAGTAAAACATTCCTAAAGAATTTGAAGAATTTCATGGCTATCACTATTAGCCTAGTGAAGACAAAGACTCTAATAGACTATGTGCCAGCAGTTCATCTACAAAGATACCATCCCAATTTTTGCACCAAAATTTTACAAATCCCACAACGGAGTATTAAACAGTATGCAAACTTTAAAAAAATGCTTCTAAAAGGGTTCCGCAACTAAGTACAAACAATTGCAATCTGGATGCAAGTTTTCTGAAAATGTAAGAAAGGCAGAACAGCTACCTTCCGCAAGAATCGATTAGCAACCAGCTCTATGCACATAATCTTTGTACATGTCCCATCCTTCAATTAATTAGAGAAAATCTTAGGAAGACTAACAAAAAGTAAGAAATAAATAAATAAATAAATATTAAGAGTAACATGAATATTGCAAATAGAATATGAAACACACTGACAATATCAAATTCCCATAATAATCAGTAAATCTACCACAAAACATAGCATGCTAAGCAGATGTAAAAATGTGGAATGAAAAGAAACAGAATAAGTGATTTATCAAATGCGCTCATCTCTTATCTAGCCACATTATCACACAATTCCTTCAAAAACATAGAATGCTTTAGCATATATTTTTTTTGTCTCCTTCCTAATTTTAATAATCAAACTCAGATTGCTCTGGCATAAAATTGTCAGCCACTACATCAAATAGAAATTGCCTCCAACTTGTCCCAATGTTCCTCAAACAAATGTCTTGGTCATTGGAATGGTTGCAGAGAAATGGAGGGGAGGAACAGAGCTTTTGAGGTAACTTCCACCACTAGAACACCTACAAAATGTACCATATGATACCACTTATTTTTGGACACGTATGACTTACCCAACTTGTTTCCCATCCTGTGCTTGTTTCTCTTTCTGCTGCCTTGTATTTAACGTTTTGCTACCCTTCTCAAGTTCTCAGTCATAATTTTATACCTCAGAATATCAGTTTCTCAAACACATTTAGATTTGATTCAAGAAGAGTAGGGACTGTGCTAAAGGTAGCATCCATTTTGAATAAATTAAACAAATAATTATCATAATATGTGAACAAAAAATGTTTAGACATGTCAACCAGGAGGTAAGGCTTGAAAAGTGGTATGCAACACTTTCAAAACATTCCAAAACTATGGATAACATATTGTCAGCTAGGACAAATTCTGGCCAAGACCAAACAAGAAGGAAGAAGAGGATCATGCGGCAACCCCAAGAATAATGTAATATAAGAATTTTGTATACTCAGGATATGGAATCAAAAGCGATGGAAGTTTACAATTAAAATTGAATAAATCAAGAGGAGTTTCTCTGTTAACCTGTGAAAATGGTAAGCTTGATTCCATAGCTCGGGCATGGAAGACTAAACATTCAGTTGGTGGGCCACTGCAACATCAAGAAAAGACAGCCAGAGAGAGACCAAGTAAGTATTTAATCCACCAGAAGAAGTCAGGAATCCATAAGATAAATACCCACAATGGAGGAATAGAATTCCAAGACAAACTCCACAAATGTCTTTGAATTTTTCCAATCTCAGCTTCACTATTAATGTTTAGTGCTACATAAGACTGTAACAGTGGACAAGGCCTAGACTCATACCAAGAGTAAAATAACTCACATCTAATATCCTCAAAACATCCCATAAAATTTCCTACCTTTTCTGCTAGATATACATTGACTTTGCAGGTTAGACGTACTTTTCAATAATTAGTTCTTCAACCCATTTTGAGCATGTTGGCTAGGAAGAGATCATTTATATCCCTCCTAAGAAACAGGTCAGGTGTTCAAACATTTAGGGCATGGGGATGTGCATGTGAAGGGTTTCAAACTTCTTCTTTTTTTCCAGAAAGAAGTATTAACTTAATATAAAGGAAGAAGTTCATGAGCTAAATGGTATAGCATTTCAAGTCTTACATGCTCCTTGAGGCTTTAGTGTCTCGTGCAAACATCTTGTAGGATAGCAATTTCCCTTCTAGTTGCCTTAGAAGTTGGTCAACCTTGCCAACTTCAAACCTAGTAGGCTTATTTCCAGTTTCCATTTTGTCTTTGTCATCATTAAGCCCACTATCTTCTGCACAGGTAAAATTACCATGAAGATTTTGTGCATAAATATCTCTAGATTCCTTAGCATCCTTCTCCACCTGACTGCCAAGGTCAGCTTCTTCTCCATCATTGAAAGGAAAGATATACAAGTAGCGCCTCCATTTGGCTGAGAAATTTGGATGAAATTCACGTGATACCTAGGAAAAGTCCCTCATCAGTATCGTATTGTCCTTCAACTATATCAAATGTTATTTCAACTAAATTTCCTGCTTATCAGGTATTGGGAAAACTAACTTTGGAGCTTAGAATGCTAAAAATTTGTGCAAAATGTACATTAAATATTTAAAACAGTTTACTAACATACTTGATATTAATTCTTAGAGCAATGAGTAATAAAAATACAAAAATAAACAAGATTGTGTTACCTCAGCAACCGAGGTGACCATCATCTTCCCTGGTGCTGCAGAGTTGATGGCATCTTCAATTTCTTGAGGCTTAACATCCTTTCGCCAAGTATCTAGTCACACAAAAGTACAAAACATAAAGGAACAAACTGAACCATTTAGCAGAACTTGTAAACCTAATGCATCATTATGTTGTTAAAATAGAAAAGCAAAGAAACCGCAAAAATGTTGGTTTGAGCACATAGCCAAGCACAAAATCATATATAGTTTAAAACTGATGAACAAAATCCTTTTTAGAAAATATGCCATTGCAACGATAAATGTATGACAGAAGCACATAGGGAAAGTATTCAGGCATGTCACATACAGAAAGAACAAACTTGCTGAAAAGCTGTAACTCCTTTGTCAGTGCGCCCAGCAACTACAGCACAGCCTTCTAGTGGTAAGTTCTTCTCTTTTAGCAGTTGACTTTTCTTCTCGTCAACAAATTTACCAAGAGATCTTTCAACTATTCTATATAAAGCAGAGATCAAAATGTAGCATAAGACCATGTTAACTGGAGCAATGTAGGTTATTAAGAGATGATTAAGACCATTGGCCATTACCACTAACTGAATCTGGTGAGTTGTGTCCCGTCTCTATAAGAAATAATGAAAGAGGTCTTTACTAGGTCAATCTAAAGAATTACTTACAACAGTCAATTCTTGTTAGGAACTACGAGTTGGCACATAAAATAAGAGAAATGCAATTTGTCCATATGTGGTGATTAATATTAAAGAATAAGTTACCTCTAACTTGAACACATTGGATTTAACAATGACAAATTTTTGGGATAAGTATAAATGAAAATGTGGCCTAAACTAATCTTAAAGAAAATTAAACTAGCTACACAAGATGGTTGACTATATATTTAAGAACACAAGTATGAGATCATTAAGAAAAGTTCTCTCGGTTCGCTCTTTTGTGTAAAGACAAATAAACTGCAAAATCTTAAAAACCTAATAACAGAGCTACAAGGGATAACAGGTTATGCACAAAGGGCCAGGAAAAGTAGTTATTCAGAGTAATGGCTGAATTGAGAGTATAATTACCAGCCAACACGAGAAACAAAAATTACAAAACTAAAAGAAATGGATAATGGAATGAACCAAATAAGTTGTGGTTACCTTCACCTTTTCTTATTTTCTGGCAACATTCTCTAATTGCATAAATATGCAATGACATCTCATGAAACCTTTGAAAACATTAGTGACACCAGAGAAAAGAAAAGGACCCCAGCCAAGCAGGGACAACCACTTTCGAGTCTACATTACTTTCTTTATATTACCTTCTCATGGTTTTATTTTATTCTTGGGTTCAAAATAGCTGCTAGAGAGGCTATGAGGGTCACAGCCAACAACAGATTTCAGAACTAATGCAGTTAGTGCGTCATCGGACAAGTTTGTATTATCATAAAGCTTGACTATGGAGCAGCATCTAACAAATACTCCCTGCGTCCCAAAATAAGAGTCCAAAATTGAAACACACAACTTATCAAGAGTATTATGTACAACACATTAAATGGGCTATTGAGTATACAATTTTCCACTTGTGTCCTACTTTTTTAATTGTGGACCACACATAATCACTATTAAATAAAGAATATTATAGGAATCTCATTCCAAAAATTAAAGAATGTAACTCTAATTTTGGGACAATGAAAAAGTAAAATCTGGACTCTAATTATAGGACAGAGTGAGTAGTTTTTATGTATCAGAAAATGCCCAAGCAAGTACATGAATTAACAGATATTATCATGTGCATGCATATATACTTGCAATCTATTCACCAACAAGTCAAAGCTATAAGAATTGGCATACACTTGTAACACAAACATTCAGATGGAATAAAAGAATATATATGTACCCTTGCACAGTATTCAAACCAGGCTGCTTCTGCCAGCCATCAAATGAACTCCCGTGGTATGACAATAGTATCTTAAATGTTACTCTCGCCCACCTTCCGGTCCTATCTTCTACTCGAACAGCCTTGAAATGATCCTCTGTAATTTCCGCAACATCATCGGTTGACCAGGTCTGCAGCAGAATTTCTTTGTTTTAGGTACAACAAAAGAGACAATGTGAGGGATAGGAAAATTTGTAAGAGCACTATTTCATTTGAAGCAAACCAAACATCTTTTCAGTTCTGATATCGATACACTCATATAGAAAGAAAGAAAAGAAATAATAGGAGTTAACAAAAAGGGAAAGAAAAAAGAACACGTCCATGGTTGAGACATCCTCTGCCCTCGATACCAATTACCACGAGGTCCACGTTCGATTCTCAAGCCTTTTCCCCTTCCCATCTAAACCTTGTACAGGTTAGAATTTTATTTGGACCTTAAAACGCAACACACTTGTCTCTTATATACCAAGAGAAGAAGAAGACAACTAAATGGAATAACAAACTACACGTTCCAAACTAAAGCATACGGCTTGAATTATAGAAACTGAATATGACTTTAAAAAATATCAATTTTCAAGTGAGTTTCCTAAAAATCAAAACTTTCGCAAAAAGCCCACCTCCTTCTTGAACAAATTTGATAATGATACCCGTCCTTGCACCATTTCTGAATAGAAATCATTGACCTTCTGCCATGGTCTCGCATACGTATATTGGTAACATTCCCTGCAAAAGCACATTGATTCATACAATTAATTTGCAGGGAAAAACTTGAAAAACAACACTGAAAATAAATATATACTATCATTGCAAATGCTTTTCCATTATGGCAAACAACCACCTTTAAGCCATTTCTGTTCATCCAATCTAAAGAATGATCCCTTACAGAAAACCCAACTCTCCCAGCACTAGATTAATAAACCCAGTAAGCTAACAGTCACGTATAAGTAGAATCAAGTGCCAAGACTCAACCCAGTGAGTAACAACAGCTGAAATTCAAAACTGACCAAAATTACGAAATCAAAAAAATTAAAACCAAAAGAAAAAAACGAAAACGTTCTCTCTTATTTTTGTCCATTTCTATTCATTTACTTACTTAGCGGTCCATCTTGAGAATCTGTAGGAATCAGTGTGATCATAGTGAACATAATTAGCCTTGTGGTTTTTTTCAAGTTGGGCCTCCATTATAGTAATTCCCCGAATCTTTACTGTCCTTGTAGTTGTACTCAATCTTCTCATATCAACAGTTCTAAGATGAAGTCATCACCACCGAGAACTCCGTGATTTATGGCCGCCGTACCCGCCGCCGCCGGAGTGAGGAGGAGGAGAAGAGGATGCTCGTGTTGCAGTAACGGCATTAGTATCTAATTTAACTTATAAACATGGACCCAGAAGGTCTTCTTTATTTTCCCAAACCCACACAGGTTTTGTTTATTCAATTTCCTCCCCTTTAGGCCAAGATATTACAATGCATACTAACAGTACAATAAATATGCATGTCCATGTTAATTTCACACGCAGTGACGCACACACGAAATTTAGGCTGCGTCTGGACAAGATTTTTATTTGCAAAAAGTTAATTTTTTTTAAATATAAATAAAAATAAAATATTCAAACACATTTTTATTTCAAAATTTAAATTTTTTCACTCAAATTCCTCTCATATAATTTTAAAAAAATTTCCCCCTATTTTCCCTCCAAAATACTTTTTTATCAACAAATACCCACTAAAATTTTCACACATTTTAATACAATTTTTTTCAAATAAAACACAATCCAAACAAAGTCTTAAATATTATTAGGTAAGGAGAACAGCAAGTTGTGCAGTCCAATCGGTTAGTAGTTTGTGTTAATTGGAATGATTAATTTATTACGAATAAAAAACTATTTTATGTGTTATTTATCAAAGTTAAAAGATTTAATATTTTTTTTAAAAGAAAGAATTTTTTTAGGAAAAAAATTAGAATAAACTTACAGAAATATACATTTTCTTTAATTTTTTGGTTTAGAAGTTTTATCATAATCTTAACTTCTTTTTTTTTTTTTTCATCTAGTTGTTTTTTTCACTTAGGTGTTAATATTAGAGTGATGATAAATATTGTAAAATTAACACATTATTATATAAGTTGTAACAAAGATTAAGAAGATAGGAAATTTGATGATAAAAAAATAGAGTTTGATATATGTTGAAAAATAATTTAAATACAAGAAAAGTACACAAAACATTATAAACATAACCTAATATTTTATCCCAAATTTCTAGTTATTTAAACTTGAGATCTCACTCTTTATTTGTGGTCTTTCAAATTCTGATACTTGCACCTCATGTTCTAATTACTGTTCTAGTACTGGATTTCTCCGTTGCAATGCTTGGACTCTATTCTCTTGTGCACGTAGTTACACCCATAAGTCCCTATTAGTTTCACGCAAGTTATATATATTTTTGCACATGTTCCAGTTTTTCACTTAATGTTTTTCTTTCTCTATCAAGTGCCATCACTACTTGATTGGAGTAGGAATACATATGCCAACATTCAAAAGCTCCTCTACCTCTTCCTCTCGAGACTAGAGGAACCCAAAATCAAACATATTCTCTGGGCTGCTCTTGGTAGTAAACAGGTTGGCGTTTGCCTATCCATCTTCTATAAGAGTTAAAATAAGAAAGTTTAGTTTAAGATTTATAGAGTGAGTCAGTTAGGTCTCCGTATGAATATTTTAGAAATAGGACTTTATCTATTACAACTTTTAGAAGTGCCAGAGTCAAAATGGGCAAAAATCAACAATGGCATGGTGCAGTTATAGAAACCAGAAAAACTATATGGACAATTTCAAATCTCACATGAACTAAACAACTTTTGAATACAACCAAACGAAAAAGAAAAAAAAATATCATAGTAAGTAACAAATAGACTCTCATGCAATTTAACTGCAAAACACGCAAGTGACACATGGATTCTCATGCAACCTAATTGCAAGATACGTGTACTTCATCAAAATTTATTTTTTAATTTTATTATAAATAATATTTTTGTATTTTAGCTATTTGGATGCATTCTAATTGTTGTTACATGAAATCCAATAATTAGTCACAGTATGTTCGTTGATTTGAGGTTGCCGTGTATACTCACATGAAAATTACGTGGTGGTTTTTAAACGATTAATTGTTGGTTATATATAGGCTTCTTGATTGTGATTTTTTTTTTCATATAGAGTGTTGTAAATTTTTTTCAATAGTTACGATTAATTGTGTTTTTTTTTAAGTTTATGTAATGAGTTTTGATCGATCGTTGTATGAGCATGGAGCAGATGATAACTACCAGAGGTTTGAATGTCTACTATTTTGTTAATCTATACAGGTATAATCTATTAATTGTTATTGAAGTATTTTTTATAAGCTAAATGGGTTAATTATGAATTTTAAGGTGATTAGACCTTAACACGTATCAAGTGCAAATGATCACGCTAATCTATTGCGGAGGAATTATGAAATTGATCGAAAATTGACTAGAAGATATGCAAGAAAAGAATATCAATTTCATCAATTACTGACTCATTTTTTTTCTTGACGAGAATAGCTATTGGTGTTATTCGAAGTGTTGAGGATTGGACCAGAACTAACGAGGATCGAAAAAATAATTAATTATTTTGAGATGGCTGGAGTTGATCGCACGAGCACAAAACTATCTAGTAGTAGTACATTAATGGATGATGTTGATAAAGAAATGATCTTGCATTTTTGTAGCATAATATTATATATTAGTGTGTGTTACATAGTGAGTGTAGTAGTATTTTTGTATGTTTTTATTATTGGTAATAGGTTTGAGATTATGATAAAATGTATACTATAAGTGGGTGAGAATAGTGAACAGTGGGTGATGTATGAGTCATGTATGATTATAATAAATGAGTGAGTTTGTGATTGTGATTTTTTTCTTGCAAAGTTTTATTTTTAATTTTGATTTGTAATATATGTAAGAAGATGAAGGGTAGTATTAAGAGTGCAAAGAGGTTTTTAACAAGAAAAAAAAATAAACAATATTATAAGAATTTAACAACAAGACGTGTATTTACATGCAGCTTAGTAGTAGAACATGTGTACTAAAATATACACAAGAGAAACAAATATCTTACAAAATTTATACATAATCATGAAAGAAAATTTTTACTCGTTGAGATTCATACTTGTTTTGATATTAGCTACATAGTCTCTCAAAAACACGAGTTTCCAGTTCATTGCTAATATTTCATGTAAAACAAGGCTCCAGGTTGGATTGGAGAGGAAACATTTAAAAAGTTCTTCTACTTCTTGTTGGCCACAATCAAAACATGTATAAGATTGATTTGCGTCCATTGAATTTATTACTACATGTGTTTTTGTATAACCTTAAAATGTTGATAGAGGGAGTGATGTTAGTAATACATTGGTTAGCAAATAATTGATACGATTGTTACAGATATATATAACCAAAGAAATAATACTTGTATTTTTATTGTATACCACATGTGATTTTGTATTGTATGTGGATGTTTTTTGTAATCCAAATGAATAGTTGATATTGAGTTGAATTTTATGTACTCTTATATTGTAGGTGTGATACGTGTTAGGTATATATATTTAAAATATTGAATAATGTGTTAATTGGAAATAATTTCTTTAGTGTATGTGAATAAGTTATTATGCTTGGTAGGTTACGAATATAACATGTGTACATGATACAGTAATAATATTTTATGGTTGTTTAACATACAATTATATATAAATTAAATTATATAGTTATTATTCATATGTCAAAATATAATAAATTGTTTACTGTTACATATTTGAATGGAAACACTTTAATTATTTTAATATATTGATATCTATTCTACTCAATAATTTGTAGGTATTTTATTTTTCCTTCTATTAGTAATATTTTTCTTTGTTGAAAAATAAAAATATATAGGAAGAAACTTCTGGAGAGTAATTTTTCAAACAAATTTCTTTAGGCACATGTATACAAAACATTTTATCACATCTATGCAAAATATTTTAATTAATTTTACATATAGAATTCAACAAAAGTAGGTATATTTAATAGTAATTAATAGCACACTACGATCATAGTAGTTCATTCTTGTTTTGCATATTTAGTGTGATCATCAGATAGATCAACTATTGTGTCCATGAGTCTCTTACCAACTGAACTGGAATGTTCCATAAGATGGTGCATTTTTTGTTGTGTGGTTGATGCACTTTCTTCATATTCAATGGCAAGAGCATCCAAAATCTTTTTTTTCTTTTTTAAGATGTTAGAGGATGATACTTTTGCAACATCTTGTAATCTGGTAGTTGTTTTAGATTTTGTTAAACAAGCCATAATGATGTATCGTACAAATGTTTTACTACCAATAAAAGTGCCAAATGTTTTCACATGAAACAATAATGGCACATCTTCAAATTTTCATTGATGCTATTTGGATTAATTCTTTCTTCTTGTGGTATATTATGTGTGTGTGTGTGTATATATGTATACGCACATATATGAATTTAGTATGTACAGAGTAAATTATTAATTTATTTCTAACTACATATACCTTGAGTTCAACTTCAATGATATCTTGTGCACACATACCCAATAGGAATTCAACTTTTCGTTATTGTATAATGGCATTCAGATGTCCCGTCCTATCAAACAATTGCACTTCAAATCGCAAACTGTTAGAATTATATTATTTTGTAAATTTGTTATTATTAAATAAAATAGATACTAAATATGACTGTTATGATAATAAAAATCTTCATAATAAAACAAAAGTTTACAGAGGTTTTGGCGTTTGGAAATCATTACCACAGTAAAAATAGGTGAATTCAGTGTCATACACTATTCTACAAACTTTTGAACAATCAGGACAAATTAGCGAATAAAGACGTTGTGCCATATTTGTGATTCTTACTTAGGTTTTGATTAAGAATGATTTAATCTGAGTACAATATGAAATATTTTTGTATGCTTTCGTTTCACATTAATTGGAATACAAGTTTAAAAAATGATTTAGAGATAGTCTTACAATGTGAGTTAAACTAGTCACTTGGCTAATTTTTCGAATTTGAGAAACTACAGGCCCATCCACAATTTGATTTTCTTTTTCGTATAGTTTTTGAATGATCACACTTTCCAAATATTCTTTATTTTCTTTCAACCTACATGTATTGTAGAATAGTGGATTGTTTTTATATGTAATATTCATAAATGATTTTCTGTGCAATAGTATACACATGATTGCATGGCAGAATGAAATTAACTTACCCCAATTGTAGCTATTCAGCTTGTGGTACTGGGGGATCGAATAGGATTACACTATTTGGAGTAGTTCCAACAAAGATTCCTATAGTAATATAGTACATGTAGTTATATTAATTGAGAAAAATATTTAATTATTTACTATATTTTGAGACGAAGTACTTTTGTAATTATAAATAAAAAATGGCTTGACTGATGAGTGCATTGCTAATATTACTGGCATGTTATGGATGTTATCGGCCAAGAAAGAGAAAACACCCAAAATCGTCATCCACATTTCAATGAATAATCTTTTTCATCCTCCACTTTTAAAACGGGAACAAATAGTCCTTCGAATTTCAAGGATCAAAATTTAAAGGAAAATTTCAGGACTAAACGTTCCCGTTTATGAAATTTGAAGGACTAAAAGTTCTAGTTTATCTCACAAATAGTATCAAAAGTTCCGATTCATGAAATTTGAATGACTATTTATTCCCGTTTTAAAAGTGGAGGATAAAAAAGATTATTCGCTGAAATGTGGAGGACGATTTTAGATGTTTCATCTATTTGATATTCTCTTATTCAATGTTGTATATCAACCAATATTTCAAATACAATAAAATCAATCATCATAAATTTTCATAACAATAATTTTAATCCTCAATCTATATATCTACATGTATAGACCCATGGTTCTTACTTTATAGGAAGATTTTCTACAGTTTAAAGCGTATATCAAAAACAATTGTTAACAAATAATTAATATGTTTATAAATGTAGTAGAATTATCATGATAATAAAAATTATTGTGTGTTTATTAATTATTCACATTCTCTTCAATTTTTTTACCCAAAATTATTATGGAAAGACACACAAAGATTTTTTTTTTTTTTTTTTTGTATTTAGATGAAATCATTCTAGATAAAAACTGAAGTTAAAATCATAAAGATAGGACAACTGTACTTTTTAATTTGTCCTAATTGTTCAAAGACTTTGGCTAATGTGATGGTTTTGTATCATTTTTTTTTTTGGCGAGAAGTGGGAAGGGCCTTCATCAGATAATTTATATGTATACATATGTAAAAATATACTTATATTTATGTTAATAGATTGGGTAATTATACTTAATAAAAAGTCATAATGACATATATGAAATATGTTTTTTTAACACGTCATATTTCTTATTGGAGTACAAAAAATGATTTAATATTTTTTAACACGATACACCAGTTATTATAAGTTTTCATCATAAATTTTTACTACTAGCATTATTACTCTATTCAATGTGAGTTTATTAGTTGACTAATTTTCCAAATTTGTGAAGAAGTTTGGTTGCAATAAGGTAAATTTTTTAACAATATTTTCTAATATACATAATTATTTGTCTATTTAGTGTTGTAGTATAATTAGATCAAAATATAATATGACAAAAAATATAATATTACTATTACAAAAAACTTACTCTTCATTGATGATGACAAGTTCTTATAAATTTCTTTCGGTCTTCATTGTGCGGGATGGGAAAACATGTACCACCCACCACATAACAAATCTACAAATGATTTATTCATTAATATAGATCATGTTGATAAAAAAAAACATAAATTATTACAATAAAAAAGAGAAATAGTTGCTTAACTGATCTGACTGTTTGGATCGTCTATGTATTTAAAACATCATTGAAATGCTGTGAGATCGTATATATCTTCTAGAGGTAGCTCATTTTCCTTACTTACCGATTTGACATAAATACTTTTATTGAGTACCATTTGATATTTAACATCAGCTACCATTGGTAGATTCTTATTTATCTCTTTGATTTTTCCATTGCCGATGTAATAAGTATGGTACAGCTGCAACATCTTGTCCAGTTGTTGGATGTCATCATGTTAGATAATACAGGGCATTGCTATATACTGTTAACAAATATAATATTTATAATATATTCTATAAAACAATTTATTATTATTAAAGTTACGAAATACTTTTTTATACCTCTTGATCATAAAAGACAAGTCCTTGATATGTGATTCCCCATTTCATTAGTCGAATAGGCATCTTTTCTACCACTAATACTTTGACGAACTAATTTTCAGTAGTTGGCGTTAAATTTTTTAATAATGTGCACCAATCCTCTATCGATCAACAAAATGAGGTAATGAAAATATGTATTATAGTATAAGTGGTAAAACTTTGTAGTCGAATGATACGAAGAAATTATAATATGTAACGTGTAGCTATTTGTCATTAACAATTGTTTCTAATTAAAGGTATATAATAATAATATTTGGGTTGAAACATATTTGATATCATAATAATACTTCACAATTCAGATTTGTAAAGACTACTTGCATATAAGAAAATTATTTAATGAATATCTTAATAACAATGTAAATAAAATTTACAAATATTGGGCCATAAGAAAGTAACATTTAAAAAATTATTAACTTTATAAACATGTACTTTTTGTTGTCAAATGTAATAATAATATTTACATAATATCTATTGTTGTTAGTACTTCATGATATACAACGTTTTTCTTAAACTCTGTGTTTTTCACCAATGGATTTGATGGTCTAATAAGTATTTTAATTTATTCATAGACTATGCTCTAGATAATACAACATAAAGTTGACCATGAGAGAATACCGGTTCTTTAAAATAAACATTGACAGAATCTAAAGCCTAACCTTGAGCTTTATTAATTGTCATGGCAAAACACAAGTGTATCAGAAATTATTTTCTTTTAAATGGAAGAGAAGAGAAATTGTTTTGTAGAGTTTCTAATGTTATATGAGGCATAAAAAAAAAAAATTCTTGCATATCTGCCAACTAAGATTTCTGCATGGATAACATTTGTATCAAAATTTTTATAAATTAAACATGTACCATTACATAAACCTTCACTAGGATTAATATTTTTAAATAATATTATTGGTGCATTTTTTTTCAAAATCAGTTTATGAGGAGGAAGTCCTTGAAGCTAAGAATGCAATAATTCTTGTTGATTTAAAAGAGAACAATCATTTATATGTTCATCATAACTTAAGTATATAACCTCATTACCAATGAATTTATTGATTAAGGCATCATTAATTTCATGAACAAATTCATTTCTCCTTGTAAGTATAGCTCTCTTTACAAATAAAGATGTATAAAAATTTTATCAAGTAATATTTCAAAATACCACATCAATGAATGCATATAACGATATTTCATAATCTGTAAATTGTATATTTGTCCTTTGGTATTTCAATTTCATCTTTCTCGTTAGCATGTTCAATTCCATCATCTATTCGTAATAGATATGTTGAAAAATCACTATCACCTAATGCTCCGCATATTTTGTTGTAATTTTAATTTTTCAATTTGGTTTTATAAAGGTGATGCAACAATTGAAGCATTTCTAATATCATCTTTTGTTCCTTTAGGAATAACAGGTAATGTTTGACGAAATTCACCACCAAATACTACAACTTTACCACCAAAGATTTTATTACAATTCATTATATCTCTTAGCATTTGATCAAATTTTTTAACAGTACTACGTCTAGCCATCGTAGCTTCATCCCAAATAATCAATTTTGTTATTCGTAATAAATAGGTTAATGTACTTTGTTTGTTAATACTACAAAATTATATTTGCTTTCATCCAAATAAATTTTAAATTATGAATGTAATGTACGACCTCTTAGAAGTAAAGAGGCAGTTGCTCTTGAAGTGGCAGTGGCAAGTGTTATATGACTAGTAGATCTTATTGTAGTAAGAAGAGATTCGTATAAGAAATTTTTTTTCACTACCTCTATGTCCATCTATAAAAAATGCCTTTGATAAATTATTATTGACATCATATAAAATTTGATCATAAACATATTTTTGTACTTCATTTAACTGTTGACTAGTTAAAAGATCTTCTTCGAATAAATTTATTTCTTGTTCAACTCGTAGTTCTCTTGTCAGACTATCTTGAAAATCCATCTGCATACCACTATTTGTTGGGAAAAAATCTTGAAGTTTTTTCCCCATTGAATGGGGATAATATGCAATAATATCTAAGACTTTATGTTTAGAGATAACCTCCAAAATAGTCCCTCACATATTGGCTAATGATCTTTTTAGTCCCTCACTTTTAAAACGAAAACAAATGGTCCTTCACATTTCATGAATATACCCTTTTGGTCCTCCGTCACTATTCTGTTTGTTTTTCTATTGGAATAGTGTCAGAATAGTGACAAAATAGTGATAGAAGACCAAAAGTATACATTCATAAAATGTGAAGGATCATTTGTTCCCGCTTTAAAAGTGAGGAACTAAAAAGATCATTAACCAATATGTGAAGGACCATTTTGAGGGTTATCTCTTATGTCTAATAGCTACAGCATTTAAACATTTATCATGCTTAAAATCTTCGGAAAGAAAGTTTTCAACCTTTAACCATAAATCTTTTGAATTTTTTGGGTTACAATAAACTAAAATTGCAGCAAATAATTGTTGTAAAACTATAGGCATTAAATAAGTGGAAGTTTCTTGAAGACACATTTCACTAGTATCATCTTGTTTCATTAATCCTAGTACTTACATAGCTTTTCTATATGAATTAAAAACTTTACCATTAATTGTTTGTAAATCATGAAAAGAAGTTGGTTTTCTTACATGTATTAATAATAATCTTAAGTAGAACTTTTCACCTTCAAATGGGTAACAACTCATAATACAACCAATTACTTCTTTTTTATTTATGTGGTTCCCATTCTTTTAAATCACTATGCTATTTAAAATGTTCAAAAAAAATTTACATATAAATAATTTAAATTTTTGGCTAATCATTATATTTATTTATATAAAAAAATTATGTTAACATTGTTTTTTTGATTGCGTGGTTGCCAATAATATTATTTAGTAATTGATTGCTAAAAAAGTAATAGAATGTTCATTCTCTAAATGGATCAGTAAAGATATTACAGATGGATGTATATGATTCAAATCAAACATAAAAATATGCTAAACAGCTTCTGGAGGTGAAATCCATTTTGCACATTGGAAAATTTTAATCTTGTCAATAATAGAATCGATTTCATATGCAATTAATGTATATAAAATTCGATTGTGGCGTTTATATATATATTTGTAAATATATTTTGTAGCTTAAATAGTTGAACATATTTCTATATTAATGTGACAATCTAATTTGGCTAAAAGATATAAATTATAAGGTGCTACCCATTAGTTATCAAGTTTTGCACCTCTTCAATAATAGAATCCATTTCGTATGCAATTAATGTATATAAAATTTGATCGTGGCCTTTATATATATTTGTAAATATATTTTATAGCTTAAATAGTTGAACATATTTCTATATTAATGTGACTATCTAATTTGGCTAAAAGATATAAATTATAAGGTGCTACCCAATAGTTATCAAGTTTTGCACCTCTTACTACAACAAATTGATTATTATTTATGTGTCGATATATTGGACATGAATCAATTCCATATCTTATATTGTTTGAAAATTCTTTTGGATAATTAAATTTACATCCTTTATCTTTTTTCATATAAGAACATGTTGAGTCAAGTTAGCACAAGGCCCATGTATCATGTGTTTTATTACTAATGAAAACAAATATCGATTAGCATCAGAGTCAGATAATTCTACACCAACAATTCGATCAATAATTTTAGGAGAAAATATCTTAGATCGTTGTTTTATAATAAGTAGAAAATGAACATGAGGTAAACCTCTTTTTTGGTATTCTACTATGTAAGTGTAAGCTGCAATTTCACCAAAAAATTTCTTTTCTAAAACTTCTAGTTTCGCATGGAATACTCTAACTATTAAGTCAAGTTTATTATGTATCTCATCAGAAGGTAAACACATTGCTTTTATTTCAGGCTAATTAGGATTTGTAGTCATTGTTAGGAAAAATATCGGGTTTCCCATAATGTTGAACTAAATTTATGGCATTCATATATTTCTTTCGCATATCTCTAAGACATACAATAAATGATGCAGGTAGGATAATTTATTTACCAATATCACTACCTAGTTGACATGCTCGAGAAATACTATCTAATAAATTGCGATATACATCATTTCGTAATTTGTCTTGTAATTTTTCATTTCGAAAGAATTCTAATCTTGACGTTTCAATTTTAATGTACATATCTATTACGTATTGTTGTAAAAGTCTAGCAACATGAAATAAAAATGATTGCTATTTGGTCTTATTTGTAATTTATAACAATAATACTCACGATAAGAAACAAACGCTCGTTCAAGTGTTCTACATTTTGTACCTGCAAAAATAATAACAATATTATTTACCTAAAGGGCTTAAAATAAAAGATTATTAAATTAATAGTTTAAAAGGCGATGAAATTACCTTGATATTCAAAATCTAAATAATCTACTATATTTGAATATCTTTGTATATCACAATCTAATTCACCAGGGCACATATTGTTTGAACAAGTTTTTTTTATTCTTTGGTTTTAACAATTCAATTTTTCAATGCCAACCAAGTTCACCATTTGGAAATATTAATGGATATTACATGGGATCATAACAACCAAAATAATGTTTAATAATTTGAGTATGATTATTTTTCGTATAAACTTGGATTTGTTCATTGATATTGTCATTTGTTTCACTATTTTTTAACCACATTGCAACAACTTAAGATACAAAAGGTTTATTGAAAACATGTTGGTCGCACATAAGATCAAGTTGTAAAAGAATTTTATATTCATCCAAATCAACAAAACTGCGAAGGCTTTGGGAAAAAAAAAGAGCATATGAGCTAATTTTTAATATATCAATCAATTTACTAATAATGGTCTCTTGAAATTTTGAACTAATACACATTCGATTAGAAGTTTCGTGTTCTATATCAAAGAAATATAATTAGAGATTTTTAGGTTGTTTATTATTTGGTGGTATTAATTGATCTATAAAATGATACACTTGGCCTTGCACTTGGAATGTGTAAATACCATTACATCATTTTTTTTAATGTTTTATCATAATGTACTCCCATTGATGTTAATGCGAATATATTATTATAACTATGAATATAATTTCGAAATTCTTGGGCTTTTTTAGACTTGTCAGTATATAATTTAATTAATTCAAGTGGCATCTTTGTTTTTACTAATTTTATTTTTTCGGATGAACAACAAAATCCAGGCGATTCTAGATAAAAACATCTACCACCACAAAATTTGCAATCTAGCACATTAGGTAAAAGATCAAGAGCGTTTACAATACATTGAAGTGGGTCAACACTTGTGTATGTATTAACGTTATTCTCAACATATAACTCTTCTAAATGTAGCATAGTATTACATGTGTTTTGCACAGTTAATGTATCTAATGAAGATTGCTTATTAGGGGTAGATGTATCACATTTCGATGCACGTAATCTTTTTTATTGTTCATTCTAATGTTTGTTTTTTTATTCTCTATGATTTTGTATAGAATTATATATTTTTTTATGGGGGAGTGGGGGCATTTCTCTTTAATATGTTGTTTAGCAAGGTTGCTTCCTCACTATTTGTACAATTTGTTTAGTGGATGTTGTGACATAATCAAATTTTTTAAAAAAAAGAATGAAATTTAATACTTTACGTATTAACAATGTTTGCAACAAAATCTAGCAACCATGTTGCAAATCATATAATTATTTAAATACATAAGTAGCACAAATAATAAGATATTAAATCACACTAACATATTAGCAAATCAATCAATAATTATGCAAATTGTGGTAATAACAACTAAGCAGATAATTGCGCAAATTGGGAAGTACGAATAGAGGACTTAGTCAAACTTCGTGAAGTCAACATTTATATTCAAGATGTCAACAGAATAAGGCTGTATGTATGTATAAGGGCACCACAATATACACCTCAAAAACACACTACATACACGAAAGATAACATAGTTATAACATTGTTGAAGGTAGGCGAATATTTTCATTTTTAAGGTACAACAAATAGTAACTTAAAAGCACATGCGAAGAATATCAAGGTATATATTGCATCATGAAGAATATCAAAGAGTAAAGTAAAATATCTAATGTTTTTACATGATATTTCCTATGCGATAAATATGTGTGTGTGTGTGTGTGTGTATTTGCATGAGGGACAAAAAGTATTTTGTTGTACATTTAATATGGTAAATATGATTAGCAAAAGAAAAAGTATTTCGTAGAGATGGCGATGAATGCTTGGTTAGAGTTCTATGAAGCAAATAGGAGTTAGTTAGGATCACGTGGTTGATCAGTGGCTGACTTGTAATTAGAGAGGGGTTGTGTATAGTGGTTGGAACATTACAGTGAGGGAGCTGATAGTTGGATCGAGGGATTTTTTCCTTTGGTTACTATCGCTTATTTTTTATCTGTTTTGTCTTTTGTGGGAGGCAAGTTGATCTAGTGACTTTATGGTTAGTTAGTCTTAGCCGTACTTATAGCTAAGAAGAGTCCAGTTTTAGGAGGACATTGATTGTACATGTTAACTTTCAAAAGTTAATAAAATTATCGATCTTTGATAAAAAAAATCAATCTGAATTGGTAACAATAATATTTATGGTGGTTTTATAATTTGGCTTTCAAAATATATGATTTTTCAATGTTTTTTTACAAAGAAATTCATATATCGATGACACAGGTTTAAAATATATTATTAAAGTCAAAATCTAAACCGTAATAGAAAAGGAATATTAATATGTGTATGAGTAATTTTTTTTTTACACAACATATTTGAGTGGAAAATAGAATAGGGTAATTATTAATTAATTGAAAATCATGAACATGAGTTGTGTATATAATTGGAACAATATATGTTGTAAATAGGTAGGTTTTAAATCCTATTTTTGATGTAGCAAAAGAGTACATCATCAAATGTAAAAATACCACACAACAAATCAATGGTCATATGACACCAAAAATATCATTTACATTGGAGCATCAATAGGAGAAATAATAGCATCATTTGAGACACAAGTATGAATGAAAAAACTTCTTAAGATGCGGAAACAAAGAAGAAAATATTGTTATAGCTGCAGAATCCTAGTTGTAAGCATTTATGAAATCAAAAGAATCCCTTTGTTTCAACGTTCTTGCCATCAAATTTCCATGCCAAATAACTAATGTGATCAAATTTGTACTATTATCTTTGGTAAAAGCTTGTATTAACTATGATAAATTTCATTGTTGGGATTAAAAAAAAAAACATCATTACAAGTAAAACCAATGGCACATATTACAAGCAAAGAAAAGCATTGATGATTTTTATCATATTGTCAAATGAATTAAATGTTGTATATAATGATCCGATATTTTTACTTTCAGATTAATTAACCAGATATATACATGAATTAATATAATGTATAACAAAATGAACCACATCACAATTTTTCTATATTAATTATAATAGGAAATGAGGATATAATGATTCATACAATAACTTAGACGATAATAAAACATTGAAGATTATTCTAGTCGTGAAGATCTAATCACAAAGGAGAATAAGAGAAAGGAAGAATTTTTCTTTTAACCCAATTGCCATTTGGATTGTATAGCCGAATTGTAGGTTTATCCAACCTTTTATCAGTACTAAACTAAAAGGCCATAATTTGTGGTCATCATAGACCAAACAAATGCTTCATATAGTATCACTTGGAAGAATTAAAGTATTATTTGTATACAACTTACAGTGATACAAAAGTTTCAAGGAAACTAAGAGAATTATAAGGCCTCAATTTCACAAGAATTTTGAAAATGAGGGAACAAAGAAGAAAACATCTTTATGGATGCAACATCTCAGCTGCAAGCATTTATGAAATCAAAAGAAACTCTTTGTTTCAACGTGCTTGCCATCAGGATTGCCCCACCAAATAATTGATGTAATCAACTTTGTATTGTTATTTTTATATAAAAGCCTCTATCAACTACATTAAACTTCATAGTTGGCGTCATGACATGCAAACTAAAAATAATTACAAGTAAAACCAGTAGCACATATTTCAACAGAAGAAGAGCGTTGATTACTTTTATCATGTTGTTGGATAAACTAAATGCTATAAATAATTATCTAATATTCCTGTCTTCAAATTAATTAAACAAATATATGTATGAATTAAAATAATATACAACAACATGAACTAGGGAGGCTACTATCTCAACACTTATTGATGGGGACACTAGATTGTGAAAAGTCGAGCTCATGTATACGGTTTTTAACCCGGATGAAGCTGCTCTCACAAAAGCTATTCCGTCGAGCTGTACATTACAATTTTACTATATAAATGAAAATAGAAAGCAAGAATATAATGATCCATAAAATAACTTGAATGATAATAAGACACCAAAGATTACTCCAATTGTAAAGACTTCATTACAAAGGAAAAGAAGAGCAAAGAAGGATTTTTCTTTTAATCCAATTGCTATTCGAGTTGTACAATCGAATTGAAGGTTTCTCCAACCTTATACTAGTATCAAAACTGAAGGACCATAATCTACTATCATCATGAGCAAAACAAATGCTTTACATGATATTACTTGAAATAATCAAAGTATCATTTATATGGAACTTAAAGTGATACAAAAGTTTATGGAAAACTAAAAAAATTATAAGGCCTTAATGTATAGTGTAAGTAATTATGCAACCATATACATTTAGTTCATTTATATTTGAATAATAAGATATATAACACAAATATCATTCTTTTTTCTTAATAAATAAAATTGGTATACATTTCGATTCTAACATTGTAAGTAAAAATGAAAGGAAAACATATCACTTGGGAAATGATCTTTATTTTTTTGGTGTTACTATTAAGTCGTCAGTTCTTAGTTGTTGAAATTATACACAAATGAATTAATAAATTAACACATTTACGATAATAATAATGCATTAACGAACATAACTATGTTAGTTGTTAACTTTATTTGATATGACATGCAATGTAAAGAAAAATAATGAGATAATACTTTTGAACTATATTTAGTAACATCTATACTAATTTAATCTATTTTAATAAAAAAAACAATGACACCCAAGATGTTTTACTTGTTTAATTTCTTCAACAGTCCAATATAATAACTATCAAGATTGATTGGTAGATACAAAAACTAACACTATTCGCATAATCTTTATATCAATAAGAATGTAATTTTTCCTTTCTAAATTGTAAAAAAAAAATATTACTGAATATCACTTTATCGTTGTTTGTTGTTCGTTTGAAATAATCTTAGAATCATACCAAAAAATACTAAACAAACATTACTTGTTTCCTATATGTAACACATATATTTGCATTTTTGAGAAAAAGAACATATTTTAGCTATGAATAAATAAAAATCATAAATTAAGATAAGTATTTTTTTTACAATTCCCTCCTTAATTCAATATTTTTCTATTTATTGTCAGACCGTCTTTGTTAGGAGGAATTTAGTACATTAAGTAATATTAACAAATTAGTTGTGCAATAGAATGCATAATTAGTAAAATATCTAAAAATGATGAAGAGACTATCATTAACAAATTTGTTAATAATTTAACAAAAATGTAATGATAATCATATACACTAATCAATATAATGATTTGATCCATTAAAGATATGTTTTATCATCAGAAGGGTAAAAAGGTAGGGGAAAAGAAAAAACTTCATTGGTAATCATTTTGTTCTGATTTACCATTTCTATAAATATATCAAGAAAATCAACATGCAAATTCTATAATATTTTGATCCTATATTTGATTGTAATTATGTTCATATAACTTACAAAATATTTGTTTTAATTATGAAGAAAATATTGCCATATAAACTCTACTTGGGTATTATGTTTTCTGAACAAATATAGTATTTCTAAGATTATATTAGTATATCAAAAATATATTGTTATTTAAACAATTCTTATATTAGCAACAATTGAAGTTTTTGTATTTTTTCTTCTTTTTTAAGGAAAAAAAATATTAACAAAAATTACGCAATGCTCATTTTTTGTTTGGTTAAAATAGCTACAAAGCCATATTAAAAAATAAACAAGAAATTTGGTTTCATTTAGAGGAAAACTTCGCTCTTATTATAACTAAATCATAATGGTCAACAACAATAATTTTGGGAAAATAATTTATATCAACTGTCTTAGTTTTACTATAGTACAAAAGTAATTAATTTTTTGAGAATTCAGGTTTTTGTTAAGTTCATTATGATTTCATCTAAAAAAGTTCTCAAAAGATTCTTAGTGCCGCATTCAACATTGACAGATTAATCCTGACTATTATTAATGTATAAGTTTACAAATTAATATATTTATGATTCTGATCATGGCATAACCTATCTATCCAATTTATAGATACAAAGATCTGTAGTACAACAAAAGTGAGAAAAATAAAAACAAAAAAAAAATTCATAGAGAATAATAATGTTTTGCATGATTAGTTTTACTAAGAAATTAGGTATACCAATAAATATATTATGTCAGTATTTTCTAACTAATATGAATTATATTCATATTAATGACAAAGCACTCATTTCAATCACAAGACAAATTAGAGAACATGGAAATTATTTACGTAACATTGGTAGTAGACAGATATCAAACGCGTGAGAACATGTCGGTATGTTGATAAATCAGTACTTTTCACCTAATTTGTGTCTCAACAACAGTACGATTTGAAATCATTCATCAACAACATTACCTTATATTATTCCTTTCAACATACTTAGTATTTTTTATAGGGTTAATTTACGATGATGGTGCTTATGAAACTTCACTATGAGGACCAAAAGAAACACAAGTAACATTAGTAAATACTACAACCAAATGGAAGAAGAAAGCCAAATACTTATTCAATGTATAATGTAATACAATAAAGTGGAACTGCAAGATGAAAAACATCATAACCATAGTCTTGTAAGTTCTGTTGTTACTTTTTGTTTTGTTCTAATAACTATGAAATGATGTTCAGAAGCCGTGTTATAAAATAATATTAAAAATTGTAAAAAAATATTGTTTCTCTAATATAGGAAATTAGTATACATTTGTGTTTTAAAAAAAAAAGGACAAAAAGCTCACTTTGAATATAACGAAATCATAATGAAAAACAAAAAGAGGTTTTCTTAAATATTTGATATCCATCATAGTTGATTTAATATATAAAAGAGTAGATTGTTTTTTAATCATTTGTTGTCTGAACAAATATATTTTAGCTTCATTTGGAAGATATTTTTATAACCATTTTCTATATAGCCAAATTAATTTTAGTAATGAGCAACATAAATAAGGATACAAGAGTATTTTTATCTAATTGTAACTTTAAATATATAAATTTATGCGGATTCCATAATTATATTAACGATTATATTTATGCTACTACAATTGATAATTTTTCACTGAATATAATGGAACACATGTATAAATGATGAAAAAGGAACAAAAGGATATCAATAAGACATACTTAGATGTTGCTGTTAAGTCATGTAGAGAGTGCAACACATGGTGGGATTTTTAAATCCTTCTAAGATCATTTTTGTCCTTACCAATATAATCCATCTAAACTTTTTTTTTTTTGGAAGTAATGATCACATCAATGCAAAATGATAAACATATATCAACATAACTATATTATAATTACATTCATAGTTTTTGGTTTCTACCATAACTGAAATGATCATTATAGTGCATGAGTGTACAATAGTTCTTTATTGGATTAGCAAATCAGTATGTTCATATTATTTTTTGAAAAAAAACAAAGAATATTTTCAATATAACCAAATCATAATGATAAATAAAAAGAATTTTGATCAAACATATTATATACATTGGTACAGACTTAAGATCCAAAACAAAGTAAAAAATCAATATAGACTTAATATCAGTATAGACTTAAGTGCATTTACATACCATCAGAAGGAAACGAAAAAAAGGTCAATAATGAATCATCAACTATTGTTGCTATGAGACTACAAAAATGAAGAACACAAATGAATTTTGAAACCCCTCCAGTCTTATAATTGTTTGTACCAATATGCTTGATATCAATTTCATTTTCTGATATGATAATCAAACACAGAAGGGCTAATTGTAACAAGTGCAAAAGGAATGCAAAATGATAAACATATATCAACAAAACAGTACTATAATCACATTCATGTTTTTAGTTTCAACCATAACTGAAATGATCATTATACTATGAATGAAAGTACAATAGTTCTTGATTTGATTGGCAAGTCAATACGTTCATATTATTTTTTTAAAAAAAAGGTATATTTTCAATATAACCAAATCATAATAGTAAACAAGATAATTTTGATCAAACATTTTATATACATCAGTACAGACTTAAGATTCAAAACAAATTTAAAAATTAGTGTAGATTTAATATCCGTATATGATCACAGTTAGTAACGTTTTCGTCAATGATATGAACTACATTTATATACTATCAGAGGGAAACAAAGAATAATCAATAATAAATCATTAACTACTGTTACTATGAGATTGCAAAAATGAAGAACATAAATCAATTTTCAAACCCCTCCAGTCTTATTATTGCCTCTACCAATATGCTTGACATCAATATCATTTTCTAATATGCTAATCACACATAGAAAGGCTAATTGAGGTAAATGTAAAGGAATGGGTACAAATCAACAACAGTGTGATGTACGCACCGTTGTGGTTCTTGTATTCAACCATAATTATTACTAAAATTCTACCATCTATATGGGCAGAACACTTCTCAACTTGAAGATCAATTTGATATTCGATTGTAATTTTAGCAATCAACATATAAATCCCAAATTATACTACTGTCTAATCTTTCATATATGGAAATCACATACGTCATCTTGCATAAATAGTCTTTAGAACAGAATTTATCCAACTAATTCAAATATCATTTGATTTTTTTTGTTGCAAAATAATAGTCTTAACCAAAAAATCGAAAATAAACTAGGCTGAACTGATTATGAATACATACGCTAATTAACAACAATTTAACTCGTTGATATAAAAACCCCTCAAATATCCCAATTTGAAAATATAGAAATTATCACAAAGTGCTACTGGGGAAAAAAAATTCTAACAAAGTTAATGATTACGTTTGGCTCAGACTCGTGTTAGGATGAGGAAAAAGAACAGAAAAAATTAGCCATGACTGCAAATTCCTAGTTGCAACTATAAAAATAAATGATACTAATCTATCATTTCAATTTATTTGTCATTAGAATTGCCCGGCCAAGCTACATAATTTACCGATCCTGTGCAATCGTTAGAACCCAACAATCAAGGCATATTGTCATTGCCAGAAACAACACATAGCAAAAACATGCAACAAACAAGCAAACATTTAGAAAACTCAATAAGTTTGTTTATATAACTGCTTGGAAACAATAGAGAGATTAGCTCTGCCATGGTTGCAAAAGCCTAATTGCAATGCTGAACAAAAATAAGGACAAATCCTTAGATTTGTTCACATGCTATCAAGGTTACCCAACCAAGTTACGGAACTAATTAACTCTATACCACCAATAACATAAATTATTTACATAACTTGATTTCCTAAACACTAACAAATCACAACATATGATCTCAATCACAAAAATCAGAACATTTAACCGATAACAGTATATCAATATATACAGTCACTGAACTAACAATAAATCATAAGACACACATCAATATTTATACCCAAATACAAATATATAATCATTCGCTAACATACGATAAGAACTTTACATATAGTTTTTATACTTACATGGTATAAAATACTTAACAAATTAAAAAATTTACCTTTAATATGCAAAAAGCTAAAGAGAAAACTGTGAGGATAGTCACAGAGCAAAATCACACCTAAAAGGAACTAAAGAGCTGTTTAATGCAGCAGAACCAAAAGAGAAAGAGTATATCATCAATAACTGACACATGGCTTCTAATGCAAAAGTAGATCATCAATAATTGACACACGGATTATCATGCAATCTAAGTGAGTGACAAGTGTAACTACAAGTGTAAATATTTTTTAATTTCATTTAGAAGATATTTTTTATAACCATTTTCTATATAGCCAAATTAATTTTAGTAATGAGAAACATAAATAAGGACACAAGAGTATTTTTATCCAATTGTAACTTTAAATAAATATGTAACTTTATGTGAATTCCATAATTATATTAACGATTATATTTATGCTACTACAGTTGATAATTTTTTACTGAATGTAATGGAACACATGTATAAATGATGAAAAAGGAACAAAAGGATATCAATAAAACATACTTAGATGTTGCTGTTAAGTCATGTAGAGAGTGCAACACATGGTGGGATTTTTAAATCCTTCCAAGATCATTTTTGTCCTTACCAATATAATCCATCTAAATTTCATTTTTGTCCTTACGCAAAATGATAAACATATATCAACTACATATTTAGGGTTTAAAAAACAAATAACCTAATTCAATGTTAGCACCAGGCAAAAGCACACACAGATGAATATGTAACAACACAACATAACACGTGTACATACAAGGCCTAATCGAAGACTCAAAAAAAAAAAAAAGAGTCAAAACTAGTCAATACAAGGTATTTTGCATTAGACAAATGTTTAAAAGGAAATCACAGAGACACATAAAAAAATGTTTAATAAAATATTTATACAAATCAAAGTTAGTGTCAAACAATAGAACAAAAATAACAATAATACAATATAAAAAATATGTTCAGTTCCTTGTGTGAAAAAACTGTAAATATAAAACAACAAATTCTAAATTTTTCCATTTTAATAAAATAAAAAAAATAGATGTACAATAACATATACAAAAAAGGAAAAGATTTAAAGAAAGTTACAAAAAAAAAAAATCCTTTACACTTATTTATAACAAAAAAAAAAAAGACGCAACACACAAAGCCAAACTCCTTTTCCCCAAAAAAAGGTTCTGGTTAAACCTGTAAACAATATCTCAAGATCTAAGGTGCTGTTTGTTTAGAGGGTTTGAGATGGTTTGGAATGGAATGGGATAAAAATGGGTGTTTGGTTGAGAGGGATGGATTTTGGGAAAGTATTGGGGGTGGGTTTTAACAAAACCCACCCTACCGGTGGGTTTGGGAGGTAAAGGTTTTGAAGATGGCTCAAAACGATATTGTTTTGATACAAAGTATAAAAAAGAAAAAAAAATTCCAGCGCTGATGTGACACGCGCCCAATGGGCGCGGGCCACATGTCTTGGGAGTTGCAAACCCCCTAAAGGTTTGCAACCCCCATTTTACCTATTTCTTCTATTTTTAAAAACAAATTCACTAACTTTTAAAAAAATATTTTTTTTTCTATAAATTGACATGCACTTTGACTATTTTTTGAACAAGAAATAATTTGTTAAATATTATATAATGTAAAATAATAATATTTTTATTATAGTTTTAATATAAAATTTATTAATATTAATATTAAATTTTAATTTTAATATAAAATCTATTCCATTCCATTACAAAATAATACCAAACAACATAATTACTATCATTCCATTCTATTCCAAACCTTTCATTTTATCAAATCTATTCAATTCCTACACCCACCGTTTATACCAAGCGCCCCCTAAGTTTAAAATCTCCTTTTCCCTCAAAAAAATGTTCCGGTTGACCTTTTAGATACTCTTCCAAAAAATCCAGATCTAAAAATCATCAGTCATCTAATCGAAAATCAAAAAAAAAATTACAAATAAATTGTTCCGTAAACAAACTTGATAAGAAAAAATCATAGAGACACACAACGACAAACAATACCTCCCAAAAAAAAGTTCCAATTAAAAAAAAATCCTCAAAAATCCATATCAAAACAAAAATCCCAATACAAATACATCCCTCCTCATCCCAAAAAAAAAAAAAACAAACAAACAAGAGAAACAAGAGAAACAAGAACCAACATCGAAATCCCCCTATCCCCAAAAAAATGTTCTAGTTAACCTTTTAGATGCATACCTAAAAAACCCAAAAACCCAAATCTAAACAAAAAACCACAAAAACACACAACGACAAAGAATACCTCCCAAAAAAAATGTTTCCATTAACAAAAAAGATTCTCAAAACCTATATCCATATCTAAACAAAAGTCCCAATACAAACATACTCCTTTCCATCCCTTCCTCTCCCCCCCCCCCTCTCCCCCCCCCCCCTCCCCCACACACACACACAACATTTAGGAGACAAAACAAAATAGCAAGATAAAATAGAAAAATAAAGAGGCAAAGAAAACAGAGAAAAATCAATAGCCGAAGAGAAAGATAAAGAGGCACCAAAAACAGAGGAAAATCAAGAAGTGAAGAAAACAAAGGCAAATCAAATAATGGACAACACAAAATAGATACACAAAAATGCGAAGGAAACAAACAAAAAAAATAGAGGCAAAGAAAACAAAGACACCTCTCGGGAACTAGAAAAAACGAAGGACCGACCAAACAAAATACATGAACCAATCACAATGCCTTGGAAAAACCACCCATATCTGAAACATAGAAAAAAAAAAGGAAAAAAAAAAGCCACAAAGAAGGTGACTGGGCAACCCCTAAAATTGGCCACATCTCGATCAACCATCCCCAAACTCAAGATGAGTGAATGTTCTTTATTTATTTTCAATTCAAGGAAAACAAATTATGCAAATGTCAATTGAAAGAAAGTTCTAAAACCCAATTTAGAATATGTTTTTGTAAATTTTTTTTGTTAGTCCTATTAATATTATTTGATATTTTTGTCTCACACTTTTTTATTAGATTTTTTATTCATTTTATTTCTTCCCCTTATTATAGGAATAAACCAAGCTTATATTAGTTTCACAAAAAAAAAAAAAAGGAAACAAAATTAGTGAACAATACACCAAATTTTCATAAATAAAGTCATTTGTTAATTAGAGTGAGAAAGACTTAATAAACTTAAATTCAAAAGAAATAAAACAACCATGGAACTAGCAGCAAATCTCAATTGTCATTAATTTACAGTGCAGAACAAACACTCCTAGGTATGTAATAAATTTTTGGTAATTCTTCAAAAAAATTTATCCATTTCACTCATGGTTTTTGCAATGTTCAAGTTACCCTCCTTGTGATTTAAAAACATTAATTATGCCTCCTATAATATAATTTTGCCCACTTCTCCGTGGTGTTAGAGCAAGCATCAAACATGGTTAGCTTTTTTCCACTTTTGCAATTTGAGAATTATCTTAGTAATAAAATAATTTAACTAGATTTGAATAAGATTCTGATTTGAACCAAAATCGGAAAGATGATTTTGATTCTTGTAAACCATGGTTCTATGAATTGTAACTAAAACCAGAAACTGCCTATTCAATTTTGATTCGGAACTGGTGAAATTAAAGAAATAATATAAAAATACTTTATAAAAAAGGCTACAAGCCTGCAGGGTTGTGCCGTTGTGTTGTCGTTCGGCTGCAAGATGTAGCCTAACAACCACATTGTATTCTAGCAATCATTTGACCGTTACAAACTATCAAATCACAGCTTGTTCTTATTATTTTTAAAAATATTTTATTATCTTTCTAAATCCTATAAATACCCCTATTACCCAACAGCCGCATTATATTCTAGCGGTCCTTTGACTATTACAAATAACTAGCAGGCAATAACTGCGCAATGCGCAGTTTATTGAATGCCCACTTATTTATACAAAGAATAGAGAATTTGAAAAGATAATAATGATATTTTAGATAAATTTATAATACAACTAAGAATTGAGGAATTTTAAAATTTGGAACGAAGAATTATACAATAAGAGTTTATTAATATAAAAGTGTAATGGAAAAAATGAGAATCTAATTTGTTGTAAATTTAAATTGCCATAAATAATATTTTTCTATGCCATGACAGTTAAAAACAATAACAAAGAAGAAATTGTTTGTTTGAGGAATGAAAACTAAATAGTCATTTTCTTCTCAGTTATGATCTTGTACAAACTGATGCCAATTTCTACGGAGGGAAGAACGTCTAACAGTGATGTCGTATACTCGGTTTCCAAACTTTGATTGAATGTCACACTGTTTCGCCTCTTCCAAGTCAATGTTTGAATATTTTGGAATATTCTATGTGAAAAGAAGAAGAAAATGCAGGAAATTAGTTGAATGAGAGATTAAATAATACTTGTAGAGTAAATTTATGAAATATGTAAAAGTTTGTAATATTTACCAGTCTATAAGTATCCGTTGCTGAAAATTGTTGGAAGAAAGAACAGGAATGTAGCGCTGATGATAGGACATTATGTTGGATATTTGCTGTTTTAAAGGCTGAAACCAATGCATAAAGTTTATGAACAGATTTACGTATTATGTACTGGGAACGAAATATGCACGTCATTAAATGGACAAAACTTGTTTTGATGTGGGTAGTGGCATTGTCTATGGCATCATTATTTGACCGTTCATATTGTCAAATGTAAGGTTATCAAATGCATTGTTTCCATGATACCTTAGTAAGACTGAACAATATTGATTAAGTAAGTTATTATCAAAGAATGCAGTCCAGCCAAATGTGAAAACATGCCGATTGATTATTAATTTCCATTGCATTTATCCTTGGTAGAGTGTGATTTAATCTTCATTGGAAAAATTTTGAATAGCATAAAGACCTATTGGTAATTTCTGAAAAGAGAAAAAAAAAAGTAATTAAGAACTAAGGGAAATTGAATAAGGAATAATTTTTGTTAGTAAATATAAAAATAAATGGCAAATATTTGTAAATTAAACCTAGTTTTCTCTTCGAAGGGATTTGAAGAAAAAGTAACATGGCCTTTCAATTATGTCTTAGGAATATGAGAAAAATCATTATCAATTATGGTATAAAATTTGGAAAAAAAATCGTTAAAGAAATATTTATTATAGAAAGAATATTATGTAAAAAAATACTATGAATGAAATCAAAAAAATTACCTGGTTGATGAAGTATTATGGGAGTAGCAAATAACACATTTTGCATCCAATCTTGAATTGTTTTTTTTTTATTGTATGTTAGGGTATCCAATGTATTTAAATATCATTGGATAAGAGAAGAAAAAATTATAACATATTTGATAATTGATTGGATTGTTTGCAAGCATGTTAATGTGCCTACATGTACATGTGTATCAAATTGAGTAAGGGAATTTTTTTTTGCCCTTTGACCATTGTGTTTGATCAACCATTTTGTAAATGGATGAAGTGATGTTGTCATGACTTATAACAAAATTTGATAAAAATTATTTATTTGGAAAAAAATAATGATATATAAATTATTTAATTGTAACTTTAGTAATACTTGCAATAGATTATAAATTAGAGTACAAATAAATAAGTAACATTTACAAAATGAGAAAGAAAAGGGAACTGCAGATATAAGTTGGAATAGGACTTCAAAACATAAACAAGTAATTTTGTTTTACAAGATCAATAGGATCCATTTGTGGAAATTTTAAGACAACCGTAGGCAAAATTGAAGAATGGGCTTGCTCAGATTTAGTTGAGTTGTAACAATTTGTATTTTGGATAGCAGATGTTTTTTTTTTTTAGTTTATGGCATAAGAAAGCTTGCTGGACATACATTACAAAAACAGCCAAATTAGTTTGGTGAACAATTCATACTCATAATTGATTTTCAATATCATATGGTCATAGGGTAAAACTGCAAGACAATTACAAATAGATGAAACATAAAAGACTTTAAAAAATAGGTTTTAGTGGAAGAAGAAGATACGACAAATTCATGTAAGTATAAAATTCAAACATTCTAAACAAGATAATAGAGCATTGGAAGAAGTGTAATCTCCTGTACACCGAGTAAGTGCATTACAGAAATTTGAAAAAACAAACAAATAAATACTTAGTAAGAAAGCAAAACCAAATTTATAAAGTGATACAGTATCCTATAGACGAAGGTCTTAAAAATCCCAAAAACTATTACACAATTGCAATCTGTGTGGCTAATCAACGATGAGAAAATTTGCTTCACACCTTTACATGCAATATAAGTGAGAAGTGGTAAGGTTGATGAAGGAACGCCAAGCTATGGGATCAAGACAATGAGAGATATGCCTTTTATATGATAATCGTAGACGAGAGAAACAAGAAGATGTTATTTAGACAACAAAGACAAGAAGTAACTTTGTAGTAAAATCAACAATGAAGGTTGTAAGGGCTATATCTGAGCATGACATTCGATGAATCAAATAAGTGAGAGGAAGAATATTTCTCCTATTTATACAAACAAGTGCGCACAATATCGCATGCAGAATTGTTTAAAAGAAAGATGAGAGGCAATAAGAATCTTGAACAAGTAGTTTTGAAGCGAAAAGAAATACTAACCAACAAAATAGATTAATGGATGTTATGGATTGCATGTATTGGTGGAGCAGAAAATAAAGAAAAGTAGGAGCAGATTAATTTGTGCCGTACTATTTTAAATGAAGTGAGGGCATTGTTGATGAATGAAGTTTGTGCGATCTTGGTCCAAGTAAAAACTTCCAACCTAGTGGTCCGAGGAAAAAATAGAGGCGTAGTTGAGAAGTCGGGATGTTGTAAATTTACTGAAGCAAAGGAAAGAAGATAGAAATGGAATCACCTCACCTCAGGCAAGATTTATCTTTGGATAAGAACAATGAATAACATGGTTGCGGTGTGCGAAGTGCTTTTGAATGTGGTAGATGTTGATATGACCCATTTCTTACTTTTACGACTATGTTTAAGTTGGCAAGTAAACTGCCACCATATGTATATGTAAGACAAAAGCGACAGATAAATCAGATATACGTATTGGGATGATGAACACAAATAACAGAATTTGCCATTGAAATATTATATTATAAGCAGCACTTTTTAGTCAATGAAATGTGTTAGAATCATCCTGTTGTTTTTCGTTAGTGGATTCATGTTTTCTTTCATTAGCATGTAGAATGTGAGTGTAGTTTTGTCATTCATAAGTACATTGGATTATATAAGAAGATAGGTATTCAAAGATTAGATGTTATATAATGAATGTGTGCAATTGAAGAATTATAACAATGAAGTGTAAAATTACTTTTGCAAAGAGACATAGCTAGTTCTCTTACTTGCTTCCATTTTGACTCACCGTGAGCTACCGTGGAAATTTCCTTAAAAGAAAAGAAAAAGGGTTGCAGAACATTAAGAGGCAAATAAAAGAAAAATTACATCAACATATAAAAAGAATAGAAGGCTGATAAAAACTAATTAAGTAATTCCGCCTTTGATGGGTTTGCAACAAGTAGCTTTGCAATCTCTACCTTGGTTAGTTTTATTGGGACCTCAATTATGTAGTTAGGAACTCTATATTTCACCATCAAACACATTTCAGAAAAATAGGAAAAACCAGATTTCACCCATCAAATGATTTAAGAAAAACCATGTTTCAATCCATGAAATCTATTTGAAAAAACCAAAAAAAAGGAAAAAAAGCCGAGTTCCACCATCAAACAGCAATGCATATTCATTTCACATTTAAATGTGTCGTGCCGAGAATGGAATCTAAATTACTGGCTATTGAATAAATATGTTTAGCACATGCAGGACATAATTTCTTTCTACCAATCTGAAGCACATCAGTGTTGCACTTAGGCTACAAGGAGTACAAGCAAGAAATCATATAGAACAGGACTCTAGACGTAAAGGAGCAACACGAAATGGAACTTTACCTTTGAAAGTCCAACTATGTAAGCTAATCAGTTCCACATCGAGCATTGACATTGATTGGCATTGAGTGCATATGCAGAGAAGGAAAGGAAAAAAACAGCTTGCATGCAATGTAGAAAAAGAAGACAAATGTCTTGAACAAACTTAATTTCATAGCAGAATGAGAAGCATGCTCGAAAAGCACCAATATTGTTTTCATTTTGCTTGAGTGAGAAAAACCATGCCTTTGTTTTTCATTTCCCATTTATATATAAACACAAAGAAACTGAAGGTGACAAAATATTTGAAAACATGCAGTTTTTGTTTTCGAAAGAGAGGTTTATTTGTTTTACCACACGGACATATCTGAGACACGTATGTATTTGGAATGTATGATTTCCATGGTGTAAAGAAAATGTATAAAAAGTAGAGGCGTAAAGTATCAAGATAGATCAGCAGAGTTTGTAAGGAGGAAAAGAAAATAGATCTAGACAAAAATCCATGCTATAACAAAGGATAATTGGAACAGAGTTGGAAATGCAGGAAAGATAAAAGAAAGCAAGACACAACAGGGTAACGTAAAGAAAGCGGAAAGCACAAATGTAATAGGAAAAGAGAAACTAAACGAAAACACATCGGTGGAAAAGTAAAAATCACACAGTTGTTAACATCTTAATGCAAAGGAAGAAAATCATCATACTCTCATTACATAGTAAGAAAAAGATGAAAAGGCATTACATGAAGGAAGAACATAAGTCTAATGAGGGTGCATAGTGTAAAAATATAAAAAGCTGTAAGGAGAAGTTAACATAAATAAGCCTAAAACAAATCCTAAATAGAAGCAAGCGAAACGAGAAAGCGGTTTAGAATTCCTTTTTGATGCAGCAAACAACCTTCAACATTTATACAAGTAAGAAAATAGAAAAACAACCCGACTAACTAAGCTAAGGCGGTTTAAGAAGAAAAGGCATTTTGTTTCGAGAAGAAAGAGATGTTTTTAGCGTTTGGCCTTACGAGAAAAAGGTTTTCATTTAATTTCATGTTAATGGACAAAAAGCATCGGTTTGTTTTGGTATTTCCCATTTGTATATAAATATAGGGAAAAAGGTAATAACAAAGAATATGCAAACAGAAACAGCCATTTGTTTTTCCAAGACAAACAATGGTCTGTTTTTGCACACAAAAGAAGGAACGCATAATGGTTATCCACATGTTATGTAATTTGTCTTAATTGTTTCCCTCCTGGGAGAAATATATAAAAAAATCCTGGGAGAACCTATAAAAAATAGAATAGGTAGCAGTTTGTGAAAAGAAGAAAGCATATTTGCAGATCGGATCTATCATATAAGGTAGTCAATTATTAGAAGGAAACTGCAAATGCTACAAAGGCATTTAAGAACGCAGCCAAATACGACGGACCAGTAACAAGAAATCATCCAAATACAGTTCACATAAAGGAAAATAATAAGTCAACAGATGCAAGGAAACACGCCAACAAGAGTGAGCACACAATAGAGAGAACCTAAAATAAACCAGAAAAACACAATACAATAGAGAAAGAGAAATGAAAGGTAATTCCATTTTCGGAAAAGGCAAAATCATTTAGGTACTGTTGTTTTGATTTTAATGCAGTCGAAGAAGATAACTATTGTGTTAATAGAAAGGCACAAAAAGATGGAAGGTGGGTTAGATAAATCAAAGGAATAAGTTTAATAAACATGCACAATGGTAAGGGGAAACCTACCATAAAAAGCCTAGTATAGATGCTAAATCCATACCAAACAGAAATTTAGAGTGGCTTAGAAGCCACAGTTCAAGAGAGTGAACAATTGGACATTGATAAGCCAAAATAGTGAAGATACGACCAACTGTGGCATGGCTAAAACACTGGAAAAAAACAATCAATCTGGTCACATGTATAATAAGGACATAACAGCAAAAAAAAAAAAAATACATTGCTTTCTGGTGGTCACAGGCTAAATACCTCATTGGTCGGAATACCGATCGTCTCTACGGCCAAAACGGCAACAATAGATAAAATGCGGTGAGATAACAAATGAAAGAACACAAACAATCGCAAAACCCTGACCATTGGTGGCTCTATCATTGAAAGAAAGAACAAATTAGGGCAATGGTAAAATCACAAAACATTACAATCGGAGAAGAACATGAGTCCAGAATTGAAGGCAACTCTAAGCATTGAGAAAGTACACACGGTAGGAGAATTTTTTTCCATGGAAATTATAACAAGAAAAAAACCCGATGGCAATTGAACCAAGATAGCAAATTACAAACCCTAAATTCCCATTTTGAATAGCAAAAAATATTGGACAATAAGAGAAAGTAGGCAACATTCCGACAAGTTTTTTCGAAGAGATTAACCACAAACAAACAAAAGAATCAATATTAGGGTTTGTCAAAACAAATTAAAAACGGAAATAATAGAAATTCCAACAAAACGCCGGTTCAGATCTGCAAGCTTGAGAGCCAGGAATGAAACAAAATTAGAAATAACAAAATTCATTATTTCTCCTTCAAAAAATGTCTTTCCAAATCTACAGTTAAATTGCAATACCAGGGTTAAAAGAAGTATATGGAATGAGAAGATGGAAACTCTTGAATAGAGAAATTATAGCATGCTTAAGCCACCAAGAAGAGCATGCAGCTCATCTCAACCAGAAAATGAATTTTTGAGTTCGTTGTTCTTTTGTATGGCGAGTGGGGCATTGCCGATGTGTGGAATGACAAGAAATGATTTTTTCAGATCGACAAGATGAAATAAAAGAAGAAAAATGCATATGATTGGAACCATCTCAATAATGTCGAGAAGAACATGGGAAATCAGACCGAAAGGAAGAACTGAAAAGGAAATACAAAAAATTTACATGTGCTTTTTTATAGAGAGAGAAAGGGAGAGAGAGGCGAACATACAAGTTAGGATCGTTTTTCACTCACTTTGTCTTGATTTAAGTAACATTAAAGGATTATTTTGACAAATATAGAAAGAGTGAAACACTATAATCATAATCCGTATAACCTTTATTAAGTAGCTTTGGATTTATTTAATCAAAGAACTCATCCAGGTTCAGAACTTTCCATCAATACTCCAAAAGGCATGATGATTCAAGCACCAAATGCCTCGTAATTGAAGTTTTGGGACAACATGCCTTGTGCAAGTGAAATTTAGCTCATAAATAGCAGCCTCATTCATTTAACATGGAGATGGATTGCCTTCTTCAGAATATAACAACCAGGAATTCTTAAGTACCACTCCTGTGAAATTAAGGCACACAAAGGTAGATTTTGAGAAAGGAAAGGATAACAATAATTTCAAATGCCTGAAGAATATTTACAAAGGTAAAGTAAATGAAGTGAAACAACATCAGAATGTCATTAGAGACTTATTTTAGAGGCTCAAATATATGAAAAGAAACTTTACCAACCTTTCTTTCACAATGTGAAGGATTGGAAAAAATGGACCAGTTAGCATAGCAAGAAACCGTAAAGTAGGTTCAGGAGCTTTTGAAAAGAATTTAAGATCTGCCTGCACAATAGCAAATAGCACACCAAACATGACTGGAAATTTGGATGGAAGGACCATGACTAACACCATCAAATAGAAACTTATACCTCGAGCTAGGGAAGGAATGTCACCAATCGGTTCATCATGTCTTGAAGCAACTACAAACAAGAAAGAAGCACCAGCAAATGAGGGATACATGAAAACATATATTATGCATGTAATGTTATCTAGAAAACACTGGGGACACCAAAACACATTTATGCATATAAATTTTTCTACATAAAGCACATACAACATTATGAACAAGATATAAGCTCCAGATTCACGCTCCTACTAATTAGTTCAATAAAAGTGTTTCACCTGAAACTGCATATCATGGGCTTCCTGTTTATTGGACATTATGTGTGGAACCAAGTAATTCACAATGTTGAAACTCGTTCAAGGCTTGTTCAAATCCCAATCAACAAAGAGAAGATGCAGAAAATAATTAGGTTACAAAATTTTAGTCAAAACTCTAAATGCAAATACAAATTTCAAAAATTAAATAGGCAAGTTCTCTATTAAGTAACTCAAATTATTTTCCAACAATTCTGAGAAGAACCATAAGCAAAATAAGCTATTTAACAAATACAAATAGATAGATACTGTTAAAATGAACTACACATGTAGGAGTATTTATCAATACAATATGGCTTATTGTTCTACGAGGTCTTCACTTTACACTCAAATCTTGCCTAATATTTTCGACATCACACACAGATTTTACAAGGAAACGAGATGTATGACTTTCAAGCTTTTGGTCATAAAGCAGATTTAAACGAAAAAGGATAAAATTTCTGGGTCAAAGTAGAAAAAACTAAAATAGAACTAACAGATTAATATTGTGTAAATCTAAAACAAGACATGCCAAGCAAACTTGAAGGTAACCTGAATGAAGAATATAGCAATTGGATTTCCACGCAGACAAGATATCCGAACATAGCGGCAGGAGTAACACCAACAAGAGGAACTCACCACTCGGAGGAGTAAAACCAATCGCCTTCATCCTCAATACAACGACGTATTGCTGTAGAATATCGGCGGAGATTGGATGCTAAGGGCAAAAATCTGCCTTTCTTTGTCATTGATCGAAGTGAGGAATTTGTTGGACGATTTTAATTTGTTATTTTTTTGGGAGGAAAATTAATTAAAAACCCTCCCAAAATGATTTAGAAGAATTTGAACCCCTAGCCATTGACGGCCAAATGTTGGGCTGATGTGGATGATGAGGACGACGCTGAACAAAACTGGCGATAGGAAGGGGTAAAAACCCTAGAGAGGAAAGAAAGAGGTGAAGAAGATGAAAATAGAGGTGCGGCGGCAGGAAAGAGTGAAAACCTAGAGAATGAAAGATGGGAGGAGAGAGGACGTACATGCCGCTTTTGTTTTAGCCAACGTGGAAGGCCAACGTGGGAGGCCAAAGCTGCGCGAGAAGGGAGAGTTTTTGTCCACGTATCATCACCAGGAAGAAGTTGTTGAGGCTTTATTAATATATCCTAACAAGTAATTGTCATCGTAGCTTTGGTGACACGACAATACACGAAAAAGCTATTTGCATAAATTAAAGAACCATACCAACACAAAAAAGACCTATCTTCCCACTTACCGGAAATAAAACAGAGAGACCAACACTAACAAATCACTGAAACACATTTCACAAAACATATGCCTGACATTTATTTGTAAATCTGAAAATAGAAGAAGGGTCCAACTGGAAATAAACTTGGCGAAGCCGTATAACTGTAGGACACAAAACCAATTAGTGGACCAACACCAACAAACGACCGAAACACATTCCACAAAAAAGAAACATATGTTTTTATTCTACTTCAGTGGGGGAAAAAATTCCTTTTCTTTTTGTATTTCCCATTTTTATACAAACAAAACAAAAGCCAAGAAGAGAAAATATCAAAAAACCAAGCAACCATTTGTTTTTCCAAGAGGAATAGATGACTTGTTTTTGCAGAAAGTCAAAAGAACACATGATGATTTTCCAAATGCAGTGAAAGAGGTTTTTTTATATCTAAAACTCTTCACACACACACATATGGAAACTATTTTAATTGTACATTTTTCTGGCTCCAGAAAATACGTATAAAAAGGCCCAAAAGAAAGTATAAAATAGAATGGAAGGCAGTGGGTAAGAAAAAAAATTGAAGATGGAATCCATTATATAAGCCAGTCAATTATTGGAAGGCAACTATAATTGCTGCAAACGCATTTTAAAAGCCAGCCAAATACCACGGACCAATACTAACAAATCACGCAAAGATATTCTATAAAAAAAAAATATTTATTGTAAGTGAACAGAGGAAAGAATAACCAAAGGAGTCTGATTCTGTAAAAGTAGCCAACATGATGCAATGAAAAATGACCACAAAAGTCAAGATACAACAAGGGAAACCTAAAACAAAACAACAAGGCACAATGCAACACAGGAACAACAACCAAAGGAAGATCCATCTTCGAGAAAGGAAAAATCAAGCAGGTAATGCTGTTTTGATCTTAACTCAGTGAACAAAAACAACCGTAGTGTTAATGCAAAGGAAGGAAAAAGATGGAAGGCCCATCAGATAAACCAAGGGGACAAGTGTAATAAAGGTGCACAACTGTAAAAAATAGAACAAAAATGCAACGGGAAAGCTAACACAAATGAAGTTAACATAGATCCTAAATGCATGGTCACATAGAAAAAGAGTCGCTTTAGAAATCATTTAATGCAGAACTAACTCACGGCATTAATACCAGAAGGAAAAAGGAAGGCAAGGTCATTCAACCAACCAGAGGCAAAAGATTAAAATGCATGAAGAAAGGAGGAAAAATGATTAGGGAAAAGAGAAGGAAACCACACCCAAACACAATGAAAAGGCTAAGGCAATTCCTAAACACACGGTTAGACAAAAAGTAGAAGTATTGCTAGAAATAATAAGCACACAAAAGGAACATAGCTCTTCTTTCCTTAAAAGCGATAGAAAGGGTGATTAGAAAGAAGTCGCAGTAATAAATGAAAATTGGTCTTGACTTGACAACATTTAGCACCGAAAGACAGACCTGAAACAAATATTTACACATTGAAAAATACCCATAAACACAAAGGTAAGAGTACAACCAAAGATTGACAAAGAACCACCCCATTGAGCGCTTAAAAAATTTTAGAGTACAGCCCCAAAACACAAAACATTAGTGTATGTACGGAAGAAATAATAATGGCGTGTACATATAACATAGCTACTGAAACCCATGTTAATAAAAAAAGAGGAAATTTTGGATGCACAACAAGGAAGATCAAAATTGATACATACAGAATACAACATGAAGACATACAAAAACCAAAAACTAAGAAAATGTAATAAATTTGCTTAGCCTTTTCAAATTGGCCGCTATTCGATTTCTCGCTGAAGCAATGCATGCGATCGCAATCGCCATCGCACAAAATCTGGGAATACATGTAACAAATTTGGTTAGGGCATTGCATGTGGAACAAATTAGGCCAAAAGAAAAAAACTCTAGCTTCCTTATTCAAACCAAGGTCAACGGCAATCCAAGAGGTCGAATCGGAAGATGGAAGCTACGACCTAATGGTAAAACTCGCAATGAATCTACTCAGGATGTTTCTACTAAAACACACTGGAAAAACAATTTCACTTTTCGGAAGAGAAACACCAGAAAGTACATTTTTACAGTAAAATGTAAAAATTCAACTAAATAAGGAGGACACTTTCTCTTCTCAGGTGATGGCTTATATTCTAAAAGAGGCTGAGGCTCAAATAGCTTCAACCGATTGGTCGTTAATCTAGTTGGATGACTTTGACCGATCCGTAAACCACAAATTGTGTGTATTGACACCTTTGAGTCCCAAGAGCCATCTTGGAGTTGATGTACAAAAATTCCAGTTTTTATTTGAAAATAAGTTGTATTGTGAGAGGAATTTTCCATTCAACAAAATCAAATATTAATGGAAGTTGTGACAGTAGTACTTCAAAACATAGTAACTCGCACACATAATGAATTTATTTTAATTACATTTGCTTAGTGAATGATGCAGTATAGACACACTTCCAATTTAATTTTTGCACAAGGAACAGGCAATCTGCGATGAGAGACTTCAAACACAATCTTAGATTAATGGCAATGTAGAACTTCCTAGATCTCAGTAAGCTCTGATGATTGAGTGTTCTGCTCATATCCCACAAAGGAAAACAATAGTTCCTTCCTGAATACATATAACTGAAATTGATATTCCAACAAATGAAAAAACTCTTCAAGGGAAGACAAAAACAGAAAAATCAATTCTACCACATTGCATTGTACATGCCTTGATATGTCCCTTGCGAAAAGGGCAATTTATGCAGCCAGTTCTCTCTAGGGCTATTTGTATTATACAGAAATAACAGGTTTAGTGGTAACAAAATCAGATAAACCCCACCCTTGAAACTCACCCCAATGATAATCCCACAATAACGGAAGAAAAAAACAGAGGGCCACAGCTCAAAGGTAGCAGTAGCAGCAGCATTCATCATCCATCATCCATCGGCAAGCATATAGACAGAAACAAAAGGTACCTTTTTTGCTGCTGCCCACCTCGTGCCGGTTAACCGTCAGAAGACGAGACCCAACATTCACACGATCCACAAATTCAAAGACAAAAGCGCAAAAAGAAAAAAAAACAGATCTGATCAAATAACACCAGAAAAAATCTAAAAGTAGATGTAGTGAAAAATAGATTTGGAAAGTTGGGAGTCCATTCTTCACGGTTGACATGCTACCGGCAAAGACGACCAATCCCCAAAACCCAAAAAAACCAAAACAGGACAACAGTCGGCCTGAGGCCTATGAATTTCTGTGCTGTGCAAACTGAATTCTCTGTGTGTTCTTCGCTATAAAAAGAAAATCTCAAGGAGGATTAAAGCTATATGTGACGATATTTGGCACAGGCGTGACTTCCCAGAATAGATAGGAAGGGGATGGTTGGAGAGGTCGATTGTATAGAAAGGGTAAAAACCCTACAAGAAGGGGTGAAAACTCTAGAGAAAGATTGATTTAGGGAGCAGAGACACGAACATGCCACGCTTCTGTTTTAGCCAATCTGGAAGGCCAACGTGGGAGGAAAAAACTGCGCGGGGAGGGGGAAAAATTGTCCACGTGTCATCACCAGGAAGATCTCGTTGGGGCTTTATTAATATATCCTAATAAAATAACCACTTTTTTTAGTTTTTAAAATTATTTTATTACTTTTCAAATCCTATAAATACTCCCTTCCATTTATTTCTCCACATAATTTATTTCAACTCTTCAATCCTTTCCACTACTTCTCTAATATTTACATTTTCGGTCAATTTTCAACAATCTTTCTCTAATCCTTCTAATCTCTTTATAAATTATCTCAAATTTCAATTAACTCTCTATATTCTCTATCAATTTTTATAATTTTTAGTTTTATTCTTTGGTTAAATTTTTAAATATGTATATGTATTCTTTTAATTTCTTCTATTATTTACAAATTTACAAAATGGCCAATGACCAAGGTTCATCACATTTTAAACTTTTTTTATATTAATGAATAAATTATAACATCGAGGTTCAATGCAATTTAGTGACGTACCAATGGAAACTCCAACTCCAACAAAGCCTTCTAGCCTAAAGTCTTATTTGTTTAAAACAAAACATTTTAAAACAGTTTTGGACAATGAAGGAAAGCCGTACAAGGTGATTTGCAATTATTGCAAAGTAGAGAACGTCTACAAAAAAAAAAGGGGGGGGGGGGGGGGGGGGGTGTTACGGAATTTATCACAAACACTTTACAAAGCACCATCCCTAACAAACTAATATTAGCCAAGCATAGATGCAACTCATGAGATTCGTTAGTAATGTTTCTAACTCTACTTTATTTAAACGTAGAGAGAAAAATAATAAAGTTGAATTAGTTAAAATGATAGGTATAGAACATTTGTCATTTAGTTTTGGTGAAAAAGTAGGTTTTGTAAAATGTTGTTGTAAGGTTTTAAATCCACAAGTTAAAAATGTACGTAGATCAACTGTCATGCGTGACATAAAAAAAATATAACAAAGAAAAATTAAATTTGATTGATGATTTTACAAATTTAAATAGTAGAGTGTCAACATGCTCTGATATTTGGGGTGACTATTGACAAGATCATCATTACATGAGTGTAATTTGTCATTGGATTGATAATAATAATTAGACAATCTAAAAAAGAGTAATTGTTTTCCGTATATTTGATGAAAGTCACATTGCTAATAATATATTTAGATTGGTTAGTAGTATTTTAGATGAATATGTTTGACTTAGAAAATTTTTTCAATTGGATTTGATAATGTGTCTGCTAACTATAAATCTATAATAGATCTACAAATACTTTGTGAACCAACATTAGTTGGTAAATTTTTTCAAACAAGATGTGCATGTCATATTTTAAATTTAGTTGTTAAAGATGGTTTAAAAACATTTGAATAATATGTTTATCCTATTAAAAAAGTAATTTCCATAATCATGTCACGTCCATATGTATGGAAAGATTGAGTAAAATTTTTCTTGAATAATGGAAAAAAGGCCCAAAATAATTATTAAAGATGTCCCTCACCCTTAGAACTCTACTTATAGTTTCTTTCAAGGTTTGACTAAATATAAAATTTGTTATGTAATTTTTTAATGAGTAATCATACATATGTAAAAAATCATTGAACTGTTTCTAAAAACATGCTTAAAGTTTTAAGAACTATAAAAAATGCTAGTTGTATTTTGTCTAGCATTTATTACCCCAAATCTCATTTGTTTTTACTTGAAACTTGTAATGTAGTTAAGACTTTATGTCAATTTCAAGAAGATTATATATTGTAAAATAGTATTAGTAATATGATGAATAAATGGCTTGGCTTTTTTTTTCTTTAAAAACGATAATATATTAACAAGGGGTACAATGGCCAAAGTACATAGCCACAAGGGTTAATTGAGCTTCGTGGTGTTGGTGTGCAACCGAACCCACGAAGACAAGTACCACTAGGGTCATAAAGGCTCACAAAGGGGCAAGAACCCGACTAGCAGGAAAAAGGCCGCACAAGACGACAAACACACTCGACCACTAGACAACCTAGGGAGCCAAAATTACAACAAACTACTAACTAATGTGTTATTTTCAATGGAAACTCCAAACTGCACGTGTTGAAAGAAATTGAATGTCAACATTCCTGGCTCTCATCCCATGCCTTTTGTGATGATTTCGGAAAATTGGCAAACGTTGAATAGTTTGAACCAAACTACTGCCGCATGCCAGGAAGAAAACGCGCCACCAAAGTTGTAACAGACACCTAAAAAAAAAATACTGACAACAGTGCGAAATTGCACCGTTGCCACACCGTGCGTTGCCCCTACTACTTTTTTTGAGAGAAAAAATGGGCAGCGTGGCCCAATACTTTGTTCTAATAAATGGCTTGTTGATTATAAAAAAATTCCACCTGTATATTTGATTCCTTCAATTTTGGTTCCGTGCGTTAAATTTAAAGGTATGAAGTAGACTTTAAAAGGATATTATGGTATGATAAATAAATTGTATGCATATTTTGATATTGATAAAGTAACCAATACACGTGAATACATAAATGAGACTAAATACCTTATTACTAATTCATAAAGTGATTTCTTTCCACTTTTAATTATCAAGCTCCTATTGCTAGTGCTGATGGTAGTAGTCAACAAACTACTTCCACTACCAGTTCCATCTCTTATGGTAAAAAAAATGTTTCATATACTAAAGAAACAAAGAGTTGATGGTAGTGTGGAACATGATATATATTTAACCATTACATTTGAGTTTAGTGAAAACAATTTGGAGACAAACTTCAATGTACTGAAATAGTGGATGCAAAAGGCACATGCCTATCCAACCCTATTTCTTATGGTTAAGCAAGTTTTAGTAGTCTTTGCATTATCAGTAGCATGAATAACTATTTAGTATTAACGGGATTATTTTGGACGAAAGGCAATCAAGTTTGAGTTATGACTATTTAGAAATTAAACATTATTATCTGATTGGCACAAGATGGAATACAGAGACTAAGAAATCAAATTTCCTAAAAATATGGATTCAAGTGATGCCAGTACTTTGAATTGTTTGTCAAGTACCCAACCTAACACAAATAGTGAAGAAGATGATCATAATTTATAAATTTCATTTTTGATTAGTCTATCTTAAAATAGTCTTCATAATTGTACAATTTCTTAAAATTATAAAATAATTTCTATTTTGACATTAATATTTTTTCATTATATCATTTATAATTCACTTCAAAGATTTATGTAATTTTTTTATTGTTACATCAAATTCCACAATTTACAAAATATAAATAAAGTCCACTCACTTTTTGTTTTCAATTTTTGTTCTAAATAATGTTTTTTTTCACAACTTTCTAAGTTTAAATTATATTTGTATTGTTCTTATTATTATTATTATTATTTGGTCTAATTCTATAAACACAACTTATTTTTTTCTCTTTATAACTCATAAATTTAATTACAAAATTAAAATCAAGACCGAAACCGAAACCGAAACCAAACTAAATTCGAAACCGAAAGTTTTAAAACCAAACTAGAATAGAGTTTTGATTCAACTTGGAGAGAAACCAGAAACTAATGGTTCTAAAATAATCAGTAATCAAATATAAACCTGTCCACATAGCATAACAAAAATTTTAAAGATTCCTCCTAAAAGTAAGGGGGCGCTTGGTTAAGGAAGGAGAATGGAAAAAATAACGGAAATGTAAATAGTGAGGAATAATAATAGGTTTTTTCATTATAATTGTGCTAGTTGGTTGTGCTAAGAAATGATGATGATGATAATTCGTCCAAGTGTGCAAAGTATTGCTTCTACAACCTTGGTTGAGGAAATTGTTTTTTGTAGGTAATCACTTTCATACCCTCCAAAATGAGGGGAATGAAGAATACTCCATTTTTGGTATTTACGGTTACTGTTCACAAAATGATACCTCTCAATCAAGCATCGGATTTCATTTCATTTCCATTCCATTCTCCACCAAACCCCTCAACCAAACACCTCCTAAATCTTGTTTCTTTTTATCCTTATTCCCTAAATTACTTTTAACAATTGAAAAAAGTACATCTTTCATAAAATCTATAGAAAATAGCTTAACTTCACAATTTCTGCTGCAATTTCAACACTAGCACATGGCAGTTCGTCAGCTAACCATTTAGAAAAGGGCGCAGCAGCTTGCTGAAATTTATAAAGAGAAAACAATTACATAGCTCCTTGAAACAGCCTGTAAACGTCGAGTCGCATAAATTTAAGATGAATCGCCTAGGATTGAAAAATTGGCAATCATGAAATAAATGAGTTGAACAAGATACAAAACTCATTTTGATTGTTTGTTTGGCAAAAACAGGCCATCTTTTGTAGCTCGTCAAATGATCATCAAGATGTTACAACATTCGAATCTGATTACATAATGGACAGGATTTTATAATTATGCCCTGGGACTTTATTGGGATCACTTTCTCATTGCTAAGAATGTTTTTTCTCCTAGCATAGGCAACATTAATGCACGTTCACCGGCTTCCACGAGCTACGGCAGGAAGAGGTTGAACAGCAGCTAGAGGATTTACCTGATAAGAAAAGCCAAGTTGCCACAAATCCACCAAAGCCTTTTTCACGGACAGAGCTTGCTTCCTCAGGACCCTATAGAAACGGAAAAAAACATTCTTGCCTTTGAAGTAATAAAATAGAAGTCCCAATTATGAAAAGAATGCCTTACCTTTGCCAAGAAGCTTGTTTCCTCCTCAGAAAATAGCATATCAGTAATAGAAAACAGCCCATGAAGACCTTTCCATTCGATATGACCAGCTTATTTCTTCCAAGCTTCAGAGTGATATTTCGGAACCACCAGAAGCACGGAGCTCGCCGTCTAGACAATTTCAAAACTGTTTCTTTTACTGAGTTTTCTTTATTCACTGGGTATTTAGATTCCAAATTCTTTGATATGTTAAGAGCAGATTCAATTCCATGCTTATCCACATGCAAAGCTGGAACACAAGCTTGTGATGAGCTGGTGTTAGAAGCATTCATAGAGTTTAATCGCCTCAAAAGTTCCTGCAAAGACAGATGAGAAGTGCAGAGTTCAAGAATCACAAGCATATTTACATATATAAATGAAAATATGTGTTTCAATGGAAAGCAATGGAAGGATATGATCCATATAACCAACGATAAAGGCTTAGTTGTATATTTTCATAACATGTCACCAGTGACAAAAGGTTCACTAAATGCTAAGTGGAAAAATAACTAATAAAACATATGCTACACTGAAAGTTACAAAAAGCACAGAAAAATTCATCCAGCGCCAAAGAAAAATACGTGACAAATTGAAAATTTAACATATGATCATTATTCGGAGAAATGTCTATTAATACCAAGAGAAAGATAGACTGATATGCAGCCGCAAGTCTCAAAGCAATAAATAGTATCTAACCAAGTCAATATGGTTACAGATGGATTAAGGAGTTAATCAACATTTTCAAATCATTTATCAACATTGAACTAAGGATAAACAATCATAAATTGGTATAATATATGCTAACTTAAAATGGAATTGAACACAAGAATATGCATAGTAGTCATGTAACCAACATAATTATGTCCAAAAAAACAAAAGGCATGAATTATCAAGAATTATCTTGATTTCTTTACCTGCCGCTTTTCCTCAGGTAATGCAGCTTTCTCAACCCACGAGATTGCAAAATCAATTTTCCTCATTGTCCCAAGACAAGTTATCAAATAGAGATCAACAACTTCCAGGTACTGATTAATTTCAAGATAAAACTGTTTGCCAAGCCCTTTACCGTCGACCATCTCAGTTTCTACAGAAAAATAACAACACTCATCTTTGTAAATCCATTTGCTGAGGAACTCCTCAAGATATCTGTCAGCACCGGAGGATGGGCCTTCTGATATCTGAAGACAAGCCCTAAAAAGTAAAATAGTAATATGGTATTCAGATCTCCCAAGTTTGCAGACTCACGTTTGTTGAAACATGTTTATCATGGCATCAGAACTAGAACACAAAATGACTAACAGCATGATGAATGTTCAGAGAGACATTCAAACATGTCAAAGACTGAATGTCTTCAATTAATGCTTGGCAAACTAAATAATCAGTCTAAATTTTCTCCCAGATGAAGTTGGCTTTAGTTAGCTAATGTCACAGACATTTGGGTGAAATACAAAGAAACAACCCAGTATTCTCAGAACAGTTTCCCAGTTGAAAGGAGGCGGATTGATATGATTGCAATTCGATCCCAAGCAGTCCTCAAAAAAATGAACAACATCATGTGATCAAGTAACAACAAATTCATCCCAGATTTAAATACATTAAGGCTCCATTTGGTTCCTAGTTAGAATTGCATAGGAAATATTTTGTATATATTTTAGTTTCAATTTTATAGAATTTTCAATAATTTTAAGATATTCTTAGACATTATGAATGAGTTGGAATTATACAAAAAAAAAGTATACAATTCAACAAAATTTATTTAATAAAAACATTTCCCCAGACTTTCCATGATCGTTGCACAGAAATAATCATGCGACAAAAGTCACCAGCAAGGAATGGAAAAAATCAACTTAGAGAATAACCTGAAGTAAGAACAATAACCTTCAAAACCCAAGACATATGCAGCATCAACTAAAAGGTTAAAACAAAAATTGGATCAATGAGTACTTGCTAGCACTACATGCAAAATGTAAACAGTATTGTCTATGTTTCTGAACTTTGCATTCGTCAAATCTCTCGCATGCAGGAATTGGCATCTGAAGGTCAGAAAGTTACCCTGTGACAAGAACTAGGACAGGAATGGCAGTAACTGAGCCAAACAATAGTTTCAGCTCCTTCAGAATTTCTAATGTCCTGCAAATGGGCAATTCACAAGGACAAGCTCAGTAGTCATTTGTAAGACAAGAACATTTCACACATAATCAAACATGATGGATAAAAGAAAATATATATAGATAAATATTAAGTACTTTAGTAAAATTCTCTTCATTGCATGCTTTTGAAAGGTATAAGCCAATGGGAAAGTGACATAAAGCAAAATCAAATAAATATATTAACAATGATTCAAGTGCTATTTCGAACAGCACCCAAGCAGCTACATCTGATTGATGAAAATAAGCCTGAAGGAAACACACAACTATGATTAGGACATTTCTAGTAACTTCTTGAAACAAAAGTTACATATCTACATCCATTTCACCTTCCACAGTAAACAAAAATCCATACCAAGTTTCATGGAAGACTTAAACCCATTGTTTTCTTCTCCTTTTTACACGTTTAATTGAATAAATGACTACTGAACTACTCATTACACACAATACAGATTCTTATGCGATCCATTAATATTGACCACTCACAAAAAAAAAAAAAAAAGAAAAAAAAAAGAAGAAGTTGCTAACAACAACACTCAGTCCAACAAAATCAACCATGTGCAAGACATTCTAACAACAATAACTAAAATTGATTGAGCGTGAACTTAAAAGATTGAATTAGAATTTCGAACAGTGGGTCACCTTCCAAGTTCCTTCATGGACTGAACCAAAACCATGCCTGCTGACTCCAACATATCATCCAATTCATTTTCACTATAGTTTTCAACACTTTCATTCAGATGATTCTCAATCAAATTCTTGATAATCGATGAAGCCAATGACGATGCTTCGTCAAACATACAACTCACTAGGTAACTGCAATATCATTTATTAAACAATCCAAAAATGAAACAATTCAGTAAATAAAATTTACAAAACAGTATTTAAAAAATTAGAAATTATTCCCCCTTATCCGAAGTAAAACACAAGTTAATTTAAAAAAAAAAAAAAACTACCTTTCCGACCGTTCAATTTCTGTCCATATAGGAAACTTTTCAACAGGAACAGCCATTTCTCTCTTTATCAACGTACTATAGCCGAAGCAGCTGAAAAATAAGAAAGAAATAAATTAGAAAATTAAGCATCATAATCGGAGATTATGCAACAATTTATGAAATGAAAGAGAATCATTTAGATAATTAAGGCATTAAAGTAAAAAGAAACAAATAGAAGAAGTACCATTTTAAACAGGAGAATTTAGGGTTTCGAAATCGTTCCTAAATTTTGATTTGAATTTTGTTTCGGGGTTTGAAGGTTTTTCGGTTTTCCCAGGGACTACTTTTACGTTTCGAGTCGGGTCAACGCAAAAAAAAACATCTGCTCGATCCAAGATTATTTGCATCATTTGGGTCGGAAAAGTTCGGTTTCATTGGGTTTGGTTGTTTGAAAATCTTGGTTCGGTTTTGCCAAAATTCTTGGATGGAAGGCATAGTTTATAGGATATTTAGGGGAATTTCTTTCATAAATATTTATTATTTTAATATTAATTAAATAAATATTGTAATTTTTAAATGAATTTTAGAAGTTTTTAAGTGGTTGTTTGAAAGTCAAAGTCAACAATTCGAAAGTAGACTTTAGTTCACATATATATATATATATTTTAAAATATGACTCTTGAAGTTGATACTTTGAATACATAAATAAATAATAATAAAAAAAGAAGTCCTAAGCCTCTCATTTTTCCCTCTCGCCCCGCAGTGTTCTCCCCCAGCCTTCTCCCCTTACTGTCGCAACCCTCTACCCCCGCATAGGGCTTTAAACGAACCGAATGATCTCGAACGGATGTTGTTTAAGATCTGTTCGTTTATTTTAAACGAATACGAATCGATCTCGAACACAAATATAAAAAATTTAAACGAACACAAGCTGATCTCGAACATATTTATTAATGTTCGTTAGTGTTCTCGAACACTTAACGAACATGTTCGCAAGCATTTAAATAAAAAAATTAAAATAATATAATATATAAATATTACATATATATTTATACATGTAATGAACAAACATTTTAATTATATAATTATATTTGTATTATTATTTTCCCCAGCAACCATCCCCTCTCAGCCCCTCCCTTCCCATCCCCCTGACTTTCCCCAGCAACCATCCCCTCTCAGCCCCTTACACCCACGATCCTCCACAACGCTCCTCCGTACCCCCACCCCCAGCCAAAAAAGAGAAAAAAAAAGTTGTAGCCAAAATTTTTTTTCCATTACAGCTCTTTCTCCTTCTCCTCCTCCCCCTGTACAACCACCCCCCAAGGCAAAAAAGGGAAAAAAAATTTGGCGACCCAAAATTTTTTTTCATTGTAGTGTAGTGAAAAAAAAATCCTAATTTTTTTGACAACGATGGTAAATTAATTTTGTATTTCAAGTATAAGATTTTTATTTGTGAATACATTGTGATATTATATAATCGTTAAAATGATAAAATTTTCATTTTGCGGCCAGAAGGAAAATAGCAAAAAAAAAAAAAAGAAGAGAAAAACAAGAGGCAAAGGTAAATTATTTTTGTATTATAAATTATCCATGGATAATATTTTCATTTTGGAATACATTATGAATATTATATAATTGTTAGAATGATTTGCTGAAAATAATGATTGTTGTGAATACTGTATGATTATTGGAATGATTATTGTTACAAATATTTTATGATTATTGGAATAATGTGATGTGAATAATGGTGTTGACCATGACACTAAAATAATTATGGTTAGATTTGATGAAACATAATTTTAAATGTTTAATTGAAATCAAGTGGTTACCAAAATGAGCGGAAAAATTTGGCAATGGATATGTCTTTTTTTTTCATTGCAGTGTAGTGAAAAAAAAACTCTTAATTTTTTTCGCAACAAGAGTAAATTAATTTTGTATTCCATATATAATATTTTTATTTGTTAAAACATTGTGATATTATATAATTGTTAGAATGATAAAGCTTTAATGATGCAGCCAAAAGGAAAAAACATAAGAAGGAGAGAAAAAAGAAGAAGGAGGCAAAGGTAAATTATTTTTCTATTATAAATTATCCATGGATAATATTTTTATTTTGTAATACATTTTGAATATTATACAATTGTTAGAATGATTTGCTGTGAAAAATGATTTTGTTGTCAACACAATATGATTATTGGTTTGATTTGTGGTGAATAATAATTTTGTTACAAATATTTTATGATTGTTGGAATAATATGCTGTGAATACTGGTGTTGACTATGATGCTAAAAGAATTATGGTTGGATTTGATGAAATGTAATCTTAAATGTTTAATTGAAAGCAAGTGACTACCAAAATGAGCGAAAAAAGTTTTTGTATTGTCTGTAATAGAATGCATCAAAAAAAGGCGTAAGACGTGATTTCACTGTATTAGTGGCTGAAAGTTAGGTGTCCGCTTGTTTTTCATTATACTGTATACCAATAAAAATTTAGAAATTTTAAGTTTTGAAATTATTACTTTAATAATTTGGTTGCCAAAATAATGATAATTTTGTTTTTATTAATATCACATACAATATAGATATGGGAAAGGATTGTGTGAGATTTGCGTTATATTGGGACGGAGAAATAATTAGTGGCATGAATGTGTTCCAATATAGTATTAGTCCAAAACAGTTTGTTGTTGTGGATCATAAAATTAGCTTGACGGAACTTTTACGAATTTTGCATTAAGTAACTGGAACTGATGCAAGGTAATTTAGGATAAAATTGATGTGCTACTATCTTGTTAGCATCGTCATTCATGCAATTACGTACATACATGTTCCAGTGGAGGATGAAGATATATTGAGGCAGATGTTGTGCATTCCAAAGACATTTGCTACTTTTAATGTCGTTGAACTGTATATAAGTCAAGAATTTGGTCTTAATCACTTTGCTTTTAAGGACAATATATCATTTGTTCCTCAACACAAGTATTGAGTCATTCACACAATTGTTACACAGTAGAGGTAGAGAGGGGATTCGTAATGATCAATGGTTTTCCTATGGTGCATTTATATTGAATTATGTGTGTTTACTACAAGCAAAGGTTGTACTAGAACCTTCATTTGTCCATGGGGGTCAAATGGTGTCAATTTTAATAAGGGACCAAGTGGTGCAATCTTAAACGACGAATTTCATACTCCCAAGTGAAGTGGGCAAGTAATAAATAGCTAATCATTTGCAAGCACAAGTCATGATGTGTGCTATTAGGGTGATCCCATAGAGGATTGTTTAAACAATTGTGGTAGATCATCTGATGATAGTAATGAGAAGTATGGTTTGGGTGGTGGTCAACATGAAATAGGGGCATCAAACCAAACTGTTGATGCTACTATGGATAACGTAGTGGCCGACATTCTATTTTATGCGGACATTAGTGATAAAATATATTTCATGATAGACAAGTTCAATGATTATTGACGACTAGTATGGGGTGATAATCAGACTTCAGAGTTAGAGGTTGGAATAGTTTTCTAGACCAAAGAAGGGGTGCAACATGTAGTTAAATGTTAATTTATTCGTACACATAGATATTTCAAAGTATATGAAAGTACTCCTATTAGTTGATTTGTTCGATGTCGTTATTATGAGGACAAAATTTGTTTATGGAGTGCTTGGGCAAAGTTGAAGAAACAACATAGCTTCTTCGAGATTACAAAGATGTATTTGAAATACACGTGCTTCCCTAAGATACAACCAGAGGACTACCCGAATTTAGATTATAGTACAGTTGGTCGGATGGATCGGAACAATATGAAGGAAAATGTTTCCTATAAAGTTCTCGATATAGTTAAAAATGCACGCTCTCTTAGGATGAACCTATCATACAAGAAGGTCTGGTTAGGGAAAAAGAAAATTATTGAGATGGTGTATGGTAATTGGGAATCGTCGTATGCTATATTACTAAAATTCTTACTTGCACTTCAATCTTATAATCCAGACACAATTATAGAGTGAAAACACACTGAAAATAGTATTGGAGATTTCAATATTTTTCATTTTGTGTTTTGGGCATTTAAACCTTGTATTGATGGTTTCTAACATTGTCGTTCAATGATTAGTATTGACAGCACGTTTCAATACGGGAAATACAAGAAAAAAATCTTTATTGCGGTCAGTGTCAATGCAATTGGACATATTCTTTCCCTGACTTTTGCCATTGTTGATAAGAAAGTCTGGCAAATTGGTCGTGGTTTTTGTATAATTTATCACACCATGTTATTTGTGGGTGCCAAGGGATTTGCTTGATTTTGGATTGAGCAAGGAAAATATTATGAGCAGTTTATAACAACCATAAGTTACAACCACCAGTTGTTCATCATAGGTATTACGTGCGCCATAATAAAGTTTATTTTAGTGCTCATTTCAAAAATAGTGTTTTGACAGAGTTGATGCATCGCGCTGCTTGTTTACATCAGCAGCGAAAATTTGCCCAAATAATGGAATCAATTCAAGAATTGGATGAAAATACCCATAAATAGTTGATAGATATTCTTCTCAAAAAATGGGCATTGTGCTATGATGGTAGGGCTCGATCTAGCATAATGATCACTAATTGATTTGAATAATTCAATGGTGCCTTAAAAGGTGCTAGAAAATTGCCGATCATCGCTTGTGTGCGAGCGACTTTTTATCAAATGGTAAAATATTTTGATTCGCATTGAATCAAAACTCGCAAGCATATTGCTGATGGAGACCCGTGGGCACCAAATGTGCTTGAAAAGTTTTTTAAAATGAGCACAAGTCCAAATATTACTAGGTCACAGCATTTGTGCAAGAAAAAAGATTATATCAAATTACCACAGTAGTACATGATGACAAAGGAAGCAATGTGCATACAATATGTCTTAATAATAGTACTTACACGTATGGAGAGTTTGAAATTTACAAGATTCCTTACTCATATGCGATGAAGGTTTGTGCCTAAATGGGAATGGTGGCTTTAGCACTTGTTAATTGAGTATACACTGTGCAGAAAATGATTGAAACATATTTTGCAAACTTTATCTCAGAATTATTGGCCACTGCACCTTTTCATCTGGTAGCCAATCAATACCGTGTCAATGATCAATTCAGTCATCCAAAGTCTACTTGTATATGGAATGAAATGGATCAGACACAAAGGTAGAAGTGCAAGGTATATGGAAAGAATGGACATAAAAAGAAATCATGTCAAAAAATAGAAAGACTTAGGAATAGGGCAGCCATATATCTATGATGTATTATTTTTTAGTTGATTGTTTAGGGTTTTAAGTAATATTTGCTTTCAGTTTTAAATGTAACATTGTTGAATTAACTTTTGTTATGTTGATTGTGCTATGATTTTTTTAACTAAAATTTATTTGTTCGTTTATAGTATTAATACGTTATGTTCACTATTACGTAATACAATTTTAATGTACATTAAATAACTTGTGTTAATATTATGTTCAAAACAATCGATAATATATTTAATATGTTTAGGTTATGGAGGGAGACTAGATAGCATAAAGGGTTGCTACATTTATCCTTGGGACTACATCGGCTGAATCTATTGACATTAGAGTCCTTGCATGATTAGAAAACCGTTTAGAGAAATCCTGATACGCTTTCCTTGAGAATGTACAGGTCGAATGTCGAGTTTTAGAGAACTCCCCATTCGACATTAGGGTGCAGGACATCCTACTTCGAGTGGGATTTTATTATGTATATATGATAGGATTTATACATATAAAACATTCCTTCATTACGGCTAGAGCAGACAATTCGGGACACAACACGTAAACACGACACGAACCTAACACGTAATTAATAGATATAGGTATACCCCTTGATGGGGTCGGGTCAAAATCAAGTCAAATACGAATAACACGTAAAATAAATAGGTTGTGTTCGTGTTGACCTGTTTAACCCGCAAGTCGACTTGGTTAAAATAATAATAATAATAATAATAATAATATTGTTTGTTCATTACTTATAAACAAGTTCATTGTAGTATAGTGGTAAGTATATTTACCTGTCTTCTAAAAGGCCTGGGTTTGATCCCCCTTAGCAACAACGTCGCTTGTGTTGGTTTTCTTCTTTGCAAATTGCAATTTCCACATTGACTTTGGAGAAAGAGGGAAAGGAAAACACGAGTATAAAAAGGGAAGAGACTGTTTGCTTTCTATGGGCTTCTTGAGCATTGCTTTGACGTTGCATTGTTCATTTATTATTAGTCTAAAATTTATTTATTATTTATTTAGATTTTTTTTTGTGTTCAATAGGTTTTTTAGTATCGTATCGGGTTACCCGTAAAATAAACAGGTCGTGTTTAGGTTATGTTTTCTGACACAAATAATTAAATTGGTAGGGTAAAATCTATAATATTTATGTGAAAACACGACTCGCGAACCTGAAACACAACCTAATTGCCACCCCTAATTACGACACTGGTAGAGAGATGACAATAGAAAACTCATACCTTTCATATTTTAGTGGGTGAAGCGACCGTGATATTACAAGATGTCACAGTACTGTGGGGTTTATCAATCAATAAAGATGCAATAATTAGTCTAGACCCTAGTCATTCGATAGAGGATTGGAAGACGATATGTCAGGAATTGTTGAATTACATGCCGACTCTCGGGGATTTTGATGGGAATCTATTGAAGTTAAAAAGTATCTACATGCATCTAGAGTATCGCCCCTACTGTCTAAACCCACTAATGAGGAGGTATTATAGCATATTATGTGCCGGATGATACAAATTTTAGGTTCTATTATGAATGATAAGTCAGGCACTAAAATCAAATTGATGTACCTATTTCTATTGAGAGATATAGATAATGCATTAAAATATAGTTGGGTGGCGCAATTTTAGCCTCTTTATATAGGGCATTGTGTTTGGTGTTACAGGCAGATACGGCCAATATATGTGATCCGCTATGCATTCTGCAGTTGTGGGCATAGAAGAGATTACAAAGAATCAAACTACAACATCATATTTGGACCCAACCCATTTTGGTTTTTCTAGACATGCCCAATGGACCTCGAGCTTACATGTGCGTTTTTCTAATTTTTGCATATCAAATTTGTTTTTCTCGTCATTGTCTCATATTCTATATTGACTAGCCCAATTTGTTACAGGTGAAACACGAGTTTGAGTTTTGCCGATGTCGATTCACATGTGTTGCACATGTATCGAGATCGTTTGGATTATATGATGAAGGATGATGTAAGTAATATAGCATTAATACTTATTTGTTTTATTCTTTAAAAACTAATTTTCATTGAAATGCTAATTATAATTAACTTTTGTTATATTACAATTTATTTGGCAGCTATATTGAGAGAGGAATTTGTATCAGTTGCCAGATAATTACTTACATGGATAAGATATTTGGTATGCAAGTGTACCTCTTATAAATTTTGATGTCGTTGAACTGTATTTACCTGAGCGAATTATGCAGCAATTCAGCTATCATTAAACTATTCCTATTACCGTTGACATGGATTTGAAATTGCATAGGATCGATCGGTGAGACAAAAATAGCATTAATTGAATATTTCAGCATGCACACTATATTGATAGGTAGAATAGGTAGAGGGATAGCATTGTTCACGGATTTCTTACAAAATGGACCTATGCAATAATGTTCAGAGTATATGATTTTGTATCGCCAGATTACTTGGATTCTGATAGGTAATCTCACGAATCACCGTGCATAGGGTGTCCGTCTAGTTACATTGGTTGTCGAGTTTTGAGTATATATATGATATTTTTATTTTTTCAATATTTAACTGTGTATTCAACGCTTTAATTTTTTTTATTTACAGGGTAAATGTTGGGAGCAAGTGTATAATTTGACCCACAATACTTTCAACAATTTGGAGATAGATCTAAGAGCGGTCATTGTCAACGTAGGTGACATTTTTTCTCGTGCATTGACGATTGTTAGGGAGATTCGTTGGATGCAGATGACAAATTCAAATTTTCAAGGCCAAAGTAGATTTCAACAATCACATGATCATCCATCTACATCCGGTCACTATACAGAAGATGATGCTAATCAGATATTTAATACTGATTCATTTCCTCAACAGTCTGGTGAGCCACATGAGGAGACACCTGAGATTGACCATTCATTACAGTACACTAACACATCATCTTAATTTCATATATATGATTTGTTCTATGAATGCCATAAGCGTGCTCGTGAGAGATCATGTATGGGTGAATCTATTCCATTTGATCTAAATTCATCGGAGACACAAGGGTTCCAATGTCGAAAACCCCCTAGGTGACAACTGTGTAGAAATATTAGACATCTTCGTTGTGGAACTTGATTTTATTTTTGTAATTTGTTCAAAAATATAATTTCTTTCTCGTTCTAGTTTGTTTTGTATAAAGTTTGTGCGTTTGAGGTTGATATATTTTGAATTTTGGTACTTTTTCATGGTTACGTGTGTATAAAAAATTAGTTAAAAATATAATAATTTGTTGTTCAATAATAGTGTGAAAAAATAATGTACAGGAAAATAATATACAAAAATTTACAAAAAGAATATACAAATATAATGTATAGAAATAATATTCGAAATAATAATATATAAATTTAATGCTCAAAAATAATTTTTTTTCTCGTTTGTTACTAAATAAAATATAAAAAAATAGTATACAAAAATAATGTACAACAATAATTAAAAAACAAAAAATTCAAGTCATCCATTTTGGTTAAAAATTGAGGTATGTACACTTTTTTTCCTTCAATAAATTAGTATGGAATAACAATATACAAAAATTTACTACAAAACTAATGTTAAAAAATTAATTATTTCCATAATTTATTAACAAATAAAGTACACAAAATAATGTACACAAATATAAAAAAATATGGTACAAAAATAATTGAACAACAAAAAATTAAAGTTCATTTTGGTTAAAAAGTGAGGCATGTACACTTTTTTTTCCATTCAATTAGTTACAATTGAATAATTTAAAAAACAATTAACCTTGAAGTCGATTTTCTGGATATCGACTTTGAAGTCAGTTTTCCATATATTGACTTTGATGTCAATTTTTGGAAAATCTATTTCAAAGTTGATTTTTGAAAACCTACTTTTAGCACATTATGAATTGCTTCCAAAATAATAATATTTTTTAATTTAAAAAAAGTAATATTCAGTCAATTTACTCATATTTAGGGTAACAAAATTGAATTGGATCATAAGAGTAGAAAATATAATTTATAAATTATTTTTAAGGAAATTATTAATTAATATATGAATAGATATAAAAAAATTCATGTATAATTGAAAATTAAATGTTTTATTTAAATTTTTATTTAATGTAACATTTTATATCATTATCTTAATATTTCAATTACTATCACAATTGAAAAGTAATTATATCTAATTTATTTATTTATTGTTAAAAATTAATAAAAATATAATTAAACTAATTCAATTTTTAATATAATGATAAATTTTAATTTCACTTATATTTGGAAAATTTTTTCTTGAGTAGATTTAACTATATTTCATTCACATCAAAAAAAAGGTAGGACCGTATTTAAATTTAGATTGTTTTAATGAATTTGAATTATAAAATTATTATATCAATGAGATTGGATTAGGATTTTAAATCTAAATCCACAAATGAACGAGAGTGCTATTAATGTCAAAATAAATAATACTCGTTTCATTTGAAAAAAAAAAAGAAGGTATATTTTGAAATTTTTTTAATCTTTCCTATATAAGTCTTACTAATGCCTATACTTAAAAAGCAAAAATTAAAATAACTAAAAAATTATACCCTATTCAAACTAAACTCTCTTTTTGGAGGGAAGTAGCATTTAGAGTAATTTTTTTTACTCTATTACCAATATTTCACTAATATATATATATATATATGTGTGTATGTATGTATGTATTCACCTATTCTCTCTCTTTGTTATTCCCTATGGATATTATCTTTCTCGACCTTTGTTTTCTTATCTCTCATTCATACTTCCATTTCCACTTTCAAGTTGCTATCAATCTTTTTTCTCTTGAAATTTACAAGTGTGGAAGTTTGAAATTGTCAAGATAAGTCTTTAGTGTTATAACCTGTACTTTATTGTGGTTCTACTATCTCACTCTAATGACAATTCCTTTATGGGGATTTTGTTTTGTTTTTTCTTTGCCCAATAAAAAGATATATATATATATATATATATATATATATTAATTATAAATTAATTTACATAGTGATCGATTGATCCTAAATCATGAGATGGTAACTCTATCAACAAAAGTGAAAAATTATTCTTCCAACTTTGAAATAATTTGTTTTGTAAGGCAATCTTAGCTAATTTTCCACTTGACCTATTACACTTTCTATAACAAAAAGAAAATTTAGGGGACCCAAACATTGTGACTATCAAATAGATATCTTCAACTATAGCAATTGCATCTAGAATAAGAATATTCCTCTTTTATAAACAATCACCTAAAGTCTTGATATCTACTTTGAATTTCAAACTTCAATCAACCATTCCATTGAACCAACAAAAAAACACCCAAATTGCATCTACCTCAGTTATCATTACATTGTAGAAATCATCCCTAGCAACTAACCAAACTTGCCACACATTTCCATTGTTGTCTCTAGCTATTATTCTTATACCTGCTTCTTTATTGTTTCCTTGGCTTTTTGAGATGATATTTATTTTAAACTGCTCCAGACTCAGGCTGCTGCCAACACCCTTGTCTTGATGCCACCACATTGTTTTTTTTTTTCACTACATTTGGTTTTTCATTTTTGATTTCCATCCACTCTTCACAAAACTCTTTGAACCACCTCCAATTCTATTCTCTTTCTAAGTTGAAATTCCATGCATTTTTAAGCTTTCGTATTAACCACAAAACGTATTTAGTATGTTCTTGTATATGCTCAATATCTTGCATTTTTCATCCTTTCTATGATCTATCCACTATGTTTTGTATGAGTTTGTGGATTTTAAATACCATTCTAACTGATTGGAGTGAGTTTCCATATTAATTGAGATTTAGGATAATGAAAAAACAAGTATTCCATTGTTTTAAGTTCTCCACATTGTTTATACATTTCGTCACCATTGATCCCATTTTTCTTTAGATTGACTCCCACCACTATGCTATTATTATATGCTCTCCATAAAAAATGCTTCTTTTTTTTTGGATCTTTAGACTCTAGATCTTTTTCTATAGTTTTGCTTTCTCTGCATCTTTTGTGCTTGTCCCTTCATTTTCTTCCTCCCTTTTTTGTTTATCCTTTGTAAATTTGTATCCTGAATTCACTGAGCACTACCCATTAGGAGAGAACTTCTATACTAGTCTATATTTCATTTCCATAAAGCTTATTGGCATGCTCTTAATTGCTTTAATTTCAGCCGTATTGAACAATTGGTGATGAAGTTTCTCATTCCAACTTGCTCCTTCTTGGTTTAAAAGCTCTTAGAACATTAAGACAATATGTCTTTCAAATTTATCTGTAAATAGTTTTTTTTCATATGTTTCTCAAGTAGCAAGTTATCCTTCCAAAATTAATGACTAGCATCTAATGATTACAAATTTAAATTGCAAAGATAGTGGATCAGATCGAATCCCAAGGAAACCAAAGGTGTAGTTTTTAAATTTTGGAACAAATAGAAATAAAATAATAATAGGGGGAATTGGAATAAGTAACTATTAACTAAATTAGAATAAATAACTGAAAAGAAAAATTGAGAAGAAAATCAAGTAAGGATAATCAAACTGAAAAAATAGAAAATACCTAGTTTCCGATACAAGAGATGATTTCATTTAATTGTATCACTGATCACAGGTTACAAATATTTAACTTGAAAACTTATTAGGATATCCAAAATAAATTTTTTATTTTTCTAAAATGATTGACCGAGCCCAACATTCAAATCAAAACTTATCATTAATTGACTAAGTATGATAGCGTTCAATATTAATTTAATGATAGTATTAAAACCTATGAAAATAGTTAAACCAAGATTAAGTAATTGAGATAGTTGTAATTAATTAATTTTGTCTCTTTGATTCCCTTACGCTAAGCATGCATATTTCAAGTCATAAATATAATTAATCTAGTTGCTACTTGTACAACTCATTCATGATAATTACGGATCATTGAACTCATGGATAGAAATAGAATAAAAGATGAAAAATTAATTTGTCAGATTAACCAACATCAATTATTCATAGAAAATAAATCAAGAATCAACAAGTATTTAAATTAAAAGAAAGAAATATAAATTAAGAATAACCCTTACAGTAATGACTATTGAAATCAATATTTTCCTTGAATCAGAAAATAAGTGTTTAGCCACTCATGGTGGCACACATGACTCCTTGAAATTTTTGAGAAATTGCTAACCCTAGAAGAGGAAGAAGATAACATGCGATCAAGGCTAGAGAGAGAGGCACTGCTTCTTGATGATTTATGGCACATTTGGGGTTTCTTTTATAAGAAGATATAACTTCTAAATTATGGTAATAGTTCCAACTCTAAAAGGATTCCTGAGAAAACCAAATTCTATTCTAAAAAGGAACGATAACAAAATAGGAAAATATTCCTAACTAAAATTTCCGAAAAACTTATTGCACTCAACCCTCTTTCCTTCTTGCAATTAATCACCAAGAAGTCATAACTCCTAAATTATTGTAGTAGTTCCAATTCTAAAAGGATTCCTACGAAAACCAAATTCTATTCTAAAAAGGAAAGATAACAAAATAGGAAAATATTCCTAACTAAAATAAAAGACTTGTTTTCTAAAAATTTGTTGCACTCAACCCTCTTTCCTTCTTGCAATTAGTCACCACAAACTTCCTTTTTGGTAGAAATTCGCCCATCAATTAGCTAGGCCCATCCGCTTCAGGCATCGAGAAGTCTTCAGGTTGAGATTCTGATCATACTGACGTGCTCACACCTAGCAGGATGAAGTCTTCTATCCCTATTTTCTCCAAACCTCCACTTTCAACATCTAAAATACAAAGTATTACAAATCAATCAATTTCACCCTATAATCAACCTAAAATTGAGGAAAATATGAATCATAAATATATACAATTTAAGTTCTATCTACTACCCTCTTTAATAAGATGTTTGGCCCCATTCCAACTTTTCCTTGTCATAAATCTTGTGGTTTACTGGTAGCCTAAGAAAATATTTGACTCTAGGAAGTATTTACTTTTTAGAACTCTTGACATTAACAAGTTTGATCTTGTTATTAACTGCCAAATTTGCTTACCAAACAAGGCTAGTTCGAAAGTTTCTAGATCTTTGAAACCGTATGTTCCCTTTTCATTTGCTTCAATTATTTTACTCTAGGATATCGAATGCATTTTGTTCTCTCCCCTCCCCCCTTACTTCATTAGAACTTTCTGTCATTTTTGTAATATCATAGCACACTTTTTAGGAAGCTTGAAGTAGCACATGCAATACACTAGTAGAGCCATACCCATTGATTTTAGGGGTTCCTTTTTTCCTACTGCACCAAGATATGTCATTTTCTAGTTTTTAGTATTTTTGGAAATCCTTTCTTTGATGAAATCACACACTTGTTTTATGATCTTCCAATGACTAAAGGTAGGCCTAGGTATTTATTACTTTTTTATTCTGAAACAACTCTTAGTACGTTAGAAATAGCCTTTTTGTTCTACCTCTTTTGTATTCTTGTTGAAAAAGACTAATAATTTTTTTAAAATTGATCTTCTGCCCTAGACAAGCTTCATACTTCTTAATGATCTCTTTTATACTTTGAGTTTCTCTTGTTAACTATCCAAAGGAGCAGTGAGTCATCAACAAATAGGAGATAAGTATCCACAAGTTCGAGGTTATCGATATTTATTTTTGATAAATTTCCCTACAAGACTTGCTTTACCAAATTAGATAAACATTCTGATACAATCAAGAATAGAAAAGGAGAATAGGGGTATCCTTATCTAATACTTCTAGAAGGTTTAACAAATTCATAAGGGTGCCATTTACTAGGAAAGAAAAAGACATAGGTTTGAGACAATTCAAAAACCATATAATGAAGTTAAAAACAAAACCCATTCTCCAAATCACTGCATCAATAAACTTCCACTTAACTTTATCATAGACCTTTAACATATCAAGTTTCAATGCAAAAAAGCTTTGTTTTCTCTTCCAAGTTTATTTAGTTAGCATAAGAATTCATGGATTGCAACTACATTATCGAAGATTTGTCTACTAAGTACAAATGCAGCTTGACTCTCACTTATACGATTGAATAGAATAGGCTTTATTCTTTCAGCATCTTTGAAATTATTTTATATACTACATTACAAAGACTGATAGGTCTAAAATTTGAAATTTTATTAGGTTTATCTACCTTGGGAATCAATGCAATTAAGGTATAATTTATAGCTGAAAGCATGATTTTTGTATAAAAGAATAATTTAACTACAAGATAGATATCTTAACCTTAAACATATAGATATTCTTGAAAAAATGGAGTTATATCATCAAGACCAAGAGCCTTATGAAAATGCTTGGAGATGAGAACATTCTTTATTTCTTGATCTTCAATAGCTTTTGTGAGATTTCTATTCGTTTGTTCAATAATTGTTCTTGGAATACGCTCTAGGATCTCTTCATAATCCTATGAATGTTTAGTAGTGAACAAGCTTTCAAAATATCTAGCAATCTTTCTAACCATTTCTTTTTCACTCTTAAAATCTATCCCATCTTGAACCTTGATAATCTCAATATTGTTCCTTTTCCTCCTTTTAGCTATTACAACATGAAAATATTTTGTGTTCTTGTCCCCTTTTATAACCAACTAACTCATGCCTTTCATCTTTATATGCTACATTTAGTAATGTTTTGAGTTATTTCAATTTTTCCCAATCTCTTTCTCCATCTTTTTTTTTGCATACTTTCTATTTCTCTTTTTATTCACTCAATTTGCTCACTTGAATTTCCTTTCTTTCTTTTTCCCTAGCTAATGAATTTTTGTTTGCATAATTTTAGTTTTTGCTAAACTTTATACATTCTTCATCCTTAAATTGGTTGTTCCCAAACTTTCCTAACTATTTCTTCACAATCTTGCCTTTTAAACCATCTTGAGTTAAAGATAAACTTTGTTTTTATTATGCTACTTCTTGGTTTTGAATTTAAAATCAACAGTGAATGGTCTAATAATTGCCTTTGGATATGCCTTACTTTTGCTATGTCAAATTATAACATCCATTTTGGAAAGCCAAAAAACCTATCCAATCTCTCTTGAATAAATAGTTTATTTTCTCTTTTGTTTACCTAGGTAAAAAGTTCACTTTTGAATTTTAATTTTCCCATTCCAATTTCTATAATAAAATTCTTGAAATTAGTGAAATTGCTTTCCTATCTTCTTTTATCACCTATCTCATTATGATTTTTTATGTCGTTAAAATCCCCTCTTACCACCCATTTAAAACCCTAATACTATTTTCGTTCTATAAAAATCCACTATTTTCTTCTTTCATTTGCATTAGTGCTAACATAAATAAAAAATAACCCAAAACTCATCCTTAGGAATGGCAATTTTCGGGTTCGGGGTCGGGGGTCGCAATCCCATCCCTAACCCTGAAAATTTAACTCGCCCCCGAACCCGATCGGGTTTTAGAGATTATCCCTATCCCCGACCCTGATAGGGTTTCGGGGTTCCTCGCAGATACCCCTAACCCGATGATCTTGTTCGGGTAAAACCCGAGCTCGAGCTCGAGCCCGAGCCAGAGCCCGAACCCGATGATGTTATTCGGGTAAAACCCGAACTCGAACCCAACCAAGATGGTTAAACCCCGACCCTGACCCAAACCCAGACCCGACCCTGAACCCGACCTTGAACACAAAACACAAAACACAAAACACATTGCATTGTGCTGTCAATAAAATATAAAACAACTCAATAAAAGGTCAAAAACCTGAAAACAAGCAACTCAATTGACATACATAAACTGTTCAAGTATTCACAACAGAAAAAAAAAAGTTAAACACATTAGGATTTAACAAATGTTCAACATATTACAAAGCACCAAATAGATAGTTCAAAATATTAAACATATAACTCAATAAAAGCTCTCACCAGCTGGAATAATCAATCTACAGTGTAGATACTTGATCTGGATTTGGATTTGGTTCTCCATTTTCATAAATACTTGCATAATCACATGGTAGTAGCGAGGCATCTAGTTCAAAAAATCGAAAAGAACAAAAAGAAAATTAGAATATCAAAACTAAAAATCAAACATATAAATGTTAAATTTAAATTACCTTCATTAACACGACTTCACAACCAACTTTGTGCACACATTAATGCTTCAATTGTATTTGGCTAAAGTCGATTCCGATGAGGACTCACAAGTCTGCCACTAGTATTGAATGCAGACTCAGAAGTAATAGTAGAGACAGGAATAGCAAGTAAATCTCTGACAATATCTTATAGTATTGGAAACTTAACAAACATTGTCTTCCACCAAATTAGAACATTGAAATGTCCATCATCTGGCCAACTATTCTTTTTCAAATAAAATTCAAGTTCATTGCTTAGCTCATCAGATTTAGGTGCCTTTTGTTTCTTCAAAAACTGAGCCAAATTCTCCTCATCAGCATCATTACTAAAAAAACCTCGTTTTCCTGAGAGTGCATCTGTTTCTGACCTCTTCCCTGAATTGTCTCCGTTTTCTGGAGATCCTATTTTAGTCATGCATTTCTCATGTTGATATGCATGCATCAAATCATCCAAGACCCCTCGAATTTTATCAATATGTGTTGCAAAATCATCACCAAAGACCTTAGGAAAATAATATTCAAACAAAGACATTTTATATCTTGGATCTAAAATTGTAGCAATACCCATAATTTCATGCACTACACTCCAATATTTATTGTACTTGTTCAACATTTTTTTCAGCCATATACTCAATTGTTTCACATTCACTAGACAACCACTCCATTAATGCCAAGTTAATTTGACATATCTTCTTAAAATACAAGTTGGCAGTAGGATACTTTGTCCTAGAAAACAACTCTGTGCATGAATAAAAAACTTTCAAGTGTGCACAAATTTGTTGAGCTAACTCCTATTCACTCTCACTAGGCAGACTGTTATATTATGACTCACAGTCTTAATCTGTTAAACTCACTCTGATGAAGATAAGGGGATCGCCAACGACCATAATGGAGAGAATGACATACAAGCTGTGCATGATCAAGTGCCTATACCCACAAGTCGCTCACACGACCTTTTACGTGACATGAGTGGTCCAATGACGAGGTCACGTACAAGGAAAATGCAAGGAGCTTTGGCTCAACTCATATGTGAAGTACATGCCAAGGAGGAGAAGCTTCTTCAACATGACCGAGTCGTTAATGTACTAAGTGTTGTGGACAATCCATAAATTCGGTCATGTAATCATTTAATTTATTTTATTTTATTTTGGTCTAGTAGTTATTTCTTTTTATGTGTTGGAATAGGATTTATTTATTAAGTCAGTCCTAGTTGGGTTAGGATTTAATTATTTATTTAGTGAGAGGGCTGAATTTGTCAATTAAAGGCAAGCAATCCAAACCCTAGTGGTCTTTGAATTAGCTTGGCCACACTTGTATCTTATTTAAAGGCTATTCAGCCGCCACTTTGAAGACAACTTAAGAAAATTACAAACCTGAGAGCCTTACGTGTTTTTTTTCTTCCAGTTCTAAGAAAGAACTTGTTTGGGTCTATTCGGGAGAGTCGATTAGATTCAATTCAAAAGCTGAATCCTTTAGTTTCTTTCTCTCAAGGTTTTGTGCGTACTTCTTGGTTCCGTTGGGTAGCTTCAAATCGTTGGGGTTTTGGAGTATTGCTCGCGGGGTTATAGAGGGCTATAGGCAGGGTTCAACCCACAGGTTAGGGTTGGGTGTTGCCTCAAAGAAAGCAGTCCAACAAGAAGGACGGTTCGGGAACCTACAACTCTAGTAAGATTTGGGTTTTACTCCTATTGGGGTAAGGTTCGTATCACACTCTTATACATAATTGCAATTTCAAGCATGAAGTAGGTTGAGTTCCATCTAGTGAGGCAATCTAAACATAACTTTTTAGTATAGGGAATGCGTAATTGTCTATCACTTTCTTCAAAATTTTCAACTCTTTTAGGTGTTGCTGTCCAATACACTACACTATCCATCACCTTTTCAATGCTAGGTTTAATGACATCCAAACCATCATTCACAATTAAATTCAAAATATGCGCACAACAACGCATATGCAACATATCACCACCATTTAACAAGTGCTTAACTTGCAACTTTGATGGGTATCGAAATCACAAAAAATAATCCTTCTTTGAGCTTAGTTCTGTAGATAGTAGTAAGAGGGTTGAATCCACAGAAATTGGTTAGATTTACTCCTTAAAAAAAATAAAATAAAAAAGGGGGGGGTTTTGTATTATGAAACTAAGCAAGAATTAATTAAGACAACTAAACAAATTAAATTGCTAACTAAAAATATGAGGAAAAATTAATATAAAGAAGCTTCCAATCAAGAATTAATTTCGGTATTGATTCCTTGAATTGACCATTGATTCAAAAGATGAGTTCTTTTATCTTGAATAAATTGGTTATAGTTGTTGAAGATCCGTCTTCTAACAACCAATCTTTTTTTACTTTTTTTGATAACTTTCGGATCTGTCCTATGAATTATTTCTCTAATTAACAAACACAACCTTCGGATCTGTCCTATGAGTTATGTTTATTAATTGCATTAAGATTCAAAAAGACCCAATTACTAACCAGTAAACCCGGAACGCCTTATTTATTTAAGTTAGATTATATATTTTCATAACATACAATCTAAGGTATTGATTACCTTTCGACGTTGTTATTTGTCACTTGAATTAGAACAATCAACCAATGATTAATTATTCTAAATGACTATCTATCGAATTCAACTATCAAACAACAGGCCTCTTGTCTAATAATTCAATCCAATAATATAATGAAGCATAGAAAATATATAAATACTCAAGAATAAAAGAAATAATAGAATTACTGAAATCTCACAATTGTTGGAATCAAACCTCAATTAATCTTGATTGGAAAATAAGAATTTAGTTACACATAGCAAAAGAAAGCACAAACAAAATCAAAGGAGCGTTGTCCATCCCGTGCGGCTCTGTTCATTGTTTTTTTCTCTTGCGGCTACTGCTCTCCAGGAAGAATCTGAATTGCGGCCGGCTCTCAAGGGAAATATATAAAGGGCAGCTCGTCTCCTAGCAATCCCTAGGAAAATTAATACGTGGGCTGCTGCTAGGCTTTTTTGTTTTGTTTTGGCCGCTTGGCTTTTGTTCCTTTTTTTTCTTTGTTTCTTTTTGTCTTGTTATGCCCTACTCTTTTCCTTGTTTCCCGAATGCCTATTTTTGTTCCAAGGGCTGCTCTTTTCTATTTTGTTGTCCTCCAAGTGACTGCCTTTTGTTTCCTTTGGCTATTTTCTTTCCTTTTGCAGCTGGTTTCTTTTCAGAAAAATGAAAAGGAGATAATTTTTCTCTTTTGTTCACTTTTTCTTAAAAATGATTCACCCTAACCATCAGTCATAAAAATAATTAATATTTATATAAACAAGCATTTTAAATCAACTAAAAACATAAGGGAATTGACCCAATAAATATGCAATTATACATGCTATCAAACTTATCATTGACAAGCTCAACCATAGCATCATTGGTTGTACAATTATCCAAAGTAATGGTCGATATTTTTTTTTATCAATATTCCAATCTAAAAAACAATCAACCAACACTCTAGCAAGCACCTCACTCGTATGTGGAGATGGCACATATACAAATCTATTCCAAATTCCACAAATCACAATTACAATAATTATCAATACTAAAATTAATGCATAACCAATAATTAGAAATTTACATACCTCAAGATGTAATCTTGCAAAGTCCAAGAGTTGTCAATAAAATGTACTACAATGGCCATAAACCCCTACGTTTGATTTGATGATGTCCACATGTCAGTTGTTATGGCAATTCTACTTTTATTCCCCTCCAAAATCTTCATCACTTTGCTTTTTTCATTGTCATATATGCCAAGAATGTCACTTTTGATAGTGTTCCGAGTTGGACATTTGAATAGAGATTGCAATGCTGAACTATTTCCTAAACCAAGCATGATCAACCATAGAAAGAGGGTGCTCGTGTATTATTATCATCTTGGCTAGCATCATCCTTGCAACTTCTTGATCAAAATTATCGGCTTTTCCCCTTGAAGCATGTGTCAAAAGTTTTTGTCTGATGTTTGGGTGGTTTCTTCTAATGCAACACTTCAAATGTTGATGTAAATGCTTAGTTTCATTCTTTGAAAACCTTCAAGAAGCTTTTTACATGCATTACATTGCGCTTTGTCCACACCACCTAATTTAAACTTAGTAAAGCTATTCCAGACTATACTCCTCTTTGGCTTTATTTGATCAATATTTAATTCAATTTTGTCATTGTCATCATCAACATCAACATTAACATCAATGGGAGTACCTTGAGAAGATTCTGGAATGGAAGAAGAATCTCCAATATCGAGTGACATAGATGGATTTGAGCTATGTCCTTCTGTTGCCATTTTCAGCTTGTATATAGAGATTATCAAAATCAGAACTGTAACCAAATTAAGAAAAAACAGACCAAGAAATAGCAAAAAAAAAAATAGACCAATAAACGATTTTACATTTGCAAATAGTCAAACACAGAGAAAACATCATATATATACAAGCATAAAATCAAATGCCGGCCTTATCTGGCTTCTCATTTTGGGTTTGTAGGACCATACAATTGGAACATTACTGAACTAGCCAACAGACATCAAACAGGTCCACGGCCAAATCCATATTTTGAAAACAAAGCATAAAAGCTCCAATAGGTAACACTAATTTCAAATCAATAGTGATAAAGATATCTTCTTGAGTAAAATGCCTAATTAAAAACAAAAACACCAAGTAGAATTCTATTAACTTCAATCAATCAAATTTACATTTCTCACTTTGGGAAAAAAAAAAGTTCAATTCATGACCCGTGAGCTACAACTATACAATTGCATAATCAACTGTGGGAAAAAGAAGAAAGAAACACAAAATTGGCTAAATTAGCATTTGAAAATAATTTTTAAAAAAATATCAATGCTACATATATGAGTAAATATGTTCATTTCAAAAATCAAGGCCAACAAAATCTTGCGTTCATTAAGAAATCTAGGATTACCTTAAAGGGAGTTTCGGAGGTGAACAAATTAATCACGGGAGAAACCGTTTGGAGCTCAATTGATGAAGTAGGAAGAGCTCTAGTTAGGGCTTTTCGCTTTAGGAGGATATTTTCCAACAGTGCGAAAATTGGGGTGGCTGTAGGGAAAAAGGATAAATTATTTTCACCACATTGGGCCATGTTGGGCCGTATTGTATAATAGGATAAATTATTACAACTTCTCTCATTTTTTGTTTTATTACCAATTGTTCTTTAAAGTCTGAAAATATTTTTTTTTTCCTTTTAAACATTTAAAAGTCGATAAAAGTAGGGTTTAATTTATTTTTTTTTACATTAAATTTGTTTCATAATATTATTTTTAATGACATTAAATGTATATTTTTTTAAATAAATACCTTTGATTTGCTTTGTTATTTTGAAAATACATTTTACTCTTTTTTTGTCTAATTTTTAGAATTTCATAAATTTGATAACAAAAAATTAAATTTTGAATTGTCAAAAAAGAAAGTTGTAATACTTCTAAGTCTCAAATAACAATCAGTAATAAAATTAAAGCTCAAAGGTTCTAAGTACAAAACGTTGTACTTATTTCTCAAAATATATGAGTAAAATATCAATACTTTATTTCGTTCAAAATTATAAATATGTTCATTTTTTCAATTCTTATATTATATTTAATCAATTCTAATATATGAATAAAACTACTATAAATACATGTCATATGTAATAGTAATACAAATCAATTGATCAAATGCTCAAAAGACTAGCATTTAGTTAATTAGCTCCATAATCTTTTATATATATATATATATATATATATATATAACTTCTTATATGTATAAATATAACTCAATGCAATTTGTATAAATGATGAACCATATACTCTATGAGATATAAATTTAATGATTGCTTATTATGTATGTATAAATGTATGGATTATAACTCATAACTTACAATCTCAAATAGTTAATTAGAGTTGCAAAGCATAGTTAGGACATACAAGAGAGAGATTTAAATCTTTTTCCTCCAATCATTTTCCTTTGCTAATCTTTTCTTCTCTCTAATATCTGCTTACCCATATTTATTAATATTGGTATGAGTGAATATATAGGCTTCCAAAAAAAAAAAAAAAAGACTTAGGAGTTGCATTGCATGTTAATCCAATTACAAAGTTAATGCGAAGGGATTATATTCATGTGTAATACTAGCTGGAATTCAAACATATACTAGTAAAGTAAATAATCAATTGTATCAATATAAAATCCAAATATAAATGATGCCATGGTGATTCTGTTAGTGACGTTTTAAAGTTGTCACTGATTGCATTTTGGTATAATTACGTAATCAATTTAGCATAATGGTTTGTGGAAGTCATGATGTATTGTCAACTTCTGTATTATGCATAAACTTGAGTAGTTGAGCTCACTAGAGCAATTCCTTGCAAACATTTCAAGGGTTAAAATCATATTTATCTTATCTCTGAAATTCGACATAAAATAAATAATGGAACTAATTGTTTCCTTTTTAATTTTATGTCAAATAGTAAATTTTCTCTATATGACGATTGAAAGAAAGAGAATAAGATTCGATTTCAATGATTTATGATGGAAAAAAAATTTCATTACTTCTACAAATCAAATGCGAAGTAGATTTTTGATCTTTTTGATTGAAAATTCATTTGCATGTAAGTAATGTCTAGCCTTCCAATTTACACTGAATTTTCAGTTATACTTTTTGTATACTATTTTATATTACACACTTTAATAAACTTGTAATAAACTTGTAATTTATACTAATATATACACTATTACTATCCATTTTTATCCTAATTAATTTTATTATTAATTTTCCTATTTTTTATATCAACTTAATATTTTAATAAAATTTTATAGTATTCTACACTACAAATTTAAAATAAATATAATCTAATAACACAAAAGGGAACGCTTGTTATTAAAAAAATTGTCTTAGAAAAATTAATGAGAAAGTCATTTGTGATGTGAAACTCTATTTTATCAAATTTTTAATCTTCTTCATAAATTTGTAATTACAACAAATGGAATTCTAAATATAAAAATTAAAACATTAAATAATATTATAAATACATAAAAGAGATCGGGGTTGGATTTTTTTCGGGTTTTCCTCGAACTCGAATGTCAAGTTCGGGGATCGAATTTTTCCCGAACCTGGTCCTTCAGGGTCGGGTTCGGGGCAGGTATAGGTACCCCCATACCCGCCCCAATCCCGACCTTGGGTTTCATCTTACCCCTCGAACTCGAACTCGAACCCGAAAAAACCCTGTCAACCGGGTTTTGACCAAGTTCAGGTTCAGGGAACACGTCGGTGCGGGTTTAAATTGCCATCCCTACTCATCCTCAAATACCTATATTTTCACCTCCACTTCAATGCAAAAGTCATTCTTCCTTTTTTGTCTAATTTGGATTTGCTCATTTCAAACCCCTAATAGTCATCTTTTTCCACACGTGTCTATCAAATTCCATTTTTTTTTTCTAAAATTTCAAATTCTTTCAAATGATACTAGCAAAACCTAAATATTGGTTAGTTTCATAAACAAACAACAAATCTAAGAGGTTGAATCTAATAGATTGTTTCAATTGAGGAATTTTAGATGGATCTCCTGAATCTCTACAATTATAAGTTAATATTCTCATTGATCTAATTAACACATTTTGAATAGAGTTCCTATCAAAACTGTTCCACTAACACCTTTTGAGTTATGAATGGGACATAAACCTGGCTTAAACCATCTTAGGGTTTGGGGATGTTCTGCAGAGGTAAAGTTGTATAATCCAACATCAAATAAGTTGGAATTCAGAACAACTAGGTGTTATTTTGTGTCATATCCAAATTATTCAAAGGGATACAAGTTTTATAACCCAAATAGAAGTATAAGAATTGTAGAATCATAAATAGCTAAGTTCTTGGAACTAGATGTGGCCTAAAAGAATACTTGTTCATAGACCATCAAAGATGATAGTGTGGTAGAGACCATTGCGTTAGATTCTCTACCTATACAGACTATTGTAGAGCCTTCTACATCACAACCTAATTTAGTGGGAGTTGAGGATAATGTCATTAAGCATATGCTTGATGATACTCCCCAACCTTATCAAAAACAAAATGAAGTTATGATAACGCCACTTAGGAGGTCTACTAGGTAGAGATGGTTTGGCATACTACTAGACTATATGGTCTATCTTAGAGAACATGATTATGATATTGGTTGTGTGATAGATTCAATGACTTATATAAAGGTTGTTTCTTGTCCTCAATTAAATCTGTAGATGAATGCCATGAAGGCTAAGATGCAATATATGAAAAATAATAATGAGAGCTTGTTGAGTTACCTAAGGGAAGCAAGCTCATTGGCTACAAATGGGTACATAAGACCAAAAAAGACTCTAAAGGAAAAATAAAGAAATTTAAAAGTAGATTGGTAGCGAAGGGATTCACTCAGAGACAAGGAATAGATTATGAAGTGATTTTTTCTCCAATCTCTTCTAAGGATTCTTTCAGAGTGATCATGGCATTAGTAGCTCATTAGTATATGGTTCAACCCAAAATTTTTGCAGCTGATGATTCTAGAAAACTTGTGTGTATACATAAAAGTCTATCTATGGATTTAAATAGGTTTCTAGATAATGGTATTTAAAGTTTTATAGAGTTGTAATATTATTTGATTTTGTTGAAAACAAGATAGATCACTGTGTATATAACAAGGTCAGTGGAAGGAATTTCATTATTCTCATATTATATGCTGATGATATTTTGCTTATCAATAATGATCTCAACTTGTTGCATGAGACAAAGCAAATATTGTCACATAGTTTTGATATAAAAGACGTTAGTGAGACGTTATTTGTCATCGGTATAGAGATCCACAGGGATCGTTCTCGCCGTTTATTGGGTTTATCTCAGAAGGCTTTCATAGACTGTGTTTTGGAACGATTCAATATGCATGAATGCAAGTCAGGAATTGCTCCCATCGTCAAGGGTGATAAACTAAATAAGTTACAGTGCCCTCAAACAAATGCTAAGAAATCCCAAATGCAAAACATACTTTATGCTAGTGCACTTGGGAGCATTATGTATACTAAAGTATGTACTAGACCACATATTGCTTTTTGTAACTAGTCTTCTAGGCAGATATTAGACAAACCCACGACATGATCATTGGATGGCTGCTAAGAAGGTTTTAAGGTACTTAAAGAAGACAAAAGACTACATGCTAACATATATACATGTTTAGGACCTTGAGCTAGTAGGGCATACAGATGCAGACTTTGCTAGTTGTGAGGATAACATGAAATCAACATCTAGTTATATCTTCAAGTTAGCAGGAGGTGCAGTATCTTGGAAAAGTGATAAACAAAAGACGATTTCATCTTCCACTATACAAGCAGAGTTGATAGCGTGCTTTACAGCTGCTACTCAAGCTGTTTGGCTCCGTAATCTCGTAAAGGAGTTGGTTGTATTTGATTTTGCGGATAGACCTATACAACTATATTGTGACAATAATTCAATAGTATTATTCATTAATAATCATAAAGGTCTCAATGGGTCTAAATATATGGAGATCAAGTTCTTGATCATCAAAAAAATAGTATTGAATGGTGACATAGCAGTATAGCATATTTTCACAAATGATATGGTTGCAGATCCACTAACAAAAGGACTTTGCCTATGTGTGTTAGAAACATATGTTGAAAGTATGGGTTTTATGTCATAATTAGATGCTATAGTTTAGTGGGAATTGATTATTATTTATGCTCAATAAAGTTTTCATTTGTTTTTTGTTGCATTCAGTGACATTTTTTTAATATGTGTATTGACATTTTAATTCAATAAAGTTCGATGAATTTTTCTGTTATATGTTGAATACATATATAAACATAAACTGCAAGTCTCAAGGTATTATGTAAACCTTGAGCATAGACTAAAAGGACATACAATTATTAGTTTGGAACAAATGTCATATACACATAAAGCTTAGATAACAATAAAGATAAGACATATGGAAGTTCATTGGAATAATAAAGTTATTCTCTAGTGGCACATAAAGACTTTGTGGCACTGAAGAAGAGAGAATATGAACTGACCAAAAGGATAACACATAAAATTTAACTCTATATGAGGTGTTATCTAATTTGCTACACTTCCACATTGAGTCCATATTAGTAGAGTTAATAGCACTTGTGATCATGGATGGCTCTGCGTGATTGCATACAGTTACTGCCATGGTTCAGTGTTGAAGGCTTTATGGGATAGAATTGACAATTAAAAGTAATCTCTAAACCAACATAAATGTGCGCATAACAAAGTACAACTTTAATTAATATTTGCCCAAGTGGGAGAATATATGAATTTTTCTATGTGGGTGTATATTAATTATGTTGTTTTAGGTTTGGTTTAATTAAGTCAGATATAAAATCTTTTAATTAATCTAATGTGGGATTGATTTGTATGTGTTGTAGTTAGCCCAGTCCGTGATGAGGGAGTTAGGATTTAGCTATAAATATCAGCTAAGTTTTCTATCTAACCATAATTTTTAGAAATGCTTTCTGCTCATAAAGTTTACGAGAGAAAGATGCACTCATCAAAACCAATTCATACATGGGGTCATAGAGGGAAAGAATCTAGCGAGGATCAATCACATTTTCGCATACAATTATGGATCAGAAGACTGGCACACGATTATTTTCTTTTATCTATATATTCTAATCATATATATGTTTGATCCATTGGGTTTGTACTGTTTTAGCTAACACTTTTATCCTTCCTAAAGAGATTTACTAGGCTAGAATGTCATAGTTGAAAAGGGGTTCATTTTTTACTTAAATTTGGGGTAGCTTTCTTGTTAGTAATTTAATGTGGGTGTTTTCTTCTCCCCTTCCTTTAGAATGTACAATAAATAAACATTGAAAATGGTGTTTGTATTAATTTCTATTCTAATTATTGAAATTATAAGCTTTAATATGTTGTTTATTTCAATTTTTGTATACAAAGTTCTACTATTTAATCAATCATGAAGGCTTTTGATCTTATCCTCTTTAATGTTCATAAAGAAATAAAGGGGAAAAAATCATAATTTTGAGGTTATAGATAGAAACAAAAGACCTTCCATTTTTTTCTCCCGTAGTATGATGGCATTGATGTAAAATTAGAATCTCTGTCTTCTACTATATACTCCCTCCGTCCCAACAAAAGAATTCACTTTGGTTTAAATATAATTTTTTATTAGTTATTAGGTACAAACACTAAATGCACTAATTAAATATATGATTTTTTATTTTTATACTTACTTTTTAATTGTAAATATACATAATTATTATTAGTAAGGATATTTTAAAATTTTGGTTTGAAAGTAGACTCTTTTTGTGAAAGAAGGAAATTTTTTGAAGGTAAACTCTTTTTTTGGGAAGTAGGGAGTATAGGGAATATTAAATATGGTAATGTCTTATTTTATAAAAAGATATTGTTTTATTAAAAACTTTAATTGAATGACATTATTGTCATGAGATTGGACGTTATTAGTAAATAGTTGTGAGATAGAGAATATTTAGTAGGCTCCATTTGGTGACTTAGAATTAGAATTGTATTAGAATTATAATTATATTAAATTGAATTTATAATATTAGAATTCTAAATCATTTGAATTCTTATGTTTGGTAAATCACTTAAATTAACATGAAATTCATTTATAATTCCAAATTCTTTGTTTGGATGTTAAAAAATTACATGTAAATTGAAATTTCAAATACAACTAAAATTTATTAATTACATATAAATTAAAATTTCAAATACCTTTCCATTGACTTTTTGAATTTCCACCATCCCTTAACGCTTTTTTTTTAGTTCAACTAAAATTTTTCTTCATCCCTGTATTTATTGATGAGATGTATACAAAATTTTAGGTTCTTGAAGAGGATGTTTAATTATGGTATTTTTTATTCATTTTTTTTGGCTTCATAAAAATCAAAAAAAAAAAAAATTCAATGAAGTCCTGGATTTTGGGATTTTATGGTTGCCCCGGCACCCGTTGGGTGCACGGTTGCTGTTGGTTGAGGCATTTTGTCGAGCATCTTGTCCTCATTCACAACAACATTTGAGTTATCAAAAATTCTAACATTAGTTTTTTTTTCCCGAAACGATAGTATATTAATAGAGTGGCAATGCACGAGCTAACAATGTTAAGAGTTCGTCGCAAGGCCAGCGCCGCAAGCTAACTTAACCCACGAAAACAAAGGCCCAAAGGGCAAAAAGCCCACGAGGGCGTAAAAGCAATATAAAATTAAAGATAGCCCGCACATGACGGGAAGCTAAACCCGCACTAGACGGGAAGGGAGACAATCTAGACGACCAAAGTTCAACCGCATTGAACCCCGCCCAGAACGGGAATGGTTGAGGACTTGGACAACCTAGGCACCACCCGAATACAAAATCCCCGATATATCAGGACTTTAGTACTATACAAAATGACATTACACTACACTCAAGTGGCCAACTACACATGACCTATGATGAAAGAAACTACAACTTAATGTCTATCTCTCACCCCATGCCGTTGTGTGAAAACCAATGCAGACGTTGAATAAGAACACCGAAACCATCACGCAAAGCGTTGAATAGCGACGATGCGTTGAACAAAGAACACCGCCAAAACGTTGAATAGCGAGACGATGCTACTACTACCGGTTGGAGATAGTGCAATACCTTAAATAAAAAAAAAACAAAAAAAAACAAAAAAAAACAAAAAAACAAAAAAAAACAAAAAAAAAACAAAAAAAAAAAAACCTAATTTCTTTCTTCCCTAGCCTTCACCGCTCTGCAAACCCAAATTCTCCATAGAATCCCCACCACTTCAACAACAAAATTCGGACAAGACAAAGAAGAACATTACAATCCCATGCTTTTTCATCATCCAACTTCAACATTTTCTTCATCAACTAACTCCCTTGTAGCTGCCAAAATTTCGGACAACATTTTCCTCATCTTTCTTCTTCAATTCGGAAGAAACCGCAAATAATAAGAAGAAAACAAAAGTAAGCACAACCCATGAATCATTTGTCTTTGTTTTGAAAATCATCAAAAATGGTTGAAGAAACTACGACCAAATGAAAGGGTAGGGAAGCACTAAAATTAGGGATAAAAGTTTACTACTACAAATAAAGACTTGGTACCTCCCTCATCCTCCACAGAGGAGAATGAGGGGGGTGAAGGGGAATTTTGTGTGTTTGTTACTGTTTGCCGAGGGAGTTGGAGGGAAAAAAAATTCTAACATTAGTTGACCCCTTATTTTCACATTTAGTAGTACTACTACAATTATTATCACTAGAATTGGAGAAATCAGAATCAAAATCAAAATCAAAATCAACATTCATCTTGCAAGATTCGGCCATGGGTTTCTTAGAATGAACCTTACTGCTTATGGGTTTTCCATCATGTTTTTTAGCAATTGATAATGGTTTTTTCTTCTTCCCCATGGTTTTGAAGTGCTAATTCAATAAACCATGGGGGGAGAAGATTTTCCAGAAACCCAAAACAAAAATTAGAGCTTCAGAAATCCATCAATTTAAAGAAACCGTAGAATGTTGATTCAGGAGAAAATAGAAATCCCAAAACACCTCCAAAAATTAAGGAAATTCAGATATTAAGGAATTCACTAGAATTAGAGCAAAATAATTAGCTTGAGAACCAAAAATCCAAACAAAAAAACTTCGAATTTTCAGATGAAGAAGATGAAGATGAAGATGAAGCTGTGTTTTTGGCCAATTTACCCGTTTTGCTATAACCCGAAAATTAAATATTTGACTTGATTGAAAGATCCGCGTTTTTCTAAAATTGGTGGGGAATTAGATTTGGAAATCTTGAGTGTAGGTAAAGAATTTAATTTGTAGAATTAGAAAGAAATAGAATTGAAATAGATTTGTAATTCTTAAATTTTTTGTTAAAACAAACACAAGGATTGGAGTTGGGGCTTTCAACTCCAATTCTAAGCCCCAATTCCATGCAATCAAACATAGCCTTAAAGTAATTAATTTGATTCCATATTTGTAATGGATATTTCTTAATTAATTTGGGTGTAAATAAAAGAATTATACAGTAATAAATTTGGTAAAGATTTAATAAGATAAAAAATTTAATTGATAAATTAATTAAATATTACAAGTAATTTTACATCTTTAATACAAAATTAGAAATTTTTGCATGAATATATAATTCTGGAACACTCTTACGGGGAAGTATATTAAAAAATGATCTGGAATTTTTTTATTTGGAATGGAGATAGTAATTCTTATTGTCCATAAAATTTTAATAAAAAATACAAAACCCTGTCTTGAATCTGCTTCTTTTTTTTTTTTTTTTTTGTTCAAACAGATTGCAGGACTATTTTGTCAATTTTCCTAAAATAAAGTTACTCCCAGATATTCAAAATTATTCATTTAATTTTCAATAAATAATTTTCTTATTTATTTATTTATTAATTTTGGGTACAAAATCTAACTTAAAGGTTTAGCCAAGGTTCTTTTTCTCCTCCTCTCTTCCACATTGACTCTCGCAGTCGCAAAGGCGCCACCTACAATCAAAGAGCTTCTTTCCAGGTACACCGTAAAACGACACTCAATGAAACTGTTCTATTGTTGACCCTTTTCGTTTTCCACGGATGTTTTCAAATTGGCCATCATTGATAACTGGTTTTCCCTTTTTTTTTAAAATTTTTTTTTAATTCTAATTTTTATTTTTTTGGGTCTGGCAGGTTTATTTCAAGAGGTTATTGTGGGCTTGCACAATCATGGGTTCTTCAGATTTTGAGACTTTTCCTCACCTCCCGGTATGTAAGAATTTTGTAAAGTAAAAAAAAAAAACAATGTAATTTTTTGTGTAATTTGGTATTTTGGTGAGATGGTATTAGGTTACTGAATTGTTGGATTTGTATATATGATTCAATTTGAGTTTAAGGAACTGGGATTTCTTTCTTAGATTTTTAGGATTTAGATTATGTGTGATTTAAGAAAAACTTTGTTTTACTGATACGTGAGTGATTTTATTGTTTGTTGGGCAGGATGTTGTGATGCAATTTCGTGCTGGAAAAATGCATATGGAGGGAACACGAGTTGTTCCTGATACTCGTAAAGGTCTAGTTTGTATAGGAAGGGTATGGATATGAATACTTGATTACTATACAGGACTAATATGTATTTATTCTAATTTGATATTGAGCTTATTTTTGTTACATCGGTGAGAGTTGTAACTTTTGAAAATCCCTCTGTAACTGTTATTTTCATGTCTTATGATAGGGTGATGAGGGACTCACTCACTTGCAATGGATTGATAGATCCACCAATATTGTTGAAGATGTATCTTCAATTCATTATTTTTCTTGCAGTGAAAAATATGTGCTGACTATTCTTTCTTATGGTTCCTGAACTTTTTCTGTGATAATAATTGTGTTTTTCAAAGGCTTTTTTAGATTAGAGATGTAGTTGTGCTTTAGATGTTTTGGATTACTCTTACATGGCTTAGTTGCAACTTGTTAAATTTCTGATTTGTATTTGATCTTGTTGGCTTGATAAAATACCAGTGGCAATTGGCAGGTTTGATTTTGATTTAGTTAGTTTTCGACATGGGGTGGCGCACAAGCTACTTTTATTTTGTAGGCAGGTACCTGGGAAGCTACTATATCTTAGAAATGAATGAGTTGTCTCCTTTTCTGCTTAAATGTAGAATATTTTGGTATGGAATTGACAAAAGGGATGTACACTGACCAAAATTTTAACTTTTATTTCACAATCACCATCCATTCTTATGTACCCATTTGACTTAATAATCAATCCTACAACTTCATCAAGATGTCTGGAAAATTTGGCTGATGAGTTTGAAGGATCAATACCCTTACTGGTTGCTTTTCACCTCTGCTGTCTGTATTATTACTTGCTGGAAAGAATTCTTTAACTGGAATCAATACAGGATCAAATTGTCTTTCCTGATGAGGCTATTTTTGAGAAGGTATGCACTTGAAATTTACCTTTTTGAGAAGTGAGATTTGTGTGAGGTAGTTTCTTGATTATGTTATTTCATTCTTTCTTGGACTATTTAGGTTAATCAATCGTCAGGAAGGGTTTATGTTTTGAAATTTCTTACAGATGATAGGAAGTTGTTCTTCTGGTTGCAGGTGAAGTTTTCTGTGTTTTTGTGGGGCTATTTTTTTTTGCCCTTCCTTCTTTCCTTTGAGATTCTAACCATTTGTTGCTTCATGTTGTTTGCAGGAGCCAAAAGCTGATGATGATGCACAGCTATGTAGCTCGGTCAACTTCTACCTTAATCAATCACTAGGTGCTGAGTTTATTTTTTATCTTTCTTTCATAACAAATATTGTTATTTTCTGTCACCTGGACCCTTATTATTTAAAAAACTGGATCAGTTCTGGCACATCTCCATTCAGCTTCTCTGTTTGATTTCGTGCCCTCCTTTCTGTAGAATACCTCTTGTCTTGATGAGACTTCATCATCATAAGAAAATTCTCTTAATATGTTCTTGTTTTTCCCACTATCCATGGGCTATCATTTTTTATGTTAGATTTTGGAAATCTTTTGTGTTCCATCTTTCTCGTTAATCCTCTTTCTCTTCTCAATGGAAACTGTGCATATTTTTTTCATGTTTTACATGATTCATTATCTCAGTGGTCTCTGAGGCTTTTGGGTGCTATTTCATAAGGAAGTTTAGCTTACTTGCTAGGGTTAAACTGTCTAGTTTACATGTTGGCTGCAAAGCTTATATTGCTTTGTGTCATGGACCTATATTTGTTTCAAGTTGGTCCTGTAATATTCTACTTTACTTAGTTTCAGGCCTGTTTGCTTTGCATTTTGAAATTCTTTTTTGTCTCAAACACACTTTCTAATATATCTCCTCTCTCACAACCCCTATTTCGAAAAATGTGAAAACACATTTTAGGATTGCAAAATGCGTTTTGAAACGCTGTCCGCATGGGCCCTTCCTTTCTTTTTTTTTTTTTTTGTGCATGCTTAAATTGCTCGCCAATTTTCACACTTACCCCCATTACTTTAACTAGAGTGTCACTTTAGTAATCATAAGAGAAGCAATGAGATAAGTGTAAAAATTAGCGAGTATGAATTAGATGTATCTAAAATTTTTATATATTTAGGATCTATTATCCAAGGAAATGGGTGAATTGATAAAGATGTTATAGATAGAATTCAAGCAGGTTGGAGTAAATGGATAAGTGCATCCTCTATGCTTTGTGATTATAAAATACTGCTAAAATTGAAAGAAAATTTTTATAAAACAATCATAAGACTAGTGATGCTTTATGGATCAGAGTGTTGGCATTAACTATGACTATGAACAAAAATTGAGGGTAGCAAAAATAAGAAATATGAGGTGGATGTGTGGACACACAAGACTAGATAGAATAAGGAATGAATGCATTAGGAAAAAAGTGGGGGTAGCCCCAATAGATGATAAAATGAGAGAAACACCCTTAAAGTGGGCTAGACATATGCATAAGAGACTTTTGGATGTACCAATACAGCATGTAGAAAATAGAGAGTTATTAACTCAAATTAAAAGGGAAATGGGAAGATCTATAAAAACTTAGAAAGAAACTATTGAAAAAGACATGAATTTTCTAAACTTAAATGAAAAATATGTGTTTCAATAGAATGTGATGGTGAGATATGATCCACATAGCTTATGCACATAATGGCATAAAAGTTTGGTTGTTTTTGGAGTGAATTATAGTTGTTATATAAACATTTCTCTGTGACTTCGAAATTGAATAAAAAATGAATTTTTTTTCCTTAGATGAAGAGGAACCAGATGCTTCAGTTCCTCAACAATCTGAAGACACAGCCGAAGATGATATTTCATCAAGGTAACTGGTATTAGAGAAGTTCATACCTTTGGGTTCAGCATCTAGAATTTCTCTAAGTGAAGGTGATAATCTTGATATAAAAATGAAGCTGATGCAAAATAAAATAATACATGCTGTTGAATTGTGAAATTCTTTGAGACATTTGTTCTTTGCTTACAGATCCTGGGATTTTTTCCCTCCATACTGATTATGCTCTTTATTTCATTAGCTTATTGTTAGGGTATTAGGTGGCTTGTTAGCTGAGCAATTTTTGGTAAATCAGAATGCTTCTGTTACATCTTTCTCTGTGTGTTTGATGGCTGCAAATTTTATAGCATTTGAAGTAGCCCTATAAACTTTTGATTTAAGGGAGATTTTTAATTTATTACTTCCTTTCCAAAAGGCAAAAAGAGATACCACTGGATTAGAGGTTTCATGGAGTGATAACATAAGTGCATCATTTTCCAGTTCCCCTCTTTGAAAATGTTGTTGTGTTTTGGCTGTTGGGAGATTGCTACAAGGAAACTATCTAATTTCTGCTATCATTCCCCGATCCAACTTTTGTCTTATAATCTGTACCTTGGGAATGTAAAATGCAAAACATAACAGCAATTGATAAGGACCTAGCCCTTTACTTGAATTTTGGAGAATATGTTATTTAGTCATTACAGATAAGTATCTATGTGAGATTGATATCTTGACCATTGTGTTGATAAAAAGTTCCAGAATCTTGTTGAAAGTGAATCATTTCGAGATTCTTTTTCATGCTTTCTACCTAAGAGAAGCCAAACTTCTAATCAAATGCTTTGTTTGACATTTCAAAATGTGGATCTTATTGTAGACCCTGTTAATCAGCTCTTTCTGGTTTAGATAATTTAATTCTAATTGTGCTTCCTTCATTTGAAGTAACTTGATCAGATTTTACCAAGTGATAAATGACTGACTGCTGTTAATTACTTTTTCAAATTCCAAACTGGCAAAGCCTGGGCCGAGTGAAAAATTGACTCAATCATTTGGAACTGATTGTTGAAAAATATGAAAACATCTGGATGTCTAAATTGTCTTGGTGAACTCTTGTTTTTCCCCTTTTGTAACCAATTTAATAACTAACTTGGTGCCTAAAACAATTATTGTTAAACATGCAATGTGATTGCATGCTAGGACCTAAAGTCCAGACAATTATAAATGCAGAATCCTAATTAATTATCTTATTTTTCTATATCCTAATTGCATTTGCTAAGGAAGTGAAAATTGAAACTTTCATGGTTGCTGGTCCACAGTATTATTAGTGCATCTCAATCATGATTCCTTTTCTATGCTAAACTCCCTGCATTAGGGTTATCGATATACTTTTACAGAATAAAGTTGTAATTACATAAGAATTAAGTGTTCATTAGAAAGTCTGGTAACGGTCGCATATTTTTTAAGCAGTGAGTGTGGGGAGCTGGTAGAAAACTCTTTAAGATTTAAATCAATTAACTGCTGGAACTAGAGGGAAATATGTGCTTGTTATAATGTTATCTATCAAGAACCAAGTCTTTATCCCATTATTTGTGGTCGGCTGTATGAATCATATCTGACCATGATGTTTTATCACAACATGTATTTTCATTTAAGTTTGGATATATTATGTCATTTTTAATAGTTTGTTTTGAAGTCTTTTTAGAGCTTTCCCTTCCTTTTTTTAATTTAAGTTAATAACTAGTTTTGGTGACCCATGCAAATCGTGGGTGCCCTAGTGTATATAAAACATACTGTGTTATTTTTTTTATTTAGAATGTCATATATAAATAAAGAAAAAGAAAATAAATCACTAAAATAATAAGTTTTATTATTTTGAAAATTTAAATTGTAATTTAACAGAATTTAAGTACATTATTAAATATAGAACTACAACTCTAAAAATTAAAGTTATTATTGAAGCCATAAAATTATTATTATTTTTTTTTATCATGGTAATAAGTTTTGAGAATTACCTTAATTTCCATCAAGAAGTTAAAAGGAAAAAAAAAAATAAAAATTTACACAAATGAAATGAGAGTAAGAAAACAAAAATGGAAAAGGGAGAACTATATTGAAATTGCTAAGATCAAAATGGAAGGAATGAAGAACTATATGGAAAAATTATTAATTTTTTGAATAAATTTAAATGAATTATCTTCAATTTAATTTTTAAAAATGAAAGAGATAAAAAAATTCAAGTCCATTTAAAATATTCACAAGACTAAATGGAAACAACCTCAAAAGTTTAATCCCAAAAAATATAAGTAAAAACACAATTATATTCTATTTTGATTATTAAAAAACATAAGAAATTCATCAAAAGTTGTGGTACAGTATTAGGATTCCTTTCTCAAATTGGAAATTGATTTTGTTACTTACACCTGTTAAGGACTTTTGCACAATTAATATTCCTAACTCAATTAAATTTATTGATTAATTTTGAACTTAAAGTAAAATTTAATAAAATAATTAATATTTTATAATCACGAAATGTTAGTATATAAGGATTATATGTTAATAGATAGTTTCATTTTAAATAGAGATAATAACTATAAATATATTTATGAATTAAAATTGGGTAGAAGTTAAATAGAACTCTTATATTACTATCCAATGTTTAATAGAACTCTTGCGTTACTAATATTAATAGCCATTAAATGTATGTGAATATTTTTCTAGGACAAGATTCATACACTCTTGTATTAATAATATTTTTAATTAATTAAAAGAGTAAAAAGACAACCATATCCTTAAAAATCATGCTATTTATATTAAAAACCGATTGAGAAACTTTTTGCTTTTATATAATAAAGATTCTCTATTTTCTACATGCCGTACTAGTATGTCTAAAAATCTCCCATGCACATGTTCAAACCACTTTATATATGTTTCTCTTATTTTCTCATGTATTGTGGTTGCTCCCACTTTCTTTCTAATGTATTTATTGCTTATACTATCTAATCTTGTGTGTCTACACATCCATCTCAATATTCTCATTTCTGGTACACTGAATTTTTGTTCATGTTTATTGTTAATGTCCCAACACTCCGATTCATAAAGTATAGCTGATTTTATGGCTGTTTGATAAATATTTTCTTCCAATTTCAACAGTACTTTACAATTACAAAATATAGAGGATGCACTTATTCATTTGTTCCAGCCTGTTTGAATTCTAGTTGCAACATTTTTATCAATTCTCCATTTCCTTAGAGGATAGATTTAAATATTTAAAGTTTTTAGATACATCTAATTCATGCATGACAATTTTCATATTTTCCCTATTAATATTCCGATAATTACTAAAGTAATCCTCCATCTACTAAGTTTTAACTCTACTTATTTTAAAACCTTTCAATTCTAATTCTCTCTAATTTTCTAACGTGGCATTAACTCCTCTCCTCTCATCATTCAAAAATGATATTGTGTGCAAATAAAATACATTTAGGAATTGTTTTTGTTTTTTTGAACAAATGTTTAGTAAACTCGTATTATTAAGGCAAACAAATATGGGTTCAAAGAGGATTCTTGATACAAACTTATAATATTCAAGAATTCACCTAATATTCTTTTTGGCGTCCTTACACCCAATTATATCTTTATACATATATTTTATAATTTCTTTATAAGTTATACTTACCCCTTTCTTTTCTAAGACCCATTATAATATATCCTGATCAACTTTATTGTATGCTTTTTTCAAGGTCAATAAATACCATATGTGAATTTCATTTTTTCTTCTTATAATGTTCACATAATTTTATTATGAGATGAATAGCTTTCTAAACTAAATTGATAATACACTAGCCTTTTTTTCTCAACATTCTTTCGTTTATTTTTTCCCACACAGTTTCATAATGAGTTAATTCTTTCATTTATTTTTTCCTCACAGTTTCATGATATAACACATTAATTTAATACCCCTATAATTTGCACAATTTTGTATATCTCCTTTATTCTTATATAAAGATACCAATATATTTTTTCTCTATTGATTAGGTATTTTGTTAGTTTTCATAAATCATTTTTTTATTTCTTTTAGTGCTTTTTCTATCTCCAAAGTTTGAATTTTGCAACAATATGTAAAATTTCTATTTTGTTGAGATTGTTCTAACTCACGCAATGTGACTTCATTCCCATTTACTTCATTTGTTACTTTTTTCACCTCATTCTTATCAATTTTATATCTTTCAATATTTTCATCATTTTTAAAAACATATAAAGTTTTGTAACTCGCTCTTTTTACTTTTACTTTTCTTTGAATTTCTTGATTTTACTACCATGATTCTTTATTCTATATGTGATCTTGTAATTCTCCCAATACCTATTTTGCAATTACTTTTATTTGATTAGTTATATTTGCTTGTGAGCTTTGTGCTTCGTCTTCCACCTTCCAATTAATTGTTTCTAATAAGGCTTTTATAAAAATATTTCTTTTGTTGTTATTCTTTAGATCCTACCACTTTATCATAGGTATGTTGATTAACTTTGCCTTAAGATTTTTATTATTAAGTCTTATGTAAAAAACTTTTAACGTATGTTGAATGGTGAACTTTTTCAAGTTAATTTATAATCTTTACATAATTTTCTATCACTATTTTTTGTTAGGAAACAATCTATTTGTGACTTATTAAAATCACTTTTAAATTGATTATGTGTTCCTCTCTCATTTTTTTAAAATATATTATACATTACAAAATCATAAATTATTACTCCCTCCGTCCCAAAAAAAAGTCTACTTTGGTTAAGGTAGAACTTTTTATTAGTTATTATGTACAACTTATTTAATGCACCATTAAATGTATAATTTTACATTTTTATCCTTACTTTTTTAATTATGAGTATACATAATTATTATTAGTAAGGATATTTTAGGAATTTGGTTTGAAAGTGGACTCTTTTTTTGGGACAAGAAAAAGTTTTCAAAGTGGACTCTTTTTTTGGGATGGAGGGAGTACAAAATTTGAAATGATTTTACCTTCATTGTATTGCAACCCAAAACTATAACCCCCATGATAATTTATTCATTTTGAGTGATTGTCTAGACTAAAGCTTCAAAGTCTTCCTAAAATTTAAATTTCATAGATTCATCTAATTCTATTTGAAGTGCGTATAAACTAACTTTATTTATAGGTTCATTTCCTACCGTAATCTTAAGAATTATAATTCTTTTTCGTTTTCTAACTACTTTGCTCTGTGAATAATGAATCCACAATAATACTCACCTCACTCTTAGTTCTTTCTTTTCCACAATATCTAACTTTATACCTGAATTATCCAAAATCTTGGCTTTCTCACTTACCCATTTGTTTTTTGGAGACATAATATTTATTTATCTTCTCCTCATAGTAGCTACTGCCTCTGTAGCTTTACTGTTAGAGTTCTAATATTCCAACTACTAATTTTAGAAGTCTTGTTCTTCTTTAGTTTTTCCTTATTATCCCTCCATTAATACATGAGGACTATTGCACATTTTGCACCACATCTGAGCAAACATGGAAATCCAGTGGTCCTTGTCAAGATGTTGCAGTTAGATTCTGTGATGCGTTTCATAAAGCAGGGAGCTTCCTAACCTTTACATGATTTCTTGTGTGACCAATATCATTAAATGTGATAAATTTTATGGTAGCTGCTGACCTAACACAACCCTCCTTTATCTGGATTTGGGACTAGCCATGCTAAAACTATTTAACATGGGTGGAGTTAAATATGTGCCCATTAGGTGTGCTAATTTAATACCTATTAGAATATTTTATGGCTGGCTATGCAGGATTAATTGGGAATAATTATTTGCCTTTGATTTCCTTCTTGTTCTGTCATAAACATTCTACTGACTTTGGATGGGATTGTGTTTCTGCATAGCCTTTATGCGAAGATGTCATTCAGTACCAGAAGCATCTAAAAAAGCTTTGTGTCACATTATCCAAAGTATATTGTTCAAGGTTGCATGAAAAGGGGTGGTAGATGTGTCAAGTGTTCTGGGAATTCAATTAAAGGGAAGACCATGATCTATTTGAACTTGAGATATTTGGATGGCGTTGATAAGTAATAGTAAATAGTTCAATGGTGTTAGTTGTGTTGGGCTATGAACATTGGTGTAGCACATGATTAGAGAATATAAAAAATTTTCCTGCTCATAGAAATGGCACTAATTGTCTATATTATTCATGATAGTGGCATTGTTTATTCACGAAATCAAAGGTTGGCTTTGATCTTAATTTTGAAAATAAAGTAAAAGGGTAACTTAAGGTTCTCTTTTTTTTGGTACAGAATAAAAAGTTTTATTTCACTGATATATGAAGCAACGTATTTTGAATCTTATTATAGATTATCCTATTTATGTCCAAGGTAATGTGAACAGTTCAGCTGCCTGAATGTCATTGATGGTAAAATATAAAATGAAGTCCACTTACCATTTTAATACATGAATGCTGACATTTAATCATGTCCCACTTGCTATTGGCTTATAATTACTGTGATCTGCAATCTTGTGTTCAGGGCTGGAAATTTGGTGGGGACAAGCATGGGTGTAGAAGCTGGTGGTGATGTAACCTCGTCAGGACCTGTAAAACTGGCTGATTTACAAAGAATACTGAGTAACATAGGCTCTTCTGGTATTACTCCTTAGATATATGGTTTTCTTGGTTGAAACTATTGTTTTGAACTATAATTAACTCTGACTTAATTATTTGATTGTGATGGTTGATATAGGACAAGCACAAGATCCAGATGCTGGTAAGATTTTCTGTTTATTACTACATTTGTTTTGCTGCATGGTTATCGCTTGATGGTGACAGTACCTTTTTTGACAATGTTTTCTGAATGCTAATAGTCATTCCAAATGTGTGATACTGACCTATTAAAACATAAAGTTGCTATCCTTATGCATTTACTGTTGTTGGTGAATAGATTTTTTATTTTTTACAGCATTCCTTCTTTGTAACTTATTATCATTGTCTTAAGCATCTACTGGGATTTGATATAGATGCGTATGATTTCTCGTTCAAGGATTGTGTTGGGGTTCATAAGCATATAGACAATGATCTCAAGTGAAATATTTACTGGTCTCTTTTTCAGATTTTGTTTAAGGCATTTTTTTATTAGAATTTTTAATTGTTTTTGGGTGTGAAAACTGTATTTGGGTGTTTTATTTTTATTTTATTATTATTATTATTTTATTTTTTGGTTGCTTTTAGTGTTGAGAGGATAAGAAAAAGGAAGAAGAAGAAGAGCGGGAGGGAGAGGGGAAGGCACACTGGTCTTAAAGAGCACTTCTAAGAAAGTTATTACTTTGCAAGGCTTCAGGATAGAAGTACTTATTCTAGTATCCAAACTGCCTTCTACTTTTAGCAGCTTAAAACGTACTGAAGGCATTAAGAGTTGTCATTTTGTCATCGTGTTAAACATTGTTAGATTTGAGAAACAGTAGTGTTATATGGAGGATATATCTACGAACTTTTCTTCTAGCCTACTGCAGTGAGACTGCTATTGTTACTGTTCTTTGGTTTATAAATTTATGAGTTGCTGAAATTTTAGCCTGTTAATGACCTAGGCTTGGGATTGGGAGACATTTTGAGACCTGAGTTCATATCTCCACTGATTAGTGACCTACCTGTAGAGCAACAACTTGCATCTTATCTACCTGAGGTATGGAAATTTGATATTCATTCAATTAGTGGTTGAACCGCATTCTTCGTCATTAACACAGAATCTGAGGCTGCAGGGCCCCTGGACAACTGAGGATTTAATGGAGTTGCTGCAGAGTGCTCCTTTCCGCCAACAAGTAGATTCTTTTACTTATGTAAGAAACTTTGTCAATTTGCTTATCCTTTTCCCCTTGTTTGGTCTGAAATTATCTTCCTTTCCTCTCTTTTACCCTTGATAACTTTTGGACATTGAGACTGACTTGGATTCTGTTCTCCTTATTATGAATAGGTGCTTCGAACTGGACAGGTAGACCTTTCTCAGTTTGGCATTGACCCAAGTCAATGTAAGTACTTCTTTTCAAATTTTCAAATTTTTGTTTTTTGTTTCTTTGCTTTTTCTTTTGGGTTTTTGTAAATGGAACCCCATCCCCTTCTCTTCTCCCCTACACCCCCCCTTACCCCCAAAAAAAAAAAAAATAAATAAAATAATTGGCGTGAATAATCCAGAATGGGTTGTGAAATCATGATGGATTTTTTTGAAGTTTCTAGGATATTTTGATTCCAGTCTCTCTTTGGGGAGCAAAAATGTTACTTTAAACATAATAGCAATGCTAACATGATGTTTGCCTTATGCATGGCTTACATTTTTTATATATATCTGAGGATGTTGTTACCCAATTGATTGCTCTTTTTCACATTTAACTGCTATTTATTTCTTGTCTTTGTCCATGAGTGTGAAACTTGATCCTTATGGGGTAGATTTGGAGTTTATGTGTCGTATTAACTTTGTGGATCCATCTGCTGATGGCAATTGGTGAAGAGTTAACTTAATCCACAGAACTATGCTCATGCCGTGCTGGTTACTCTGTATTGTTTGTCACTCATCCACGTTCTCTTGTTGCAGACAACTTCACTGTTGCGTCTTTCTTAGAGGCACTTGAAGATTCTGTTAGTAGGTCATCAGAATCCAAGGAATCCAGCCGAGATAGCAATGAATTGACTTCTCAAATGCATAACCAAAGTGAACCAATGGATGAGGGTCAATAATATTGAGCATAAATGCATCATTAATACAGTTGGTAAAGAGCAAGAATACTTTTCCTTTTATATTTGTACGAGATGGGAGATTCGTTTCAATCTGTAAGTACTGTTATGGGTTGGAGAACTTGGACCGAGGAACACATTCACATTTGACATACACACGTTAACAGGCTTTTTATCTGGCTTGTGTAATCCAGCTTAAAAGGGTAATTGATGAAGGAACTCTTTATTTGTTTGTTCCACATAACCTTATTACGAGTTTGAAGTTGCACTTTCTTTTGCAAATCTAGGTTCCTTCAGTGCTCTAGCTTTGCAGTTGCAATTCATACAAAGTTTGTGAAAGCGGAAATCAGGTTTGTGAATTGTATGTTGCCTCAGAAAGAGTCTCCCAAAAGAAATTGGCCTTGTATCATTTGATGATGGTGGAGAAAATAATGGCTTTGGAAAATGAATGAAGGCCTAATGCCTTCATTTTTCAAAGCAATCTGTAATTTCTCCTCAATCTTCTACTCGGAACAAAATGTGCAAGCAGCCCCGTTGCCCATTTCTACACTGAGAAGGGTGGACAAGAATTAAATCTGATGAATATATCAGCATATGAATTATTGAGTACAACTTACACTTCATCATGGACTAGTAATTAAATTTATAGAATTTTCAAATCGACTGCTTGGCTAGGGCCGTCACTTTAGAATTTATGTTTCTAATATCCCGAAGGACTTTCTCGGTTGTTTAAATGTACAATGCTACGGTAGCAGCTTTTACAAGCAGTGGTCCTTTCGCTGTAGCACTACTTTGTTGAGGTATACGCCAAGTGCCCATATCGAAAAAATGTTTCTATAAGCAGCGTAGTTTATTGTGCAGTTTCCACTGAATACTCCTAATATTTCCTGTCAAAAACTTGTAAATCAGCAATGCATGTGCGTAAAATGAATCCAATCCCTTTATGTTTGTGTGTGTGTGTGTGTCTGCTGTGCTTGAGTGACCAAATGTAAACTTGAAGCACAAACCTGCTGGGGAAAGTCTCCGGTTTCCATTTGTGAATTAATCAGCACTCGTGCGGCACGATGCAGAGGGACAGGATCTCTCTTTGCCTAATGATGCTATGCAATGTTAATGACATGGCAAAAGCTGATGATGGTTGATGATTTAAATCTCTAGGATTATAAATTTACTTTACTAGATTCTATCAAGTTGGATTATAAATTTGTCAATGACTAGTGCCAGAGTCCGCAGATACCTGCTCAGCTTGAATAAGACTTAACATGGCCCATGCAGTGCTCACAATATGTGATTTCTTCCCCTCAATATTTGTATAAACCTGTTCAGAGATATGAAACACAACAGACTAAGGCTCACTATCATCCTGCATCCTGTTTCCGAAACTATTTATGATTCGTTACAGTTTTCTACCTTGTCTCGGCTAGAACGACAGCTTTGTCACCAACCACCACAGTCAAGTTGTTTGGATAGCAAAACTCGCAAGCTTTTCTGATGCTCTTGCTATTCTCATAGGTTCTTCCTCCAGCCACCAAACCTGTCACGCCAAACCATGTTCCATAAGTGTAGCAGATTCCCCAGGATCCATACCTTAATTATGATTTTAATCATACCCTTTGAAACTTTCAAAGAAGTGTTAAACACATCAAACAAACAGGAATTACCAGGAGCCATCAGGAAGTTGTTTTTCTTCAATGAAGTTTAATGCTTTTTCAATACATGCTTCAATTTCTTTCCTCTTATATCCTGGATACGATTTGATGAATGACTTGAGTGCCTGAATGGCTGATGAGGTGCATTCTACATACCTTGATCAACAGGTTTTCAATTTCAGAAGTGAAAAATAACCTAATGTCTCATGGATAATTACAAAATGCTAGGAATACTTGGCTACATATCTTACTGGTAATTGATGATTATATCTCGAAATGTTTTTACTGGATTAATCATCTGCAAAGGAAAAAACATGTGGGGAAGAAGCCAAATTAACTGCAAACCCCTGTGGCAAAAAAAAATTGTTCTAGAATAGGTATCTTGACTACCTCCAACCATGCATAGGATCTAGTGAGCTCATATGAAGAAAAACCTCCGTTTCTATTCTGCCATATCAAAACGAAAGCCACCATTAGACTAGATCTACTATAGTCAAGGCTGAATTAACTGTATTATGATCTAAGGTAAAAGATGCCAATGCTTCAGAATGATTAGCCACTTGTTTTTATTGTTTGAGCACCTACATTTAAACCAGCGTGTTAGAACAATTATTTTAGTCTAGCTCAATTTTTCAAGTGGGCTCTAGAGAGGTTAGAAATCTAAAATATGTTTCTAAACACTATGATCACATTACAAGATTCTTGAGTTAAGAATTAAACTCTTTTTTGCCAAGAGGGAAATCTTAGATGAGGCAAAAAGAGATTAACACCTGAAAGGACAGAATCAAGTGAACAGCATCATACAGCTTATTTTGTTCCAGTGCTTCTCCAGCAATATCAGATGATATGCTGGCCAATGATAGTGCTGCCTGGAATTATAAATCTTTTAGGATCTATTGTGAAAAACATACAGAAAACTATTGAGACTACAATAAATTTATCGGACCTTGAGGCCTTCTGCAGTGGTATCTGGTTCTGTCCAGTTATGGTCCGCAGTGGAGAAGCACCATCCACTGTTTGAAATGTGGCGGTACCAGGAATCAGGATTTCCTGAACTTTGTTCAGTAATTACCTGTGAAACTTTAATAAATTTATGTGCTTTCTTAAGCATTAAATCATATTCCTCCTGGTGTTTGGTTGCTATTACCGCCTGAACAGCAAAAGCAGCATCCCATAACTGAGATCCATTATATCCCTGTCATTCAAATTTCTGCATGGCTTTAAAGCTTGTAAAACATGGTAGAAGACAAATCAAATCAGAGATCTTAAATAAACTCAACCATCAATGACTTCATGGTCTACTCAAACCTTCATTTTCATGCCCTCTTCTGCCATCCAAAGGTAATCCTTTATTCTTGAAAGGTGTGATTTGATTGCTATGGATTCTGGATCTTCGACCTAATGACATACCATGTTTAGCACCTGATTGAATCAGTTAATGGTTAAAAGATAGTTTAGATAACATTCCAACATTTCAAAGAACGGAGCAGATCATTGAAATAGTGATATGAAGAGGCTAAAGGATTTTGAATCAATCTGAGTGGGAGCTGGTTATATAACCAGCCAAAATTTGGCTTATGCTAGCCCAATTGCATGCATGTACATATTGCAGAATCTTGCAGCATAGCTCTCTATTTAATTGCGACATACAAAAATGATGTTTGATCTTTTCCTATTAAATTTGATTTTCCTATGACTGGATTGCAAGTGAATGCCACTATACATGGATTTCCATAAATGACAAAACGCTGATTGATGACCAAACAAAGTATAGTACCTTATTAACAGCTCCGAGACAAACATAATGCGTGCTCTCATCCTCATGATAGATATGTTTCATGACAGTATTCCGAGCTTTATGCCTCAGTATAGAGAAAGGCCAATGCCTGAGAAGAGGTTCTGCAAACTTGTGTAAACCATCCCAGAGGACATCCTGTGACAGTGGATGTTTGTAGTACATAACTTCCTGCAATTAATCCAACCCAAACAGGATAAAATTTCAAATTGCTCCTTGAACTGATGTGGCAAGGGGTTGATTATGTGTCTAGATTCCATTGATTGGCTACATCATATTGCCTTATTTTTTTCCAAATAAGAAGCTAACTTTGATAGAAGTTTTGCCAAAAAATGTGTACGGTTTAAACATTTTGAGTAAAAACTGTGAAATATGTGAGTAATGTGAGGCTTATATTGTAAATGTTGTTAAATAGTAATCACTTGAATTATACATTGATTATCTGTTATATAAATATCATGTTCGATAGATTTCACAGAGTAATAGTAACAACAAAAGATTTCATATACCACAGTATTAACAAAAAGATTTTTCTAACATTTTCATAAGATAGTTTATGACAGCCTGACAATGATTGGGAATATAACGAAATCAAACCTTTGCACATTGATTCCTTGCCAAGTTCCAATCGATTTGTTCATAAGGTTGCGCATAGAGCTCTCTCATAAGTGATAAAACAGTGGCACTGATCGGTCCCACGTACCTCTTTCCGTACAAATATGACATAGGCGAGTACACCATCCGACAGTGGCACCGCATACGACCTATAAATGTAAATACATTGTAACTTAGTAATATTTGTTTCTTGGGAGATATAAGTTGTTAGGATAAATTACTTTAATTCTCTCTCAATTTTGACTCATATTTTGATTTGGTTCTTAATATTGAAAAAGGGTCAATTTAGTACACACATAAATGTACCAAAATTTTCTCACAAAAAAAAATTATAATCATCTTTCTTTTTCTATATGCTTATGGCCAGCAGAATTTGGGGGGGGGTGGTGGGGGAGGGGTTCTTAGGAGGGAAAACGGAATTGCGGAATTGTATCCTTAATTTAATAGCGGCAACCAAGGAATAAAAGGAGGAAAAAAGATGAGATTTATTTTGATAGGACTTATATGCAGGAATGGCAATTTTCGGGTTCGGGGTCGGGGGTTGCGACCCCATCCCCGAACCCAAAATTTAACCCCGTTCCCGAACTCGTCCTCGAACCCGATCGGGTTTTAACTCTAAAACCCATCCCCGTCCCCGATCGGGTTTCGGGTTCCCCGCGGGGACTCCGAACCCGATTAAAATACCCGAACCTGAACCCCAAAATCATAAATATTATTCTATTACTATTTAAAAATAGTATTTTGTATTAAATGTAAAATATTTTTTTAAATGCATTTATTTCTTCAAAATATATTTATTTTTTTCAATTGCATCATTCATATTTTAATACAAAATTTAGTCAATTAATATAGCATTTTATATTAATATGATCAATTAATAAATCTTTACATATTATTTTCTCTATTTTTTTGAATTATTTTATCTTATTTTAAAATAATTTTTACATTTTTAATAAATTTCTTTTTTTTATTTAATATATTAATATTATTATTATGATTTTAATATATAATTATCAAAATTATAAATATATTCGGGGTCGGGGCGGGTATGGGTACCCCCGAACCCGACCCCGGGTTTTAATTTAAACCCCAAACCCGACCCCGAACCCGAAAAAAACCCGGTCAATCGGGTTTTGACCGGGGTCGGGGTCGGGGAACCCGTCGGGGCGGGTTTGTTTTGCCATCCCTACTTATATGTGTTGGAATGATTTTTTTTCCACTTATGCTTTTGGATTATATTTGTGCTTCTCACGTGTGTGTTAAACAAGATGCGGCTCAATGATAATTAAAATTTTAAATTAGACATAATTAAACAAAATTATGAAGTTGATGGATTAAATTGATTTTTTTTTAAATAGGAAAAAAATAATTAAATTATTACGATCATATACTTTTGTACATTAAATTATTTTAAATATTAATTACGAGTCACCTTATCTTCCTCTTTGTATAAGTACGAATATTACGTACATGAGGTAGGTTATCATGTGATTGATTCTAAAATTTACACACTAAAAAAAGGGGAAAATAGTAGGTTCTCGGGGGAGATCATCATCCTGCCTTGTTAACTAGACTACACAAAGATACTTTGATTAGTAGATTCAAGTTTTAACCTCTCATCAATTCCCTATTCATAAGTTCCTGAATTATTGCAAAAGATCTATTTGTTGTTTTGGGATAAAACCCAAAACATAGGAAATATGATAAAGTTGTGCAAGGCATCAATCCAGATTATGTTTTCCTTGTTTCTTTTGTTTTCATAGCTGTAGGTCAAATTTACCCAACAGTTCATTTGTGTTTTTCCTTTGTTGTTAGTATTATTTTTTATTACATTATTCTCTTATTTCGATTGTCCAAACATTTCTTGGGATAACATTAACCAGGAGAAGAGGATCAACTAGGAAGCATACCAGGATGTGTTGGAAGAAAATAGGGAAGCAGCCATACTTCTGTGAGCAGAGGTTTGTTACCACTCCAATCGTAGACCCCAAGAACCTGTACATCCAAATGATCAACAAACAACTTGTTCACAAAATGAAACACTAAAACAAAAATAATGAATTCAACCTCTCCTGATTTCTGAAGTTGCTAAAGCCTAAAGGTTATCATTTAACCTTCGTGAACATATGGTTAAAGTGAAAAGTTGGCGAATTTCACATTGATTGATAAAGCCGTTAACATTTTCACTTATGCGCTCATATAAAAAACGTACAAAAGTGACACTTAGAACTCTAAATTGAGGGAGAAAAAACTTGACTATTGTGAGAAAAAATTACTACAAAACAATTAAAACGAAGGAAATAAAGAAATCCAAAATCTATTCTTTATTATAGTTACAATGAAGAATAAATAATCCATGTAATTGGATGTGAATTCCGTCCATTTCCCACTTTAACCTCGAACAACATAGAGGTTATTAGTAGTTTTTTACACTAAACTAAGGAGGTTCTTCAAAATTTTCTTAAACCAGAAAGGGGTTAATACTAATTATGCCTTGCATATTTTTGCCAAAAGAAAATTCCTCAAAAAAATAAATCAATTCTATGCTATATTCCAATGGTAATCCAATTGGACAGGACATGGAATGCAGTCAAGAATTTCCTTACAGAAAGCCAGAGTTTTCCTCATGTTGGAGTAAACGTAGCACCCCCATGATAAATAATCCAATTTTTTGCTTTCTCCATGGCTCCATCTCCGCCGTTTATTGGTTCCCCAAGAAGTCTTAGAGAGACATATAAGTACAAGACATTGTGCTCTAATCTTCAATATGTAAACCCCAACCTCCATCTTCATTCTGCAGTTTTACATTTCCATGCATAAACTTCCTAGGCACAATTTTTTTTTTTCTAAAATAAATATTACTCTCTCAATCCCAAAAAAAAAGTCTACTTTAAAAAAAGTTTTGACCCAAAAAATGAGTTCACTTTCAAAATAAATTCTTGAAATATCCTTAGTAATAAAAATTATGTATATTCAAAATTAAAAAGTATGAGCTATATCTAATGATTAATAAAAAGTTATACATTAATTAAAGGAGACTTTTTTTGGGACGGAGAGAGTACTGTCATTGTACATGTATGTATTTCCACCAGCATAATTATGTGAAGCTCATTAGAGAGGAAGAAGATGCATTTATTTAATGAGTTATTTGTTATTCTTCGGAATCCACATTTGCAATAATTTTGTTCCACATAGGGTACCTTGCAGCCCTAAATACTCTTGGGTAAGCTATAGTGAGTTGTTTTGCAGAATATTTTTTTAAAGAATTAAATAAATATTGATAATTTTGAGAGAGTGCTAATAATACTAAAGTTGATATCGACTTCAAAGTTGATATTCGGATATCATCTTTGATGTTGATAAAGTCGGTATCTTGGATACTGAAAGTCGATATTAGGGACATCGATTTTAATGTAATATATATTTTTTTAAAATTAATATGATTTAAGAATTGTTAATGAGTTTTTGTGCCATTTTTTATTTAAAATTTCGAAAATAATGAAATTTTAAACAATATTTTTGCAGCAATTTGTTGTATATCATTACGGATGATTTTAATTTATATATTTGGATGGCTATGCATAAGAAAATTTTAAATTCAAAAAATATAATTATATATTTTTATTTCGTAATAAGACAAATTAATTTTTCGTACATACTTTTTATAATTTTGTTCTTTAATATTATTAAGGGTTTAGGATTTACGAGTGTCATGCACGCCCATCCCTTTTCCTAACTCGATGCATAGCCATTCGAAAGGTCATATTTAGAAAATCGACTCCTTATGACAATTCTGATAAGATTATCTCTCACTATCTTCCCAGTTTTGGCATTTTTAGGAGAGATCGAAAGAAGAAGATGTTGAAGGATACTTCAAAATATGTATATATGAATATTAATCGAATTATATGATTGCATTTAACTTAGATCGTATTGTTGCAAGTGCTATAGTAGCAATTTGAAATCTTCCATTGCATTGTTAGTTTTGTTAGTAATAGAATCAGACCTAATAAAGCTAGCTAGCTAGTTAAGTTTTCTTTCATTTTGAAAGATGCTATTTATGTGATAAATGTAATCTGTTCAATAAAAAAAAAAGTTTTTTTTTATCATTTTCGTATAGTTATTATTAACTTTGTTATAAAAATATAATACTACGTTACTAAAACAATGTCATGTTACAATTTTAAAGTAGTAAAACAGCATCATGTTAGAAGTATAAGATAGTGTGAGATAATCTAATCTGAATTGCTATATTTAGGAAATTGACTTCGATAATTGAATAAGAAGTTAAATGTGCAAACATTGTAGGAAAACAAGTTGAAAGAGAAAAAGTTCTAAGTTTGCACAAGTTTAAAAAAAAAAATCAAGTTCCACAAAGAAAGTCATCTAATATTCTTATGTGGTCGCTAGGGGTTGGGGTTATGGGTTTTATTGGATTGGCCTTGCGTCTCCAATGAGTCTAGATCAAAATGAATGGATTGATCCATATGTGATTGTGACGAGACGCCTTCGACGCGTTTTTCCCAAAGAGGATTTTTTCAAATAATAAGAAAAAAGGTGGCGCATTTGGCAAATGCCCAAATATATGGGCGCATCCAATTTGTTGTACTTTTTGCCAATTTCTCAAGATATGTCATCTTCTGCGATTACACTTCGCATTGTTGTCACCCCTTGATTTGATGAATTTTGAGCTATGTCAATTTATAAAATGTAGGTCCTTCTTAGACTAAAAGCTTGTGAAAGAGATGTTCTTGAAAATTTTATTCTTGAAGGGGTTAAAATTTTATCCTTCTTAAAGGGTTAAAAATGGAAATCATGAAGCAGAAATGACAACAATTACACAAATAAGTCAACCGATGAACGGGGTGCTATGGTAGTGAAGATGTCAAGGTCGTAGGAACAATGGAGGAATGGAGCAAAACACAAAAAGACAAGATGGGATGGGAGTTGGATCATGGGACCAAAACATTTTAATCTTTCCATGAAAAAGCTAAACATAATGATAATTTATTAGCTTTAACCATTATTTTACCTTTCATATTGGGTAAAACCATGCTTAAAACACATTATAGCTCATCTCTTGATAAGCTCAAAGTTGAAATCCACTTCTTTCATTGACCATTTGTATTTACATTTGATTGAAATGAAATTGAATTAAGCTCTCCAAATGGGTTTTGATGAAAGCAGCGTTAGCTCTTCACTACTTTCATACTTTCTCAATCCATCTCTCGTGATTGTAGAATCAATAGCATTTTGAACAACAACCCGCATTGGATTGGTGCTCATTTTTAATGAAAGCACGATGGTTGGTTTGTCGATTAGTTTGATGTTTGACTAAATTTGTTTAAATCTTCAACTTCTAATTCTTGTTTGTGAAACAAATTGACACTAAAACATGGTTAGACTATCAAATGGCCAACCATAAAACATTTTCTCTAAAGGATCAAAGAATAAAATTCCAAAACTAATGGCCAACCAAAAAAGCCAAAACTTTTGGCATTTTGCACAAAGCCATTCAAAGTGCCCAACACAAATAAATCAACATCCAAACCAAAAAATTCCACAAAATATGGCCAAACATAAAAGACAAACATTTTTTGGCAATTTGCACAAAAGCACTCAAAGTTTCCACGAAAAATCAACATCCAAACTAAAAGGCAAAAAACGGGGTACATACAAACCAAAGTTCCAATATGAATTAAATGTTTCAACTCGAGCTAACAAATGCATTCCAAAGTTTCCAAACAAATTCCATAAATTGTGCTAATAACATAAACAATTCGGATGTTTAGGATGGATTATCAAGAAAAGCAGTTACAACCTCCCAAAACACAACAATTGATTAGTATGAATTTAGAAATTCAAATTTAAAAAGCTACAATCTCTCTCCTCAAAACATTAACCCACTGTTTCCATACCTTAGTAAAGGTTTAAGAATGTATAGTAGCTAAATTCAGCACAAAATCCGCAATAATGCGAGAAAATCAAAATCGCCTGTAATTTCAAGTTTTTTAGCTTACAAATTCACCAAATTCTATTATCTTCTGGTTTAGCTTTTATCAAGTGTAATGATGATTATCAAGCTAGCTTGCTTGTTCTTCCCCACCCGTGAGAGTGGTCGAATCGTGCTAATAACATAAACAAATTAAAATTCGTCCGCAAATAAAATTCCAAACAAATTTGGCAAACAAATGGGCAAATGTAGCTTACAAATTTCAGTCCAAGACGGCAGTTAGCGGCGGAGCGGATGTCGAAATGAGTATGAATGGGGCATGCAAATTGGAGAAGAATCAGTCCAAAATAAGGCTTTCAAATTGGCGGAGACTTGGCGGTTGTGGTCGGACTTGGCGGAGCCTACTGAAGGGAGAAGATCAGTGAAGAAAATAGATGGAGTTTAAAAATAAGAAGACGAAATTGAAAGGGAGAAAAGATTTGGACTTTCGCCAAAAATCGGTGAAGAGAAAATCGGCAAATGGAGAGATGCGAGAAGAAGGCGATATTGGGCAAATTAGCCCTAATTGAAAGTTTTATTTTTTTATTTTTGTAAGTGGGCGCATTGCCAAATCTTGTGGGCATTGTATGCTATTATACGATTGAGACGCGTTGCCAAATGTTGAATAAATACTCGTAGCGTTGCAAATCGCCCACTAGGATTACCATTAGGTCAAACCCTATAATTTTCTTATTATTTTAAAATAATCCTATTGGAAAAAAGTCCTTGGCGCTCATAGACCAAACTATACATAGGCATTTGAGATGACATACTAGTGTAGCCTTGTGATGAATGTTCCATCTCAGGTGTCTCCTCATATAGGTCACCGGACTAATGAAGAAACATACCAGTATTAAATATCTGATCATCATCATCAACATTACGACGGCGGGAGTAAACGGATGACCAGACGTAGATGGACGACTAGAAGTAGATGGACGACCGGATGACCAGACGTAGATGGACGACCATACGATTGTTGAAAGTCACCTTAGTCTTCAAAACTTGAACATGTCATTTGCATCCGATGACTCTCCCCAACCATCGTCAATGCATGAGAAGAAATGTCATGTACGTTTGATAATCGAGCTCTCGGATTTATCTCTAAATTGGTCAAAGTATCCCGTGTCAAATCATACACTTGCTCTCAACATTCACCCTGTATATAAAAAAACGCTCACCCTTTAAACTTTCTATACCATGCTAAATATTGAAAATTTAAAAGTCATATACATACCTAATATTCGACAATCGATGCAGTTGGGTGGATACTCTGGGCAGGACGATGCACGAGATTACCTATCAGAATCCGAGTAATCCTACGATACCAAACCATGTATTCTGAGAAATACTACATATGGCCACTTGAAGGCAAGCCATTCACAATTCTCTCCCTTCGGCTTTTCTACCCGTCAATGTAAGATGCATACTGTGTTATCCAATTTACTCTCTTCTTGCCCCACCGATCCAGTCGATGCAACCTCAAATCCGTGTCAACGGCAGCAGGAATCATCTGAATATAGCCAAATTGCCGCATAACTCACACAGGTAAATGTAGTTCAACAACATCAAAGTTGAGTAGAGGCATGGTTGCACACCAAATATGATGGCCTCGTAAGTAATATTCTGGCAAATGGTATAAATCTTTCGCTACATATGTTGCTAGATAAACTGTGAAATAAAGAAATGTAACAATCATTAGTATTTAAACTAAACTTAGTTTTAACGAGCCAAAAATGACGAAACATTAATTATGTATTACTTACATTATCATCGGACATACAAGCCTAACAATCCCGATACATACGCAACACATGACAACCGACATTTGCAAAACTCAAGCCCGTGTTCCACCTGCAATGATTATAATACGGCAATATAGAAGATTAGACACAATTTAGGATAAACCAAATGTGCCATTGAAAAGAAAAGTGAGAAACACGTACATGCATGCTCGAGGCCCGATAGGCATGCCGGGGTTATCCAAGATATGTTCTTCTCTCACATTACGGTGTTGCAGACTAATTCTCGGTAGTTTCTCCCTTGCCCACACTTACAATAAGTTTAGTGGTCCACATATACTTGTCGTCTCTCTTATTGTCACCCGACATAGTGCCCTATATCTCGATGCCATTGCTACATCCCTCAGTATAAGTAGGTACATCAATTTGCTTTTTGTACCTGATTTGTCCCCCATAATAGACCCTATAATTTGCATAATCTGGCATTTGGCATGCTGTAACACCTCATCATCGGCGGACTTGAGCAGTAGAGGGCGCACCTGCAGATGCATGGAGATACTTCTTAATTTCAATCGATCTCTATCAAAATGATTGGGGGCTGGCATGAAACCCAACAACTCATGATATATATTCTGCCACTCCTCAACCGTATGACTCAAATATGGACCAACCACCGCATCTCCGTCGACTGGTAAACCCTAAAGTACTGCGACATCTTGTAATGTCACAGTGGCTTCACCGACTGGAAAGTGGAATGTGTGCGTCTTCTGTTGCCGTCTTTCAACCAGTACCGTGATCAAGGAATATCTACTTGTATACATCTTACCATGTATACACCATAAAAGCCTACTAAGAAAAGTATATATTGAACCCTAATATCGAGTGGGGTAGCTTTCCAGAAGTCCACATATGACCTATAGACTTTCAACGGCTCAATTTCGAGGTCGTCCCAAACGAGTTCCAATCAATGACTGGACTGTAATGTCAGTACATTCGGCTGCCTTGGACCTGGAGTTAAATTTACAAACCTGGATGTTGTGTTTTCTGACTCCATAACTTGAATATATGAATTACAAATTTACCATATTATTTTCAAATACAATTTCGATTGCATAAAGTACTAGCCAAAACATACGTTAGGTCCCTTTTGCACATGAAAAATCACAATTCAATAAGCACACAAGCTATTCACATGTGATATCAAATATTACATAAACTAATTACTAACAGGCGAGATACAAATATTACAACTAACCCTACAATGTTATATTACATAAAACAATAGCATAGAATATTGCTATCCATTTATCTCTCAATATTGGCTTTCATGGATGCATGGCTACCCTATTTCTAAATCTTTTCAAGTTAGGGCATGATTTCCTATTATGTTCAATTGCTCGACATGCCTTGTACCTCTGGCGTTGTTCTTGATCTATTTCATTCCTTATACGAGTAAATTTTAGACGGTCCGGCCGATCATTGACCCTTACACTATTGGCCACTATGTGAAAAGGTGTAGGGGGCCAATAATCATCGTATGTCATGGGGTAAAAATAGTTTGAATATGTTTTTACCATTTTTTCACATTGTCGCCCCATCTACTAGGGCCAAAGTGACCCATCCATTTGTGTGCAAACTTTTTGAGCGTGGGAGTAGGGAATCTTGTAAACCGTCAGCGGAGGCAGAATATCGAGCTATGCAAGTTACAACTACCGAAATAGTGTGGATTATAGGACTTCTCAAAGATTTTGGTTTTTATATGAGACAGCCTGCTTTACTTTCTTTGTGACAATGAAGTCAGAGAAAATAGCGCAAACCCGATCTTTCATGAACGTACCAAACACATTGAGGTTGAATGCCATTATGTAAGAGAAAAGCTCCAAGGCATCATTGCGACAAGCCAACATATCCACCAAGGAGCAACCACAGATTTGTTAACTAAAGCACTAAACAAAGAAGCGAGATTGGCATCTTCTTTCCAAGCTTGGGTATTTGATTTATACAAATCCTCGACTTGAGGAGAGTGTTGAAGATTAGTCATATCCATTCATCGTCATATCCATTCATCACCTATCACCTAAGATAATTCTTGTATATTCTCTATATTATCTATTTGTATATTTAGTTGTTATCCATTTAGCATAAGAGTTGTCTATAAATGTAACGATCAAACTTTGTATAGTGACATATCAAATACAGCAAATATTTCACAAACTCTCTGGTTTTAAAATTTCTTACAATAGTGGTTATTCTTCCAATCCCGAATGGATGCGTGGTCGCTTCAAAAAATAAAGCTATCTAAGGAAGAGGAGACCGTGGTGGAGCTTGATAATGAAGACATCAAAACCCGTATTGAGAAGTGCAGAGAAAGCCTAATTGGAAGGGTGTATGGGGGAAAAAAATGGTGAACTTTACAGTTTGAAAAACACCTTGGAGACTATATGGCCAACAAATGAAGCTTTTTCGAAAGAAGATGGAGAAAATATGGTCCTAGTTTCTCTTAAAAAATAACGAAGACAAGCTAAGAATGTTACAAGGAAAATTATGGAACTTTGACCAACACTATCTCATTTTGAAGGAATGGACAGAGGAGATATAGCTTTAGGAAAAAAACTTTCAGACTATTGAAGCCTGGGTTGGGATCCGGAATGTACAGATGCAATGGATGTCACGAGAAATAAGGCTCAAAGTTGGGGATCTATTCAACAAGGTTACTAATGTGTTACTTCCTGAGGGCGACAACAACTCTAGGAGACACTTGAAAATTCTTGCTGAAATTGACCTTAACAAGCCGTCGTTGAGAGGGACCAAGTTGAAGCTAAACGAGTAGACCCACTGGATTAATTTCAAGTATTCAAAGCTTGCAACCTTTTGTCACTACTACGGACTGGTTGGCCATTCTGAAAAATCTTGCAAGATTAGAAGGGCGGATTTACATAGAAAGGAGATGAAGCATGGGCAATATGGGCATTGGCTTTGTGCCACGGGTGGCAAGAGTAATTTGAAGGAGAAAGGCAAAGAAGTAGATATGGTTGTACAGCCAAAAGGGAAAAGTAGTGATGCGGGGGCTATAGGAAGGACTACGGAGGCAAAGTAACAAAATGTTCCACTGGCACCACAAGTTCCTTATATTGGCGTAGAGGTAAAGGAAGGGCATGAAAGAAGAGAGGCAACCATGATAAGTCTAAAAGAAGAAGAGTTTGGAAGCAAGGGGATGACATGAGATTTTTTTTTCTAAAACAACTTCCTTGCTGGCGCACAGAGAGGTGATGGAAATTGACTGCCGGCCAGACCAAGGCAAAGAAAACCTTGAATTCGGTAAGATGATTTGATAAATATCCCCATTAGTTGTGATGTCTCGGCAAGACAATTGATGAGAAATGAAGATAAGAAAAAGGAAATAGGTCCGCCTTTAGAACGATGAGGAGAATGGCTACAACAGAAAAGAAAGACATGGAAGGGTCAAAGTGGGAGCTATTTTAGGATGCCAAGATGGAGAACTAGTGGGCAAAAGTACTATTGGGTACAAAAGGGGATGGGGAAGAAAGAGACAAGCGGAATAAGATAATGAAAATTCAAGATCCAGGCACTTTGGAATTTCGAAGGTGGAGGCACGGCCTTAATTAGTTCCAAGGGGAGTCATGAAGGTATGTGTATAGAATTGTAAAAGTTTGACGGACCCTCTAAAATTTTCCAATTGAGGGAGACGTTAAGATCCCACCACAAAAAAATAATCTTTTTGTCAGAAACGAAAAATGGAGAAGTTTTGTGACAACCATGTGTAGGAGATTGAGATTTCAAGATAGATGGTGAATTGTAGAACCAGAAGGAACTAAAGGGTGGCTGTTGGTGTGCTAGACAAGAAATATTGTTGTTAGTAATATCATTTCCACAAGCTTCTGTTTCCAATTGGAATGTACACTGACAAGTAGCTCCACTAAGTTTTGGGCAATTTTTTATATGCTAGCATAGAAGTTAAAACAATAGAAAGAACAATGGAGGTACTTGGAGCATCAAAAGTGGAGACGGGGGGATTGGTGGTTCATAAGAGGAGATTTCAATGACCTTTTGCACCCGGATGAGAAATAAAGGGGAAGACTCAGGACTGAATCAAGTTGTACATCCCTTAGGAACTTTGTAAGAAATATGGAAATGGGTGAGAAAGGCTTTGTGGGGAGGAAGTATGCTTAGGCCAACAATAGAGAGGGGGAAAGGTTTGTGGAAGAGAGGCTGGATAGGATATTTGGTGTCCCTAACTGGCTACTAAATTTTCACAAAGCTAGAGTGTATCATGTGGAAGACACTCCTCGGACCATTCCTTACTCCTACTAGACACTGATCCTGAAGTGCAGAAAAGTAAGAGGAGATTCATTTTTGATAGAAGATGGATAAAAAATGAACAAGTCAATAGGTTAGTGAAAAAAGTGTGAGAAAGGGAGTAGACAGGAACACCAATGTATAAACTTTGCTTCAAGATCAAGCAGCGTAGAGTAGAGTTGCTCAAATAGAGCCAGCAGCAAGAGACGAACTCCTCTAAGAAAATAACTAGGTTAAAGGAACAACTAGAAAAGCTGAGAACCTAAGGAGGGAACTAGGACTGGAACCAATGGTGTAAGCTGAAAACGGAGATTAATCTAGCATATAAAGAGGAGAAAACATATTGGAGGGAGAAGTCAAGGGTTCAGTGGTTCCAAGAAGGGATAAGAACACCAAATTTTTCCATGCATCCATAGTTGATAGAATGAGACAAAACACAATTGATAGACTAACAAGAGCTAATGATAGGTTATGTGAGACTAAGTAAGAGGTGCAGGAGCAAATCTTAGATTTCTACGTGCAACTATTCTTTTCAGTAAGACCGCAACTATTCCAAGAAGGATTGGAAGGTATACCATTGTCCATCACTAAAGATATGAACCGAAGGCTAACTCAACCGGTGGAAGAAAGTGAAATAAAGAGTGTTTTTTTTTCTTTTCAAATGCATCCTAGCAAAGTACCAAGAGCTAATGGTATGACTCCCTTATTTTTTCAATCTTTTTGGAATGATATTAAGGTAGATTTTGCAATGTTATCAATGATTTTTTCATTCACAAGAAAATGCTCAAACAAGTAAACCATACACTGATCTCTCTCATCCCAAAAATCCAAAATCTTGCCTCTATTACTCATTGTAGACCAATTAGCTTATGTAATGTAGTGTATAAAATTATATCTAAAATATTAGCTGAGAGGATGAAAATCTACATTCATAAATACATTAGCCCTAATCAATGGCTTTTTTCCCATGGAGACATATCATGGATAATGTTGTAGTAGCACATGAGTGTATTCATCTATTATACTCAAAGAAGAAAGGGAGTAAGGGGTTCATGGTTTTAAAACTTGGTATGTCAAAAGACTATAATGGGGTTGAATGGAGCTTTTTGTGTGAAGTCTTTGAGAGAATAGGGTTCTCTAACACTTTTATAGGGTGGGTGTGGCAATGCATTAGTGTCTCAACATTGTGTGTGAATATTAATAGAAAAAAATGTGGTTATATTCAACCCGCAAGGAGGATTAGATAATGAGCCACACTATCTCCATGTTTGTTCTTAGTTATCAGAGAAGCATTCAGCAACATCATTAAACAAGCTAGCTTAAGAGGATTATAAGGGTTTGAAAGTGAGTAGAATTGGTCCTATACTTATACAATCTTTCTCTGCAGATGATTCTTTTCTTTTTTGTGAAGCAGATATGGAGCAAGTAAGGAAAATAAAAGCCATGCTAACCAAATATAGCAGCTATTCTAGGCAGTTGATCAACCTGGAGAAGTCCTCAATCTTCTTTAGCAAGACTATGGCAAAGGAGTAGAAGGAGAGCAAATGCCAAGTCCTAGAAGGTATCACTGAGTAGAAGCATGCAAAGTATCTAGAATTCCCAATGCACATAGGAAGATCAAAAAAGGAAATTTTTAGCTTTGTGGTGGAGAGGTTCTAGAAAATAATCAGAGATGGAAGTATAGGTTCCTTAGCCAGGCAGGAAAAGAAGCACTCATCAAGCCTGTGATAGATGCCCTCCCTACCAATGTGATATCCTGCTTCAATCTCCCTAAAAGTGTGTGAAAGAAAATTATCCAGAGTTCAGCAAACTTTTGGTGGGGAGGAGAAAGGGGATGAGAAACCGAAAGTCCATTAGAAAGCATAGAAGGAACTGGTCAAGCCAAAAGAAGAAAGGGGACTATGCTTCAAGCACATTCAAGTCTTCAATGATGTACTTATGGCTAAACAATTATGGATGATAATCACGTAGCCAAACCTTCTTATGAGTAAGGTATTGCAGGCCAAGTACTTCCCAGGTTGATAAAGGTCCAATGTAAGAGCAATGCTTCTTCGCTATAGAAATGTTGGATAGAGGTGAGATACATAATTCAAAAAGGTGCCAGATTTCAAGTAAGAGATGGGAAGTCCATGCAATTTGAACAACTGTGGATCCTGTGGAGACGGGGTTTAGACCAACACCCACCACATCAAAGGAAAAGCGAAATGTGTGGGTGAGTGAGCTATTGACAAAAGGAGGAAAAGGATGGAATAGGGAATTAGTCAGGCAGACATTCAACATGGCGGATACTAACACTGTGCTGGACATACCAATTGAGCAGATAGAGTCCAGACATAGATTAGTTTGGCAATTCAGCAATCAAGGGCAATACATGGTCAAATCTACATATCAAGATGCGTTGAGAAAACTAAAGGAGTATAAGCTTACACCAGAAAGCAACGCTACGAGTGAACTAAGGAAAGCAGTGTGGAAGAAAAATTGGAAGTTGGGGTTAAAAGCGAAACTTAAGCTCTTCTTATGGAGATATTGGCATGGCATACTGCCCACTATGAACTAGTTGAGAAAAAAAGGTATCCATGAGGACCCCATTTGTAGCATGTGTGGAAAGGAAAAAGAAGATGTAGAGCATATATTGTTGAAGTGCAAAAGAGCCGAATTAGTGTAGAAAATTGCACCTATAAGTCGGGAGAAACATAGAAAGAAATACATGAATTTCAAGTGGTGGTGGACGAGCATATGCACCAAAACTAGAGAGAACAACTAGCAAGAGAGAGTGCAGTTGATGGTCTATATATTGTGGATGCTATGAAAAACACGGAACTTATGGATCTTTGAGAATGAATGGAGAGAAGAGAAAGTTGTTTTGGAGCTTGTAATGGCTAAATGGCTGGAGTATCAAGATGCTATCAATAACGATTGAAGAGAGTGATTAGGAACCTTATTGTAGGATCGGTGGTGACTCAATTCTCATTAAGTGGATAAGGGAAGGAAGGAGCCCTTACAACCAAATTTTGGAACAACGAAAAGGCAGGATAAGAGCTAGATTGTATTGGAGCAGTAATCGAAGCCAAGGCAAAAGAGTTACCCTTCCCACTATAGTATAGTAGTGATTATTGCTTATTCTACAGGCAATTGTAGTTAAGAAAATTTCTTGGATCTTATAAATAGAACTACTACTTATTTTTGTGCTTTTGATAGGTTGAGGATAGGTTATACGATATCAACTATGGGGTGAATACTTGTATAGAGTTGGAGTTAGCCTTAGACACAAGGTATGGAGCTAAGGATAGATAAGCCAGTTGGCTTATTTTGCAAATTGTGACTTTTTTGAAAGTAAATAGAACTATCGTTATTTTGGAAAAAATAACCCATGTTGTAAAAACTGAATTGAAGGCCGAATCCGCTTGACTATTGAATCAAATTAACTAGTTCAATCCATTAGATTGGTAGGTAAAGGCTAAATTGTTTCATTATGTTATAATTAATTATAAAAATATTAATAATAATAATAGTACAAATATGTACATTGAATAGATTATTAATCTTTTTAATGTAGTAAATTTAAATTTAATATAATATGAGATTTTTAAGTGTATAATTGAGCAATTATGTGAAAAAGGTATAAAAATATTTTTTAATAACAAAAATGTTAAAAATTACAATTATCATCTCGTATATATACAATTCAAATCTTCAATTTCAAAGAATTAAAATTTTATGAGAGAAAAGTTCCAAGTTCTTACATAAAACGTAATAAAAAAAAAAGATTTTTATAAAAAGATTAAAGTTGAATTTCAAAAGTTAATCTTTTTTAATTATAGACGAAGCCGTCAAACTCAGATTTTACCAGTGTCCGGGCTTGCCTGAATTTATTACTGCCTAATTTTTGTAAAAAAAATTTGTACCGAATCGATGACTATTAGATTGATCCAACCGACCGATCCCGTCCGATTTTAGAAGCGCTGGTTACAACAAAAACACATTTCTGATGCTCTTTCATAAAAGATAATTCTTTTGCAAGTGATTAGGTGAATCCATAAATGAATGCCAACCATAGTCCGCCATACATTTTACACTAGAATGCCAGAACACACACAAGATCCATAAGGACATTCAATGGACGAATGCTGAATTCATTTCCACTTTCTACAACCCTCTTCCTTTTCATGTAGTAACACTTTGTTGAGGTATTCTCCAAGAGCCCATATGGGAAAAATGTTTCTGTAGGCTGAGTAGCTTATCATGCAATTTCTGTTGAATACACCAATGATTTCCTGTATTTTTGGGGAAAAATCAAGAGAATGAATGATATCAGTCAGAATTAAATTCAATCCATGTCATCTCTGTGTTGTGTTGTAATGAATTGTTCTCATTTTTTTGCTGTGTGCAAATTCAAATTTGACAAGAAATACCTGTTGTGGAAAGTCTCCAGTTTCCATTTGTGAATTAATCAGCACTTTTGCTGCACGATGCAGGGGAGTGGGATCCCTCTGGGCCTAATTCATTTGCAAGGTTAGTGATCACATGGTAAAAACTGCAGCAGGTTTAGGTCTAAATTCATCATGAATCACTTTGTTCGGGCACCATTGAAAAATTTGATTACTAATTATCGAGAAAAACTTTTGGAGATTGAGACAAGTACCTGCTCAGCTTCGACAAGAGCTAGCAGAGCCCACGCAGTGCTTACATTGTGTGATTTGTTTTCCTTAAGATTTGTATAGACCTGAGATCCACAAATGTGAAGTATGATGCAATGAGAAATTCTGAAACTCTTGTTTTATCTAATTTCAGTGAATGTTTCGAGTAATGTAAGTAATCCTTCACTGCTGTGAGTGGCTTAAACACCTTCCATCATAATAAACATCAGCAACTTTTACTGATTCTTTCTACTTTTCAACAATTTTTACGAAAGTCTATTACCTTGTTTTGACAAGAAAGATGACTTTCTCCCCAACCACCAGATAAAAGTTGCTTGGAAAGTAGAAATTCACATGCTTTTCTAATGCTCTTGCTATTTTGATATGTTCTTCCTCCTGCAACCAAACCTGTCATGGCAAACCATGTTCCATAGATGTAGCAGACTCCCAAGATCCATACCTGAAGTGATTTTAATCATGCACTTAGCATTGTTGAAGATGAAACGATTTGCTATGACGAAGATTGCTGTCTCTTAATAATCTTTGCCCTATGAACCTTGCTAAGAAGTGATAATATTTGCAAGGAAATTATTACCATGAGCCATCAGGAAGTTGTATGCTTTCAATGAAATCTAGTGCTTTCTCAACACATGCTTCAATTTCTTTTTCCGATAGCCTGGATGTAATTTGTTGAACAATTTGAGAGCTTGAATTGCTGCTGAAGTGCATTCTACGTATCTATATAAACAAGTTTAATTTCAGTAAATAGGAAGGCAATCCAAGGCAAATAAGCCAAATGCCGAGAGTACATGGCTAATCAATCTTACTGGTAGTCGATAATTATATCTCCAAATGTTTCTGATGAATTAATTATCTGCAACAGAACAATGTTGATGAGAAATTTAATCTTCTGCAAGCCAATTGTCAAGCAAAATCAAGTAAGATTATGCATTTTCATTACCTCCAACCAGGGATAAGATCTAGTGAGCTCATAAGATGCAAAACCTCCATTGCTATTCTGCCAAATCAGAAGAATTGATTTTGAGATGAATTAGCTGATTTTTTGTCTAATAAACTGCGTTTCATTTTGATGTCTCCACAGTAAATGCTAAACAGAACTTTCAGAAAGGGTTGTTAAATTAATCTTTTGGACGACTGGCATAAGAGTCCTTGATAGAAAAGGTGAAACAATCATTTGTCCTGAGGCTCATAGAGAAAAATTGGACTGAATAAGCAATGTTTGTGCTTGAAGTATAGTTGAGTCAAGGTTTCCAAAACATATGAAGAAATCATATTGAAGCTCAGGTCAATGCTATTTGACTGAAAGAGAGACATTCTTAGAGACTTATAGAGGAAGACAATACCTGATAAGAGAGAACTACATTGACAGCATCATAAAGCTTTTCCTTTTCTATAGCCTGTCCAACAACATCAGATGACATTCTCGATAGCAATAGTGCTGCCTAAAAAGTAGAAGTGCCGACTAACAATTCGGTCATGGATATTCCTCAGGCTCTGAACATTTATTTGCAACTTATACAAAAAGAAAGAAGAGATTACTTTTATACTTTGTATGTTCCTTTTAATAATTAGAAAAGATGATGTAAGTGAACTATAGGAAGTACTTTTTAGCACTTTGTATGTTCCTGTTAATGATAATAAGATAATAAGAATGCAAGTTGTGCAAACCAAGCATGGAGGGCTTGATACAAGAATCATATGTTCCTGCAATTGCAGTATGACTAACCTTTAGGCCTTCTGAAGTAGTATCTGATACTGGCCAGCCATTGTCTACAGTGGAGAAGGGCCATGCACCTTTGAAATGTGGCGATACCAAGACTTAAGATCTCCAGGACTATCTCTAGTAATCTTAACAAAATTTGTATAGTACACTGATTTAGTGAACAAATTACTATACAATATACATGAAAATCGAAAGAAACTCATGTCTTGAATCAATCACCTGAGAAAATTTAACAAATTTGTGCACTTTCTCAAGCATCAAGCCATATTCATCTTGAAGGTTTGTTGCCAGTATTGCTTGAACTGCAAAAGCCGCATCCCACAACTGGGATCCATTATATCCCTGCCATTCAATTTTCTCCACAACATAAAAATATAGTACAAGATTCTGGAAAAATGGTTCATGCGATAATTTACAGGAAAAAGCCATTATAACATCATATCCACATGATATGAATTCAATTCGAATGAGTGTAAAATTTCAACCACAAAGAAATAGAGAATCACCACCTTCATTTTCATGCCATCTTCTGCCAGCCAGAGGTAGTCCTTTATCCTTGAAAGGTGTGATTTGATTGCTTTCGAATTCGGATTCTCGACCCAATGGCAGACCATGTTTAGTACCTGCATAAGGAGAAATTTTGTGTACCCTCTCATTATTTCATAACAGTTAGGAATCATTGTACTATATGGATGCCAGTAAAAGTGGTACAATCGTTACAGGCATCATGCTGCAAAAGTTACCTTATTAACAGGTCCAATACAGACATAATGAGTGCTTTCATCCTCATAATGAATATGTTCCATAACAATACTTAGAGCTTTATGCCTCAATTCTGAGAAAGGCCACCGGATGAGAAGGGGTTCTGCGAACTTGTGCAGACCAGCCCAGAGAATATCTTGTACTAATGGATGTGGGTAATACAAATCTTCCTGCATTGTCTCCGTAAGTGTGAATCAAGATGGTTAGAATCCACCCATATGAGGTACTAATTTCCCCATTACCAGGAAAAAAAAAAAAAGAATCAAAAGTGTCTTGCATTGCAGAATGATTATTATAAACTTTCTGAGTTTGACTTCAAGCTAAAATATAACAGAATGATCAAAATGATGCCAGTATGCTGAAGATCAATGCAGGGTTGAACTTACATAAATCTGCCAACTCTCTCATTAGCAAATTTGTAAACTCATGGAGATGCAAGTATAGTACTTCAATTAGTTTCATAGTTATCATATTATAAGATTCACAGTATAATCTTGAGATAAGTGAACTATTGATAAATTAATGAGATTAACATTGGAAAATCTTAGTTGAACTTCTTAATGACTAATGTGGCATCCATATGGTAGAATATTAATGAATAATTAGAGGTCAGCAAAATCTCTTAACGTGACATAGCAGAAAATTTTATAAGAACTTTTTACCTTGTACATCATTACTCCTCCTGATGTGAAATAAGGACATAACAGTTCAAGACAACCTCCAATGTCTTCAATTAATGGTATGAGAAATATATAGTAAGTGCAACTACAGAAAGTTAGTTATAGTTCGAAATCAAACCTTTGCACATTGATTTCTGGCCAAGTTCCAGTCAATCTGGTGGTAAGGTTGTGGATATAGCTCTCTTCTGAGTGACAAAACTGTGCTATTTATGGGCGCCACATATCTTTTCCATACAAGTATGACATAGGAGGTACACCATCCTACAGTGGCACCACATACGACCTGCACTCGCATTGATTACCATCTTATGTTGGATTAAATTGAAACAATGATATGTTGCTTAATTAAATATTTTTCAGCAGCAAGTTAGAAATATAAATTCAAGCAGTATTACACATTGGCTGCTTGAACATTTCATGACTTCCATGGCTGTTTTGAGGATCAGGGCCCTGGTCTTGGATCTTGCATTCAAATCTAGAGGATGTATGTAATGTGGGGAGTTGGGAATTCCCCTCCCCCTCCCCAAAAAAAAAAAGGAGAAAAAATATATAGTTTCTCAGGTATTTTTAATCTAATAGGTAATTAGTACATAGATAGGTATAAATATAGAGAATTTATAATTCGTAATTACATGTTTGGATCAAATTTTATTTTTCTATCATTGTTACAATAATATCAACCCTTGGGACCTATTTCCGGCCACCCAAAAGTTCTGATTCAAATCATTTTTATCTAAAAATACAGTTCACTTTTATGTGAAATTCTTATATTGTCTTTACTAATAATGACAATATATAAGTCAAATTAAAAGGTAATCATAACAATAGAAAATTATACAACGACTAACCATTAAGTGTGTTATACCTTATAACTTTAAAAAGTTATATCGGATAAAAATGATTTTTTTATAGATACAATGGTAAATTTTGAATTGATTAAAATATAGAATTTTTAAAATAAATTTAACCATATATCATATATACAATATAACGTTGAATCTTATATAAAATCAGAATTATTTTGATTAGGATCATAGAATTGCTGTATTGATATGATTAATTAGATTGGGATTTTGACTATGATTTGGTCTAGGAAGATGCATGAAGTCAAGAGGATAAAATGGAGAGGTGGTGATCATGTTTGAATATTAGCTAAATGAAAATGCAACTACCAAAAAAAATGCAAATAATTAATATACCTGGATGTATTGGAAGAAAGTAAGGAAGAATCCATATTTCAGGAGGTAAAGGATTGTTGCCACTCCAATCAAAAACCCCAAGTACCTATAAATGGCAAACTGCAAAATTACTTCCTGCTGTTGAAGCATTAATTCTATACTTGTGTAATAACAACAACAACAACTTTATTTAAAAAAATCAATTGTTAAAGCATATATTTTTAAGAGTAATGATATCCATAATGAAAATGTTTAGTAAAATGCATTATATTAGTAGGGCTGTCCATGTTGGGCAACTCAACCCACTTAGCCCATAAATAGGAAAACAATTGCAAACGCAGTTATAGATAGTTTTCCTATGCCTACAGAAACATCTTTAAAAAAAAAAAAACTCTTTGGAAAAAACAACGAAGGAAAAAACTAGCAGAAACAAGAACTCAACAAGAAAAGAAAAGGAAAAGGAAGAAGTTTGTTCTCACTCTCTCAAAGAGTGCATAGAAAGCATTTAATTTGTGAAAAACAAGGTATGTTGATTTCTTGATATGCTTTTATCGATAAGTAATTCAAATATTTATTCCTTGACATGTTTCTGCATAAATTTGTTTAATGGACTTAGTTTCCAACATTGGTATTAGAGCATAATTCTTGTTTCTGGTCATTAAGCATGTTTAATTAATAATTAAACACGAAATGTAAGAATTGATTGATTGAATGTTTGTATATATTTTTTTATGAATTTGTTTCTGTTAAAGCATGTTCATCACCCTTATTGTGCATTTTTATTGAGAAATCCAGAATGTTATAGGTTGCAATGTTTGCATATTTTGAAACTAGACATTGCAAGTTTTTAATCGGTATATAATATGTGTAATTTGGATAAAAACGAGAGATTTGAATCTTCAAAATCCGTGGTTCATCATGTCCGAATCGGAAATTTGTTTTCGATTTCAACATGATCAAGTGACCATGTTTGGTCGCTTGTATCTCTTGGGATTTTTAGTTGTGACTTACACCCCCTGTACGTAAAAACTAGACATTATGGGTTTTAAAATGATATATTGTATGACCGATTTGAACTTAAGATAAAGGAGATTCAAGTCTCCAAAGTTGCAAACTTAATATCGAAATCTGAATTTTCATGGCCATATGCACCAAGAGGGAATTGAACTCAATCCCTACAATGGCGGGAAGGAAGGGCGACGCATGGGCCCCACCCGCCATGTGATCATAATTAGGCACATAGGGCCACGCCCGAGTGGATGATGTGGCAAGAGCGTGGACCTCACGCAAGCGATAAAATTTTTTTCAAAAAAGTAAAAAAATTCCTTTCTCATTATTTGGTTGTGAAGAATCGCTTGAAATATTCCAAATGTTTAGTTGTATATTTGATTATTAGTTAATCCTTCGCTCGTATTTGTTCTGGATATAATAGTTACGATTATTAAAACTCTCAAGATTGTAAGGACACATGCATAGAAAATGATTATCCAAATGTGTGTCAAGAATTGGCTAATTATCATTGAGCTATTAAATTTGTTTATGATACATTTATATAACATTCTTGACCATGTTCACGATAAATAAGAAGATACAAAACTCATTTGGAAAGGGCATCTTATGACTAACTTTAAAAATTTGAAGCCCTAAAAACACTATTCTTGAGAATTGGAAAGTTGTTGTTGATGATCTTTAGCAACAAGAAGTTATGAGAAAAGACGTCTTGATTATGATTGCTTTGTCAAAACCTTTATGAGAGAATACATAAAATTTGGGATTAAAAGACATTGATTCATTCGATGAATGCATTCTCAAGTAGATCTAAAGGATCTGCAATGGTCATCCTTGGCTAGCAAATCATAAAAATATTCTTCCCAAGGACTTTTATGATTCAATTCTGTACTTCTTAAGATTATAAAATCTTAGATTTTTATTTGTTTGGTTGTACTTAGGAAAATCTTTTATATTTCTAATACTCTATGTTTAATTTCAAGTTGCAAGCAAATTTATATTTGTTTATGATACATTTATATATTGCTTTGCGTTGTTTGAAATTAAAAGTATGCAATTTATTTTATTGGAGCGGGAGTTCTAAAAGTTTTAGTAGCTTTAAAGAACAAAATTTTTACCAATTAATTATATTAATGATAATTTCAAATTAGTTTTTAGATGATGATTGGGAACATAGTGAACTTTCAATTCTAAAACCTTTTTAGAAATTATTTTTACTATAATTAATGGCAAAATTTAATGCATTTATGTTGGGCATTAATAATTTGTGTATATATGTCTCAGAGAACTCGTGTTCGACAATATGGCTTTAGCTTCTAAGAATATCGTTCTTGAACTCAATAAAGGAGAGAAATTGAGCAGTGAAAATTATAAAATTTAGAATATGAAAATCTAGTATGTGGTTGAAGAGCAAGAAGAACTAGAAGCTCTTAACCAAAGTTATGGAAGAACTCAAGATGGAAATCTTGTACAACACGTAAGGGACAAAGATGCATTTACTACATGGAAAAGAAGAACTCTATTGCTCGCATTACGTTGTTGAGCAAAGATGGATAACGATGTTGTGTGAGAGTTCATTCATTTTGAGAATGTCAAAGATATATGGATAGCATGGGCAGCTAGATTTGGTAATACATCAATTATCGAATCGAGATGTACCATCGTGAGGTTTGATTCTTACAAAAAGCCTCATGAACAAACTATGAAACAACATTTGAGGCATATGTCCAACATGATGAGTGAGCTGAAAGATGCTGGTTACATATTGATTGATGAGCAACAAGTGCAAGCAGTGATCCGCTCATTACCCCAAAGTTAGGAGCATATGAAAATCCACTTGACCCACAATAAGAGCATCAAAACTTTTCAAGATGTTATGCGACATCTTAAGCTAGAACAGGACTGCCTTCTGGTAACTAAATCAGAAACTGTTATTTATATTACTAATTCTAGCTCACAAGGAGCTTCGGGCTCTAAGTGTAAGTGTCATAGTGGATTTCAAAAAAAGAAGGGCAAATGAGGTAATTCTTCAGGGAAAAAGCCAAAGTTTAACCGACATGAAAAATGAAAGCATCTTTTCAAGAAAAACATTTCAAAAATGAAATGCTATAACTATGGCAAAAAGGTTCATTTTGCTCTTGATTGTACCGAGCCAAAGAAGGTAAAAACCCTCTGTACTTTTGAAAGTACAACTTATGTATCAAGTTCTGTTTTTCTATCTGAATCTCATCCTCGGTGGATTGTAGACTCAGGAGCCATAGACCATGTAGCGAATGACAGAGATGCCTTCGTGAAGTTACGATGAGTTCCACATGGAACCACGTGGATATATGTAGGAAATAACTCTAAAGTGGAAGTGAAAGGAATTGGCACCGCCAATTAAACATGCGTGGTGGTCGCACATTGTTCCTACATGATTTCTTATATGCTTCAAATATTCGTCGAACTTAATTTTTGTGTTGGTGTTAATTAAACTTGGTTTTAATTTGAACTTTCATAATAATGGTGTTGACTTGTCTTTGGAAACAAGTTATTATGATTCTAGATATTTTTTAAATGGTTTTATTGTATTGGATGTGAAACACAATGATATTAATGTTTGCTATTCCTTATTTACATCTACTTCTAGTGATAATGATGTAAATGTGTGGCATACTAGACTTGGTCACATTGGCTAACAATGAATGAAAAGATTAGCCAAAGAGGGTTTATTGGGCAATATTAAAAAATTTGATTTGCCCATTTGCGAGTATTGCCTAGCGGGAAAAATAACAAGAAAACTATTTGGAAAAGGAACAAGAGATGAATTTCCTTTGCAATTAATCCATTCTTACATCTGTGGTCCAATGAATGTAAAAGAAATGCATGGGGCTACATATTTAATCACATTTATTGATGATTACACTTGATTCGATCATGTCGATTTGATTTCTCATAAATCTGAGGCATTAAGTTACTTTAAAAAATTTATGAGTTTAGTAGAAAATCAATTGGACAAGAAAATAAAAGCATTAAGATCCAATTGAGGTCGAGAATATTTATCGATGAGTTCGTAGATTTATGTGATGAAAAAGGCATAGAACGTCAATTGACTATTCCAAAACTCCTCAACAAAATGATGTTGCAGAAAGACGAAATAGAACCCTACTTGAAATGATTCAATCTATGATGGCATTGTAAACTTGCTAATCACCTTTTGGGTGATGCCTTGTTAACAATCGCCTATATACTTAATCGAGTGCCTTCTAAATTAATCACCTCCACTCTATACAAGTTATGGATGGGTGAAAGCTCAATCTTGACTTTCTTAAATCTTGGTGTGCCTATACTTACAATACCTCAAATAAGTATGAAAAATTGGGTGCAATAGGTAAAAGAGTATTTTTATAAGATAATCAAAGCACTCAAAAGGGTATGTATTTATAGGTAAGCAAGAAAGTAGAAGTGTAACCGAGTTTGAATCCCAAAATGTCACATTCTTACAGAATGAATTTCCTAGAATGGGCGAGATAGGTAAATACCTATCTTTATATGAAATTCTAGAATAAGATAATGGAATTACTCCAATAGTGAGAGTTAACACACCATCATCTCATCCAAGTGGGAGAAATATGAGAAGTGGGGAATTAAATACGAATTAGTCTCAATTGCAACCACTTGATGAGATGATAGCACCATTATCTAATCGGTGGGAGCATAATGGAGCATGATAAGTTATAAGGTGAACAACCTTTTATACGATGATCAAGTTGTAAGAGAATTCCCACGATGTTTTGACATTGAAGGGGAAACTTTCATGATTGCTCCACAAGAAAAGGATGCCCAAGGAATGTAAATAAGACTCTAACATGCCTTGATAAGGAAAAATGGATAAAAACAATAGAAGAAGAAATAAAGTCGATGAAATCAAATCAAGTTTGAGAATTAATTGATTTTCCAAAATGACAAAGCCATTGGGAACTAGTGGATTCTCAAAATAAAACATAAATCGATGGCTTGATAGAAAGATATAAAGCTCGCCTTGTGGTGAAAGGGTATAATCAATAGGAGAGAATTGATTATGAAGAAACTTTTTCCTCTCATGTAAGATTTACCTCAATTAGCTTTATTCGCAATAGCGACAAGTATGGATCTTGAATTACATCAAATGGATGTAAAGACTATTTTTCTCAATAGAGAATTAGAATAAGAAATTTACATAGAACAACTCATTGGTTTCATAATAGAAGGCCAAGAACAAAAATATGTCGACTTTTAAGATCAATATATGGCATTAAACAATCATCGAGACAGTGGTATATAAGTTTTCATAATGCCATAATATCACATGACTTTGTCATGATTGACAAAGATCATTGCGCATATATCAAAAGATCTAAAAATCAATTTGTGATCTTATCACTATATATTGATGATATACTTATTACGTAAATAATAAGGAGTTTGTGAATATTGTGAAGAATTGGTTATCCTCTAATTTTGAAATGAAAGGCATGGGTGAAGTGCATATATTCTTGGAGTTAAAATTTCAAGAGATCCTTCAAAAACATTATTATCTCTTTCACAAGAGACATATATAAATAAAATCTTTGAACAATTCTATATGAAAGATTGCAACCCATAAATACTCCTATTGCAAAAGGCAAAGGTTTGAGTCAGATTGTGTCTGATACTCCACAAGAACAGAATGAATGAAATGTGTTTCATATGCTAGTGTTGTTGGAACTTGATGTACGCTATGATGTGTACAAGACCTGACATTTGTTTTGCAGTTGGAATGGTGAGTATATACCAATCTAATCCAAGTCAAAGACGTTGGATTGCCGTTAAAAGGATATTGAGATATTTGAAAGGTACTATCGATTATTCGCTGTGTTATCAAGGAAGTGATCTGCAACTTGAAAGCTATCACGATCTTGATTAGGGAGATTTAGATGAAAGAAAATCTACTTATGGATTTGTTTACTTGCTAAATAATGGCGCCATTTTTAGAATTGTAAAAACAAGCGTGTATAGTCTTATCAACAATGGAAGCTGAATTCGTGGCACTTTTAACAATAGTACAAGAGGGTGTTTGGCTTAATTTTTTTATCACTTAGGTGTTGCTAAACGTCTTTGCAAATCTACTTTTGGTTAATTATGATAGCCAAACAAAGAATAGCATACACTAAAGATCCTAAATTTCATTGTAGAACCAAACACATAGATACCAAGTATAATTTTGTAAAGGACAATGTTGCACAAAAGGAAGTGAACATACAGTGCATATCTATGCATAGAATGATAGAAGATCCTATGACAAAAACCAATCCCTATAGATGTGAAGAAAGCAAGAAAGCATTTAATTTGTGACAAAACCAATCCCTATAGATGTGCAGTACCAAGAAAGAAAAGGAAAAGTAAGAAGCTTTTTCTCACTCTCTCAAATCCTGCGAAGAAAGGATTTAATCATGAAAAACAAGGTATGTTGATTTTTCTTGATATGCCTTTATCGGTCAATGATTCAAGTATTTATTCTTGGGCATGTTTCCGCATAAATTTGTTTAATGGAATTAGTTTCCAACAATAACTAAAACGAAATCTATATGGTGAAAGTCACTAAATAACAATTATTTTAATCATATAAAACTCTAGGACGTGGATGCCAAATCTAACACATTTTGTAAATTATTTTGTTATCAATAAAGCTATTCGAACAAGGAAACAAAGTATGTACTCCATCTATTTTGAAAAAAAAAGTTTAGCTTCAAAAATTTTGTTTTTATAAGAAAATATGACACTTTTGTATGAAATTTTTGTATTATGCTGACTAATAATAAAAAAAGTGTAATTAAAATTAAAAATAAAAATAAAAATGAAAAATTATACTAATTATTGTATTAAATTAAAAGTAAATATTTTTAGATAGAGAAAATAGTTATTACATTGACATGGTAAAAATGTAATAGCACTATAGCAGAAGAATTCTTACAGAGAGCCAGAGTTTTCCCCATGATGGTATGAAAGTGCAGCCGCCATGATCAAGAATCCAGTTTCGAGCTTTCTCCATTGCTCCTTCTCTGCCGCCATCCACAGGCTCTCCAAGAAGCCTCAGGGATACATAGATAAGGGCAGTGCAAAACATGGTGCTTCGGTCTTCTATATGCAAACCCCAGCCTCCATCTGCATTCTGCAGCTCAAAATCAATGAATCATTGCCGCATCAGCCAAATTATATTGTTTATTTATAATCATTATTATTTTACCCTAAAACATTCCTAATGAATTGTTTCAATAACTGATACTCCTTTCATGCCCAAAAAAAAAAAAAAAGAGTTCAATTTTGGTATGAAAGTCTTGTATTATTCTTACTAATTATAACAATGCATGCATAACCCAAATTAAAAAGAAAGGATAAAAATGTAATATTATACATTTAATTATGCATTATATGTGTTATACCTTAAAATTTTTAAAAAGTTACACCAAATTAAAAGTGAATTTTTTGGGGAACGAAAGGAGTATTATGTAATATTCATACCAAGGGTGAAGCCAGGATCTAAATAATATGGGGCAAAAAATTCCAGTGACAAATATTTGAGCAGAAATTATATTAATAATAATTAGAACTATTTGAAACTATATAGCTTGGAAATATATGGTAATCAATATGAATTTTTATTATGAAGTTTGTGAACATTGCCTAAAAGCAAATGCTTTATTTTTATTTAAAATATTTTTTATAATTTTAATAATAAAAGAGTAGTTTAAATATTTTTAAAATTTCAAGGAGGTAGAATAAGAGAGCGAATAAAATTTTTAAAAATTTAGTGAGGCTTAATAAGAGAAAAGATGTGGGGTGGTAAAATAAGAGAAGAGATGAATTTTAAAAATTTAAGGGGATCAATTCTATAAAAATGACAAAAACTATAATATTTCTAAGGCAATTTTTTAATTTTTGTGGCTCTATTAGATTCACATGCAAGAAGATTATTCAGAGTAATTATTACTCTCTCCATCTCCAAAAAGAGTCCGCATTTGAGTTGGAACAACTTTTTTAAATTACAAAATACAATATACCTAATTCACAATAAAATATATATTTTTATATTTTTATCCTTACTTTTTAATTTGAGTTGTACATTGTATTTATTAGTAAAAATAATATAAGAATTTTATACAAAAGTGGATCTTTTTCTGGATAAAGAGAAAATTTTAAACTGAATTCTTCTTTTTTTTTTGTAAGATTGAGGGTGTATATGTGTCATGACTCTTACTACACTTTTATATATTTTAACTTCACATTTTTGTTTGTATTTACTATATACTTTTGTGATCTATGTCTTAGCAAGGTGACATCAATACGTTTAAGAACTCTTTGAACAACTTTTTTGAAAAAAATAAAATTAATCAAGACAACCTCAACATCGTTTTTCTTTAAAAATTATTTGTTATTTCCTAAACTAATTAAATTAAATAACAAGTTTAAAATTTATGAGTCATAGTTTCATATAAGTCCATTTAATCCAATCTAGATGGCTTCGAAAAGGTCACTCGTGATCACCCAAGTTGAATGGACTTGGGATTTGCATGTAAAGAGTAATGTTACTCCATGTCTTAAGAAAAGAGTTAATTTAAATAGGTATAATTTTTATTAGTTATGACATACAATATTTTAATGTATTATTAAATATACAAATTTTTACTTTTACTTTTATTTTTAAATTGTAAGTTACACATATTTATATACACCCTTTGTTCTAAAAAAGGGTCTACTTTTGATATGATATAAAATTTTTATTCTTATATTTTTAATTTAGATTATACATTGTCATTAGTAGTAAGACTAGTATAAGAATTTTATAAAAAAAGTTAATTTTTTTAGAATAAAGAAAATTTTTAAAATTGGACTTTTTTTTTGGATGAAGGAAGTATTTAGCCATTATTGGGAAGTGTAACTTCAAAAATTTCATTCTAAAATGCACTCTTTTTGGGAGAAAAAAATTTAGAAAGTCAAATTTTTTTTTATGATGAAGAGAGTAATTAAAAACAACTTAAAGTTTGAAAACTATAAGAAAGTGCACTGAGAACTTTTCAAAAATTTTAAGAACAAGAAATGATTGTCCTTATTCTCTTTTAGAACGGCATGTTTATATATAGATATAATTCAAAATATATTTACAGAATGGTTCACCTGACCATAATATTTTTGTAGACTTCTAATACCACAGGAAAATGTCTTCCTTCCATTCAACCAAGTTACGAAGTTTGACAACAAAAGTTATTAGTTTAGAAATTGTTAATATTTTTATAACAAAACTCAACTAACATTTAGAAAAGGTATTAGCAAAATCTATAAAACTAAATTCTTACCAAAAAAGAGTTCAATTTCAAAAATTTCTTGGTCTCAAAAAAATTTACTTCTAGTGCAAAATTCTTGTATTACCCTTATTAATAATAATAATGTATAACCCAAATTAAAAATAAATATAAAATATAAAATTATATATTTAATCGTGCATTAAGTATATTATACATTCTAATTTTAAAAAAATTATACCAAATCAAAAGTGAACGTTTTTGTCTTGGAATGAGGGAGTATCATAAAACAAGGTTCCCAAAAAACAAAAAAACAGATTGTGCAGTGTCTACTTCTCCTGAACTAGTTCTTTGCACTACTTCAATATGATACACACGAATAAAAACAGATGGTCTAAAACAAATAAAACAAAAAATTCTTCTATTTTGCACTAAATTTGAGGAAAGAAACATCTATATCTTTGTTTTGATTCAACTTCATTTGAGAAAAGTTCATTCTTTTCCTCACGAAAATATAACATCCAAATAATTATTTATTTCATTTTAAAATTCATATTTAAATTTTAAATTCTACCAAAATTCTCCTCATATTATTTTAAAAAATTACCCTCCAACATAAATTTTTTTTTTATTTTCCCTCCAATATACTTTTTTTATCAAAAATTCCCACCAAAATTTTCACTAAAAATTCTCAAACAAACTACAATCCAATTGGGACATTTGGGCTATGTTTGGTTTATGGTGTGTTTAAAAATTTTTGTATTAGTAAATGTGAAAATTTTAGTGAGAACTTTTTATTAGAAAAAGTGATTTGGAAGGAAAATAAAAAGTGTGTCGATGGGAACTTTTTAAAAATAATGTAAGATAATTTTGGTGAGAGTTTTAAATTTTAAATTTAAATTTTGAAATAAAATAAGAAATTATTTGAATGATTTTTTTTTTAAGTTAAAAAAAGTTAACCTTTAGCAAATAAGAGACAAACCAAATACAGCCTCGGTTGTGCATGTCGTTTTAAAATTTATTGTATAATGTAACATCTCCGTAAAGAAAAACAACAAGATTTTAAACTTAAGTAAGGTTCATAATTTAATATTTTATTTTCTGAGCTTCATGGGTGGTGCAAAAAATCTCATATCAATTTTTAAAAAAGGTACAAAAAATTTAATAAATAAAATATATTTAAAATTTACTAAATTAAACTTTTGATTTCAAATTTTAGTTCAACTCTCGAGAATTTTCTCCTTTGGAAGCAAAGCAACAATGGAGAAATATATTTTGTATCCCTTGCATCCATAATAATATAATATGTGTCCAATCAAATAATATAATACGGATAATGATCCTCCACGTGAGAAATTGATTTTGTGTACTATCCATAATAACATAGAGTAATGATATTGTTAGTGACATTTTATAGTAAAAAATTATAGTAACTGACGTGATAATTATAAAAAGATAAAATTGTTTATTATTATTTTACATTTTTTTAAGAGATGTGAAGAGTAAATTTTGTCTTTCCATATTTCTTACATCGATTACTATCATTTATCATTATAAAAAGTCACTAAAAGTCTAAAAGTATGATTACACATAATATAATATGTGCCCAATCAAATAATATACTCCCACTGTTCCAAAAAATAGTCAACTTTAAAACTTTTTCTTGCGAGAGAAAAAAAAGGTAACTTTTAAATCAAAAATTTAAAATATTCTTACTAATAATAATTGTGTATATCCACAATTTAAAAGTAAAGATAAAAATGTAAAATTATACATTTAGTGTGTTGTATTTATTAACTAATAAAAATTATATTCAAATAAAAATAATTTTTTTGGGACGGAGAGAGTAATATAAATGATGATCCTCCATGTTATAATTTCCTATATTCTAGTCATGCATTTGCCATTTACTTAATTAACAATTACTAAAAAAAAAGAATATTAATTTGTTCATTAACATTGTTACGGTATCTCAAGAAGATTTGTGACGAAGTCTTGCCAGCCTAATAAGGTCGTGCCATTTGTTTTTGCATATATATTAAAATGACCCTGGGAGAAAACAAATGTTACAATGATTGAGAATAGACCAATTGAAGGCGTACCAACCTGATGATTGTACAGATATCGACGAATTTCTCTTTGATGTTCTATTGATAATACTGTTTCAATGGCCCCCATCACATACAAGCCTATAATCTGTCAAAAAATAAAATAAAAATTAATCAAATCCATATGGCGATAAAAACTGTTGAATAACTTTTGAAATGTATAATGACAAAATTTTATACTTTTAATGACGAATAGAAAGTGCCGTTCTTAATAATTATTGTAATGATGATTTGTTTCAAGTGTGTGTGTGAGTTTAATGTCTAATAAGAATTATTTGAGATAACCTCTAAAATGATTTTTCACATATTAACTAATGATCTTTTTAATTCATCACTTTTAAAATGAAAATAAATGGTTAATCACATTTCATGAATGTATATTTTTGGTCCTTTGTCACTATTCTAACAGAAAAACAAACAAAATAGTGACGGAAGACCAAAAGGGTATATTTATAAAATGTGAATGACTATTTGTTCCCGTTTTAAAGTGAGGGACTAAAAATATTATTAACTAATATGTGAAGGATATTTTGGGGGTTATCTCCAATTATTTTAAATTCTAAGATAATTATAATTTTTAGCACAACCCAGACTATTTAATTGAGTTGTTTAATAATTTCAAGTTATGAAGAATTTGAGAAATGGTGAAGATATATGATCTTTCAAAATTACTTTTGGTTTTCAAAACTTTGTAAGTCAAACGAGGTTTTTTTTTTTTTCCTTTTTTCTTTTTTCCACTTGTTGATTAATTTAAAAGAAACTTTCACTCGTTCTAAGAAAACGAGTATAAGTAAATTAAAATGGTTGATGCTTCATTATTACTACTTTGTATTAATTTAGTACGTCAACGTTATTGATTCCAAAGAAAGCAACATAAATATATCGAAGAAAGCAACATAACAATATTTTAATATTTTAATGTAAAGAAAAGGATTAATTGCATTGACCTCCCGAAAGTTTGGCCAAATAACAAAATAAATTTTAGAGCTTAATTATAATTCTGTAATGGCCAAGCATATAACATGAATCCTTTACTTTTAAATTTTCTGAATGAAATACCGAAATTTGCTATTTGCATGACAAATTATGTACTCTTAAAATATTTTTTAATATCAAATTAATCTTTCATAAATATATATTTATCTCTTTCAAAGTCAACATGAATAATATTTTTTCAAGTTTTTGAACTAATTTTTTTGTTTACTTAAATGTTACAAATTTTGAAAATATCTGCGTAAAAAAAAAAGTAGTGATAGCAATTATTCTATTACCATTGGTGAAAATTTATTGTTATAATAGCTCAAAAAATCAATTTTATTTATTTTTGGAAAAGAAAATAAAAAATAATGAGTTAACTTATTCATTTTTCTTTTTATTTTATTTTTAAAAATTATTTTTTATCATTAAAAGTAATTAAAAAGGGTATTATTCATCACAATTAAAGGTTATTATTGTTATTTTTCAAGTCTAGGGGTTGATTATTATTTGGCCAAATCTCAGGAATTATTTTATTTTTTGGCCAAACTTCAAGAGATAAATGCAGTTAACCCTACAGAAAAAGAGAATATTCTTTCAAACTGCTGATATTGCGATTATCTATGCTTTATTAATAAGCTCATCTTTCATGGAAGACCTTTTAGAGTATTTAATTATAAGTATTTGATCAAATGGTACTGAATTTTTTTTAACTAAAGATTTCCACAGAAACATAAGAGAAATTAATGGAGTTTTATTATATTATCAGATCTGAATAAATCAAGGAGAAATTTTGGAGAGAAAATTGAAAAACAATTTGTAATTGGCTAACTCAAAACAAAAACTAGGCAATTTTTTTTTCCTTACAAATTAATTTCCAGTTTCCACTGTTTCTTTAACAATAAATTAAACTCAAATTTCCCTACTCTTTTCCTTTGTTATTTATTTATTTATTTATTAATCTTCCTTTCAAATATCTGACAAATGTCCCAAATTCGTAGCGCCGTCCCCCAATTTCACATACTCTATACAAACAAATTTTTACTGCAGACCTGTCTCTTTTCATTTGAATCCTTATGACATGAAAATAAAATATTAGTGATACAATATAGAATGCAATAGAAAAAAATGGGAAAACAAAGGTTTGGTTTTATTACTAATTGTCTCATGAGATTTGAAATTATTATAGTTTCTCTCTTTTGACAGATAAAAAAAAATAGATTTTATTACAGAACTCATGAAATGACCGAAAAATTAAGTAAAAAAAGAATTTAATTCTCCTCTTTTATGTTAGATTGCATTGTATTATTCTTAGTACATTTTAGGTATATTCCAGTCAAATAAATACATTTAATTCATCTTATTTACCTTGAAAACATTTTCGCCTCTTATTTTTACCTAGTTGTTTAGTTATTTTATGAATTTGGTAATGAAATACTAACTTTTAAATAGTTAAAAAAAAGATATTATAATATTTTCCAACCTTAGAGTGTAGTTGGTAGTATAATCGAATTCAAAGAAGTTAAATATAATATATCAAAAAAAGGCGTACCAGGCCTGGCACGAGAAATAAGGGGCCACCATAATCACCGGGCCAGTGCCCATCCTCTGCCTGAAGTGTAGAGTAGAACCTCAGAGCCCTTTTCAATGTTGTCACCACCGCTTCCTCACTGGTTTCCTCTTCATCTCCCACTTTCACTTGTGGTGGCTTCATGTCGCATGGATTCTCCTTTGCAAACTTCCAAAAAATATATATGTATAGTAGCATAAGATCAAAATATTCAGTTATAACCATGATCATATATATACATATATAATGATTAAAAGGAAACATACAAAAGAAAATTTGGATCATTAAACATGCAATATATATAAAAACAATATGTTGCTGTATTCTTTCGAGTTTTAGGGGGAAAACTCAGAAAAAAAACCATGAAGAGTTCTCCAAATCCACTGGCTGGTTTTCAATTACCTGGATTCGCATGATGAGATCTGAGCTATGTTTGATCTCAAAACGCTTCATAAGAAACTCGTCTCGAACCTTTTCCACGAGAGCCCTTTCTTCAGGGCTTCCAAGATTAGGATCAAACTCCCAAAACTCTCTGCCAACATGATTGTTCGAGCTTGTAATCCACTGATCATCATCTTGATCACTTTGAGACAGTTTAAGCTTCCACATCCTCTTCTCTTGTTCCTTTGATAATTTGGACACGCTATGCCTCCAGTTCCTTGGCATATAATATATATATATGAGTATTCTGCGACTGTAGATTACAAGTTAAGGTGGGGATTGATATAAATGGTGTTTTTAAATTGAATAGACTTTGATAAAAAAAAAAAAGTTTGAAATGAATGGAATGATAGTAATTTTATGTATTTATTATATTTTATTGATATATAGATATATTTTATATTAAAAAAAAATTTATTATATGATATTTAAGAAAATCATATCTTGTTCAAAAAAATAAAGGTCAATATTAATTTTGAGTAAAAAATTTTTTATAAGTAAGTTAATTTTTTTTTTTTTTTTTTAAAAAAAAAGTAAGGTTTTTTTGCCAAAAATGAACATTTTTTGAGTTTTTTTTTAACCTTCCCTCCCAAAAGGAAGTGTTGTTTTTGACAAAATCAAATCACCCCCTTACTTTTTTTAAAACCATCACTCCCACCAAACAATTATTTTTTCCCATTCCATTCCCTCCCACAAACTCACCAAACCCTAAATAATGCATTAATTAAAACACCTAAACTTTTATTTTTGACACTCACGGTGCCATATTATTCCAGGTATTACGGAGTTTAGTTATTATTCATATGTTTAACCCATCTCGGTTATCGCCAAATAGGTGTTTGTTATCCGAACTATTTTTACTCCTGAACCCATAAGCAAAGGTATTTTCTGACAAACTTTCGTACTGTTAATATATGACAAATTCTCCAAACTGAATAATTTAATAAATAATTAAGTTGGGGTTTTTGACATCAATTCATGCGTCAATTTTCTACATTGGCACACGAAACGAATGTGACGAAAATTCTACGTGGATGAAAATTAAATTTTTATCATGAATATCATTATTGAATATTAATATCTACAGTTTAGTTGGGAGTTGATAGTTAATAATCAATATAATTGGGTCACGTAGTAATTTCCTTAGCTTCCACTGAATTATTAGGGACATGTGAATATGATTGAATTTCTTTGTTACCTTTTCTGGGTCAAAAAAGTCACACTTACAAATACACACGATTGTCAATTGACTCAACAAATTGGCTTATTAGCATTCTACTTTAAGTGGCTGGAGCTAACCAATTTACGAGCTGCCAAGCCAAGCGATACGCACGATTACCAAAGAACACCGAAATTTTGACAATCACTATAAAACTTGTAAAAAACCATTCTAGGTAGGGGTGGCAATGTCGTGTTTCAAGTTCGCTTGTCGTGTTAAAACAATATTATAAATTTTATATGAATTCGAATACGACCCATTTTATTATACGAGTCAAGTAATATAACTTGAATACTGTTGGGGAGGTTTTACTTGTGGGGAGTGTAATTAAAACGGCTCAATAAGTAGTAGGAGCCCACCTGAACCCAAAAGTTTAAGTGGGTATTGGGTCCTTGCCACTTCTTAGGTACTCTAGTTCTTTTTAATTTTCCAATGTAAGACAGTATCCATGAACACAACAAATCTCCTATTTTATAGATACACTACAACATTAAAACCCACTCCCTCATAAGCTCAATCCCTACTCTAACAAGCTCATCTCTTCACCATGGACCCATTTAATACCCGTGCAAGTAATAAAGGTATCAAACCTACTTATTCACGAGTCCCTCACTAAACCATGTCTAACCGTAAGAGGAACTACTTGCTTTCCAAATAGTCCAATATCCCGGTTACGATACCACTTGTTGGAGAGGTTTTAAACATGAGGAGCTTAACTAGAGCGGCCTAATAAGCGGTAGGAGCTCATTTGAATCTAAAAGCTTAAACTAGCGGATCTTGGGTTCTTGCCACTTATTAAGTGCTCTAGTTCTTCTTAATTTTTAATGTGGGACAAGATATCTATAAATACAACAAATATGGCCTATTTATTTCACGGGTATACGACACGATAAGAAAATGACATGAAAATATTTATATACATGCAAAATTTAAGAAAACTTAATTACCTATTTATTTCATGGGTAACATAACATAAAAAAATACATATATACTTATGAAATATTAAAACATCAAAAATATTAAAAGTATATCTTATATAATGTCTTTCAATTTTATAAAATTATTATTAGCTAATTTTTTAATTTATATTAAATAGGTTAAACAAGTTGACTCGTAGGTTGACCCGATTTGACATATTTATTTTTGTATTATATGAGTTCGAATTGATTTTGATCCAAACTTGCGAAAAGGTATATCTATACCGCTAAATATGTGTTTGATTTGTGTATTATTTCCATGTCGTGTCAATAATTACCACCTCTAATTTTAGGCATGGTTTCTAGATGCACCTTACACTCAAATATGGAGAACTTTGTGACTTTCAATGTAGCAAAAATGGAAAGGTGTAGCTCTCTCTTGTAGCCACAAAAGCATGTATAGGGAGGACTAAAGGCTTGTATTGTTTCCTTCTTGCACCATTTTGATTGATCAAAATGTGTACTCTTTTCCTTTTTTCATTTCTAGATCTAAACAAACCTATAGAGATCCCAAAACAAAAAGAGAATAGCATGCAAAGTTGTGAATCGACTAACAGATCAATAACTAAAGAATTAGAGAAAAAAAAGGTTAAAAATAAAAATATTATAGGTGTGTATAGATTATAATTTCAAAACATTTTCTTCTTTTTCAAAATACTTTTAAACTTTTAACATATCTTTTATTTTATAATTACTATCTAAAAATGTAAAAATATATTTTAAAATGCAATCTATATAAACTAGATAATTTTGTTAAATACACTTTTACACTTTTTAATATATCTATTATCTCATAACTACTATTTTGAAAAGTACAAAAATATATTTTAAAATGCAATTAATAGACTAACTAATAAATATCACTAAAATATTTCAAAACTACAAAAGTATTTATGAGATTGTTAATACTACATAAGAATATTCCTTCTATAATTTGCTAAAACAAACAAGGGGGATTGTCTTATAGTATAATATTTGTACGTTCAGTATTCAATATGTATTAATAAAGGAATATACAGAGTTAAACATAAAAAACAAGAGAATAATGAACGTTTGTTATGAAAATACTACCAAGCAGTATTACTACTACAATTCTAAAATGTAGTAAACTAATAAATATAATAATAGTATGAAAGTAAGACAAAGAAGAAATGTAAAGAACACAAATTGTAGTAAGATTTTTCTATCTTTTTTTTTTCTCTTTTTTATTCATACCTTCACTAAACCTCTATTTATATAGGTTTAGGGTTCATCCTCCCACATAATTGTCTTGTAGGTTATAAGAACCTAAAGGTCACAAGTTATAAGAATCTAAAAGGTTACAAGAACCTAAAGGTCACAAATTACAAGAATCTAAAAGGTTACAAGAACCTAAAGGATCACAAGTTACAAGAATCTAAAAGGTTACATAACTCTCTACTACATTCTAATAAAACATGAGTAAGTGGAGAATTATATAGAATAAGAAGGAGGAATATAAATAGACATCCACAATTTGCATGATTCATAACACTCCCCCTTGGATGTCCGTCTTTGAGAAAAAAAAAATGCCCCATTAAAACCTTACTAGGAAAAACTCAGTGGGATAAAAACCTAGTGAAGGAAAAAGAGTACATTAAAATATGACATTGCCTTATTAAAAACCTTGCCAGGAAAAGCCAAGTGGGAAAAAAAATCTTAGCTAAGGGAAAAGAGTACGATGTACGATTACTCCCCTCTTGAGCACATCATTGGATATCTTTAGTCAACGCAACTCAATCTTGTGAACCAACTTTTCAAATGTTGAAGTTGGTAGTGACTTTGTAAATAAATTTGCCAGATTATCATTTAAACGAATTTGTTGAACACTAATATCACGATTCTTTTGGAAATCATGTGTGAAGAAGAACTTTGGAGAGATGTGTTTTGTTCTGTCACCTTTGATATATCCCTCTTTCAATTGAGCAATACATGCAGCATTATCTTCAAATAAAATAGTAGGAGCTTCCTTGTCCAAATGCAAACCACATGACTCTCAAATATGGTGAGTCATAGATCTTAACCAAAAACACTCTTGACTTGCTTCATGGATGGCCAATATTTCAGCATGATTAAAAGAAGTGACAGTTATAGTTTGCTTCATAGAACACTAAGAAATAGCAGTACCACCACATGTGAAAATATAACCCGTTTGTGACTAGGTATTATGGGGATCTGATAGATATCTAGCATCCGCATAACCTATAAGATCAGACTTGAGTGCTTTAGAATAATAAAGACCCATATCAATTGTACCTTGAAGGTAACGAAATATGTGTTTAACACCATTCCAATGCCTTCGTGTAGGTGAAGAACTATATCTTGCTAGTAGATTTATAGCAAATGAAATATCAGGTCGTGTATAACTAGCAAGATATATTAATGCTCCAATAGCACTAAGATATGGTACTTCTGGGCCAAGTAGTTCTTCATCACCTTCGCAAGGTTGCATAGGATCTTTATGCACATGAAATGACCTTACAACCATAGGTGTGTTCAAGGGTGTGCTTTATCCATATAAAACCTTTTAAGCACTTTAACTATATAAACTGACTGATATAGCAAAATACCAGTTTCTAAATGTTCAATTTGCAACCCAACACAGAATTTTGTCTTTCTAAGATCTTTCATAGCAAATTCTTTCCTTAAACAATCGGGAGCTTGTTGGAGCTCTTCAATAGTCCAAATAAGATTTAAATCATCAATATAAATAGCAATAATAACAAATCCTGAATTAGATCTCTTTATAAAAATGCATGGACATACCAAATCATTTTATAGCCTTCTTTCAAGAAATATTCACTGAGGCGATTATACCACATACGTCCAGCTTGTTTCAAACCATAAAGAGATCTATATAGTTTAATTGAGTAAAGATCTCAAGAACTATGTTCATGCCCTGTAGGCAATTTAAATCCTTCAGGGATTTTCATATAAATGTCATTGTCAAGTGAGCCATATAAATAGGCAGTAACAACATCCATGAGGCACATTTCAACTTTTTCACATGATGCCAGACTAAGCAAATATCGGAAAGTTGTTGCATCCATCATAGGAGAATACGTCTCATCATAATCAATACCAAATTTTTTTGAAAAACTTTGTGCAACAAGACGTGCCTTATATCGCACAATTTCATTTTTTTTTCATTCCTCTTGAGCATAAAACCCATTTATATCCAACGGGTTGCACATTTTCTGGTGTGTGTATCACTGGTCTAAAAACTTTATGTTTAGCCAGTGAATTCAATTCAGCCTGAATTGCAAATTTCCATTTTGGCCAATCATTTCTGTGTCTGCATTCTTCTACAAACCGTGGCTCATGATCCTCATTGTCATTTATAATAGCAATTGCTGCAGCATAGCCAAATTTATTGTTGACGTTAATTGTTGATCGGTCCCATCTTTCCCCAGTTATGGCATAATTGATTGAGATCTCAGGATTATCAGCATTTTCAGATACCTAAATTTCTTTTGGAAATTTTTTACTAGCCATGTTGGGAAACTCTTTAGGAGTTGTAATTTCCTTACTTTGACCATCAGAATCATTTGCTCATTTTCTTTTGCGAGGAGTTTTATGTTTGGAACCGATTAGTCTACCATGCTTTAGCGTGCCTTAAACTTATTTGCAATGATCATTTGTTCTTCAGGACATCAATTCTAATCGAGTATTTATAGGTGGGACATAAGATTTAGTAACTCTCTTTAGGTCAGTAAAAGCGTTTGACAATTGATTTGCTAAATTTTGCAAATGAATTATCTTTTGAACTTCCAGTTCACATTGCTTTGTACAAGGATCAAAATGAGACAATGATAATTCATTCCAACTAATTTTCTTGTCCGGCTTTATTTTGCCTCCCCCTAATGTTGGAAAAATTGACTCATCAAAATGACAGTCAGCAAATTGAGATGTAAATAAATCTCCAGTCATTGGCTCAAGATATTTAATTATTGATGGAGATTCATACCCAACATATATACCCAACCTCCTTTGAGATCCCATCTTAGTGCATTGTGGTGGAGCAATAGGAACATAAATTGCACTTCTAAAAATTCTTAGGTGGGAAATATTTGGTTTCGACTATAAACCAATTGTAATGGGGAAACTTCATGATAATTCGTTGGCCTTATGCGAAACAATGTTGCTACATGCAAAATTGCATATCCCCAAGCAGAAGTTGGAAGATTAGTTCTCATAAGCAATGGTCAAGCAATTAATTGCAAGCGCTTTATAAACGATACTGCTAGACAGTTTTGTATATGAACATAAGCTACATGATGTTCAACACTTATCCCAAAAATCATGCAATAATCATTAAAATCTTGTGAAATAAATTCACTAGCATTGCCAAGACATATTGTCTTAATGGGATAATTAGGAAAATGAGTGCGTAACCAAATTAATTCTCCCAACAATCTCGTAGTGCCAAGTTGCGAGTTGATAATAAGCATACATGTGACCATCTCACAATACATCAATTAAAACCATAAAATATCAAAATGGTCCACAAGGTGGCTAAACAGGCCCACATATATCTCCATGTATGTGTTCTAAAAATACAGGAGATTTAGTTTTAAATGTCATTTGGTGATGGCCTTATAATTGACTTACCTTGAGAACAAGCAGCATATAAGAATTCATGGGATTGAAGAATCTTTTGGCTCTTCAAAGAATGACCACACGGATTCTCTATTATTTTTCGCATCATTATAGAATCGAGATAGCCCAACCGGTCATACCAAATGACAAAATCATCATAATTAGTAAACTTCTGATTTACTATTGCATATATTTCAACCGTAGCAATATATGTGTAGTACAACCCAGAAGAATAATAAGGTAATTTTTCTAATACAACTTTCTTAGAAGAAATACTTGTAATATACAAGTATTCATTATTACCTTCATTTTTAGTCTCAATATGATATCCATTTTGGCAGATATCTTTAAAACTCAAAAAATTCCTTTGAAACTTTGATGAATATAATGCATCATCAATGCAAAATTTTGTTCCTCTAGGCAAAATTATAATTGCTCTTTCAGAGCTTTCAATTATTTTTGTACTACCACATATAGTACTAACATGGGCTTCTTTTATAATTAGACAAGAAAAATATTTCTTATCCTTAAAAATGGAGTGTGTTGTTGCACTGTCTACAAGACATAATTCTTTGTTTTTTAGCTTTGGAACATCCATTTTCTTCACCAAAAATAAAAATTCCAAATGAGTATACAAGTTTGTAAAACACGAAGAAAAGCATTAAAGTAAATATTCAATAATAAAGATTTAAAACATCAAATTAAAAGTTTATTGCATGAAATTATTTAAATAAAAATTACTCTTTGACATTTTCATCACTAGTGACTAGTATCACTTTCGGGGTGATTGAGAAAGAAATCGAGAACATCCAAAGAAGTAAAATTAGTAAAGCCATTGTCACTAAGACCAAGGTCATAATTAACATCATTACTAATAAAATTCATCTCTATCTTATTTTCTTTATTTTTCAATGATTCTTGATAGAGATTAGCAAGATGTTTAGGCGTACAATAGTCACGAGACCAATGGCTTTTTATGCCACAACGATAGCACTTATTATCTACTTTCTTTTTGTTTTGGTTTCCATCTTTCTTATCATTACTCTCCCATACGGTGATGAGTAGCATTTTTGGTATGACCACCATAGTTATTACAACCACGACCATGACCATGGCCACGCTCACTCCCACGCAACGATTATATTGCGGTGTCACATTTGCTTTAGGAAATGGAGTAGCACCAGTTGGGCGGGCTTTATGATTTTTCAACAAAAGCTCATTATTTTGTTCAGCAACAAGAAGACAAGAAATCAGTTCTTAATATTTTCTAAAACCTTTTTCACGATATTGCTACTGCAGGAGCACATTAGATGTGTGAAAGGTGGAGAAGGTTTTCTCTAGCAAATCCTCATCGGTAACTTGTTCTCCACATAACTTCAATTGTGAACTGATTCTAAAAATTGTTGAATTATACTCACTTATAGTTTTGAAATCTTGCAAGCGCAAATGCATCCAATCAAGTGAGCTTTTGGAAGAATGATCGTTTTTTGGTGTTCATACTTTTCTTTCAAGCCACTCCACTAGATGAAGGGATCCTTAACTGTCAGATATTCACTTTTGAGCCCTTCATCAAGGTGGTGACAGGAAAAAATCATTGCTTTGGCTTTTTCTTTATTTGTGGCTTTACTCCCTTCTTTGATAGTCTTTCCAAGACCATTTGCACCTAGATGAATTTCGACATTTAACACCCATGACAAGTAATTATTTCCAGTAATATCAAGTGCAACAAATTCAAGTTTTGCAAGGTTAGTCATAGTGATAAATATAACTAATAGAAAAACAATAAATCTCACCTAACTTACCCGAAGGAATGGAAATTGGCTAGAGATTACGTCTTGATAATATATTATGAAAATACCACTAAGTAGTATTACTACTACAATTCTAAAATGTAGTAAACTAGTAAATATAATAATAGTATGAAAGTAAGACAAAGAAGAAATGTAAAGAACACAAATTGTAGTGAAAATTTTCTATCTTTTTTTATTCTTTTTATTCATACCTTTACTAAACCTCTATTTATATATGTTTAGGGTTCATCCTCCCACATAATTGTCTTGTAGGTTACAAGAACCTAAAGTTCATAAGTTACAAGAATCTAAAGGTTACAAGAACCTAAAGGATCACAAGTTACAAGAATCTAAAAGGTTACATAACTCTCCACTACATTCTAATAAATCATGGGTAAGTGGAGAATTATATAGAATAATAAGGAGGAATATAGATGGACATTCACAATTTGCATGATTCATAACAACGTTAACTCTAAAATGAAATATTATAAAGGCCCGTGATTCTTAGACACTAATGCCTCTTATCCTCTCATCGTTACCATAAATTAGTGAGACTAACACACCTTGAAAGTCTAACTTCAATAATATTTTGATTGCAGCAATCCTCTATTATTTTACTATATGTTACCTTTCAAAATTAAAATTTTTAATGGATTAAAAATTACATAAGAATAAGGAATATCAATAAAAGGTAGAAATGTTCAAATTCCAATGTTTCCAGGCTCCAAACTCATATTGCTTCTTAGTCCTCATGTTTTTTACTAATTAATGAGGGAACTAAATATTACCTTCACCTCAAAAAAAAAAAAATCAATTTCAAAAATTTTCTTTGTCCCCCAAAAATGAGTACACTTTTGATGTGAAATTCTTGTATTACTTTTACTAATAATTACAATGTATAACCCAAATTAAAAAGTAAGTGTAAAAATATAAAATTATATATTTAGTTGTGTATTAAGTGTGTTGTATCTTGTAACTTTAAAAAGTTGTATCAAATCAAAAGTAAACTCTTTTTTTAAAATGAAGGAAATAATAAGTAATGATAATAGAGCAGTGAAGATCAAACTATAATCTATCGAGTGAATATTTTGGCACCTAAGGTACTTCGTAGTCCACTTTTATTGTCTTCAACTAAACCATTTAATTATTGACAACGAGGAAGATAAATAATACTTAGGCCAATAGGAGGCAAAAACCTTGTTAACAAAATTTTACAAATAATTCTATACAACTTACATAAAACCTAAATGAGACGATATAGTACAAAATTTTTGATAAAAATATTGGGGCAGGTTGAATATTAAATTACAGTGTTCATTTTTCTAAAAAAAAAAAGATAAGTATTTTTTCTTTAATATATGATATTAATTTCAACACCTTTTATAGTTTAGATACAATATAAATTATTTACTAGGGCAATGTGAGGGAGAAACATTTGCGGTATGTAACAGGTAAAATAAGAAATTTGAAAAACTAATCAGAATTTTTTGGTAAAATTCATTACTTTTAAAAAATGGGTGGGCCAATAAGAACAACGGAAGGAATCATTTGAAATTAAGGGAGGGTGAAGTATGAGGAAACTCAGAGAAAAAATTTTTTTCAAGTAAAATTAGTGACTAGACCAACGCTAAAATGGATTAAATCAAAATTTCCATGTTTTTTTATTTTTTAAATGAATGCATTATTTACCATCTAGTTCTTATGGTTTTCAATATGGGGGATCAGCCTCTAGGTTTTACATATTTATGAAAATGTCGTGGATAGTTGCTTGAAGTTCGTATCCTTCACCCCCCCTAAATATTTTGAGCTCGTTTTGTTGGTGGAAAAGCAAAGTTAGATGGGAAAATGATTTTTGGAATTTATTTTTGAGGAAAATGGATACTTTTTTAAAGAATTTGAATCTTAAAAATTTAATTTTGAGAATTACGAATACTTATCTATGTTTGGATAGAACACGAATATCTCTTGAAAGTTAATATAATAATAAATTACAAATATATTTTTTAATATATTTTATTTGGCATGTATATCTATCATATTATACCTTTTATTTTATATTAACAATAGAGACAACTCTTTTTGGTCTTTTAATCAAAATATAATTTGAGATTTATTAATTTTTAATTGTAATATATAACAATATTTAAACAAAAAATATTACTTTTGTAATAATATTTTTAGCTAGGACATATCTTTATAGTTTATAAAGAGTTTATGTATTAGTACTATCACAATTAGTGTCTACACTAATAAATAATGAAAATTAGGAAGAATGTATAAAAATTAAAGAAATAAAAATATGAAGAAAATATAAAGAAAATTAAAGAAATATAAATGCGAAGGAAAATGTGAAAAAGGTGATTCTAACAACAAATGTATAAATAAACTTATATAGTTATATTTTCATAAAAAATAATAATAATGATGATATTAATAATTTAGTAGTAAAATTGAACCCCAAGAAAAAATCCTGATTTGAGATGAAATCAAACCACAAGTCAAAAATTTAATGAGAAAAATAGGGAATTACATACTTTTTAATTTTAATAAATTATGAATTGAATAGAAATAAGTATTGAAGTAAACCTTTTTTAAAAGTAAAACTAATAATAATTAAAATAGAAAATCACATAACTAATACTTAAAAAATAAAAGAGATATGAGAGTTAAAAGAGAAAAAATAGATGAAATAAGATTGAAAGTAAAAACTATGTTTATTGAACTAAAATCTTAGGAAAAGTAATCAGATGTGGATATGACAATAAGATGAAAGTAATAAGATTAACAGTTTATTTACACGTAAGGAGAAAAATAAAATAAAATTATGTGATTAATTTATAATACTAAAAATAAAAAATACAACAAATAGATAAAAAAAATTTCCCCTCAAATGTGGATGTGGCAACCACAATGAATAATATTTCCTAATTAGAAAAGCTGAATAGCCGCTCAACCACAACCAACAGTCACATGATTAATTTCCCATCATTAATTAAAAAGTTCAGCAAAAGTCCTAAACACTTTTTCGGTCAACTAATTCATCCTGAAAAACTTCAGAATAGTTCGATTGGACCTACTTTCAACATAAAATAAATAAATAAAGATGGGATAGATATTACTATTTGTAAAAAAGAAAGAAAAATAGTAATAAATGTTTTCCTGGCTTAAATTTTACTGTATTAGATATTTGTGCTGCCATTCTTTTTTTAAGAAGATCGATAATTATATTAACTTTTGCAAGTTAAACTATACAACCAAATGTCCTACAAAGGACTCTTCTTAGCTCGACACGTCGCATAAGATATCATCGACGCTCAACGTCAAACCAAACCCATCCACCTACCGTGGAACGCACTAACCTTCTATAGCTGGCTAAAAAGTTAGAAAACCAAAACCATAGAGGAGAGAAGCTATCGAGAACAACATGAAATCACCACTAGTTCAAGTCTAGAAACGGGCATCCATGAACCTCCTCAAGACGTCCTCTTGTACTACAGACACAAAAAGCCGACCACCCACAAAGAATAAATAAATAAATAAATAAAATTTAAACTTATGACGTTGCACTGTAGCTACAAGCTACAGTGCAACAATCGCACCCAACTCGCACCAAAGTTCACCCCTGGAACAGTAAAAATTGTTGTTTTCAAAGCCTTCCGGCAAAATTTTTCCCAGCCTTGTACCAGTTAGAGCTGGACAAAAGTGGTCTATTTGTGCTGCCATTCAACGAAACAAAAATGAGTGCAGAAATTACAAAATAAAGAAATTGATGAGAAACAAACAATTAAGCCAAGATAACCTAGCTGGATATAGTACGATCAAATGCAGGACCATTTACGTCAGCACCAATTCAAACAAATCAGAAGAGAGCAATATGGACCACAAAGAAAATCTTAAAAATGACAGGAGAAATTTGTATAGTACTAAGTCTTATTGCCAAGTAGTTAACATATACTCTCTCCATGCCAAAAAATGATTTCAAAATTTTTTTGTAAAATTCAGTTATTATCCTTATTAATAATAACAAGTATAATCCAAATTTAAAAAATAAAAATAAAAAGGAAAAATTATATATTTAACAATACATTAAATATGTTGAATCTTATAAATTAAAAAGTGTATACAAAATTAAATATGAATTTTGTTTTTAGAATGGATATGGTATGATTTTTGTTCCATCAAAATATCAAAATCATAATACAATTAAAAAAACTCTGAACAAAAGACATCAAATATAAAAAGGTTTGCATCCCCACAATTGTCCCAAATATACCCACAATTTTTGGACAATGATTGGAGATGTTTAAAACTAAATGAATTGGAGTGCTTGACAACGTTGATTGGCTTAATAATAAGTGTTAGGTGAACGTTGATCATGCTAATTGCCAAAATAAATCATTTATATATTGATAAAGTTACAAATAGACGATTTTGAATGTCTATTTCAATCCATTAACTGCCCTATGAGCAAAAAGGAAAATCCAGGAAAAAAAAATTTATCGATTATGTTGGTGTGTCCTTTTAGCTCCCACCTAAGGATAGAAAAGGATTGCTTGTATTTATTTTCCACATAATATTTTTTAACTAAAATAAATGAGAAATCTGAATGATGTCACTATTTCCGTGTTAAAAAGAATTCAATTTTGATTTAATATAATTTTTTAAATTAAAAATACAATATATTTAATGTATCATGAAATCGGATTATGCATTATTATTTACTAATAAAGGTATATAAGAATTTCAAACTAAAAGCAAATACTCTTTTGGAATAATTTTTTTAAAAACTGGACTCTGTTTTTAGAGTGGAAAGAGTATTTCTTCTTGTCTATGTAAATCAATCACTGGTTAATTACACAATAAAAAAAAAAGGCAATCATTTCTTAGAGGACCCAATTCAAATTTATTTTTAATTATTTTTTTACAATTGATATAACTTTTATTAATCTATTATTAACTTTAATATGGTCCATTCTTTAAATTTTAATGGCCGTCATTGGCGGTGGGATTTGATTCTAAGCAAGAGTTTCAAACTTTATTGGTGGCTAACTAATTGAGTCGGTTTTGGGTTGTTCGAGTTGGCCATTTTCAAAGTCAACTCGAAACTCGAACCGATTCAGTGAAATTGATTAAACCGAATTGAAATTCGATTCGATTCGAGTTAATTTGAACCTTAAACAAATTAATTCGGTTAAATTGAATTAAATTAATTCGAGTTTCCGATTGATTCGATTCAATTAATTCAATTTCAGTACCTTTCACTTCTTCATTCAAAAATCCAGTTTCCAGCACCTTTCACTTCTTCATCCAAAAATAATAATAATGAAGAAAGAAAAGAACTACAATCAAAATGAAAGTTCTTGACCATCAAAAACCGGATTTCTTTTTTAAAGAAAACATATACACATATATGATATGAAAGAATAAAGACTTGCTGCTAACTTTCGTGCCGCCTCCATTTGTTGCCTTGGAACTTTCAAAATAGAAATGCAGAAAATTGAGCTCAAAATCCTGGAAGAACAAATATAAAAACAGAAGAGTTTAACTGAGAAATTATCGTATTATGAACGGGTAGAAGATTGGTTGGGAAATTTAATCGGACTTTTATGGTATGAATTAGAGTTGCTCCAGATAAGAAGGAGAGCGAGGAGCAGTAGGGGGCGAGTAAAACCTAGTCGTCCGCTCAACGCGAGCAGGAGGTGGCAGAGGAACGATGGCGGAATGAAGCCGAGCAAGAATGGCGGAACAAACTCGATCAGGAGGCGGCAAAACGAACGCGAGCAAGAACTCCAGTTCTAGAAGGTGGAGGCGGAAGGAAGGTGGAGCCGTGGAGGCCTGGAGGATGCAGAATGGGATTTTGTGTGTTTGTAGGTTTGATTTGTTGTTTTGCGACAGTTTAAGTGTTTAAGAGACTTGAATTGGATTTGGTTAATCTGGTGGGTCAGTCGTAATGCATTTAAAAAATTAAAAAAGGTTAATTGCAAGAAATCACCTAAATATACCCTTTAAACTTTGAATTGTACCTATTAATACTCAAATAATTAATTTATTATTTAAGTTCATTATTTTTCTCTTTGAAATTAATTTATTAGATTTTGCTTGAGTTTGTTAATGTGCAACTGAAATATAATATGTTGGTATTTTTTAATAAAATAAGGCTAAGTTAATTATTTTGGGGTTACATATTGACTACATTAACTACTATAATGTCTTAATAACAGGAGTTACAATTTTTTAAAACTATTAGACATTACATAAATTATAAAAATATAAGTTACTAATTCTTCATAAGTGCATGAGTTATAGGGAAAAAAAAATCAAGTTCTTAAATTTTTTATAAATGCATGACTTATATTCTTTTTATTATTGCATAAGTAATAAATCTTTATTGATTTTTTACTATTACTAAATATTGGAGTATGATGACTTAAAAACCATATATACATACATTCATATATATGTAAATTCAAGGCGTGTGGATGTTCTAGTATTTATAAAAGACAATGTGTTATTTAAAATGCTATATATAAATAATTAATGGGAAATCTTATATGACTCATGCTATATATATAAAAGACAATAATGTTATTTAAAAGACAATTCATGTTATCATTTTTATGAAATGGAAAATCTTATTACATGAATTAGGAGAAAAATGATTATATTCAGTCAACTGTATTTATTTAATCATGAGTTTGGAGGGATTGTATTGTATTAGTTGGACATTTATTTTCTCAAGGTTGAGATACAACATTCTTTATTGATTTAATTCTCAATTGATTTAATACTCTTTCAGTCTCTTGTAAGTTAATAATAATAAATATCTAATTAATATTCATTAATTACTTTATGGTGATTAATTATAAAGTTACACACTCAAATGAAATAGGGATGAGTTATTAAATAAGATAATTGCACAGTTTGTATTCTCATAAGTCATAAGTCATATGTACGCAACTACACATGTTATTTTCTCTATTTTTTTCACATATTTATCTTATTTTTAAATAATGTTTACATTTTTTAATAAATTTCTTTTTTTCCTTGTTTGATGTAATGTACTAATAGTATAATATCATTATTACGATTTTAATATCTCAATGAGATAATGACTCAATTAGGACACTAATGCCATTATATTACAATTATCAAATTAGACTTGTTAGTTATGAATTATTTACTTAGTTAACAATTCAATAAAATTAAAATCACAAAAATTATATATATTTTTACCATATAGCAATTAGCATATGTATATATTGTAATGTAAATCAAGTAGTAATATAGAAGTAAATATTTACACCATTTCGTTACATACACTTTATTGATTATTTGTATCGATTTACAAATAAATCGTGTTCTATACAACAATTATAAATTCAAAGTAAATAAAACCACACATCCAATTATTTTGCAATTTTTATATTTCAAACTTTAGAGTTTGAATTATTAGTAATTAGCAAAAGTTAGAAGTAAAGTACTAAATAAATAAAACTTAGATTATTAAGTTAATAATAACCAATGCCTAATTATTACTCACTAATCAATTTGCACTTTTGTGGTTATTATTATTAAATTACAAAGTTATATGTTCAAATGAGACATGGATAAGTTAGGTTGGATGAGAAATAAGATTTTCTCTATCATATTTGTATACTATATAGTATATACATAATTTTCCTCTCTTTGTTTATTTACTTATCAATTTTTTCATAATTTTACACATTTTAAATAAATTTACATTTAATCTTCTCAACATTTAATCTTTTCAATTTACTATACTAATGACAAAGTACAATTATATATATACACATTATTTGTATATAATTTATAAATATGTGTTGTGTTGTATACAATAAAATGCAAATTAAAAGTTAAAATACAGTAATGCACATCTTAACAATTTTACAAATTCTTTTAATTTTTTAAGTTTCACACACATATATAATAAATCAAATACAATCAAGCATATTTTTGTATTATATAATTATATACATACATATCTATATATATATATATATACATATATATATATATATATATATATATATATATATATATATATATATATATATATATATATATATATATATGTATGTATATGTATATGTATAAAGTGAATTACTTTTCAATTTAATTCATATCAGTTTTTCGATTTTCAAATCCATATTGGATTTCGATTTTTGAATTCATATTGATTTTAGATTTTGAATCCATATTAGGTTTGAATCAAATTTTTTAGTCGGTTCGGTTTTTAGTTTTGAACTCGAAAACGCGAATTCGAATCGATTTAGAGTTCAACTTGATTGGCAAATCGAAATTGTCGATTCGATTTTTGAATTCGATTTTTGAATTTAGTCGGATATTGAATTAATTCGAAAATTGCACACCTAGCTAACTCCATCGTGAATTGGCTCAATTAAACTATTTTAACGTATTAATTAAAGTGAACAACTACACTAACAAGTATTCCGTATATTAGCTAGATTTTTGGTGTTGATGTTGAGACTTAATAACAACCCAACCAAAGTCTTAAAATTACATTAGTGGACAATTTCTCAATTAAAAGAGTATGGGTTCTAATGAGACAATTTCTCATAAAATTATTCTTAATGTAATGCGATTTTCTTGCCATTGAAATTCGAAAATTATACTCCCTAGTCCCTTCCTTGTCCTGTCAACTTAAATTATGTTAGACTCAATTATTTATATTAATATATTTAGTTTTTTGAAAATATAATTATATTATGTTAAAATTTAGATGAAAAGCTATTAGATAAATAATTACAACTTAAAAAGTTTACAAATATAAAATGTACCATGCAAAAGTGACAACAACAGTGAAGTAGAAAATATTTTCTTTGTCTTAAAATATTCTAAATTGACAGTGACAAGTAAAAATTTTAAAAGATATATTTTTGAGACCAAAGAAATATTAATATTTTCTTTGTCTTAAAATATTCTAAATTGACAGTGACAAGTAAAATTTTAAAAGATATATTTTTTTGAGACCAAAGAAATATTATATTATCTCTAAAAATAATTGATTGGTATTAGAGATTCCAATATGAATGCTACCTGCAAAAACGTCCTTTTTATAAAGTGGTCCTCCTAACTCAAGTTTTGTCAACTGATGTCACAACAATTTACGAACAACAACACTCACTCATCGTCGTGTCGAAATAGACAAAAACTAAGATAATTAGGCCAAAAACTAAAGACAAAACAAACCATAATCAATTGGGAAATTATCAAAAATAGCAGCTTTGACTGCACTGTTATCAAATATAGCAGCGGAAAAAAATTCTTTACAACTATAGCCAAGCGGGTTTATGCCGCGAAATGTCTAAAATACCCTTCAAGATTTGAAAATCGCGCGATCGGTTTCTTCTCCACTGCGTTTGGTTTAAACCAAAGCATACAAGAACATTCGCTTATTTCATCGCAAATCCGATTTTCCATTCGTCATTATTTGCATTCTCATTAGATAACACAAAGCCGTATCCAATTCAAGCAATAGTATTATTAATAATGGCGAGCAGCGGTGGACCGTCGTCTCGACAAGCGAGAAAAAGGAAGAGCACACATCTCACAAGCGGACGGGCAAGAGTAAGAAGGTTAGTGACAACAAAGCCGTATTTGATCGTCGCGTCCATTTTGCAAGATAATCGGTTTGCTTATATGATAGAAGGAATTAGAAAGTTAGGGTTTTGCGATTAAATCCTACCCCTTTTGCCATTCATTCGTTGAAACCGACCAGAGAAAATAGAATCGCATGCTAAAAATGTTGAAAAGCTGCGTTGTAGTAAGCATAATGTCGACAAATAGGATGAAATGTTGAAACATAGGAAATGTTGAAACATAGGAAGAAATGTAAACAATAGCGCCAAAATGTCGACAAATGGCACAAAATGTCGACAAATGGCATAAAATGTCGACAAAAAATGTCACACACGGACCAATAAATGTCGACACTAAAGGATAAAATGTGGAACACGACCATAAATGTCGACAAACACCACAAATGTTGAACACTATGAGAAATGTGGAACACTACGGGAATTGTCGACAAACCCTATAAATGTGGAATGCTAATGAAAATGTGGACTAACACTAAAAATGTGGAATGCTAATGAAATGTCGGCACACACTAGAAAGGTGGAATACTACACAGAAATGTCGACAACCACTAGAAATGTGGAATACTACTTGAAATGTAAACAAACACTAGAAATGTGGAATACTACACGAAATGTAGATAACCACTAGAAATGTGGAATACTACACACAAATGTAATAAACACTAGAAATGTGGAACAATAACATAAATGTGGAATACTACCCACAAAAAAAATTTGTAATTTACCAAAAAGGCATGACTGTTTATAGTAAAAAAAGCCTATATGTACTTTGTATTTCAAATATGATGAATGCTAATGCATCTACTTCTTTTGCATATAAATTACGTTCTTTATCGCAAATTGTGTCCTTACATAAAGGCTTTATAGTATGTCCTTACCTACTTCTTTTAGCTATATAAAGAAAATGCACTCACTTGTCAAATTTGAGTTTGAGTTAATAAATTTTGATAAATGTGAAATTTAGGTTTGAGCAAAAATCAGTAAAAATACTTGTAACAAAACATTATGCAACTTTCATTAAAGAAAACTATAACTATAAATGCAACTTCCAAAAATCACTAAAAAGACTTGTAAAAAACATTATGTTACTTTTATTGATGAGGAAGTGTTTATAGTTGCTAAGTTGAAAGTGACGAGAAAGTGTTTCAATTACTTGACAACTAATCTTGATTTGCTTCATATCCTGCAGGAACAGCTGAAGGAGGAAATGCTCGTTCAGGGTGACTTTTTCTCTGCCAGTTTATGATATTGCTACTACAAAGCCAATATCACGAAGAATTGGTCAAAATTGAGTAATCGCAAAAATAATCCTCGAAGGAAGCGATCTTGCGAAATGGCTCTTGACCATGAACATACATGCTTTGGTGCAAACAAATTATCCATTCTGTTTTGTTGAGGCAACTTAGGCGGTGACCAATCAAATGTCATTATTGCTTTCACTTTAACCGTCGGCAAAAAGGTAATATTTGGCGGAGAGAGTTAGCCTGATTACATGCCTCAAGATGGGGACTTTGCGCTTGCATATTCCAAGTACCATGCCACGATGGTCCTTCTTCAATCACCAAGTACCTAAAGCATCTGGGCCAAATAGATGAGGCGACATACGATGAAGTGTTCAAAGCGTCACCGTATCAGCAGCGCATCGTATCCGACGATGATGTCGTTTCCCTGACACTGTTCCTTCTATACACATCCATCAATGACTTGCTGAAGCGATCAAGGATTGAAGATAAATTGCTACATTTGGCCTGTGATTGGAAGAAGTTTGTTGAAATGCTGTGGGGTGACCTTTCTTTTAGGGCCCTTTGTGGATAGTTGTAGAAGGCCATGATGAATGCCTTGAAGCAGGACCGAACACCCACAACATCGGACTTACAACGTGGGGATTTCAGTGCACTCGGGGTAAGAGAAATGAACAATTGTTTCCGTTTAGGGTTTGCGCATGTGAATTGTTTTTATAAAGGAAAAATTTTTTCCACTACGTATTTATTACACAAGGGCACATGTTCTATGGTGATCTTATAACACATTTTTATATGGGACATTAACACTTACTTTTTCCAATGTTATAGGTGTTAAACTTATGAGACAATGCCACATCTTGTGGTTCAAAATGGTTGAGCATGTCGAAACAAGCTGGATGCAAGCCAGAATGTTTAGATGGAAAGGGCTTAATGCCCGAGAGAAGAGACCAAGAAAAAGAAAGTTTGGTCAAGAAAAACTATTGTGAGGAGGTATGTTATGTTTATTTATTGAATATAGAACACTCGAAGCACATTTTACGTGAATATTAATTCTTCGCATGTTTGAGAAGGTGAAGGTGACCGAATGAAGCCCACAGAAGAAGAGAGGCAAATTCTTAGGTTGGGAAGAAGGGAAGCGATTCTGAGCATGAGGAGTTGGCGAGGTGATAGCGACAGATAATGTCGAGCGAGAAGAAAGTTTCTATGTGTCATATAGAACTACACACATAGAAGCCAGGGTGCCAAACCGAGGGTACATTCGGAGGGCAAATCGAGAGGAGGAAGAAGCGAATGGCCTTAGTAGAGGAACTCCGTCCGAATTTGAGTGTGAGTCTCGATTGAAGGAGGCCAAAGATGAGCTGCGACTCGAGCGGGCTCGTTCGATTTTGGAGGCAAGGTAAATGCTCTCACTACTAGGGTGGAGTGTCAAACAACCGACCTTACCAATATGTGAGAATACATACACACTTTGATACTCATCCAACCAAGCGCCCATTCTCCTCCTTTTCCCCCGATTCCCAAGATTCATTCGGCCATGAGTCGACCAAGAGGACCAACGGAAGACCAATATGGTCGGCATGAGGTTACGGCGGATGCCGAGCGGAGAGCCATACGGATGACCAAGGTGGTAAGCGAGGGTCGGGGCCAATCTGAGGGCCTCACGATCGAAAGTGTTCCGCCGCGCGGTAAGGTCAACACCTGTGGCAATGATATCGAGGGCCAACATGGGGTGGATAATGTCATTATCTGGCCGACTCACAAGTAACCCCAGGCGCACCATTGCTACGGTCGAGTGCCCACCGCGCAATGAAGGGAAAAGAGTTGAAATCTCAGTCTCTCGAGAGACTAGCGGCCAAAATTTGGAGTTATCTCTTTCCCTAGCGCGGCCCCTCGATGTTGCAGATTACCATATCGACCATCTGCCAAAGAGATTGCGGCTATGAGCGGTGGATGAGAGCCAAACCACCCTCTACTTGGATCGCTGTTTTTCCTTGGATTCCGACCTCTTCTTTGAGAATGTGGGTGCGAGGCGATTGGTGAAACGATCATGTAAGATTATGTTTTCCTTTATCCTAGCATGAGTAATATATGAATCACGAATTTTACCTAACGATGTTATATTTTATGCTTCCGACCAAATTAATTTGTATCGTCCATCTTTGAGAAGAGGATAATTTCAATGGTAGCGGTGATATCTCCATCATGGAATGTTATTTTGATATAAGTCTGCGTGATGCATTTTCTTCCTCATAAATAAATAATGCATCTTCTTTTGGTGATATCTCCATATGTTTAATCTCATTAATTTTCCTCTTCAAATCCCTCAAAACTTTCCAAGGATATTAATGAAACAACTTTCCAAGGATACTTAACTCCTAGTTTTAATTTATATACGTAATGACCTATGGATTGTCTTTTCTTTATATATGTGCTAGATGAACATGAAGGCGCATGGGGCCCAAAAGTGCCACAATATGATGACTTGGCGATGAAGCGATTCGTTGGTGATTGTGGCTTGAGCGCGATTGCGAGCTGTTGACATCGTCTTATTCCCTGTCACATTGAAGGCAATCATTGGATGCTCGTCAAGATGGATTTGAGCATACGAAATTACATGTGTACAACCCATCGCCCCAGGGAATTGTCGTTGTGCCAAAGTTGGAGTACCTCATTTCGACAATCCCCAAGCTACTGGAGGTGTGCGAGTTTTATAAGTACTATGCAAAAAAAGCGACGATGGGGATCAATGGGCGATGGTAATAGAAGAAAATTTGGTCCACCAAGAAGGGGTAAGTTTCTCATCTCTATCATATTCCAACGTAATGGTCATCTGATTAATCTTTGTTAGGCTTGTTTCATTATGTAGGAGTGGCGATTGTGGCATATATGTATTAAAGTGGGCGAATGCATTATCCATGGCACTGCCACTAAATTCAATTAGGCGAAAATGCCGTGGAAGTGCAGGAGATGGCGGCAAGACTTTACGTGCACGCCAAGGAGGAGCATGGTCGACAAAAGATACACGGCCCAAAAGAAGGAAGAAGTAGTTACAAAAGTGTGTAAATAAATGTAGGTTAACATTTTTGGTAGGACAATGGACCCTTATGTTACTTTAAATGAGATCAATGTAAATATACACAAAAATCATTGCTTTTTGCACAAGAGGAAATTTGAATTACAAAAGGTGTATGTATTGGTTATATGTGGATCATTATCAAATGTATGCAATTGGTCATATCAAAACATTAGCAAATTTATTTGCGATTTTAATCTTTCTAGATTAAGCGAATTTATTTGCGATTTACTTTAGTTGTAGGAATATATTATGTTCGGCTAAGTGTGCGGCAAGTGTTTTTAAAGTAATGAACTAACTTTAGTTAGCTCAAAATTCTAAATCGTAACTTGATCAATAATGATTATCATCGATTAAATAAAACATAAAAGAAAAGATTGGGTCATAAATTTCTGTTTTTAGTGTTAAAGTTTATAGTTTTCATAACGTGTGTCGACGTTTTTTACTTATATTCGACATTTCATACTTATATGCGACATTTTTTACCTGTTGTCGACAATTATTACTTTTAGTCGACATTTTTTACTTTAAGTCTACATTTATTACTTTTGTCGACATTTTTTTACTATGTCGACATTTTATTACATATAGTCGATAGTTTTGCCTTTGTGTCGACAGTTTTGCTTTGTGTCGACAGGTTTGTTACCCTACAATTTTTTTACATTTACGTAACTTGTTTTTGTCTATTTCATGGAATATAGCTCATTTACCTTAAATCGATTACTTTTACATATTTATGAACATGTTTAAAAGAAGAAAATATTTTTAATTCGCCATTTTTTATTTCTCAACAGCGTAATAAATCTGAAAAGACTAGCATTTATGAGGTGCAAATAGGCGCGGAAAAATATTTACTCAAATTTGTCTGCGATGCGTATTACTCCATTTTACCTTACCTTACTTTGGACCTAAGTGAATTCCAATTTGTAGTAACGACGTTCGGGAAGGAAGGAGGCGGCATTGCCTTACATTGGCAAAGGAAAGGAGCGGCATTGTAAAAGGTACACATTTCTGTACAATTTATTTTTCTGAATAATGGGTAGCGGGTTTATTGTAAGGTCTTTCGCTAATTAGGAACGGGAAGATTGTATCGGCCTTGTTTCAGTTTTTCAAGGGTAAAATGAAATAATGTTCGAAAAATTTGATGTGTAATGAATGTTATGCCAAAGGGTTAACTGACTTCATTGAATGCATACAGCTGTCGAAGGTATGGCGAGTCAAAATGTATGGTCTGTGCATGTTCTTTATGGAGGAGAATGGACTGTTGATGCAGCGTCGAATGAGCATCGATACATCAATTATAAGAGAGTGGAAACTTTATTGTTGGATGAAGCTGCAAGTTTCTCGGAAATGGTTAATAACATCATTTGCGTCCTTGGCATTGATCCGACAATTAAAGATACACTTCTAATGCAATACCTACCGAAGTACTTGTCCAATATTTCTGTCTTGCCTATAAAAAATGACTACCACGTGAGGTGTTTTATGAATGAGATTATAAGGCATGCCAGGATACCGATATGTGTTACCATTCGCGAGGTGTCACATGCTGAGGATGAATACGGTGGCAGTAACTCACCCATTAAACGATTGAGCTCGATGGTCAATTTGGACTAATGATGTAATCCATTCAAGACACTTGATGAGAACAATCTTAGCGGACGAATGCGAGATAAATTGGAAGCAAAGAGGATGATGTGCGCTGTACAAGAAACAATCATTGTTAGCGATGAAGGAATAAATGCCTCGGCAAGAAGCAAGGAGCTTTGTTCATGGTCCAAGGCCTCAAGATATTCATTGCGTTGAGGCGACAAAATCTTCTCGTGGGAGGTAGAAGCGAGATAAATTAGGCGAAGTCGTGGATGTTTCCGTGGGCGATGTTTTGAGACTAGGCATCACTGTTCTTGAGAATGTCAATGCTTGCCGTCAAACATTTTTTGAATGGAAGGTGCTCGGGGCAAATAGCAAATTTTGGTACATAAGGTGTCACGGATGTTAATTGCAAATGGAGAATGAATGCATCGGCGATTGGGATTTGGATCGTGAAGATTACAAAATATGACAACATCCATACATGCCAATCATCGTTAGTGCATAGTGATAATCGGCGGGCATGCGACAAAGTTATTGGTTCATGGATCAAGTGCAAGTACCAAGGCGTATGCACGGTATGCGGGCCAAATGAAATAATTTGAGATATTCGGGCGGAGCTTGGGGTTAACATATCCTATCTCAAGGCTTGGAGATCGAGAGAATCCGCCTTGCAGAAGTCGAGGGCAATTATGAGGTTCGTATACAATCGCCGGCATATTTACGTCTTTGCAAGTAAACCGAATCTTATTATTGGTGAGTCGGGGCGGTGGTAGGTCAAGTATTTATTCTTTGCATTTGGTCGTCCATCCTTGGCTTTCGCGACCACATGCGCCAAGTTATTCTTTGTTGGCGCTTGTAAAGGAAGATATCTGAGTCGTTAATTGTTGCGACGTGCATGGATGGTAACAACCAAGTCTATCCTGTCGCTGAGGAATTGTTGATTACGAAAATGACGCATCGTGGGAGTGGTTTTGCAAAGGCTAAAGGTTGCTATTGGTAATGAAAGCGGATTGGTGTTTGTTTCTGATAGACATAAGAGCATTGCTAAAGGCATATCGAATGTGTTCCCGGATTCTTATCACGGAGCATGTATTTATCATCTCAGCAACAACCTGCGAGCAAAGTTCAAGAACAATGCTGTGATCCCATTATACTTTAAAGCGACAAAGGCTTACACCATGGCTGAATTCAATGAGCACTAGCGCGGATTTCAATGCGAGAACTCAAGGGTAAGTGAGTATTTACGGAAATCGGGATTGAGCGGTGGTGAGGGCACATTCGGTGGGAGGCGTTATACAATAATGGCGACTAACATTGCGGAATGTCTAAATGCATTATTGCGTGATGCGGGAGTTACCTATTCACATTTTGGTGATTACATCCATAACACACTCCAAAGATGGTTTCACGAGCGGCGCCGCGCTGGTGAAATGAAAACATTGATGACCCCATACATTGAGCGACTAATAGCATCAAGAATGAGAGAAGCCTGATCTTATGTGGTTGAACAGGTTGATATACCGGATGATTTATGCAGGACATTGCAAGCCAGGGCAGCTACGGTTGATTTGCTTGAAAAAACTTGCACGTGTCGAGTGTTTGATATGGATCAAATCCCTTGTGTTCACGCACTAGCTGCATCTCGCGCGAACAAATTGACCATTACACCTTATGTTCTCATTGTACCACCTTTGAAGCACTTGTAGGTGCTTATGCGATTCTATTATGCGGTGGGAGGCGCTAAGGATTGGAATGTGACTGATGTTTTAGCAATTCAATTATCACCCGGAACCTAGGGCTAAGAGTGGAAGGAGGAAGAAAAAAGAATTCCTTCTACGGGAGAGGAGAAAGTAAAAAAAATGTAGTCGTTGCGGAGGAGCGGACATAAGCAAACTTGCTCAAATGCATTCGTTTCTAGGGACAACGTATAGAGCAAGTTAACTTTATTTAGTATTGGATTTTACTTAGGCAAGAGGAAATTTTGTATATGTAAATTTCTTGTTCTTCTTTATTGAATATTATTAAATGTAAGTTTGTTTACATTTTTGTATTATTAGTTTACATTTAGTATTTAAATTTTGTATATTAAATTTTTGTTCTTTAGTATATTACTAAAGTTTGTTTTGTATATGTCATTATTACGAAGGCTGAGCAGATATTGGACAAAGAAAAGTAAACCAAGATGTGGAAAAAATTTCATACCACTGCCATAGCATGTAATTTTGAGTGCCATGGCATGACATACTTCATGGTGAAAGGAGGCTTGGACAGAAGTTTTTAACCGCCGCGGCGCTTATTTCAGCGCAGTGGCGGTTCGCTTATAAAATTCTTTCCGATGCTATGGCATGTAATTTTCAATGCCATGGCATACCCATTTCATGATGGAAGGACGTTGGCCAGAAAGTTTTAACCACCGCGTAGCTTAATTGTTATTGGCGTTAGATTTGTTATACACATTTATAAAAAAAAAATTAAATAATAATAATAAAATAATAATAATAATAATAATACTAGTAATATTAGTTCGTGAATTCTTCAAACTTTAATTGTGAATCACGTTAGTAGTTGAATATTACCATCATATTAGATTATGTAATATAACTAATAAAAAAACCTAGGGGCGACATATATGTCGACGTTTAGATCATCTTGTCGACATTTTAGAGCCTAGGGCGACATATATATGCGTTTAGATCTTATCGACATTTTAGAGCCTAGGGACGACATATATGTATCTTAGCGGAAACATCTTCGACATTTTAGAGCCTATGAGACACATATGTCGACGGCGTTTAGATACTAATATCGACATTTTAGAGCCAGGGGACAACATATATTCATTAATATCGACATTTTATACCAATCATCACATATATTTAGACATATATATGCATCATTATCGAAGTATTTTGAACATTCTTTTCGTATGGACTACTTACTCTCTTGTTCACGTTCAAACCCAATTGCCAAAAATTTAACACACACTTGACACCGTACCCATAAAACAAACACACAACCCACACCCACACCCTCTCGTGATAGCGATTCGAGGGAAAAGCGGATGAAAATTTTCACCAAACCGCTACTCAATCGGCATTTTTTCCTTCTTGACATGCGTCGTTGAACCATAGTTAATTTCGGTCATGTGGGTTGTTGAATCGATGGATGATGAATGCTAATTGGCGATTACAGAGCGAAGATCTGCGGGAATTTTTGTCAAACGTCTTTATCTTTACGCACATAGAAGGGCTTTTGGTCATTTACTGGTCAAACACCTTGACTGCTATATTTGTGAACAAAATTACCCATTGCTATATTTGATAGCGGAGAAGTCAAAGCTGCTATTTTAGATATTCTCCCTAATCAATTGGGGGATGGGATGGCAACAAACAAATACGGGACCAATTAAAGATTTTGAAAGAAGGGATGTTAGCTGTTTAATTAAATTTTGAAAGATTTTGGAAAGTAATTTATTCGAAAAATGTTTTATTAGAAAGTGTAAAAATTTTGATAGAAATTTTTCATAAAAAAAATGTTTTTGGATGAAAAGTAAAAGATGTGTTGGAGGAAAATCTTTTTAAAATAATAGGGAAAGAATTTTAGTAGGAAGTTTAAATTTTAAAATAAAATAAAAAATTATTTGGGTAGTTTTTATAAAATTTAACTTTTTTTTTAAATACTCCTAGATGATTAACCAAACATATATTTTAAAAACAAATGCTAAAACACAAAAGGAATGGATAGAATGACGATTAAAGAGTACCTCGAATCGTCCAAGAATTGAAATTGTTTTATAATTTGATGCATTATATATAGAATTTTCTTAGTTTGAATTTTATTGAAGCCCTATATATTTCTATTATATAAAACGATTTTGTCCGACTTGGATAGACTAAATCGATATAGTATAAAATTTTTGATAAAAAAATAATGGAGCAAGCTAAATATTGAATTAAATTGTTTATTTTTCTAAAAAAAAGTTCTTTTTCGTCCATGCCTAACATTATTCTCAATACAGTATAAAATTTTTGATAAAAAATATTGGACCAACCAAAATATTAATTTACATTGTTTAGTTTAAAAATATATATATAAGTATTTTTTCTTCCGCGTTTTGATATTATTTTCTAATGTACATCGTAGCCCACTTTCCTTCTTCTCAAGTAAACCATATAATTATGGTTTGCCTAGTGAGCACTTTTGGGTAGCAGCTGCGGATTCCCTTGTTAACAAAAGTAAACCATTTAAGTATTGACAATGAGCAAGAAAATTAATACCTAGGTTAATGGGAGGCAGAAATTTTGTTAACAAAACTATACAAATAAATAAATGCAGATGACATAAAACCTTAATGGTGAACGACATAGTATAAAGTTTTTGATAAAGAATATTACAGCAAGCTAATTATTAAATTACATTTTTCATTTTTCTAAAGAAAGTATAAGTTGTTTTTCTTCCATGTCTGACATTATTTTTAACACCTTTTATGATACAATATAAATTATTTTGGCACCCAATGTACTTCGTATTCAACTTTTCTTCTTGTCAAACAAACTATTTAATTATTGATGACAAGGAAGGCAATTAATAATAGGTTAGTGGGAGGCAGAAACCATGTTAAGAAAATCTTACAAATAATACAATCCAAATTATGTAAAAGTTTAATGGTGATCCATATAGTATGAAATTTTTATTAGAAAAATGTTGGAGCAAGCTAAATATTAAATTACATTCCTCATTTTTCTGAAACAAAATATAAGTATCTTCTATATATGATATTATTTTCAATACCATTTATACTTTAGGTACAATATAAATTATTTACTAGGGCAATGTAAGGGTGAATCATTTGTGATATGTCGCTGGTGAAATAAGAAATTTGAAAAACTAATATAGTATTGGGTATCCATAAAACAAAGTTTGAAAAGTGATTTTCATATAGTTTAGAAACAAGATAAGCAGAATATCTCTTCGTCACACGAGTCATCAAATATGCTGAAATTTTTATCAAGTAGGTGGTTTTAAGTGAATTTTAATATAGTGGGAATAAATTTATTCAAGAAAAGAAATTAGATTTCAACTTAAATTATTGTAATAAATGAAATAGTTAAAAACCATAGAAAAAATAATCAAAATTTCTAAGAAACTATTGTTATGTTATTCTATTAGCTGGACTTATATTAAAGGGAGAACGGAAGAAAAGTGGCGTAGATCACCTTTGCTCTTGAATCTCTATCAACAAGAAAATAGGCAAAACCTCCTGTCATTTTTTTTCTTTTACTTGGAGATATTTCCACTCAACCGACTAAGGTCATGACCTCCATTTGAGTATGAGACTAATCTTTTAAAATTAAGCAGGCAATGCCCCTGTACCCACTCAACAACGATAGTTGTGGAAATTGATCTTTTAACCTTTTGTTTTACTACAATTTAATTTTCATAAAAGAACCAGTTGAACCAGATGAACCAATCCCAGGGCCTCCCCTCTCAGTCTCAATCTTCAAATGTCAATCTGATTTCAAATTGGTGCAGAATTTGGGAAAAGAGGAGAAATATACAAATGCAGGGCTAAACAAAGGGAGAAAGAAGATGCTGCATACTTGCTTCTGCATATGCTTTCTTCTTTTCTATGTTTTTACTAAAGCACAATAAAATATCATAGTGTACTACTAAAATTGTTTTTGTAATACACTATTTTTAAAAAATGTAGAATTTTTATAAAATTTTTGCACAAACACATTTTTTTGTAATTAATTATTCATCTATAAATCATTAAAAACATTCTACTAGCTTTAGTCCGAATGAAGCTAAATTTTTTTATCTTAGTCAACAAAAGTTAAGGGCCAACTATATGCAAGAATTATTATTATTATAATTATCATAATATAGAGGCTTTTTAAAGTGAAATGTTTACAAGGTATTGTTCAATTCTTTTCCGTTAATATTGTTAGTCAGAACGACAAATCAGATGTCTTTTTTATCATAAACAAATTTTAATCTCGAGCATAGCATGTGGTATTTCTTATTTATTAAAAAGCTTTCAATTATTACATTATTTTACATGGGAATTATGATAATAAATACGAAATAAATTCAATTTAGAAAATTTAATAAGATCTTATTTTAAAAAAAAGAAGTATTAAAAAGTAAAGTAGATTATTTTTAACTAATTATTATTCTAAAATTTTTAAAGAAAGATAATACTTCTTCCATTTAAAATAAGTTTAAGTAGTAAAATATTTTATAGTTATAAAATAAAAAACTTTTTTTTTTTACAAAAATTCGATAGTTATATTAACTTCAGAAAAGTTCACAATTACATTTAATGTCCTAAAAAGAACTCTCCTTAGCTCTAGGTTGGCTAAGACTAATGACCATTGGTCACACCTCTCCTCTAATTCCACAAAAATTAAAAATACTCTAGAATTCTAGTTGCAAGACTAACCATATTAACAAACAAAGAGGGTTAGAACTACCACTTGACTCACCTTCGTGCTTCAACATGTATGTACAAAATAGCAACTGATCCATAAACTTGATCCTAGCTATCTATACGCCCATGTTTGCTTGCTAAAATTCTTCCCATTCTTGCATCACCATGTTAATTACCTTGACTCTATCCACTCTTTTGTAAAAGCCCACATATTTCTACTCTTCCATATTCTCCACAATATATACATAGTGATTTGAACTATTTCCTTTCACAATTCAGAATGTTTGTGAGCACATATATACAGCCACCAATCCTTATATTTGTCTCCAAAATTTCCTAAATGATTCCACCTGACTGGTGCCAGTTGCCAAATTTTCTAAGCTCACTGACAATGAAACATCATATGTTCCAGGGTTTCCTTATCCTCCTCACGCATTACACACCTGGAATCGACCTCAACTCTTCTTTGTTACAGCCTATCATGTAGTGGTAAAATATTATGGTAGTATCGCCACATAAAATGCCTCAACTTCCTTTTCACTTGCAGCTGCCAAATTGTCCTCTACATGAGTTGCATGTTGCTTCGGTTGGTGCTAGATTCAGAATGTTGCTCTTCATCAATAATGTCTTACTGCGGCACATAGGCGGACTTAATGGTATATTCCTTAGCTTGGTTGAAGTGCCACACCAGCTTATCTTGGTTGTATGCTGTATCCAATGGCAGCTGCACAATTTCTTCAGTCTCATGCTTCGGGAAAATTTCAAAAATCAAGTTGACATTCCAGCAGCTTCCTTCATATTGAAATAACTCACTTGCCCAAGTTATTGGCTGCTACTCTTCTGGTCTACTTGTAAGCTTAAAGTTCTTTCGCCCTGGTATCAATAGTGAATCCCAAACACGAATGGTTTTCCTATCTCATACTTTATACCTTGCACCCAATTTGAGTACCCTTTTTGCCCCCAACTAGCCCCTTCACAACCACGATTCATTGCGTTTGTGTTCGGCCTTCATCAGTCTCTCATTTGGGAAGTACTTAGCTTTCATGACTTGGCTCATAAACAACCGGCAGTAACAACTCGCCACATTTGCTTTGCAAGTAGAGCATCATTAAGCTTTTGGATATCTTGGAACTCCATGCCTCCCTGGACCGGTTTTGCCATTTTGTGCCAATATTTTCAATGAATTTTTGTCCTTCTTATTTGTTTGCACCTATCGAAATTTGCGATTCGGTAAATCTCTTGACACACTCCCGGTAGTTTAAAGCAACCCATCACGTACATTGGAAGTGCATTAACCACCGCTCAATGAAGACTTCCTTACCCGTAAACTCGGAAAATTATTCTTCCAATTTTGCATCATTTTCTGAATTTTTCTAGCACAAGTTGAAAATCTCTCTTTTGGATCTGCCTATTCTCGCCGGCAACCCCAATTATCTCGCATATTGATGTTCTTTAACTCCTCCATGATTTGACAAATCAAATCTTTGACCCAAGTCCATGTTCTTTGCTAAAAACACGAAAATTTCTACATGTTGATAAGTTGTCCTAAACCTTGTACTTGTGGAGTATAGCTTGCAATCTACGGCTTGTCTTGAATCGCCTCACAAAGCAGTAAAGAGTTATCGACAAAGAACAAATGACTTATGATAGGGCCATTTCAACTAGCTTTCATTCCCTTGTATTCCCCCATTTTACAAACTTGGTTGATTAAATTCAACAACGCTTCAGAGATAATAAGGAATAAATACGGTGACATGGGATCACCTTGTCTAATGCCCCTTGAGGGTTGAAAAAATCCACATTGCTCTCCATTTATATTAATGGATATAGTTGCCATGCTAACATATTGTCTAATCCACTCAATAAAGCCCCTCTCAAACCCCATTTTCCCATTCACTTTCTCTAAAATTGCCATTCCACCCTATCATGCGCTTTTGCCATGTCTATTTTCATTGCCATATAACCTTTTTCCTTTCCTCATAGAATTCAAGGTATGAATACATTCATAAGCTACAACCACATTATCAAGAATTTGTTGTCCAGAATGAAGGCTGATTGATTCAGGCTAATGCATGAATGCAAACAATTTTTGAGTCTTTCAACCAATATTTTGAAAATAATTTTATAGACCACATTGTATAAGTTTATTGGTCTATACTGAGAAATCAACTCTAGACTTTGCACCTTAGGGATCAATGAAAGTAATGTATGAGAGGCGTCATACCTTGAATCTTGCACAACGTTGCAAATATCAGATGTAACCAACTCCCAATATGTTTGGAAAAAGAGAGATGTCATACCATTGGGTCTAGGGGCTTTGTTTGGATTCATTTGAAAGAAGGCAGCTTTAATTTCCACTTCCTCCACTGGTCTCATAAACCTTTTGTTCATAGCTTTGGTGATGGACTTAGGCATTTCTTCTAGCAAAGAAGGACATGGATTCGGCTTGATAGATGCATACAACTTCTCATAGTACACCACTACTTCTTTACGCACTTCTCCTTATTCCTACATACCTCCATTTTCTGTTGTTTTTAAACTATCAATGCAATTTCGTATCCTTCGTTGAACTATTGTTGCATGAAAAAACCTTGGAGTTCTTATTGCCTTCCTTCAACCACTAGTTTACGGACTTTTCTTGCGATCTTCTTCTTCCTTATAGTCTTGTATCAATGATTTTTGATCCGAACATATCCTTCAATCTTTTGTTCCTCCATCTCTACACATAGCCTCCATTTGTTTGAAGATTACGAATTTGCGAGTAGAATTGTTTCTTTGAAGTATTGCACCATTTTAATAACTCAACCGGCAATGTGTTATCTTAGAACTCAATATGTATTGCTTTGTTCCCTTTGAGCTTTATGCCATGCAATTGCCACCCTCTTATGCATTCCTTCTTTCTTAATCCATCTTTTGTCAAAAATGAATCGTCTACTTGTTCTTTTATGCATAGGAGCCGTGTCCAACATCATCATCAAGTGATCGAAGCTTGTTTTTCAATATGAAAAGCGTAACTGAGATATTGCAACCTCTATCTAGGCACTCCAAACATTCGATCCAATCTTTCCTCTACATATCCGTCACCTTCTTGATTGTTAGACCATGTAAAGCGATTCCCTATAGACCCAAGATCCACCATATCCATCTGTTAATAAAGTTTCTAAATGGTATGCAACTATGGTAACTTCTTTGCCTCCCTTCTTTTCTCATGTGTATGGGCAATTTCGTTTGAAATCCTTTCTCAAAATCCACCAAGCACTTCATTTCAGCCTTTCATTTTTCAAAAAACTCCAGTTTTGTTCCTTCATTCTACTATTGGTGCTAGCATAAACAAAAATAAGCCACCAAATCAACAGATCTTCCTCTACTTGACATTGCACTTGAACACAAAAATTATTACTTACAATGCTCAACACTGAACATTATTACGCAACAAAAGGTCCTCTAGCTATTGGTATTTTTACACACACTAGAGGATAGAGTCTCTTCAAAGAGTGTTAGATCCCTTAGTGAGGTTGAGTCTTACCATTAGAGATGTGATTGTCCTACTTGGAAAGGAATGGTAACTTGAAAAGATCTTGTTTTGGGTAAAACATAGTTGGCTAAATACTAAATTTGGGGTGTTCTAATTTTGTCTTCCCTGAATGGCAATAAATCCGGCGAGCTTCATCTTGCTGTGACTAAACTTTCTTACATCCTTCTCTGTCATCTTCCCCAAACCGAAGTCTGCGATTTCGCTAGATCTGCTGCTACTTGTGCTTGAATCATCTGGTGTTTCTGTGAGTCGTGATTCGCGAGAAACCACTCTAAAAGCCTTTTTTAGTGTTTTCGATTTAGTTTCTTTTCTGTTGGGAAGTGTTTACTGCGTGTTGTCTGTCATATCTTATCTTTGTGTATCATTCTCATTCTATCGCAGATTATGTTTGGTGTTGGCGTGGAATGTTGCTTTGCTTGTGAATGTTAAACTACCAAGAAACTGATCCGAAAGCTTCATTTTCTTTTTGTGGTTTTTGTGTTCGGTCTTTCTGTTGTAGCCTCCGGTTGGTTTTCTACCATAAATTGTGCTATCTCGCTTACTCTTTTGTAGTGCTAATTTGCTCTTGCTTGAATCCGTTGTTATATTAAAGCGAAAAAAAGTGATGAATTTTGTTTTGTGTTTTTCTGTTTCGTTTTGTCTTTGTGAGTAAGCTCTCCTGTTGAGCTTCTGCCCATATCTTGTGCTGTGCAGTGTCTCTTCTCCTTGTGCAGACTGTTATATTCGGTCTTTGTGACTCTTAAACTGCTGAAAAGCTGTTAGAAAGCCCCATTGATTTTCTTTTTTTGTTTTCTGGCCTCTTTTGCTAGTGTGTAAGCTCTTGACTTGAGCACATCCATACTATTTTGTTGTGCCTTTAATCTTCTTTTGCAAGATAAATCAGTCTCTGAATTCCTGGTTTTGGTTATGCAAAATGGTGGTACATCATGTGATCTTGAGCTAACGGGGTTGTTGCAAAAAATTTGTATATCTAAAGAAGAAGAGCGGAGTGAGTGTGGGGAGGAGGGTCCGAACCAATGCAATGAAGAGTCTAGAAGTCTTATTGGTTGCATTTTTGGAGAAAAGAAAGGGAGCTTCACCGGGTTGAAGTACACATTGAAAGGAATTTGGCCACCATTTGTGATGAGAGAATTTGGGGAGAACTACTTTTAGTTTGTATTCAAGAACAAAGAGGACAAACTTAGAGTGCTCTATGGCAAAGACTGGACTTTTAATAACCAATACATTGTCCTTAGAGAGTGATCAGAAGCGGTGAAGCTTGGGCCAAGTAATTTTCGGATGGTGGATATGTGGATTCAAGTATGGGATTTATCTTTCCAATGGATTACAAAGGAAGCAGTATCAAGATTGGTAGCCTCTTCAAGCAAGTAATGGATGTGTGGGTGTCTAATTTGGGTAGCAAGAGCGGAGACATATTCGGCTATTGGTTAAAGTGGATCTCAGAAGCCATTATTGCGTGGAACAGTGCTTAAACTTTTGGAACAAACATCTTTGGATTAATTTCAAATATGAGCATCTTGCTTTGTGTTGCAAATATGGTGGAAATGTTGGCCACTTAGAGCATGCATGCATTGTGAAAAGGGATGATAGCGACCAACACATCTTGAAGGAAGAACAGTATATGGCAATGGCTTAGAGGCGGATGCATTAAACCACAATTTAAAGAAAGGATTAGGAATAGAGAGGAAATGGGGAAAGAAGGGACTTAGCGAGTAGCATCAAGTGAGGAGGAGTTATGATTTGGGAAATAGGGTGAGGAGATAGAAAAAGAAAGGAATGGGGAGAGGAAGATAGGCCCGATATGGAGAAGCGATCATATCCAGGGTCAAGTGGGAAGTTTTGCTTTGGTTTTGGAGATAGGGGATAGAAATGAAGCTCAAGTTCGTCTAGCTTTTTGTCCCAGTGCGGAGGTTGGTTTCCAAGCGAGAAAGAAGCAAGGTAAGTCGAAAGAAGAAGGCAACATCCTAGCAATCCGGATGCTCATTGCGATGGAGTAACTAATGGAGCAAAGCAGAAAATTCAGAAGAAAAAATTCAGCCTCTTATCATGACCGAATCTAATCCTACGAGAAAGAGTGTGACGATCTTGGTGAGTGACTTGTTGATTGCAATTCTCTTTATGCAAACCAAGCTCAAGCTAAGGTACAAAACCAGAATGAGCAAGGCTTAACTTTAGTTGATGAAAATCAAGCAACTAGAGGGAGGAAAAAATCGAGGAGGAAAAAATGAATGAGAAGGGGAAAATGAGGTGGCCAAGAAGGAGAAAAATGAACATGGCCTATTTTTAGAATTTATGAGGAGAGGATGTTCATGGAATTGATTAGTGTTCCAATATCATGTGAGGAAAGAGTAATAAGGTGAAGGTGTGTGAAGTAAATGCGATAGAGTCCTAAGGTAAGAGAAAGTGGCCCAAACAGGAGAATGCAAAGACAAAAAAATAGATAGATGAACTGGGGATAAAAATGTAATGGGGCTAAAATATTGATGGAAAAAATGGAGGCTAATTCAAGTGGAGTTAAAAAGAAGATGGGAGGTACAAGAAAAAGTTTTGAGAGGAAGTGGAAGTGGGCTTAAGCAATAAAAGATGCGAAGTGAATTGATTGTCGACTCAAGTGTGAGAAAGGTGGGGGCATCCACTAGATGGGCCCAAATGGATTCATGAAGAGATATGTGTGAAATTGTAGAGGTTTGGGCAGACCATTTACAGTTTCCCAGGTGAGGGAGTTATTAAAATCCCGCTATTCGGAATTGGTGTTTCTTTCAGAAGTCAAGCAACATAGAAAATTTGCGGCATCCGTCTGTAGACAATTGTAGTTCCAAGATAGATAGAGAATTGTGGAACCGAAAGGGATGCGAGGAGGTTTATTAGTGCATTGGTCTGAAGAAATATCAGTTGTTAGGATAATTTCCACTAGTTTTTCTTTTCAGTTAGAATGTAGATTGGCTGGGGAGGACAGTAATTTTTGGGTAGTTTTTATTTATGCTAGTACTGACATGAAAGTTAGGGAATAGTAATAGAGAGAGAAGGTTTTGTGGAAGAAAGACGGATAGGTTTCTTGGGGTGACTAAATGGCTTGTAGAAAATCCAAGAGTAAAGTATCCCATATCAGTGTCAAGCCTCGGATCACTCAATGCTTCTTATGGATACAAATCCCAAATGGCAACAAAAGAAGAAGAGGTTCTATTTCACCAAAGATGGGTGAAAAAGATGAAGCTAAGGTGATTATTAAGGAAGCTCGGGATAGACCTCAATTGGGCACCCATTGTATCAAATTTGTTCGCGAATTAAACAATGTCGAATGGCTCTTCTACAATGGAGTCGGAGGACGGGAATTTAATTCGCCAAACAAACTGTGAAGATCAAGAGAAGGATGGAACTAATGCAACACCAAGAAGGGAGTAGAAATTGGCGAGAGTGGGGATTGTTGAAGTGAGAGTTGAAGCAGAGCATATCAAGAGGAGGAAAGTTTTTGGAGGCAGAAGTCAAGAATCCAATGACTTAGAGAAGTGGACAACAACACAAAGTTTTTCATGCAAATCTGATAAGTAGAAGGAATGCGAATACAATTGAGGGATTGATTGAAGAAGATGGAAGGAGATGTGAAAGTAAGGAAGAGGTTAAGGAAGAGATGTGAAAGTAAGATTGGTTGTCATGTGGAAAAGCCATCAAACCTTCTTGGGACTTATTCTTTCTTTTCTTTTCTTTTTCCCCTTTTGTGTTGTGTTTCGTGGCCACCAATCTTTTTTTTTGTATTTTACATATATTCTATGATTGACATGTTTTGGTATTCTCAATGAATTGTTTTTATCTGTTCGATGGATTTTTTTTTTGGGCTGCTTGATAGTTTTTGCAGTTTTGGTGGCTCCAATTGATAGCTTACTGTGATTTTTTTGCTGTTTTAACTTTAGAGATTATCATGTCTGTGTATCTGATTTACTACTTGATTCAAAGCGGTTTGAGGCTCCATGATCTTTTCCTTTTGCTATCATGTCATCTTATTGTCTTATGGATAACTTATTGACATGGTGGATAATAACGTTGTCATCTCTATTCTTTAGCTATGAGGCCGGCTTCTTTCTAATCATTCAAACCTATCAATTCCCTATGAAAAAAACATCAAATTTACATTTGTATTGCTTTTGCTTTTCAGCATTTCTTTTGCTTTCTGCCTTGGCTATGCATTGTGTTTAGCCTTGTCCTGTTGTCTTTGTTTAGGTTTGTTTTGCCTTGGCCATCCCTCTTAATTTTTTGTTCTGTTTTTTCGACAGTGCATTGCTATTGCTTTAGCCGTCCCTCTTCAACTGATGGCATGGGTTACTTTCTTGGGTAAGTAAGTGATACAATCTTCTAATGAGATTGCAAATAAATATACCTTATAATGGTTGTTGATTTTCTGTTCTCTTTTTGCAAATTTTTTCATAGATCATATACTCATATCATGCCGAATCTGATGTGGAGCTTAACTTGTAAGCGAGCGAATATGTTGTGGTTTGAAAAGTTAGCTTACTACTCTATCAAAATATATCTTATATGCTTGGATCATAATTTTGTGTTGGTTTGCAAGTTTGAGGACGCAAGAATATTGAAAGTATTGACATTCAAATGTTGCATATATTCACTCAAAATCTTTTGTTAATGTTAGGCAGTTTTTAGTCCATTTTTTTTACCTTAAGTCAGCACTATAGAAAATTACCAATTTTTTGCATTTTCCGTTTTAAGCTTTTGTCTGTTCTTGCTTCAGTTTAGTAGTTTTCTATTGCATCCCTTAAGAAGCATGCAAAAGGCAATCTTTTTAATGCCATTTATTACCATTCACAGACAAATAATGGGGAAAGATAAAAATAGCATGTGCATATACTTTGGAAATGTTGATATTCATCAAGTTCTTACTCTATGTAAAGCAAATTCACAGGGTGATGCACTGCTAGAAAATATCTTACCAAGCTTTCCTTGCTTTCATATAGCTCTATAATTCCTCTTGTACACAGGTCTCGCCTTTTGTTATGTGGTCATCAAGGTGTTGGGCTAGTAATTATTTCCAGCGCCTTTTTGTTTCACTTTGTAATTTTAGGAAATTGCAAACTAAGTTTACTTACTGGTTTACTTTTAAAGGATCACTTAGGCAAATATGAAAGCATGTTGCAAAGACCTAGACACAGGTGTGAGGGCAAACCCATGTGCGCAATTGTTCTAGATCTTTGCCCTAGACTTCGCATCGCCTCTTTTTACTCGGTGATTTATTGACTCTTTTTCATGTTCAATTATTTTCCCTGGATTCAGCATAGTTTTATTTTTCTTCTTTTGGGTTTTAATAGTTGTACTTTGATTTTGTGGTACTTTTTGCAATAATCGCGGTTTTAGGATCATAGCCTTCACTCAAATTGAGTAGTAGCCAAATGGTTATGATGTTGTTCATGTCAAGTACTATGATAGGGTTTTGCCCTTAAAAGACTTCTACTTTATTTTGTTTCAATTGGTCGTTTGACAAATATATTTGTTTGTATGGAGAGGATTTTGTCAATTTTCTTTCTTCTCAGTTAGCTTTTGTCAATGAATGTTGAGGTATGGTGAAAAAGATGCACTTTGTTGTCAAGTTAGAGTAACTGAGCTCAAGCTTCCAAACCATATATAAACTTTTTTTTCAGCTATTTTGTTTAGTTTCTTTTCATTTTCCTTTCTTATTTTCCATATGAATTAATGAAAAACAATAGACAACAAATTGGAAACAATAAGATGTTGGTTCTTTCAGCCAGATCATTCTTTTGTTCCTTTAATCGTGCATTCTCCTTTTATTCCATGGATTTTTTCACTTTATTTTCTTTTTTTTAATTCAGATTTTTCCCTTTTTTCCTTTTCCTTTCTTCTTTTGAAGATGAAAAAATAGATATCAAGTGCAAAGGAAGAAGAATATGACGGGTTTATTTGGCCGTAATCGATTGTGTTCCCTTTGCGGTGCTATCTTAATGGAAGCTAATTTTTTTTACTTCCTTTTATTTCTTATTTTATTTTATATATATATATATATATTTAAGTTATGGTCATTTGAACCTTTGTTGTCTGTTTTTGTTTTTTGTTGCCGCTACATAGCCTTGCGAAGCTCATTGAAATAGCTTTGATGTATAGCCTTTTGGCTTTGATGTATTGGTTGAAACTAATCTTTACGTATTATGGTTGATTTGTCTTTGTATTGTTAAAATTATAACTTTTTGGGCACTATCTCTATCTGCTTTTTAGATTTGCATATTTATTCAAAAGGTTTTGAGGCTCGATGACTTTTTCCTTTTGTTGTTAGGTCGACCTAAATTACCATAATTCTTCATAATATATATTCAGAGTTTCTATTGTGGGCACTCTAAAACCACGCATTGCGTGGTTATAACATGCTAGTATGCTTTAATTTTGGAGTAAGGATACTTTTAGTGACTAATTATAGTGACTGATGTAACAAGTATGAAAAGACAAAATCGACCCTATTATGGTGATGAGTGAATTTTGTTTTTATACTTGCACATCAGTCATTATGAAAAGTCACTATGATTAATCACTAGCAGTATCATTACTCTTAATTTTGAGACTAACTTGTGAGCAAATATTCAAGAACAATAATCCAAAACAAATTATGGTAAACTCAAGGAGGATATAATAACTAAGCGTTTGTTCCTTATTAGAATTAGAACCGGTTTAGAATTGGAAATTTTTTTATTATGTTTTGTTGAGTTTTATGATTTTTTCCTTATTTGAACTCATTTATAATAACTATTTTATAATATTTTCAAATTAGGTAAATAAACTATAAAATTCAAACTAAAATTTATGAAAAGAATATATTTAATTCTAAGCCAATTCTAATTCTAACAAGAAATCAAATGGACCCTGAAAATTTTAGCGTTTTCATAAGTTCGTTTATGGCGGCTAATATGATACTTGAAGCATAAAAAGAATGAAATTAAATCCTATTAATTTTTATTTTATTAAGTTTTGCTTGCTTCCAATAAGAAAAGAGAATGGGAAGGAACAATAATCTCTCCAAACATCATAAATACGCTAGAAAAAGCATTTAAAATATTGAAAATCGAAAGAAACTAATAATTTCTTTTAACGTTAATGATTAGTACTTGTAAAATTAAACTTTCCAACATGTTTATGCAGATTATTCAGATTAAACTTTCCAACATGTTTATGCATTGAAAACTTTTTTTATTCAGATTATTTCCCATTAATTTTTCCTTCACTGTAAAATTTTTAACTTCATGCTTGCCTTTTAATTAAAACCCAATTTGAAATGGAGATTTGCAGTGTGCTCCAAAATTTTTGCTCCTTTTCCCTCTTTTTATTCTTAATATTCAAAGATAACAATAATATTCAAAGAATATTATAATAGCAATAATATTCAAAGAAAAACGAATATGAACTATTATAATAAATATTATGAAATTGAGATTTTTAAGAAATTGGGTTTTTTCCAAAAAAAATGCACATTATGATTCAATTCATAATGAAAAAATGTAGAAAGGAATTACCATGCTAGGCAAGAGAAATAGAGGGCGACCATAGTCACTAGGCCAGTGTCCATCCCCAGCCTGGAGTGTGGAGTAGAATCTGATTGCCCTTCTCAAGGTATCCTCCACCGCTTCCCCTGTTATTTCTTCATCATTGCCAAATTTCACAGGCGGTAAATTTGTTTTACTTGGATTATCCTTTGCAAACTGCAAGTAAAAAAAAGTACAAATCAAAATGCCCATCAGTTCACCATATGTCTAATTTCCTTGGAAAATGAGTTTATTTGGAAATGATGTCTCCATTTTATTGTAAAATGTAACTGAGCAGATTTTGTCCTAGTTAATAACATTGACTTTTGTTCTTTAAAAAAAACAAAAAGGGTGCAAAATAAGCTCTTATGAATATATTCCCTTTGACCCAAAAAAAAAGTACATTTTTAATTGGATATAATTTTTTGAAATTATAATATGCGACACATTTAATGTATCTTTGAATGTATAGTTTTATATTTTTATTCTTATTTTTAAATTTATATTACACTTTGTCATTATTGTAAGAATAATACAAGAATTTGACAAAAAAAAAAAAAGAATTCTTGTTTTGAGCGAAGAAAACTTTTAAGATTGGACTTTCTTTTTATTCGAACAAAGGAAATATATAGAAGTCGAATTTGGTAGTGAAAAATGCATGAAAAAATTGGAAAAAATAAAATGCATGAAAAAATTGGAAAAAATTCTAGAATTTTTACTTGAATCCTCATTATGAGGTCGAGGCATGTTTCTTCTTAAACCGATTCACATGAAACTCTTGTCGAGCCATCTCTACAAGATCTCTCTCTTGAGGGTTCCAGCATTTGGTTCAAACTTCCAAAAATTTCTACCAACATGATTGTTGGAACTCGGTAACCATATTGGGTCACTACAAAAATTGAATCTTTACCACTTTTGTGACCTTGGCAACCCTAATATGAAATCCATAGAAATGTCAATTCGAGAGCAGAAGGAGCAGTAAGGGAGTATATAATCCCTAGGGTGAGAAGTAGATTTAGCTATCGACAGAATGCAAGAACTACACACTCTTCCACATTTATTTTCATATTTGGCCAATAGAAATGTTCAATTAAAATGTCATATGTTTTCAAGAAGCCAAAATGACCCATGAACCCCGAATGTGACTCTCAAACTAATAGTTCCTAAGTGAACAATTTGGCACACATAATAGCTTTTCACGGAACAAGAACCCGTTGTGCCTATAAAACTTATTAAAAGCTCCTTGTTGAGCTGTAAAAATACTAGAAAAATCAGGATCGATAGAATAAAAATTTTTAATGTACTTAAATCCCAAAATCTTAGTATCTAAAGAGCTTAAGAGAATGAACCGCCTTGAGAGTGCATCTACAACAACATTCTTCTTACCCATTTTTATACTTGATGACATAGAGAAATGTTTTGAGAAATGAACTCCACTTGGCATGTCTCTTTCAACTTACTTTGCCCATGCAAGTACTTTAGAGACTCATGATCGATGTAAATAACAAATTCTTTGGAATGACAAGTAATGCTTCCATATCTCTAAGGCACGAATGAGTGCATAAAGCGCTTTATCGTAAGATGGATAATTGAGAGCATCACCGTGCAATTTTTCGGAAAATATGCTAAAGTCGACCTTCTTGTTTCAAGACTGCGCCAATACACATTTCTGATGCATCATATTCAAGTTCAAAGGTTTTGTTAAAGTCAGACAAAGCAAAGACATGTGCAGTCGTAAGGCCTTTCTTCAATTGATTAAAAGCTTTCTCTTGAAGTTCACCCCACACGATTTAACATTTTCCTTAACAAGTTCATTAGGGGTGGCAGCCTTTGAAGAAAAATCCTTAACAAACCTCCTATAGAATGAAGCAGGTCCATGAAAAGACCTTACCTCATGTACGGTTGTTGGTCTCGGCCAAGAGGTTATAGCCTCAACTTTTGCTTGATTAACTTTGTATACCTTTGGAACTAACAATAAATCCGAGAAAGACCACACTTTCCACACAAAGGTACACTTCTTGATATTAGCAAATAATGATTGTCACGCAATACTGATTAGAAACGATTTAAGATGCATCACTGCTCTTCCAAGTTCTTGCTATAAATGAGGATATCATCAAAATAAACAACTACAAATTTCTTTGATGAACCGCAAGGACATGATTCATGAGTCGCATGAATGTGTTAGGTGCATTAGTTAATCCAAAAGGCATGACTAACCATTCATACAAACCAAACTTAGTTTTAAAGGCCATTTTCCACTCATCTCCATCTTTACTACATATTTGATGATACCCACTCTTAAGGTCAATTTTAGTATAAATTTTAGAACTTTACAACTCCTAAAACATGTCATCAAGGCAAGGTATTGGGTATTTATACTTAATTGTAATTTTGTTAATAGCTCTACAATTAGTACACATTCTCCACGTGCTTTCCATCTTTAGAACAAGGATAAGCGAACTGTACATAGATTAAGACTTTCTTATACATGACCTTTATCTAGCAATTCCTCAACTCGCCTTTGGAGCTCTTTGGTCTCTTTAGGATTGGCTCGGTAGGCTAGATGGTTGGGGATTACTACGCTAGGAATGAAGTCAATTTGATGCTCAAGTCTCCTTAAATGTGGTAGTCTTTGAGGAAGATCCTCTGGGAAAACATTTTCAAATTCCTGCAAAACAACCTTGACTTGCAAAGGCAAGTCACTTGGTAGCTCATCAGCAGTAAATAACGAATCTTGAAAAATAATTAACACAAATTCTTTGCTTGTATTCAAAGCTCTATCAACATCCTTCATGCAAGTATAGAAGCTACCTTTAAAAATATCAAGTGATGGGCTTTGGACTTTCGGTTTCACTTATGGGCCGAAATCTTACCTTTAAAAGTTGAAGGAAACTTTTTACTCACGGTTTGATCAGGTTTCGTACCTTCTTCAATCTTCTTTTTTTCTCTTGTCCACTCCATTTGCTTCACCCTTTGTTGTTGCTGAAATGTACTGATTTCTAAGGGTGGCAATGGTGTTAGTGTGAGGGCCTTCCCATTCTTGATGTGGTGATACTTATTAGTCATCTCGGAATGACTTGCATTACAATCATATTCCCAAGGTCATCCCAATAGTAGGTGACTAGCCTGCATAGGAACAATATCACAAGAACTTGATCAGTATAATTTCTACTTCAAAAATTTACCAAAGTTTACTTTGTAACACGAAGCGATCCACTTTGATTCATCCATTGTAGCTTATATGGTTTCGGATGCAAGGAACATTTAAGCTTCAATTTATCTACAAGATAAGTAGAAGCTAGGTTAGTACAAGATCCTCCATCAATAATTAACATACAAATCTGATCCTTAATAAAACACTTAGAATGGAAAATATTTGCCCATTGATCCTCAATGTCCTCCTCAAAGTTGAGCACTCAAAGCTCTTATTGTAACCAAACATTCTCCGGTTGGTTGATCCTCTTCTTGACCCCCAATGTTCATAGATTGCGGTTAGGTCTTCAACTTGATTGCTTGACTCCTTTTCCCTTTCACTTTTGTAGGCTCCATCTTCTAAGATAGTCATGGTTCGAGAGTTTGGGCATTGAGAAGCCACATGTCCTCGGCCTAAACACCTAAAACATTGGATAAAAGAACTAGTGTTAGTATTATTCGAACTAGACAAGGGTTTAGGATTACTTACCTTTGAAGAAGTTCGTGGTGTAAACTTCTTCCCGTTTATTGTATTGGATACTGAACCTCCTCTCCATGGAGCACTTCCAGTAACTTGATGAATTAAATCCACCGCACGGCAATTATTGTTGTTGTTGCGCCATTCACTATTTGGGTTTGAGCTTCTCAAATTTTGTGGTACCTTCTTAAGTTGCTTCACGACCTTTTTAGCCATTTTTAATAGTGCTCGAAGTTGTTATAATGATGCAACTCAACTGGATGAGCAATGTTCTTATTAAGTCCATTCATGAACCTTGCTATTGTAGTCTCATCATCTTTGTCAACATTAGCACGTAACATGGCGAGATCCATCGATCTCCTTGTAGTAGTCATCTACACTATTGTTCCCTTGAATCAAGTTTTGAAGTTTTGCAATAACTTTCTTATGTGATGAGGAACATATTTTTTTCTCATAATCTTTTTGATGAAATCCGAGAACAAATCGGTTGCTTGAACTTCTCCTCTCTTTGGCGTAGATGCATACCCTAAAAACTCTACTACCGCCAACTTAACTTTCTTTCTTTGAAAAATTCATGGATGTCAAAATTTTTGTCAACTTTCTCCTCCCATTCCATGTATGTTTTAGGTCATTCTTGCCTTAAAATTTAGGAATTTGTAATTTGATCTTGTGAGGTTATCATCCTCCTTGGATTTTCTCTTACTCCTTTTGGAATATTGGTCCTCATCTCAACTTGAAGTTTTGGATTTTCCTCCTCGGATGAGCTACTTGTTTCCTCCTTCTAATTTTTCTTCTTTTTCTTCCCAGGGTTTGCTTTTGTAACCTCTTGATGCTCTTCGGCCTTAGATGTTTCCGAGTTTGATGCGTTCCTGGCGGATGCAACTTGAGCCATGGTAATCTTCATTTGATCAATTCTTCTATGGACTAGTTCCAGAGCCGAGGCTAAGCTCTTGAGATATTCCTTCATGTCTTTTTCTTGTTCTTTTGGGTTTGTAGCCATCTCTGTGAAGACAATGTTAGTAATAAAATAACCTACCTCACTTCCCTCTAACTGAATACCCAGCTGTTGGATCTCTCACCAATACAAGGCTGTTCTCTCGCCTTTTTTTTTCTTTTTTTTTTTCTGTAGTGATTGGGTTGTTGAGTAGGTTCACTCACACTCAATTACTTTTCTAAAAGTTCTAACCCATATAAGCTTCAAGAGTCACAAGGAATAGGCAATCAGATTCAAATCAAGCAAGAACAAAGTGATAAGAGGTCAAGACAGCGAGAACAAGGTACTTGAACAAGACAACAAATTATGATTGAATTTTCAAATAAAGGAACAGGGTTTAATGGTCAGAAATAATATGCAAAGTGTTTCTTAAAGGATTCGTTGTTGAGTATGTTTCGTGAGCCTGAAGTTACAATGGATCAACCTAATACAGGTTAAGTAAATAATTTGTAATCTTGGATCAAATCTGATTCCAGTCAGGATTTGACTTCTTCTGAAAATTTCTTTCACAACAAGGCACAAAAATTTCTAGTAGCCAATTTCACAACTTGTAACACAACTTCGACAGCAAAATTCAATAAGTCGAAGCCTTCTTAATTAATTAATATTCACAATCGAATTGATAGAACACAAAACCATGCAGAATCGGTTTTTTTGTGAGAATTCTTTCGTGACAAGTCTAAAAAAATTTTAGCAGTGGGTTTCACAATTTGGTAACACACTTTTGGTAACAAAGCTCAACAAGTCAAATTCTTTCTAATTTAGATAATATTCACTCTGATAAATCGAACATGGAACAAGATGTTTTTAAGTACAAAGACAGGCGGCGAATTGAAGTAGAATTGACGACACTAAAACAGCAAACACGAACTCAGATAGATAGCGAATTGAAGAATTCAAGACACTAAGAGAATTCACAGGACTAAACAAGAACTCAGGATCACAAGAACAGCAATTCGAAAGAAAACAGAAGGGATATAAACAACAGAAATGAGCAACCCAAAGGCAGCTTTGATACCAAACTGATATGAATTTTCTACCTAAGTATTGAATTCGCAACAAATACCAGAGTGTAGGTCCTAGTGTCGTTCTTTATGTTGAACTGGTTCTTTCTTTGAGCAAGACACCAACTCTAAGTTATGGAGAAGAACCGTTGCTATTGTCCCTTTGACACTCGAAGGAATAATTCCCATCACCCATGCGTGAGAAGGCTATCCCTTGGAACCAAGAAGCATGCTCAAATTGTTAAGGAAAGAAGACTCAACAAGATAGCTTAAACATGAACCTAAGAGGCTATCCTCAAAGACTCAAAGCTAGTTCTGAATCAGAACTAAAAGAAAAGAAAATAAGCTCTCTGATTTGTATTGATCAAAATCTATCCCTATTCATTCGGCCGATGGCCTTAATATAGAGTGTGACAAATATGCGGCAAAGAGGAAGCCATCCCATGGAAGGATTAGAATTCTTTGCCTCTTAGGAAACTAATTATTTTAAGAAAACTATTACTAAAACAAAAATTCCTATTCTAAGAAAAAGGAAATACTGCCTAAACTAAAATCCAAATGTGGAACGGAATTGAGAGAAAGCGCCCACATGTATTCAGCCGAGTAGGAACCTTTCTCCTACGAATTTGGATTACACACTTGGTTCATCTTTTATGACACCAAGTAGAATGATACATTGTGGACTAGGGTCGCCGGCCTTCATTGCTTCCTTAGTTTGAAAATCGGTTAATTCAGTTATGAGCGATGTTAAAGCAGCTTGCATTCTCTTAATTCTTGACCGGGTCATATGACCACCAAGTCCTTGCAAGACAGCTAGAAGAGAGTAGGAAGAGACTAAGAGTATAATAATTGAGAGTCACAAAGAAGTGAGTTCATAATATTAGTATCTTTACGTAATAACAAGGAGTAAATCATATTTTCAGTCATTTACATATGGACGAATGATTTCGTCCATCACCTTTAGATAACATTTTAATCCTAACTTTATAAAAAAAAAAAAAAAAGACTTTTTGGTTTTGTGATTGGTTATCACCTGTCTAACCGGTAAACTAAATCACATAAAGTACACTTAAGCATTTTTCCAGGGTTAATATAGTCTACACAAAAAAATAATATTGACAATTACTCTTAATATTGACAATTAATCTAAACCCCACCTTTACCAACTAAGAGCAACTTCCAAAGAACAGTGCCTAATGAATCCTTGATTCACTAGTGAATCTTTTGTGTTTTGGAAGTCTTGAAATATTTGATAAAGAACCAAACTTGGCTTTATCAGTGAATAATCGAATCCTTAACTTTTACTTGGATGTGAGATTTATGAAGATATTTTCCACATTCATCATCTGGGGTGCAGAGGGATCTACTCAGAATACAGTTTCCATCAAAATTAACATTGAAGCTCTATTAGAAAAAGATGAAAGAATAGATGAAGATTTGGTGAACTTGGCTTCTGATATGCTCTAAAATTTTGAGAATCTAAAGTCAATGAAGAAACAAATTTGTAACAATTTGTGGGGATTGCTCATTGGAGGCCGTTTTTGGTACCTAAGTTCATGGACTTGATCAGGGACTTCATTTGCTAAAGGTTACTCATATTTCTCTGGAAAAGCAAATTAGGGTTTTTAGGAGAAGTTTTATTTTATTTATTTATTTATTTTTGAATATAAAATCAAGGTCCAATGGAACTTGGAAAAAAAATTCTGGAGTTGTATGCAAGATTTTATGAGTTACGCCAACGTCTCTCGATTTTGTATTGGATGGCCAGCAACAATAAAATCTATGCAACTAGATTAGATTTGATCCTTGCTCATTTAATAAGCAAGATTAAATCTTACAATCACAATAGTCATATATATGTATTTTGGTGTCCTACGTCCTTCAAAGTCATCACAGAGTGCCAAATTTATAGTGTCCTATTTCTTTCAATGTTACCACGCCCACTGGTTGGATTTCCACATTGCAAGTCACATTTTCCATTCACCTATTGTGTCCTTACATGGAAGTTACTCGTGGTTTGTAAGTTAGGGATTAGATATTTGTGTCAGTGAAGCCTAGTGAAAGAGATCAGAAGTGAATTGTCAATTATTTTTTATGCAAACATTGTTACTTTTGAAAAATGCTCTTGTACGAATCACTTAGGCAATCTAAAAGCAAAAAAAGTTTAGGACTAAAAGATTATTTTAAAAAGTATGGGATGAAAATGAATTCTAGCTTCTCCATATGTAAGAGACAAAAAATGTAATTTACTCTAATAAGAGGTGAATCTTTCTTCCAAAATAAAAGCTTTTGAGTTTTTTCCTTATTCCATAGTATTGTTTTAAGAGGCTTCAACCTCTATGATCAATTTGCGTGGGGTGCTGCGATGTTGGCGCACATTCACAGAAGCTTAACTTTTGTGCAAGGAGGTAGAGAAAAATCACCAACAATAACATTACAGCAAGCACCATCACACTTCTGGTAAGGGTCAATTGACCTTTTTAGCTTACAGTTTCTAGTTTAATATTTGTATTTTTATCATAGATTTTGGCTTTTGTGTAAATTTTTTCTATGGTGCGGTTTCTGCAATTTTCAAGTGCCTAATATACATTAAGAGAAAAAAAATCCCCAATCCTTTCCTCATGTGAAAGGTTGGTCAGAAATATTGGCCAAGACGTTGAAACACAATATTAACAAAAATCGATGTTCATACTTCAGAGGATGTGTAGGTTTGAATTTCTTAACTTATGTGCTTATTTCTTAAATTGAATTCCTCAAACATGCTATGTACACTTTTCATAAATCTGAACTAATTCCTTATAAGTGTACTTTTCAATTAAAGCCTTATGCCAATCTCCCAGAGGAACCTCATGAAATGAGGAACCAATTGAAGTTGTGCTCAGTTGAGGTACCTCTCATGTGCATAGAGAGGTCTTGGCGGTATACAGCCAAAAATTTCAAAAGTCAATCCTGTGAAAATATGATCAATTTGATTAACAAGAAATTTACCATGAAGGCCAAGTTATTCAAGAAAGGAGAGAACAAAATCGGAGAAATTACTAAAAAGCTTACATTAGTCCATGGAATGGAGTTCCCCTCGAACTTAATCAATCTGAGAAAGCCCTGGAAGTTTATGCTGAAAGCGCGATGCAAGCTCCTCGTGATGTTCCTCCTTTTTCTCGTGCTTGGACTTTCCACACTTGTATCTCCTTTAACTGGTGCATTTGATTCGTAGGTTAGTACCATTTTTCACATTGTTCATTTTATATATGCTGCTCGAGTTTTCAAACTGGTGCATTAACTATTGGAGTTTTTAATTATGAAATTCGAATTCAATTCGATCAGATTTTTGAGTTTAACCAAAAATTGTACACCTAAATTGAAATGTGTCCCACATCAGACATTCTAGTGGATGGGGTTCAGGTCATATTGACCTCTCTAACCTGTTTAACGTGTGAAAATAAACAAGCAGGTGTTGAAGATGTTAGCTATTGCAAATATCTTAAAAATCGATTTTGTAAGAATACAGCATGCCCATTTAAATTGAAGAAACTTATTGATAAAAATAAATCCATTCTTTTTTGTTAACGCCCATATTTTGTTGCTGATATAATGGATATCTAGAAAATTATGGCTTTGTTTGGACAAGGATTTCACTTACAAAAAGTTAACTTTTCTCAAATAAAAATAAAATATTTAAACATATTTTTATTTTAAAATTTAAAATTTAAAATTTCCCACTCAAATTCTTCTTACATAATTTTAAAAAATTTTCCTCATATTTTTTCCTTCAAAATATTTTTTTCTATAAAAAAAAATCACCAAAATTTTCACATATTCCAATAAATTTTTTTCAAATAAATCACAATTCAAATGAAGCCTATATGTATTTATTTTATTTTATTTTATTTTATTTTATTTTATTTTATTTTATAATGATTAAAAATGATGTGACTCCTAAATTTGTTTTTATAAAAAAAAAAAATCATTCATGTAAAAAGTCGTGGCCATCTCTATGGAAAACATCTTTTGTGTATATATATATTTTTTGACAAGACATCTCTCCCCTTTTGAATGCAAAAAGATGTGGTCAGAAAATTGGCTTTCTGCCGGTCACTATTTCTTCCACGACATAGGTGTATCAGATTAGTTCTCACTCTCTCGGTTCTTCTGTCTCAGTTGTTAATTTTCTCTTCCTTTTTTATGTGTTCGGAGTACTACAGCAGTTTTTTTGGCTTGAAAAATTGATATGACTCAAAACACTTTGGCCTCATTTGGACAGGGAGTTTGTATTTGTAAATAAGAAAATTATCAAAGAAAAACAAATTATTCAAACAAATTTTTATTTCAAATTTTAAAATTCAAATTTTCCTACTCAAATTCCTCTTACATAATTTTAAAAAAATTTCCCTCTTATTTTTCTCTCCAAAATACTTTTTCTATCAAAAAATACTCACCAAAATTTTCACACATTCCAATACAACTTTTCTCAAATAAGAACAATCCAAACGATGCCTTTGCTTCATATTTTGGTTGTCTGGATTCTTTTGTTCGCAAGTGCATTATTGCTTATGGGCTGTGTGAGCAACAACAACAGGGAGTTTTTTTTCCAATTTTATTACAGTTTTAAAAAAAAAATTGTGAAGTGAAAAAATCTTGTAGTCCAAAAATAGAATATTCGCATTTGAAAAATGCGCCCAAAAAATCTGAACACATCTGTGAGTCCAACCTTGGCATTTGCACATATGCCGAATTTAGGCTTGACTTAGGGCATTTGCCAAATGTGCCCAAGTTAAAAAAATCTCTTAGGGTCCATTTAAACAAGGCATTTCTATTTGTAAATGGAAAAAGTTGTATTGGAATGTGTAAAAATTTTGGTAGGTATTTTTTAATAGAAAAAGTATTTTAGAGGAAAAAATAAGAGAGAAAATTTTTTAAAATTATGTAAGAGAAATTTGAGTGAGAAAATTTGAATTCTAAATTTTGAAATAAAAATGTGTTTAGATAATTTGTTTTTGTTTAGAATTTTTTTTTTTTTGAAAATAAAAAGAGCTTGTTCAAACGTACTCTTAATTCACATTTTGTGAATGCAAACTAACGGAGCTAATTCTAAGACTAAAAAAAACCTCCATCTTGCACACAAAGCGAACACCGTATGCAGACAAAAAATACGCCGCCATCGCCACCACAAGCTTCTCCACCGGAAATGAATTAAAAAAAAAAAAAAAAAAGAGCTGCCGTCTTGCACCAAAAAAGAACACCATCTGCACACAAAAAAAAACTGCCTTCGTCGCCACAAGGCTCTCCGCCGTGAGACACACTGCCGGAAAAAATATCCGCAGTTGCCGCCGCATTCTGCATACAAAAAAAAGTCGTCGTCACTGCCACAAGTGTCAACCACCCCGTGACTCCGATTTGTTATTCCTCCACCACGCCTTGCCTTGCAATTTGGTTGCCGCCGCCAGTCTTCTCTATTTCTGCCACTGCCGTTGACCGCTATCCTCATTTCCCATTAGTAAATTTTATAAATTTTAAATTTATTTTAGCTAAATTCACCTTATATGTTCTTGATCATTTTTGAAGCTTTATCATATTTCATTACACAATCATGTGTAAGAGGGGACTATAAAGGGATGAGAGCTAGTAGGAATGGACCTATTATTACACATTTGTTTTTTGCCGAGGATTCATTGTTATTTTGTGAGGCAAATGCAGATCAAGCACATATTTTGCACCAGCTTCTCCACTCTTATAGTCAATGTTGGGCCCAAGTTGTTAATTTGGACAAATCTTCAGTCTTTTTTAGTCCGAATGTCTCTAGAGAGGTTAGGATTCAAATTTGCCAAGTAATAGGGGGTGTGAAGAATCAATCGAATGCTAGGTACTTGGGGTTGCCTATGCAGATTGGTAGGTCCAAAAGAGAGGTCTTTCAATTTATTATTGACAAAGTTCAACATTGAATTCAAAATTGGAAGTTTCAGTTCTTGAGTGTGGCCGGCAAAGACGTTCTTACTTGCGCAGTGATTAATGCTTTGCCCACATATGTCATGGGTTGTTTTAAACTTCCCAAGGGAGTGTGTAAAGAAATTTGTCGGCTTATGGCCAATTTTTTGTGGGGTGCACATCCAAATGCAAGGCAGAAAATTCATTGGAAGAAATGGCAAGATTTTACTAAAGCTAAGGAGGAGGGGGGATTGGGCTTTCAAGATATTCAAAGCTTTAATGATGCGTTACTTGCGAAACAATTGTCCAGGGTGATTAATCATCCTGAGTTATTGATGATTAAGGTCATGAAAGCAAAATATTTCCCGCACACAGATGTGTTGTTGGTTGCAGATAAACAAAATACTTCCTGGCTATGGAAGGGTTGGATGGGGGCAAGGTATATTGTAAGAGGTGGAAGTGGAACAACTCAGGGTATGCAAGGGTATTCAGTGAAGTCGGAGTATCATAAGTTGCAGCAGAATAGGCAACTTGCAGAACAAGTACCTGAGTCCAGTAATGCTCAAGAGAGAAGGCATCGGATGTGGACAGCTACTTGGAAGCTCAAGGTCACAAGTAAAGTCAAACAGTTTGTATGGCGTTGTGCTCATAATATTGTGCCGATCTATGATAAGCTGCGTCAAAGGAGGTTACCAGTTGAGCCTATTTGTCCAATGTGTGGTGTAGCAGATGAAACGATTGAACACCTTCTGTTTCATTGTTCTAGAGTTCAACAAATATAGAAGCTGGCCCATGTGGATTGGGTTAGGGTTCGGCCTCCTGTCAATTTTCAGCACTGGTGGCAACATCTCTGTTCTCGGATTAGGGAGAATGGCTGGGTTGAAAGGATACAGCTCATGGCGTATCTTATGTGGATAATTTGGAAGAGCCGAAACATGTGGGTTTTTCAAAGGGAATGGATGCCAGTGAAGGATGTAGTGGAGCTGGCAAGGCATGCTTGGTTGGAATATACTTAAGCTAACATGGTAGTTTAGATTCCTTATTTTTTTTACTTTTGTGTAGAGTTTATTGGTGTTGTTTTTGTTTTTGTTGCTTGGTTATAGGTTTCATGTTCTGGTATAGGTTGAGCTGGTTTCTACTGTTTCAGAACCAGAGTTTGCTCAGTGTATAGAGGGCATGCTGCCGAAATTTTTGAGGGATAGGTTAGTTAGCTAGGATCATGGTGAAGATCAGTGGCTGACGAATTTATCGACGGGAGAACACAATGTTGAGGGAATAGATACCCTACTAGGATGGGTTCCTTTCATTCTTAGTAGGGTCTCTATTTCTTCTATGGTGTATTTTTGTGGGAGGGTGGGTTCAAGTATGACATGTTGTTATTTCGTCTTAGCCAAGACTAGAGTTAAGAAGAGTTCAATTTTGGGGGACATTTGATTGTAAATGTTTACTGTTACTAAATTAATACAATTATCGACCTTTTGATAAAAAAAAAGTTCATTAATTTAAATTTTACAATATATTGCTGTAAATTTTTGTTTTAGTTGAAAATTTTAAATTACAGTATAAATTTTAAATTTTACAATATATTTACTGTATAAATTTTAAATTGATTAGTTGAAAATCAATCTTTAATCTTGCTGTATAAATTTTAAATCAGTGCTTAAATTTTAAATTAGTGTTGAAAATCAGTGTTTAAATTTTAAAATTTACAATTTATTTACAGTATAAATTTTAATGTTGCTGTTAGTGAAAATGAAGTTTTTATTGTGTGGTAGTGAAAGTAGTATGTGAAATTTGATTATTCAATAGAAGTTATTAATTTCACATGCACTATGGAATTTTCCAATATTATTAGGCATCTATTATTAGGCATCTATTGATATTTCACATGCAGTATAGAAATATATTTCTTAAAACGTGTATATTTCTTGTTAATATTTTCTCAATATTAATTTTATTTTAAGGAGAAATTGTTTGGTTTTGATATAATTTGTATTTTAGGTATGGAAATTAGAGAATTGGAGGAAAAGAAGATAAAAGGGGGAAGTTGGAGCAAAAATTCAGAATGGTTCCTATTACTCAGCATTGGGCTTTGGTTGGACGAGTTTGCATCAAAGAAGAAGAATTCATAGAAAATTTTTCTATCAAGATAAGGAGATTATGAGCTGTCAAATTGAATAAGGAAATGAGATATTGCAGCAAGCTTTTAGGAAACAAGCATTTTATTTTAGTTAAGAGTATATTTCCTATTCTTCTTATATTTCCTTTTTAGAGTAGAATTAGTTTTTAATAAGAGTTATTATTACTATATTTGAGGAACTAGTTTTGTGTTATAAATAGGATAGCCGCCACTCTCATCTCCTCTCCATCGTCTTTTATTCTTTTTCTCTTGTTTTATCATCTATCATATCTAGTAACTAAATCTCTATTCTAGTTGAAGGATAATTGAAGGTTGGCTCTACAACAATTGTGAAACTTATTGTTTTTAATGTTCTTATAAATTCATGAGTATTTGTTTATTTCCTACAATTTATTATTTATGATTGTGTTGTTAAATTGGATAATTAGTACCATTATTTGATTGACAATATAATTTACTACTAACTAGGACGTCAAGGTTTGATTGTTTTAGTGAAGTAGCAATTGGCATAATTATTGCTTGGTAAGTGATTTAATTGTGTCCAGGGATAAACAATCTAATTAAAATAACCACGGCGTGAATATGTTGGTTAAAATTGGGTTTCTTTAATTTTTAATACTATAGGTAATTGAATTTTATGGTGGTACCTAGGTTATTTACCAACAAGAGAAGTGATTAATTAGGGTCTCTTAATTGCCTACAAAATAAGGAGAAATTAGTTGTTTGGTGGTACTAAGTGACTATAACCAATTTATTTGTGAATTTATAAGATTAATCTTGTGTTAATGACCAATTGAAAAAACCAGCTTTAAAATTATTCCTTTGACTAGAGTTTGTAAATTATTGAATTTTACCAATTTAAATTCTGCATTAATTATTGCATTTAGTCTTAATTTATTACTTCACTTTTTCTTTTTCTTTTTGCATTTTTAGTATTGTCATTTAACAACCCCCAATTATTTTGTTGAGAGATAAATCCACAATCCCTTGTGGAGACAACCCGACTTCCGCTGTACTTCGGAAGGTTTGAAAGTTGGAATTTATTTTTGTTAGTTTAATGACACGCTATCTACATTATGGTGTTTTAAATGTTTGTGGAATTATCTTTTCAAATGGATGGATTCATATTTGTTAAAGCTGTCTATTGGTGTGCAACCTTCAATTGATCAATTAAGACTTTCTTGAAAGCCCTGAAAGGAAGGTTCTTGATTGGCTTTTCTTCATTGTCTTACTTCAAAGCAATGTTAAAACAATACACAAAATGTTTTTAGTGAAGGCACTTCAGAAGAGAACACTAGCTTCAATTTATTTTTACTGAAGTTAATTTGAAATTTACAATATATTGTGAGATTATCAATGTTAGTTGAAAATATGTGTTTAATGTTGCCATTAGAGGAAATGAAATTGTTTTTATTATTTGGCAATGAAAGTGGTATTGAATATATATTTGAAAATTTATATGTTTTAATTATTACACTGAGCACAAATTTTGTTGTATGTCGAAATAGAATATTTGTATTGATTGAATTTTTCTCTTCCTAATTCGACTTATATCTAGAATTAAATTATGGTTATCAAATTTGATTAGAATTTGAATTGTCATTTTCTTTGAAATCATTTGATTATTTGACAGAAGATGATTCGGTAATTTAAATTATATTTGAGAATTTATTTGTTTTGGTTATTAGATTGTGTTTAATTATGTTGTTCATTGAAATGTTGTTTGTATTGATTGATTTTGAATAGTGCATTGATTGATTTTTCCTTTGCATAATTTTAATTTGTAACGCCACTTCAACTTAGATGTGGGGAATTGAATTGTGGTTATCAAATTTAGTTGGAAATTGAACTGTATTTTGTTTTGGAAATTTTAAATGTCATGACCATGAAATTAAGTACATTTGGATGGAACACAATTTATTGTATTACTTTGATTGAAATCGACTACCCAAATAAACCAAGCAACCATTTATTGGAATCGAATTTTTACATGAGAATACAAATATGTCGTACTAGTTTTATTGAATAGGAGTATATTATGTGTTTTGTGAGTCATGATTTTGTGGTTCGTGATAATGTATGTCCTTTATGATGCAGTGAAGACATTTTCCATTATTTCATGTGAAGTCATTCCCAATCATAAGTAATTTTATTAACACCTCATTATATTGTGGAAATAAGTTACTGTAAGATATGTATACCTTTTGTCCATTTCTATTGGAGTTATATAGGGTTGGTAACATTGTACAGTCCAATGTTGGTTTTTCATATTCTACTCTGTATACAAACTACACCGTAAGGATAACATCAAAAATCTCCTTATTTGAGTCAGAGAACTTAATATACCAGTGTGTCATGATAGATAGAAATGTGTACAAGTTAAAAATGCTATTTCATCAACTTTGTAATGTTCGTAATTAGAATGGAAGTTATGAACGAGGTGGCTCAAGAAATTGACTCTTTTCTCGCTGAAATTTATATAGTGCTTGAGGTTACCACTCTAGTACTACAAATGCATGATGGTGCCATTGGCGAAAGTCATGGTCCATTTCAAACTTTGTTACAATCCATTCCTTAGTATATTCCTCAGTCTAGTGTTGGCATGTCACCACCTATGTCTAGTCATTCAGCATCAACTTCAACTCACTTATTAGTAAGGCCAGCTACAATAATAGGGTTTCAACTATTCCTGTGCACATGTCAGGGTCTTCTTCATCATCTCCAAATTTGAATTCAAATCATGCTACCACATCCCCTAATACATCTGGTGTTGAAAGTCAAATGTGTCGGTTATCACTCACTTCCGAAGAACATGATTTTGAGAAAAGATGTCATCCCACATATAATGACTTCACCGATGGGTTTAATCTGACTAATCCATTGGCTGAGCCACAGTCAAGTGAGAACAATAGTATTTCAGGGGAAAAAATAGGCCTAGCTACTGATCTGACAATAATGCCCATCATGATGGTGATGATGCCAGTCCTCGTGCGGATAATAATGAACGCCTGTTAGATTTCCAACGGAAGTATATTTCAAGGGAATTGGCGTTCTTCAATGATATCGAGAATTCTGACAATAGTGATCCCACAAGGCAGGGTGAAACTGATCACATCCGAGTGTGAAGTGAAGAAAATCTAGAGATATGTTTGGGAATGCAATTTGAAGATAAAAAAACAATTGAAACAAGTAGTTACATTGTGGTGTATCAATCACAATAGAGTTTAAAGTAATAAAAAACAAACTCTGTACTTCGGTGGCAAGGTGCAACTCATGAATGAGGCTTTAGAAGACTCTTCTTGATTTGGGGCACTCTATCTGTGAAGTGTCTGTGCAGTATGTAAAAGTACTCATGGAATATGGCAAATCACAAGGTGGGTTTCTGAGTACAATTGTCTCAATGCAAACCAAGGAAGTCATCATACAAATTTGACTTCATCTCTTATGGCTACCCACATTTGCCATACAGTGGAGGAATATCCCTAATATGCTATAAAGAGTATACAAGCAGATATTAAGAAAGTTTTTGGAGTAGATGTGTCTTATAAGAAGGCTTGGCATGGTTGCCAAAAGGAGATTGCAGTTGTCTATGGGGATTGGGAAAGTCATGTTATTTGGAAGCACTTAGTGAGGCGAACCATATACAGGAGAAAATATCTAGTATCTATAAAAGAGTATAAGCAGAGATAAGAAAGTTTTTTTGGAGTAGATGTGTCTTATAAGAAGGCTTGGCATGGTTGCCAAAAGGAGATTGCAGTTGTCTATGGGGATTGGGATTGTCACGTTATTTGGAAGCACTTAGTGAGGCGAACAGGGGAATCATTGTCGAGTGGCAACATTATCTAGTTAGAGATGGAGGCGTATGGACCTTGAAATACATCTTTTGGGCGTTTGGTTCGTTGATCAAAACATTTCACAAATGCAAGCCAGTGATAAGTGTCAATGACACTCACTTGTGTTGCACATATAGAGGTAAATTACTAGTTGCAGTTACATAATGATATTATAATAGCCATCCACTAGTGTTATTCACTCTCTAGAGATACATACCCCTATACAAATGTCTGCACATTGAATGAGTGAGGATGATGGCCATGAGGTCAATGATGATGACAATGACGTAGATGAATATATAGATATTGTGGGTGAAGAAGTAGACTCAACTGTGCCTCAAGAAGAACAGATTGTAGGTTTGCTTAGATTTAGGAGAACTATTAAACCTATTACTTGTTGTATACATGGAAAACTTGTAGGACATAAATAAAAACTTGTTTAATACAATTTCAATATTCTATAGTTCACTTGTCCATTTCGACCCTTTGTACATTTCTTCATGTCATTGTCCAAAAAAAAAATACACGCAAATCAACAAACTATCAATGTACACATTTTTTTACTTAGCTAATGATAATGTATACCTAATGACAATATAGTTATGGATGGAGAAAGATGCTGTCAGTATGGAATTGTATTTTACCTAAATATTTTGAAACACCTTCATCTCGTCCCTAATGTAACTAGTGATCAAGCATGATTAGGAATACCAAGATGTAAATTTGACTCAAAATATGACTCTTAGCTGTGATCCATATAGAAGAGGGTTCCATTCGAATACACCTAAAAGTTGACACAATACTTCAATGTTGGTTGTCCACTTTGATAGTAATAGAAACAAATGGATTCATTTGGTTATGGTTTAACCTATTATTAGTATAATAATTTCGTATAATACTATAAATACACACACACACACATATATATACATGCATATTTATCCCTTATGTATAAATAAATAAAAAGTGTTTTCTTAACTCAAAACCCTACTATATTAATTAGATTTTTTGGAACCAATTTTGATACTCTGCCTTGGGAAAAAGCTGAGAGAGAAAGCTATTCTCACAGCAATGGAACACATACATTATGAGGATGAAAATACTTGCTATATCTACTTAGGTCCAGTGAACAAGGTATGCAAGGTTTCATATTTCCTCATCTATGAGAAAAATGGCATTGTTGCACCTGCTACCTTTAACCTTTTTTTTCCATTTTTTGGGAGGAAACTGCATCCTGACTTATGAGTATACAAATGATTATTTTGCTCATGTTCATCTGAACTACCTGTTCATGATTTTTCTTTACCTATTTCTTTTCTTTGCTTAATTGATTGTTTTGTTTTTTTTCTTCATTATCTAAGAAATTATTTGAATGAGAATCATTTCCCTTGTTTAAGCGAAATGTAGATTGAGACCTCATTTATTTTCTTTTTCCTTTTTCTTTTCTGAGTCCGAAACTTTGATTATTAGTCTTAAACATGCTTTGATGCTGGGTAGAAGTTCAAAACTCAGAAGCTTTCAAATTGCACCTCCTAAGGGTCTATGATTATCTCTGGCTTGCTGAAGATGACATGAAAATACAGGTCTGAAAAGATTAACTTTGCTATCTTTGATAACTTTCTAAGTATTCATCAAAACTTCTACCTCTTTTATCTACAGGAAAATATAATTTTTCATTTGAAAAGCTTTTAAAAATGCTTTGGCACACTGTTTTTATAAAAAAAAAAAAAATTGGGTAAATTACATTTACCACCTTTGAGGTTCGTGTAAATTACCAACTGAACCCCGAATTTTAGTGAAACTACCAATAACTCTCTTGACCTGCAAAACCTTTAACATATGACTCCTTAACATCCAGAAAAATGATGTAAGCTTGTGATGTCAGTTGAAATAACTCTTGTGCGGATGAAAGTACCCTTGATGAAGATTTCTGTCCTATCCTGTTCTAGAGCAACGAAACTTGTTTTGAATACACAGAAAAAGATTAACAACAAACAAAAACAGCTACGAAACTTGTTTTGTCTTGGAAATTCCAATTGCACCCAAAAACTCCACTTGAAGAGGTGAAGCCCAAAATTTGACTCAAAGATATGATTGGTTGTTCTATGGTTGAAAAAATGTGAATTTTTGTTGAACTGCTAAATTGATTTGTCTAATTTTGTTGAGGTAGGATGGTGGGATAGTGCAAATAAGCTAGGTTGCAGGCCTGTACTCTTCATTCTGGTCTATTATGGCATACTCCAGCTGCAGTAACAGTGTTGATAGTATGAGATATAAGCAAGTCAGTTGTGGTGAATATGGAAGGAAAGCCCTAGTACTGGTATCTAATTCAGTGAAAAATCCTGGTAGATTGTACTATGATTGCAGGATTCATGGATGATTGAAGTGGGTAGTACCAGTAACAATGGAATCTAAGCCTGATTTTTACCCTATGAAGAGGAGGTTCGCCACTGAAAGATATGAAGTTGGAGATTGCGTTGGTGCAGAAATTGTGTTTAGGCCAAGTTATAGCTGTAAAGGGACTATTTGGGCATTGATGATGGCTAATTTAATTCTCTTGGCTGCAAACTGTGCTAGAATTTTAATTTAGTTACTAAGGAGTTGATAGGCTAAAACCAGTAATGAAGTTTAGTGACAATGTTTAGTACTTTTCAATGGTTATGAGTTAGTAAGGAGTTGATGCAAAATTTTCATAATTTTCAATATTCTCTAATTTGTTCCCATGTATATTGTTTCATCAATGTTGAAAGAATAAGATTTTATTTTGTTGCAGTTTGTTCCCAGTTTACGTCCAGTTTGTTGGTGTTGAATGAATTAGAGTTTGTTTTTGTTGCAGTTTGTTCCCATTATATTGTGTCATTTGTGTTCCTACTTTTATTGGAATGTTTTATTCATGTTCAATGTGAAGACGCATGGTGCAAAATGGCAAGATTCAGTGTTGAATATGACTCATTCAATCCATACAACATAGGTTTCACAAAATTGCAGTCTATACAACGCTTAAACACTATTGTCCTACACACATTGGCAATATTCAGGGTTCAAAGTGCATAATATATAACTGCAAGATGCAGTGTTCAATGCTCAGACAATATGCGTAATTCAATCCATACAACACAGATTTCACAGAAAACCCACATCAAAAATCATATTAACATCCATATAACTATAAATCACATTTCACTTTAGCAAAAATGTACATCCATTGTCACATGGACTGGGAAACAATTCAGACTCCATATCAGTCCATACCAGTCACACTTCATCGAAAATCTAGAAATGAGTACATTAACATACTGCTTGGACATAAAATATACAATAACATCAAAAGGCTTTATATTGTCAAGTGGACAACAGCCATCAAAAGTAGGCAATATCATACTAGATTACACCTAGATTTACTGTATTTGGTAAGAATAATTTGGGTTATACTCATTAGTCAAAGAACTTGCATGCAGTTGAGAAGTTGAAACTCTCCTTTTTCCTGGAGACATTCTAGCAGTCCTGGAGGTTGAAGCTTTGGGTGGTGCACTTAGGAGTACTAGATTTTTTGGCAGAGCAGTTGCAGCTGATGGTTTACCCTTCCAGTCTCTTGAGCCACATTAGTGGGTTGAGATTTGAGACCTCCACGTTTATCCATCCTTACTGTGCTTGACCTCAAATTAGGCAGTTTACTCCTAACTCCCTAAGAGCATATGTAACATTAGTGCACTAGTAGTTACATAAACAGGTGCTTAGGGTTGATGGGAATTTAAGAACTCATATTAACCATACATTAGGAGTAGGGCTGACAAGAATTTGAGATCTACTTGGCTTAGTCCTTAGTGGTTGGCTCCCTTGCTCAATTGCACTCCCTGCCTGATCATTACTTTCATTGCCTCCAGCCATACCCTACCAATGAATGAGAAATTATGTTAGCTGTTGAAAATTTATAAAGCAATTATTGTCGAAAATATAACACTTAACCTTATTTTTTGTCTTGTTTGACTTTCTTTTTCTTTTTACTGGGCCACCTGCACATGTCCTCTTATTATAGCCAAATTGTTGGCATTTGGCACATCTTATTGTTGAGGACCTTTTGAACCCTACTGCTGGCTGCTCTCCTTCCTCCCTTCTTCTGAACTTTTTTGGCATTCCAATTCGTCTCCTTAACTCTAGAGAGAAGACAATCTGTAACCTCACTAGCTGTGAACTCAGGCCAAAAGGTTACATCTGGAATATGATGTATAAAATGGCCATAAGTCCTCAGATACTGATCCTTGGATAGTATCGGGTCACAATAGTTCTCCAGACACTGTCTTCTGTCAATTAATACCCCAGTTGTATGTTTGCAAGGAATTCTGGTGTGATACCAAACCATGTAGTTACACGTCTTATCCTCCGAAGTTACTATGTAGAATATTCTCTCTTTTTTGACTTCATAAGTGGTTCCATTAAAGTACACATAGGTCAAATTTCTACACTTAACAGCCACCTGTTACAACTTAGCTACAACCATTTGTGTGACCGAATGCTTTCACTGGCACCCCTGCTGATATCTTTTCTGCAATTTACCCATAATTCTTGACCTAAGTGCATCCATCAATGTTAAAACATGTTTCTCCCTTAGATCACCAATCCAGCTATTGAAGGACTCACTGGAATTGTTGGTGATGTATTCATTTTTTAGGGCTTTGAAAATGTGTGCCGTGCCCAAAAATCAATATCAATTCTCTCTAACCATGTGTATACTTCAGGGTTCAACTCTCAAATTTTAGCCAATTTTTTTCTTATAACCTGTATAAGCCCTTGTAGCCCTCCAAAAAAGCTTCCTAAGGATAACAGTTGGGAACTTGGCTTTGAAATTTGCCACAATGTGTCTGCAGCAATTCCTGTGCACTGCATTGGGAACCTTGACCGAAATTGCTTCTGTCAACCCCTAAAACTATTAAAAACCAGAAAAACTAGGAAAGAACCATCATGTTAAGACTATAGTGTAATACAATGAAGTAATTTGAGAACTGTTACCTTTTGTCGATCTGTCATAAATGTCCATTCCTTATGCACTAGAAAACCATTAAGTAGTTTAGACAACCATTAAAAGAAGAAAGACCAGCTGTCTTTGTTCTCACTCTCTACCACAACAAATGTAATGGAAACAATTCATTATTACCATCTATCCCAATAGCACTTAACAAAACCTCTCCATATGGACCCTTTAAATGGCAACCATCAAACCCTATGTATGGTTTTTATCCTTCTAAAAACCCTTTTTCAATACATCTAACCCTAAGAAAACCCTCTTCGCTAATGGTAGTGTAGCTCCTATAGACATGTGGAAAATGAATCTTAGCAATGCTGCCTAAATTAGACTGCATCACCATCATGCAATACTTTGGCAATAGCCTGTAGGACTCTGAATGATTGCCATCCACCATTTCCAATGCCTTTCTCTTTGCTCTGAATATTTTGTTGGGTGTAAACCATACTTAAGTAGCTCGATTCTAATCATTTCAGGTTCGGCATTATGGTCTACCCTAACAATTCCTTCTATTTTTTGGGCCATTCATTTTGCAGAAGCTTTAATGTTCTCCTTAGCCATACAAGAGTGGTCAGGAGTGCATGTTTTTACCATAAAAGTTACCTCGTCAGGCATTAAGGATGCATGCACCCTCCAATCACAAACTTCATCCCCACAAATAGCTATCACCCTTCTTTTTTCATTTTTCACCCCAACAAAAGGGAAACCCCAAAGGAGGGAATACTCATATAGTACCTCCCTAAAAGCATGAATGGACTCAAACAACATTCTTTGCATCAATTTAAATTTTTCTCCCTCGGGAATGTGAAACTCATACCTATTTAGACAAGAACCCATAAGATCATTCTCAAATTTACTATTTGATTCGTGTTCAGTTGACACCTCATCAACGGATTAATAATTTGACAATGCATTGCCACTGTCAGCTTCAGGTTCTAGACCCTTCGTAGAATATTTATTCAATAACTCTTCATCTACATTAGCATGCATCCCTTCATCATCACTAATAGCATACACTTAGTCTTCACTGTCATCATCATCACTTACTATTTCTTCAACATTATGTTTTGTGCCTGAACTATAGCATCTAATATGTCCTACCAACCTCATGCTTTTTCTAAGTCTACTACTATGTGTGGGAAGTCGTTCTTTTCTAATAACTAGTAATTTTTTCCTTCTAGGGTTACTAGAACTAGCATTGCTAGTTCCTCCTACAACATCATTCCACAATGTGTTGCTATTCTGATCAGTAACATACATGTTGATTGAGTCATACCTAGCATACATTGTAAACATTTTCCTAACCATATTTTTCAGAATCAATCCCCATCCTTCCTGAACTATCTAGCCTAGCACAAGGGACAACTACATCGTTTTCCATCCATTTGGATCATTGAAAACATACTCAGTCACTTCAGAAAACAAGATAATGTGGGAGTATTTGTCAGGGTCTACACCTTTTATGGAATGTGTCTTATTTCCATAATGTAACTTAAGAGTATATCCACTATCTGTGGTCACCTACATGCAAATTACGTGGATAATTAAAATTCAGTCTCCAAACACTTAAAGTAGCATGACTTTACTTCCAGCGTGACCAAATTTAACTCTAACAAAACAAAATATGAAAAACAACTATCTCAAACTAAATCATATCATCAAATATAAGCAATTGTTAGATTATCTAAAAAGTGAGGGACACTAAATCATATCAACATACTATAGTTGTATGCAGTTGCAGCCTATTGCAGTAAAACACATGCGGCATGCCATTCATTATAAACCATTCATTATAGTGAGCCCATCTCATAAAATGCATACAAGCACGAATTCAAAAAAAAAAAAAAAACAACAACAAGAAGATATTCAACAAAAACTAGCAACAAAAACCCATAATATTCAGAAAACCAATAGAACAAAAATCACAAGAACAAAAATCGTGCATTCAGAAAATCCCCAAAAATATTAAATAGTAATGCTTCAAATCAGGGTTTCATGCATTTCCAAACATACAGCGATGGAATCAATCGAGTTTGAACATTTCATTTCTACCATTTCTAAGTAAAAAAAAGGGCCATGCAAGGTGCGATCAATGTGGTTTCTTACCATGCTTGTTGCTGACCCAGAAAGCCCTTAGTAGATAGAGCCAACGAGTACAGTTCGAGTGCCCTTTGAAAATGCAAAATTTAATGTAGAAATTACTGCAAAATTTGCTGTAAAATTGATGAACTATGTAGTGGAATGGAACAAAACGACCCCTATCTTTTGCAACATGGAAGCAAGAGAATGACAAAAATCAAGTCAAACCTTTCCACTTCTAAAAGATTATGTCATTTTCACACTTTTTGTTTTTTCAGTTTTCTTTGATAATTTTTTAAATACTTTTGTCAAAAAGAGGGCTAGATTTTTTGTCTTTTTATGCTTTCCGATAGTTGACTACCCAATCCGATTGGTCAAAGAAGGTATTGGTAGTTTCACTATAATTCAGAATTCAATTAGTAATTTACACGAAACTTGACGATGGTAAATATAATTTACCCTCTGTTTTTTTTCACTCGTAATCCTTCCTTGCCCGCTTTCTGAAAATAGCATTTTTCTTTTCTTCTAAGAAAGAATTGATCCGTCGTGGATGTGGTACTGTTACAGGGGTATAATGGAAGTCAGTTGTGGGACACTGCATTTGCTGTTCAAGCAATTATTTCTGCAAACCTTTATGAAGAATATGGCCCCACTTTGAAAAGAGCATATACATTGATTAAAAAGTCAGAGAGTCACAGGTACAATCTTCTCTCTTTAGTTTAAACACCCGTGATGATACATCCCGATTCATCTATAACCGCTGTCTTTTTAAGTGGTTCTCTTCTTCATGTTTTTTGTCTTTGAAGGTACTAGATAATTGCTCAAGAGATCTTGATTTCTGATATCATCACATTTCAAAAGGTGCTTGGCCTTTCTCAACTGCACACCGTGGTTGGCCTATATCAGACTGCACAGCGGAGGGATTAAAAGTAAAGATTGTTTTGAGACTGAACATCCCATTATATACATTTATCTTTTGCTGTCTTATTATTCTTTTTCATGTATCAGGCAGCTCTGTTGTTGTCAAAATTACCAGCAGAGCTTGTTGGTGAACCACTGAATGAAAAAAGATTACATGATGCTGTAAAGAATCATGCCTTTTTTTCCTCTCCTTGCAGGTATCATGCCTTTTTTTCCTTTTTTGGCTGAACTTTTTGGATTCATGGATTGACATGGCAGAAAGGAGTATGTAAAGAAAGAATAATTTTGGGGGTTTCGGTGATCATTTATCTATCTGATCAAATTTGTAACTTAATCAATTGCAAAATTTTGAGGCAATATGAATTTGAAATTTCTTGAAAAAAAGACCATTTTTAACGTTATAATACTTGGAAGTTTAATTTAAACAATTGTTGTTTCTTTCAAATTGACATGAATTATAAGCCCCATTCCCTTGGGCCACATAACTTTCCAAAATTCTGGAGGAGGCTTTGCAACGTACGAACTCGCAAGATCATATGCTTGGATGGAGGTAATCTTCTTTCTTTGTATTTCCAGTCGGCCCTCATCCAGCACTCAGCCAAATCAAGCCCTTGTATAAAGGGGAAGCTAAGGAACAGTTAATTTTAGATCTTTTCGGGTTGATACTGTAATATGCTTCTATTAGTTGTTCCATTGGACTAAATTTCTGTGCAGCTTACTATAATATCATGGTGAATTTTGCCAAATACCACAGATGAACGTGCGTCATCATGATGATTTTCCTTCTGTCCTTTGAGTGATTTCTTTGCCATGGGTTTGCTATGTATAAGAACTAAGTCGAATTCTGACATGTGCTGACACTTTCTCTCTTTTAGTTTCTGATAGGCAAATCTTTTCTTACCTAGTGTCTATGAAGAACTTCTCCCTGCTTGTTTGGTATTGTTTTTTATTTATTGAAACATGAAATACCACAGATCTCTGTTTGATAGGGACCATTTAGTAATTATGTGATAAAGATCAGTAACTTTTGAGTCTCTGACAAATGGTCAGTCACCTTATAAAAAAAAGATTGTGGTCTCCTGAAGCATGAAATCTGGGAACTTCTGAAACTAGCTAGGCATTTTAGAGTTTTGGGACTCCAACTACCCAATCTCACATGTTTTCATTATGATCTGAGCAAACTTATGTATATTTATGATACATTGTTTTGTGCTCAACTAGACTCTTCTCGAGAACCACATTAGGTGGTGTTTGGTTTGTAGGTTTAGATGGGAATGAATTGGAATGATTTGGTTTTGATGAAACCTGGGGGGGTTGTTGGGAAAGGTTTTAACAAAACGACGTCGTTATGTCGTTTGGCCTGCAGAAATTTTTTTTAAAGGGGATCAAAACGATGTCATTTTGATCCTTTTAAAAAAATAATAAATTTGCGCACCATGTGAATGCCCATTGCAAATCGAACACTGATTTGCAACGGGCATTTCACCTATTTTTTTTTCTCTTTTTAAAAACAAATTTTACTAACGGGTAGAAAATATTTTTCTCTACAAATTAACATGCACTTTGTTTATTTTTGAAACAAGATCTGATTTTATTAAATGTAATATAATGTAAAATAATAATATACTTATTATAATATTAATATTAAATTTTAATATAAAATCTATTAATAAATTTTGAATCCTTTCCAGACAAATAATACCAAATAGTATAATTACTATCATTCCATTCCATTCCAAACCTTTCCTTCTATCAAATTCATTCCATTCCTAAATCCACAGTTTATACCAAACACCCCTTTGTTGTGTACATGTTATATTTGTTAGAAAACTCAAAGATACCAAAGCCAAGTGGAAGATCATCATCTGCAATTTGCAATATTGTAATATGAAAAAATTTAGAATAAGAAGGGAAAATTGAAAATTGCATCACCGATATTGGGATAGATTTGTGAGCATGTTCTTCTAGGTAAAAATCTTCCAATGTCCTCGAAAACGAATCACGTTTTGGTACTGCACACTTGTACAGTAGATTCCTCAAGCTGTACTTTGTAAATGCAAGAGAAATGTGTACTTGTAGGGAAGTTTTAGGTAATATTGAGCATTTGGAGACTTCCAAAACTATTTTCCTTATTATCATATTTTGTGGTAGCATGGATTGAGTATACGCCTAAAGTAGTTCCCTCTAGCTGCACCTTTTAACTGCCGAAGGGTGAAATGAATTCATTTATGGGGAACTTCCACATAATATTGAACATTTGAGACTTCCAAAACTATTTTAGCGTCATGTAGTGCGGTAGCACGGATTGATGTCTCGGTCTTTGTGCTGCTTGCATTTCTTTTCTTTTTCTTTTTTTTTTATCAGTATACCTCAATGATAAAAATCATGAAGTTCTTTCTTGCTTGATTGTTTGTTAATATCTTTTGGCAGATGCTCAACCCTGTTGAAACTTTTGGCGACATAATCATTGATTATCCGTAAGATATCTGCACCTATGTTTAAATTTTAAATAGGATCTCTTTTAACAGTAAATATGGGCTATATGCAATGAGTGTTGTCCTGATATTATAGAGAAGTGGTAGGAAGTGAATTGGACTATAATGTTCAAGTTTTGAATTACTTTGAGGTGATGAATGATGTTGGACTCTAATGTTCAAGTTTTATGATTATTGACAAATTTTTGTGGCTATGCAGTTATGTTGAGTGTACCTCAGCTGCAATTCAAGCTTTGACTGCATTTAAGCGATTATACCCTGGGCATCAAAGAAAAGAAGTCGAACGTTGTATGGAGCGAGCTGCTCTGTTTATTGAAAAGATACAGGCTGCAGATGGCTCTTGGTTAGTGCTTCAGCTGCTATGTTTGTTTACTTTCCTCTTACATATTGATGGGATCACCAAATATTCTTTACATTTTATTTTTTCCTCTTACACTTGTCTCCACCCCATAATCATCACTTCTTTCTCCTTTAATGGGGTAAACACACTCGAAAATACTAAAACAGCTAAATGCATCAATTGCCTGTGTTTCTCAATCTCTGATTTCCTTGCTATTTTGATCTCTGGGGTCCTTTGATTTTGTTTTCTCTGCTATTCATGCTGTCTCCTCTTGTTTTCTGTTTTAGGTATGGCTCTTGGGGAGTTTGCTTTACTTATGGACTGTGGTTTGGTGACTGCTGGAAGGAGCTATAAAACTTGTCCTGCAGTACGCAAGGCCTGTGATTTTGTCTTGTCCAAGCAGCTCCCTTTTGGTGGTTGGGAGGAGAGTTATCTGTCCTCTGAAAACAAGGTTGTTGTTATTTAGTTTACATATGGTTTGTGGGCTAACTATTATTTACCATAACTATATTTATTAGGTGACAAAAAGTTATCAACTAAGAAAAATAGGAATGTTTTTTTTTTTTTTACTTTCAAGATTTTAGTTCTTATGTGACCTTATTACTTGGGAACATTAATTGAAAGATTGTCTACTTTTCCTTTTCATTCTTTGGAAAGTAATTAAATCAATCTTAATGGATTGCTGGATATTCATAAGTGGTTGCATACTAGGGTGAGGAAACAATTACTTGGCATCAAAAAGTAACCCAATTAAGCGAGTAGGAGTACAACTTTGCCATCTTTACAGTATTAGCTCTGAGCACAAGAGTATCCTTTAGTTTACTGCTTCTTTCCTTACTAGTCTTCACTAACTGCGTGGGTAGTTGGGAACAAACTTTTTAATCATGCGTTGTGTTTTGAATACCGTCTAATTCGTCTTGAAAGAGAAGTTAAACATCACCTATAAAAAAATTAAATTGATGTTTTTCTTTCTAGGTCTATACAAATCTTCAAGGCAACAGGTCTCATGTGGCAAATACTTCATGGGCCGTGCTTGCTCTCATTGACGCTGGGCAGGTAAAAAGACGTTCAATAATTTTGGATGATAATGATTATTAAGTTGGTTTCTTCCTTTCTGATGATAGAGCTACATATTACCAAGCATCTGAAAATTGAACAAGAGCTTATATTGGCTTTAGTAGTTGACAGACTTAAGAGACTTCTTTAACCTATATCAGCTTGACAGAAAATTGAACAAGAGCTTATGTTGGCTTTAGTAGTTGAGAGACTCAAGAGACTTCTTTAACCTGTATCAACTTGACAAGTTTCTGTTGCTTGGACAGTTTTTTTTAGTAGTTTCTTCATGGTCATTACATTGTCTTACTTCAAAATGATATGGATTGTACAACTATTGAGTCCTCTTTCTAGAAGAACAAATTTGGCCTAACTACTCGTGCTAAAGCACTCTCATGGTAGGCAAGAAATCTCAAACACTACAAGAAAAGGTTTAATTTCTGACGGAACCTTCCGACAATTTCCCGGCGCAAATTCCCGGCGGATATCGCTCGGAAAAATATTCGAGCGATGTTCGCTTCTCAGAAAATCTAAGAAAATAATTAGCCAGCGGGAAAAGCTTTTAAAAATCGAGAAAGTGTAAGTGCAGTAAAACATTTGGTCAGGAAGATGTGGTGGTTCATTTATATAAGAATGGTTTTAAACCTAAATATTGGTGGTGGATTGACCATGGTGAGGTAGAGCTCGAATTTTGACTCTATATATGCTATATATATGCATGAAGCGGAGGAATATCGCGAGCAGATAATGCGAAAGTTATCGATATCATGATATGATAGAGATGCGACAAATTCTCATTTTATGGGTAGTGGTGAGCGTGAATTTGTGCAAAATCTTGAACAACCTCTAATGAAGCTCAAAATTTTATGATTTGTTAGAAATTTGCTGAGTCGTCCCATTGTGGGAAGGTTAGGCTCATTACAATTATCCACAATGTTAGACTAATGAGCATCAAGTCAGTTGGAGCGTACCACATGGTGCATGAATGCCATGATTGAATTGATGAGAGAGTTAACTCGACAAAATAGACATTCAAAAGTTATTATCACGAAAAAGTTGGTGTCTAAATTAGGAATATACGCGGAAGATTGATTGTTGTCAATGGTTGTATGTTGTACTACAGCGAGCGATCACTTAGAGTGTAAATTTTGTGAACACCCTCGTTATAAAGTGAATCGACTAGCAAAGGAAGCGAGCCACTTAAGTCGATGCATTACCTTCTAATACCTAGGCTTAAGAGATTGTATGCCTCGTGAGTTACGCATGCATATGAGGTGGCATTATGTGAGCAGAAGGCGGATGGCGTATTGTGTCATCCATCAGATTGGTTAGCATGGCGACATTTTGATGAAAAATATCCAGTTTTCTTTGCGGAATCGCGGAACATCGAGTTAGGTTTGTGTGCGGATGGTTCTACACACCTTTAGTATGTCATCTACTCCTTATTCATGTTGGCCAATTTTGTGACTCGTATAATCTTCCACGAGATGCATGACAACCATATCTATTTTTGAGTTGCGTCATTCCGGCCGCGTAATCAAAGAATTCAATTGATGTCTACTTGCAACCTTAATAGATGAATTGAAATTGTTGTGGCATGTTGGAGTCTTGACATATGATATTTTCACAAAGAAAATTTCAATATGCGTCTTTGCACTTATGTGGACAATTAATGATTTTCTGCGTATGAAATGTTATGCGGGTGGAGATGCGGTGGGAGATTGGCTTGTCCGATTTGCATGGAGGATGAAAGCATTCTATTTAAGAAGGCGAAAAATTAGTTTGATTGTCATCGACGATGGTTAGGACACGATCACACATTCGGGGAATGTGTCGGATTCATTAAAAATCGTGTTGAAGTTGATGATGCATTGAAGGTTATGCAGGAAGAGATTTGGGATCGAATTTCATCTATTCCTAAGGTATATGGCGGGAAGTTTTAGACTTCACGGATATGACATTGACATAATGGACAAAACAAAGCATATTTTGGAAATTGCCTATTGGAAAGATAACTTGCGCCACAATTTAGATGTCATGCATATCGAAAAATTTCTTTGATAATTTGTTCAATCTTTGTTATGGACAAGAGCAAAGATAATGTGAAGGCAAGATTCGATGAAGCATTGTAGGCGGAGTGAATTGCACTACAAAAACAGCCAACGCAAGTAGTCAAGCCGAAGGCAAAAATACATTTACATTGGATGAAAGACGCAATATTTGTGAATGGATAAAGAATTTGAAGATGCCAGATAGGTATGCATCAAATTTGCGTAGATGTGTCCAACTGAAAGAAGGAAAATTAACGGGGTTAAAAACCCATGATAGTCATGTCTTAATGGAGAATTTGCTTCCCGTTGCATTCAATTCACTTCCTGAAAATATTTGGAAAGCAATAACAGAGATCAGTCAATTCTTCAAGCAATTGAGTTCGAGGACTATGAGAGATCTGATTTAGAGAATGCAAGATAATATCCGTTATCTTTTGCAAGTTGGAGAAAATCTTTCCACCGCTTTTGATGTAATGAAGCATCTTCATTCACTTAGTAGAAGAAGCCGGACTTGGAGGGCGGTTCAATATAGGTGGATGTATCGCTTTTGAAAGGTAATTAAACCTATTTTTCTTAATTACGTATATATAATTTTTTTGTTAGTTCACAACATGTTGTTTCAATTTCAATTGTAGGAACATTGGGAAGTGTAAGCGGTCGATGAAACAAAAGACTAAGTCGAGGTTCGATTTGTGAAGCATGACATGTGAAGTTTCTGGCAGGTATCTTGCAAATCGAACCTCGACTTAGCCTTTGTTTCAGCGACCGTTACACTTCCCAATGTTCCTACAATTGAAATTTGTTAAACAACATGTTGAGAACTAACAAAAAAATTATATATCGTAATTAGGAAAAATAGGTTTAATTACCTTTCAAAAGGATACATCCACCTATATTGAACCGCCTCCAAGTGACTTCTTCTAGTGAATAGGAAGATGCTCATTATATCAAAAAGCCGTAATGAAAGATTTTCTCCAACTTGCACAGTATAACAGGGATATTATCTTGCATTCTGTCTAAATTTGTATCTCTCAAAGTGCTCGAACACAATTGCTTGAAGAATTGACTGATCTCTGTTATTGCTTTCCAAATATTTTTAGGAAGTGAATTGAATGCAACGGGAAGCAAATTCTCCATTAAGACATGACAATCGTGGGTTTTTAACCCTGTTAATTTTCCTTCTTTCAGTTGGACACACCTACGCAAATTTGATGCATACCCATCTGGCATCTTCAAATTCTTTATCCATTCACAAATATTGCGTCTTTCATCCAATGTGAATGTGTATTTTGCCTTCGGTTTGGACTACTTGCCGTTGGCCTGTTTTTGTAGGTGCAATTCACTCCGCCTACAATGCTTCATCAGATCCAATCTTGCCTTCACATTATCTTTGCTCTTGTCCTTTACATCCATAACAGTGTTGAACAAATTGTCAAAGAAATTTTTCTTGATATGCATGACATCTAAATTGTGGCGAAGCAAGTTATCTTTCCAATAGGGCAATTTCCAAAATATGCTTTGTTTTGTCCAGTTATGCTGAATGTCATATCCGTGAAGTCTAAAACTTCCTACCTCATATACCTTAGGAATAGATGAAATTCGATCCCAAATCTCTTCCTGCACAACCTTGATGGATCATCAACTTCAACACGATTTTTAATGAATCGGACACATTCGTCTGAATGTGTGATCGAGTCTAACCATCATCGATGACAATCAAACCACGAATTTTTCTGCCTTTCTTTTAAATAGAATGCTTTTGATCCTCCATGCAAATCGGACAAGCCAATCTCCCACCATCTCACCCAGATAACATTTCATACGCAGGAAAATCATTAATTGTCCACATAAGTGCAGCACGCATATTGAAATTTTCTTTTGTGAAAATATCATATGTCAAAACTCCAACATGCCACAACAATTTCAATTCATCTATTAAGGATTGCAAGTAGACATCAATTGAATTCTTTGGATTATGCGGGCCTGGAATGACGCAACTCAAAAATAGATATGAAGTTGTCATGCACATCTCAGGTGGAAGATTATACGGAGTCACAAAAATTGGCCAACATGAATAAGGAGTAGATGACATACTAAAGGGTGTAGAACCATCTGCACACAAACCTAACCTGATGTTCCGCGATTCCGCAGCAAAATCTGGATATTTTTCATCAAAATGTCGCCATGCTAACCCATCGGATGGATGACACAATACGCCATCTGACCTTCTGTTCACATAATGCCACCTCATATGCGGTGCAGAACTCATGGAGGCATACAATCTCTTAAGCCTAAGTATTAGAGGAAGGTAATGCATCGACTTAAGTGGCACTCGCTTTCCTTTGCTAGTCGATTCACTTTTATAACGAGGGTGTTCACAAAATTTACACTCCTCTAAGTGATCGTTCTCGTTGTAGTACAACATACAACCAGTTGGACAACAATCAATCTTCTGGGCAGATATTCCTAATTTAGACACCAACTTTTTCGTGATAATAACTTTTAATGTCTATTTCTTGTTGAGTTAACCTCTCTCATCAATTCAATCATGGCATTCATGCGATGGTACGTTCAATCGACTTGATGCTCATTAGTCTAATTGTGGATAATTCGAATGAGAACCTTCCCACAAGCTGACGACTAGCGACCTCTAACAAATCATAAAATTTTGAGCTTCTTCATTAGGAGGTTGTTGATTTTGCACAAATTCACGTTCACCACTACCCATAAAATGAGAATTTCTCATCTCTTATCATATCATGATATCGACAACTTTCTGCATTATCTGCTCGCGATATTCCTCTGCTCATGCATATATGTAATATATAGTCAAAATCGAGGCTCTACCTCACCATGGTCAATCCACCACCAATATTTAGGTTTAAAACCATTCTTATATAAATGAACCACCACATCTTCTGGACCAAATGTTTTACCAGACTTACACTTTCTACAGGGATACCGAATGACTCCTTCATTCTGATATTTAAGAAGAGTACAAGCATGTTGCACGAATTCATTTACCCCACTCATAAATTCATCGGTTAAACCTCTTCTGTTAGGATTTATTCTGTTATACATCCAACTACGGTGTCGAATGAAATCCATCTACACATATATAAAAATAAATATCACAGTAATAAAAATATAACATTAATATAATGCATAATTTATGTCACGACATGAAAATAATATAGCATGACCACGATATATAAACAACTACAGTGTCAAATGAAATCCATCTACACATATATAAGTAAGTGCCATTAATCATCATTGATCAAAAAAGGGAAAGAGCGCACCCAAAAGAAAAAGAAAATAAAAAGGAGAGGGAAATGCTGCTTACGAAAGTAGTAAGCAAGCATTACTATGTATGCAGTAAGCATTACCGGAAACTGAAGAAATTGTTAAAGGCCCCAACTGAGAAGAAGAAAAAGAGTTGGAGCAGAAACAATAAAGGCCTCTCTGCTAGTGCTTTCTGCTAGGATCCAATGAGAAATTGGTGGAAATTGGGACGAACAAGAGTGAACGAAATCAATTTAGAAGAAAGAAATCAATGAGCTCAGCTGAGATGGCTTTGGAACGGTTGAGTCGAAAGACTCGGAAAAGCTGCAATTGTTTTGAGCCAGTGGAAATCTGACACGTAATAAGTAATTTCCGACGGAAATCTGTCGGAAAATGTCGGACCGAAGGAATTCAAAAGTTTCCGACGGACATCCGTCGGAATATGTCGGCACGTCGGAATTAAATTTTTTAAAATATTTTTTTAAATTCTGACGGATTTTCGGTCGGAACTTTTTTAATTTTTTATTTTTTTAAAAACTATTTCCGACGGAACTCAGTCGGAAATATAATTTTCTTTTTTATATTATTTTGTTAAATATTCCGACGGATACTCCGTCGGAATATTTTGAAAAATAAATTTTTTAAAAGCTTTTCTGAGGGAACATCCGTCAGAAACAATTGGCGCCACGTGGCGCCAATTGTTTCCTACGGATTTCCGGTGGAGTTCCGTCTGAAATATTTTTGCCGACGGATGTCCGTCGGAGATTTTGCTGTCGGACTCCAGTTTGCTTTTTCCGACGGATATCCGTCGGAAATTTGTGATGGATTAATGTCCGTCGGAAGGTTCCGTCGGAAATTAAACCTTTTCTTGTAGTGAGAATATGGTCTGTTGCTTTAAAGTAGTCTAGGTTATATTAGAATGATGGCATCATTTTATGATTGTGTTTTGAGGGTGAGTACATTGTACTTGGTTTCCTTTTGAGTTTGAAGATTTTATTGTGAAACTTGAAACATCTCTACGTGTACTTAGCAACATATGCTGCTGCAAGCTTTATACAACGAGATCGTCAATTATTTGAGTTGTACATGTTTTTCTGTGCCAAGTGTCTTGTTAATGCAAGCTGAGAGAGATCCAACACCATGGCATCTTGCTGCAAAACTTATGATAAATGCTCAATTTGAAAATGGAGATTTTCCACAAGAGGTAATTCTGTTAGTATGCTATAAGCAGCTTTCCATGTTTAAGTACATAATGTTTTTCTTTCCTTAGAGGCTGGTTAGGATGTTTTAGAGCCTGGGAAAAAAAAATGTCAGTGGCTGGAATCTGCTGTTATTTGGCTAGTTCACATAGGAACTTGTAAAATCATTAGCAAAATTTAGCTGAGTGATAATTAGCAAATATACTTACTGGCTCTGATACCACAATGAGGAGAGGGACCCTAAAGGAATAGAAAAGAAAAATGAAAAGTGAATCGCAGACAAATTGTCACTAGAGGAAAAGGATAGGTTATTTAGCCAACCATAGACAGAATATAAATAACAAAACTAAATAAACGGAAATTAAATTAGGCAGTTTAACCAACCATGTAGTAATATAAATATAAACTGAATAAAATTAAAGTGTAAATAAATAACAATAAGAGAAGAAGTAGCCAATCATTTGAACTAACTAACCCCTTGGTTGTATGGAACTTGAAGTATATTAAAAAATTTCAAATGCAAAGGTTTATACTTTGATACTAGACCAAGGTTATGTTTGAGTAAGAGAAGGGATACAAAAGAGGGAGAGGAAAGACCTATCTAAGTTTGGGATAGGGAAAGTTTAGATACAAGAATTGATAGTTGGAAAATTCTACCCTTAGGTTGAGATGTAAGGGTTTTTTATAGAATGTTTTGCTACTGAGTCTGCCACAAATTGTATAGTGAATAGTAGCGCTCTATAGCGTACAGTGAATTGCTTCTGCTGTGTAAGAATAGTATCCGGCACAATAGTACCACCCCCTCCCCCCCCCCCCCCCGGGTACAATACCATGTACAGTATCTTCAGGCTACTATAGTTTTTTTTCCATGGATTTAAATAAAAATTCTGTAACAATCGTATTTAAGTAGAAGGGGTCTTCTTGATCTTCTACTTTTTCTTTTAAGTCGACTTTTATTTGGGGAGAAGCGGAGCTTTCGAGGGGCTCCTGCTTCTGAGTTTGGACTGTGGACTTTTCTTGGGCTTTCTCAAAGGACGAAGACTCTTGCTTAAACTGAGAAAACAAGCTTTCTAAATGTTTGACATAGTTTTCTTTGTTGACAATTGCTACTAAAATTTGGTTGGGTTGAACTGGTTCAGTCTTAAATTATTTCCACAATTTTGAATATCCTTATCTGACAAGGAGTGGGAGAATATTAGGGTTTTGTTTGAGGAATTCGTACTTTCATGAATAAATCCATGAAAGAGAAAATTGGAAAAAGAAACTGAGTAATTGTGGAACAAAAGGTTTTGGAGATTGAATCTTGGCTAACTATTTCTGGCAAGATTTTCTGGTTTGGGCCATGGATTCCCCCCATTGAATGAACCAAATTAGGAAATCATATTTGTTAGTTCTTTTAAAATAAAAGAACCAAGAATGTTTATTTTGTGGGTTTTGAAAAGTAAAAGTATTGAATCAAGAGGTTCGATAATCCAAATAATTATAACCCCGATGTTGAAATAATTGAGAGAAATTTCTGAGTTTATTTAAATCATTATCCCATTTTGATGGTTTAATGACTTTGAGGATTTCGGCTGTAAAATGGGTAATATAGGTCTTAGTTTTGTCTTCATAGTGTTTGAAAGATATGGATCCAGAGTCCAACAGGATGAACTCATAGTATCTCTAGGTCTTGACTGCAGAAGTTGGAAGGAAATGGAACCCTTTTGGGATAATTGTTTGGGCCATCTGTAATGGGCTATTTTGGAAAATATCCGATTCCATTTGAATGATATTGTTTGGGTAGTCATTTTTATTTTATGGCTCTTGGGCTTTTTGAGAAGGTAGTTGGGACTACTACTTGGGAAGTAGTCGGGACCACTACTTGGTTTTGCAAAATTTGAGACAAAATTGTTTGGAAAGAGAGAGTGAGGCTAAGAGCCACCATTTGACATTTAGAAGGGATGGGGTTTGAAGCCACCACCAAGGTTTGAGGAGATTTCACTAGTTGAAATCTGGATTGGACTGCCAGTCATTGTAGAGTTGATAGTTGGGCTTGAGCTTCTTCCTTGTCCGCAATGTCGGCCCATGATTTTGGTGCGAGAATGGAAATTGGTTAATGTTTTCTAAATATTCAAAGGCTTGAATATGGGTTGATGTAAAAGCATAGTTTGTAAGGGTTTGAACGTTTGTAGGAGTTTGGATTGTTTTGTTAAAACCAGAAGATTCAAGTTTAGAAGTTTGGGAAGAACTAGGCTTGGTTGAAGGTTGTTCTTCTTTTTTATTTTCAGGAGGCATTGTTATCTTTTCTGCAAAAATTCACGAGTCAAATAGTCAGAAAAGGATTGTTTTCTCCTTTGATATATTCAATGTCAAAATAAAAAACGGATAAAATAGCTTACCACCTTGCAAAAATTTGCTTGGAAGCAAAATGTTTAACATTTTTTTGCAAAACTTCTTTTGCAAATTTACAATCAACACGTAATAAAAAAAAATTATTTAATAAATTAGATTGAAATTTAGAAATACATAAAGCAATTGCAAGTATTTCCTTTTTAATTGTAGAATAATTCTACTATGAATTATTCCAATGTTTAGATGCAAATGCTACTATTTGGTCTTTACCATTCTGAATTTGTTTTAAGATGCCGTCGTAGCCAGTATTAGAGGCATCAGTTTCAATAATTTTTTGGGCTGATGGATCTGATAGTCCAAGACAAGGAAGTGTTTTAACTGGAGTTTTAATTTGTCTAACTACATTTGTATGAATATCAGTCCAGGCTAGAGGAGTTTTCTTAAGTCGATCATGCAGAGGCTTAATCAAATTACTAAGCTCTGAAATAAAGTCAAGAACATAATTTAAACATTTTAAAAACCTTTGAAGGTTTTGTTTATCTAGAATTTGATTAGGGAATTTGTCAGCAAATTGAATCGATCTTTCAATCGAAATAATAGTTCCCAAGTGAATGTGATGACCTAAGAATCTAATTTTTAACTAAAAAAGTTTAATCTTTTTTTTTTAGAAACAGCTAAACAATTTTGTTTAATAACATGCAAAAATATATTAACATGTTTAAAATGCTAGTCAATATTTTCAGAGAAAACTAAAACATCTCAATATAATCAATAATAAAATTTGAATAAAGATTAAAAATATCATTCAAAATCCTTTGGAATTCAGAAGGTGCATTTCTAGTTCGGACGACTCATCATTATCAATATCTTTATCTAAGACACAGACTGACTGGTTGACTGAGGCTGAAACTTCTAGTTCAGATGACTCTTCATTATCAGTATCTTTATCTAAGACATAGATTGACTGGTTGACCAAGGCTGAAGCTGGCTCATTTGATTTAGATTGATGAGCAGGAACTGAAGATGACTTCATCTCCAATTTCTACTTAGGCTTAGGAGTCTGAAGCAACTCTTTTATTTTGGCTAACCTTTTCTCAAATTCGGACAAAAGTTTTTTCTGAATAGGTTTAGTCAATTGACTAGAGATTTCATATGGTTTGAATAAAGGAACATTTGGAAAAGAAGTGGCGGAAGGAACAGTTGAAATTTGTAAATTTGATAAAATCATTAGGTAATTGGCTAAGGATAGAGCCTGACAATGGAAAGATTTAGGTTCTTTTTGTGAACAATTTGGTCTTCCTAGTTGTCATCCAATCCATAGGAAGAGGTCATCCAAAACTAAATTTAGACCTAGTATTCTTTCCAAGCCCAAAAAGAATTTTTCTAATGGATATTCTAGTCAACACAAACCGGTTTCACAAAAAACAAAAGATTTTGTTTGTTATAAATGTAAAAAGCTAGGACATATAGTCTGGTATTGTAAATTTAAAAAGAAAATCCAAGAATTAAATTTAGAAGAAATAATGTTATATTTTGTCATTTTGTTAGAATAAATCTTTCTTTCTTTCTTCTTTTCTTGTATTCTTTCTTACCCAATCTTAACCTTGGTCTAGTATCAAAGTATAAATCTTTGTACTTATAAATTTTCAATATACTCCAAGTTTCATACAACCAAGAGGTTAACAAATCCATATGATTGGCTAGTTTTCATCTTATTATTGTTTCTTTATAGTTTAATTTTGTTCAGTTTATATTTATGCATGGTCGGTTCAACCGCCTACTTTAATTTCTTTTTATTTATATTTTTCATTTTAATTTCTGGTTATTTATTTTAATTATTTATATCCTGTCTATGGTTGGCTAAGCCACCTATCCCTTTCCTCTAGTTGTGGTCTGTCTGCAACCCACTTCTCCCTTTTCTTTTCTATTCCTTTAGGGGTCCCTCTCCTCATTGGTATTAACAAAATCATAAAGTATTATCAAGGTGTTGAATTGTTAACTAGTCCATAGAAACCATCACATAGACTGGTTTCAACCAATCCGAGTAATGAATCATCAAAGTTTAAAAATCTATAATCTCTTGCTTTCTTATTTGCAACATGTCTTCTCTTTTTAGATCTTTTTCAAAAGCCTTTTCTTATTCTTGAAACTCTTCTTCAAACACTCTTCTTAAAGAAGAAATAAATTTAGAAAATATTAGTCAAACTATAGATAATTGGAACTATAGATGATTGGAAAATTCCTAAACACCCAACTAATCATGTTTACCATGATTCAAAATAGTCTTTAACTTCAGACTACACAATTAAGACAGTAGAACAAACTATAGCTCTTCATTCTAATTATGAATAAATTAAACTTTTGTCAAGAAAAACTATAGAAAAACATTTACGAAAAAATAATATCTTCATTTTGGACTAGTACAAGTGGCTGCAAAATCACTTACTAGAGAAGGTCTAGATACATCTCTTTTACTTGCTTTAAAAGACTGTAGATTTTTAAACTTTGATGATTCATTGCTCGGAATGGTTGAAACCAGTCTATGTGATAGACTAGTTTATTTTGATTGTTTTTCAAACTTTACTATTTCTTTATGTGATAGAAACATTTTAGACACTCTTACTTTAAATATTAAAATTGAACATTATAAAACTAAAACAGGCATATTACCGGTGGCAATTTTGTTTAGAATCTAGTACAAGGCCATGTGTTCAGCCTTTAGTACAGAAGCCTTAAAAACCCATAAAAAAAGGTGAAACTATCCTCTTTCAAACAGGTATGGCAAAATCTCAAATAACTATACCTAAGTCTATCACTTGGAATCAAGTAACACTTCCAGAACAATGGTTGCAACCTAACGCAGCATTCATTGTTCCAGTAAAAAAATACTAGTGTTCAGTATCCAACAATTTCCAACATGAACAGTCTATATCACGTTTAAAAGGTCTTCTAGCCACAGGATCTCTACTTCCACTCCTGCTTATTCCCAACCTAGACATTCCGTGTTTGACTTTAGACTAAGGTCTTCATCCTCAACTAGGTTTCAACATCATGACAATTCATCAAATATACCTCAAGCAAGATATACAGTTCAAATTGAGGAATCTTCTTCAGAGCAAGGGGATTTATCAAAATCTCCAATATACTTCACTATCACTGATAATACTCTAATTAGTGAAATAAGAACTTTGACTTTAGATACTCAAATTGATTTTCAAATTGATAAAGAATATCTTAGAAAGGATTTTTACTCTGAAGAAAAACTTTCTAAAAGAACATGGTTTTTGAATAATTTCAAAGGTGATTCTCGGAAACAAGTCTAAGAAAATTATTATAATTTTCTTAAGAAAATTAAAGAACATATTTTCTTCTTTGAATGGTTCATTATTTATGCAAAAGAAAATTCAATTGATTTTCCTTTTGACAAAACTATTTCTGTTTTGAAAAAATGAAAAACTTCGGATGGAGAAGTTCCATATGAATTTCCTCCAAATAAACCACTAATAATTTCTTATAAATCTGTTGATTTAAAAGCTATTTGTTTTAAACAAAGGACTGAAACAGAACCATTAACTAGTAAAGATATACAAAGTGTTTTCGAACAAAATAATTATACCAATAAGTATTTGCAAACTATTGGAGAATGTTTAATTACAAATAATAAAACTACTCCTCAATCTTTTTATGTTCCTCCTATTTCAAATTTATAGATTTCAACTGTTCATTCAGCTAATTCTTTTCCAAATGTTCCTTTATTCAAGCTATATGCAATCCCAAGTCAATTGACTAAACATATTCAAGAAAAACCTTTGTCCGAATTTGAGAAAATGTTAGCCAAAATAGAAGAGTCGTTTCAGACTCTTAAGCCTAAGCAGAAAATGGAGATGGGGTCATCTTCAGTTTTTGCTCACCAATCTAAATCAAATGAGCCAGCTTCAACCTCGGTTAACCAGTCAGTCTATGTCTTAGATAAAAACATTGATAATGATGAGTCCTCTGAACCTGAAGTTGCCAAATTTAAGAGTTTCAGACCCAATAACTCTAGTCAAGACAAGTCGATTTCCACTTGGAAAAATTCACAAAAACTTTATTACCCTAGGGCTACTTATCACGACTTAGCCTTAGAAAAAAAAAACTAAATGTTTTTCAAAATAGCTATACTGCAAATAGTATTTATGAATGGTGTATTGATGGTCAGTCTGAATACAACATTTTAACAAAACTACAACAAATAACCATGGTTGCTACAGCATATCGAACAATGCATAATTGTCCTGACCAATTAGCAACTCATATTTTAATTGCTGGTTTTACTGGGCAATTAAAAGTTTTGTGGGATTAACACATATCAACCGAAGAAAAGAATAAAATTTTAAATTCTGTTAAATTAGATGAAGATGGTGAATCCATTTTAGTCAATGGTCAAACTATTTCTGATGTTATTTCTACTATTTTTTTTACAATTGCAAAAACTTTTATTGGAGATCCAAGGATTTTCAAAGATAGATGATCTAAGTTCCTTAATAATTGAAATGTAAAAAATTTTTTGATTTTAGATGGTAAAAAGATACATTTTTTTACTAGAATTTATTCTAGGCTTGATAGTAATCAAGCCCATTGGAAATAAAACTTTTTGGATGGATTTCCAAAATCTTTGCGTCATATGGTTCATGACGAACTACGAGTCCAATACAATGGCGTATTTCCTTATGAACAAATTACGTATGGTCAATTAACAAATAAAATACAACAAGTTGTTTTAAAAATTAATAGACAAGATAAAATCCTTAGGCAATTAACTAAGGATAGAACTCAATAACGAAAAGACTTAGGATCTTTTTGTGAACAATTTAGTCTTCCTAGTTGTCATCCAACCCATAGGAAGAGGTCATCCAAAACTAAGTTTAGAAAGTATAGACCTAGTCTTCCCTCCAAGCCCAAAAAGTATTTTTTTTAAAAGATATTCTGATCAACCCAAACCGATTTCACAAAAAACAAAAGATTTTGTTTGTTATAAATGTAAAAGGCTAAGACATATAACTCGGTATTGTAAAATTAAAAAGAAAATTCAAGAATTAAATTTAGAAGAATAGTGCTAGAACAAATAGCTAAATTGCTTGTTGATTCTGATAATTCTGATAACTCAAAACGAGTCGAATAATCTTCTAAATCAATTAGAAGATCAAGATGATTATTACAGTTCTAATTCAGAAGATTCTGGACAAGAACATTCAATCAATGTTCTTACCAAAGAGCATGATCTTTTAGTTGATCTTATTGAAGAAATTTCAGATTCTAAAAAGAAGAAAATATATTTTGAAAAATTAAAAAAAAAATTTGTAGAAAAAGAGCCTGAAAACAAGTTTTCAAAAGATTACTATTTTTCAAAAGATCCTAGATTTTCAAATATTTATAATTTCAATGATATTTTAAATCGTTTTTCAAAAAATCCTAAACCAGTTTCTTTACAAGATCTTCAATCAAAAGTTTCATTTCTGAAAGAGGAAATTAAGAAAATCAAAGCACAACAAGAATTAGATCATCTTGTTATTGACTCATTGATTTCTGAAAAAAGAAAATTCTCATAACCTTCCACTTTTTCAAAGGCTTCTTCTTCAAATCCCTCTTCTTCAAATAAATTTGAAGAAACCGAACAATTTCTTAATCATATTTCTTTGGTTCAACAGAAGTATGACATTTTAATTACTTTAGTTATAAAAGATAATTTTAAACTTGAAATTCCTACCTTATGGGATACAAGTGCTGATATGTGTTGTATTCAAGAAGGAATTATCTCTTCAATTTATTTTGAGAAAACAAAAGAACGACTTCGTTTTGCAAATGGTTCTTAACTACAAACAAATTATAAACTTCCTGAAGTTGAAGTTTATTTTCAAAATGGTTTTGTGAAAACATATTTTCTTTTAGCAAAAGATTTAGGAGGCGTTTGGTATAATCTATGGGTTTAGAAATGGAATGGATTTGATAGAAGGAAAGGTTTGGAATGAAATGGAATGATAGTAATTATACTGTTTGGTATTATCTCTGGTAATGGAATGAATTTGAAAAAAATTGTTTAGTTATTATTTGTTAATTATTCATTATAATATTAAATAAAATAATTATTAATAAAAATATTATTATTAAATTAATTTTAAGTAATTAATTAATTTAATATTATCAATTAATTACTAAAATCAATTAATTTAATATTATTAAAAAATACTTTTGATTCTGCGACCCACTTCTTATTTTCCCATGGAAATCGAAGGCTTTTGATACTATAGGAAAGGGTTATAAGTTTCATAAGTTTTATTGCATCTTTTGTTTCATTACCTCCTTAATTACTTGCTTATTTGCAACATATCTTCTCTTTTTAGATCTTTTTCAAAAGCCTTCTTCAAACACTCTTCTTAAAGAAGAAATAAATTTAGAAAATATTAGTCAAACTATAGATAATTGGAAAGTTCTCAAACACCCAATTAATCATGTTTACCATGATTCAAAATGGTCTTTCAATTCAGACTATACAATTAAAACAGTAGAACAAACTATAGCTCTTCATTCAGATCATGAAGAAATTAAACATTTGTCAAGAAAAACATTTAGGTAAAAAATATAATTATCTTCATTTTGGTCTAGTACAAGTGGCTGCAAAACCACTTACTAGAGAAGGTCTAGATACATCTCTTTTACTTACTTTAAGAGATTGTAGATTTTTAAACTTTGATTATTCATTGCTTGGAATGGTTGAAACCAGTTTATTTTGATTGCTTTCCAAACTTTACTGTTTCTTTACGTGATAGAAACATTTTGGACAATCTTACTTTAAATATTAAAACTGAAAATTATAAAACTAAAACAGGTACACTTCCAGTAGTAATTTTGTTTAGGATCTGAGCTTTAAAAACCCACAAAAAGGGGGAAACTATCCTCTTTTAGACAGATCTAGCAAGATCTCAAATAACTGTACCCAAGTCTATCTCATGGAATCAAGTCACACTTCCATAACAATGGCTGCCATCGGATGCGGCACTCACTGTTCCAGTAAAAAATACTACGATGTCTAGTATCCAACAGTTTATAACAGGAGCAGTCCAGATCAGTTTTGAAAGGTCTCCTAGCCACAAGATCTCTACTTCTACTCCTTCTTATTCCTAACCAAGACATTCCGTGTCTGACCTTAGACCAATGTTTTCATCCTCAACCAGTTTTCAGCATCTTGACAATTCATCAAGTATACCTCAAGCAAGGTATACAGTTCAAACTGAAGAATCCTCTTTAGAGCAAGGGGATTTACCAAAATCTCCAACATACTTTACTATTACTGATAATACTCCAATGAGTGAATTAAGAACTTTGACTTTAGAAACTCAAATTGATTTTCAAATTGATAAAGAAAATCTTAGAAAAGAGTTTTACTCTAAAGAAAATCTTTCCAAAAGAACATGGTTTTTGAATAATTTCCAAGGCAATTTTGGAAAACAAATCCAAAAAAATTACTATAATTTTTTTAATAAGATTAAAGAACATATTTTCTTTTTTGAATGGTTCATTATTTATGCGGAAGAAATTTCAATTGATTTTCCTTTTGATAAAACTTTTTCTATTTTGAAAAAAATGGAAAACTTCAAAAGGAGAAATTCCATATGAATTTCCTCCAAATAAACCAGTAACAATTTCTTACAAATCTATTGATTTAAAAGCTATTCCTTTTAAACAAAGGATTGAAACAGAACCATTAACTCGTAAAGATATGCAAAGTGTTTTGAACAAAATAATTATACCGATAAGTATTTACAAACTATTGGAGAATATTTAATTACAAATAATAAAATTACTCCTCAATCTTTTTATGTTCCTCCTCTTTCAAATTTATAGATTTCTATTGTTCCTTCAGCTACTTCTTTTCTAAATGTTCCTTTATTCAAACCATAAGAAATCCCTAGGCAATTGATTAAACCTATTTAGGAAAAGCCTTTGTCCGACTTTGAGAAAAGGTTAGCCAAAATAGAAGAATCATTTCAGACTCCTAAGCATAAGCAGAAAATAGAAATGGGGTCATCTTCAGTTTTTGCTCATCAATCCAAATCAAATTATTCGGCCTCGGCCTCGATCAACCAGTCAGTCTGTGTCTTAAATAAAGATACTAATAAATATGAGTCATCCGACTTTGAAATTGCCAAACTCAGGAGTTTTAGACCCCATAGCTATAGTCAAGACATGTCTAGTTCCACCTAGCAAATTCACAAAAACTTTATTACCCTCGAGCTACTTATCTCGATTTAGCCCTAGAAAAAAGACTAAATGTTTTTCAAAATAATTATACTACAAATGGTATTTATGAATGGTGTATTAATGGTCAATCTGAATACAACATTTAAACAATATTACAACAAATGACTATGGTTGCTACTGCATACCGAACAACGCATAATTATTCTGACCAGTTAGCAGCTCATGTTTTAATTGCTGGTTTTACAGATCAGTTAAAAGGATTGTGGGATGAACACCTATCAACCAAAGAAAAGACTAAAATTTTAAATTCCGTTAAATTAGATGAAGATGGTAAACCCATTTTAGGTAATGATCAAACCATTTCTGATGCTGTTTCTACTCTTCTTTTTACAATTGCAAAAATTTTTGTAGAAGACCCAAGGATCTTCAGAGATAGATCATCTGAGCTCCTTAATAATTTGAAATGTAAAAAATTATCTGATTTTCGATTGTACAAGGATACATTTTTTACTAGAATTTATTCTAGGCCTGATGGTAATCAAACCTATTGGAAAAAAAAAAGTTTTTAGATGGTCTTCCAAAATATTTGGGTGACATGGTTCGTGATGAACTACGAGTCCAATATAATTGCGTAGTTCCTTATGAACAAATTACTTATGGTTAATTAACAAGTCAAATACTACAAATTGCTTTAAAAATTTGTAGACAAGATAAAATCTTTAGGAGCTAAGGATAGAGCCCAACAACAAAAAGACTTAGGATCTTTTTGTGAACAATTTTGTCTTCCTAGTTGTCATCTAACACATAGGAAGAGGTCGTCCAAAACTAAAGATGCGTGTGGACAAGCAAATTACATTTGCAAATAAGAATATTCTCAAACAAAAACAAACTATCCAAACACATTTTTATTTTAAAATTTAGAATTCAAATTTTCCCACTCAAATTCCTCTCACATAATTTTAAAAAATTTTCCTTCCCTCCAAAACACTTTTTCTATCAAAAAATACCCACCAAAATTTTCACACATTCCAATACAACTTTTTCCATTTGCAAATGAAAACTGCTTGTCCACACGCAGCCTAAGTTTAGGAAGTATCAACCCAGTCTTCCTTACAAACCCAACAAGCATTTTTTTAAAAAACATTCTGATTCACCCAAGTCGGTTTCACAAAAGTCAAAGATTTTGTTTGTTATATAAATGTAAAAAGCCAGGACATATAGCCCGGTATTATAAACTTAAAAATAAAATTCATGAATTAAATTTAGAAAAAACAGTGTTAGATCAAATGGCTAAACTGCTTGTTGATTTTGATAATTCTGATAACTTAGAACATGAGTCCAATGATATTCTAAATCAATTAGAAGATCAAGATGATTATTATAGTTCTAGTTCAGAATATTCTACATAAGAACATTCAATCAATGTTCCTACCAAAGAACAAGATTTTTTAGTTGATCTTCTTGAAGAAATTTCAGATTTTGAAAAGAAAAAAAATATATTGAAAAATTAAAACAAGTCTTTGTAGACAAAGAGCCTGAAAACAATTTCTCAAATGATCACTATTTTTCAAAAGATCCCAGATTTTCAAATATTTATAATTTCAATGATATTTTAAACCATTTTCCAAAAAATCCTAAACTAGTCTCTTTACAAGATCTTCAATCTGAAGTCTCATTTCTGAAAGAGGAAATTAAGAAAATCAAAGCACAACAAGAATTAGATCGTCTTGTTATTGACTCATTAATTTATGAAAAAGGAAAGCTCCTAAAAACTTCCACTCTCTCGAAACCTCTTCTTCAAATCCCTCTACTTTCGGAAAATTTGAAGAAACAAAACAATTTTTTAATCATATTTCTTTGGTTCAACAAAAGTATGACATTTTAATTACTTTAGTTATAAAAGATAATTTTTAAACTTGAAATTCCTGCTTTATGGGATACAGGTGCGGATATGTGTTCTATTCAAGAAGGAATTATCCCTTCAATTTATTTTGAGAAAACAAAAGAACGACTTCGTTCTGCAAATGGTTCTAAATTACAAACTTCCTGAAGTTGAAGTTCATTTTCAAAATGCTTTTGTAAAAACATCTTTTCTTTTAACAAAAGATTTAAATGAACTAGCTTATTTAGGTACTCTATTTATTTATCAAGTAACTCCATATTTGACTAATTTTAAAGAGATTTATCCTCAAAATATTCCAAATTCTTGTATTCCTTTTGTCAAACCACATTTGGAAAGAAAATTAAATACTTTATTTTCCAATGATTCTCAAATAAATGTTTTAACTTTAAAACAAAATCAAATTAATTTTCTTATTCAAGAGATATCTTTCAAAAGAATTGAAAAACAACTTCAACAACCTTTGATTCAAAAACGAATTAAAGATCTTGAGTCTAGAATCCAAGAGGAAGTCTGTGCTGAAATTCCAACAGCATTTTGGAATAGAAAACAACATGTTGTTTACCTTCCTTACGAAAAAGATTTTGAGGAATGACAAATTCCTACCAAAGCTAGGGCAATCCAAATAAATCAAGAACTTCTTCAGTATTGTGAAGAAGAAATAAACAACCTTCTAAAAAAGAAAATTATACAAAAAAAGTCAGTCTCCTTGGAGTTGTTCTGCTTTTTATGTTAATAAAAATTCTGAAATAAAAAGAGGTGTCCCAATATTTGTAATTAATTACAAGGCTTTGAACAAAGCCCTTTAGTGGATTCAATATCCAATTTCCAACAAAAAAAGATCTTCTTCAAAATTTATATGCTACAAAAATATTTTCAAATTTTGATATGAAATCTAATTTTTGGCAAATTTAAATCCATCCTTCTGATAGGTATAAAATTGCATTTAATGTGCCTTTTGGACATTACGAGTGGAATGTGATGCCTTTTGGTTTAAAAAATACACCTTCTGAATTTCAAAGGATTATGAATGATATTTTTAATCCTTCTTCAAATTTTATTATAGTTTATATTGATGATGTGTTAGTATTCTCTGATAATATTGATCAGCATTTTAAACATGTTAATACATTTTTGCATGTTATTAAACAAAATGGTTTGCCTATTTCTCAGAAAAAGATCAATCTTTTTCAAACAAAAATTAGATTCCTAGGTCATTATATTCACTTAGGAACTATTATTTCGATTGAAAGATCAATTCAATTTGCTAATAAATTTCTTGGTCAAATTCTAGATAAACAATAACTTCAAAGATTTTTGGGTTGTTTAAACTATGTTTTTTATTTCATTCCAGAATTTAATAATTTGATTAAACCTGTGCATGATCGACTTAAGAAAACTCCTCCAGCCTGGACTGATATTCACACAAATGTAGTTAGATAAATTAAAACCAAAGTTAAAACACTTCCTTGTCTTACACTATCTGATCCATCAGCCCAAAAAAATTATTGAAACTGATGCTTCTGATATTGGCTATAGTGGTATCTTGAAACAGGTTCAAAATGGTAAAACACAAATTGTAACATTTGCATCTAAGCATTGAAATGATTCACAGCAGAATTATTCTACTATTAAAAAAGAAATACTTGCAATTGTTTTAGATGTTTCTAAATTTCAATATGATTAACTCAATAAAATTTTTTTATTACGCATTGATTGTAAATCTGCAAAAGAAGTATTACAAAAAGATGTTAAGCATCTTGCTTTTAAGCAAATTTTTGCAAAGTGGCAAGCTATTTTATCTGTTTTCGATTTTGATATTGAATATATTAAAGGAAAAAACAATTCTCTTCCTAACTATTTGACTCGTGAATTTTTGTAGGAAAGATAGACATGCATCCTAAAAAGAAAAAAGAAGAACAACCTCTAAATAAGCCTAGTTCTTTACAAACCTCAAAAACTGAATCTTCGGATTCAAACGAAATAACCTAAAACCCTACAAACATTCAAACTCCTTTAAATTATGCCTTTATATCAACCCAGATTCAAGCTTTTGAATCTTTGGAAAACATCAAACCAATTTCCACTCTCGCACCCAGATCATGGGCAGACATTGCTGAATAAGTGAAGCCCAAACACAATTGTTAGCTCTATACCAGTTGGCAACCCAATCCGAATTTCACGTGGTGAAATCTCCTCAAACTTTGGTGGCGGCTTCAAGCCCTATCCCTTCTAAATCTCAAATGGTGGCTCTTAACCACACTCAATCTTATCAAACAGTTATGGCTCAAAATACACAAAACAAGTAGTGATTCCGACTACTTCTCAGGTAGTAATCCCAACTACCTCATCTCAAAAAGCCCAAAAGCCATACTATAAAAATGACTACCCAGTAAATATTCTTCAAATGAAACCTGATATTTTCCAAAATAGCCCATTACAAATGGCCCAAACCATTCTCTCCAAAAGGTTTCAATTCTTTCCAATTTCTATCTCTAAGACTCAAAGATACTATGAGTTCATCCTATTAGACTCTAGGTCAGTATCTTTCATGCATTACCAAATAAGATAAAGACTTACATTACCCATTTCACAGCCCAAATTCTTAAAGTCATTAAACCATTAGAATGGGGTAATGATTTAAACAAATGCAGAAATTTTTTCTAACTATTTCAACCCCAGGGTTATAATTATTGGGATTATAAAACTGTATGGTATAATGCTTTTACTTTTTAAAACCTGCAAAATAAACACTCTGGGTTCTTTTATTTTAAAAGAACTAACAAATATGATTTCCCAATTTGGTTCATTCAATGGTGGGGAATCCATAGTCCACAACAAAAAATCTTGCTAGAATAGTTAGCCAAGGTTTTCAAATTTTTGACCAAAAATTTTAATTCCCAAAACCTTTTTTGCCAAAACTGCTCAACTTCTTTTCTTACTTTTCCCTTTCATGGATTTATTCATGGAAATATGAATTTCTCAAACAACACACTATTTTTCCCCCACTCATTGTCAGACAAGATTACTCAAAATGGTGGAAAGAATTCAATATTGAATCTGTCCAACCTACTCAAATTTTGTCTTGGTTTACAAACAATCCACAATTTTTGCCTCCAACTAATCCACAAATAACTGAATTTTTATAACAAAAAATTTTAGCGCAATCCAAATTGCCAGCAGTCACTAATAAAGATGATTATGTCAAACATTTAGAAAGCTTACTTTCTCAACTCAAACAGGAGTCCTCAAAGGGCCAACAACAATGTGAAGTGGCCCAAAAAGAATTTGCAATCCAAGCTCAAAAGCGAGAACTTCCCGAATATTTCACTTCTTCTCAAAAAGACAATATGGATACTAAGAAAATCAAGAAGACCCATTTTATTTCAATGGAGATGACTATCACGGAATTTTGTGAAAGTTTTTAAAAAATACTGTAGCAGGGGTTTGTAGCTACCTAAAACATTGTTCACGGCACTGTAGCAGTAGCACTGTAACACGCGGACATTGTTCAAGTACATCAGTTAAGGTTCACTGTTCACTGTTCACTGTTCACTGTAGCGCACTAATGTTCACATCAGTTACGTCAGTAGCATGCAACAGTGAACAGTAACTGACATGTTTGAACAATGTCCGGCGCTACAGTGCTGCTGCTACAATGCCGTGAATAGTTTTTTCAGGTAGCTATAGTACCACTACTACAGTATTTTTAGGAATTTTCACAAAATTTCGTAACAGTCATCTCTATTGAAATAAAATGGGACTTTTTGATCTTTTTGGTCTTTTATACCATCTTTTTGAGAAGAAGTGGAACATTCAGGAAGTTCTTGCTTCTGAGTTTGGATTGCAAATTCTTTTTGGGCCACTTCACATTGTTGTTGGCCCTTTTGGGAACTCCTGTTTGAGTTAAGAAAGTAAGTTTTCTAAATGTTTGACATAATTATCTTTATTAGTGATTGCTGCCAATTTGGATTAGGCTAAACTTTTTTGTTGTAAAAATTTGGTTATTTGTGGGTCAGCTAGAGGCAGAAATTGTGGATTGTTTGTAAGCCAGGACAAAATTTAAGTAGGTTGGACAGATTCAATATTGGATTCTTTCCACCATTTTGAGTAACCTTGTCTGACAAGCAGTGGGGGAAAAATAGTGTGTTGTTTGAGAAATTCATATTTCCATGAATAAATCCATGAAAGGGAAAAGTGAGAAAAAAAGTTGAGCAATTTTGGCACAAAAGGTTTTGGGGATTGAAATTTTTGGTTAAAAATTTGAAAACCTTGGCTAACTATTTCTGGCAAAAATTTTTGTTGTGGACCATGAATTTCCCGCCATTGAATGAACCAAAATGGGAAATCATATTTGTTAGTTCTTTTAAAATTAAAGAACCACGAGTGTTTATTTTGTGGGTTTTGAAGAGTAAAAGCATTTATACCATGCGGTTTTATAATCCCAATAATTATAACCCTGGGGTTGAAATAGTTGAGAAAAATTTCTAGGTTTATTTAAATAATTACCCCATTCTGATGGTTTAATGACTTTAAGAATTTGGGCTGTGGAATGGGTAACGTAAGTCTTTGTCTTACCTTAGTAATGCTTGAAAGATACTGACCCAGAGTCCAATAGGATAAACTCATAGTATCATTGGGTCTTAGACATAGAAATTGGAAAGAATTGGAACCCTTTAGGGAGAATGGTTTGGGCCATTTGTAATGGGCTATTTTGGAAAATATCAGGTTCCGTTTGAATAATATTTACTGGGTAGTCATTTTTATAGTATGGCTCTTGGGCTTTTTGAGAGGAGGTAGTTGGGATTACTATCTGGGAAGTAGTCGGAATCACTACTTGTTTTGTGTACTTTGAGCCATAACTATTTGATAAGATTGAGTTGGGCTAAGAACCGCCATTTGAGATTTAGAAAAGATGGGGCTTGAAACCGCCACCAAGGTTTGAGGGGATTTCACCAATTGAAATCTGAATTGGACTGCCAACTGGTATAGAGCTGACAGTTGTGTTTGGGCTTCATCTTGTTCAGCAATGTTTGCCTATGATCTGAATGCGAGGATGGAAATTGGTTTAATGTTTTCCAAAGATTCAAAAGCTTGAATCTTGGTTGATGTCAATGCTTAATTTGAAGGAGTTTGAATGTTTATAAGGCTCTAGGTTGTTTTGTTTGAATCCGAAAATTCAGTTTTTGAGGTTTGTGAAGAACTGGGCTTATTTGGAGGTTGTTCTTCTTTTTTTTTTTTTAGGAGACATGTCTATCTTCCTTGCAAAAATTCACGAGTCAAATAGTCAGGAAGAGAATTGTTTTCTCCTTTAATATATTCAATATCAAAATCGAAACAGATAAAATAGCTTGCCACCTTGCAAAAATTTGTTTAAAAGCAAGATGCTTAACATCTTTTTGCAATACTTCTTTTACAGATTTACAATCAACACGTAATAAAAAAAAATTATTGAGTAAATCAAATGGAAATTTAGAAATACATAAAATAATTGCAAGTATTTCTTTTTTAATGGTAGAATAATTCTACTGTGAATCATTCCAATGCTTAGATACAAATGCTACAATTTGCTCTTTACCATTTTGAACCTGTTTCAAGATACCACCATAGCCAATATCAGAAGCATCAGTTTCAACAATTTTTTGGGCTGATGAATCAAATAGTGTAAGACAATGTAGTGTTTTGACTTTGGTTTTAATTTCTCTAACTACATTTTTGTGAATATCAGTCCAGGCTGGAGGAGTTTTCTTAAGTTGATCATGCAAAGGCTTAATCAAATTACTATATTCTAGAATGAAATCAGAAACATAGTTTAAACAACCCAAAAATCTTTGAAGTTGTTGTTTATCTAGAATTTGATCAAGAAATTTATCAACAAATTGAATTGATCTTTCAATCGGAATAATAGTTCCTAAGTGAATATGATGACATAGGAATCTAATTTTTGTGTGAAAAAGACTGATCTTTTTTTGAGAAAAAGCCAAACCATTTTGTTTAATAACATGTAAAAACGTATTAACATGTTTAAAATGCTGATCAATATTATCAGAGAATACTAACACATTATCAATATAAACAATAATAAAATTTGAATAAGGATTAAAAATATCATTCATAATCCTTTAAAATTCAAAAGGTACATTTTTAAAACCAAAAAGAATCACATTCAACTCGTAATGTCCAAAAAGCACGTTAAATGCAGTTTTATACCTATCAGAAGGTTGGATTTGAATTTGCCAAAAATCAGATTTCATATCAAATTTCGAAAATATTTTTGTAGCATATAATTTTTGAAGAAGATCTTTTTTGTTGGGAATTGGATATCAAATCCAATGAAGGGCTTTGTTCAAAGCCTTGTAATTAATTACAAGTCTTAGGACACCTCTTTCTATTTCAGAATTTTTATTAACATAAAAAGCGGGACAGCTCCAAGGAAACTGACTTTTTTGTATAATTTTCATTTCAGAAGGTCGTTTATTTCTTCTTCACAATGCTGAAGAAGTTCTTGATTTATTTGGATTGCCCTAGCTTTGATAGGAATTTGTCGTTCCTCAAAATCTTTTTCATAAGGAAGGTAAACAACATGTTGTTTTCTATTCCAAAATGTTGTTGGAATTTCAGCACAAGATCTTTAATTCTTTTGGATTCTAGACTCGAGATCTTTAATTCTTTTTTGAATCAAAGGTTGTTGAAGTTGTTCTTCAATTCTTTTGAAAGATATCTCTTGAATAAGAAAATTAATTTGATTTTGTTTTAAAGTTAAAATATTTATTTGAGAATCACTGGAAAATAAAAGTATTTAATTTTCTTTCCAAAAGTGGTTTGACAAAAGGAATACAAGAATTTGGAATATTTTGAAGGTAAATCCCTTTAAAATTAGTCAAATATAAAGTTACTTGATAAATAAATAGAGTACCTAAATAAGCTAGTCCTTTTAAATCTTTTGCTCAAAGAAAAGATGTTTTTACAAAACCATTTTGAAAATGAACTTCAACTTCAGCAAGTTTGTAATTTATTTGTAATTTAGAACCATTTTATTTTCTCAAAATAAATTGAAGGGATAATTCATTCTTGAATACAACACATATCCGCACCTGTATCCCATAAAGCAGGGATTTCAAGTCTAAAATTATCTTTTATAATTAAAGTAATTAAAATGTCATACTTTTGTTGAACCAAAGAAATATGATTAAGAAATTGTTCTGTTTTTTCAAATTTGCGGAAGTAAGAGGGATGTGAAGAAGAAGGTTTTGAGAGAGTGGAAGTTTCTGAGAGTTTTCCTTTCTCAAAAATTGATGAGTCAATAACAAGACAATCTAATTTTTGCTGTGCTTTGATTTTCTTAATTTCCTCTTTCAGAAATGAGACTTCTGATTGAAGATCTTGTAAAGAGCTCGGTTTAGGATTTTTTGGAAAACGGTTTAAAATATCATTGAAATTATAAATATTTAAAAATCTGGGATCTTTTGAAAAATAGTGATCTTTTGAAAAATAGTGATCTATTTTATATAGAGTTTTCTTATTCATTTTGGTTAGAAATTGGCTTGTGTTTTAATTTGTTTTTACATATTTTGGCCAAATTATCCTTTGAAAACTCACTCATCTTCCGGAGTTCATAACTCTTGATACAGACGTCCAAATGAGATGATTCAAGATGATATGGAAAGATGGGAAAGAAACAAAAAACTTTCATGAAGAAAGTTTTCTCAAATTCCGGAAGCAAAGGGACCAAAATCTGGGCAGAAACTTGGGTTCAAGAGGTTCAGTTCTTTTCTGAATTTTGGCAGCTACGGGTTTTCTAATTGTGCAGCAGTCTGGCCTTATTTTTTTTCAGCAGCAATTCAACAACAAAATTCTCCAATATTCACACAAGAAAACAAGAGCACAGCACCAAGTTGTCACACAAGAAAACAGAATGATAAGGGCACAAAACAGCATGTGATGCCAACCTTTCATTTGAGTGAAAGAGAAACATTTGCACATGAAGCTTGGAGACCAGCTGCCATCTTTTTATTTTTCTGAAGAAAGATGCATGAGGACAGCAAGAAAGTCCTTCCAAAATGTAGCCTCACATGGGAAAAAGAAAGCCAAACAAGAAAAGGAAATCTGTACAAAGACAAAAGGCAGCAAGAAGCATTAACAAAAGAAAAAGAAAAGAGAGGACCACAAGAGAGAATGGTGAAGAACATGAGGAATGGCATAAAGAAAAGATAAAAGAAAGTGGCCACAACCAAATGTCTTGAATCCTTGCCTATAAATAGGCAAGGCTTGGATATGATCAAGCATCCCATTTTCAGCCGAGCAGCATATTTCTTTTCCTTTCTTCCTTAGTTTAGGAGTAGTTTCCTTTCTTTCCTTAGAAATTTTTCAGTAGTTCTCTTTGGTTTTTCTTTAGAAATTTCAGTTGTACTTCATCTCGGATTTTTCTTCAACAAAATTTCAGATTGAAGCTCACGGGTTCAAGAAGAACTCAACCTTCCTCGGTTTCTGTCACGCAAACTTCAGCAGCCTTCTTCGGGTTTCTTCTTTCTTTCTGCGACAATCTTTTCTTTGTTTTCTTCAATTTTTTTATTTTTTTGTTGTTGCTTCATTGGTTTGTGATAAAAACTCAGCTGCCAAGACTTGACTTGGGGGTAAAGCTAGCATAAATCGTTGTTTCCTTTGGAAGCTACTGGAAGCAAAACAAACCATGCGTAAATTTTTCTCACATATTTTCTACTGTTTTTGTCTTCTTCTTGTTTTCTTTAGTTTATTTTAGTTATCAATTTTAGCTTTCTTTTATTGTTTTAGTTTTTAGTTTTATTTAGAAATTTTAGTAATTTAAGTTTTGTATTTTGTTATGAAATTTTGTTGCTAAGTATTATCATCTACGGCTTTTGTTTGGATTTTTTCTTTTATTTTTCTTTTCAATCATGTTTAAATTTTTGGTGATATTCTTTTATATTAATATGAACTAAATTCTTTTTCTAGGGTTTAGATGTAGCCTAACTATGAAGTCTTAATATTTTTCTATTAATATAATTTGATTTAATTTTCTATGGTTGAGTATTTATCTTTGTGCTTAATGCTTCTAATTACTTGATCACTAATTAGATGATTTGTTAATCATAACGAATTGGAAGAGGAGTTATGTGTCAAGTTCATTGAGATAAATGCCATAAATTCATGTAGGATAGGAATATACCTACATGGTTTGTGTAGTTGCTATATGAGAATCCATAAAAATTAATGACTTCATAATTGTTGTAATTCACATAGGAATATAGTGAATTAGCAATTAGGAGGATTTTTATTAGATCTCGGGAGGGACTAGTAAATAAATTAGGGAATCTCGACTATCAACCAGGAAATTAAATTAGATTATAGAAATAGATGAATATTAAGATGGAATAGTTATGGTGAAATCGAAAACCCTAGAGCTTTAGCCAATTTGATTCATTACTTTACTTTGCTTTGCTTTGTTTTAAATTTAGTTTTTAATTCAAGTTTTAAATTCAGTTTTAATTTAGTTTATTCATAAAATATCTTTTTATCATTCAAATAGAGGTAGAATTAACTAAATTTCGGTAATTGATAAACAATTAGTCCTTGTGGGAACGATAAATTTATATTCACTTTATATTACTTGTTAACGATCACGTGCACTTGCGTGTGAAATCGACCAACAAGAATCAACAAGCAGTTTAACTATTTGATCTAATACTGTTTTTTCTAAATTTAATTTCTGAATTTTATTTTTAAATTTACAATACCGGGCTATATATCCTGGTTTTTTACATTTATAGCAAACAAAATCTTTGACTTTTGTAAAACCGGTTTGGGTGGATCAGAATGTTTTTTTAAAAAATGCTTGTTGGGCTTGTAAGGAAGACTGGGTCGATACTTCCTAAACTTAGTTTTGGACGACCTCTTCTTATGGGTTGGATGACAACTAGGAAGACCAAATTATTCACAAAAAGATCCTAAGTCTTTTTGTTGTTGGGCTCTATCCTTAGCTAATTGCCTAAGGATTTTATCTTGTTTACAAATTTTTAAAGCAATTTGTAGTATTTGACTTGTTGATTGACCATGAGTAATTTGTTCATAAGGAACTATGCCATTGTATTAGACTCGTAGTTCATCACGAACCATGTCACGCAAATATTTTGGAAGACCATTTCAAAATCTTTCCAATAGGCATGATTACCATCAGCCCTAGAATAAATTTTAGTAAAAAAATGTATCTTTGCACAATCGAAAATCAGATAATTTTTTACATTTCAAATTATTAAGGAGCTCAGATGATCTATCTCTGAAGATCCTTGGGTCTCCTACAAAAGTTTTTGCAATTGTAAAAAGAAGAGTAGAAACAGCATCAAAAATAGTTTGACCATTTACTAAAATGGGTTCACCATCTTCATCTAATTTAACAGAATTTAAAATTTTATTCTTTTCTTCGGTTGATAGGTGTTCATCCCATTATCCTTTTAATTGACCTGTAAAACCAGCAATTAAAACATAAGCTGCTAATTGGTCAGAATAATTATGCGTTGTTCGGTATGCTGTAGCAACCGTAGTCATTTGTTGTAGTATTGTTAAAATGTTATATGCAGATTGACCATCAATACACCATTCATAAATACCATTTGCAGTATAATTATTTTGAAAAATATTTGGTCTTTCTTCTAAGGCTAAATCGGGATAAGTAGCCCGAGAGTAATAAAATTTTTGTGAATTTTGCCAGGTGGAAATAGACTTGTCTTGACTATAACTATGGGGTCTAAAACTCCTGAATTTGGCAATTTCAGGGTCGGATGACTCATCTTTATCAGTATCTTTATTTAAAACACAAACTGACTGGTTAATTGAGGCCGAGGTCAGATCATTTGATTTGGATTGATGAGTATAAACTGAAGATGACCCCATTTCCATTTTCTGCTTAGACATAGGAGATTGAAATAACTATTCTATTTTGGCTAATCTCTTCTCAAAGTCGGATAAAGGTTTTTCATGAATAGGTTTAATCAATTGACTAAGGATTTCATATGGTTTGAATAAAGGAACATTTGGAAAAGAAGTAGCTGAAGGAATGATAGAAATATGTAAATTTGAAAGAGGAGGAACATAAAAAGATTGAGGAATAGTTTTATTATTTGTAATTAAATATTCTCCAATAGTTTGTAAATACTTATTGGTATAATTATTTTATTCAAAAACACTTTGTACATCTTTACCAGTTAATGGTTCAATCTCAATCCTCTGTTTAAAAGGAATAGCTTTTAAATCAATAGATTTGTAAGAAATTGTTACTGGTTTATTTGGAGGAAATTCATATGGAACTTCTCCTTCTGAAGTTTTCCATTTTTTCAAAACAGAAATAGTTTTATCAGAAGAAAAATCAATTGAATTTTCTTTTGCATAAATAATGAACCATTCAAAGAAGGAAATATATTCTTTAATCTTATTAAGAAAATTATAGTAATTTTCTTGGACTAGTTTTCGAAAATCGCCTTGGAAATTATTCAAAAACCATGTTCTTTTGGAAAGATTTTCTTCAGAGTAAAACTCCTTTCTAAGATGTTCTTTATCAATTTGAGTTTCTAAAGTCAAAGTTCTTAATTCACTCATTGGAGTATTATCAGTTTAGTGGAGTATGTTGGAGATTTTGGTAAATCCCCTTGATCTAAAGAGGATTCCTCAATTTGAACTGTATACCTTGCTTGAGGCATACTTGATGAATTGTCAAGATGTTGAAACCTGGTTGAGGATGAAGACATTGGTATAAAGTCAGACACGAAATGTCTTGCTTGGGAATAAGAAGGAGTAGAAGTAGAGATCCTGTGGCTAGGAGACCTTTCAAACCTGATCTGGACTACTCCTGTTGGAAACTGTTGGATACTAGACACCGTAGTATTTTTTACTGGAACAATAGGTGCCGCATCCGGTAGCAGCCATTGTTCTAGAAGTGTAACTTGATTCCAAGTGATAGACTTGGGTACAGTTATTTGAGATCTTGCTAGATCTGTCTGAAAGAGGATAGTTTCCCCCTTTTGTGGTTTTTTAATGCTCATGTACTAAAGGTTGAACACATGATTTTGTATTGGATCCTAAAAAAAAAATTGCTACTGGAAGTGTACCTATTTTAGTTTTATAATTTTCAATTTTAATATTTAAAGTAAGAGTGTCTAAAATGTTTCTATCACGTAAAGAAATAGTAAAGTTTGAAAAATAATCAAAATAAATTGGTCCATCACATAAACTGGTATCAACCATTCCAAGCAATGAATCATCAAAGTTTAAAAATCTACAATCTCTTAAAGCAAGTAAAAGAGATGTATCTAGACCTTCTCTAATAAGTGGTTTTGTAGCTATTTGTACTAGACCAAAATAAAGATAATTATATTTTTTACCTAAATGTTTTTCTATAGTTTTTCTTGACAAAAGTTTAATTTCTTCATAATCTAAATGAGGAGCTATAGTTTGTTCTACTGTTTTAATTGTATAGTCTGAAGTGAAAAACCATTTTGAATCATGGTAAACATGATTAATTGGGTGTTTGGGAATTTTCCAATTATCTATAGTTTGACTAATATTTTCTAAATTTATTTCTTCTTTAAGAAGAATGTTTGAAGAAGAGTTTGAAGAAGAAGAGGCTTTTGAAAAAGATATAAAAGAGAAGACATGTTGCAAATGAACAAGTAATTAAGGAGGTAAGTAAACAAAAGATGTAATAAAACTTATGAAACTTATAACCCTTTCCTATAATATCAAAAGCTTTCAAGTTCTATGGGAAAATAATTATGAATTTACAGGTTATGTTAAAGTGATTATAAATCTACCCAATAATTATAAATTTAAACATTTTATGTTGAAATTGCTATAGATCCACCAATTTTACTCAGATCTATCCATTATTTTACCAATCTTAAAGTTTTTTGGACTCTAAGACCCTCAACAATACAACTGGGTTTACTGCCCAACCCCGGGTCTTACTACCATAACACTGTTGGTAAAAACAGGCAAAACAAAAATAGATCTGCATCAAAAGGTTTGATCCATAAAAACAATATCATCAAAAAGGTTCTTCCCCTAAAGGAAAAATCCCCAAAAGAGTGCCTTTGACAGACTGAATTACAATAAAGGTCGGTTAGAGCCTCAGCTTCAGGAGAAAAGCTTAACACCACTCACAAAAAGCCGCATAGAAATTGTAACGATACATATCCCCCTTTTGTGGGGTTTTAATGCTCATATACTAAAGGCTGAACACATGGTTTTGTACTGGATCCTAAAAAAAATTGCTACTGGAAGTGTACCTGTTTTAGTTTTATAATTTTCAGTTTTAATATTTAAAGTAAGAGTGTCCAAAATGTTTCTATCACGTAAAGAAACAGTAAAGTTTGAAAAATTGGCTAAGGACACACCAGGGGATACCCAAACTTTTTGGCAAATGGTGAAAAGTTACACCAAAGGGGAAGAAGCCAACAAAAAAAGAGGGAGAATGAAAAACATGCGAAGAAAGACGATGCCAAAGGAAAAAAATCCCCAAAAGAGTGCTTTTGACAAACTAAATTACAATAAAGGTCGATTACAGCCTCGGCTTCAGGAGAAAAGCTTAACACCGCATACAAAAAGCCGCACATATCACTTCTAAAATAAAGTGAATGTTTTATGATATTGTTTTTATGGATCTAACTTTTTTGATGCAGATCTATTTATGTTTTGCCTGTTTTTACCAACAGTGTTCTAGTAGTAAGACCCGGGGTTGGGCAGTAAACCTAGTTGTGTTGTTGAGGGTCTTACAGTCCAAAAAGACTTTAGGATTGGTAAATTTATAACAAATTCAACATAAAATGTTAAAATTTGTAATTATTGGGTAGATTTATAATCACTTTAACATAAACTGTAAATTTATAATTATTTTCCCATGGAACTCGAAAGCTTTTGATATTATAGGAAAGGGTTATAAGTTTCATAAGTTTTATTGCATCTTTTGTTTACTTACCTCCTTAATTACTTGCTCCTTTGCAACATGTCTTCTTTTTTTAGATCTTTATAAAAAGCCTCTTCTTCTTCAAACTCTTCTTTAAACATTCTTCTTAAAGAACAAATAAATTTAGAAAATATTAGTCAAACTATAGATAATTGAAATTTTCTCAAACACCCAATTAATCATGTTTACCATGATTCAAAATGGTCTTTAACTTCAGACTATACAATTAAAACAATAGAACAAACTATAACTCTTCATTCAGATTATGAAGAAATTAAACTTTTGTCAAGAAAAACATTTAGGTAAAAAATATAACTATCTTCATTTTAGTCTAGTACAAATAGCTGCAAAACCACTTACTAGAGAAGGTCTAGATACATCTCTTTTACTTGCTTTAAGAGATTGTAGATTTTTAAACTTTGATGATTTATTGTTTGGAATGGTTGAAACCAGTTTATGTGATGGACCAGTTTATTTTGATTGTTTTTCAAACTTTACTATTTCTTTACGTGATAGAAACATTTTGGACACTCTTACTTTAAATATTAAAACTGAAAATTATAAAACTAAAATAGGTACACTTCCAGTAGCAATTTTTTTTAGGATCCAATAGAAAACCATGTGTTCAGCCTTTAGTAAATGAGCATTAAAAACCCACAAAAGGGGGAAACTATCCTCTTTCAGACAGATCTAGCAAGATCTCAAATAACTGTACCCAAGTCTATCACTTGAAATCAAGTCACACTTCCAGAACAATGGCTGCTACCGGATGCGGCACCCACTATTCCAGTAAAAAATACTACGGTGTCTAGTTTCCAACAGGAGCAGTCCACATCAGGTTTGAAAGGTCTCCTAGCCACAGGATCTCTACTTCTACTCCTTATTCCCAACCAAGACATTCTGTGTTTGACTTTATACCAATGTCTTCATCCTCAATCAGGTTTCAACATCTTGACAATTCACAATTGAAATCCGGATTTGGCTGTTAGTTGGTGTAGAACTGACAATTGGGCTTGAGCTTCTTCCTCGTCAACAATATATGCCCATGATCTTTATGCAAGGATGGAAATTGGTTTGATATTTTCTAAAGATTCAAAGGCTTGAATCTAGGTTAAGGTGAAGGCATAGTTTGCAGGAGTTTGAATGTTTGTGGGAGTTTGGACTATTTTGTTTGAATCAGAAGATTCAGTTTTGGAAGTTTGGGAAGAACTGGGTTTAGTGGAAGGTTGTTCTTTTTTTCTTTTTGGGAGGCATCTTTATCTTCCCTGCAAAAATTCATGAGTCAAATAGTCAGGAAGAGAATTATTTTCTCTTTTGATATATTCAATATCAAAATTAAAAACGAATAAGATAGCTTGCCACCTTGCCAAAATTTGTTTAGAAGCAAGATGTTTAACATCTTTTTGCAAAACTTCTTTTGCAAATTTAGAATCAACACGTAATAAAAAAAAATTATTTAGTAAATCAAATTGAAATTTAGAAACACATAAAACAATTGCAAGTATTTTTTTTTTTAATGGTAGAATAATTCTGCTGTGAATAATTCCAATGCTTAGATGCAAAATGCTACTATTTGCTCTTTACCGTTTTGGACTTGTTTTAAGATACCATCATAGCCAATGTTTGAAGTATCAGTTTCAACAATTTTTTGGGTTGATGGATCCGATAGTGCAAGACAAGAAAGTGTTTTAATTTGGGTTTTAATTTGTCTAACTACATGTGTATGAAAATCAGTCCAGTCTGGAGGAGTTTTTTTAAGCTGATCATGCAAAGGCTTAATCAAATTACTAAGTTCTGGAATAAAATTAAAAACATAGTTTAAACATCCTAAAAACCTTTGAAGTTGTTTATCTAGAATTTGATCACGAAATTTATCAGCAAATTGAATCAATGAACTGAACTTGCGAAACCATCCGACTAATGGTCATATGTCGTTCAGGCACATTTTTCAAATACAGGGGCATTGTCGTCTTTTCGCATGGGAAGAAACCCAAAAAATGCTATATATGCAAAGAAAATTGTCTTAGTGCTATATCCGCAAATGCCTTTTAAAAAAGTGCTATTTTTGCAAATTTCCCTCTTTTTAATGCTTTATATTAGTTGGTTTTAGGGCATGCACACCAGCCCCTTTTTGGGACTGGTCGTGCTTGCCATGACCACCACATCAGCATTTTATGCTGATGTGGAGGTCCTGAAGGAACGAATAGTCGTCTGACCATTTGTTCCGTGAATAACGGCCACGACGTGGCCGTTATTTTTTTTCTACAAACTTAGCCAAAAAAACGACATCATTTTGGTTTTTTTTTTTTTAAATTTGGGTGTTGCAAACCACCCATTGGTTTACAACTCCCATTTCACCTCTTTTTTTTAAAAAAAAAAAATTACCATCGCGTAAAAAATATTTTTCTCTACAAAATGACATACACTTTGTCTATTTTTGGTGCAATATCTGATTTTCTTAAATGTAATATAATATTAAATTATAATATACTTATTAATATATTATAAATTTTAATATAAAATTATTAATATTTCTATTAATATTAAGTTTAAGTCTAATAATATTAAATTTTAATTTTAATATTATGTAAAATTATTTATACTTATTTAATAATTAAAAAATTTTGAAATAATTAATTTAAATGTAATATTGTATAAAATTATTGAATGTGATTATTAAAAATTAAATCTATTCATAGTTAAACAATATAAATAATTTTGTAGTTAAATCAATTATAAAATTAAAGAAATAATCAGGTTTGTCCATTAATTTAGAGTATTTATTTTCATATTTTAAATGTTTTATTACAATATAATTTTAATGTAATGAAAATTATTTTCCATTAATTGTTCAAGTATTAATTGTATTAACGAATTAAAATTATAAGTTGTATTATTAATATATATTGAATTTTATAAATAAAAAATAGATAATATTTTAGAATTATTAATTTAAATAAGAAGTATTAAATATATTGAATAAATAGTGCAAAAGAAAGTAAATAAGACGGAAATTTATTGCATAAATAGTAAATGCCGTTCATCAGCGTGAGTACTTTTTTTTATGATGATTATTTGAATATTAGAGACCATTCAAAACTAGTATGGTGCTATTGTGGTGCTGTCTTAAACTGGCTGATGTGGGCCTGCCGTGGATGTCCTTACAGCCTCTTTTGTCCTTTGACATTAAAATAACATTTTCAGTGGCCCATTTTTCTCTTTCTCTGTTTTTTTTTTTTTGAAACGATAGTAGATTAAAAGGCACAATGGCAAATGTACAAGCCACGAGGGCGTAGAGGGTTTCGTGGTGTCGCTACTGAAGACAGCGCTATAACCCACGAAAACAAAAGCTCATAAAGGGGTAAAATCCCCGAAGGTCAACCCGACGAGCGGGAAGAAAAAGAAAAACAAATTAAACCCGCACTAGACGGGAAGGGTTGACAACCTAAACGACTTAAATTCAATCGAATTTAAACCCGCACAAGAGGGGAAGGGTTGAGGACTTGGACAACCTAGGAACAACCCAAAGTACCAAAATACAAAAGCCCGGTTATATCGGGATACTAATACTATACACAAGTAATGCTACGCATCTCAAGTGGCCCACTACTAAGGGCCTGTAGTGTAAGAAACTAGAACTAAATCTCTAACTCGCACATCAAGCCGTGGCGTGAATCCAACCTGCAAACGTTGAATAGCGTCGCCCCCAACTACTGTCGCAAGCGTTGAATAGCCAGATGGATCTGTCGCCCCCCAACTACTGTCGCAAGTATTGAATAGTCAGACGGATCTACTACTACCGTATGGAGAGACCGCAACACCAAAAAAAAAAAACGTTCATGAATAGTAACACTGTTCATCAACTTTAAAATTCAAAAAAATTTTAACTGTTTCATAAACAGTAAAATACTGTACTGTTTATGGAACAGTAAAAATTGCACCTTCGTTGGTTCGCCATTAGGAACAATAATTTTTTCTCTCCAACGGCCTTGAGAAGGTTCTTTCTACTTCTCTTTCTCTGTTAGACTTCGTTTATTCCCCCTTTTTCTCTCTCCTCTTCTCCACTCTCTTTAGACGGGGCAGCACCAGTTGGCGACGGTAACAGCTGACGGTGACGTTGATCATTGGCACCTGAGGCTGAGGTAAGGTGGTCTTGCATTTTTATTATTATTTTTTTTTAACCACTTTCCAAACATGTTCTTCTTCTTTACTGTTTTCGTGATTCAAAAAGACAAAAAAATCGGCGGTTAAAGCAAATTTGTTTATCGAGCTCTTGGTAATATAATTTTGGCATTTGGGATTTGGATCTATAAAAAATTTAAGCAATTAATTATTTCTCCTTGTTACCTAATCTAGCAATTCTAAACTTTTCGTTAGTTGGGATTGAATGTTTTTTCTCTTTATTATGTGGTGGGATTTAAGATTTCAAGTCTTTGATGATATTGTCCACTTTCTAGCAAAGTTAAAACTGTATTTAACTTGAGAATCCTCAACTAATAATAGTAATAGTAGAGATTATTTACAGAGAGATGAGCAACAAGTAGATGAAGCAGACCTTTTTGATGAAATAGCTGTTAATTGATGTGAAAATATACGCTTGAAACATGCATAATAGTGGGAGTATATGGCAAACAGTCTATTTTCAAATTATATACGCGTGTATATATATAAATATTCTTGGGGTTTTCTGGATTCTTGAAAGGATCCTTGAAAAAGCAATGTGTCTACCAATTTGATTCTGGCGGGATTGTGTGAGAGAGGGAGAGACACAGAGGGGGGTGTACGTGTGTCTAAACATTAATTTGATTTCTAAAGGAAAGTTTGAATCATCATCCAATCACAGATTTTATATAGTTTCTATCATATTGCGAAATGATTAAGCTAATTTCTAATGTACAATTTGTACTTCAGCGTAATGAGAATCCTAATTGAATTCTTTGTCATGGAACCCAATAGAGCCTTAAAATAAGTAGTTGAGGTTCCAGCAGTGTCTCTTTTTGTGAAATTGAACTAATGGAGCTTTGATTAAATTTTTTTTTTTTTACTTTAATGGAGTGTGTTTTTTTTTTTTTGGTCTATTTTTTTGAAATCTCCACTCAGTAGATGATATAGCTTTAATTAATGAGACAAGTGAAAGAGTAAATACCAAGTTAGAAACTTGGAGGGAGGTATTAGAGTTGAAAGGTACTAAAATAAGTAGAGGTCAAACTAAATATATGGAGTGTATTTTAGTAATCATAAGAGAAGCAATAGGGTAAGTTTAAAAATTGGTGGGTATGAATTAGATATATCTAAAAGTTCTAAATATTTAGCATTTATAGTCCAAGAAAATAGAGGAGTTGATAAAGATGTTACAAATAGAATTCAAGCAGGTTGGAATAAATGGAGAAATATATTCTCTATACTTTGTGATTGTAAAATACTGCTGAAATTGAAAGAAAATCTTATGAAACAGCCATAAGATTAGTGATGCTTTATCGATTAGAGCGTGGAAGCACTAACTATGAACATGAATAGAAAATGAGAGGAACAGAAATGACAATGTTAAGACGGATGTGTAGACATACTAGATTAGATAGAATAAGTAATGAATATATGATAAAGAAAGTAGGAGCAATCCCAATAGATGAGAAAATTAATGAAACATGTTTAAAGTGAAATTATTAACTCAAACTAAAAGAGGAATTGAAAGAGTCAAAAAGAATTGGAAAGAAACTATTAAAAATGACATGAATCATCTAAACTCAATAGCAAGTGATAGCAAGATTTGATCCACATTAAAGTGGACTATTTTTTGGGGATAAAGGCTTAGCTGCTGTTGCTGGTGGTGGTGGGTGCTATTTTTCACATTAAAATAATTTTCCCTCTAATATACCAATATTTGAATTAACATTGTGTAGTTCATGAATTTATGAGCAGCTAAGTAATGTTTTTATAGTTAATATAAGATCCTGTGGGCGTGCCCTTTCATCCTTTCCTTTTGTTCCTTTCAGTTAGTTTTTTTTCTTTTTTTAACCACTTTAATTTTTTCCAGGTTTGGTGTCAATGTCTGAGATAATTATTTGCGTTCATATTCATTTGATGAAATCAATCTCTCTCTTCCATTATTTTTTTTCCCACTTGCATTTGGTTTTTTTCAAATTCCTAGATTTTGTCATATTTGTTTCAAATGTTTTACAATTGTGTGATTTCAGGAACCTTTTGATAAGAAAGTAGATATGTCAGCATTTCGAGCTTTCTTGAACAGTCCTGTTGGCCCTAAAACTACACATTTCTGGGGTCCTATAGCCAACTGGGGATTTGTCATTGCTGTGTGTCTCTTATTTATGAAATATATTGTGGAATTGTTTCTTTCCGTTGTAATGCATACTGAAATTGTCTTAATGCTTTTTGGCAGGGGTTGGTGGACATGCAGAAACCACCAGAAATGATATCTGGAAATATGACTGGAGGTTGTAACTATCTTTTTTGGGTATGGGAAGAGGTGGTTGGCTGGGTTTCTAATAGTTCTAAACTTTGTATTATGCAGCAATGTGTATATATTCGGCACTATTTATGAGGTTTGCATGGATGGTTCAACCTCGTAACTATCTTCTTTTGGCATGCCATGGATCTAATGAAGCAGTGCAATTGTATCAACTATCCCGTTGGGCAAAGGGTCAGGGGTAAGTGTTCAGAGTGTAAAGCTGTTGATCATTAATGCATTTTTACCATGATCTGTGTCTTTTTCTACAATTAAACCGCATCCTTCTTAGGCTACAACTGCCTAATTCACGAGATTTCAGCTTAAAGAAACATGTATCTGACCATCATGCTTGGAGCAAAATAGGTTAACTAGCAACTAGCAAGTGAAGAGAAAGTCAATCTCTTATTATCTTGTCTGTGTAAGTAATTTTGAGTATTTATTGCGGCTAAAGCTAGCTTCCATTACCTGAAACTATTTCACGGGGAGAACAATGTAATATCACTGGATGTTACGTTGAGTTGTCCAGGAAATTCTGAGACGTGTCTTCTACGTCTTGCATTCTGGAATAGTTGTAAAATTAGAGGCATTGATATGGACGATTTACCTTTCTGGATCTGTTGTCGCACAAGATTTGTGATCTGCAGAACATTGACACTTGCTGCTTGTTCTCTTTGTAGGTACTTGCAGCAGAAGGAAGACAAGGCAGCATCCAAGTGATCTGGCTCTTGTACCTTTGTTTTCTTCTGTGTTTTTACTTCGTTTTCTTGGTGGTTCCAAGTGATCTGTTACAATTTTTTGATGCAATTTTCTGGTACACATTTTAATAAAATTAGCATAAATCTTGTAGTTTCTATTGGATATGATAATGAACCGCTTAATCTAGATGGTTAGCAAAAATCTCTTATTTATAGATGAAAGTGAGTACAATATAAATATAGTAAGCAATCCTTAATATGTTGCATGTTTTAAGGAGTGTGATAACTGATTTTTGATTTTTCATGCTTGTAATATTAGTCGCTATAAAAAGTCGCTATTTGTTTCCTTACTCTTATATATATTACTGCTACGGATAACTATCAAAATTATTCCTAATTACTAAGTATTAGAACCTTAATCTATTGCCATGAATTACAAAATTGAGAGTTTACATAAATGCCTTCTTGAGTACTAACTTAGTTGAATTTTGATTGTGAATAGAATTTTGGGAAAATTTGGATCAAGGGTATTTTAAGAATCAAAATTATTAAAGAGGGCGTAATTTTTGAGCTATTATGAAGAGAATTGTAATATCTATAAAAAAGAATTTATTACTAGAAAACTACTTTATATACTAGAAGACGATACTCTATTTGTGTTATTCTCATCTTAACAAGGGAGAGATAGGAGAAGACAAACAATCTTTTCAAATAAACAAATTCTATAGAGTTCGAAAAAAAATTATTGATTAAAACTTAAATAATGATTAGAATGAATGAAAATGAGTTTTCACACGTGTATTTATAATTTAAACAAACTCTAAGTAAAACTTGAAAAGAGTTTCCACTTCGACAAGAAAATAGAAAAGGTCTTGACATTGCGGGTGTTTTGAATGTAAAAAGAACTCTTAGATGCTTTGAGGTACTGTCTGGATTGAAGATCAACTTCAACAAAAGCAGTTTGATTGGTGTTGGGGTGGATGACAGTGTCTTAAATGAGTGGGCTGCCTATCTCTCCTGCAAGGTTGAAAACTTCCCGGTTAAGTACCTTGGCCTCCCTTTGGGGGCCAACTCTGCGGGACAAATTATCTGGCGCCCTATCTTGGATAAAATGAGAGTTAAGCTGGCTACTTGGCAAACCAGGTACCTTTCTATGGGTGGTCGAGTGACGCTGATTAATTCTGTTTTATCAAGTTTATCGATTTTTTTCTTGACTGTTTTTAAGCTTCCCTGTGGAATAAAAAATGACATGGACAAATTGGTACGAAGCTTTCTCTGGGGTAGCTCGGATCATCAGCGTAAACTGCATTATGTGGACTGGCATACAGTTAATGCACCTAAGTGGCTTGGTGGTCTTGGTATGATTGACTTTCATTTAAAAAATTCTGCTTTACTAACAAAATGGCTATGGAGATTTGGTAATGAGGTGAATTCGCTGTGGAGAAACTTCATTGTGGAAAAGTATGGGCTTGACAAGAAGCGTCTTCTCCCTATTCCTGTCAACAACAGATTAGTCTCCAAGTCTTGGAAAGCTATTACGGCTCCCCTTAATCCTTTTGACAAGTTCCACGAGGCTGTTTCATCAGGATCGAGGGCTTTGCTCGGGAAGGGGGAGAATATAGTTTTCTGGCATGATGAGTGGATTGAAGGTATGATTCTAAAAACTTGCTTTCCTCGCATTTTTGCTTTATCTGTTCTCAAGGATGGTTATGTGGTGGAATTTGGCAATTGGATAAATGGTCAATGGGTATGGAAGATTGATCTCCGTAGAAATACTCTTGATTGGGAAATTCGGCAGTGGGAGGATTTGTTGCATATTCTGCAAGGACAATACCCTAGTCGCACCTCAAATGATCGTATCATCTGGCGGGGGTCCCTAATGGCATTTATTCCACCTCCTCTTTTTACAAATTTTTGTTGCTACCCCATGAGCAAGGGAGTGTTATTTGGAACTCAGTGTGGAAAGGTTTTGCCCCACCTAAAGTGGAAATCTTTGTCTGGCAGCTTATTCACCAAAAGCTTCTGTCGGTATCTGTTGAGAAGGGTATTATTAGACTGAGCTCATTGTGCATCAGTTTTGCAACTCCGAGCTAGAGTCATCCGAGATTTGTTTTTAATTGCGGTATAGTGGTTGGTGTGGGCGAGATGTTTGGAAATTTGGGGTATTAATGGATCGCTACGGAAACCCATCCACCTTCACGAGTAGTTAGCGTGATCCTTCGGATTTAAAATGACGGCAACCCTGGATTTTGCTATTTTATACAATTACTTGGTCCATCTGGCTATGCAGGAATCAGATTACCTTCAACAATAAGAGATTTGATTTCTTGCAGCTAATGGATCTGATTCTCATCAGGTTTGCTACTTGGTTCAAAGCCAAATGGCCTTCCTCTGCTTTAACTATCTCAGAGATTTTCCTCCAGCCGACCAACGCCAGGGTTAACCAGGTTCACAGATGCAGGAAGGATAGTACCTCTTGGTCTCGCCCTCAACCAGGTAGCATGAAATTTAATGTGGATGGCTCAGCAATTGGAAAGCCAGGTATGGCTGGTATCGGGGGTATTCTTAGAGATGATTTGGGTAAAACAAAGGCAGTATTCTCCAAAAATGTCGGAATTCTTGATTCAAATCAGGCTGAGTTCTTTGCTATTCGTGAGGCATTTTGGGTGTTTTCTGAATCTAAGTGGAAGAGCTCTCATGTTCTTGTAATCGAAAGTGATTCTATTAACGCAATCCACTGGTTATTTAACCCTGACAATGCCCCATGGCATCTTAAGAGTATCTCCAATCATATTGAGATATTAAAGGAAAAAATTAGGCAATGGCATGGCCATCATGTACCAAGGGAGTCCAACAGTGTGGCCGACAGGCTGGCGAAAAGCGGTGTGTCCAGATCTCACAATCTGCTGGCCATCCTTGAGTAGATAATGTTTGCCTTTGGGTAAGAGTGTATTTTCTTGTACTATAGGAAAGGTCGACTTAGTTGCTTTTCTTTTCCTTTTTTATTCTATTATTCCTAACCCCTTTATGTACTCTATGCTTTCACTCTTGAATAAAATGCATTGCCTTTTTGGCTTGTCAAAAAAAAAAAATTAAATACGCATTTTCATATGTTTTCCCTTTTTGGACCAATCTTGCACCACCAAATAATCATCTACTTCCTGTCCCACATCAAATCTTCTTGTGTTATTGTATTTTATACGAAAATTCTTAAATATTCACCCTAATTCATCTTTTGACACTTGCAACCGTTAATCTTTTTAATTTTAATCCTGAACCCTGAGTGAACCAAAAGTTAACCTAAAGACATTCAAGTGGATGTTCGAGCCTCCATAGGTATGTATGCTATCTTTTAAAACTTAAAAGCCTTAAATAATTTCTAATAAAATCACTTTGTCTTTTTTCTATTAATCATAATGAAAAAAAAATGTGCAGTTTATTTCTTTGATTTGTTGAGAAAAGTTATGGTCTATTATTTCTTTGTCACTACAAAAGAGTAAAAGACTTCATTGTTTTGTTGCTGTAATTTGTTAGTTTAGTACTGTCTATTTGGTATTATGTAACATAACTCTTGCTGAGTCATTGTTTGAGCATAGGAACTAACTAGTTATTCGTTACTTGCAAATTCAATAACAGGGATAAATTTTAAATTTATATATTTTTATTAGAATCAGAGAACTTGATGCTCATTCATGGATGTTTCGTCCTTTGGTTTTAATTAGTTCACAAGTTCTTAAAATGTGTTTTGAAGTAATACATGGGCACTAACTACTGCTGAGGCATAGCGGGAGACCATCAATGTAGATTCCTACGTGACCCAAGTAATTGGAAATAAACCAAAATGTCACAGCAGATGTAACTTTGGCAGGAGAGGAAAGCAGTGGCCTTGGCCACCGGTTGAAAGAGAAAGTGTTAAGTGTCATGTGCTTCTATTTCATGGATGTCAGGAGAAGATATTATTGCATATGTCGTTTGCACCTAATAGGATGGTACAATCAAAATAATTTAGAAAGTAAAGATGTGATTTTATTGGTCAAGATGCACAAAATAAGGAGTTAAAATTTTATATATATGTTTTTTGTCACAATTGATTTGTTGTATTAAAAAAGTGAATGTAAAGGTTTCATTGAATATTTAGTCGTTGATTAGATTGTTCGTACCACTATAATTATCTTGAAATGGGATAATATGATTGATTATATTTAGTATGGTGAGCAATTGAGCATTGGTCGACCATTATTAATTTTAACAATTTGAGTCGATGAATCTCAGCATACATATGTTATACAAAAAAGAATTCTGAACAATTTTTTTCGAGCTAGCTAGATTTATCACCTTTTTATTAGACGTAAAATTCTCTTCCTTCAAATCTAATTAAACTTCATTTGGGACTCCCTTCAATATACAAAAATAACTTAATTAAATGTTATCGCTTGAAAAAATAAAAAAATAAAAACCAACATGGCTAATGGTAGTACTGTTAATATTAATTCTCAGAACTCAACATGACAAGTGAGGTTTAGATGTTAGGAGAGATTTATACATAAGTACCCTCCTATTTCTCCAATCATCCCATGCATCCCCTTAATTCAACTCCTTACTTTACATTGATTTCACGATTAATTACCAGCTACTTAGTCAACCAGAGATCTTTGAAATGAAAATTTTGAGATGCTGCAGAACTATGTGTCCTAATTCGGAATATGGGTCGTTGCTGAAGAAACCATGAAACTGTCCTTCAAACTCCACATAATCAACTTTCTTCCCATATTCTTTCCACTTCCTTGCGTAATTTTTCACCCTATCTTTCAACAGTTCATTCCCTCCGGCCATAATTAACATTGGGTCAATCTTCACCGATTCAAGATTCTTGCTGTAAGGTCCGAAGGGGTTCGCCAAAGGGTGATCCGCATTTTTCCCAGTTGGTAACGACAGCCTCCAAAACCTGCATGTGTCAATGCATTAATTTCGATTTGATTGATCAAACATGAAGTAGTTGATTAATTAAGCTGATTAAGCATGAAAAAAATATATATTTATAGTCCATGACTTGGACAGTGCTCAATCGTGTCCAGTGGTAGTAATAATAATTTACGATAATGATTTATATTGACAGTAGCTCGGTCAACTGGGAATCAGGATGAGATTCATTTAGGATTATATGTTGATTTTTTAACGAGTAACATCATTAACATGTGATTGATTCAGATATACCAGTACTAGTAAAACCTTTTTGTGGGCCCAGGTTGGCCATTTTCTCTCTCCAACAAAAGCAGTAGGTATTTCGCACAGTTGCTTTTTTTTTTCAGTGACCTGCGTTAGTCGGATTTTGTGTCTCTCGTAAAGTTGGCGGTCCCGACAACACATTCCTATTGAAGGATTTTGGGATTCTTAGTATGATAGGTTTTCATACTGCAAGGATTTGATATCCTAGTTGAGCGGAGGGTCAAACACGATGATGCGCAGCGTACGACAGCGCAAGGATAGGAGAAATCAACCAACGCAGAACCGCACTATATGGAATTTTGCTATTCGTTTCTTCTGTTTAGCGTAGTCAGTGTAGGGATTAAGGTTCGAGCCAGACAATGCCGTGCAGAATAAATTTACTTGGTCCGTTATTCCAGGATGGTCATAAGGAGCGCTATGCAGCTAAAGGCGAATAAGTTAGGGATTTTGTTCCTCTTAGCTAAGTTAGCTAAGAGGCGCAGTCCCGTTTTATTGAGTTGCCATGTATTAACCGTAATCTACTGGGTTAGGTTAGTTGAGTTAGGACGAAATCTTAAATGACTTTTGCATATACTGTATTAACTTGTAATTTAACCAGTTAATACAATCAGTTACTTTTGAAAAAAAACAAATAGGAAAACCTTTTGCGAGCTGGCTTTGATGCTTTAAAGGTTAATGAAGATTAATTTTACTATTTACTTTGATATTGATGCCTCTACTTGCATAATGTCATGCATGAATTCGACATTTGACGTTATGTATAATACGTATAAGTATTACTAATCTTAGAATGCCTAGCTTTGATTTGTTTAAAATCTCGTCGTCGCACGTATAGAAATAACAACCCTCTTCTCCTCCCTATGTATGATAGTATCCTTTTATTTATTTATTCAGATCGACAAACCTCGCAAGTTTTTAAGCTTCTGAGAAGACTACCAACTAGTACCAAGATCAGACACTCAACTTCAGTAATATTTACGTATGTTGTCAAAAAAAAATTCGAGTTCTCCATATATCATCGGATTACCGTATTTATAAACCTCCAAAATTTTATAAAACAGCAGCCAAACTTTGATACTAAGCATGGAGAAAAACCAAAGATTATATGGGGAGTGTATAAATTGCATTTCAAAACTAGTTTTTTTGAAAATAATAATTGTGAGATAGAACATTTATTAAAAACGCAAAAATATTTTAAAAAATGTAAAAATGCATTTTGATAGTCATTTAATTTACTTTACCTGTCAAGAATCTCCAAATTCAAGAGTGGTTCAGGCATCCCTTCTGCTTCGGACTTACTTCTCACTGTGCCACCGAAAAATGGTGACATCAGCACATAACCTCGCACTTGAACCGGAGCTAATTCTGGCGAACCAGGCCCAAGCTGAACGGCCAAATGGTGAGCCATGTTCCCACCAGAAGAGTCGCCAATAATACAAACCCTTCCATAATCAACCTCGTCGTTATGCAACCACTCCTCCGGACTTTCTGATACAGCCTGAGCTTGTAGCCATTTCAGAGAAGTAATTGCATCGTCCATGGCTGCCGGGAGCCTATGCTCGGGGGCCAACCTGTAGTCCGGTGCAACTACTAAGGCATGTAGCCGTGAAGCCAGGCGTTGGCAGGTGTTGTGATTAGGAACCCACGTGCATGAGCCTACGCAAAAGCCACCGCCATGAATGAAATAAACTATGGGCAATTTTGCGGAGGGAATCATGGCGGATACAGGCTTATAGATACGGAGATTGAGGTTGTTTTGTTGGTCGAATTGGCAATCTTTCCAGGAGACAGTGTCATCATCATGGATTGGGATATTAAAATTTATGTGATCTGCCCTGTAAACAGAACCATCACTATAGAGTTTTAGAACCCCATGAACGTCTTCCACAACTTGAGGAAGTGACCCCATTACAGATTCAGACTGAGAGAAAGAGAGAAAGAGTGTGAGTGTGTTCTGCGCTGTATAAGAGCAGTTAACAGCACACGAGACATATAAATTGGCAGGGGATGGGAAAGGAAAGGGAGATGGGAATGGGAAGTTTTATGCTGGATTTTGAATTGTTGTTTAAAGTACGATTTTGCACTTTTCAACATAATTTTTTATATTTTTAATATAATTTTTATTTCATAATTCATAATCATTATTTTAAATTTATAAAAATACATTTTGAAAAGTAATCGTATAGATGCACCTTTAAAATCCCTATCTTTTCTAATTGTGGACATCTTAAGAAGTTTAAATTAGAGAATCTGGAGTGATAATTACTCCCTTGGTCATACAAAAATTGTTGTGTTGAATTTATCTTTTGACTTACTTTTTTAAAAAAATATATATATAATTATACTACATTAATTAATTACAATATAAAAAATTAAATTTTTCAAAGAAAAATGCATAAGATAGAATTTGTTAAAATTAATAAATTTGACTAAAAATCATGCGAAACAATAATTTTTATTATACAAAAGGAGAACAAATTTAGAAGCTACATATTTTCTTAAGAGTGAAAAACTGTAATGCACAGTTTCTTCCCTATCCTCAAGAGAAGATTATTAATTCAAGAGGCCTCATTCAGGGAATTAACCCTCTCCAAGGAAGAATGGTGGGAATTAATTAATAAATTAACTCCACCATTTTGATAATTAAGTAAAAGCCACAATTTTGATAATTGATTAATTTTATTTTATCTTTATTTTTTAATTGTGAGTCATTTATAATTATTACTCCTTCCGTCATAAAAAAAAAGAGTCTAATTCCAAAAAAAAAATTATTCCAAAAAAGAAGTTCACTTTTGAGAAAAATTCTTGCATTACCCTTATTAATGATAATAATTTATAATTTAAATTAAAAATAAAATAAAAATATAAAAATATATATTTAATTATACAGTAATTATATTATACTTTATAATTTTAAAAAAATTGTACTAAATTAAACGATTTAGTATTAATAAAATTTCATTTAAAAGTAAATTTTATTATTTTGTAAAAGAAGGGGAAGGAGTCAAGGAGGTGGTAGGCGTATAGTAATAATAGAATAAAATTTGTGACACGCATGCGGCGGCTAAGGGACCGCCAATTTGTCTTTTGTCAGCAATAAGACAAAATGCTAATCACTTTTGGCATAATCAAATTTATGACCGCTAATTTGTCTTTTTGGTCAGCAATAAGACAAAATGCTAATCACTTTTGGGATAATCAAATTTTTGAAAATCTGGGCGTATCCAAATAAAATAAAGGTTCTAACGTGGAGAGGCATAATAGTAAATAGTAGCAAATGCATGATGATGCCCAGAGCAACATGGAACTTTCCTCAGCACATAAATAGATTATCGTCTCAGAGCATAGATTCATAACACAATCAAACAATTTAAAAGTCCAAAATAAATTTTTTTAAAAAAATGCTAATCACTTCAGCAGCTGGACAAATCAGCCAAAGTATTCATAGTCACGCAATTATGTCCATAATGACAAGGTTAAATTCCGTATTTTCTGCCAGTCAAAGTATGAATATAAAGGGATACAACAGCACGCAACTCCCTCGTGCCAAACAACTTGCCTAGAGAGCATTGGACAATTTCCAATAATCATTCGTCAAAGTATTAAAAAACAATGATAGATAGCGAAGACCGCATTCTCGTGTAAAACGGTCTTGGATGATTATTTAGCCGCAGCGACTGTTGGTTTGTGTACTAAAACCAATTAGATTTGTATTTATTGTCAAGTGATTAGGAATCTAAAGGGTCAAATACAATCAAAATAAATTCTTGGGTAAAAATGATTAAAATAATTATTAGATTAATTTTAAATAATTAATCATAAAGGCTCTTTTATTAGGAATGGAATATCTAATCTATTTTAATACTTTTTTTAAACGCTTATAATTAATTACTAATCTGGGAACTCCTTTTTTGTTTTCTGCTTGATTCATGACACAGAAAACATGACAGCTCCAAGGTGATTTTGAAGGACTAATCAACTTTTTCTCTAATAATGTTAGAATTTTCTTTTTACAAATTTCTAATAATTGTTGATTCATTTGAATAGATCTAGCTTTAGTGGGAATATTCTTTTTTAGAAATCCTTCTTCATAAGGTAATTCCACCTCATGCCTTTTTCTATCCCAAAAAACATTACGCAAGTTTGAACATATTTCTTTTTTAAATAACTCTTCTAATTCTAATATTTTTCTTTGAATACTAAGATATTTAAGTTTCTCTTCTATCTTAGCATGTGAATATTCTTCTTTAAGAAATATAATCTGTTTTGTTATATGATTAATATTATTTATTTGTTCGAATACTGAAGACTTTTGAATTAGTTCTATTTCCCTTTGTTTGTTAGGAGAGATAAACTTGAAAGATATCTTTTTCCCCATGATTTTTATATGAATACCTTCATTATCTAACTTAAAAGAATTAATCTGACTTAAAAATGATAATCCTAATATTACATCTTTGATAAATAATAAACCTAAATGTATAATTTATTTAGAATTTAAAACTATGATTATAATAATTATAATTTTTAAAATTTTAAAATCTGAATAGAATCTCATTTGTGTGAATTTAAATGTTTTATAACTTGAAATAGTTGAATAATTACATAAATATTCTGTAATTATCCCAATTATTCCTTTATGTATAGTTTTTTGAAAATCTAATAAAATTATCTTTAATTATTCAAAATTAGCAAAAAAATAAAAATTATCAATATGTTAATCAATTTACTAGGATAAATCATTACTTAACATATGTATAATTTACACAAATGATTATTTCTCAATAATATTGAAACTTGAAATTTCAATAATATTAAATTGAAATTATTATAAAGATATTACAAATGATTCATAAATGAAATATCCTAGTAAATTTAGATGATGTTTAATAAAGATATTTATTAAACATTTTTAATAAACCCATTGAAGAAGCTCCCTTTGTACAAATGTGTATAAATTTAGACATTTCAATGTGAAGATAAATCATTACTTGAATAATAAAAAAGTCATAATAATTATTTACACATTGAATGGCTAAATTTGCTTACAAAGTCAAAATGTTAAAGAAAGAGGCGTTGCATGTCTATTGGTTCTTGACTTTACAAGTCGGATAAAAAAGCTAGTGGGATCATGCAGTCACAATGTAAGATAAATTATCAATTTTACATCATACTATTGACATAGAAGATGAACAAGGAAGAATTACTACTCAATCAAATGCTACTGAAATGTTAATAGTAACTATTGCAATGCACGTTGTTGGGAATCCAAGAGAAGAACTACAAAGCTCAAAAATATTTTTAACTAATCTAAAATGTCCTACTTTGTCTGATTTTAGATGGTACAAAGACATGTTTTTAACTCAAGTATTAAGAAGACCATATTACAATCTTCTTTTTGGAAAGAAAAGTTTATTACCATATTTCCTAATTTATTTTCTCAAAGAGTAATGACAAATTTACAAAAGGAAATGGGAACTGAGTGTATAAAATTTGATTCAATGACATTTGGACAATTATTTGCTTTTGTAAAGAAAGAAGGTTTGGCATTATGTTCTAAGTTAAAAATTCAAAGTAAATATGGAAAAGAAAAAAAGGAACTAGGAAATTTTTGTGAAGCTTTTGGTATTAAAGGAATTAAAGCACCATCTACTCAAAATAAAAATTAATAAAATATAAAAAGAGTCCTAAATTAAAGACAAAGCTAGTAAGCAATACTATAAGAAATTCAAGAAAAGAAACAATAATAATTCAATAACATGTTGGAAATGTGGTAGATTCGATCATAAAGCAAATTAATATAAAATGAAAAAGAAATATTAATGAAATATTTCAGGAAATGAATTAAGGGATAGAATGGTAGTTTTGTTAATTCAAAATAGTGATATAAAGTATGAAAAAATTCAAGATGACATATATTTAGATTCTAGTATAGAATCAGTAGAAAATTGTAAATGTATTAATGTAATTTCAAAGGATATAAAAGAAATTTTATTTGAAATGATAGAAAACATTAATGATACAGAGACAAGATTAGAATATCTAAATAAACTAAAAGAATTAATATTAGAAAAAGAAAAACCTTATTCAATAGAAATAATAGAACCCTTTAGTATATCAAAGTTATTAGAAAAATATCCAGAAAATAGTGCTTTCAAAATAGGAAAGACTAAAGCTATTAAAGAAGAAATAAAAGATTTAAAAAATTAGGCTAAAAAATTGCAAAAGGATATATTAGATTTAAAAACAAAAGATTTAGAAATAGAAACAAAATTAAGTTTAATAAAAAAAATAGAAATCTTTCTAATTTCCTTCAAAAAAAGAAGAAGAAGAAGAAATATTAGGAAATATTCAATAATTAACTTCTATTTATGTTAGTAATACTGAGATTACGGATCAAATGTTTGTTCAAATAATAAATAGAATGGAGTGGCAAAAGTGGTATTGTTTTGTCACAATTGGAATTAATGATTTCAAAATAAATGTACATGTTATGATAGATAGTGGTGCAAATGCTAATTGTATTAAAATTAAAATAATTCCTACCAAGTATTCTTAAAAAAACAAATGAAATATTGTTAATTGCTAATTCAACTAAAGCGATAGCTAAACATAAATTAATTGTAAATATTTGTAATAATGAGTATTATATTAAGAATTTATTTTATATAATTGACAATATCACTCAAGATGTAATATTAGGATTATCATTTTTATGTCAGATTAATCCTTTTAAGCGAGATAATGAAGGTATTCATACAACAATCATGGGGAAAAAATATATCTTTCAAGTTTATCTCTCCTAAAAAATAAAGAAAAATGGAACTAATTCAAAAGTCTTTAGTATTCCAACAAATAAATAATATTAATCATATAACAAAACAAATTACATTTCTTAAGAAGAATATTCATATGCTAAGATAGAAGAGAAACTTAAAGATCCTAGTATTCAAAGAATAATATTAGAATTAGAAAGTTATTCAAAAAAGAAATATGTTCATACTTGCCTAATGCTTTTTGGGATAGGAAAAGGCATAAGGTGGAATTACCTTATGAAGAAGGATTTTCTAGAAAAAAAATATTCCCACTAAAGTTAGACCTATTCAAATGAATCAAGAATTATTAGAAATTTGTAGACAGGAAATTCAAACATTATTAGAGAAAAAGTTAATCAAACTTTCAAAGTCACCTTGGAGCTGTCTGCTTTCTATGTCATGAATCAAGTAGAAAAAGAAAGACAAGTTCCTAGGTTAGTAATTAATTACAAACCTTTAAACAAAGTATTAAAATGGATTAAGTATCCAAATCCTAATAAAAGAGAATTACTCAATAGATTATATAATGCAAAGATTTTCTCAAAATTTGACATGAAGTCAGGACATTGGCAAATTCAAACAGCAGAAAAAAAAAAAGGTACAAAACAGCATTCATAGTCCCATCTAAACACTATGAATGGAATGTTATGCCATTTGGATTAAAAAAATACTCTATCTGAATTTCAAAATATAATAAATGATATTTTCAATTCTTATTCAACATTTATGATTGTGTATATAGATGATGATGCAAAATGTTTGATAAAATTGTAATAGTTATTGAGACTAGTTATAATTATAATTATTTTACTAGGATCAATTTGATAATTATAATTATTTTTAAATGAATAATTATAATTACTAGGATAAAATGAATATTAAAAATTAATTGCTCATCTTGAAATTCTTGTTTTATTAAGTTAATTTTTTCAATTTCAGTGTCTTCACTTAAATATTCTTATTCTGTTTCTATTTCTGATTCTTCCTTTTGACATCCCTATTCTAAATTTTGAATTGCTTGGCTTTTCATTTCCTAAACTTTAAGAAATCCGACTAAGTAAATCGCTTGAGTTTCTTTATTAGATTATTAGTAACTTCCTCATCTTTTTCTCTAGGTAAACTCTTTCAATCGACAAAATCTAACTTACTCCAATGTGTTTATCCTATATTTTACCAGTTCAAAGTACAAATTATAGCATTCATTCTTATAGTAATAAAAATGAACATGTAAGAAATATTTTTCTTTTCTTGAAATATGCACAAACAAAATTTAACGGCCAAAGAAATTTTTTTTCAAGTTTCTTTTTATTTACTTTTTAAATATGGATGGAGAAGTGAGATTTCACTAAAATAAATTGAAGATTTAATTATCAGAACAAAGAAATATGTAATACTCCTTCCATCTCAAAAAAAGAAAAAAATCATTTCAAAACTTTTTCTTGTCCCCAAAAGAATATATTTTTAAAATATCCATACTAATAATAATTATATATACTAAAATTAAAAATAAGGATAAAAATATAAAATTATATATTTAGCGGTGTATTAATTGTATTGTATCCAATAACTACTCCCTTCATCTACCAAAAAAAAAAAGTCCAATTTGAAAATTTTTCTTTGTTCTAAAAAAGAATCCACTTTTGGTGTAAAATTTTTGTATTATCCTTACTAATAATGACAATGCATAATCCAAATTAAAAAGTAAGGATACAAATGTAAAAATATATATTTAATGGCGCATTAAATATGTTATATCGTGTAACTTAAAAAATATGGTACCAAATCAAAAGTGAACTTTCACTATAAGAAAATTGGCCTTTAGTAACGGAAACTATGGTAACGAAAAAAAATCTCGTCACTAAATATCCCCATTAGTGACCAAAAAATTTGTCGTCACCAATTTTACATCCACTCTCCAAATGTAATGACGGGTCACCAAAAGTCGTCACTAAAAAGTATGGCGGGAAACTTTCCCGCCAAATGGTCACAATGAGTGACGACAAATTAGTGACGATATTCATTATCGTCACTAAAATCGTAATGTTTATTCATTAGTGACGAAATTTGGGTCGTCACCAATGTAAATGTCTTTTTGTAACGATTTTTTGTCGTCACCCATGTAAATGTCTTTTAGTGACGATTTTTTGTCGTCACCAATTTCTTATTACATTTGTAACTTGTACTACTTATTTATGATTCTTAGTTGAATTCTTAATTATATGGATATATGTGAAATATCATTAATTAAAAAATATAATTTTTTTATGTTAGTGTGTTATGAAAATGAATTTTCTTGTTCAAAGGAAAGTTTAATTAGTAAAATAGTTACAATTAAAATGAAAATAGTTACAATCTTTTAATTCATATTTTTGTACATATATAGTTTCAGTGTATAATATTATTAAGTATGGAGATATAAAATATTTATTTTAGTGTACAATAAAACTAAATATTGTAAATTTTAAGAAGAATACATGTGTTAATCCAATTAATTTGGGATAGAGTAGATAAAATGTTTTGGGCTAAATTGATTGGGCCACAACTTATATAATGATTGGACTTGTTTAGTTAAAAATAATTATTGGACTATGTAATTTATTAATTGGGCTAAAGTTAACTTTTAAAATTTATAGTTCTTAATTTCTAACAATTGCACTAAAACACCCTAATATATATGAATTTGCCTACATTATTTGACGTTAAGAATAGAGTATTTTTTTAGATACACTATCACCTACTTATAATTGGATTTCTTTGGCTAAGAATAATGATTGGACTAAGGGTTTGTTTGGAATGTGATGTGTTTGGAAAAAATTGTATTGGAATGTGTGAAAATTTTGGTGGGTGTTTTTTTATAGAAAAAGTATTTTGGACAGAAAAATAAGAGGGAAAATTTTTTAAAATTATGTGAAAGGAATTTGAGTGGGAAATTTTGAATTTTAAATTTTGAAATAAAAATGTGTTTGAATAGCTTGTTTTTGTTTGAGAATTTACTTATTTGCAAAACTCCCTCTCCAAACATACCCTTAACTTGCTTGTATTATAGTTCTAAATTGCTAATAATTGCATTAAGACACCCTAACATTTTTGTTTGTCCATATACTCATACTTCAATCACACAGTCTATTAGTATTACAATGCATTATTAAGTAGTATAATGCAAGAAACTAATACATGAAGAAGAAATTTGTATACTTAATGTTTTAAAACTATGGCTCTTAATTTTTAATAATTATACTAAGACACCCTAATATATTTGAATTTGCCTTCATTATTTTACTTCAAGCATAGAGTCTTTTTTTAGATACACTATCAATTAATTAGGATTGTATTTCTTTGGGTAAGAATACTAATTGGACTAAACATATTTTTCTTTATGTCAAACTTAAATTACTTATATTATCGCTCTTAATTTCTGAAAATTGTACTAAGACACCCTAACAGTTATAATCTTTTAATTCATGTCTCTATATATAAAGTTTTAGTGTATAATATTATTAAATATGGAGATATAAAATATTTGTTTTGGCGTGTAATGAAATTAAATATTATAAATTTCAATAACAAGATATGTATTGGGCCATATAATTTGGGATAGATTAAATAAAATATTTTGGGCTAAATTGATTGGCCACTACTTATATAATGATTGGACTTGTTTGGTTAAGGATAATGATTAGGCTACGTATTGGGCCAAATTTAATTTTTTAAATTTATGGCTCTTAATTTCTAATAATTGCACTAGGACACCCTAATATATATGAATTTGCCTACATTATTTTACTTCAAGCATGGAGACTTTTTTAAATACACTATAAATTAATTATAATTGGATTTCTTTGATTAAGAATAATGATTGGACTAAGCATACTCTTCCTCATGCCAAACTTAGCTTACTTATATTATAGCTCTTAATTTCTAATAATTGTACTAGGACATCCTGACATTTTGTTTGTCCATATAATTGTACATTAATTACACAGTCTTTTAGCATTACAATACACTATTGATTAGTACTAATTGGCTTTCTTTGGTTAAGAATAACAAATGAACTAAGTATATTCTTCATTGGGTTGAGCTTCATTAACTTTTATGTTATAGCTCTTAATTTAAAATAATTATACTATGACACCTTGAGATTTATGAACTTGCGCACATAAGTTTAATTACTTTAAGCACATAATTCTGTTAGTATTAAAATACACTATTGATTAACAGTAATTAAAAGTTTTTCCATTTATTACGAACTATATTTTTCATAATAAAATCAAGAATAAAAAATATATAATTTCAAAGTAGTTACAGTCACTAATGTAATATTATAACATAAGTAGTTGTTAATACATGTACATATATTGTTATACATACAATGTGAACCAAAAATAGTAAATACTTATACTCTCTTTATCCCAAAAAAAAGTTCAATTTCCTAAAAAAATATTTTGTTGAAATATCAACTGTGACTTTTGAAACTAGACTCCTTTTTTAGGACAAAAATTTATTTAGAAACTGAATTCTTTTCTTTGAGATGAAGGGAGTATATATGTATATATATATATATAGTTAGAAGTTAATACATATATATATAGTATTTAGTAAATAATATAGTTATAATAAAAGTAATTATTACATAACATAAGCAATTTAGTGCATATATACACATAGTTTTATGCGCACACTGATAGAGTGTATAATTGCATATTTATTGGATCAATTCTCTTGTGTTTTAATTGATTAAAATGCTTGTTTATAAGGATATTAATTATTTTTGTGATTAATGGTTAGATGAAGCATTTTTCCTAAAGAATGTAGCCTCACAAGACAAGTGGCACAAGAAAGACACAATTGAGGCCACCAAATTCCACAACAAAATGTTGGCCATTAAGGAAAAGCAAAGCCTTGAATTAAGGAAAGCAAAGCCTTGAATTAAGGAAAAGCAAAGCCTTGAATTAAGGAAAAGAAACGCCTTGAATTAAGGAAAGCAAAGCCTTGATTTAAGGAAAAGCACAACCAAATGTCTTGAATCCTTGCCTATAAATAGGCAAGGCTTGGAGACAATCAAGGCATCCCATTTTTAGGCTTTCCTAGTTCAATAGAGAGAAAAACAAGGTTTGGAATTCTCAAGCCACAATTCATCCTTTCATGGAGTGAGCTACGGCCGAAGAAGACGAGAGCCACGGGATCGACAAAAGGCGATCATTTGATTTTCTTTGTATTTTCTTTTAATTATGTTTAGCTAAATTTTATTTTCCAATCAAGTTTAATTAAGGTTTGATTCCAACAATTGTGAGATTTTAATTTTATTATTTCTTTTATTCTTGAGTATTTATGTATTTTCTATGCTTCATTATATTATTGAATTGAATTGTTAGACAAGAGGCCTATTGTTTGATAGTTGAATTCAATATATAGTCATTAGAATAATTAATCTTTGGTTGATTGTTCTAATTCAAGTGACAAATAACAACATCGAAAGGTAATCAACGCCTTAGATTGTATGTTATGAAAATATATAATCTAGCTTAAATAAACACGGCGTTTAGGGTTTCTTGGTTAGTAATTGGGTCTTTTGAATCTTAATGCAATTAATAGACATAACTCATAGAATGAGATCCGAAGGTTGTGTTTGTTAATTAGAGAAAGAACTCATGGGGCGGATCAGAAGGTTATCGAAAAAGTAAGAAAAGATTGGTTGTTAGAGGGCGGATCTTCAACAACTATAACCAATTTATTCAAGATAAAAGAACCTATCTTTTGAATCAATGATCAATTTGAGGAATCAATACGAAATTAATTCTTGATTGGAAGCTTCTTCTTATTAATTTTCCTCATATTTTTAGTTGGTTATTTAATTTGTTTAGTTGTCTTAATTAATTCTTGCTTAGTTTCATAATACAAAACCCCCCCTCTTTATTTTATTTTGTTCAAGGAATAAATCTAACCAATCTCTGTGGATTCGACCCTCTCCTTTGCTATCTACAAAGCTTGGCAGAGAAGGATTATTTTGGTGGTTTGACACCCATCAAATTTTGGCAACGGCGCCAAAATTTGATGGGTGTCACCACCAAAAATAATCCTTCTCTGCTAACTTTGAATAGCGATGAATCAATCCACAGAGATTGGGATTTATTCTTGAACAAAATAAAATAAAGAGAGGGTTTTGTATTATGAAACTAAACAAGATTTAATTAAAACACCAACCAAATTAAATAACTAATTAAAAATATGAGGAAAAATTAATAAGAAGAAGCTTCCAATCAAGAATTAATTTCGTATTGATTCCTTGAATTGATCATTGATTCAAAAGATAGGTTCTTTTATCTTGAATAAATTGGTTATAGTTGTTGAAGATCCGTCTCTAACAACCAATCTTTTCTTACTTTTCGATAACCTTCTGGATCTGTCTATGAGTTATTTCTCTAATTAACAAACACAACCTTCGGATCCGTCCTATGAGTTATGTCTATTAATTGCATTAAGATTCAAAAGACCCAATTACTAACCAAGAAACCCTAAACGCCGTGTTTATTTAAGTTAGATTATATATTTTCATAACATACAATCTAAGGCGTTGATTACCTTTCGATGTTGTTATTTGTCACTTGAATTAGAACAATCAACCAAAGATTAATTATTCTAAATGACTATATATTGAATTCAACTATCAAACAATAGGCCTCTTGTCTAACAATTCAATTCAATAATATAATGAAGCATAGAAAATACATAAATACTCAAGAATAAAAGAAATAATAAAATTACCGAAATCTCACAATTGTTGGAATCAAACCTTAATTAAACTTGATTGGAAAATAAAATTTAGCTAAACATAATTAAAAGAAAATACAAAGAAAATCAAATGATCGCCTCTTTTGTCGATCCCGCGCGCTCGCCTTCTTCTACCGTAGCTCACTCCATGAAAGGATGAATTGTGGCTTGAGAATTCCAAACCTTGTTTTCTCTCTATTGAACTAGGAAAGCCTAAAAATGGGATGCCTTGATTGTCTCAAGCCTTGCCTATTTATAGGCAAGGATTCAAGACATTTGTTGTGCTTTTCCTTAAATCAAGGCTTTGCTTTCCTTAATTCAAGGCTTTTCTTTCCTTAATTCAAGGCTTTGCTTTTCCTTAATTCAAGGCTTTTCTTTTCCTTAATTCAAGGCTTTGCTTTTCCTTAATGGCCAACATTTTGTTGTGGAATTTGGTGGCCTCAATTGTGTCTTTCTTGTGCCACTTGTCTTGTGAGGCTACATTCTTTAGGAAAAATGCTTCATCTAACCATTAATCACAAAAATAATTAATATCCTTATAAACAAGCATTTTAATCAATTAAAACACAAGAGAATTGATCCAATAAATATGCAATTATACACTCTATCAAATTCCCCCACACTAAATCAAAGCTTGTCCTCAAGCTTGCATTAGATCAACATCTTCCTCTTTATTCCATATCCCTTTTCAACCCATCCACAAATAACTCAAAGTCATTACACATTAAAGATCTAAATTGGAATAACAAATCAAAGAATACGTATTCATAGCCTGATTTTTCAAAACAAAACATATGCATCTCATCAACCCTAACAATTTCATCGAAATCAAATGCAACAAAATTTGATAACCTCTCATAGGTTGCACTCTAATCACTCAAAGTGTTTAGGGTTCATTCAACACTCAAATCAAATATAGCATGTCATTACCATAAGCTTGCTTATATATCACATCTCCACCACTAATAATATAAATCCATGCAAAAATCAAAGGGTCTTGAAAATGGTTGTAATGGGGCTTAGGTAAAGGTAGGTAAAAAGAAAGAAAAAATATAGGCTACAGATATCAAGATATATAGGAATTTCCTTGCATGACTCAAAAGTAACAAATAGCTTAGTAGAACCACTTTCTTTATTCCACATAACATGCATTTTTTTTTTTTTACAACTTCACCATACAATTGGACCAATTTGTACACAATGAATTTACTTTGTCCAATACTTGTAGGGAATACTTTTCACTTCTTCTCTTTTTTTTTTCTTTTTTTTTTTTTTTTTCAGTGGTTCTTTCCTTCGGAATCAACAGAAATTTTATCATGCAATTCATTCCCATATACTCTTGACCAAGGGTTCAACAATGGTAAACAAAGACAAAGATTTAAGGCTAAACAATGTGGTGTTATAATAAAGAAAGGCTAAGGCTCAAAATTGGGTGACTAGGAGTATATGTAATATAAGGTTAAGCTTTTTAGAAAGTTTAAAATTGGTAATCCTAAATGCCCTTATCATTTTTCAGCATGAATCCACAATGTGATCTCAACATGTATAACAAAGCAAGTTCTAGAATGATTATACCATATTTGTCAATCTCAACAAAGAAATATGCGAGCATGAAAAAGAAAATGCTCTTAGGCTCAAATACTCACAATGGTTTCAATGTATCAAATATTGCACATTCTCATTCAATTCAATTATTAAAATTAACAAGATGCTTTAAAAATTTCCAAACAAAGGCTAATCATACTCATCTCATTCATACATTCCAATCCAAATCACTATAATGCATATAACTCAAAATTATTCTAAATGAGTATTAAAAGAGTGAGAAATTTCAAAGAAGATATCAGAATGTCAAACCTACTTGAAAAATTTAGAAATAATCAATGAAGCACAAGACACCCCACACCTAAATCATACGTTGTCCTCAATGTATAGAAAATATGCACACGCTGACAAGAAAGAAAATAAAACAAACACAAGGGAACAAGATACTTCCACTGAACCGATGAACAAGCTGAGCTGTGATGAAGGTGAGGACATCCTATATGGGTGAAGAAGGCATGAAAGATCGAGCGATGTTATGGCCATGGTGAGCATTGGTTGGTAGAAGAAGCTGCAAAAGAAAATGAAAATAAAAGGAAAAACCAAAATAGAATTTCAAATCTTTTTTTTTTTTTACACAAAGCAGAAAACATAATAAGATAACTAATTAAATTAAACTTAAATGACAAGAAAATAAATAAAAATTTTGGGTTGCCTCCCAGCGCCTTCATTTAACGTCTTTGGCTAGGCGTAATGCATTCTCAATCCTCGTACTCTGGATACCCCAATTCAATTTCAACATTATGCACTTGAAACCTTCATAAAAGGTTTTAAGCGATGTCCATTCACTTTAAACACTTTTCGTAATCTAAGCTTTTAATTTCAATGCACCATGAGAATAAACATTAGTAACAACAAAAGGCCCTATCCATCTAGGCGCAATTTTCCAGAAATAATTTCAATCTAGATTGGTAGAGTAAAACTTTTGACCAATTTTGAATTGTTTACCACGCAAAGACTGATCATGAAATGCTTTTGTCTTATCTTTGTAGATGCGTGAATTTTCATAAGCCTCATTGCGAATTTCTTCCAACTCTTGTATTTGAAGCTTACGTTGTTCACCCACCTTGTCCATCTCCATGTTACATTGCTTATGACCCAATATGCCCGATGTTCCATCTCTACAGAAGATGACAAGCTTTACCAAACACTAAGCGATAAGGGGACATACCTATTGGTGTCTTGTAAGTCGTCCGATAAGCCCATAATGCATCATCAAGTCGCATACTCCAATCTTTTCGATTTGGATTGTGATTTTCTCAAGTATGGACTTGACTTCTCTGTTAGACACCTCGGCTTGTCCATTTGTTTGTGGATGGTATGCGGTGGAAGTGCGATGAGTGACATTATACTTCTTGAACAATGCTTCGATCACTTTATTGCAAAAATGAGTACCTCTATCGCTGATCATTGCCTTTGGTGTACCAAACCTGACAAAAATTTGAGACTTGACAAAGTCCACAACCACTTTGGCATCATTAGTTCGGGTAGCCTTGGCTTCTACCCACTTTGAGACATAATCCACAGGAAGAATAATGTAAGAATTACCATAAGAAATGGGAAAAGGACCCATAAAATCTATACCCCAAACATCAAATATTTCACAAATAAGTATAGGGATAAGTGGTAATTGATCTCTATGTCCTAAGTTCCCAGTCTTTTGGCAACGCTCACAAGTTTTACAAAATCTATATGCATCATGAAACAAAGTTGGCCAATATAATCCACATTCTAAAACCTTCCTAGCTGTTCTCTTTGGACCAAAATGTCCTCCACAAGCATATGAATGGCAAAATTGCAAAATGGAAGGAATCTCTTGTTGATTAATGCATCTACGAATAATCAAATCTGAACAATGCTTCCATAGGTAAGGATCATCCCATACATAATATTTAGCATCACTTTTTATTTTGTCTTTCGAGCTCTAGATAAATCCTTAGGTAAAGTTCTAGTAACCAAATAGTTAACTATGTCAGCATACCAAGGAATACTATTATGAATAGAAAAGAGATGCTCATCTGGAAAATTATCTTGTAATGGTGATGATTCTTCATTTGCAATCAGTCGACTAAGATGGTCCGCGACTAAATTTTCGGCACCTTTTTTGTCGCGGATCTCCAAGTCAAACTCTTGTAATAAAAGTATCCAACGAATCAGCCTTGGTTTTGCCTCTTTCTTCGAAAGCAGATATTTTAAAGCTGCATGATCAGAATAAACAACTACTTTAGTGCCAAGCAAATAAGAACGGAATTTTTCTAAAGCAAAAACAACAGCTAAGAGTTCTTTTTCCGTTGTCGAATAATTGCATTGAGCACTGTCAAGAGTTCTTGAAGCATAATAGATGACATGGGAATCCGTCAATCTTTTGTCCAAGAACAGCTCCCCTTTGCATAATTACTTGCATCGCATATGATTTCAAAATGGTGATTCCAATCGGTGATCGAAGGATAGGGTGAAGTCAATTTCTCTTTCAAGTTGTCAAAGCTTCTTTGCAAGCTTTATCAAGCTCAAATGCCACATCTTTTTGCAGCCTACATAAAGGTTGACTAATCTTTGAAAAGTCTTTGATAAGCGACGATAAAATCTGCATGACCAAGAAAAGAGCGAATTTCCACTTGATCCACGGGGTAAGGCAAGGATTTTATTGTATCAATTTTAGACTTATCAACCTCTATACCTTTGGCAGAAACTATGTGTCCAAGAATAAGGCCTTCATCCACCATAAAGTGGCACTTTTCATAGTTCAAAACAAGATTTACCTCTATACATCTTTGAAGCACTTTTGTAAGGTTAGTCAAACATATATCAAAAGAGTCACCATAGATCAAAGTCATCCATAAACACTTCTATGATGTTCTCAACATAATCGGAAAATATACTAACCATGCATCTTTGAAAAGTGGCGGGGCATTACAAAGTCGAAGGGCATCCTCCTATAAGCAAAGCGTACCAAATGGGCATGTGAAGGTTGTTTTCTCTTGATCTTACGCGCAACTAGAATTTGATGGAAACACGAATAACCATCCAAACAACAATAATGAGATTTTCCAGCTAAACGTTCAAGCATTTGGTCAATGAAAGGAAGAGGGAAGTGATCCTTCCTAGTTAATGCATTCAATTTCCTATAGTCTATACAAATCCGCCACCCATTTTGTACTCGTGTGGGCACCAACTCACCATCTTCATTTTTTATCACAGTTATGCCCGTTTTCTTCGGAACCACTTGAACTGGACTTACCCATTCACTATCTGAGATTGGATAGATTATACCTGCATCAAGGAGTTTTAAAATCTCCTTTTTTACTACCTCCATCATAGGTGGGTTCAAGCGGCGCTGAGCTCCTCTAGATGGTTTGCAATTTTCTTGCAACAAAATTTTGTGCATGCATGTAGAGGGGCTTAATCCCTTGATATCTGCTATGGTCCATCCAATAGCCTCTTTATGTTCTCGAAGCACTCGAATCAATCTTTCTTCCTCCAAAGTACTGAGTTTGTTCGAGACTATCACAGGGAGGTTATCATTATCTCCCAAAAATGCATACTTCAAGTGATCTGGCAATGTTTTAAGTTCCAACTTGGGGGCCTGCACAATAGATGGGAGGAGTTTTGTATTAGACACAGGTAAATCAACATAAGACACTCCATACCTCATAGGTTTGAGTGACTCTAAGTCATAAACCATGTCTTGAAGATCGCCATCCATCACAAATTCTTGCTCAAAAATCTGCACTTTTTTAGGAGTCAAGCTATTATCAAGTGCAATTTTTAATTTATCCTTATCACAAAAATCAAATGTTTCCTGAGCTAGAGTATCAATAGCATCAAAAGCATAAAGACATACATCATTAGGATATTTCATGCCAGAATAAATGTTAAACTTAATAATCTCACCATCAAATTCCATAGTTAATGTACCATCATGCACATCAATTTTTGCTCTAGATGTTTTCAAGAAAGGTCTCCCTAATAAAATTAACTTTGAATTAGAAGAGTGATCTTCCTCCATATCAAGTACATAAAAATCTGCGAAATACTAAACCATTTACTTGCACCAAAACATCTTCTAATACTCCTCGGGATAAACATTAGATCTATCGACAAGTTGAATTATCACGCGTTTCTTTCAAAGGTCCCAAATTCAAAGAATTATAAATAGATAACGGCATGACATTTATGGAAGCACCCAAATCACACATGGCTTTTTCAACTTTCATATTGCCTATTTTACTAGGGATGATAAACATACCTGGATCTTTGCATTTTGAAGGCAACTTCTTTTGTAGCACAAAGAGACATTCTCCACACTTAAAATTTCATTGCCTTTCAATTTTCTTTTGTTAGTGCATAATTCTTTGAGAAATTTAGCATAGCGAGGTATTTGTTTAATTGCATCAATTAAAGGAATATTTACCTCTACTTTGCGAAAAGTCTCAAGAATCTCCTTTCTTCCTCATCTTTCTTGAATTGGCCAATCTTGTCGGAAAGGAGGGTTGTCTCGATTACCTTAGGCTTTGTGGGGTTGTTACTTCTTTTCCACCTCTTCATGATCACGTGTTTTGGCCTCTTCCAACACCTTTCCGCTTCTCAAAGTCATTGCACTAACATTTTGCCTTGGGTTAACAACCGTTTGAGAAGGTAACTTACCTTGTGATTCCAATTTGCTCACGGAAGATGCTAATTGGCTCACTTGATTTTCCAAGTTTTGAATCTTTGGTTCGAGTTTCTGTTGGAAAGCGTTGGGAACTATTAGCAAGTGATTCAACTAACTCTTCAAGGGACTTACAGTTTGGAAGATGGTGGATGTGGTGGGTGTTCTTTGCCAAGCTTGAAATCCACTAGGTCGTGGCCCATAATTGAAGTTGGGATGATCCCTCCATCCCGAATTGTAGGTATTTGAGTAAGGGTCATACTTCCTTTGTGGTGGCCCTGGGAATCCACCAACGGCATTAGCATGCTCAAATTGACCTTCTTGCAACGTCGGGCACATGTCAGTGGGATGATTTGAATTGGAGCAAATACCACAAGCCTTTACATTGAATATTGCCTACAACCAACTTTTCCACTAAAGTAGTCAAATTGTCTAACGTTGATCAATAGAGGAAGTACTTACCTCACTTACCTTCCTAGATGTATCCTCACGTCGATGCCAAATTGTTGTGTATTGGCAGCCATGTTGGAGATTAAAGTCCTTGCCTCCGTTGGAGTTTGTGTACTAATGCACCTCCACTAGCAAGATCAATCATATTCCTATCCATCAACGTTAGTCCCTCATAAAAATATTGGATAAGAAGTTGATCAGAATTTGATGTTGAGGACAACTAGCACATAATTGCTTAAACCTTTCCCAATATTCATGCATAGTTTCTCCATGTTCTTTGCCAGTATACCACATATATCTTTTCTAATTGTGGCACTCGTGAGGCGGGAAAGAATTTTCCAAAATTGCCTCTTCATCTCGATCCATGTGTTTATTGAACCGGAGGGCAAGTAGTATAGCCAATCTTTAGCAATTCCGTCTAAAGAAAAGGAAAAGCTCGCAACTTAATTTGATCCTCGGTCACTCCTTGCGGTTTCATCGTGGAACACACCATATGGAATCCCTTTAAGTGCTTATGAGGATCTTCACCAAGGCCATGAAAAGTGGGAGTAAGTGAATCAATCGATTTTAACTCAAAAGGCACTTCTAAAGTAGGATAATCAATGCACAGGTTGTTGGTTTAAATCGAGCATAGCTAAATCCTTTAAAGTTCGTTCATTATTTCTAGCCATGTTTTCTTCTTCACTATTAAATAATTCGGACAAATTATATTCAAAAGATGAAGAAGATGATACTCCTCGAGATCGTTGTTTGGTTTCTTTTCTAAGCCTACGTCTTTGTCTTCTCTATCTCTGGATCGTATGTGAGTTGACACATGCGAGAAGAGCGTGGCATAAAAGAACCAAACAATTATAAAGGAAAAATAAAATTGAAAATAAATAAATTAAAGGAATAAATTAAAAAACCAATCCCCGGCAGCGGCGCCAAAATTTGATGGGTGTCGAAACCACCAAAAATAATCCTTCTCTGGCTAAGCTTTGTAGATAGCGATGAGAGGGTCGAATCCAGAGATTGGTTAGATTTATTCCTTGAACAAAATAAAATAAAGAGAGGGGGGGTTTTGTATTATGAAACTAAACAAGATTTAATTAAAACACCAACCAAATTAAATAACTAATTAAAAATATGAGGAAAAATTAATAAGAAGAAGCTTCCAATCAAGAATTAATTTCGGTATTGATTCCTTGAATTGATCATTGATTCAAAAGATAGGTTCTTTTATCTTGAATAAATTGGTTATAGTTGTTGAAGATCCGTCCTCTAACAACCAATCTTTTCTTACTTTTTCGATAACCTTCGGATCTGTCCTATGAGTTATTTCTCTAATTAACAAACACAACCTTGGATCCGTCCTATGAGTTATATCTATTAATTGCATTAAGATTCAAAAGACCCAATTACTAACCGATAAACCCGGAAACGCCGTGTTTATTTAAGTTAGATTATATATTTTCATAACATACAATCTAAGGCGTTGATTACCTTTCGATGTTGTTATTTGTCACTTGAATTAGAACAATCAACCAAAGATTAATTATTCTAAATGACTATATATTGAATTCAACTATCAAACAATAGGCCTCTTGTCTAACAATTCAATTCAATAATATAATGAAGCATAGAAAATACATAAATACTCAAGAATAAAAGAAATAATAAAATTACCGAAATCTCACAATTGTTGGAATCAAACCTTAATTAAACTTGATTGGAAAATAAAATTTAGCTAAACATAATTAAAAGAAAATACAAAGAAAATCAAATGACTGCCCTTTTTGTCGATCCCGTGCGGCTCTCGTCTTCTTCGGCCGTAGCTCACTCCATGAAAGGATGAATTGTGGCTTGAGAATTCCAAACCTTGTTTTTCTCTCTATTGAACTAGGAAAGCCTAAAAATGGGATGCCTTGATTGTCTCCAAGCCTTGCCTATTTATAGGCAAGGATTCAAGACATTTGGTTGTGCTTTTCCTTAAATCAAGGCTTTGCTTTCCTTAATTCAAGGCTTTTCTTTTCCTTAATTCAAGGCTTTGCTTTTCCTTAATTCAAGGCTTTTCTTTTCCTTAATTCAAGGCTTTTCTTTTCCTTAATTCAAGGCTTTGCTTTTCCTTAATGGCCAACATTTTGTTGTGGAATTTGGTGGCCTCAATTGTGTCTTTCTTGTGCCACTTGTCTTGTGAGGCTACATTCTTTAGGAAAAATGCTTCATCTAACCATTAATCACAAAAATAATTAATATCCTTATAAACAAGCATTTTAATCAATTAAAACACAAGAGAATTGATCCAATAAATATGCAATTATACACTCTATCACACACATAGTAACTAACATATGTTAATTATTCATCTATTTGTTTATCTTTTAAGTAAGTAATATATAATCTTAAATATATATAATCTACATAATCATTTCATAATCATTTTAACATATTTCATAATGATTAAATATATATATAATCTACTTAAATATAAAATATACACAATTTTTTCAGTTTTAACATAAAAATATAAATATTATTTTTTTCTATGAATTATGTTAAAATGATTTCACTTTAGCCATTTAATAACTAATTAGCATTTCAAATTTTAAAATTTAAAAAAATTCAAGTTAGAAATTTGTTTAAAACCAATATAGCATTATAAAGTGAAAGATTGATTATTGGTTAAAAAAAGCAAATTTTTTTTATTATGAATAATTGAATAAAAAGTTTGAATGCTTAAGAAAAAGAAAGAGGGAAACCGTAATTATTTTAATGAGAAAAGCGGGAATAAAAAAATAGAAGGTAACTCCACTGATTTGAAAAATGTTTATTGCCTTGCCAGCTTAGTACACTTCACAAAAATTCAATTCTTTTGCCATCTCTCAACTGGTCTTTGCTCACTTGAAACCCTCTCCACCATCCATTTCTTCCTTTCCTTCCTTTCTCCAAATCTATTGTGGTCTTTCAATTCCAGAGATGTTTTTGTATACACCTCACGGTATTCCATTTTTTACTTTCTTGTTTTTCTCCCCCCATCTTTTTTCTCATCTAATCTCAGCAAATCTCAAACACACCAAAAATGAGAGAGTGCATTTCGATCAATACATTTTTCAGCGAGACAGGAGTAGGAAAACATGTTCCTTATGCCATGTTCATCGATTTCAAGACAAAGATTGAATCTTTGCTTCATTCAAGCCAAGCGTATAAATGAGCACTTTGGATTTTCTCTTTGCTTCTTCACTCCGGACGACGGCGGAGAAGATCTATTCGTCCACCACTTTGGAATCAAGGATAACGATCGAATTCAAGATGATTTATATTACAAGAAATTCCTTTTGAAAATAAACTGTAAATCAGCAAAAGATGTTTTGACTAAAGATGTTCAAAATATAGTTTCAAAACAAATATTTGCTAGATGGCGGGCTATCCTATCTATATTCGACTTTGACATTAAATACATTAAAGGTGGGGAGAATTGTTTGCCTGATTTTTTAACAAGAGAATTTCTTACAGGTATTTCAAAATGAGTTACCACAAGAAAGATGATCGTAAGCTTTCGTAATCAATCCATTCAAGATTTGTGAAACCCAACAAGTTTCAAGCTCTTGCGATTTTTCCGCCTTTGACTTATATTCAAGCCTTAGACACTCCTTTTCTCAAAACTCAAAATCAAAAGCCAATTCCTCAAACTCAAGCCTCTTCAAGTAAGGCAACTTCTTATTTCACCAAGAATGTTGTTGAACCTGTTCTAATTATTAAAATTTACTTAACCAAGAAAATCAACCTATAAGGAATAGTTTCTTTCACTGCAATAACAAAGGCTCGATACCATAAACATAACAGGATCAAATAAAGAAAACATATGAATGTAAAACTTCTTCAAATTAATCTTGAAAATAAACTTTGACAAAGTCCACGATTGAAATCCAAATTCTTGAAATATTAATCACCAAAGATGGAAATACAAAATATATGGAATCTAAGGAAGGAATACAAAAGTAGGTTATGAATATGCAAAGCATCTGATATATCATTACTGTCTTTAGTTGAAAGAATTGAATCTAAATCATTAATATCTTCTAGGACTTCTTTACCTTTGAAAGTAGAAGCTTCTTATTTCAAAGTTAGCTTAGTTTCTATTTCCAAATCTTTAGTTTTTAATTCAAGAATATCTTGTTGCATATTTTTAATTTGTACTTTTAAAAATTGAATTTCTTCTTTTATTTCATCTCGTTTACATATATTAAACATACTTTGTTGAGGATATTTATCCAATAATTTAGTAATACTACATGGAGCATGAAATTCTTTAGGTTTTTCTTATTCTAATATTAACTCTTTTAACTTTGTTAAATATTTCTTTTTACTATCAACATCTTGAATTTTATCAATCATGTCAAACAATGTTTCTTTATGTTCTCTTGAAATAACATTAACACAATGACAATTAGAATCAGATTCAGAATTGGAATCATAATCATCATTATTATCTTCATCAACATCTGTATTTTCAATTAATAAATTAATCATCTTATCGCGCATATCAGTATCTTGAAAAATCTCACTAATTCTTTTCTTCATTTTACACTGATCAACTTTGTGACCTATTTTACCACATTTGAAACAAGTAATTTTTTTATTAGATTTATGTTTTCTAAACTTCTTTTTCTTTGAATAATTTTTTTCTTATCTGTTTTGAAATTTTTTCTCTTTCTTTACTTTATTCTTCTTATGATGACTTGAAGGGGCTTTAATACCTTTAATACCAAAAGCTTCACAGAAATTTCCTACTTCTTCTTTCTGACGACTATATTTATTCTGAAGTTTAAGTTCCATGCATAACTCTAAACCTTCCTTTTTAATAAAAGCAAATATTTGGCCATAATTAATTTGATTAAAATCAATAAAATCACTACCTACTTCTTTTTGTAATTTTGTAGTTATTCTATGAGAAAATAATCTTGGAAGACCTCCAATAAACTTTTCTTTCCAATAAGGAGAGTTAGCATTAGGTCTTTTCAATACTTGAGTAAGGAAAACGTCTTTATACCATCTAAAATTAGATAGAGTAAGACATCTTAAATTAGTCAATTGAATTTTTGAGCTAGTCAAAATTTCTTTAGGATTTCCTGTAAACTTATTAGACAAAGTAACAATTAGAAAATCTATAGCATCCGATACTTGCTCAACTACAGGTTGTGGTTGGGGTGGAGACAAAGTAACAATTAGAAAATCTATAGCATCCGATACTTGCTCAACTACAGGTTGTGGTTGGGGTGGAGATGCTACAGGATTGATTACCTGTCCTTGAGGTGGTTCTGCCAGAGCCACCAATCTTTCGGTTTTATAGAATCGGATAGGATCTCGACTCTCCTGAGTAAGACATTATTCCACCAATTTTTTAATTGTCCTGAAAAATTAGAGACAATAGTAGAACAAGAATTCTACTAATCCATTCCTTTAGCCTGATATGTTGTTTTAGCCATACCCATGCATTGAAATACGTTTAATGTTTCATATTCAAACATTTCATCTATGTTCCATTCATAAACAGAAGTGTCATCATATTGAGTTGCATGATACTGACCTCTTTCTTCATATTGAATGTCAAATAAGGTTTTTGTCCAATAAAGTTTGAATTTCTTTTTTACTAGTTTCAACTAAAGACAGTAATGGTATATCAGATGCTTTGGATATTCATACAATTAATAGTATTTCTTTGCAAAAATGGAACGGTTTTATTACAATAAAAATTCATGATATAAAATTAACTTTGCATGCTATGATTGATAGTGGTGCAGATGCTAATTGTGTTAAAACTGGTTTAATACCTACTAAATACTATCAAAAAACTAATGAACGTTTTCTTGCAGCTAATGGTAGTAGATTAAACGTTCAATATAAAGTAATTTTAGATATTTGCAATAATGATTATTGTCTTAAAAATCCATGCTATGTTGTTCATGATATGGCACAAGATTTAATTCTTGGGTTACCATTTTGAAACCAAATTATTCCTATGAAACTTGGTATTGATGGTATTCATATAAAAATTTTAGGAAAAAAGATTTCTTTTTGTTTATCTCTCCTAGACAACAAAAAGAGTTAAATCTTTTACAACAAAATTCTATTTTTAAGCAAATCAATCAAATCATTCAAGATAAACAGCAAATTGTTCATTTAAATGATGAGTGTTCTTACTCAAGAATAGAAGAAAGATTAAAAGACTTTGCTATTCAATCTAAGATCAAAGAATTAGAAACTTTATTTCAAAAAGAAATTTGTTCGGATCTTTCTAATGCTTTTTGGGAAAGAAAGCGTCATCAGGTAACTTTACCTTACGAAGAAGGATTCTCTGAAATAGAAATTAAAACTAAGGCTAGACCTATTCAAATGAATCATGAATTAGTTGAAACTTGTAAAAAAGAAATTCAAACTTTATTGGACAAAGTAACAATTAGAAAATCTACAACATCCGATACTTGCTCAACTATAGGTTGTGGTTAGGGTGGAGGTGCTGCAAGATTGATTACCTGTCCTTGAGGTGGTTCTGCCGGAGCCACCAATCTTTTAGTTTTATGGAATAGGATACAATCTTGACTCTCCTAAGTAAGACAGTTATCCCACCAATTTTTTAATTGTCCTGAAAAACCAAAGCCAATAGCAGAACACGAATTCTACTAATCCATTCCTTTAGCCTGATATGTTGTTTTAGCCAAACCCATGCATTGAAATACGTTTAATGTTTCATATTCAGACATTCCATCTATGTTCCATTCATAAACAGAAGTGCTATCATATTGAGTTGCATGATACTGACCTCTTTCTTCATATTGAATGTCAGGAGGTGTAGGTCTAGAATAATAATTCCTAGTACCACGAAGATTCCAATTAATTCCTCTATCATTTTTCTTTTTATGAAATTTCTTTTTAATTTTATTAATATAAAAATCCTCTTCTAAATTATGATATGCAAATTCTTGCTCTACCAAATTAATAGCTTCAATTTTAGAATTTATACTTGAAACATCATCTTCTGACCCGTCATTTTGACTTTCGATATTACCTGTTTGTTCAATACATTAATCCTTGAAGTACCTGGTGTGCTTGAAATAATAAATTCAGATAATTTTTTAGTAATTCTATCTAGTAAAATATTTTGACTTGAATTCATACTTTGAATCATTTGTTCTTCTGCTTTAATCGAAAGACTTCTTGGATTAAAATGAGGGGTACTGACTTCTTTTGGAAAAGAAATCTTTTCTTGTGTAACTGGAGTAGAATCTAACTTAACAGATAAGTGTTCTATTTGATTAGCAATTGTATGCAAAATCTAATTTGAATAATTGTTTTGTTGATAAACCTTTTTTATATCTTCAAGTTTAACTATATTAGCAACATCATCTCTCCCAACCTTAAAAGGTTCAGCCTCGATTTTTGAATTACCAAGAGGTATTTTAAAAGGTTGTAATGGGGGATGAACTGAAGTAACTACCGTAGTGTCATTAATTTTCCATTTTTTGAATAAATTTGTTTGAACATTAATAACATTTCTTTCAAAAACATTGAAAATTCCTTCATGTTTTGAAAACCAGTAAGGCAACCATGACAATAAAGGCATATCACAACGAATTGTTTTCATATATAAAATCCATTCACTTCTGAGTTTTTCTTGAATAACAGAATCAAGAGATAAAAACCATTTTTTATGAACTAAATTATTAGTTTCAAACAATTCTTGTAAGTAACTAAGGTTTATTTTAAATTCCGTATCATGAATAATATCATTTAACTCTCATCTCTGTCCTTGTAGGGGACCCCGAAGGTGAAGTTACTACTTTTGGAAGAGGTGATTGAAATATATACCTTGACATTCCTTAGGAAATGATCGAAAGAGGTATTTCAGATGTAGACCTTCTAGAGGGTTGCATACCTCTGGAAAAACTAGGAACATCTGTAAATCTCATGGAATGAGACCGAGCATAATTAAATCGTACTAATATTGGACCATTATCTTGCTCTATGATATCTTCTAACTCAGTTCTAGCTAGATTTCTTACTGGTTGAACTTCATTAATTAGAAATTCTTCAAGAACTGAAATTTCATTCCATTTTAAAGTTCTAGGGATAAATACTTGAGGATTATTCGCTTGAACTTGCAATAATACCGTCTCATCAGTAGAAGGTAAATTTAGTTTAATTCTTGAATCTATTTGAGAATTTAATAGCCTAAAATAGACTCTATAAATAATAGCAAAATTTTTACAAAATTGATGAAATTCATTGTTCTAAAGATGAATATCTAAAATTAATGAATCTAGAATTAAAGGATCTTTTAGGTCTACTGAGAAATTAAGAGCACAATTAAAATAAATAGGCCCGTTGCAAATATTAGTTTGAATAACAGAAAGTATAGAAGATTTATATTTTTTGAGTTTTTTTATCTAGTCAAGCAAGATATATAGGAGCATTGACACCTCGATGAACTGGAGGTTAAACGGCTACTTGAATCATTCTAAAGTGCATATATCGAAAACCCTTATCAATATACTTATTAATGGAAACTGAATTTAAAAGTGGAATAGTTTGAAATTCATTGTCAATAGATTTTGTTTCTTCGTGAGTTTTAACAAAATAAACTGTTTTGAAATCACAAAATCCAATTTGATAAATTGTTTCTATTCGTTGTTCAGGAATTGTCCATTTAGCTAGTTGAGTTGCATCATTTGGAAGATGTAATTCCTGACTCTGAACGATATCAGAGTGCCTATTACTACTTTGAGTGTTAGAAAATATTCTTTTAAGTTGAGCTACCATGCTTAGATAAATGTTTAAAGAAACTCCAGATAGAGCTAAAACCAAGAGTGGGGAACACAGGGAGCATTCTACCGGGAACACCTACCATTAAGGCTTACCAACGGACTTATAGAACTCACCAACCACTTACCAAACCTATCTTAATATTAGCATGGATAGAACTTTGTTTAAAATGTACTTAACCAAGGAAATCAACCTATAAGGAATAGTTTCTTTCACTCACAATAACAATGTCTCTGATACCATAAACATAATAGGATCATATAAAGAAAACATATGAATGTAAAACTTACTAAAATTAATCTTGAAAATAAACTTTGACGAAGTCCACTAATTGAAATCCAAATTCTTGAAATATTAATCACCTGAAAGATGGAAGTACAAAAGAGATGGAATCTAAGGAAGGAATACAAAAGTAGGCTATGAAGAGGAAAGCTTAGGATTTCTCAACACATGAGAGTTCGAATAAGTGATGCCTATGCCTCACTCTAGGAATGAAACACTCATTTATAGATACAATCTTGAATTATCATTTGAATTTCATCTTCATTGGAATTTCATTAGAATCTCTGCTGACTACTTTATGTCTTGTCAGTCATTAGTTTGTCAGCCACTTGAATCTACTTTTGATGAGAGCCTTTACTTTTTGAAAAGCAACTTGAATTGTCATGCCAAAGGTCCCACCTTCTTTTTAGGAGTGGAAAACATGATTCTTCTGGCGGACCCTTCTTCACGTGCTTGAATGAATTTTATTATCATCTCACTTTTGGCTTTTGAATAAAAGTGGTCTTCTTACGGAGAAGGCCATTGATCTTTTGGGTCGAATGAATTTTCTGGTGAACTACATTCCTCTGAACTAAGTGATCCCACTAGGAGTGGAAAATCTTGAGGATCTTGCAGTGCCCAGAATTGTTGAAGTGCTTGTTGTTGCTCTTGAGTGGAAAGTTCCAAATTAATAATTGCATCAATAAGCTTTTCCTGTTGAATCTTCCAGTTCAAAATTTCTTAATAATCTTCATCAATAATCTGTTGAATTCTTGGAGGAGTAGAAAATAGTCCCTTTTTGATTTTTGAATTCTTGAGAGTAGATATTTCTCGTTTTTTAATCAATCAAGTAGCATTGGACAGACCAGAAAAAAAGTCTCTGGGTGGTGAAAGAGGCTTCTTCTTTGAAATAAAATAGGAATAGATATCTTCAATATCTTGAGACATAAGACCTGCAAAATAGAAACTGTTAGTTTAAAATTTGTTAGAATCCTGCGCCAAATGACCTCTAAATGGATCTAATGAAGATCCTTCTGAAGAAGCTTTGCTATTTATACTCATGGACTTGGCCTAATCTTTGAATTTTTTGAATTTGATGAATTGTTGGTATTCAGCATAGGCGTCTACCAATTCTTTGTCCTTTTGCAATAATTCATAAACAAAAGGAATCTGACTTTCACAAATCTTTTCTTTTTGCTTTTCAGCTTTTGTTACTCTTGTCTTTTCTTTTTCTTTTTTGACAGGAATGGCTAGTATTGTCTGCTTTACTGGAATTGATGGAGAAGGAATCTTTTTCCCTGTAGGAGTAAGACTAGTCTATGGAATACTTTGAGATCCATGAAAATGTTGAGCTACCTCATTTTGATCAATAGAGTACTTTTCTCACCACTTGATCTTGAATTCTTGAACCAAAGTTAATGGAAGGGGTTTGGAATGATATTGATGGAGCTTGTAACTCTAGCAAAAGATCCAAGGAACTCTAAAGATGATATGAAATTGAGATGGCTGTAAATAATCTTGAATATGATTTTCTATTTTCCTTTGAAATAGTTTCCAGGCCATTTTAGCATCTGGGGTGTAGATATCTTCGGTGGGACCAAAATATACCCATCATTCATAGAACCAAATTGGAATAAAAGGAGTTTGACTATTGAAATTTTTATGGAAAATAAAAAACCGTGAATGTTTAAAAGGACAAAATAGAAATGCCTTATACTAGGCAACTTGATAGTTCTTATATGAATAACTAGAAGGTTGATTATCTATGGAGAAGGACTTCAATTTTGAATGACTTCCCCATTCATTAAATGAGCAAATCTTTTTGATAATAACTTTTGAATAAGCAATACGATTAACATCATTATCATCTAATGTGTGCCATGCTTCTACTGATCCAGAATCTATTAAAATCAATAGATAGAATTTGATGTCCTTTTCGGTGTCAAAAGAAACCCAATGAATATCCTAATAAAGGATTGTATCTAGATATTGAGAAAAAGCTTGAAAATCTGGAGGTTGAGTAAATCTAGTAATTAGAATAGGTTCAACAACATTCTTGGTGAAATAAGAAGTTGTCTTACTTGAATAGGCTTGAGTTTGAATTTGGTGAATAATTGATAGGAAATTTTTTGCCGGAAGGCTGTTTTGCTCCAGCTTTTTACTGATCCTGTGGGCAATCAAAGGTGCAAATTTGGTGCGAAATTTACTATTCATGAACAGTAATTTTACTGTTCATGAACAGTAAATTTTAACGTTCATGAACGGTAATTACTGTTCATGAATAGTATTTTTTTTATGGCTGGCGGTCGTCAGTTTTTGGTGTTCCTCATTTGGAAGCATGCGCTGTGCCGTTTCACAGACAACTATTGCTGAAGTTGAAGTAGGTGAGGGTCTTAGAGTTCGTGAGGGTATTGGCGCGACTTCTTTACGGAGGGATTGTGGTCCTCAGTATGGGAGCCCGCACTAAGCCGTCTTGGTGTGGTTTCCCTACTGAAGGCTTCTAGAGTCTTAGCTTGGGTGGAGCTTCTATGAGAATGTTGCAACGCAACGTAAGTTCACACATGGATAAAAGGGATCGATCAATGTAGCGCCGCACTACACGAAGTGTTGCGATCTGTTTGTCCTGTTCGTCGTAAGGGGAGCTGTGCAAGTAGAGGCCGATAAGCTAGGGGTTAGGTTTCTTTTGGTCTCTTAGTTAGGTAGTAGCTAGGAGATGCTAGTCCCACTGAGTGGGGTTATATAGGTCTCGTTCTAATAGGGAACTGTGTTAACCAACCTCTACTGGGTTATGTTAGTTGAATTAGGATCTGTCTGTCCTAGTGATGGATTATCTTTGTACTGTATTAATTGAGATTTTCCCACTTAATATAACCAGCTACTTTTCAAACAAAAAAAAAAAAAGAAGAGGCTTGAGTTTGGGGAATTGGCTTTTGATTTTGAGTTTTGAGAAAAGGAGTGTCTAAGGCTTGAATATAAGTCAAAGGCGGAAAATCCGCAAAAGCTTGAAACTTGTTGGGTTTCAACAACAGATTAGCTGCAGAGACTGTTGGATGATTATTTAGCTGTAGAGACTGTCGGTTTGTGTACTAAAATCAATTAGATTTGTATTTATTGTCAAGCGATTAGGAATGTAAAGGGTCACAAACAATAAAAACAAATTCTTAGATAAAAATGATTAAAATAATTATTAGATTAATTTTAAATAATTAATCATAAAGGTTCTTTTATTAGGAATGGGATATCTAATTCATTTTAATAATTTTTTTAAAGGTTTGTAATTAGTTACTAACCTGAGAACTCCTCTTTCATTTTCTGCTTGATTCATGACACAGAAAACATGATAGCTCCAAGGTGATTTTGAAGGTCTGATTAACTTTTTCTCTAATAATATTTGAATTTCCTTTTTACAAATTTCTAATAATTCTTGATTCATTTGAATAGATCTAGCTTTAATGGGAATATTCTTTTTTAGAAATCCTTCTTCATAAGGTAATTTCACCTCATGCCTTTTCCTATCCCAAAAAACATTACGTAAGTTTGAGCATATTTCTTTTTTAACTAACTCTTTTTTAACTAACTCTTCTAATTCTAATATTTTTCTTTGAATACTAAGATCTTTAAGTTTCTCTTCTATCTTAGCATATGAATATTCTTCTTTAAGAATTATAATATGTTTTGTTATATGATTAATATTTTTTATTTGTTTGAATCTAAGACTTTTGAATTAGTTCTATTTCCTTTGTTTTTAGAAGATAAAAACTTGAAAGATATCTTTTCCCCATGATTTTTGTATGAATACCTTCATTATCTAACTTAAAAGAATTAATCTAACTTTAAAATGATAATCCTAATATTACATCTTTGATAAATAATTATAAACCTAAATGTATAATTTATTTAGAATTTGAAACTATGATTATAATAATTATAATTTTTTTAATTTTAAAATCTCAATAGAATCTCATTTGTGTAAATTTAAATGTTTTATAACTTGAAATAGTTGAATAATTACATAAATATTCTGTAATTATCACAATTATTCCTTTATGTATAGTTTTTTTGAAAATCTAGTTAAAATTATCTTTAATTATTCAAAATTGGAAATAAATAAATAAATATTATCAATTTTTTAATCAATTTACTAGGATAAATCATTACTTAACATATGTATAATTTACACAAATGATTATTTCTCAATAATATTGAAACTTGAAATTTCAATAATATTATATTGAAATTATTATAAAGATATTACAAATGATTCATAAATGAAATATCAGAGTAAATTTAGATGATGTTTAATAAAGATATTTATTAAACATTTTTAATAAACCCATTGAAGAACCTCCTTGACATTTCAATGTGAAGGTAAATCATTACTTGAATAATAAAACAGTCATAATAATTATTTACACATTGAATGACTAAATTTGCATACAAAGTCAAAAATGTTAAAGAAAGAGACATTGCATGTCTATTGGTTACTGACTTTACAAGTCAGATAAAAAACTGGTGGGATCATGCAGTAACAATGCAAGAAAAATTATCAATCTTACCTCATACTATTGACATAGAAGACGAACAAGGAAGAATTACTACTCAATCAAATGCTACTGAAATGTTAATAGTAACTATTGCAATACACTTTGTAGGGAATCCAAGAGAAGAACTACAAAGCTCAAAAATATTTTTAACTAATCTAAAATGTCCTACTTTGTTTGATTTTAGATGGTACAAAGACATGTTTTTAACTCAAGTATTAAGAAGACCATATTACAATCTTCTTTTTGGAAAGAAAAGTTTATTACCATATTACCTAATTTATTTTCTCAAAGAGTAATGACAAATTTACAAAAGGAAATGGGAAGTGAGTGTATAAAATTTGATTCAATGACATTTGGACAATTATTTGCTTTTGTAAAGAAAAAAGGTTTGGCATTATGTTCTGAGTTAAAAATTCAAAGTAAATATGGAAAAGAAAAAAAGGAACTAGGAAATTTTTGTGAAGCTTTTGGTATTAAAGGTATTACAACACCATCTACTCAAAATAAAAAATTAATAAAATATAAAAAGAGTCCTAAAAGAATTAAAGACAGAGCTAGTAAGCAATACTATAAGAAATTCAAGAAAAGAAACAATAATAATTCAATAACGTGTTGGAAATGTGGTAGATTCGATCATAAAGCAAATCAATGTAAAATGAAAAAAAAATATTAATGAAATATTTCAGGAAAATGAATTAAGGGATAGAATGGTAGCTTTGTCAATTCAAAATAGTGATATAAAGGATGAAAAAAAATCAAGATGGCATATATTTAGATTCTAGTATAGAATCAATAGAACATTGTAAATGTATTACTGTAATTTCAAAGGATAAAAAAGAAATTTTATTTGAAATGATAGAAAAAATTAATGATACAAAGACAAGATTAGAATATCTAAATAAACTAAAAGAAGTAATATTAGAAGAAGAAAAACCTACTTCAATAGAAATAATAGAACCCTTTAGTATATCAAAGTTATTAGAAAAATATCCATAAACTAGTGCTTTCAAAATAGGAAAGACTAAAGATATTAAAGAAGAAATAAAAGATTTAAAAAATCAGGTTAAAAATTGCAAAAGGATATATTAGATTTAAAAACAAAAGATTTAGAAATAGAAACAAAATTAAGTTTAATAAAAAGTAGGAATCTTTCAAATTTACCAACAAAAAAAGAAAAAGAAGAAGAAATATTAGGAAATATTCAATAATTAACTTCTATACAAGTTAGTAATACTGAGATTACGGATCAAATGTTTGTTCAAATGATAAATAGAATAGAATGGCAAAAGTGGTATTGTTTTATCACAATTGGAATTAATGATTTCAAAATAAATGTACATGCTATGATAAATAGTGGTGCAAATGATAATTGTATTAAAAATAAAATAATTCCTACCAAGTATTGTCAAAAACAAATGAGACATTGTTTATCGCTAATTCAACTAAACCGATTAAACATAAATTAATTGTAAATATTTGTAATAATGAGTATTGTATTAATAATTTATTTTATATAATTGATAATATTGCTCAAGATGTAATATTAGATTACTATTTTTAAGTTAGATTAATCCTTTTAAACGAGATAATAAAGGTATTTATACAAAAATCATGAGAAAAAAATATATCTTTCAAGTTTATCTCTCCAAAAAAATAAAGAAAAATGGAACTAATTCAAAAGTCTATTATTCAAACAAATAAAAACATTAATCATATAACAAAACAAATTACATTTCTTAAAGAAGAATATTCATATGCTAAGATAGAAGAGAAACTTAAAGGTCCTAGTATTCAAAGAAAAATATTAGAATTAGAAAGTTATTCAAAAAAGAAATATGTTCATACTTGCCTAATGCTTTTTGGGATAGAAAAAGGCATAAGGTGGAATTACCTTATGAAGAAGGATTTTCTAGAAAAAAAAATATTTCCACTCAAGTTAGACCTATTCAAAAGAATCAAGAATTATTAGAAATTTGTAGAAAGGAAATTCAAACATTATTAGAGAAAAAGTTGATCAGACTTTGAAAATCACCCTGGAGTTGTCCTGCTTCCTATGTCATGAATCAAGTAGAAAAAGAAAGAGAAGTTCCTAAGTTAGTAATTAATTACAAACCTTTAAACAAAGTATTAAAATGGATTGGGTATCCAATTCCTAATAAAAAGAGAATTACTCAATAGATTATATAATGCAAAGATTTTCTCAAAATTTGATGTGAAGTCAGGATATTAGTAGATTCAAACATTAGAAAAAAAAATAGGTACAAAACAGAATTCATAGTCCCGTCTAAACACTTTGAAAGGAATGTTATGCCATTTGGATTAAAAAAATGCTCCATCTGAATTTCAAAATATAATAAATGATATTTTCAATCCTCATTCAACATTTATGATTGTATATATAGATAATGATGCAAAATATTTGATAAAACTTGTAATAGTTATTGAGTCTAGTTATAATTATAATTATTTTACTAGGATCAATTTGATAATTATAATTATTTTTTAAATGAATAATTATAATTACTAGGATAAAATGAATATTAGAAATTAAAAATTAATTGCTCATCTTGAAATTCTTGTTCTATTAAGTTAATTTTTTCAATTTCAGTGTCTTCACTTAAATATTTAGATTCTTTTTCTATTTCTGATTCTTCCTTTTGACTTCCCTATTCTAAATTTTGAATTGCTTGGCTTTTCATTTCCTAAACTTTGAGAAATCCAACTAAGTAAATTGATTTAGTTTTTTTTATTAGATTATTAGTAATTTTCTCTTCTTTTTCTCTAGGTAAACTCTTTCAATCGACAAAATCTAACTTACTCCAATGTGTTTATCCTATATTTTACCAGTTCAAAGTACAAATTATAGCATTCATTCTTATAGTAATAAAATGAACATGTAAGAAATATTTTTCTTTTTTTGAAATATTCACAAACAAAAATTTAACGGCCAAAGAAATATGTTTTCAAGTTTCTTTTTATTTACTGTTTAAATATGGATGAAGAAGAGAGATTTCACTAAAATAAATTGAAGATTTAATTATCAGCACAAAAATATGTAATACTCCTTCCATCTCAAAAACAAAAAAATCATTTCAAAATTTTTCTTGTCCCCAAAAAGAGTCTATTTTTAAAATATCCTTACTAATAATAATTATATATACTAAAATTAAAAAATAAGGATAAAAATATAAAATTATATATTTAGTGGTATATTAATTGTATTGTATCCAATAACTACTCCTTTCGCCTAAAACAAAAAGTCCAATTTGAAAATTTTTCTTTGTCCTAAAAAGGAATCCACTTTTAGTGTAAAATTTTTGTATTAGCCTTACTAATAATGGCAATGTATAATCCAAATTAAAAAGTAAGGATAAAAATATAAAAATATATATTTAATGACGCATTAAATATGTTATATCTTGTAACTTAAAAAATATGGCACCAAATCAAAAGTGCACTTTTTTACCGAAATAAAGAAAGTTATAAAATATTGAATTTAATTTGAAATGGACTATTTTTTAAAAACAGATGGAGTATATCTTTTAGATTTGGATACTAATGATAAAATTTAATTCCAAAATCAACAGTCAACCAAGAGTGTTTTAAAGCCTGATCTAATTGTCATCTTGATTAACTTTTCTATTCTGAGTTGATTCATTAAGGGTAATAGAGTTTCTATCAATATTAATAGAGTCAATTCCCTAAATATTGATGCAAAAAAAAAATTAAATAAATATTGTTTTTATTTTTTTTATTCCATTTCTAGTGAAATTGGTTTTTGAAAAACCCACTTTAAAGTCGGTTTTTCAAAAATCGATTTTAATATATTTATTTTTTTTTATTAATTTTGATTTAAAACTAATTAATTAGTTTTTTAACCATATTTTATTTAAAAAAATTCGAAAATAATGTAATATCCAGAGTTAAATTCTTTATAGTCGATATTCTGCATATCCACTTCTATTTAGTATTATTTTTTAAAAATTTTTGATTAAAATTGAGTTAATTAGTTTTTATACCATATATTAGTAATTTTTTTTTGAAAATAATGTAACTTTGAACAATAATTTTGTAATAATTTGTTGTGTATTATTACGAGTTTTTTACAAAAATTGTAAAAAATTATAAATTAAATAAATACTAATTCTTGAAAATTTGTTTTATTTTTAAATAAATCGATATCTGAGATTTCCCTAAAGTTGATATCCCTAATATTGATTTTAAAGTCGATATTTCAGATATCGATTTATTTAATTTATATTTTTTTATACAAGTTTTTGGGAAAAAAACTCGTAATAATACACAACAAATTATTACAAAATTATTGTTCAAAGTTACATTATTTTCAAAAAAAAATTACTAATATATGGTATAAAAACTAATTAACTCAATTTTAATCAAAAATTTTTAAAAAATAATACTAAATAGAAGTGGATATGCAGAATATCGACTATAAAGAATTTAGCTCTGGATATTACATTATTTTTGAATTTTTTCAAATAAAATATGGTTAAAAAACTAATTAATTAGTTTTAAATCAAAATTAATAAAAAAAAATAAATATATTGAAATCGGTTTTTGAAAAACCGACTTTAAAGTCGGTTTTTGAAAAACCGATTTCACTAGAAATAGAATAAAAAAAATAAAAATAATATTTATTTAATTTTTTTTTGCATCAATATTTAGGGAATTGACTCATATTAATAATATCATTTTAGAGTTTCTATCAATATTATTATTTTATGTAGTGGTACCCCTTTTCTTTTCCCTCCCTGTTTGTGGGCTTGGCCGTAGGGCAGACTTCCCATGACTTCCTCCCTTATTTGCTGTTTTTACTTTCAAATTAAATGCCCCCCCTAAAAGTTTGGTCGCTTTCATTTCAACCTGCTTATCTGGCTATGATGCACGTAGGGCATGCTATATATTTAGTTGGGGTTGGGGAAAAGTAATGAAAGAAAGAAGCCAAAAATATCACACCAGATTTTTTTCTAACATTTATTTCTACTCCAACAGCTACCTAAAAATTCCATTCCCTATTCAAGTTTGTTATATATATATATATATCTGCATTTTATTAAAATAAAAAAAGAACAAGAATAGATTCATGATTTACGCTTTCGCGGGGTTTGATGCATTATCAATTTTGATTTTAAATGGTCAATTTTTATAATTTATTTTGAGGGGGCATAAAACCCAAAAAAGTAGGTTTTAATTGACCTTGTATTTCATGTGACTCTCTAGCTAGACAGGAAAACCAGCAAATTTATTCATCAAAATAAATTTCCCAACTAGCAAGTTGAGTACACCACTGTAGCAACGTTTTTTTAGTCAATACATGCAACTCACGTGTGGGCCAAATTGGGCCATCAAGATTGGAGAAGACACAGCAAGTTTTCGGCCGATTTTATGTCTAATTCGGTAGAATTTTTCCTTTACTCCAATTATGTTGAAATTTTCACATTTTTTTTCTTTTGTATTCTTTTTAAATTTTTTACAAACATAACATTAAAATCTAATTAAACACTTAAAAAACTCAAAAATTTAGCTCATTCTAAACTTAATTTGTATTCAATTTTATGAGTATAAAATCCACACATCAACAATTAATAAAAACAATTATTATCAACTATTACAAATAGTTGAATCTCATTAGTTTAATGAACATAAATTTTATGTATACATTTATTGAGTAATAATTTATAGATGAGTAATATTCTTGGGCTAAATGATCCTAGTAAAATACTAGAGTTTATAAACTTCTAGCGTTAACGTGTTAAATATTGACAACAGACCATTCAACAAAGTAGAATATATCATGTTACTAAAGCATATCATATAATCAATATGGGAAGATTTATTTCACAGTTATAATTTATAATAGTAATGTTTAAGAATTAAGATGATTTTGGATTACGCGGCAGTGGCGGGGCTAGGCTGTGTTCGGCGTTGTGGACTGTGTAACTCTGTTCACGTGACTTTACGAAGTGCCTTCAAATTAGCCGGACCTGCGCTAACAAATAAGTATATTTTAAATTAATAATCATGTCCGTTTGAAAAATTTTCATCGACCACCGTGACGTAAATCTCTTGTAATAAAATAATATTAAATAATTAAATAATTATTATTTAATGAATTCAATTACGTAAACATCATATTAAATATTAAAAGATTTTATTAAAAATTTTAAATATATATCATTAATTTTTAGAAAAATAATTATTTCTTTAATAAAAAAAATTATATGAGTTTTATTTAATTTTAATTAAAAGTGAAATTTTTTATTAATAAAGAAAAAATATAAACAAATATTAAAATGTTAACAATAATATTGGTTCAAACACTTTGTCTGACATCTGGTTAAGCGTTCTATATAAACTTTAGTATTTTTATTATTTTTTTGGGGGTCAAAATAGGACCATGTCAGGTTTGAGATCCGAAATTTTCAGATGTGTAATTAAAGAAACAATATTCTCGTAGGAAACTAAATTTTATAATATCCTTTCTAGCTGCAAATATTAATGCCTTCACGTGCTATTGTCGTTACGATGTTGTCCCCTTCTCTTGCCTCATTCCTTATAGTATTTAAATAATAGGAGTAATAAAATGAGATTGAAAGGGATTTTTTAAATTAAATAAAGAATCTCTTCTAACATGAATTATGAATTGATTGCAAATTAAATAGACATTTTAGAAAAACATTATTATATAGAATATATCTTATCATGTGAAAATCAATGGAGGTTAATGATCAAGTCAAAAAAATACAATAAGTATTTAATTATCTTAATAATTTATGTGCGAAAAAACTACAATAAGTATTACATTATCTTAAAGTAAACTTTAAGATCATTAAATACTTATTGTATTTAGCATTTAGCATGTAACGTTTTCAATATTTAGCATTAGGTTATTTGTTGAATTTTGTAACGAACTATTTGTTTTTGCAACTTTATTAAAGAAAGTGAACTTTTTCCTAGGAAGAAAATATAAAAAAAAATTATTCCTTTTCCACAATCAAATTTGAAATGAAATTCTCTACTTAAAATTCTTCTCACATTAAATTGATTTTTTTTTTTGCCCTAAGACACTTTTATTCCCCATGCAAACGAATATTATTTGCCAAAGATTCCCTCCAATTTTTTTTTTTCTTTCCAAAGAAAAAAGACCTTTACAAGAAACAACAATGTTTGGAGTCTCACTTATTTGCAAAAATTTAATTTTTTTCTCATAAAACAAATAAACTATCCAAACATATTTTTATTTCAAAATTTAAAATTCAAATTTCCTTCTCAAATTTTCCTCACATAATTTTAAAACATTTCCCTCCAACATACTTTTTATTTTCCCTCCAAAATACTTTTTTTTTCCAAAAAATTCCCACTAATTTTTGCACATTCTAATACAAAATTTCTCAAATAAATGAGTGTTAATCTATCGTTACAATTGTGATTTATGTGGCATGATTATCTTTGAAGTCGGTCTATTAATTTAATTACAACGCATGATTTAGGTTTAGAGGTATCTAATTGATCCTATTAATCATTCTTAATTTCAAATTCAATTTAGGTTTAGATATATCTAACTAATCCTAGTAACCATTCTTAATTTCAAATTCAAGTTGCAGTGAGAGTATGTTAGAGGACTATTAACCTATTATTTCACTTTCCCAACAAGGTGACTTTTTTAGAATCACATTTAATGTATTATTAAATATATAATTTTTTAATACTTTTAATTTTAAATCATTCATTATTATTAATAATAAAAATAATATAGGAAAATTTTTTAAAAGTAAACGTTTTTTAGAAGAAGAAAAAAAGTTTTGAAAATAGACTTTTCTTCTTTTTTTTAAATGGAAGGGTTATTATTACTACTATTTTCATCATGAAGAAAGAATCCACTTTTAATTAAATACAAATTTTTTAAGTTATAAATACAAAACACTTTATGGATCAGAATGTCACTTAAATAAATGTTTTATAAGCAATATGGACTAATATAAATTAGTGTATCGAAAATTTTTTAATAATCCATCCTCTAAGGAAATAAGAGAATTGATAAAGATGTTATATATCAAATTTAGGAAAGTCCAGACAAATAAAGAAGGGCATCACTGAGCTTAAAGTATGGCTGAAAATGAAAAGAAAATTTTATAAAATAGTCATAAAGTGATAAAACTATGATGTTTTACAAATCAGAGTGGTAGGGTATTAATTATGAACATTAGTAGAGGTACTAAAAATGAAAACGTTGTGATAGATATATAGATACACTAAATATCTAATAAATGAGAAAATAAAAGAAAAAAATACGCTCAATATAGTTTGGATATATGCATAATAGGATTTTAAATGCATTAGATGTATTAGTATAATATGTAACAAAAGAGAATTATTAATTCAAATTAAAAAAATCTAAAAAAATTTAAAAACTATTAAAAATACATAAATTATTTAAATTTAACTAAAAATATATATTTCAATAAAACAATATAGTGAAATATGATACATAAATATGATCCTTACTATGCTATATAGTTGAATAAAAGCTAAACTATTGTCGACACAAATCTCTCTCCCACACATTTTTGTAGTTTTTTAGATAAACTTTAAAATAAAATAAATAAATATTCTATTTATTTTTAAAAAAGTTTATTTAAAATTTTTTTATTTTTAAATTAAAATTAATTTTTTTAATAATAATCATATATATTTATAATTAAAATAATAATAATAATATAAAATTATGTTTAACGTATTGTATATAATAACTAATTAAAATTAATACAAGATTATCTATTATATATTACTAATGAATGAACGCGCACACACACCCTCACGTTCCCGTCATTTTCCTCTTCACCCACCCCACACCCCCGGACAACGGCTCCTTCTTCCTCTCCGTACTTAAGCATTCCGGTGATATCTCTCCCCTCCGCTATCATTGCGCAATCCGGTGATTTCTCTCTCCTCCGCTATCACCATCACTCGCATTCTGAACTATCATATCATTGCCGACACTGAATTTTTCCCAGTATAAGAAAAAAATGAGGAAATAGTACTTCACGAACACGTGGTCTGATATCATTGTTTATATCGTGCATGTACGGCTTAATCGAGCATTGGAAATTTGTGAAGGTTGATTGGATTAGGTTTTCTTTTTTCTCTTTGGTTGATAGAGTGAGGGAAATTGAGGAAGAGTAACAATGTGGAAGCTGAAGATCGCGGAAGGAGGGAGTCCGTGGTTGCGGACGACCAACGGTCACGTCGGAAGGCAGGTCTGGGAGTTCGATCCGAACGCTATCTGCTCACCCGAAGATATAGACGCGATCGAGAAGGCGCGTGAGAATTTCCGCCTCAATCGGTTTGAGAAGAAGCATAGCGCCGATCTTCTCATGCGCATTCAGGTTTATTTCCTCACTGTCTTATTTTTCTTATTATTATTTAAAAAAAAAAACTGTTTCTGTGTTTATTTGATCATGTATGAGAAAATAATGTCTGAATAAGGAATTGAATCTGTGCGATCTTTTAAAATTAAGTGCAACTCTAGAAGCACAATGTACTACAAGTAAGCTTTTCAGTGGCGAAGTTGCAAGCTCCGGCAGTTTGAGAACATTTTCAGTTTCTAAATCTGTAATTCTTCCAGTTTTAAGTATTATGGATTAAATTTTTTGTAAATGTCATTGTTCGTATGCTTTTAACATGCTCCGTGAAATTTTTGCCCTCCCCAGGTTTCGGTAAAAAAGGTTTGGTTAAAGATGAATGATGTTCTGCGTTGGAAATGGCACTTAGGCAGTAGAGCTGACCAAACCATCTTTTGAAACCAACATTCAAGGCTTTCAGCTATTTGATCAGCTAAATAGGGATTGCTGTAGTTCCTTAGAATTGACGAGAACAAAAAATTTAACTTCTTGAAGATAGCTTATCGTTTTTTCCCAAAGAATTACTATCTTTTCAAGTAGTTTATCATTCTTTTTTTATTTAAGAGTATCTAAATGGTTATGGGAAAATCGTTGGAAGAGTGTAAATAAAATGGGAACAAAGCTAGGTTCGTGATCATCGAGTAGCTACTTTTGGGCCTTCAATTACTTTTCAAGATAAATTAAGCTTTTACAGTAAGGGAGGGAAGTACTTGTGCAGAAACTTGATTTAGCTCAATGTCAAGGTGTAATTATACTTTCCTTTTAATGTTGCATGATGTTTCTTTGGCAGATGATGTTGCAGTGTCCAGCTCAGTAGGGTAATTACTTCTGATTCCGAATTTTGTCACAAACTGACTATGATGACTGAGAGTCAAACTTATGCATTGTTAATTAGAATGTTCCTGTTTCTTATTTTTTTAAAATGATTTTTTCCTCCTGTATCAGTTTGTTAATCCATACATATTTCCTTACAAATCTCAGTTTTCAAAGGAGAATCCAGGCATTGCTGATTTGCCCCAGGTCAAAGTGAAAGAAATAGAAGACCTCACAGAAGATAATGTTGCCAAAACATTGAGAAGGGCCATCAGGTTCTATTCAACTCTGCAGAGTCGTGATGGACATTGGGCTGGAGATTATGGAGGTCCAATGTTTCTCATGCCTGGCTTGGTGAGATTATTTTATCTTTTGTGAATTGCAAGCCTTTAGGGACCCACTTAAACTTTTGTTTATGTTAAAATCATATTTAGGTTCTCTTCTTGAACTCTGTGGCCTCTTTGTGTCCATGGAAGCTAGGAGTAATATTTTTGAAAAAACATTGAAGACTTATTGTTCTATGATTAATAATGTTGCCTTCTTAATTTTCTTTCAATTGTGGCACAGGTCATTACTCTATCTATTACTGGAGCATTGAATGCAGTATTATCCAAAGAGCATAAGCTCGAGATGTGTCGTTACATTTACAATCACCAAGTAAGGATAGCATTGCTTGAAATGCTTAAATTGGATCCATGCCTAGAATCAACTGTTTTTCAATCTCATTTTTTTAACTGTGTTGGGAGTTTCTCTTTAATTCTCTGGTATCAGGATGAGTAAACTTATGTTGTTTTGTTAATGCAGATGGAGGACGGTGGGTGGGGTTTGCATATTGAGGGACCGAGTACAATGTTTGGTTCAACCTTGAATTATGTTACTCTGAGATTGCTTGGAGAAGAACCTAATGATGGAGATGGTGCGATGGAGAAAGGGCGAAAATGGATTTTGGACCATGGTGGTGCTACTACAATCACTTCTTGGGGCAAAATGTGGCTTTCGGTATATAACTCTTTGCAATAAATGTATTTTGACCTTATGCAGTGTTTTTAGTCTTTATAATTTATCTCCATCTTCTTGATTTTGGTTAATGTTATTAAGGTACTTGGGACATATGAATGGTCTGGAAATAATCCTCTGCCCCCTGAGATATGGCTTTTGCCATATATTCTACCTTTCCATCCAGGTGAATGCTTATATGTGCTTCCCTTGTGTACATCTGCTGTTTTCATTTCTTTTCCATTCTGGGCGAGCGTAATGGTTGGAATGTTACAATAACACATAGGATAGGGTAGCCTGCTGTATTCGAGCCAACCAATCTTATTTTCTTTTTGGGGGGGGGGGGGGGTGGTGGCCGGCGCTGCAGGAGGGTTGGGGTTGTATAACCAGACTTAAAGCTGAAGATGCTTTAGCCTTTAAGCAATTTATATGTTTTGTGTTCTGTATTATTTTTTTGCTGTCTGATTTGGTATGAAGATAAGCATTCAACTTCTTCCTAACAGAATTATTTTGCAAAAATTTCTCTTCCAATACAAATTAACAATGTTGCAGGAAGGATGTGGTGCCACTGCAGGATGGTTTATCTGCCTATGTCCTACTTGTATGGAAAGAGGTTTGTTGGTCCAATAACACCAACAGTTCTATCCTTGAGAAAGGAGATCTATTCAGTTCCCTACCATGAAATAGACTGGAATCTAGCACGCAACCAGTGTGCAAAGGTTAGAAAGTGCCATAAAATTTAAATTTGTTCTGGTTATTTTGGAGAATATCTAGAATGATTTCTATAGTTAATGGTGACAGATTCTTGAAGGATCCATTCAAGATAATTCTCTTATTTGTTGGATGTCAATTTTTTTAGGGGTTCTGATTTATTTTCTGCAGTACTCTTATAGGAAAGTATTTGTGATTTAGTTTTTAGGAAATTTTGGTAATTTAATCTAATGAATTCTGGAGCTTCCTTTAGCAGATAATGTGAAATGTTGGGCAAAACAATTCTGTGTCTTAGGCTTTTAATTTTGTAAGAAGATAAATCTGCTCATAAAATTCAGTATGCATGTAATGTTCTGCTTAGATATCCTTGGCATTCTTTTGTCATACTTTGCCGTATCCAGCAGCAGATAAAGTAGTCAAATTGTGCAATTAATTCTTTTGTGTGGTTTGGTATGTACTGCATGATTGTGAAAGTGAACTTCATACTGCATGGCACATGCTAATTCCGGTGGCTTTTAAAGAAGCTCATGTTTGTAAAATTAATTCATCCCAACAAGTTATAATAAGAAAAAGTATAAGACAATTGCTAAAATATCATGTGCAATGGACCATCATAACCATTGTTATAACCTATGTTTATCCATGTTGCTTCTGCAGGAAGACCTCTACTATCCACACCCTCTTGTGCAAGATGTACTATGGGCATCTCTTCACAAACTTGTGGAACCAATTTTGTTGCATTGGCCTGGGAAGAAGCTGAGAGAAAAAGCTGTCCGTGTAGCAATGGAACATATACACTATGAGGATGAAAATACTCGCTACATCTGCATAGGTCCGGTGAACAAGGTATTCTCATCTTATTATCTCTGAGAAAAATAGTATTGTTGCAACTTGCAGGTGCTAGCTTTAACTTATGTTGGTTATGAAATAACCTCCCGGCTTCTGAGTATACGAAATTCTAATTGTCTGGACTATCTAATCAGGATGAAACTTTTTTTTTACTGTTATTCTTTGTTTAATTTTTCACTTTTTTCTTCCTTGTCTAAGAAGCAAAATTAGATTGAGACTTCATGATGTTTAAGTGATTTGGAAATTGAGACTTCATGATGTTTGATTTTTTGACTCAACCTTTGATTGTAGGTCTTAAACATGCTTTGCTGTTGGGTAGAAGATCAAAACTCAGAAGCCTTCAAATTGCACCTCCCAAGAGTCCATGATTATCTCTGGCTTGCTGAAGATGGCATGAAAATGCAGGTTTTGAAAAGATTAATTTTGCTATCTTTGATAACTTTTTAAATACTCATTCTTTTGCCCACATGAAAGTATAATCTTTCATGTGCAACAGATTTTAGGAATTCTTTTGCACATCATGTTTATGTTTTCTTTTCACTTGTAATACTTCCTTGTTGGCTTTCTGAAAATGGCATTCTTTTTTTTCTTTAAAGAAAGGATTGATTTATTGTCAATGTGGTACTGAACTACAGGGTTATAATGGAAGTCAATTGTGGGACACGGCATTTGCTGTTCAAGCAATTATTTCTGCAAACTTTACTGAAGAATTTGGCCCCACTTTAAAGCAAGCATATTCATACATTAAAAACTCACAGGTGCAATCTTTTCTCTTTAGTTTAAACGTCTCTGATGATATTTCTACTTAACTCTTATCTATTTCCATTGTTTTTTAACTGGTCTGCATCTGAAGGTGCTGGATAGTTGCCCTGGAGATCTTGATTTCTGGTATCGTCACATATCAAAAGGTGCTTGGCCTTTCTCAACTGCAGACCATGGTTGGCCCATATCAGACTGCACAGCAGAGGGATTAAAAGTAAAAATTGCTTTCGACTGAACATCCCCATTAATATGAATTTCTTGTCAGTGGCTTATTTTCTTTCATGTATCAGGCGGTTCTCTTGTTGTCAAAGTTACCAGCACAGCTTGTGGGTGAGCCTCTGGATGCAAAGAGATTATATGATGCTGTGAATGTTATCCTCTCATTACAGGTATCACTCAGTTTTCTTCTTTTAGTTTTATTGATTGACATTGCAATACTTTGCTAGTAATTATCTACTGGTTGAATTCCTTATCCTTGTCAAAAGCTTATATTGCTATAGAAATGTAGTCCTCACTTTGTTTGATGTTTTCTTCTAAATTGCACTAGTGCTTAAATTTGTTAGTATTGTTGGTTATGCAATGTTTCTTGGATAATGTAATGTGACAATCACAACAATCATTTTGTTACTTGAGAAAAGAAAAATATTATCTTGTTGTATCGAATACTGTATTGTTCTTCTAATAGTTGCGGCATTCTCCTCCCCCCACCCCCCAACACTGCACACACACATTCCTTTGGACCACATAAAGTATCTTAACATGTTTCTGGACTTTTACCCATAGTTGCTTCATCTCAAGCATCTAAGAGTGGTCTTTCCTGGTAACTTTTCAGAATTCTGGCGGTGGCTTTGCAACATATGAACTTACAAGATCATATGCTTGGCTGGAGGTAATCTTCTGTCTCTGTATCTGGTTCCAGTAGGACCATGTGAGGAAGTTAGCAAAACCAATTCATTGCATGAAGGGAGAAAAGGAGCAGTTAATTTCAGATTCTTTTTAAGTTGATACAGTAAGATGCCTCTATGAGTTTTTCAGTTTGACTAAAACTTTCTGGCCAACTTTCTGAAACTATAATTTGCTGCGACTTTGTCAAATACCATACATGAACATGTACCGTCATGATGATTTTTTCTTCTATCCTGAAAGCCCATTAACCACAGTTTTGAAATGTGCTGACACAAATGTTTAAGAACCGAGTTACAGTCTGAAATGTGCTGATGCTTCCGTATAGTTCTCTCTTTCTATTTCCATATGGGCAAATCTTTTCTTACCAAAGTACCCAGAAGAACTTGAATAACTCCCAACTGTTTTGGTGCTGTTATTTAATTCTTGAATATTGAAAAACCACACAACCTCTGTTTGTTTGATGGCCATGAGTTTTAGTGTAGTAATTACTACAAATTTAAATCTCTGACAAATGGTCTAGTCACCTTATTATCGAAAAAAAAAAAAAAAAGAGGACTGTATTCTACAAAAATGTGAAATCTGGCACTTTTTAAACTTGCCGGGCATTTAAAGTTTTGGGACTTCATCTACTTACCAAAATCTTCCAATTTATATCCATTGAAATTTGACCAATCTTCTGCATTTCTACAATACATTTTGCCCCTGATCAACCTGATTTGTCTTGAGACCACATTTAGTGAGCATTTGTATATATTTGTCAGAAAACTCCAAAATACCAAAATGTGGAGTATCATTATCTACAAGATTTAGTTCCATGAAATGAAAGTTATCAAGATCAGAAGGGAAAACTGACTGCTTCACTGAAAGAAGTAAACTGCATTATAGTTTTTGGTATGGATTATCTATTAGTCAAAATTTTGACATGTCCTGATAAAAAACTTAGTTCGGTGTTACACACATTGTAGCAGTTTCCTCTAGCTGCACATTGTGAATACCAAAAGAAGGTTGAAATAAAGGTACTTACAGGGAACATTTAGGTAACATTAGACATCTGAGGTTTCCATGAATCTTTTGCAGTTTATCATGTAGTTTTCTGTTCTTTGTGCCTCATGCACATCCCCTCCCCCCCCCCCCCCCCCCCTTCCTTCTTTTAGTTGTGATTGTATTACAAGGTTCTTATTTTTTATTTTTTTGTTAGATGATCAACCCTGCTGAGACTTTTGGTGACATAGTCATTGACTATCCGTAAGACACATGCACCTGTTGGTTAAATTTTTTTTTTAAAAAATAGGACTGAGGATGTCCACATAGATATAGACAATTGGTAGAAAATGACTTGGACTATAAAGTTTAATCTTCAAGTTTTTTTTAAAGTATTGAGGGATGACAATTTATGATTATTGACAAAATAATGGTGGCTATGCAGTTATGTTGAATGTACCTCAGCTGCAATTCAGGCATTGGCTGCATTTAAGCGATTGTACCCTGGGCATCGAAGAGAAGAAGTGGAACGTTGTATAGATCAAGCTGCTTCATTTATTGAAAAGATTCAAACAGCAGATGGCTCTTGGTTAGTGCTGCTGCCACTATTGTTTATTTTCCTCAAATATATGGGTGGAATCACTCTATGTTCTGCTTAGTTTATTTTTTCCCCTTATCCTCTTCTGCACACCATAATCATCCACATCTTCTCCCCTCGAAAGAGGTTTGGGGGTAAAGAATTAACACACTTGAAATATGCTAAAACTGCCAAATACATCTCATGGTACACTTGTCTATGTTTCTAGACTTAAGAGTCTTTTCTTGCTATTTTTGAGTTCTGTAATCATTTGATTTTGTCTTCTCTTTAGCATCCACTCAATCTCTTGTTGCTTTCTGTTTTAGGTATGGCTCGTGGGGAGTTTGCTTTACTTATGGCCTCTGGTTTGGTGTAAAAGGCTTGGTGGCTGCTGGAAGGAACTACAACAATTCTCCTGGGATCCGCAAGGCCTGTGATTTCCTCTTGTCCAAGCAGCTCCCTTCTGGTGGTTGGGGGGAGAGTTATCTTTCATGTCAAAACAAGGTTACTGTTATTTACATTTACAAATGGTTTATTGGGCCGCCAACCGTTATGTCCATAACTATATTTATTAGGTGAAAGAAGTTATCAACTTTGAAATGGCAGCATGAATTTTTTTTTAAAAAATTTCAATAAAATTTTGAACTTGTTACTGGGCAACATTAATTGCTAGATTGATTATTCATAAAAGTGATAAATACGGACTGCAGGATATTTATAAGAGTTGGCCTGTTGAGGTGAGGAATCACTTGCTGTGAAAAGTAACCTGATTAAGCGATTGTAGCATACATATTTAACCTGCAGTAAAATTTGTCCATCTTTACATGTCAAATCAACCGCATCAGCACTGAGCGCAGACCGCCCTTTAGTTCACAGCACCTTTCCCATTTTGAAGACCTATTGATGGCTGCAGGGCAGTTGGAAACAACCTTTTTGACCATGCATTTTGTTCTGAATACTGCCTGATTTGTCTTAAAAGTGAAGTTGAACATTTGAACATCTCCTGTAAAACAATTAAATGGATACTTTGCTTTGTAGGTGTATTCAAATCTTCAAGGCAACAGGTCTCATGTGGTAAATACATCATGGGCCATGCTGGCTCTCATTGATGCAGGACAGGTAAAGATTCTGGATGATGATACTCATTTTGGTGCTTTTCCCTTTCTGACTATTGAGATACATAATTCCAAGCATGTGTGAATCATCTAGGACCATATGTTGGTTTAAGTGGATGACAGAATTAAGATATTTCATTTAACCTATATCACTTGACGAGTTTTTGTTGCTTAGATGGTCTTCCTGATGTTTTTTCTAGAGTAAACTTTTTTTTGGTCACCATACTTTTTGTTTGTCCCAACTTTGGTCACCATACTTTTTTTGTCTCACTTTTGGTCACTTAACTCTTGAAAATGTTCCAAAGTCAGTTATTTCGTCTATTTCCCCTGTTAAGTGCGATGGAAAATCTATCACGTGCGACGCACGTCCTTTTGCCTTTGACAAAAGTGTAATTTCAGCTCTCTTTCTTCCCTCTCTTTTCTTTTCTTCTCCCCCCTTGTTCTCTCTCTGTTTTCTTTCTTTTTCTCTTCTTCCTCTGTTTTTTTCTTCTTCACTGCCAATACCGATCTCTATTATCATCCCACTCAAAGCCCTCTTCTTCATCTTCAAGATCCTATCTTCAAAGAAAGCCCACATCTAATGATTTTACAGTAAAAATTGGAATGTTTTGTTGTCTCTGTCTTTTTGTTCTTGGTGTAGTCTAAGGCTTTGAGTTTAGTTCAGATGAAGCAGAGTCAACATGGCATGTTTTTAACATTTAAAATATTAGAAATTTTGGGGGAAATTAATGGGGATGCACTATGGGTTGATCCCCATTTAACTCATGCATCCCTCATCAAATTCCTCTCTCAATTCACAAACTAATTCAGATAAGTTAGTCCTATATTCGTTCAATTTGCCAAATGAACACCCCCAACAAAAAGACCCATCATCTATTGCTTCCTGTGGCACACAAATAGCGAAGCATGTACTCATTTGATGAGCATGTGTCAGCTAAATCCTGGTGCAATCTAGTGATTGCCTTCTGCAACGAGTTCAGAGCAGGGAGCAAATTCTGGGAATTTTGCTGGATGGAGGGATCATGGACCTTGCAGAGCTCCTATCAAACAATTAGGTAAATAAACACCATGCTTCCACAGTGTTCAACATAGGCTAAAAGGATGTATTACATCCAAAATAAAAAGAAAATCAGACACCCCCCACACCCCATAAAAAATAGGGACAGATCAGAGCAAGAAAAAACAAAAGAATATCTGCCCTTCTCCTAGATGTTCAAAAGACAGGAGTAGAAGAGACATGAGAAAATCCATTCAGAATATTTGCCTCCACTTTCTTCTTCGGTTCCTCCATGGCAGAAAGTACCCTCTCAACTTTCAACTGACTCAAGAATTGATGACCATCCCACGAAACATGAACAACAACAGGGCTGTGTGCCCAGCAAGCAATTCAGCCAGGGATCTGAGAGAAGAAGGAAAGAAAAAGAAGAAGAAAGCAATTCGGTCAAATCCAATCTGAGACAAGAAGGTTTAGGAAAGACAAAGAAGAAGAAAGCAATTCGGCCAGAAGGAAAGAAAAAGAAAGAAAAGTAAGGAGAGAGAATAAAAGGAAGAAAGAGAAGAAGAGAAAACGAAAGAAAAGAGAAGAATGAATGAAATTACGCTTTTGTCCATGGCAAAAGGGCATGTGTTGAGCGTGATAGAATTTCCGTCGCACTTAATGGGGGAAAATGACGGAGTGACATACTTTGGAACATTTTCAGGAGTTCAGACCAAAAGTGAGAAAAAAAGTATGGTGACCAAAAATAAAGTTTACTCTTTTCTCTATTTGACATTGCATTGTGTTGCATCAAAATGATATGCACAGCTATTGAGTCCTGCTTATAGAACAACAATTTGGCCTAATTGCTCTTGATAAAATGTGCTTAGGATAGGCAAGAAATCTTAAAGCCCATGATATGTTTCTGTCACTGCTATAGGTGTATGTGAAGAAAAAAAACCATTGGCATGGTCTATTTTACCAAGCATTTTGGCTTAACAAGTCAGGTGTGCATCTTGTCGGTTGTTGTACCATCGGGTTTACTTGTAGGGAGAGTCTTTGGGTGTTTTGTAGCACCATTAGTTAACTAACTATGAAAATTTTCGCTACAAGAATACCATAGGTTTTAGGATCCAATTTTCACTCTCTCTCTCTCTCTCTCTGTCTCTCTTCTTGTTTTTCCCTTTTCCTTATTTGAGTTTTCATTTCATAATATTAGGGGACGCTTGGTTCTTGGAGGGAATGGGAAAGGTAACGGAAATGATAGTAGTGGGGTATGATAGTGGGTTCTTTCATTATAATTTTGTTGGTTGGTTTGTGTTGGAGAATGAGAATGATTACCAATTATAATTATAAATTAATTGTAATAATTACTATTAATTAATTAGTTAGTATTAGTTAATTATTCATTAAAATATTAAATTAATCTTAATTAATTAATTATGATCAATTAATTAATATTAACTATACATTAATTATAATAATTAATATTAATGAATGAGATTAATTAATTATTAATTATAATATTAAATTACAATATTAAGTAAATGAATGATTAATTAAATTAATCTTAATTAATTATTAATTATTAATTAATAATAATAAGTTAATTATAAATTAATTAATATTAATTATAATAATTAATATTAATTACGTAGTTAATTATTTATTATAATATTAAACTAATTTATTATCAATTTTTTTAATCATTATTAGTTAATTAAAAAAAATTGTTTAATGGAACTCATTTCCCTCCTCATACCCCCCAATATTTGGGAGTATGAGGAAACCCCCCATTCCCCCAATGGGGTAATCAAACCCCCAACAATGGGGTAATCAAACCCCCAAACCAAGCAAAGGAAATGTGGAGGAAACACTTTGAAATCCATTCCCCCTCCTCCCAAACCCCCAAAACAAGCACCCTCTTAGTATATGCATGTCTCTAATTTGGTGCATTTAGTTAGACTCTTAGTTTTACAGAAGGTGCCTGTGTGTGCTCATACATTTTGTGCTCTGTGTTTGGCATTTTCAAAACGTGATCAGTTTCTTTCAGAGTATTTATAAGAGCAGTACTTCTAAAGCAGTTCTGGTAATATTAGAATGACTATGTGACTTATGGTTGGGCTTTGAGTACATTGTACTTGGTCTTCATTTCAGTTTGAAAATTTTATTCCAAAATGTCAAATTTATTTATTATGGATATATAATAGCATTTGTGCGGCAAACTGAGAGTTGTATCACCAACTCACAAGTTACGTCAGTTTTAACACGTTTCTAATGCCTTTTGCTAATATTGCAGGCTGAGAGAGATCCAACACCATTGCATGTTGCTGCAAAACTTCTGATAAATGCACAATTTGAAAATGGAGATTTTCCACAGGAGGTATTTCTGTTAATCTGCTATCATCAGCCTTACATGTTTAACTGAGTATTGCATTTCTTTTCTTCAAGTCTTTCTATATGCATGGCTGTTTTGGCTGGTTCAGAGTCAGAAAAACTATTTGTTCCTGGAGTCTGCTGTTGTTTGGCTTGTTTACATAGAAATGCACAGGAACCATATCAATTTGGCTGCAAGTGATGATTATATGATTGAGCTAAACCCTTCACAAAGGGCTTCAACTTATATCCAGTTATAAATAGTTTGTTAGATTATTAGTTGTTAGCATCTGTCGCATTGAGCTATCTAGTGAAGTCTCCATGTTTTGCTCTGTGGGCTACTTCTTTCAGGTGCCTGGTTTGTGAAATACACTCTTGAAAGGACTTAAAATATTATTACTGAAACTGCTCCTTTTCAAGATGAAAATTACCAAATGCTGACAGGTTTAAACAATCTTGCAATTTCCTTTTTAACTGCCTTTGTAGAAAGAGATATCACGCACATCTTCATAGGACGGATATTTCTTGATGTCTTTTAGCCATGAATGCATCAAAGTTGTCAGAATATATTGGTTTGCTTCTCATCTTTCTATTCAACAAATAATCAAAATTTGCCAATACTCTATCATAATCATTTTGCAAATTATCTTGTTTTAGTACCACCTTTAACTGGTCCAGTACATCTAGGTAGTTTTTCAGGATTAGTAGGACTAATTCTAGTTAGTGTACTTTTGAACTAGACAGTTGAATTTGTCATTATTATTTTTGTTTGTCTGGTTTTCATTTTGACTGGGTTTAAGTAGAGGTGACCAAGGTTCCTGTTCAAACCGGAATCAAACTGGCAGTTCCAGTTCATGAACTGGAATTGTGGATAAAGGTTCTAAAAACCGTAATCGGAATTGGGCTTGGCGGTTCAGTTCTGCTTCCTTAAAATGTGGAACCAGAGCTGCAACTGTGGTTCAGTTCCGGTTCGGAATTGTGTAATTTTTTTTTAAAAAATAAAAAATATATAAATAAAATATAAATATAAATAAACTATATTCTTTCTCACTTTCTTTTTCAATTTTAAATATGATTTTTATTTTTTTCTAAATCTAAATTATATTTCTTTTACGACTTTTAAGTTTAAATTACATTTTTTAAGAAACGAATTACAATCAGTAAAATGTACTCTTTTTCACTTTAATATTTAATTGTAAGTGCAAGTTATATTTTTTTACTAAGTCTAAGTTATATTTTATTCATAACTTTTAAATCTAATTTATATTCTTTTTACAACAAAATTTACAACTTTAAAAAATATAAATAAATATACTTTTTTCTTATTTTCATTTTTAATTCTCTCTCTCTCTCTATATATATATTTTAAGTTTAAGTTATATTTTTTTATAACTTTTAAATTTAATTTTTTTTTTTTTTATAATTGGGAGTGAAACCATAATTGGAACCGGAATCAAACTAGAATCAGAACCAAACTGTGAACTAACGATTTTGGTAGCAGATAGGAATTGGCACCTCCAAGGTTCGGTTCTAGTTCCACCTTTAGAGGAACCCTGGAACCGGCAATTTTGAAACCGTAACCTGCAGCTCCAGAATTGTGGACAAGTCTAGGTTTAAGTTTAGGTCTTTGCTTGACTTGAGTCTTGTGTTATAAACTATTGGATCTATGTTAAATTCTTATGATGTTTACACATCAGTGGCATGTTTTAATGCATTATCTTGTCTGAATTGAAGACTATAGCAAGTGAAACTAATATGGGTGGTTTAATAGGATTGAAGACGAACAAGGGCTGCCCCCCAAAAAAAAAATCTAGGTTCTAGAAGATTGACTTCAAGATTTTGGCTAGCCAGATAAAAACAGCAGTATTTTTTAATTTAGATTTGATTAAAAAAAGGGAAAAAAAGACAATATTCATATCGAAATGTCAAACTTAATTATTTCTATTCTATAATAGAAAATTGTTGAAAGAACATCTTACTTGTGTTTGTTAGAAATTTGTCCCTTCCTAACTTGTTTCATTTTGGTTCCATTTTGAAATGCCAGGAAATCATGGGGGTCTTTAACAAAAACTGCATGATCACATACGCTGCATATAGGAACATTTTCCCAATTTGGGCCTTGGGTGAATACCGAAACCGGTTGCTGAAAGTTCCATGAGTTGCTTCTTCGCAATCATCTTTGAGTCAATTTTCTCTTAACTTCTTGGGTGGTTGGTGGTGGTTCCTACATTTGACTGCGGTTTTGTATAAATCACATTGGTAGTTAGGTTTCGCCTCTTGAAAAGATACTATGCAGGGATTAGCGAAGCAAAAGCATCTTAAGGCAATTTTCTATTACTCCTTGTTTTGCAGATCTTTACTGATGACTATTGCGGCGATGTATAAATTTTACTGGCAGTTAGTCCTTGCCTCTGGAAACATATTACAAAACAGGGTTGGTTCTAAGCTCTTAATCTTTCTCGCACTTTATCCTACTAGTCTTTTGCATGATTGATTGTACTTCAATCCAAGCCTTGTTGTATGGTTAAGCTGGACTGTCCCAAAATCGATGTTAGTCTGGCCTGGCACCTAAAATCACCTGGCTACTTTTTAGAATTAGGGCCTGTATGGATAGTCTTTTAGTCTTTTAAAACATATGTTTGTGTTTTTTTAAATATTTTTTTGATTTTTAATATAGTTTTTATTTTATAACTATTATATTAAAAAAAATATAGAAAAACATTTTGAAATGTTGTTCATGCAAGTTATTATTCATTTGGAGTGTTCTTAGAGGGTTTGTAGTGTCAAAAATCATACCATTAAGGGTGCTTATTTTGATTTGCAAATCAAATTGGATCAATGCATTTTCGGATTGATCCAATCTGTTTTGATTCAAATGAAAGAACTTTCGAAAATAGTTAACATTAGTTATAAAATATAAATTAGTATTATTTGATAATTCAAATCATTTTTGATTAAAATTAGTCAATTTGTGACAAAATAAATTATAATATTTATATACAAATATACAAATTAATTTACATGAAAAATACACAAATAAAAATATTTAGATGAAATTTATTTATTATCTTTATATAAAAATAGATAATTTTTTAACGTGAAACTATTAATTTCAAATTTAAGTTAAATAAATTAACATTGTATATAAAAAGAAAAGCAATAGAAAAAAAAGGATCACATCGAATCAAAATCTGATCTGAAATATTCAAATCGGATTACGATTAGCTCAAATACAAATCAGATCGGGATCGGATCATTAATTTTGAATACCTCTACATACTATACATCCGTGGCTTTTAACTGTAATCTTCTATTCTATGTTGTCTTGAAAAATCACTTTTTTCTACCATTTTTTTTTTTTGACAATTTTACACTATTAGATTGTGGAGACGAGAAATTCGCAACTATTGCTAAGGTGAAATTAACTTGGCCCCCCCTCCCCCCTATTTTTTCGAAATACTCGGTTTCATCCTTTCCCTTGTCTTCTTCTTCTTTTTTTTTTTTTAATGAAAAACTAACATTTCATTGAAATGCATATTACATCATAATATTTCTCAAAAAAATACTAGAAGTTAAATAATGTGCTTGTCTGACTTCTTCCCTAGGGGATTTAACTAGGACACACCATTCTAATTTCCTAGCTATATGTCTAATATCACCTGCTATGCCCCTAATGGAAATGCCTGAATTATGTGGTTGATCCAAAGTTTGTAAGGCTATTAATGAATCTGTTAATAATAGAATTTTGTTCCAGCCTCTTTTAACTGCTTCTGTCATAGTATATAGGATAGCTAATAATTCAGCTTGTTCAGGACAGGAGACACAAATCTTTCTACTTTTGGTAGCTAGTTCTCTTCCATCCGAAGCAACCCATGCTAGAGCAGCTTCACCTTGTCCAGCTTTGAAGGAACCATTAGTGAAGATTTTTGTTTTGTCAAGATAACTCAGTTCCTTATTGGCTTCCCCCCACTCCCATATGATCTTCAAGTTCCTAATCTCCTTCTTTTTAATCCTATTTTCCCTCAATTTGTCTGGTTTTAGTTGGTTTTCCTGCCTGCTGAATTTTATCTCTATGAAGCTATCCCATGCCAACAACTAAATACTTTCAAGCTTTTTCATTTATTTTCCCATACTGCCTCTCTCCTTGCCTTCCATAGATTCCAGATTATACAAGCGGACAATATCACATCGTCTGCATACTGTGTTTGGAGGATCCATGTCTTGAACTATTGTTAGAACGTCATGGGTGTGCCAACATCAAAATTGAAATCCAAGGATGAACATCTCCAAGTACGTCTTGCTATTTCACACTTTAGCAGAACATGGGAGATAGTTTCTTCTTCCTTGTTACACCAGTAGCACTTTGGAGGAATGAGAACCCCTCTTTTTCATAGTTGATGTGCAATTGCACATAGTCCCGGCCACGGTCCGGTTTCGAACTAGAACCGAATCGGAATTGGACCAGTCAAACCCGGAACCGGACCGTTGATCGATTTTTCGGTTCCGAATCAAAACCGGCCCATCTAACTATTTATCGGTTTCGGTTCAATATTTTGGGAATTTGGAACTGAAACCGCCGATTCCGAACCAGAATCGGACCGTGAAAATAAAAATTTTATTTTGCTTTTAGTGAGGTTTGACCTTCAAACTCACTTATGAAGACCAAGACTCTTAACCATCTAGGCTAAGTTTTTATTTAGTAAGTTCAATCCAAAATATATATATACTATATAATATGTATAATTTTGGTTTTTAAAAAATAAAAGTCCGTTGGCCAAGTATTAGTTCTGAATCATTAGAGGCTCAAGTTTGCCTTGATGATTGGACTAAAGCACAATATCGACAACAAGAGATAGATCGTGCAAAATTAAAGTTATTTGATGCAATAGACGACGGAGACACCTCCGGCACGGGAACAACAAAAAACAGCGATTGAGGTAAGTAGGGGATTACTATAAGGTAAGAGAACTACATGGGCTTTGATTCCTCTACCCCCGAGGATATGTAGGTGCTTAATTCGTTAATTTCAAACCTCTTTTTTCATTTTTTCTTTTTCCTAAAATATAGTAATTTTAGATTTTTCATAATTTCTAATTGGAATCGTATAAAACCGTTTTCAACCATATTAAAACCAGAACCGGAACCATTTTGAACCATATTAAAACCGGAATCGGCACTAGAACAGTCGGTTTTGGAACCGTCCCGGAACTGTTTTTTAAGGGTTCAGTTTTGGTTCCTCAATTTTATTGAACCGGAACCGTCGGTTCCTTAACCGTGGCCAGGATTAATTGCACATATATTATGGCATGCCTTCCACAAGAAAAAAATGATCTTCATTGGCAGTTGTAGATTCCATACTTTCTTCTAGAAAACCTCATCCTCTGAACCTTTCATCTAGTTGATTTCTTTGGAAGTAGATGGCCTGGCTTGCGTGCACACATTATGCCCCATGTGTAGCCAGTCTTGACTATTTACCGGCCCTTTTTTTCTAAATACCAGTACAATTTTTCTTCCTCTTCTTTGTCAAATTTTGATAGATGAATTGATAGAATTTTTGGAACATATTTTTGAGAAAACATCACTCTAATTAGTGGAGTTCTCCAATTTCTGTTGCCATCAATTAAATTCACTACCTTTAGATTGAGACTTCCTTGTTGGAATAGCATGTTTGTTGCTAGAGGATTTTGCAAATATGGGATCCAGTTTTCTATAATGGATATTTTCTTTCCATTACTAATTTTCCATTTTAGCCCTTTGATGAGCAACTCCTTTCCCCAAATTATACTTCTCCACCAAGACCAGTTGTGTTCTTTACCTAAAGTGAGGAATTCTTTTTTGCTGTAGTACTTAGCTTTAAATAATTTTGAGAAAAATGAATCTTTCTCTGAGTAGATTTTCCAAGCCATATTTGCCAACAATGCTTGGTTCATCAGTTGTATGGATCTCATTCCCAATCCCCCTTTGTATTTTGACATACAGATTGATTGCCAAGATTTCCAGTGTATTCCTCTGCCTTCAACATCCCCTTTCCAAATGAATTTGGCCAAGAAACTATCAATAGCTCTTGCTGTAGTTGCTAGGATTCTGAACACGCCTAACACATACAATGGTAGAGACTAAAGAGGCTAGAATATGTTGAGCTAAAGTAACCCTTCCTATGACAGATAGATATTCAGCTTTCTACATCGCCACCTTTCCCTTGATTTTCTTTATTAGTTCACAAAAAATCTTGGTTATTAGTTGCGAAAAATTCAAATTATGGCCTATATATTTACCTTTAAAGTCCACATGTGAAATATTGAACATGACTATCAAAAATATCCTCCACTCTTGACTTGTGTTTGGACTGACCACAATTGAGGACTTCCTGAAATTGATGTGTTCTGCTTGAGCTGCAAATTGATTCAACAACTTTCCTAGGCTATTCAGTGCTTGCATTGAATTTCGAAGAATATAAGATTGTCATCTGCGAACATCAAGTGTGACACCCTAGGGACTTTCCTCCTCACTTGAATTCCAAGACATACTGTCTTTGCTACATTTGAAAGTAGTGACGATAAAGCATGCTAGCACAGAATAAATAGAAAATGAGACAAAGGGCAGCCTTGTCTTAGACCATTTTTGGGTCTAAATGATCTTGATACCCCAACCATTGAATTTCACATTGAATGAAACAGTAGTCACAGGCTACGTGATATATGAAATCCAGTTAGAAGGGATGCCAAACTTTTCTAGTATCTTCTCCAAGAAAGAACAAGATAGCTTATCATAAGCCTTATTCATGTCTTGTTTTAATGCTACTAGACATTTTGCACATTTCTTCTTTTTCTTGATATGATCTAAAACTTCATGAGTTAGAAGAACATTTTCATTTATAGACCTACTAGGCACAAAAGCAGTTTGCTTGGTCGATATTAAATCATTTATCACTCTTTTCATTCTATTAGCTAAGACTTTGGCTATTACTTTGTAAATTACATTACAAAAATTGATTGGTCTAAAGTCTTATGGCTCTAATGGATTTGGACATTTTGGAATCAAGATTATGGTTGTTTCATTCCAAGCAAGGTTCATAGATTCCGTCTTCAAAAATTCCTACACTGTTTGAATGACTTTTTGTCCCACTATGTCCTAATATTCTTGATAAAAACCAGCTGGTAGGCCATCTGGACCTAGTGATTTCCATTTTCTCATTTGAAAAATCGCTTCCTAGACTTCTTTAGCATTGAACTCTTTGTTCAACCATTCCTTTTGTTTTGTGTTTAGTTCCTCCTAAATATATTGTAGAAATGTAGAGCATCTTTCTGAATTGGGAGTTATCATTAGTTGGGAAACTAGATTCATATCTCAATATTTCTTCCAAATGACTAGTGATCATCTCCTTCAGTTCATTTTCATTATATGTCCATTTGCCATTTGTCTTCTTTAGTTGAGTGATAAAATTTCTTCCCATCATTTTAGTTGCCCAAGTATGGAGAAATTTTGTGTTCTCTTTATCTTATCTACTGAATTTTTGTTCTCTATTTCTAGTACTCTTTTTACACCTCCAGTAAGTATTCCATTTTCTCATTTTTCTTATCTTCCTTCTGAAATGATTCCTCTTTTGCCACATTCTTCTGAATCTTCTCCAACTCTAAGTGAATTGATCTTTATGTCTAATTTGCCAAACTTCGTATTATTCCATTTGTTAAGCTGGACACTGGTTTCACCCACATGATTCTAGACCTCTCCTATCTTTGATTGGGCTTGATTATTCTGATTTCCCCATATGCAAGAAATAATTTCTCCATATGCAAGAAATGATTTCTCTTGCTTCTTTGTGTCTGGCCCAATATCTTTCAAATGGTCTCAGTTGCTTTGGCTCCTTGTTTGAATTTCATTACCTATGTATCTAGCACCATTGGGGCATGATCTGATCTATAGATGGGTAGGTTCCTAACCAAGGCTTTAGGGAAGGGCTTGATCTAGTCCATGTTAGCTACCACCCCGTACAGTCTTTCATATATTCTCTCCTCTCTCTTTCTACAATTGGACCATGTAAACCAGAGCCCAAGGTTCTTCACCTCCATCAAGCCTAACATTTCTAGGAATCTTTTCATTTGGCTTGCATTTTTCTTGATTACTGGCCTTTTTTCCTTTTTGTCTTCATTGCACCAGACCTAATTAAAATCCCCCGAAATAGCAATTGGGACTTTCGTTCCCTTGAATTTATTCAAAACCTCTTTGGCTGTCCATAAATCAGTAGCAATACCCACTCCAACCCCTTATGATCTTTAATTTTTGTCAAGAAGAAATTTTGCTATTTCTTTATCACCTCTTCCCCAATGTCATCTGTCCAAGCTACACACTGACCACCTTTTAGTCCTTTAGGATCCATCAGCTTCCAATTGTTAAATTTAGAGGCCGATAATCACTTCTTCATTTTTCCTTCTCTGGTTTTTGTTTCCATAAAAAAAAAGAATATTTGAATTATGGGATCAAATCAACTTGTTCAAAACTTGAACTGTTAAAGGCTAACCCATACCTCTACAGTTTTAACTTAGTAATCTCATGGCGATCTAAGTGGTTGATTTGCTTCAACCACCCACAAAACCTCATCTTCTTTAGCTTTTCTTGCCATAATCAAGTTTAGTAATTCCGTGAACAATGCTGCCATTGACACTACTCCCATGACCAAACCAACACTCTCTATAGGGCAACCTAGCTCATACTGCACAATAATTTGCTTCAAATCATCCTGAATATCTGAATTGTTTATTTTCCTCTTTTGGAAGCTCACCACTTACAGATATTGTACTAATTCCCTCTTTCTCTTTGCAGATCTAAATGTTGGCACAGATGGATTTTCTTGCAAGCTCCACTCCATAGCATGCCTTTTTTAGATCCAACTGATAATTTGTTCCATGCTCTAGTTGTTCAAGTTAGGTCCTATGTCTCTTTTGTTCTTACTTGAACTCTCAGCTGTATCATTCTTTAAATTATTCTCCTGTTGCTGTATCTCTATATTTTTACTTGTCTGTTGTTGCATTTATGTTTCTAACCAATTTTCTAGTGAATGTTCTAGTTCCACATGCTCCATCATTTCCTCCTTATTTTGTATGGGACCATCTGGTGGATGATTTGCTTTGTGTGATGCTTTTTCTGTGGCTTCATTCATGGATTGTGTTTGCTCCTTTTGAAATTGCGCCTGCGTGTTGTTTTCTTGACTTCCTATCTCTTTTTCGTTTGGGATGTTTCCAAGTCGAATGGGCTTGTTAGACTTGTTGGATCTTGGGTACTTCTATTAGACCACCTCTTTCGTCTTATTATTTTTGTTATTCTGACTTTCTTCTTGGGCTGGTTCAGTTTTCCTTTTCCCTCTTCTAATCTCCCTCATCTTTCTTCTTTCCTCATTTGATAGCAAACTGGGTTTGGCCGAATCCTCTAAATCCGAATCACTTGATGTATTTGGGCTTGTATCCAGACCCTGCTGATTGTGAATCCCACCCTTCTCAATTGGGCTAAACTCTCTTATTATTGGTCTACTTCCCAATTCTCCCAGTCTTAGTCTGTCTCAGTCATTATTGACCTAATTTTTTTGGGCCCAATCCCAAAACTCCTTCATTGTTGCATTTGCTTTCTTCTTATTTGAGATCAACAACACTGCAATTGATTTGACATCACCTCTGCTTGTTGCGGCTTCCTGTCTCGTCTTGAGTTGAATTTCTACTGTGAAATTTAAACTTGCACCTACTTCCATCAATCGTCACCTTTGTATCACTATCATTATTAATTACCACATCCTCATTAGTGAATATTGTATGGAACCACCGTGCCGGTGGTCTCTTCACGTTGACTAGCACAATTGCCTAAGCTTGGTTCTCAATGATTTGGAACTATTCTTCCATGATTTCCCCTTCAACTAATTCGATCCCTCTCGTTTGTATGTGTTGTTGCAATTGTGGTTCCGTACCGATTGGACCTAGGACTTGGAAATCTTCAGGAGTCATCATAACAAATGATTTTAATTCATTTTTCTATTAATTGTTCTAAAATATCCATCCTCTTAGGTCCATGCGGATCATACTCATCATCATCCAGCAGCATTGTTATGTCCATATGATCCCCTGACACCATCGGTTCCTGGTTCTGAGATTCTCCTTCCCTTTCTCCCTGAGTTTAAGTTTCTTCTACTAGATCCTCATTTTCTTCACCCCTCTGCTTTGATATAGGTAACTCCCCTCTTTGTTGCAGTTGTGGATAATTCTCCAATAACATACAGAATTTGAATATGTTAGTAAAGTGATTGGCATGTTCATTCTGAAAAAAAGAACTTGATTCTTGCATGTACCCATCTGGGATCCTCGTCAATCTCTTGTGTAACATGTATCTAAAAGCTTTGATATTTTCTGGGTACAACTCTTGTTGTTCATTAGAGTGTATTGGCATCCTTATTTTGTCACCTATCCTCTTGAACCGGTCGTCCAAGAAAATCTCCAATAATTCGTCATCCCTCTATCGACACCCATTAAAAGTGTGTTCAATTAAACCACACCTCTTGCACATCGTGAAAAGCCTTTCATAGGAGCAAGATACTCACGCTATGCTACCACTCTCTAGTCTTAAGTAGAAGCCTGGGACTAGTGAGAGACTGACATCAATCCATACTTTAGCTCTAAGAAATCTAGTGCTCATCACATTAACCACTCCCGATCTTACTTCATGCACCTCCCCCACTATGCTTGCTAGTCTCCTTGCTGCCCCGTATTGAAACATTCCAAAGGGATTCTTGACATTCTAACTCACATTAGGACATGAGTTACTCGCATTCAACTCAAAATCATACCTGGTTCCCATTTTCATATAGCTAATAGCGCTCCAACAACTGCATACGGCCCATTTTGTAATACTTCTTGCATCTGACTCATTGTAGGGAACTTAAAAACAAAGAAGTTTCTCTCCCTTCCAATGACAAATATGTCTTCACCCCAAAATTACCTGCATCCTATTGAAACCAAAGTTTCTATAGTCCATTAGCCATCCAACTAGACAGTTACTGTAATACATTAGACTTTCTTCCATTTCCTTTCTTGATAATTAGACTACTAGAGCCTTTCTGAAAGATCTGTATGTGTTTGTGTTCAGGTAGCTGTTTTGGGGTATGTCACATCTTTCCTCCAAATATTCGGAGCCTTGTAAAGAGATGCTATTGTCGGACCAATTATCTTCTCTGAAGTTGCTATCCATGATGGGGACAACTTCTTTTTTTATCCGTTTGCAGTGAAAAGAGATTCCTAACTCAAGATGATTTTGTTCTTTCACTGAGAACTGAATGTAAACTGAGTGTGAACAAATTGTAACTTTGTCATATTCTACCCAAATTAGCGTACAAGAAAATGTGAGTGGGTATATATTCATTTTACTTAAGTCTTAAAGTCAATTTTGCTCAAATAAGTATGCAAGAAAATGTGAGTGGATGTATATTCTTATACTCTTAAGCTCACAGTCAAATTGAATGGTCCCAAGGATCTCAATGAAGCTCTTGGTATGGAATTGTAGCAGGTTGAGAGTTCTTCTACAATTTTACAACTTAAAGAATCTATGAGATTTTACCCGCTAGATATTATTTTTGTTAGTGAAACTAAGTAAATGCATAGTTCTGTTGAAGTTGTATGCTAGAAATTAAAATTTAGAGACAGGTGGAATGTTGTTAACACGAAAGGTGAAAAAAGAGGTTTATTAGCTAAATGGAAGAAACATATACAAGTATGCCAAATAATAAAGAAATATTTTTGCATTGAATTAGAGATTGACACGGAAAAATTAGATAGTAACATTTGGATAATTTTGTATATGCTAGCATTGATGCAAATGAAAGAAAGAGTCAATGGGAGTACTTACAAGAGAGGAAAGAGAGTTGAAGATCAAAATGGGTAATGGGGCCAGATTTTAATGACATTAAGGACCATGATGAGAAAAAAAGAGAAGGAGAAGGGTGTAGAGCAGCTCCACTAACTTGAGAAATTTCATAGCAGAAATGGGAATTAGGGAAATAAAATTCAAGGGAGAGAGATATACATGGGCAAATAAATGGAACATGAGGGTTACATTGAAAAGAAGTTAGATAGGTTTTTTGGATCTCCAGATAGGGGTGGCAATTTCTGACATGACACGAAAACTCTACACGAAATTATGAGACAAAATGTGACCCGAACCTAACACGAAAATTCAACCCGAAAACAATTGCATTGGTCCAACTGTTATAGCCCTCTACTTTTTTTTGCAATTTTGTTACTTTTTCAAAACACGACATGCGAACTCGAAAGCTGACCTATTGCCACCCCTATCTCCAGATTGGATGCTAGCTAATATTTCATGCTTCTGAAGTTAAGCATGTGTTCAAACAAGGTTCAGATCACTCCTTGCTAATACTAGACACCAAGCCTCCAAAACCAAGAACTAAGTACATATTCATTTTTTTATTTTGGATGGACCAACATTGAGCATAGTGAAGCATTAGTTTGGAAGGCATAGGATCATTGGGTTTAGGGATAAGAATGTTCTAGGTGCAACAAAAACTAAAAACATGCAAACACCAATTTTTGGAATGGAGAAAGAAGACCAAAGGAAATGCTAGAGAAGAAATTGAGATCATCCAAAGGGAAATGGAAGCTATACAAAAGAAAGAAGATCAAAGAGATGGAGAAAAAGGGCACCAACTCTAGGTCATGCTGAATAAAGCCTACAAAAGTGAGGAGGAATACTGGAGTAGAAAAGCAAGGATCACTTGGCTAAAAGAAGTAGATAGGAACACTCATTACTTCCATGCAAGTACAGCTGAAAAGAGGAAAAGGAATTGAATTGATTCACTGGTAGCTGAAAATGGTACAGTATATAAGCAGAACTATGAAATTGCTGGAGACATAGCTAGATATTTTGAACATCTATTTACCACATATCATGCAAAGGATAGTGAAGAAATTTTGGATGGTATGCCCAAGACAATCACTGAAGCAATGAATAGAAATCTAACTAAAGGTATAGAGGATGTAGAAATCAAGAATGCTCTCTGTCCAATGCACCCTCTTAAAGCCCCAAGATTTGATTGTATGACTCCTCTTTTCTTCCAAAAATACTAGCATATCATTGCACAGGATATTTGTAAAGCTATTAAAAAAAAAATTCTCTTTTAAGAATATGGTTTCTACCTTTAATCACACATTACTTTCTTTGATCATTAACATTTAAAATCCAACCAAGGTTTCCGAATTTAGACCAATAAATTTATGTAATGTAATTTATAAAATTATTTCCAAAATTCTAACTGAAATATTGAATCCTCTTCAACCCAACTATATAAGTAAGAATCAAGCTGCATTTGTCCCTGGAAGACAGATCCTAAATAACATAATCATTGCCCATAAAATTTTATACCACTTGAACAATCTTAGAGGATGAAAAAATAGTTTCCTAGCCTTAAAACTAGACATGTACAAAGCTTATGATATAATAGAATGGAAGTTTTTTGGATCATTAATGTGAAGAATGGGATTTGCTCCAAATTTTGTTATTTGGATTATGAAATGCTTGAATTTAGTGTCATATTCTTTTATCATCAATGGTATACCTCAAGGTTGGATAAAACCAACAAGAGACATTAGGCAAAGAGACTCCTTATCCCCTTACCTTTTCTTAATTATCTCTAAGCCACTTCTTAATCTGATTAAACAAGCTGTTCTGAAAGGAAAAATTTCATGTCTAAATATTAGCAATCCAGGTTCGACAGTGACTTACCTCCTATTTGCGGACAACTCCCTTCTTTTTTGTAAAGCAAGTAAAAGCCAAGTGGAAAGCATTAAGGAATTGTTGATAAAATATAAAGAGTGCTTTGGACAAAAGGTCAACTTGGAGAAATCTTCAATATTCTTCATCAAAAATGCAAAAGAGTGTGATAAAAAGGTAGTATGCACAATATTTGAGGGAGTGTCTATTCAAAAAAGCAACAAGTATCTTGAGCTTCCATTAGTCATTGACAGAAAACAGGTATTTGATTTTATTAGAGCTACAATAGCAAAGAAAATCAAGAAATGGAAAACAAAATTCCTTAGTGCTGTTGGAAAAAAGGTGTTACTAAAATTAGTGATCGTGGCTTTACTTTTGTATTGTATGTCTTGCTTCAAATTTACAAAAGGGCTATGGAATGAGATAACTAGAATTGATGACCAAATTTTGGTGGAGCAATAAAGAGAAGGATAATATAATGCATTGGGTAGCTTGGGGAAAATGACTAAAAGTAAGGATAAGAGAGGATTAGGATTCAAAGATTTAGAAGATTTCAACATGGTAATGTTGAAAAAACAGAATTGGAGACTAATCACAAAGCCAAATCTACTAATGTCTAAAGTCATGAAGAGTAAATATTTTCCCCAATCCGATATGTTCCAAGCTAAAGCTAAACCACAAGATTCATGGGTGTGGAAGAATTGGAATGTGGCTAGAAGCATTAAAGAAAGAAGTAGGCAGCAGGTTGTCAATAGACAAAATATCAAGATTTAGGACAATTGCTGGTTTTTAGAATATCATAGCCTGAAATTGTATCTGATAAGCCTGCAGACTGTCAACTACAAAGAGTAAAGGAGTTGCTAAACAATGATGGAATAGGTTGGAATATAGAGTTACTGAATCAACTTTTCACTGACCAGAACATTAACATCATAAAAAGATCTCTATTAGCTCAATGGGAACCAAGAACATGTTAATATGGAAACATTCTTCTTTAGCTAAATATACAGTAGCTTTGAGTACAAGATGATAAGAAAGAAACAGAGGCTAGCATAAGGAGGAGAAAAGTCGAGCTCAAGGGATGAACAAGAAAGGAAACTATGGCAACTGATTTGCTTTTTTTGTAGAGATGTTGTTACAACAGTCTACCAGTCAGTGCAAACCTAAAAAGAAGAGGAATCAAGGTGGATGACTTTTGCAAGCAATGTGGAGAACAACAAGAATCCATCGAACCTGTTCTTTCATTGTGTTAAAGAAAAATTGAAAACTATCTCCGATAAGTTGGGAAGGAATGAAACATTTTACTGAATCATTTAAAGTGTGGTGGATAGAACTAGGGAAGGTGGGGAAAGAAAATATTATGCAAGATAGACTGGAACTTTTATGTCCTATGGCAAATATAGAAGGTTAGGAATGTGCTACACCACAAATCAGAGAATCAATTGAGGGAATATTGCTTCTTTTTTTTCTAAATTAAAAAATATTGATGATTTGAGGGAGAGTTCCCAAAATGTTGAAGTCAATTTTCAGAAAATCGAGTCTAAAGTCGATTTCTTGAAAATCGACTTCAAAGTCAATTCTCAAGAAATCAACTTCTGTGTGTGTGTGTTTTTTTTTTTAATTATTCAATTGGAAGAAGTCAATTATTTTTGTACCTTATTTTTTTTATATTTGAGTACTTTAGTTGTTAAAAAAATTACAGAAATAATTAAATTTTGAACATTATTTTTATAGTAAATTTTTGTATATTGATATTCCGTACTAATTTTTTGAAGGGAAAAAAAGTGTACATGTCTAAGTTTCTATACTTTATTTCGTAACAAACCATAAGAAAAATTATATTTTTGAAAATTATATTTATATATTATTATTCCATAACAAAACATAGGAAACATTGTACATTATTTTTGTAAATGTTTGTATATTAATTTTCCATACATGATTTTTACAAGTTTTTTCTTAAATATTTATTTTTTTAATAGTAATTAAATAAATATTACAATTTAAAAAATCATTCCATAAATATTAAAATCGACATTAGAGATGTCGACTTCAAAGTCAACATCTCTCGTGTTGATTTCAATATTTAAAAAAAAAATTCCCCTTATTTCCTTCTCCCCTCACGTATCAAACCCTAATCTCCTTATTCATTTTTCTCCCTTATGCACACTCCCCGCCCCAACTCCTTGGCCACCACAGCAACCACTGCCTCTCTTAACACACACCTCACCACCATATGCTGCCCATCCTCCCTTTCTCCCTCAACCTGATGCATCCCACCTCAGCTCTTCCCTTTCCTCACAAACCCCTCCCCCCCTCCTAGGCAGAACCTCCAATCCTGTCGCTCCTCCCTCACCTCCAATCCATCCAGATCGTAGTTAGAATGACAGCCCAGCATTGCAGCATTCTGCATGCATCGATCCAGGAAAATGGAAAACATACATATTGTGCTCCATTCTTATATTTACTGCAAAGACAAATAAAAATGGTAGTCTGATACACAAAAACTCTCTCATATGTGAAGTTAGAAAAGAGATCCATACCTTAATTTTGGTCCAAGAGCAAGCACTGAAACCTGGAACATTTGATTGTGTGTCTATTTGATGTTTGTCAAATGTGGCTCGTATTTCATGAAGAAGTCAATTTAGGTGAAATCACTTTGAAGTCAATTTGTCCAAAGTCAACTTTTAGAAAATCGACTTCAAAATTGATTTTTCCCATATAGTCTTCAGTATTTTTTGAAATCTATTTTAAATAATAATATTTTTTAAAAAAAACAATATTCAGTTAATTTGCTCTGATTTTTACCATTCAATAATTGAACGATAAGTTATTACATTTTTAACTAATTGCTCATACACATGTAACCAACCATGGAAAAATACCAAAATTCATCCTATACGAACCTCAAACGCACAAACTTTGTAGCAAAAAAACTGGAAATAGAAATAAGTTATAAATTTGGACAAATTACAAAAAAAAATAAAGTTACACAATGAGACTGTCTAATATTTCTACGTGGTTATTGCCTAGGGGGTTGGGGCTATGGGTTTACACTAGATTGTTTTTGGAACTTATGCGTTTCCAATGAGTCTAGATCAAAAGGAATAGATTGATCCATATGTGATCACTAACAAGGACACATCCAACGCTCGTATACCAAATCATATGTAGGGATTTGAAACAATGTGCTAGTGTCAAATTGCGATGAATGCTCAATCTCAAGTGTCTCATCCTACGGTTCACTGAACAGATGAGAAAATGAACCAGTATTAAATATTTGATCAGCATCAACTTCTATACGGTGACCGGATGTAGATGGATGATCATCGATTGTTGAAATTCACTTTGGTCTTCAAAGTTTGAATGTGTCATCTACATTCGATGACTTTGCCCAACAATCATCAATACACGAGAAAAAATGTCATGTACATTGGCAATAACCGCTCTTGGATCTATCTCTAAATTGTTGAAAGTATTGTGGGTCAAATCATATACTTGCTTCCAACATTCACCCTGCAAATAAAAAAACACTTACAATTAAAAAGTTGAATACTCTATTAAATATTGAAAATAAAAATATCATATGCATACCTAATACTCGACAATCGATGCAACTGGGCAGACACCCTTGGTAGGGTGGTGCGTTGGATTACCTATCAGAATTCGAATAATCTAATGATACCAAACTATATATTCTGAAGAATACTGCATAGGTTCACTTGCAGGAAATCCGTGCACAATGCTATCCCTCCACCTGTTCCACCCAATAATATAAGGTGCATGCTGAGACATCCAATTAAATCCTTCCTGCCTCACCGATCAATCTTATGCAACTTCAAATCCATATCAACGGCAGTAGAAATAGTCTAATGATAGCCGAATTGCCGCATAACCCACTCAGGTAAATGCAATCCAACAACATCAAAGTTGATTAGAGGCATGCTTGCACACCAAACATCATGTCCATGTAAGTAATAATCTGGCAACTGATATAAATTTCTCGTTAAATATGGCTATCAAATAAACTGTGAAATAAAAAAAGTTAACCATAATTAGCTTTTAGATGAAGTTTAGTTTTAAAGAAAGAAAAACAGATAAGTATTAATTTTGTATTACTTACATTATCCTCTGTCATATAATCCAAATGATCTCGATATATGCACAATACATGTAAACCAACATTTGTGAAACTTAAACCCGTGTTCCACTTACAACAAATTGGAGACGACAATATAAAATATGAGACACAAAGACGGAGAAAACAAATGTGCCATGAAAAGAGTAGAAAAATGTACATGCATGCTCGAGGTTCGTTAAGCATGTCGGGAAAAACCAAAATTAGTTGAGCCCACATATACGCTGTTGCAGCTTGATTCTTGGTAATATTTCCTATGCCCACAACTGCAAATTGTATAATGGACCATGTATACTTGCCGTATCTACCATTGATGTCCGACATAGTCCCCGATATAGAGATACTAAAACGGCGTTGCTCTAACTATATCTCAATGTAGTGTCTATATCTCTCAGTAAAAACAAGTACATCAGTTCGATTTTAGTATCTAACTTATCACCTATAATAGAACCTAAAATCTGCATCATCAGCATCTGGTTCGTTGTAAAACCTCATCATTTGCGACCTCGAGTAGTAGAGAGCGAACTTGCAAATGCATGGAGATACTCTTTAATTTAAGCTGATCCTTATCAAAATCTCTATGAGCAGGCATGTAACCCAGCAGCTCCTGACATATAGTCTTGCCAATCTTCTAATGTATGACTAGAATTTGGACCAATCACTGCATCTTTGTCGACCAGTAAACCCCAAAATACCACAACATCTTGTAATGTTACGGTTGCTTCACCAACTAGGAGGTGGAATATGTGAATTTCCTATCGCCATATCTCCACCAGTGCCGTGATTAGTGAATGGTCTATATGTATAAATCCCGTCATGTATACATCATAACATTTCACTCGGTAAAAGATATCCTGCACCCAAATGTCGAGTGGGGTAGCTCTCCAAAACTTGGCATCTGACCTATGCACTCTCAACGGGAGGGTATCAGGGTCGCCCTACATGGTTTTTGAGCAAAGAGAGGACCGTAATGTCAGTTCATTCAGCATACATAGTCCCGAAGATAAATGTGTCAACCTATATGATGTATCGTCTCCCTCCATAACCTAAACATATTAAATACATTTTACCATATTGTTTTCAACATAATAATAACATACGTCATTTTATATAAATTATGATTGCATTACATAATAGTGGATACAAGCGTATTATCACTATAAGCGAAAAAGTAATTTAAGTAGGAAAAACAACATTCACACAATCAACATAACAAGAGTTCTTGCGAGAATATTACATTTCAAACTGAAATCAAATATTACATAAAACTATAAACAAGCAACTGAAATACTACTAGAATACATCATGGATGCATGGCTACCCTATCCCTAAGTCTCTCTATGTTTGGACACGATTTTCTATTATGTCCAATCCCTCGACATACCTTGCACTTTTGCCCTTGTGCTCAATTCATTTCATTCCTTATACCATTATACGGGTAGATCTTAGACGACTGGGTCAATCATTGACACGGTCTTGATTGGCCACCAAATGAAAATGTGCAAGTGGCCAATAGTCCTCGTGGGACATAAGGTAAAAATGTGCAGAATACGTTTCAACTATCTTATGCGCATTGTATACACCATCCATTAAGGCCAGAGCCACCCTTCCCATTTGAGCACAAACCTTTAGCGTATGTGAGTAAGGAATCTTGTAAATTTTCAAACTTGCCACATGTAAGTACGGTTGTTAAGATGCACTCTATGCACATTGCCTCCTTTGTCATCATGTACCCTTGTGGTGATTTGATATAATTCTTCTTCCCACACAAAAGTTGTGACCTAGTGATCTTTAGACTTGTGCTCATTCTTAAGAAACTTTTCAAGAACATTTGGTGATCGTGGATCTCCATCAGTAACATGCTTGCGGGTTTCGGTTCGGTGCGAATCAAAATATTTTACTAGTCGATAAAAAGTTGCACGCACACAAGCTATTATCGGTAACTTCCTAACACCTTTCAACACACCATTGCATGATTCAGATCAATTAGTGGTTATTATACCATATTAAACTCCACTATCGAAGTACAATACCCATTTTCTCGAGAGGAATATCCATCAACCATTTATAGACGTTTTCATCCAATTCTCTGATTGATTCCATTATTTGGGTAAATTTTCTCTGGTAGTGTGAACAAACAGCGCAGTGCATCAATTTCGTCAAACCATTACTTTTGAAATGAGAACTGAAATTTTCTTTGACATAGTGCACACAATATCTGTGATGAACTATTGGTGGTTATAACTCATGGTTGTTCTCAATGGCTCGCAATATTCCCCTTGCTTAATCAGAAATCAAGCAAATCCCTTGTCGGCCACAAATTACATAACGAGATAAGTTATACAAAAACCAAGACCAATTTGCTAAACTTTCCTCTTCAAGAATGGCAAAAGCTAGGGGAAGAATATGTCTAGTTGCATTAGCACTGACCGCAATAAGGATTTTTTTTCTTGTATTTCATGTATTGAAATGTTCGGTTAATATTAATCACGAAACGATGGTGTTGAAAACTATCAATACAAGGCTTAGATGCCCAAAATACAGAATTGGAAATGTTAAAATCTCCAATACTATTTTCGGTGTGTCTCCACTCCACAATTGTGCCTTAGTTACAAGATTGAAGGGCAAGTAAGAATTTTAGTAATATTGTGTATGACAACTCCTAATTACTATACACCATCTCAATAGCTCTCATTCTTCTCAACCATGCCTTCTTGTATGATATGTTTACACCAAGAGAGCGTACATTTGCAATTATATCGAGGACCTTATAGAAAGAATTTTCATTAATATTGTTCCGAACCATCTGACCAACCGTTCCATAATCTAAATTTGGGTAGTCCTCTGGCTGTATCTCAAGGAATCAAGTGTGTTTCAAGTGCATCTTTGTGATATTGAAAAAGTCATGTTGTTTCTTCAGCTTTGCTCGAACCCTCCATAAATAATTTTTATCAATATAGTAAAGACATCGAACAAATCAACTAGTGAAGTACTTTCATACACTTTGAAATATTTGTGTGCTCGAATATACCAATATTTAACTGCATGTTGCACCCCTTCTTTGGTCTGAAAAACCATTTCAACCTCTAACTCTGAATTTCAATCATCAACCCAAACTAGTTGCCAATAATCATCGAGCTTGTCAATCATTGATAATTTTTCATCAATAATGTCCAAATAAAATAGAATGTCAGCCATTACGTTATCCATAGCAACATTGACAATGGGTCTAAAATCCATCTCTCCTGTTGGCCACCACCCAAAATTTGCTCCTCACCGCTATCATCAAATGATCCACCACTATTGTCTACCCAATCCTCTATGGAATCGACGTGATGGTACACATCGTGACTTGTGCTCCCAAGTGGTAAGCTAATTATTACTTGCCCACTTTGCTCGAGAGTATAAAGTTCCTCATTTAAGATTGCATCACTTTGTCCCTCATTAAAATTGACACCACTAGGTCCCTCGTTAAAATTGGCCCCACTTGGACCCTCGTGGAGAAAAGAAGGTTCTGAAATAGCTCTTGCTTGTGGCAAACACACATCATTTGATATGAATGCACTATAAGAAAACCATTGATCATTAAAAATCCCCTCTTCACCTCTACTGTGTAAAAGTTGTGTGAATGACCCCATACTTGTTTGAGGAATAAATGACATATTGTCCTTAGAAACAAAGTAATCAGAAATGACTTCTTGACTTATGTACAGTTCAACGACATTAATAGCAGGAAATGTTGATGGAATGTACAACATTTCGCTCAACGTATCATTATCCTCCATTGGAACATGTATGTATATGATTGAATGAGGGATGATGCTAATAGGATAGCAGCACATCAATTTTATCCTAACTTGACTTGCATCCATTCCAGTTACTTGATGCAAAATTCTCAAAAGTTCCGTTAAGCTAATATTATTATCCACAACAATAAACCGTTTTAGACTAATATTGTATTGGGAACCACTCATGCCACTAATTATTTCTCCGTCCCAGTATAACACAAGTCTCATATGATCCTTTCCTATTTCTATATTGTACATAATATCAATAACCACATAAATTTATCATTATTTTCCCAACCAAGTTATTAAAGTAATAATTTCAAAGCATAAAATATATGAATTTTCATTTCTATACAGTTTCATTATGGACAAGCATACACATAACTTTCAACCATCAACTTAATAAAATCAAATCCTACCCCTTCATTGGATGCATGCTACCACAAATAACACAAATATGTTTTTCACTAATTTTGTTAACCAAGTGATTTCAAATAAACATTTACACTTATATTCATCAAATTCAACCATAATTTTTTAATCATCATGATAAACAACTTATTACTCCAATAATCATAAAATAGTTACAATAAAATTATTATTCACTGCAAATCATTCTAATAATCATACTCTATTCACAACGAAATTATTACTCACATCAAATTATTCTAACAATTATATAATATTCACAACGCATATCCAAATTAAAATAGCATCTATGGATAATTCAAAATACAGAAATAATTTACTTTCCCTTGCCTCTATCTTTTCTTTTTTCTTTTTTTTTTTTTTGCTCCTCTAAATGTAGGTTTTTTTTCTTTTTGGTTGCAAAATAAAAATTTTATCATTCTAACAATTATATAATACCACAATGTATTAATAAATACATAAAATAATTTGTATTTCACCTTCGTTGGAAAAAAAACTATCAATTCCTTTTTCACCTAACTTGCAATGAAAAACAATTTGCCAAAATGTGATTGGGAGGGGGGGTGGAATGGGAATGGGAGAAAAGAATTGGGAAGGGGAGGAACGAATGAGATAGGTTTTTTTTTGTTTTTTTAACAAATCCCCTGAGGTTGGCATTGAGGATGTCAACTTCAGGGACTAATTTTTTTTTTGGCTGAAGTTGACATTCACAATCACAATGTTGACTTCAGTAGAATTGGAACTTTTTTTAAAATATCAATATTTATTTGTTTTTTAAAATAATGAATATTCTTGGAAAAACTTCCAAATCAGAGGTTACACCAGAAAGACTAGTGGTCTATTGAGCTAATGATGAATGGTTGGAGTTCAAAAATGAGAATTAATAAATTTTAAAAAAAAGAAAAAAAAGAAAAGAGGATGGACAAGTAAACCCAGGTTGGCAAGCTCCCAAAGCAGGTGTCGTAAGACTAAATACAAGCTCTGAGAGCAAAAGCACGGACAATAGTGCAGGCTTAGGGGTCATAGCAAGAAATACTGGTGGTGAAACTCTACAAACCTGGTAACTAGGGATGGCTTCTCTAATCCAGTGGTAGTTGATGTTGATGCAATACGAATTGCCCTTCTAGTGGCACAACAAAAAGGTTGGAATAGACTCGAAGTGTTGGTAGATGTCAAGGCTTTGGTTGATTGCTTGCAAGTTAGGAATATTCCAATCCCAGAATCCACCGCCATAGTGGAAAACATCTACTTGCTATCACTGATGTTTGACGATGGTAAATTCACTTTTGGTCATAGAAAATAAAATAGAACTAGTGAAAATTTGGTAAAACATGCTAGTATTAGTAAAGTTAGTCAAAGCTAGAAGCAAAATTTCCCAATATAGCAACATGATGTGACTATCATGAATGTAAGGCCAATTTACAAGTCTGTTCATTAACCTGTTATTAATATATATACTTATTTTTGGGTAAAAAAAAAAAGTCTTACAGTCAAATAACTCTATGGCCTCTTCGAAGGTCATGGATTGAATCTTATTGATAGTGCTTGTGCTTTGACATTTGGCACTAGGGTTGGCTTGAATTCCAATGGTAACTGCAAATAATGTAGCGCGTGGAGTTTGCATTTTAAAATATATTTTGGTATTTTTTAAAATAATTTTTATTTTACAATCTTTATCTCAATATATATTTTTTAAAAATATTTTCTATCTCATAATGTTTTATCTCAGAAATTGCGTTTTGAAACATTCCTCCAATACGTTACCTGAATTTTCTTTCATCAGCATTTGGATACTTTAGTCTGAACCTTTGAGGCATTGTACAATCTTATTATTACGCCTTCTTCTTCTAACTTGAAACTTTCCATAAAAGTAAATTGATTTATACTTTGGTCTAATCCTTTGAGGCATTGTACAATCTTATTATTATTTTTTTTTTCAAAAGAAAGTAATTCTACTAACTTTTGCAGAAAAAGTTAACATCGTATAGAAATAGTCCATCGAAGACGGACTCTCTTTAACACCGTATGTTAGTTAAGGCAAATACCTAACTACTAAAGCTAAGCCAGACTAAATCTAAAAAAAAAAAAACAAACAACAACAACAACAAAACAAAAAAAAGAAACAAAAACCGTACGGGGAGACCTCTCATTGAACATCTTGAAATGGCAAACTACTGAAAAGAGCCACTGACACTTATCTGATGTCGTAGCTCCAGTCAAGGCCTTTCTTGATATTGCCCAGTCCTCCTTCCCAAGCTAGAGACAACCACCTCCCAAGCTAAAGATAGAATCCCGAAGAAATAAGTACAACATGATACCTAAAATAATATATATGTATTGAAACTATTTGAATAAAATATATTCTGCCCATAAAGGAAAAAGTTAGTAATGGCCCCAGAAATAGGATTAATTTTAATATCTTTTGTCCAGGTGGGGACTTTTTGGCACCAAGCCATAAAATATTGAATTTGATGAACACTTAGAATACAAAATTAATCGCTTCGACTTGCCTGTGACTGTGTAGCATGGAAGACTGGGAATTTGGGATGACCCGTGCGAAGTGGATGTGTTTTCACACTTTCAATTGTTCAAAGTCAATCTATAATACTAGTAAACAAAGACCTTAAATACGATTTCGTGGTGTTGTATTACGGGTGAAATTAAGGCAGTCTAGATCAACTATAGTCTGAAAAATTGCATTGCCACCTGTGGTATATTAATATTTTGGTAACAATGATTTTATTGCGGTTAAAAGTATTCCCTTCTCCCTCTCCAAAAAAAAAAAAGAATGTAATTTAAAAATTTTTGTTTGTTTTAAAAAAAAAATTATTTTAGTGTGAAATTCTTATATTACCCTTATTAATAATAATAATGTGTAATTCAAATTAAAAATTAAGGACACAAATATAAAAGCAAAAATTTAGGGTATAAAAATGTGTTTTCATATTTTTTTGAAATAGTGATTGTGAGATAAAAATATATATTAAAAAGCATATTTGAGACAAAAATAAATTTCAAAATACAAATCAAACAAGTCCCTAATAATACATTAAATATGTTGTATCTTATAATTTAAAAGAAATTGTACCAAATTAATAGTGATTTCTTCTTTTTTTTTTTTGTTGAGACAGAGGTAATATAAATTTTACAAGAAGTGTGCTTTGATGCTTCATGCATGTTCTTTGTATTTTATTTATTTATTTTTGGTATGGATATCTGTTTTTGTAGTATAATGTATTTTAGAATAGAATATTATTGATATAATTGGCATAGATTAATTTCGGTCAGTCACTGCTACTTCTCCACTTAATTAACGAAGTACCCATATCCTAGCAACAAAGTAAAATGTGTCGTTGTTTGACTTCGTCAGCAGGGGGTCAAGGTAAAGAGTTAATTCCATTAATATTGATTTTTTAAAAAAAAATTAAATAAATATTGGTTTATTTTTTTTTTCAATTTCTATTGAAATCGGTTTTTCAAAAACCGACTTTAAAGTCGGTTTTTGAAAAACCGATTTCAATGTCGTCGGAATGCACAACATCTCCCTCACCGTATCATCATCATCAACTGGCACTGGTATGTATGTTATTGAATTACCAGCACTGCTAAGAGGATAACGGCACATTAATTTCAGCCTAACTTGGCTTCCATCCCATCCAGTAGCCCGATACAATTTTTTCAAAAGTTCGGACATGCTAATATTTTGATCAACAGCAATAAACCGTTTTGGCAAATTACTGTATTCGGAGCCGTTCGGGCCACTAACTATCTCTCCATCCCAATATAACACAAGCCTCACTCGATCCTTGCCCATGTCTATATGGTGTGTGCCATCAATAATAACATAAAACTTACATTAATATAGGGTTCAAAGTTATTGAAGTAAATTTATGGAATTTCTCCGACGAAAAAAAAATCAATCAACTAAAATTTTGACATCCAATTAAAACCAAACATTCTCCCAACAACACAACGCCTTATGTTCAGCAAATCCAACCACAATCCTCCAATCTATATCAACAACACCCCTATTCACAACTTAGCATTCCAACAATAGCAAAATCATTGGCTAAAATGGCACATGAATCCAAATCAAGGCAAAACAATCCAAAACAATCCAAGTCATCACCTCACAAAAATAACCAACTAACATTTCACATCCATTCATAACCAAACATTTTCCCAACAACATAACGCATTATAGCGTCAAATCCAAGCACAATCCTTTATTCATTACCATTAACACCCCTATTCACAACTTATCCTTCCAATAACATCAAACGCATTGGCTAAAACCCAGCCGTCACCAAAACGGTCTAAAACAATCCAAAATGATTCAAGAGTAACAAACTAACATTTTCACATCCATTCATAAGCAAACATTGTCTCAGCAACATAAAGCATTATATTCGTCAAATCCAACCACAATCCTTTCACTATCATCATCAAAACCACTATTTGGAACTAATTATTCCAATAAGAGCAAACTTATTGAATAAAATTCCACACTAATCCAAATAGAGCCAAATCGCGCATAGACAAAAGTAAACAACCAACCATTTTGCTGGTTTGTACGTCCAAACAACATTCACAATTACATTCAACAAATCTAATATATTCCAATAATCGGCAATTCAATGAATGAAATTAATAATCAATCCCAATCATTCCAAATAAAAAATCACCATACTTTATTTACAACGAAATTTCCAACATCAATTCAAATTCTTCATCCAATAATTAACAGCTTTTGAAACAAAATTAACGCCAAATCACAATCATAATATATAAATTGTTTACCTTCGTCGGTTGCCTCAATCCTCGAAAATGTTCCTCGCTCAACTTAATTTCTTTTTCACTACAAATAAAGTTTTTATCAATATAGGATAACTAATTAACATATTTTAAGTCATAAAATTGAACGTACAAGTTTAACATAAAAGTAAACATACAAATTAAACATTAAATTTAACATACAAATTTAACATCCAAATTTAACATAAAATTTAACATACAAATTAAACATCCAAATTTAACATAAAATTTAACATCCAAATTTAACATAAAATAAAACATTAAATTTAACAAACAAATTTAACAAACAAATTGAACATACAAATTTAACATACAAATTTAACATCCAAAATTAACATACAATTTTAACATCCAAATTTAACATAAAATTTAACATCCAAATTTAACATAAAATTTAACATACAAATTAAACATCCAAATTTAACATAAAATTAAACATCCAAATTTAACATAAAATTAAACCGTAAATTTAATATACAATTTTAACAAACAATTTTAACATCCAAATTTAACATAAAATTAAACATTAAATTTAACATACAAATTTAACATCCAAATTTAACATTAAATTTACCATACAAATTTACCATACAAATTTAACATACAAATTTAACATCCAAATTTAACATACAATTAAACATTAAATTTAATATACAAATTTAACATACAAATTTAACATCCATATTTAACATCCAAATTTAACATTAAATTTAATATACAAATTTAACATAAAATTAAACCGTAAATTTAATATACAATTTTAACAAACAATTTTAACATCCAAATTTAACATAAAATTAAACATTAAATTTAACATACAAATTTAACATTAAATTTACCATACAAATTTAACATACAAATTTAACATCCAAATTTAACATACAATTAAACATTAAATTTAATATACAAATTTAACATACATATTTAACATCCAAATTTAACATAAAATTTAACATTAAATTTAACATACATATTTAACATCCAAATTTAACATAAAATTAAACATTAAATTTACCATACAAATTTAACATACAAATTTAACATATAAAATAAATTTTAACATATAACATATAAAATAACATACAAATGTAACACAAAATTTAACATATAAACCCACATACAAATTTAACATCAAAATGTAATATATAAAAAAACATAAAAATTTAACATACACTAATTTAATATCAAATTTAACATAGAAATTGTAAAAAAAAAATGATAATTCACCTTCTAACAAAAAATAGGCCAAAAGCTTGAGTGTTGTATTTTTATTTTTTTTTTGCCGGTTCAAGCCTCCAAGGGTGAGGGGGAGGGTGGCTGCAATTTTTGTAGAGGGGGCTGTCAAACAAGTGCCAAGGGGAGGGTGCAAGGTGGGTGGATTTGGGGTGGGGGTAGAACTAGGTGGGTAGATCTAGCAAAATAAAGGAAAAAAAATGAAGGAGAGAAAAGAAAGGAAAATGGAGAGCTCAGCTTCGTCGTCTGCGGCGGAAATGGAGAGAAAAGAGAGGAAGAAGGAAGAAGGAAGAAAAGAGAGAAGAAAAGAAGAAAGAAGAAGCGTGTGGGGAAAATGTGCTGAAGTCGGGTTTCTGAAACCCGACTTCAGTAGAAATGAAAAAAAAAAAACCAATATTAATTTAATTTTTTTTAAAAAAATCAATATTAGTGGAATTAACTCCAAAGTAAATGCTACATGCTATTTTATTGAATTGAATGGGTCTAACGCGGTTATAAAAGACATTTTGTTCATGTTAAGGAGAGAATATTGGGTGTAAATGATGATATATTATGTCAAATTAATAAATGTGTAAATTTGGTGGTCAAAATATACACAATTTAGAATGTCAGAATTATTATTTTCTTATTTGATTAATTTACTATAATAATACAATTATTACATTGTATTATATTTTATGATAATCAAATACGAAGTGGGAAGGTATACTAATTTTAAGCACACTTTAAAAAAAAAAAAAAAAAGGTCGAATACAACCTACTAATTAATCCACATAACGATTATCTAGGGGAGGATCAGGTTTTTTATTTTTCTTTTTTTTAATAGTAATTATGTTTAGAATGAACATTTTCAATAAATTCTCAAAAATAATTAAGTTGACATCAACATAATAAAAGGGAATTAAATAATTAAAATAACTATTTTTTAGTGGATTTTATCACATAAATGTCAACCTTATCGAAGCATATTATTGAGAGTTTTTATTATATGTATCATTATTTTTTTGTAAATACTCAATTGAATGCATTTACTTTAGCGTTGTCTATGACAAAATGATATTTTGAAACACAAGTACAACCGGTACAGAGCAACTTCTCCGTGTCTTTTACCATTTCTTAGAAGAGTCTGAAATTGTGTCAGTAACAAATAACAAATTGGCTTTAGTTTGAATTGTGATTTATTTGAGAAAAATTATATTGTAATATGTGAAAATTTTAGTGAGTATTTTTTGATAAAAAAAAAATATTTTGGAGGAAAAAATAAGAGAGAAATTTTTTTAAAATTATGTGAGAGGAATTTAAGTGGGAAAATTTAAATTTTAAATTTTAAAATAAAAATATGTTTGAATATTTTATTTTTATTTTAAAAAAATTAACTTTTTGTAAATAAAAAATCTATCCAAAGGAAGCCAAAGATATATGATACAATCAACTTTTGATAGCATATGCATTGGTTATCCAACTTTATTGAGAAAATTTCATATATAGTACCTTTGGAGGTGACTTTATCAAATATAGCAGCAGCCCATTTCTCTTTACAAATATAGCAGCCGAAGGGTTTTATGCCGCGCGAAATATCTAAAATACCCATCTGCAATTTGAAAATCGCGCCTGAATGGTTTCTTCGCCACTTGCGGTTGGTTTTAGCTCAACAGATCCTTCCCTTTCTCTTCTTTCATCGCAAATCCGAATTTCCCAACTCATTTCCCTGCATTCTGACTCGATTACACACCCAGTTAACAAAACATTTATCGAATTCAAGCTCTAATCAATGGCGAGAATACGCGGTGGACCGTCATCATCTGACAACAAGAAGATGGAAGAGCATACATCTCACAAGCAGACGGGCAAGAGTAAGAAGGTTAGTTGCAATGAAGCTTCGTATTTGATATGTAGGTGGCATAAAAGTCCCGATTTTGCTGAATAATCCCGCTTAGATGTTAGAAGGAATTAGAAAAGTTAGGGTTTTTTGTGCTTGGTCCTGTCCTTTTGCCATTCATTCGTTTGAATACTACCCAAAAATAGCATATGTATGCATAGCAGTCTTTCATTTTATTTGAACTGGGTTCTAGTTAGCATATGTCGACAAATAGGATGAAATGTAGAAAAATAGGAAGAAATGTCGAAAAATAGGACAAAATATCGAAAAATATGTCGTTACATCCCTTGAACACTACCAATAAATGTGGAACATAGCCCAGAAATGTCAAACACTATCCAGAAATATCGACAAACAACCATAAATGTGGAACACTATCAGAAATGTGGAACACTACCAATAAATGTCGACAAACACCATAAATGTGGAACATTATCCGAAATGTCGAACACCACCCAGAAATGTCGACAAACACCTAGAAATGTGGAACACTACCAGAAATGTGGAACAATACCCATAAATGTGGAAAACGACACACAAATCTCAACCAACTCCATAAATGTCGAAGAACACCCATAAATGTGGAACACTGGATAGAAATGTTGGACAATAGCCACAAATGTCAAACACTACCCATAAAAGTGGAAGTCAAACCAGAAATATCGAAAATGACGAGAAAGTGTCGAAAAATATGACAATTGATCTTGATTTGCTTTATATCATGCAGGAACAGCTCAAGGATGAAATGGTTGTTCAGAGTGACTTTTTCTCTGCCCAGGTTTTGCAGTACTGCTACTATGAAGCCAATATAAGGAGAATCCGGTTAAAATTGACTGATACACAAAAAATAATCCTCCGAAGGGAGAGCAGTCTTGCAGAAATGACTCTTGAACATGAACATACATTCTGGTGCAAATAAATTATCCATTCCGTTTTATTGAGGCAACTTAGGCCATCGTGGAATCAAATGTTGATTGTAGCTTAGGCTTCAACTTCGTGGGCAAGAAGGTAACATTTAGCAGGAGAAAGTTTGCCATCATTACAGGCCTCAAGATGGGGGACTTTCAAGTTGCATATGCTAAGTACCATGCACCTGATGGTCTTTCTTCAATCACCAAGTATCTAAATCATCTGGGGCAAATAGATGAAACCACATACGATGAAGTGTTCAAGGCTTACGACTGTATCAACTCATCGTATGTAGACGATGATGTTGTGTCCATGACACTGTTGCTACTATACACATCCATCAATGGCTTGCTGAAGAGAACTAGGATTGAAGATAAAATGCTACATTTGACCTGTGATTGGAAGAAGTTCAATGAAATGCCGTGGGGTGACCTATCTTTCAGGGTGACTGTGGATAGTGGTAGAAAGGCAATGATCAATGCCTTGAAACAGATTGAACACCCACAACATCGGACTTACACTGTTGGGGGATTTCCAATTGCACTAGGAGTAAGGGTACTGAACAATTGTATTCGTTTGCCTTTTGTTGTATGCTTAATTCCCTGCAATAACCTGAACAATTTTTTATTCATTTATTTATTTATATTTTTTTACAAAGAATAACATTTATTCTAACATAGTTATTAAACAAAAATTATCTTGCATACTCCATAATCTGTAAGATTTGTTCAATTTTTCAACCAAAGAATAACATATTTTACTGAGCATATGAGACAACGCCACATATTTTATAGTGATTTTTTAACATATTTTTGTTAACGGGATAATAATATATTCTTTTGTTTCAATGTTATAGGTGTTCACGTATGATACAATGCCACATCTCCAGCGGTTCAAAATGGTTGAGCATGTTGAAACTAGTGGATGCAAGCCCAGAATGTTCAGATGGAAAGGGTTGAATGCATAGAGAAGAGATCAAGAAAAAAAGAAAGTTTGGTCAAGAAAAACAATTGACGGGATACGCCTGTCTAAGGAGACAGTGGGGCAAAATCTGGAGGCGACTCTTGCCCAAGCTGCGGGTACCTCGACAATTGCTACATTACCATATCAGCCATCTCCCAAAGACATTACAGCAATGAAAAGGTAGATGAAGCAAAACCACCCCTCTACTTGGATACGTTTGTTTTATCATTGGATGCCAACCTCTTGATGAGAATGTGGGTTGCAGGCGATTGGCTCAACGATCATGTAAGTTATTACTTTTCATTTATCTTACCATGATTAATATATCACTACTGAATTTTACCTAACGACATTATATTTTATTGTTCCAGCAAATTAATTTGTATACATCCATGCTAAGAAAGAGGATAATTTCTATGGGCCGCGCTGATATCTCCATCATGGAATGTTATTTTGATGTAAGTGTGGAACGATGGAATAGTGTCTAATACTTAGCTCCAAGTTTTAATTGATATACTTAATAATTTATGGATTGTCTGTTCATGTTCTTGGTGGTAGATGAACATGAAGGAGCTCCATGCCGCCCAGAGAGTGCCACAAGTTGATGACTTGGCGATGAAGCAGTTTGTTGGTGATTGTGATTTCGAGCACGATTGTCAAACTGTTGACATCGTCTTATTCCCCTGTCACATTGATGACAATCATTAGATTCTCATGACAATGGATTTGTACGCACAGAAATTATATGTGTACAACCCATCGCCTCAGGGAACTGTCGTTGTGCCAAAGTAAGAATACCCCATTTCGACAATCCTCAAGCTACTGGAGGCATGCGAGTTTTACAAATACTTTGCCAAAAAACAGCCAATGGGGGATCAATAGATAGTGGTAATAGAAGAAAATTTGGTCCAACAAGAAAGAGGGTAAGTATCTAATCTCTAGTATGATCATTTTCCCACATAATGGCTTTAGGAGTTATGATTTTAGTCTTGCTTGTTTTATTTTTGTAGGAGTGGCGATTGTGGCATATACGTATTAAAGTGGGCTGAATGTATTATCCATGGCTTCCCCCTAAATACAATTCGGCCCAAAAATGCTGTGGAGGTTCGTAAGGAGATGGCGGTAGTACTTTACCTACACGCAAAAGAGGAGCACGCTAAGTAGAAAGATGCAAGGCCCAAAAAAAAAAGAAAAAAGTAATTACAAAATTGTAGAAATAAATGTACATGAACATTATATTCAAGCAGGTTTTTTATGTTATTTTAAATTACATCAATGTAAATATACACAATATTCATTGGTTATTCCATTTGTTCAATGAATCATTATACTTCAGTGAACATTCTTCAGTTCTAGAACACTGTATTTGTAATTCATTTACCTTTTCATTGAATTTGAAATATACTTCGTTGAACATTCGGGATAAAGATTAACTAAGTGACACCAAAATGAAAGTTAAGTGTGAAATATATTGTTTTTTTTTTTTTTGCTTTTAGAAAAAGTGTATTTTTTTTGTCATATATTGGGATCATCTTCAAATGTATCCAATCAAAATCGTAATTTTTTGTAATCAAGGAAATAGTGAATATTAGTTAATATTTTATTAAAAATATTTTATACAAATTTGGTCATATGTTTTCTCTTTTTTTCTTTAATTTCATTTTAAGTCTTTTTTTTTTGGGTAAAGAATTTTAAATATTTTGCCTATCCAATATTTAGGCAACTTTATGTTGAGCTAAGTATTTTGTTTAGCATTCAAATCAAACTTTTAAACATATCTACATTTCGAAATCTATTTGCATCTCTAAATTTTTTTAATAAATTTTTTTTGAATATTATAGAGATATAATTTACCACAATTAGTTCCTTATATTGTAGAAATATAATTTACCATAATTAGTTCCTTATATTATAGAGATATAATTCACCATATTATAGTTTTCTACAGTTATTTTGACATTTTGTTCGACAATTTTTTACTTATAATCGACATATTTTTTCGACCTATTCATAGATGTGACGACATTTTTTCAGTTGTATCGACACTTTTAGTCGACATTTATATCCAACATTTTGTTAGACATGCATTTCGACATTTTCGGACATTTTGTTCGACATGTACATACTTTTACCGGTGAAACTTATTTAATTCATATTTATTCTGAAAAAGTATGTATACACTTTACCGCCTTTTTGGACTTCATTGGAAATATGTAATCTCCAACATAGGGTATACCATGAAATTGTCGGCCGGTGTCTGCATATCCTCTCAATATTCTCAAGGTGAAAAGGATCCAGCATTGTAAAGGTACACATATTTCTATACTCTTCTTCTTTTCAATAATGGGTAGCGGGTTTAATTTAAAGGTTTTATGGACCTTGTTTGATTAATCCACCTTGAACAAATGCCTTTCATTCATTAGAAACGGAATTTTCATACAAGGGTTGTTTGGGCCTTATTTGATTCTTGCATGGGTAAAATGAAGTAATGTTGTAAAAAATGTATGTTTTATGAAGGTGATGCCATTGAAGGGTTTTCTGACTTCGTTGAATGCATACAAATTTCGAAGGTGTGGTGAACCAAAATGTATGGTTTGTTCATGTTCTTTATGGAGGAAAATGAACTGTTGATCCAGTGTCGAATAAGCATCGATACATCAATTATAAGAGAGTTGAAACTATATTATTACAAGAAAATGCAAATTTCTCGGAAATGGTTAATAACATCATATGCATCATTGTCTTGGATCCGAGAATAAAAGATAAACTTCTTATCAAATACCTACCAAAGTACTTATCAAATATATTTGTCCTTCCCGTCAATAATGATTACCACGTGAGGTGGTTTATGAATGAGATTATAAAGCATGCCAGGATACCTATCTGTGTTACAATTCGAGAGGTTTCAAAAAATGCGGATGAATACGGTGGCAGTAACTCACCCATAAAGCGATTGAGCTCTGATAGTCCAATTTGGACTAATGATGTAATCCATTCAAGACAATTGGATGAGAACAATGTTAGCATACCGAATGAAAATCAATTAGGAAGCAAAGAGGATGATGCGCCGCCGGTACATGAAACCATCATTGTTGAGGATGAAAGAATAATGGCCTCGGAAAGAAGCAAGGAGCCTGTACTTGGGCCGATCCCAGAAAATGTTCATTGCTTTGAAGCCACTACGTCTTCGAGTGCGGGTGGGTCAGCTTCTGATAAATTAGACGAAATCGTAGATGTTGCAGTGAAAGATGTTTTTGAGACTAGGCATCACCTATTTTTGAGGATGTCAATGCTTGCCGTCAAACATTTTTTCAAGTGGAAGGTTCTTAGGGCAAATAACAAGTTTTGATACCTAAGGTGTACGGATGATAATTGCAAATGGAGAATGAATGCATTGGCGATTGGGAATTCATCTGCCTAGAAGATTACAAAATATAACAACATCCATACATGCCAATCATCGTTGGTTCATAGTGACAATCGACAGGCATGCAGCAAAGTTATTGGTTCATGGATCAATGGCAAGTACTAGGACGTATGCAGGCCGTATAGGCTGAACGAATCATTTCAGATAGTCGGTCGGAGCTTGGGGTTAACATAACATATATCAAGGCTTGACGATCGAGGGAATCCGCATTGCATGAAGTAAGAGGCAATTATGAGGGTGCATATACAATACTGCCAGCCCATTTACACATGATGCAAGAACTAAATCCGGGCACTGTTACTGAGCTGAGTCGGGACGAAAATGGTAGATTCAAGTACTTATTCTTTGCATTTGGTGCTTCGATTCGTGGATTTCATAGCCACATGCGACTAGTTATTGCTGTTGACACTTGCTTTCTTAAAGGGAGATATCCTGGGTCATTAATTGTTGCGACATGCATAGATGGTAACAACCAAGTATATCTTGTTGCCTGGGGAATTGTTGATTCTGAAAATGACGCATCGTGGGAGTGGTTTTTACAAAGGTTAAAGGCTGTAATTGGTAATGAAACTGATAGATTGGTGTTTATTTTTGATAGACATAAGAGCATTGCAAAAGGCATAGCAAATGTGTTCCCAGATTCTTATCACAGAGCATGTATTTATCATCTAAGTAACAACCTAAGAGCAAAGTTCAAAAACAATGACGTGATCCCATTATACTTTAAGGCTGTGAAGGCTTATACCGTTGCTAAATTCAATGAGCACTTCTCACGGATTTCAATGCAGAATTCAAGGGTAAGTGAGTATTTACGAGAAGTCGGGATTGAACGTTGGTCGATGGCACATTCAAGTGGGAGACATTATACAATAATGACGACCAACATTGCAGAATGTCTAAATGCATTATTGAAGGATGCCCGGGAGTTACCTATTCATATTTTGGTCGATTACATCCGTAACACACTCCAACGATGGTTTCACGAACAGCATACCGTAGCTAGTGAAATGAAAACATTGACGACCCTATTTGAAGAGCTAATAGCATCAAGAATGAGAGAAGCACAATCATGTGTGGTTGAACCGGTTGATATACACGGATGGTTTGTACGGGACATTGCAAACCGGACTGCTACGGTTGATTTGCTTCAAAAAACTTGCACGTGTCGAGTGTTTGATATAGATCAAATCCTTTGTGCTCATGCACTACCTGCATCTCGGAGCAGACAAATTGACCATTACACCTTATGCTTGCGACTGTATCACACTGAAGCACTTGTAGGTGCTTATGCTGATTCTATTATGCCGATGGGTGACGCTAAGGATTAGAATGTGGTCGATGATGTTTTAGCAATTCAATTATCACTGCCGAAACCTAGGACTAAGAGTAGAAGGCAGAAGAAAAAAGAATTCCTTCTACAGGAGAGGAGAAAGTTAAAAAAAAAATATGGTCGTTGCAGAGGGAACAGACATAACTGGCAAACTTGCTCAAATGCATTCGTTTCTGGGGACAACGTGTAGAATGAGTTAACTTTATTTAGTATAGGATTTTACTTAGGCATAAGGACAATTTGTATATGCACATTTTGTGATCTGCTTTATTCAATATTATTATTGGCTCAGTTTCGTAAGGACAATTTCTTTAAGCACATTTAGTTTGTATATAAGATTATCAAATTACGCAACCATGCACATCTTTTATTAGTACAATACAACACATAATACAAAATGGACTGCGCTTATAGTTACCTAAATTAAGTTCGATATGTTGTTCGACATATAATACAATTACGCTTATAGTTCGATATTTTGTTCGACATACATTTCCACATTTTATTCAAGATATAGTTTGACATTTTATTCGAGATATAGTTCGAGATTTCATTCAACATATAGTTCGAGATTTCATTCGATATATAATTCGACATTTTATATCATTGTCTCGACATATAGTTCGACATTTTATATCATATTATCGACATATAGTTCGACATATCTTCATCATTATCGATATATATTTCGACATATCTTCATCAATATTGACATTTTATATCATATAGGTCGACATATATTTAGATATATATTCATCATTCTCGACATATGGACTACTCTCTCGTTCCAACCCAATTCAACCAAAAAAATTAACACACAGCTTGACACCATAGCCGCAAAACAAACACACAAAACACACACCCTCTCGTGATAGCAAATTCGAATCTAAAAGTAGACGCAAATTTTCACCAAACCGGCTACTCGATGGCCTTGTTTTTTTTGTTCTTCAAATGCATGCCGTGGTTGAGCTATAGATGATAATGATTTCGATCACCTGGGTTGTTGATTTAGTGGATGATGAATGCTAATTGGAGATTAATTCCGTTACAGACAATGGACAGAAGATACGCAAGAATGTTTGTCTAACGTCTTTTTCCACATGGAAGGGCTTTTTGGTCATTTCAGTTGGTCAAACACCCTTGACCTGCTATAATTGTGAAGATTCATCCGCCGCTGCTATATTTGATAAAGTCACCTCCAAAGGTGCTATAAATGAAAATTTCCCAACCTTATTGGGTTAGGTGGGAGGGCTTCAATTCCTTTTCGTCAATTAAGTTATATGCAATTAATCAAATTATTTCTTAAAGATTTAATTTTTAATTACGTATCACTTTTTGTTAATTATAGAATATAATATACTTATCAAATTATCTCCTAAAAGATTTCACTTTTAGTTACACATTACTTTTTGTTAGTTATAAGGTATAATATATTTAATATAATTATTAAATATATAATTTTTTATTTTTTATTCTTATTTTTTAATATATGATCATGTATATTATTAATAAGATTGCACTTTTGATTACACACCACTTTTTGTTATTTATAACATATAATATAATTAGTGTAACTACTAAATGTATAATTTTTTATTTTTATATTTACTTTTTAATGATGGATTATGTATTTTGTTATTGTTGTTGTTGTTGTTGTTAAGAATATTTCAGTGATTTTATTTCAAAATAAACTTTTTTTTTTTTGGGAAAAAATGGTTTTTGAAAGTGTTCTCCTGGACGGAAAATGTAGTGACCTTTTTTAAACATAAAAAGTATTCAAGGTGGCTGAAGTCAAGAAGTGCCCCATGGCCTTGATCTTGACTTTTAAGACGTCTTCTACTTAAAGCTTCTAACCATCACTGCTAGTAAAAAATTGGCAAATATCTGCAATGGGAAGTGTACCTTTCTCCTTGCTTTTGTTCACTAGTTTTTTTCCCTTCTTACTTTCCTTCCAACCTCTTCATGTTTCCACTGGGAAATGTCTTAATGATCAAAGATCGCATTTGCTTCAATTCAGGGATGGTTTGCGCTGTGATCCTGAATACTCATACTCAAACAAGCTTGTGCACTGGAACCAGAGTAGGGACTGCTGCAAGTGGGATGGAGTAACATGTGATAGTCTTGGCCATGTTATCAGCCTGGAACTCAATAATGAATCGATTGCCATCCGAAATGACAATTGGAAAAAACTTTTTAGTCTCCAGCATCTTGAGAAGTTGAATCTAGCTTGGAACAGTTTCTATTCTATCACAATTCCAATGGAGCTCTATAACCTCACCAGGCTGAAATACCTGAATTTTTCACATTCGGGTTTCATGGGACAACTACCAGTTGGGATGTCCAAAATGAAACAGTTGATTACCCTTGATCTCTCCAACCGTTTCCTAGAAGGGCAACTGCAAATGAAGAATCCAGAAGGTTTGGAGGTATTCTTTCAGAATCTGACGGAGCTAACAGAACTTTATCTTGATGGTGTCAATATTTCAACCCAAGGGAGTGAATGGTGCAGTGCTTTCTCATCTTTGACTAAATTACAAGTATTGAGTCTACGTGAATGTTACCTTTCAGGTCCTATATTTTCTTCTTTTTTCCAGCTTCATTCACTAACTACCATTCAACTTGACAGTAACAAACTCTCAACCATAGTTCCAGACTTGTTTGCAAACTTCACAAATTTAAAGACCTTAAGCCTTGCACTTTGTGATTTGCATGGACAATTTGCAAAGAAGATTTTCCAGGTACCAACACTGAAGAACCTTGATTTGTCAGACAATGACTTACTTGGGGGTAGTTTGCCACATTTTTCCAAAAATGTTTCTTTTACAGAGATTGTACTTAGTTCTACAAATTTTTCAGGTTCATTACCAGACTCCATTGGGAACCTTGGAGCATTGTCCAGGATAGACCTAAGGAATTGTAGTTTCAATGGAGCAATTCCTATCACATTAGCAAATCTCTCAGCATTAGTTTATTTGGATCTATCAACGAATGAGTTCAGCGGTTCAATTCCATCATTCCAAATGTCCAAAAAACTCATATACATTGACCTGTCTGATAATGCTTTTGTAGGTTCAATTTCTTCTGGTCATTTTGAAGGTCTTGTGGATCTTCAACTTATTGACTTAGGGTCCAATTTTCTATCTGAGAGCTTTCCATCATCTTTGTTTGCTCTCCCATCCTTGCAGACACTAGTTCTTTCCAATAACGAGCTTGGTGTTCAGATCAAAGAGTTTCCTAATGCTTCCTCCTCTTTACTCAATACACTCGAACTAAGTAATAATCATCTAAGAGGATTCATTCCAGAGTTCTTTTTTGATCTCCAAATGCTTCATGTCCTCTCACTTTCCTTCAACTTCTTTAATGAAACTTTAAGACTAGACATGTTTAATAAGCTCCAAAATCTTACTAGACTTTATCTTTCTTATAACAATTTATCAATAGATGCAAGTTGCAATACTAGTGCATGCTTATCTTTTTTCCCACAATTCAAGGAACTGAGCCTTGCTTCTTGCAATTTGAAAATGTTCCCTGATCTGAAGAATCAAACAGGAATGTCTCATCTAGACCTTTCACTAAACAATATTGCTGGGGAGGTACCTAATTGGATATGGAATGTTGGATTAGGTCATACGGCTTCAATTCTTTGAAATTCATTGGATTATCTAAATCTTTATTTCAACCTTTTAGAAGACCTTCAAAAGCCTTATATTTTGCCTGATATTTTTATGCTCGACTTACATGCTAATCTGCTCAAGGGTGAGATGCCCATTCCGTCACCGGATGTTATATATCTAGACATCTCGAAGAATAATTTTAACATTTCCATTCCTCCTAACATAGGTGATTACCTTACCATGAGTGTTTTCCTCTCTCTCGCAAATAACAACTTTGCAGGAGATATTCCTGAATCTATATGCAAAGCAAGTTATCTCAAGGTTCTTGATTTGTCTAATAATTCCTTGAGTGGTACAATACCAGCTTGCCTATTTGCAATGGTGAAGGAACTTGGAGTTTTAAATCTATGTGGAAATAAACTTTACGACCTCATACCCAATACATTCCAGAATAACTGTGAGTTAAGAACATTAGATCCCAGCAAGAATACCTTGACAAGAAAGATTCCGATATCCTTGGCCAATTGCAAATTTTTACAAGTTCTGAATGTCGGAAACAACTACCTCGATGACAATTTCCCATGCACATTGACAAATGAGCCAAATTTGCGCGTCCTTATTTTGCGATCCAACAGGTTCCATGGTGAAATCAGTTGTTCTTGGGACAACCACAGTTGGCCAAGTCTTCAGATCATGAATATTGCTTACAATAACTTCAGTGGTGCTCTTCTACCTGAACTTCTCTTAAATTGGAAAGGAATGATGATTGAGGGTGGGACTGCAGCACCACCCTTGCAAGTTGGAATCCTTGAAATATCTAACTTGTATTATCAGGACAGTGTGAAACCCATCATCAAAGGGATGGAGCGTGAGCTTGTAAAGATTCTAACCATCTATAAAACAGTGGATTTCTCATGCAATAAGTTCCAGGGGGAGATACCATATGCAGTTGGAGGATTAAAAGCACTATACATTCTCAACTTGTCTCATAATGCTCTTACAGGCACAATTCCAGGATCACTGCGAAACTTGGCACAACTTGGATCATTAGATCTTTCAATGAACCAATTAACTGGAATGATCCCACTGGAACTTGGAGGTCTTACATTTCTTTCAGCACTGAATCTATCATATAACCTACTAGTTGGAAAAATCCCAGGCGGCCACCAATTCCAAACATTTTCTGAGACTTCCTTTTTAGGAAACAAAGGGCTGTGTGGCTTTCCTCTGATTTTAAGCTGCAATGACTTGAATTCCAATGGATCATCTCCATCAAGTCCCTTTAATATGTACATTGCAAAAAATGGGATTGATTGGGAGTACATAAGTGCTACCTTGGGATTTAGTATGGGACTTGGAATCATTTCCTCGCTGAATTTTTTTAGTCCAGCATGGTGGCAAAGGTTCAATGCACTAGTCTTTCAGTTCCTCTTGAGATTTCTTCGTCTACAGGTCCAAGAAAGGTTGTGCAGAAATCCAATTCAAAGGCTTTAAATCTTGAGATTGTCTTCTTCCTTAAATTTACTTCATGTCAGTTTTTTCTTTTTCTAAAATTATGCTTGGTTTGATTCTGAGGGCCTGCCCAGTTCAGTCGTCTGTTTCCTTCAATGGCTCAGGCTCAGAGTCTTTGTTTTCATATTGTCATTATGTAAATTTGGTTCTAAAGATGTTCTCAAAAAAATTTCTTTTGTAACATCGTAGTATTTTATTTAGATTTCAACTCTGTGAAATAAAATTAAGAGTTTTGCCGTGGTACAAATTCTGTTTTCCTGCAAGAACCATGCAATACTCATGTGAAGTTAAAGATGTCTAGTATTCAGAAATATATGCAAGAAGTTTAACACAGATGCATTGTGTTCAGAAAAGTTTAACACAGATGCATTGTGTTCAAAAATATTCTCAGTTCACTCATATGAGATGAGAGCGTTCAACTTAGTTTCAACCAGTTGTCTTTTATTGCTTGTGAAAGAGCTCCAAATAATAACGATTTTTAAAAATTCAAAGAAAAAAAAGGGTAGTGTTGGGGACATATAATATTTACTGTTGTAGAATATTGTGTCACAATTATATAATAGAACAGAATGGAGAGAAAGTATATAATAGAGAAGACAGAAAAACACTAAAGATATTAGTGAAATTAAAGGAGAAATTCTTATTTCACTTTTCTTCACCACCTTCCCCACTCTTACCTAATGACCAACTATGCTCCGATTTATAGGAGAACAATGATGCACCTATCAATGTATTTGGATAAATACATACATGAGATAGGGATATATATTTACATTAGATAGGGATAAGTACATACATTAGATAGAGATAAGCACATTCATTAGATATGATGAATTTACATTGGATAGGGATATGAACAAATATTAGATAAGGATGAATATAATAAATATCCATTCATGTATTTCATAACACTCCCCCTTGAATATTTATTGTATTCATTATTTGACGAATGTGCATGATACTGTCTCATTAAAAACCTCAAGTCAGAAAAACCCGGTGGGAAAAAACTGAGCAGAAGGGAGAAAAAGTGCAATGCATAGTTCATAATATCTCCCCTTCAATTGAGCTATATAGCCACTGTTGGGGCTAATCAATCTTGCATCTTGTGAACTCGCCACATACTAATGCCATATACTAATTTCTCAAAAGTTGACGTTGGCAATGATTTGGTAAAAAGATCTGCAAGATTCTTTATGGATTGAATTTGTTTGACATCAATTTATCGACTTTCTTAGAGTTCATGAGTATAGAAAAATTTCGGCGAGATATGCTTGGTCCTATCACTTTTGATATATCCTCCCCTAACTTGTGCAACACAAGTAGCATTATCTTTATAAATTATAGTGGGAAAATTTATAACCGGTGTTAAACAACAAGAATTGTGAATATGTGTCATAACGAATCTTAACCAAATACAGTCTCTTTCAGCTTCATATAAAGCAATAATCTCAGAGTGGTTAGAAGATGTGGCTACTAGCGATTGCTTCGTAGAACGTCAAGAAATGGCGGTACCGTTATAACAAAATAAATAATTGGTTTGAGAGCGAGCTTTATGTGGATTAGATTTATATCTAGCATCAGCATATCCAACTAAACCAGAGGTAGTGGAATTCTTGGAATAATATAATCCCAAATCTATGGTTCCTCGGAGATAACGGAAAATATGTTTAACCCCATTCTAGTGTCTTCGAGTTGGCTTAGAACTAAAACGTGCCAATAAATTTACTGCAAAAGCAGTATCTGGTCTTGTACATTGTGCCAAGTATTTCTAAGCCCCAATTGCATTGAGATATGGTACTTCAAGACCAAGTATCTATTCATCAGATTTTAGGACAAAACTGATCCTTTTGGGGATCTAAAAACCTTACAACCATAAAGGTGCTCAATGAGTGAGCTTTGTCCATATTGAAACGTTTAAGTAATCGTTCAATGTATGCTGATTGATGGACAATTATTCCATTTGCTTTATGCTTAAGCTCTAGACCAAGAAAAAGTTTGGTTTTACCCAAATCTTTAACTTCAACTCCCTTTTCAAATATTCAGCAGTTTTAACTAACTCTTCTGGAGTTCTAATTAAATTCATATCGTCGACATAAACTGTTACAATAGCAAATTCGATTTCTGATTTCTTAATAAACGCGCATGGGCAGATGGATCATTCTTGTACCCTTCATTAATTAGGTACTCATGTAAGCGTTGATACCATATACGGCCGGATTGCTTTAACTCGTATAAAGATATTTGCAACTTAATTGAGAATAAGTTGTAGGGAGTGTATGCATCAGGCATTTTCAATCCCTTGGGAATTTTCATATAAATATCATAATCTAATGAGCTATATAGATATGCCGTCACAACGTCCATAAGACGTATTTCCAATCTTTCAGAGACGACTAGGCTAATTAGAAAACGAAATGTAATCATATCCATCACCGTTGAATATGTCTTATCATAATCAATTCCAAGTCTTTGAGAAAAACCTTGGGCAACGAGTCGGGCTTTATATTTGATAATTTCGTTTTTCTCATTTCATTTCCGAACAAATACCCATTTATATCTAACGGGCTTTACATTATCAGGGATTCTGATTATGGGGCCAAAAACTTCTCGTTTGGCTAGGGAAGCTAATTCAACCTTGATTGCTTCCTCCCACTTAGGCCAATCTTGTCTTTGACGGCATTCAATAATAGATTGTGACTCATAATCATCATCTATAATTTTATGAGCAACTGAAAATGCAAAAACATCATCAATGATGATTGCATCTCTATCCCAAATTTCATTACAATATGTAATGGAATTTTCAATATTTCCAAGGGTGATATTTCCATAGGTTTGTGCCTCTTGAGAGGCAATAAGCTCTTTGGAAGCAAACACAACATCAGACTCTTCTATAGCAGATTCCTGATTCTTAGGCTCTTCTGTAGCTAATTCCTGAATGTTTCCCCTTCGTTTTCAAAGAACAATATCTTTTGATCTCATTGGTCTCCCACGCTTCAAGTGCGAAGGATTTTGATCCATTTTAGCTTATTCTTTGAGAACATTTATCCTAGCCAAAGCATTTGCAGTTGGAATATGAGACTTCGTTACCTTAACAGTATCATTAAATGCATCAAGAAGTCTATTGGTCATAGCCTATAAATGGATTATAGGCTGTATCTTATTTTCACATTCTGGAGTTTTTGGGTCTAATTAAGATAAAATTTTCTCATTCCAGGAGATAACCTTAATTGGTTTTTGCTTTTCAGCCATGAAAGTTATAGGTGTTCCAATTGATGGAAACACTATATCATCAAAATGACAATCTACGAATCTAGCAATAAAAAGATCACCAGTAGTTGGTTCCAAGAACCTAATGATAGATGGTGAATTAAACTCAACATAAATGCCCAAACAACGTTGGGGACCCATTTTTGTTATTTTCGGTGGTGCTATAGGCACTTGTATGGCACAACCAAAGGTGCGTAAATGTGAAATATTAGGTTCATAACTAAGAACCATTTGAAGCGGAGATTGTAAAAGACTAGCAGTGGGGCGTAATCTAATTAAAGCTGCCGTATGCAAAACTGCATGACCCCATGCTGTATTATTGAGATTTGTTCCCAATAATAGAGTTCGAGTAATGATTTGGATACATTTAATCAAAGATTTTGCCAAACCATTTTAAGTATGAACATGTGCGACTGGGTGCTCAACCTCGATTCTGAGTGAAGCACAATGCGCATCAAAACTCTTTGATTTAAATTCAACGGCATTATCCATTCTCATACTTTTAATTGGATAATCAAGGAATTGAGCCCGAAGCTTTATAATCTACGCAAGTAAATGTGCAAAAGCGACATTGTGCATAGATAATAGGCAGACATAGGACCATCTACAGGATGCGTCCACTAGTACCATAAAATATCGAAATGTTCCACTTGGTGGTTATATTGGCCCACAAATATCACCCTGAATTCTTTTCAGGAAGAAAGGGGATTCAAAATTAACCTTTGTTATAGAATGTTTAATAATGAGTTTTTTTTTGTGAACAAGTTTCACAATTATAATCTTTGGACAACAGTACCTTTGTATCCTTCAAAGGGTGTCCTTTTGTATTTTGAATTATTCTACATATCATTGAAGCGCCATGGTGACCAAGACGATTATGCCATAGTCCAAATTGATCAGGATTTACCAATTTCCAGGATATGGCAGTGTAGGTTTCAACGGCCTTAATCATGAAACAATATAAACTTATAGAAGAAGCTTTCAACTTCTCATGGATGGTCTTTAGGGCCATCTTATAAGAATAAATGCCGATATATTCCTTATTTTGCTCATAAATAGTCTTAATATGGTACCCATTACGACGTACATCTTTGAAATTAAGCAAATTCCTTTTTGATCTATTACTTAAAAACGCATTCTCAATATGGACGATGGTGCCATTTGGAAAAATAATTGTGGCATTTTTGATACCATCAATAATCGGAACGGGATCTGATATTTTATGGACATGTGTCTTACGCAATGTCATACTCAAGAAAAAGTGTTTACTACGAAAAATAGTATGTGTTGTTGCACTATCAAGCAAACAAACATCTTCCATTTTTTCGGAATTTTCCATTTGCACTTACATTGACAACTTCAGGTGTCAAGTATCATAAAATTAGAATAATTTCCAAAATATCCACTGCCACTTCAGAAGCATAGGGATAAATCGATTTCAAAATCAAGAAAAAGAAAAATGAAGAATTGGTAGAAGAAGATGGAGAATAGATGGAGTATGATAAAGAAAACCAAGAGAATTCCTACATTGCAAATATTACTTACTCAATTGGTAGATCTTTGTGCTGATAATGTGTTGTAGAATATTGCATCACAAGTATATAATAGAACAGAATGGAGAGAAAGTATATAATAGAGAAAACAGAAATACACTAAAGATAGTAAGGAAATTAGAGTAGAAATTCTTATTTCACTTTTCTTCACCACCCACTCCACACTTACCTAATGACCAAAGTATACTCTTATCTATAGGAGAACAATGATGCATCTATCAATGTATTTGGATAAATACATACATGAGATAGGAATAAATATTTATATTAGATAGGGATAATTACCTACATTAAATAGAGATAAGTGCATTCATTAGATATGATGAATATACATTGAATAGGGATATGAACAATATTAGATAGGGATAAATATAATGAATATCCATTCATGTATTTCATAACATTTACCAATTTTTTACAACGCTAAATTCATATGTTTTGCAAACAAATTTTCAACATAAATTACCCCTTTCTATTCGAACAGAGATGTGAAACATAAACACACTATTTTTGTACGAGTAAAATTGACCACCTTCTATTTGCCATTTTTTTTTAAAAATTAACAAATTGGGGGAAAAACTCATCTTTCTCAATGTAAAAGTAGACAATCTAGGAGGTTTGAAGGCACTTAATCTAACATTTTTCAATGTTTGATGGTTTCAATTTTTTGGAGGGGGAAGGCGGAGCTTGGGAGAAAAAAATTCATATTTTACTAAGCAGGCTAATGACTTTTAAATAAAAAAAATATATAAAAAATCCCTTTCTCCGCCCTCCATGTTTTCCCCGCAGGTGCCTAATGGGACCCCATTTTAAATAAAAAAATATATAAAAATTAAAATTTTAATACTTTAAATTATAGAACAATAATTAAAATTAATCCAAAATGTTAATAAAAAATTAACATAATTCAAATGTAACAACTAACAAATTATAAAGTATAAATCCAAACATACAAATGAAATATAACAAAAAGTTCTAAAACATTATAACATACAAATGTCAAATATAGTTTGAATTAAGATAACAAATCATAATCATCATTTTTTCTTAAAACTCTAAAATGCCATCACATTCAACAAAATTATTTTTTGTACTTCTTTAATTGTAATTTTGTTTAATTCAACTATAGAAGTAACATGAAAGTTCCTTATTTCCTTATTATTTCTTTTGCATAATAAAATTTAAAATAAATAGGATACTTTATATATATATCATTTATATCATCTATATATATATATATATATATATATATATATCATATATCACATTAACATTAATTTATAAATATAAGTAGTAAATAGTAAACTAGTAGTACTAATAATATGTTATAATGAAAAAGATGAGAGTCAATATATAATAATTTATAATTAATAGAGAAATAATAATAAATTAATAGCAAGTAGTAACTAATACTAAAATATGATAATTAAAATTTAATTAATATAAGTTTAACATAAATATAATGTACTAATAATTAAGAAACATTAATAATAAATTAAAATTTTAACAAATATATGAAACTTACTTGTGTAAAAAATATTCACATATCTTACATAATTTTTTAAATTAAAGAACTAAGTGTGTTTGGTGTTGAGTTCAAACAAATTTATACTCGAGAACAACTTAAATTTATAGAAAATATAGTTAATTCTAAACCGATTCTAATTCTAACAAGAAATCAAACGGACCCTAAATATAATTATATTTTACATTGGTATTATAAAAACCAGATCGAAGTTTGAATTGGTGAAATCAAAGGGATCAGGAGTTAATTGGTAAGAAAAATATGATGATATCATTATCATATAATAAATATAAATTAATTATAGAATATTAATACTAATCAATAAAATGTTAGAGATAGATTATTATTATTTTTAGTGTAGTTAAATTTAAATTTAGTATACAGTGTATTTAGTCTAAATTGTATACAATTCTAAGTGTATAATTAAATAATTTTGTGAGAAATAGTATAAAAAATATTTTAAGTAAAGAGTGTGTAAAAAATTATAATAATTATCTCTTATAAATATTTGATATATTCAATTTTAAACAATTAAAAACTTTATTAGTGAAAAAAATATATATTCACATAAAAAGTAATAAAAATGAATTTTATAAAAAGTTAGGTTCAAACTATAATTTTTTAAAATTAAAGTTATTTTCTCTAAAAAAGAAGGTAATAATCTAGTCAAATCCAAGTCAACCTAGTTTTGACCAATCAAATCAAAATTTGATGATAGTCGGTTATATACAAAATCGGATTAAACCTACAATTAGTTTTTAATGACATTGGCCAATCCGGTCAGATTTTAACAACACTGCCTAACACTAGTTGGATAATTTCAATGCCAATACCTTACTCTATTTCTAATTTCAGACCTAATGTTGATAAAATTGGTAGGATTAGTTTAGGGTTATATAGTCGAATAAGTATGATCAGATTATATGATAGTAAAATCATATAAAAAATGGAACAAAAAAACTTATCAGCTATTTTAAACAAATTATTAAGTTATATATGAATATAAATGAAGAGAATATATATATAATACATAATTAAGCATTTTTAGTTAAATATATATATATATTTTTACAATATTTTATATGATTTCGTGAATATTTGAAATTCAATAGCAATCCAAGAGTAATTATGTTTAATTAATTTGTTTGTTATTAAAAACTAATAAAAATATAATATGATTAAACTAATTAAATTATTTATACAATTAGCATTTTTATTTGATATACTATAAATATAAACATTTATTTTGAGTAAATTTAACTCTATACTAATATTACAAAAATTAAACTCCTACCTAATCATTTTAGTAGATATAGATGTCACATGGCCTTATGGACATAGGTGAGTTGGTAAGTAGAAATTTTCTGACAACATAAATTCGAACCTCATGTGAGGCCGATTTTCTACTGAAATATTGTGGAGTCTCTCCTGGAATTTGGCCTCTGATACAAATAGGAGAGTTTTACTTTTGCAAGAGGGACTTTCTCTTAAACCAAATATAGAGATGTCACATAACTATACTCAGCCCATCCACATCAGTATATGTCTAACCCAAATGCGGAAAATTTTTTTTTTTAACAGAAGTAGTTATTTCCCAATAAACCCAACCCAAAGAAAAATCCATAGGTCCACTCAGTCCCCACCATTCAACGCTCCCCCGAATTCGAAAACCCATTCTAAAGCGCCAAAAACTCTGCTTTTAAACACTACTGATTCATATCCTCTCCCACTCTGTGTCTGTCTCTGCTTCTCTCACACACAGTCACGCACTAAATTCATTACGAAGCAGGTGAAAAATCAAAAACCACCTTCTCGAACTTCGGTATAGACTACAGACTTCTCTTTTCCTCTTTTTCAGAGCATAGAAATTCGTTCCATTCAAATTAATTACTTCTTTATTTCATTAATTAGCTATAATCACGCTTTAATTTTTACGCCTGTTTTTTTTTAATATTTTTTTTTCCTTTAAGGCATTTTGGACTTTGAAGCTTCAAATTGACACTATAGTAGAATTTGAACGTTGTAATTTGAATTTTGGGCTCAATTAGGTGCTTGCCTATGTACTTGGTATCAACTCGTTATTGAAAAGGTTGGGGCTTTAACAGGAGAACAGAAAATTTTTTGTTGGTTGTTGCGGTGATTTTTGTTGAATAGTTTCGAGAAATGACTCCAATTTTTGCCTAATTTGAGTTTTAATTTTGTAAATGTGAGTTATTTTGCATCCTTCAGATATATATTCTAATTTTCACTTTAATGCGCGTTTTGTGTTTGTGGTGGAAGCTATGAGCGTGTTTGTGTGTCTGAACTTTGTTTTTGGGGACCAAAATTTGATTCATTTGTGTAATTTGCTTGTGGTCAGAGCATCTAATTTTGTGTCTTACTGTGCTTTTGTGTCTTTATATCTTCATTTTATTCTTACTGTAATTTCGCACTTTCTTGATTCTCACTTTTGTGTGTAAGGAGGAATTTTTTAAAAATCTTTATATCTAGTTAAAGATTGAAAATTTTTGCCTGACGCATAGAATGGTTCTTGAAGGGCAAGCATGGGATGGTATTATCGAGCTTAATCTTGTGGTTTGACGAAGACAGAAATGGGGTCTGAGTTTAGAGGTAGAAAGGGTAAAGGAGCTGCGAGGGTGAATAGTCAGCAAGTGGCTTTTGAGCTCAAACAGCGCGTGGTTCTTGCCTTGAATAAGATTGCCGATAGGGATACTTACCAGATTGGGGTTGAAGAGCTTGAGAAAACAATTGAATGCTTAACCTCAGATGGGTTGGCCTCGTTTTTCTCTTGTATATTGGACACTGATTCAGAGCGAAAGAGTGCAGTTCGTAAGGAATGTATTAGATCAATGGCTTCCTTGGCAACTTACCATGAAGGTCTTGTACTACCCTACTTAGGGAAGATGGTTGCTAGCATTGTTAAACGGCTCAAGGATATGGATACAGTTGTGAGAGATACCTGTGTAGATACGATGGGTGTTTTGGCTTCCAAGTTGGGTAGTAATGAGGGTGAAAATGATGGATTTTTTGTTGCACTAGTGAAGCCACTTTTTGAAGCCTTGGGTGAGCAAAATAAGCAAGTTCAGGCTGGTGCAGCATTATGTTTGGCGCGGGTCATTGACAATATCAATGATCCCCCAGTGTTAATCTTGCAGAAGATGCTGGCAAGGACTGTCAAGTTGCTCAAGACTCCACACTTCATGGCAAAACCAGCCGTCATTGAATTGAACAGAAGCATCATTCAGGTCTGTTTTTTGAATTATGTGTGCAAGTAGGATATATTCAGATTTTGATGATCTTTGAGGTATACTTTCCTTTCTGATTATGTTAGCTTCAATCTGAAGTACTGGACAGAATACTGGAAGAGAGCTTGTCGATTGAAGGGGAAAAAAAGAAAGTTTCAATTGTATATGATCTTCTATTCCCTGAAAAATGACCTCCCATCAAAGTGGGGTATAATTTAAATCCCTTCCAAACTGAAATAAAAGAAAAGGGGGAATGGCTGTCTCAGCAGCCTGATATGATTCCATGTCAACACAATCTTGTAGTTATTTTCTATAGGTGCCTGTGAACTAATTTTTTCCTTCATTCATGCATCCATTTTGTGACTGTTCCAGGCTGGTGGTGCTGCCACTTATAGTACTTTGTCTGCTGCTATTGCTAGTATCCAAGAAGCTCTCAAGAATAGTGACTGGCCAACACGCAAAGCTGCCTCTGCAGCACTAGGGGACATTGCTTCTAGTGGTGGAGCATTATTTGGCAGTTTCAGGTCTTCTTGCTTGCGATGTCTTGAATCCTGTCGCTTTGACAAGGTGAACCACCTTTGCTATTAAAAAGTTAGAATATATTAGTTATTGTTCTCAAAGTCTCTGCCTTGTGAAAGCTTAAATAGGATCCTTACATGAATTCTCAATGTTATTTAGGTTAAACCTGTTAGGGACACCGTGCTCCAGGCATTACAAATTTGGAGAAATCTTCCTGGTAGTGATACACCAGAACCATCAGAAGCAGGATCTTCTGTTAAAGGTTTGAAATTAGAGTCTTTGTTTGTATATATGTGCGAGTAGGTAATTTAATGTCTTCTGTTAAAATCTAATGGGTAACTTGGGAGAGTTGTTTTAGTCTACTGCATGCTTTTGTATTCGGGTTAATGTTAAATGATTTCTGTTACCTGACGTCTTTTCATAAGTTGTTCATCTATACCAATCAAGAAAATTGAGTAGAAAACCGGGTTTGTTCAACATTTGTATGCGTTCATGCCCGCAACTTTTCCTCCTTTAAAATACTGTTTATTCTTGTCATCATTTTCACTTTTAGTGTGGGAATTATAATTCGAAGAATTATACAGAGCCCTAATTACTATCACCTTGTAGTTTTCCTGTTTGTGGAATACTATTTTATATACGTGTTCATGCTCTTTTACCTTTCTTGAGATGTGGACCATTTATTTCTTTTACCTTTCTTGAGATAATTCTCACACTGTAGTGCTAAGATATTGAGCAGTGCTTTCTATCTTTTGTTCCCTTTTTCCTTGGTTTTGTTATACTCCATCTGTCGCAGAAAAAGAGTCTAATTTCAAATTTTGTTTGAGTCCCAAAAACAGAGAGTCATCTTTTGAATGAAATTCCAACAGTAATGACCATGTAGAGTCTATAACTAAAAAAGTAAGAATAAAAATGAAAAATACATTAATGATGCATTTAGTGTATTATACCTTATAACTAAAAAAAATTGTTAAACTCATTTAAAACTGAACTCTTTTTTTGGAACTTAGGAAGTAGTAGAATATCAAACTTCTGGGAGTCGGTAAATGGGTTTAACTGAGACCCATTATGAAGTTTGGCTTTGATGTACTTAAAGCGCAAATATTAGATGAATATATAACCACATAAGGTGGTGAGCAAGTATTAACAAAGTGGTGCCATTTAACAGAACCTTTGTAAATGGTTTATTGTTATTAAACATATAAAGTGGTGGGCAAATATCAAGGAAATGGTTCCAATGAGACTCTTGTATAGATATTATATTGTTATTAACAACATAAGATGTGTGGTGAAGCATCAATTGGAAGGTGTCATTGAGCAAAAGTATGTGGTGGTAAACAAGAATTAATCAAAAGTTGCCATGAAGTAAACTTATGTTGAATTGTGCAATTAACCCCTTAGTTGTGAATGCCTGCCACCTCATCATGGTTGATATCCACCCAATATTTGCTCATAATGGCTTACTACATAAGTTGGAACTCAACCTTGACATAAGTGCTTGTCAATTGTTTTTGGTATTAAGTGCTCTATTTTCATCTCCCAAACTAGTGCGGTGCACTATTCTTTTACACGACTCTGAGAGGAATTGAAATCTTCTCAAGAAGTTTGAGTGCATGGTTGAATGGGCATTAGAATGTTGAAATTCTTCTTATCAGATATCCTTGACTTTGCATCATTTGGTTTCCAGTCAGACATTATAATCCTGAAGTTAAAAGTGAGGAAATTGGTCCCATTCTTGTAAACCTTTTCACGTATTCTATTCTTGGATAATGAGAAATTACTCTTGTCCATTTCTGTGTGTTTTCTGGTTCAATGCGATTGATCGCTCTTCTTCTTGGTCTTTCTTCTTTCTGGTGCCAAGTAGAATTTGAAATTGATAGTGTTGTTTGATTATGTGAATTTTGCAGAAAATTTTTTTAGAGATGAGTATCCTGATGTAACAAGTACCTGCAATTCTACCCCAAGGGATGTCACAACTAAGAAAATCAGTAATAATACGGTTAAAAAGAGGGTTCCTCTCTCTTGCAAAAAATCAGGGCAAAGCCTTGTTGAGAGGGCTCATTACTCAAAAGCTGATGATTGGCATGTAGAAATAGCAGTTCCAAAGACTCATACCACTTCCATGCCAGATATTCCACGTGAAGAATCCCAGGGTAGTTGCATTACCAAGACATATAAAAGAACAAGTCCTGATATGAGAAGCACTCAAGATATTGACTATGAGTATGTGCACGTCGATGACAAACAGGAGCTGTCTTCTGCGTCCAGTCTTTTCCCTGAGAATTTTGTGTGTAAAGCATTGACAGTTTGCCCTGATGTTCTTGATGAGATTGATATGGTGAAGAAGACAAGTAGAGGTCCAATGTATCCAGCAGAAGAAATTAGTACTGAAGAAAAAAGATTCACAGCCAAAATCAGGGATCGTCATAGCCTAGATTCCACTGTTACAGAATCTTGTTCTCCTGGGGTGCGTGGCTGTTGTTCAAAAACAGCAAATGAAATGCAATCCATTCAAAAGCATCTTCTCGAGATTGAAAACAAGCAAACAAACTTGATGGATCTATTCAAGGTTGGTGTTCTGTGTCTTTCTGAATATGTATAAAATATTTTATCCTTTCATCCTCATTACATTTATGATACCAGCTGGACCTTTCAATGAAAAATGGTATCGTGGAAAATTGGGACAAGTTGAAACAAATTGAATGCCTTGAATAATTATGTTTGCTACTCCTACTTGAGCCTGTTTCAGTTCTAAAGTAACTGTATAACGCAGACAAGCTTCCTCCTATTTATTTTATTTATTTATTTTTTAAGTAATTGTCCTCCTATTTGGTTTTGCTCTTATATGTTTAAGAGGTTTCCGAATGAAGTTCACCACTGAATGTCTAAAATATTTTTATGTTAATCTGATGTCCTTTTGCTTACACTGGCAGATGTTCACAACAAAAATTATAGATAGCCTCTCAATGATACAACTAAAGGTGTCAAGTCTAGAAGATGTGATTGATGGTATGGCCCAAGAGCTTGTTAATGGGGGAAGATATACTCAGATCACGGCAGCTAAAGTTTTGAAGAGAAATCAAGATTCTTGTTCTCCTAGAATCTCTACATGCACTCCAAGACCATCTGTGAATGCACGCAATAGACAGCCACTGCTGCCCCCCAAAAATGCAGATATGTGGGAGGAAAATATGAGTGGCAGGAGCTCATCAAGTTGTTTTAGTAAACAAGGGACAGACATGTGGACAAATCCATATCCAACATTAAGTAATGGTTTAACTGGGAAGGGCAACCGAGAACAAGTATCTTATGGTAGCCAAATTAGAAAAAATGGTAATATGTTTGCTTCAGGTTCTATTATTAGTAACAGGCAGAACAGTTCAGAAAGAAACGATGGTATGTGGAGAGACATAAAAAGTTATCTATCTGAAGGCGATCTAGATTCTGCTTATGCACAAGCTCTTTGCTATGGTGATGAACTTATTCTTTTTGAACTTATGGATAGAACTGGTCCTGTACTGGAACATTTATCAGAGAAGACAACCTGTAATCTTCTGAATATTTTGGCATCATACTTATCAAAACAAAAATTTGCAACTTGCATTTTTCCATGGTTGCAGCAGGCAAGTGACTCCTGGTTCCACTTATTTTTACTTTACGTCCTAGCATTTCCTTTTTTCTTCTGTGCAGTCATCATTTCATCGTTAGCCCCTTGGATTTGATAGTTGCTCTAGAAGACTCACTCTAATGAAATATTTGAAGAGCATTTTGCCTTTGGATACAAACTAGCACCTTGGCAGTAGGTTTTGAAAACAGTTACTAGTACCTTGGCATTGCATTTAGCCACTTACACATGCATTATCCAACTGAATATTCTAATTTAACAATAGGGTGCCAAGATATTGAATAGCTGTATTGAAGCACAGTACACTATTACAAATGTACAGTACATAGATTGCAAAAGCTGCCTTGAGTCCAATTAAAGGCTTTTTTTGTTTACATTGCCTCAATGGACTTTGAAGAATTTGGTAAACTTTACAATGTACATTTAGATTTTCTTGGGAAGATAAACTTGTTGTACTTGTTTGAAATCCTCCAGCTTATCAACAATAGCATAGCAGACAATGTGCAATCTATTGAAGTTAATGCTTAGAGAATAATGTTGCTCACTGTTAAGTACTTTGATATTGAGCTGGCAGTTAACTGTAGTTCTGCTTGTGTGCCCGTAATGAGATGTTAAATTCTCTAGGTAAGGAGAATGGTGAAGTTTGTTGACTTGTACACAAAATAATGCAGATTTAATTGTTTCCATCTCCAGCTCAATTTCAACTGAAAAGTATCTTCAAAATCTTATTTACTTGCTATGTGCTCTATCTCTCTGCTTTTTTTTTTTCGTCATTTTGTTTGGGGGTGGGGGAAGGGGGGAGGGGGGGAGTTTGAGCAGATATTGAGGTGGTTCTCTGTTTGCCCAAAAGCGTGTTGAATCATGAAGTCCTTGGATATTTTTTGTTGGTTTCAATGTTGTAAAAAAAATGCAGGATTTACATTAAACATATCAGGTCTTCTTACTTGTTCAAAAATCATTTAAGAATCTTGTAGTGAATTGAACAATCCATTACCTAGTGATAATCCCGCAAATGTTAAGTTTATTTGATGCAATGTGCTGTTGATACTAAAGGGAAAATTCCATTTCCATTTTATTCAGGTGGTGGACTTGACTGCTGTCCGTGGTCCAGATTTTGTCTCTCCAAAACAAAGGAGGGCTTTCCTGTCAGCCATCGAACAAGTTGCTGGGTTGAAGTTCTCTAATCCTGTGGAGAGGAGGTTGGCTGTAGAGCTAGCAACGGCACTGCACCAAATATGGGGTGAGATATCCTACTCATATCCACTTTCTTTTATTAAGTCACTTTTAACATTTGTCTTATGCATTTTTATTCCAGTCTTTTCTTCCCCTATTGTTGGATTACAAGACTCTTCTTTAGCACAAAAAATAAACTAGATAGTCAATGGAGTTGGTGAAATGGAATGTTCTACGTGATCAAGTATTTTTTGAACTTCCGATTCTTCTATAAATATGAACCTTAATTTCTTTGTGCTGAAGAAAACAAAACTCCTCTCTGACTATGAGAGCCATTTTTATTGGGACAGGTGAATGAGGAGGCCCAAGGCCAGCCATCTAGTTAGAGTAAATTTTTTAATTTTTTGAACTGTGTTATTAAGCTCAAATTTTGATTAAGTTTTATTTATGAACATCTCTGCCTATCCTATTTTTTATTTCAAAAGTTTGTTTGGGTGATGTTTGTCTTTCTGCCATCAATTCCTGTTACATCTTTGATTATCAAGTACATGGAAGGAGGAAGAGCGAGGGGGTTGGTGGGGAGGAGTATATTATGGGATGTTTGCCTTTGATGTCATGGTGATTATTTCCTTTACAATGGATGAATATTAATATGTAATAATATATGGTTTAATACTTTAATTTGCATCATGCTATAGGTGAAGTGTTCAAGCCTTTCAGTTGTTTAGATGATTCTATCTCATTTGATTGATTCTTTTTCAATTCTTCCTCTAGGTAAATCCTCCTGATTACAGCAAGTAGAAGCACACTTTGGTAATATTATGTACAATGCTCAAGTCCATCTGAGGAAGATGATGAGCCAAAACATTGAATTGCCCTGTCAATGAACTTCGGGTGGACTGCTTTGTGTTACAAAATGCAGAGCTTTCAGAGTTCCTAGAGTGATATACTCTGATGGCATGACAATGGTTCCGATCATCCGATGTTTTCTGCCCTCTGTTCAACCCACAAATATCATTTATTGTGAACTGCAATTCTTGTAATTTAATCTGCTTCAAGAGAAACAGTAGAATGTGATTAATTTTGGAAGTAGACTCTTGTAAGCGTTATTTTCAAATGTGATTAATTTTGGAAGTAGACTCTTGTAAGCGTTATTTCCAAGTATAGAAACTTTTTGGAAAGGTGTTGTTTCTCTTCAGCGTGAAGAATAAAAAATGCGAAGGTAAGTTGTGCTGCCAGTAAAGGGTAGCAGATCGATAGAAGGCCGGCAGGCTGTGCAAACAAAGCCATTTGTTTCATTTATCAGGTGTAATGGGTCAAGATATACCTAGCTAAGAGTATTGAACATATCAGAAACAATTATCGAATAAAAGATAAGGAGCGCGCAGGAGGATGAAGATTTTTTTTTTTTATTCATCATTATAGGTACAATGTTTTATTACAACACTCATAATATTATTTTAGAGGAAACACTCAAAATCGTCCTCTACATTTTAGCAAATAATCTCTTTCATCATCCACTTTTAAAACGGGAATGAATAGTCCTTCAAATTTCATAAATCGAAACTTTTGATACTATTTGTGAAATAAACGGGAATTTTTAGTCCTTCAAATTTCATAAACGAGAACGTTTAGTTTTGAAATTTTCCTTCAAATTTTGGTTCTTAAAATTTGAAGGACTATTTGTTCCCATTTTAAAAGTAGAAGATGAAAAAGATTATTTGCCGTGATAATCCCCTTCCATTTGTTTCATTTATCAGGTGTGATGGGTCAAGATATACCTAGCTAAGAGTATTGAACATATCAGAAACAATTATCGAATAAAAGATAAGGAGCGCGCAGGAGGATGAAGATTTTTTTTTTTATTCATCATTATAGGTACAATGTTCTATTACAACACTCAAAATATTATTTTATTACAATTACAATTACAATTTTTGATTATAACACTTATAACATCATTTTGATTACAATACTTACAACACTATTATATTATAATGTGTATGTACTTCATTTTCATTATATTACAATATCTATGTGTTTTTATAAAATGTAGAGTTAGATTTTCACATTTTAACCAAGAGGAAAGAGGTTGGGTAACTGTTAGAGTAAGCTAAGTGGCTGATGGAGATTAGATGCTTTTATATTATCAACAAAAATTTTGAATTGAGAGATCGATTGTCGTAAATTACGTCTACTATCCTTGTGGTTTGTAGAAATTACTAATTGAATTTCGAGATTTAGAAAAATTATCAATATCTCCTTACAATTGATAAATTCATAATATTTAACCCCCTACTGTTAGTTGAGTAACGTTGACCATTGACTTTTGACCAAATCAATAGTGAATTTGTTAAAAATTATAAACTACCCTTCAAACTATAATATTTGAATTACATTTAACTCTTGGTGTTTGTTTTAATTACAAAATGAACCCTGAAGTTAGCAAAATAGGTCACTCGCTACTTTGTTCTTATTTAATTAGTGTTACGAAAAGGTTAATAATAACTACTGATAAACAAAATTTGGATATAATTTAGACAATTCTCTTCAAAATTTAATAAGATAACATCTTACCAAAATAGATATAAGTTTTAGATATTGCAATATTTTATTATGCTTATTTTTCATTTCCATTCAAATAATTTAAGGTTAGTCTAATAAATATAATTCTTAGTTTTACGACCATTACATCAAATCATAATTACCAAAATTATTCTTAATCTTATGACTATTACATCAAATTCTAATAACTAAAAAAAACTGCAAGCGATTTAAATAAATAATTATTTCTTAAAAGTTTATAGAGATACACAAATAAAAAAATAATCATTTAATCATTTAAAGGGACAGTAGTGATAGACTAATATAGAAGGTATACTAAAAAATTTAGAAAATAAGTTTTTCAAATTTGAAGATGATGAAATATTAATATGGTAAAAAAAATATTAATTTTACTATTTAGTTTTCAAAAATTCTAAAGGTACATATTGATATTATATTCTTATTATTTTTAAATTTATTGATTTATGATATAAAATAAGATTATAAAATTATTCTTCTTGAAAAGAAAAGAAAAAGAAAATAAGGATATAAAATAAAGAATAGAAGTTATTAAATTTTATTTAATAAAGTATTAAAACTTTTAGGGTCATTTTGCAATTAGAACAAACCTCAAGGGGGTAAATGTTATTTTTTTAGACTGGTTTTTTCGTCTTTTTACTTATTTCATTAGTTGACTTTAATGGTCGTTAGGTCAAAAGGGTTATTAGTAATTTCTCCAAATCTTGAGATTCGATTAATAGTTTCTATAAATTATAGGGGTAATAAATGTAATTTACCCTATACTCTTTATGTATCTAGATGAGTTTTTTCTCAAAAAATTAAGAAAATAAATATAAATTAAATAAATATTAGTATTTTAAAAATTATTCCATTTTTACTGAAGTTGACATCCAGGATATCGACTTCAAAGTCGACATCCCAGATGTCGACTTCAGGCTATGTATAAAAAAAAAAAAACTTTGCCCTATTTCCGAATGTTCACCTCTTCTTCTCCTATCCAAGCGGCCGCCCTTCGTCTTTCTCATCCAGTTTTGCAAATCCCAGCCAAACCTTCATTTTTTTTTCTCCTCTCCTCTGCCAGACCACATTCCCTCCTTCCCTCCTCCTCCTTTCAATTTTTTCCCTTCCTTTTTCCTTTCCACTTCCTTCCCTCCTCCTCCTTTCAATTTTTTTCCTTCCTTTTTCCTTCCCACCCCCTTCCCCCACACCCGTCCCTTCCCCCTCCCCCACCCTCATCCCTACAAGGGTTGTTGGCCGTACCTGTGCGACACAAGTCATTTACTCTCAAATTGTTTTAAATAGTTCTGTGAGTTGTATTTAGTGACAATATCAAATCCACTAGTAGAGATTGTGATCGTAATGATCAGCCAAATAACTGTGAATTTTGGAGAAAGAGTTCGGGAACTTGTCGCCCACTTTGCCGGGGTCAAATCAGCCAATGAACTATTGTTGAGGGTGCTTGTAAGTTCATGAATACATTAGTACGGGGTTGTGCTATGGAATCATGCGATTTTTCTAGGAATTATGTTGAATTGAAGAAACGTGCAAAGCTGGAACATCCCTTGGCAAGACCATCTCGGGTTAATAAGGAGCAGCTACAGAAATTGTTGGAGAAAACTAGGATTGAAATCTTTGACATTTTGTAAAAACATGAATTTTGTATAACAACTTGTTACTTGTTTGTGGTCAGTTTCTTTACTATTATTACTGGTATTAATGTTAAGATCTCTTTGTTATGCTTTTCACAACCCCATTTCTAGAATTTTTGGTGCCTCTCCCTCCTTTGAAATTTTGGTTACAAGTACAATGCTCTTTCCATCTTAGTTCGGAAGGACGACGAAGTCCAAGTTGTCCTTGGACTGTAACATTGGAGTAATTTTATGTTGTCGTAGAAATTTTGGTGCATCTCTCTCTCGAATTCCTCTCTTGTCCCTCAGATTTTGCAACTCAATGATGCTATAACTTTTTCAATTTCTTCAAAAGCAGGATTTGAAGGCTGTAACTTTTCCAACTCAAATTAAAAAAAAAAAAAGACTTTAAAGTCTATATCCTGGATATCGACTTCAGTATTTTGAGATTTCTTCCTAAATTATCAATATTTATTTAATTTTTTTTTTAAAAAATAACATTCTAATATTTTACTCGTATCTAGATATTAGGCATGTGCGTTGGACGTGATGATTTTTTTTTTCTTCCTTCTAAGTATTATTTGTGAGGAATTTTCTAGTTTTAAATAATCTTATGATGCCACTTATTTTTGTTAGAATAAATTCCATTTTGTCCCATTCATATTGTCATATACTCATATACTCCCTTCATTCTAAAAAAACAAGTCTACTTTACTTTAAATACAACTTTTTATTAGTTATTAGGTACAACACACTTAATACACCAACTCATTGTATAATTTTACATTTTAATCATTACTTTTATAATTGTGGATATGTATAATTATTATTAGTAATAATATTTTAGCAATTTAGTTTAAAAATAAACTCATTTATTTGGGATATAGAGTAACTTTTTTTGTCTCCTACATTTATTTTTATTTTTTTGTCTCCTACATTTCAAAAGTGATTTTTTTTTTATTCCTGAATTCATTTTTGTTGCAGAAATTATTTTATGAGGGTCAAGTGAGTTTGACCTGTTATGAGTAGATGTGTATGCACAATATTTTATCCTCTAAAACGGACAAAAATCTTTGATATCTATTTTTGTCCATGATGGTGATTTTAAATTTACAGTAATAGCAAGTACACAAAAAAAAAAAAAAAACCTTGATACCCATTTTTATTAATGATGGTAATTTTAAATCGACCATAAGAGAAAATACACAGAATCAGTAGCGGAGCTAGGAAAATAATTTAGTAGGGCACAAAATTTTAAAAAATATATAAAGAAAAAAAAATATAAGTTAACCAGTAGATGCAATCTTTTTCCAACATTAATGAATAAAAGATAAGTAAATCATGAATAAAAGATATAAAATATAAAAAATAAAAAATGTTTAATGAATAAAAAGGAGATTTTTAAAAAGTAAAAAAATTGAATATTTAAAAAAGTATTAAAAGAAATGAAACCTGAAAAGGCGAAATATTGAAATAGAATATCATTTTACTTGCTTGCTAAGATCCAAACTAATTAAGAAATACATCTTTGTTAATTGTAAGCTTTTATTTATGTGTTGATAAGTAAAAAATGTAGTTGTTATTATATACCTTAAAAATAGATGCAATAATTAAAAAGTCAAAACATATATTTGTTAATGAATTAGTAGTTTGTTATTTTTCCAACAGTTATATCAGTTTTACCTTTATAGTTCATTAGTGTAATTAATTTAGTAATAGAAAGGTCAATTTTTAACGTTTTAAAAACTTTAAATCTAATATGGACTCTTGAATGGGGAAGACTGACTAGATTCTAATTACTTTTAATTTAATCTATTAATTAATAAAATTTTAGTGTGGGGGCACAATGTCAAAATTTAATAAATATAAATACATATCATTGGTTACTATTGGTGAACGACTTCTATAATAGTAGTGAGTTTTGTAACAAAAAAATTAACTTTTGTAATGTAGGAATCAAACATATTATTTTAAATATAAAAGAGATCTGAAAATATGCAGGGGACCAGAAATAGAATTCACTCTTTTTGTTAATATTACCAGAAACGGAGGAAATGATCCTTCAATTTTGTTCTTCAAATTCCTTATTTTCTCAACTTTTTTGCAACTAATCCATTAGTAGTTCATATGTTCGCAATTATGGTAATAAAAACATGATAATTGTTAACACAAATAAACAATTTTCAAATATCAAGCTTCTCCCGAATCTTTTATTTTATTATTTTATTATTTTTTCTCCAAACAAAAATATAATTCCATGAAAATCAGAATTTTTATTGAATATTTTCTTACATCAAGTTTTTGCCATAATTTATTATTCATTTCATTTCAAAAAACTTCACTTTAAATAGGATATGGTTTTTGATTATAAAATATAACACAATTAATATATTATTAAATGCACAAATTTTCATATTTATCCTTATTTTTAAAGTGTGGGTCATATATATCATATAAGAATTTACTTGAAATGTGGACTTTTTTTCTTGGAATTGAGAGAATACTTCATATGTTTCTATTTGAGTTAGAGTGAAAAAGGAGGCATCAAAAGTATAAGTAAATTATTAAGGGTAAATGACATTCAAGGCCACTCAACTTTTGAAATCGTATACTTATGGCCATTCAGCTCACAAAATTGCACGAAAAGCCATCCAACTCGTAAAAGTGGCTTCCCGTGGCCATTCTGTTAGTTTCTCCCGTTAAAGGCCAAACGACTGGTCTGCCACGTGGTTTTTTTAGGGGCAAAACGGTCAGTGTGGCACTCCACTCCACTCACCCGCATAGAACGTTTGATCCCTCACTCTCATCCCTCTAATCCCTCACTCTCAAAGAATTTGATTGCCGGAGCAGACGAAGGTATGCATGGCGTGGCAAATCAGACCATGAGACGCCGTTGTTGATGCAAGAAATCTTTACGGTACATGTGTCTTCACTAATCCACTTGGGGTTTTAAGAATCTGATTGTAGGGTTGAATGTGGTGCTTGAGCCTTAGATTGAAATTTTGCGGTTGTTTATGGGGTTCATGTGACTGTGGTTCTATTTCTCGCTTTGAATTATGAAAATAATGTTGTTCTTGACTCAATTTAGAGTTATGTGTTCACGTGATGTATTTGGCAATATGTTATGATGTTTTGTATTGCTTAATGATGAAACTTTGTAAATAAGCTCCATTGAGTATTGCTTAATGTTTTTGGCTTGTAAATAAGCAACCTTTGTATTGCTTAATGTTCTTGACTCAATTCGACCTGCAGTATTTGATAGTGAATATTTCAGCATTATACTACATCACGGTGGACAATTAGGTGGTGTATTTACGAAGTCTTATGTCGGGGGTGAAGTTGATTATGTGGACACATGTACAGCTGACAGAATGTCTATTAAGGAGTTGAAAGCAATGGCTTATGAGCTTGGGCACACTTATGAAGTGGAGTTTTTCTATTTAGAACCAGGGGGTTCAATGTCCAATGGCTGAAGGTACTTGCGGGAAAATTCAAATATTCTAAAATTGTGCCAGTATGCACATGAGAAGAGGCAATGTGATATATACTGCCTGAAACATATAACGTACCCGAATATTGCAGACCAACGGAAAGGGAAAGAAAAAATCATTGAAGCAGATATGGAAATACATGAGGCATTTGAAGTTAGGCCCCATGTAGCTAAGGGTACTATTCTGACATAGGCTGCGAAGACAATGGCCACTTCTCTGAGGATGGTGAGTATTGCAACGATGATGAGATGCTTGAACGGCAAAAGGAAACGAGTCCAGAGAATTTTGACACACAAGAAGAACAAGAAATCGATGCTCTTTGTTTTGGGCCTTCCCAGGTAATCCAGGCAGATTACAATGTTGGGCAAGAAAGTGGTGAATGGGCCAACAACCAAAAGAGAGGTGGCAATATGAGTGGACGGACATCAACCCAAGGCTTTCACACCACGGCATCAGATGCAGGGCTATCATGAGCTAATGCAAATGAACAGACTGATGTATTAGGGAATGAGTTTGGTGCCATCCTGGATGATGAAATTGACAATGAACTTCGAAGTAACCAAGGCTCAAGTGATGATGAAGTGGAATGGATGCAGTTCGGTACGTAGATTTCAATGCCAATAGGGACATGATGCAGCCAAGATTTGAGTTGGGACAAAAATTTGCCAACTCAACCGAGTTCAAACAAGTCATACGGAATTATTCTATATGGCAGAGGAAGGCCATAAGATTCACAACGAACGAACGACATAGAGTTAGAGCAAAGTGTGCAAGTGGTTGCCCCTGGCTGTGCTACGCATCAATGGACAGTGATAAAAAGTCCAGTGATCTGATTGTGAGGACATTTGTCGATGTACATCAGAATTGTGACCATGTATAGAAGAACAGATTTTTGACAGCAAAATGGCTAGCTGCAAGATATGAAGAGAGAGTTAGAGCAAACATGGACATTCCTGTACGTGAGATTAGGCAAACTGTCGATGTAGATCATGAGGCCTCCATCTCAAAAATAGTTGCATACAGGATGAGAAAAATAGCAAGGGAAGCAATTGTAGGCACGGCTGCTGAGCAATATGATAAACTGTGAGAGTATTGTGATGAAATCAAGATGGCACACCCTAATTCCACCATGGTGATTGAGCATACTCCATTTAGGAATTCGAATGATAAGTGTGTCTTTATGAGGCTATATTGCTGCCTAGGGCCATTAAAAGAAGGCTTCAAGCACTGCAGACTAGTTATTGGGCTTGATGGTTGTCACATCAAAGGCGCCTACCCAGGTCAGCTCTTGACTGCAATGGGAGTTAATCCAAATAATGGATGGTGGCCAATTATGTGGGTCGTGGTTGAGAAGGAGGCTACCGAGCAATGGAAGTGGTTCCTAATGCTCTTGGCCGAAGATATTGGGATTGAGAATCAGTTCTCCTACACATTCATCTCCGATCAACAAAAGGTGTATGATTGTTGTCCATTATATGCTTTCTTTAGACATGGCTTCACACTTTGCCCCTTAGTTTTTACTTTTTCCATGCAGGGTTTAGACAGGGCGCTAGCTGACATTCTACCTAATTCAGAGCATAGATATTGTGTGCAACACATGTATCGCAACTTCAAGAAAAATCATCCTGGCAAGGTACTGAAAAACATGCTGTGTACCATTGCTCGGAGTTCAAATATGGAACACTATAACAAGGCAATGAAGGCACTGGAGAAATATGACATTAACGTTTTTGCTTGGGTCAAGAATGCTCCTCATCCAAAGCATTAGTGTAAGGCTTTCTTTTCTCCCATTACCAAATATAATATGCTTACCAATAATCTGTGTGAGTCTTTTAATACGTACATACTAGATGCTAGGGATAGGCTAATTATATCACTTATGGAAAGTATAAGAGAGATGCTAATGGAGAGGATTCAAAAGAGAAAGGATGTTATGGCTAAATATGACCACCCAACTGAACCATTGATTAGGAAAATAGTGGAAGATAGGGTTAAAGAGTCATTCGCGTGGCGAACAACATATAATGAGGTTGATGGATATGAGGTTAGGGGTCCTAAAGGTGCACAATTTGCTGTTGACATAAGGCAAAGAGATGCACATGTGGTCTATGGGCTATATCTAGTATACCCTGCTGCCATGGGGTTGCAGTTTTAAAGCAACATGGTGTGGAAGTACACGGATGTGCAGATAGTGTTTATAGCAGGGCCTTATTCAATTGAGTATATGAAAATGTGCTATATCCAATCAGTGGAAAAGATGTATGATAAAAAAGTAACATGACAGTTCCCTTAGCTCCCCCTGTTGTTTGTGTTCAGCTAGGAAGGCCCAAAAAAGCTAGAAGAAGAGATGTAGCCGAGGGCAAAAATCATGGTACTAAGCTGAGGAAGGTGGTGACAATCCATTGCAGAAAGTGTGGATTGACTGGCCACAACGCATCAACTTGCAAATCTGTGATAATGACAAATACTGCCCACACTTCACAAGCAGATCCACCAGTTATGCAGCAAAGGCTAGTGAGAAAGAAAAGAATTGTAGCAGGTGAAAGCCCGTCTGAACAGCCACAAGTGAATTCCCAAGAAAACGAAGCCCAAGCATCATCAGCAAAAGGCCATCCACTACTGCCAACACAACCCTTGAAGAGATCTCCCCGCAAGAGATCAGCTACAGGCCAGATTCTATCACTGGCTGCAACCCTGAGGAGATCACCTAACAACTTGCCTGGAGTACAGTTGACAAATGCAGACAAAGGCAGGATTAACGCCAACTGCGCTTGGCTTGGGAAACCAATCCCTTATATCGTGGGAAGATGGAAAATGGGAGGAGCAAGTTCATTTGGTAGGGGACGACGGCTGAGAGGAGGAACTACTTAGTGATTATGGAATGTGTTGGTTAAAAAGACTTTGTTTTGATATAGCTTTTAATTTTGGGGACCATCACTTTTGTATTAAATATTGGTAGACAAAACCTAGTGGTCCAGGAATGATTTGGTTTCATTTGATAGTGATTTGCACTTTGGTCTATAGAGGACATTTTCTGTTAGCATGCATTCCATTACTTTTGTATTAGTGAGAACATTTTGGACAGCTGAAGTATTGGTATATTCCACAGCACAAATGGCTTGTGTTTTGCATATGTTTTTTGCTCATGTTAAGCTACTTGAAAGGCTGTTTCCTACCATCGTGTTTTACTGGTATATCCTACCAATTGTATACAATAGTTCACGTGTATTTGCGCAAAGTGTAGCAGTGAATTTGCGAAGTACAACTTCAATCCATAACCTTCACCATTAACAACTATAGCTCAATTGACACATGCCCTAACAATTTTTTTGGCACAGACAACACCACTACTTCAAATACATCACTACTTCAAGTACTGCAAATTTGCTACATAAATATACACAAATTCCACCACTACGAGCTTGCTAAATTTCATCAATTTTCAACAAATGTTCAGATGGAATGCTCGTAATGTTGTTGCTCTTAATCACATAGCTCGCTACAATAATAGCTACAATCATCCATATCACCAGCCAACACGTAGCAATCATTTTTTTTTTCAGTTGTTGTGCTTCTATCTTCTCCAATTTCTCTTCTAATCTTGCTACTCTGGACTCATGTTCCCTAGCCACCAGTTTCATCCTCTCCAACTCACTTTCAAGTCCATCCACTCTTCGTAGCAAACCGGGAATTATAGCCACAGACCAACCACACATAGGAGGATCAAACCATTCCCAAAATCCACATCCTTGTCCCTAATAATCAATGGGTGGACGGGAATCTGTCAGCCATTCACATTATCATCAATTCAACAATTTAAATTTCACCTTCGGCATTGAGCAAGCAATAAACCGGCGCCCAGGCTTCTTCTCGATCCAAGAGGTACAAATCGAGGCTGTGCTCCCACAGTGGCATTTGGCCACTTCGCTTTGATAAAACTAGTTTTTGATCCTTCGTCCATCCTTTTCTGACTCAGAGGTGGAAGACATGGAAAATGTGGTCGGGATCCCAACGGCGAAAGAGACTAGCTGGAAGTGAAGGAAAACCAGAGACGGAAGACCATAATGACCAGTGAAGGAAGCTCACATATATATATGTATCTCACACTGACCGTTTTGCCCCTAAGGAAGGGTAGCCGTTTGGCCTTTAATGGGAGAAAGTAACAGAATGGCCACGGGAAACTACTTTTTCGAGTTGGATAGCTTTTTGCGTAATTTTGTGAGTTGAGTGGCCATAAGTATTCGATTTCAATAGTTGAGTGGCTGCCAATGTTTTTTACCCAATTATTAATAACAGAAGTTATATGATAGAGGGGAACGAGACCTCAAGCTATCCTTAGAGTAGGTGAAAAAAATTGAGAAGAACACACTAGTAAGAACAGATAATGAAACAAAAAATCAAGGCCGAAAGGCTGCTTTTCCATCCAATTTACTGTGCGTGTGGGCGACACACGGTGTGATTGTTACACTGTAGCTACAATGCAACGGTCATAAATTTGATTTTTTTTAGGTGCTGCAGTCTCTTCATACGGTAGTAGCAGAACTGTTTGACTATTCAACGCTTGCGGCAGTAGTTGGGTGGCGGCGCTATTCAACGTATGCAGGTTGGATTTCATGAAAATGCATAAGGTGATAGTTAAGGATTTTAGTCCAGTTTCTTTCACCAAATGCCATTAGCAGTGGGCCAATTGAAATGAATAGCATCATTTTTTGCATAGTATTAGCGACTCGATATAACCGGGCTTTTGAATGGGCTCCTCCTCGCCTAGTGCGGGATTTTACCCCTATTTGGGTCTTTTACCCCTTTGTGGGTCTTTTTACCCCTTTGTGGGTCTTTAGTCTTCGTGGGTTAGGTTAGATACCAATACCACGAAGTATAATTAGCCCTTGTGGCTATGTTCTTAAGCTATTAGTGCATCTCTGTTAATATACTATCATTTTTCGAGAGAAAAAAAAAAGAAGAGAGAACAAATAGTGAAAACTTGGGAAGAAAGAAAAAGGAAAAAAGGGGGAAAAAAACATAGAGATTCAATTCACCCAAAAACATGCCAATTACAATCCTGCGTACATATTTCTATTGCTAACTTTACTTGCTAACATTCTAACATCTAGCTAACTGATGGGATTAACCGTTACATGTATGCGCATTCCAAATTATTCTTCTTCTGTTTACACTCCCAAATCACGCCTTCTTCATTTGTACTGTGCCTTCACCCTACTCCGACACCTTCTATTCTTTTGACACATAATAATCTACACTTTTTTCTTTTTATGTATCAGTGCCACCCTCTCAAAAAAGTCCTTGTCGTCAAGCACTTAGAACAGAACTGCTACTGAGGGGTACTTCTTCTAAAGGTCATATAATTACTCCCAAGTTGCTTCTTCTGGAAATGAGTTGGTCCATTGTAGTGAAAACTTGGTTCTTTCTTTTGACAATGTGTTGACCTAATATTGTCATTGGTTTTAGAAATTAACTGTCCAACTTCATTAATATCAGCTAGAATGTGGATGTGGGTTTGTCACCAATCTTCTTTTCAAGCAATGAAACGTGGAAGGTACCGTGGAAATGGACAAAGCTGAGGACATGTAGCTTGTAGGCAATTAATCCAACCTTAGCACACACTTGAAAAAGGTCAAAATATCTAGGGGATAGTTTTTGACAATGATGTGCCTTAAGAGAATGTTGTCCGTAAGTTTGTAGCTTGACAAATACCCAATATCCAACCTCAAATTGTCTTTTCCGTCAATGCTTGTTTGCCTGTTATTTCATATGGTTTTGAACAATAATCAAATGGTGTTTGAGGAGATGTAGAGTTTGTTCCCTTGCGGCCAAACTCCTGTCTACTGCATCAATGGTTGAAGTGCCGGCTAAATAGGGTAAATGAACTGGTAAGTGGTTGGGCTGCAGAGAGTCTGATAGGGTGTCATACATATTTCTAAATAGTAACTAGTACCCTATTGGATAGCGTTGTAGAAAGCCTAATAGGATGTCATACGTAATGCTGAATAGTAGCTAGTGTTCTGCTAAAGGGAGCTACTTCAACTATTATTTAGGTTGGTCACTAAACATACATTGCAGGAAATTTTTTAGGCATCGATTGATCACTTTGACTTGTCCATCTGTTTGAAAATGATAGCGCTGAAGAATGATGAAACTGGGCCTATTGGATAGACAAAATTCCTTCCAATAATTGCTGAGAAAAATGGAACCCTATCACTTACGATCACTGAAAGCCATTCCATGCAGGCGATACACATTGTCCATAAAAGCTCGGGCTACTGTAAGAGTAGTATATGGATGGGATAAGCTATAAAATGAGCAAACTTGCTCAACATGTCTACAACAACCATAATAACAATTTTGCCATGGGAGTTTGAGAGACCTTTAATGAAATCTATGGACATTCCACTCCTACAATGTGCCCAAGCCAGCCCTAAAATTTTGCAGACCGCAACATGTTTGGGCTGAGGTTCAAAAAAAAAATTTATATTAGGCACATTTGCCAAATGCGCCCAACTATGATGAACGCATTTGGTAAATGCGTCCAAGCCCAAGCTGCACTGTTTCGGGCCTGTGTAGTTTGCATTTGCCAAATGCGCCCAATTTCTTTGGGCACATTTTAGCAAATGCGAACACCCATTTTTGAAAAACAAAAATTTTTCACCCCACAAATTTCTATCTCTTTTAAATTCATCACAAAATTAGAAAAAATCCAAGCTTTCTAGCGAGGCTCGCTCATAGGTTGGAAAGGATAGTTCCACCGGAGTATGTGGAAGCAATGGCAGCAAAAGCTACGGTGGTGCTTGGTGTTGATCTGGGTGTGTGGAAAGTGGTGCTAGAAAGGGACTGCGCTTTGTGGTACAGCTGATCAGATCATTGGATGAGGACTTCTCGGTTTGTTGGTCCGGTGATCGATGATGTCAAAGCTGTTTTTCATGCTTTTGAGGAGTTAGATGTTCGTTGGGTTGGGAGGAAATATAATCGAGTAGTTCATAAATTTGCCCAATATGGGAGATATGTTAATAGTTGAGAGGTTTGGAGGCATGTTGTCCCTTCTTTTGTAAACTCACTTTTGCTGGTGAAAAAATCAATTTAGAGAATAAATGTTATTTCTTTCCAAAAAAAAAAAAAAGAAAAAAGAATTGTGTGGGGAGGATTGATTAACTCTAGATTGTTGAGAATGAAACTTTTAACTCAAAGATCTTAGAGCTTCAGTTTTTTTTTTAAAAAAAACAAGTTTCTTTAATCTCTCACTTGATCCAAGATAAGTGATGCATATGTCATTCCAAAGTGATCTATTAATCAACTAATAAGGCGTTTTATAGCAATTCTATCGATTGCTTTATTATAAAAGACTAGATTAACCTGTTCTGCCATAAAGTACCTCATATTCAGTTGAGTAGGAATAGAGGTATTCATCGGGCAGATTCTTCGGTTTTTCGGGTTCTTCGGTTCGGGTTTATTCGATTTTCGATTTATTCGGTTTGGGTTATTCGATTTTCGGCCGAACCCGAATTTATTTTTATATATTATATGTAATTATAAAAATAATATATATTCATATAAATAAGACATAAATATATATTATATGTAATTATACGTATAATATATATACATATAAATAATAAATAAATATATATTCGGGTTTTGGTTTAATTCAAAACCCAAAAATCTAAAAATTTGGTTTTCGGTTCGGTTTGGATTCGGACGGATATTCGAGTTATCCAAATATTGAATACCCCTAAGTAGGATTCAACAATGGATTTAGCATATTCAAATATATGAACACTAAGAACTGGCATTCTTATTGACACTACCCTTACATTCTCTTCAATCTTGTGGTTTATGTCCTACAGTCTGGTGCCCTCCGCCATAGGTGGATCTACCAGCAGCTCTAATACCACTGATAGATGGGAACTAGATCTCAAAATATTTTTAGAGTAGGTGAAAAAAAGAAAGAGAACAACCCACTAGTAAAAACAGATAGTGAAAATTTGGGAAGAAAGAAAGAAAAGGGGAAAAAAATGTAGAGATTCAATTCACCCAAAAACAAGCCAATTACAATTCTGCATACATATTCTTATAGCTAACTTACCCAACTAATATTCTGTCTAGCTAACTGATTGGATTAACCATTACACGTTTGCACATTCAAAATTATTCTTCTTCTCATTACATCCCCAAATCACGCCTTCTTTATTTGTTCCACAACTTCACCTACCTTCCGCACCTTCTGTTCTTTTGACACATAAAAATTTACGCTTCTTTCTTTTTATATATCATTATATCTCATAAACATTTATATTTTTTAAAATTAATTTACATAGTTCTTGTTGTTTAATGATAAAGGTAGACACTAGAAACACTAATTGAATATTTTTTCCCCTTAAGGATGTTTTTTAAAAAAAAATAAAAATCAAAGTTTATAAGCTACAAAGAAAAAAAATCAAACTATAAAATACTAATATATTAGTTCATGTGGGTATTGATTTAGGATCAAAATATGAATTCTTAAAAGCAAGCTCATATTTCTTTTTTAAAACTACATTTTATTGCAAAAACTAAAGTTTAGAAACCGAGAGGGAGGGAGAGAGAGAGAGAATTTAACTCTTGAGCACTTCATTCTTTTATTCCACGATCTATCTTTACGCCTAGGTGGGACATTCCGTTGTGCAGGAAGATATTGATACTACCAAACTATGTCCCACCAATCTTGCCAAACTATGTTTGTGAAAAATTTGTTACCGATCAATCTGTAAGGAATCAGAATCGATACTATTACATCGGATCAAATGCAGCAATTGCTCATGTAGATCTTTTGTCAATTCATAAATTTTTAGGATCTTCAATTTGAACAACATTCGTGTCTGATGTTGCCGGGCAACTCTAGTATCATCCCTTTAAACTCCTTTAATTATTGGATGTCCGCCATAGTAAACTCATTTTATTGTTCTAATTCTTATTACTGGTCTTTCCGTTTGTTCATAAAAAAATCTAGTGTATCTCACTAAGCTTGCTAAAGAATATTTGCGTTAAATTTGTCACCAATTGATCTGTAAAGAATCGAAATCAACGCTATTTCATTGGATCAAATACAGCCATTTCTTCTGTAAACTTTTTGCAATTCACAAATTTTTAGAATCTTCAATTTGAAAATGATTTTGACTATTGATGTTGACGGCCACTCTAGGGTCACTCTTTTTTCTTTTTCTTTTTTTAATTTTTACCAAAAGCGATAGTTATATTAATATAAACAAATAATACATGTATAAGGTTGTCCACTGACAAAACAAAACCTTAGTTCACAAAGTGAAACTAAGAAAAGCTAACTAATTCATAGATTGGGAAAAGCAAACGCGCCTAACTATACTAGCTAAGCGATGAAAGACTTAACTTGTTGGTTTCTACGAAAGCATCGCAACTAATATGTAGAGTTGTCGGGTAAAAAATAAACCGCATCCACTTCTGCTTTTGACATCGAATACCCCATCGCCCATGCTCGGTCCACAAAAAACCTCCTATAAGAAGTAACAAAACCTCTCATAAGGAGGACAAAATCCTAAAAAAGAGGCATGACAGCCCCTCTTAATAAGAACATAAGACTCAAGAAAAAAAAAATCGCATCTTAATCGCCCCTAGCTATAGTATTTTTTTTCTCAAAATCAGCCTTCCGGCTTTTTTTAGGGTCACTCCTTTGTGCTGCTTCGATTATTAGATCACCATCAAATTGAACCTTATTTCATTGTTTTTGTTTCTTCTCTCCTTTGTGCTCCTTCGATTATTAGATCACCATCAAATTGAACCTTATTTCATTGTTTTTGTTTCTTCTTGTTATGTTTACACATAAAAAATCTAGTATGTGCGGTATATCCCCATAAGCATGCTAAATTATGTTTGTGCAAAATTTTTTGTGGATCGGTCCATGAAGATCGGAAACAACACTATGATATTCACAAATAAAATGATTGTGTTAGTGGATCAATACCTTGATCTCATGGATTTAAATTCATACAAAAGACAAATGAAGTAAATAGAGATGAAAAATAATTAAGAAATAGATAAACTAGAATTTTAATAGAAGCCAAGACAGCTTTGACAGTTGCAATTGATACCTTGGTATTTGACCCAAAAGTAGTACGAACGACTTCATTAAAACAAATAGAAAGTAAATAAAATGATAGGATAAAACCGAGTTTTTTTTTTCGAAACGATAAAACCGAGTAATTTAACTTCATGTTTTCAAGAAAGTACAAAGATCTCAATTTATTTATTAAAAAAATTCTTAGAAGAAGAAATTAACAAGAAACTACCAATTTTCATACTCCCTCTGTCTTCACTTTTGATTTGATATAATTTTTTTTAAATTATAAAATATAATATATTTAATATATAATTAAATGTATAATTTTAAGAGTTCAATGTTCAATGTCAAGAGGTCAATTTTCGGTGGAAAGTATCTGAGTCACCTGATGGACTTTATGCAACCAAAAAGGAAGTTATTCCAAGGCTTAATGATAAAGATCAAAACAAATATTTTAAGATGGAAGAATGCCGCCCTTTCGGTAATGGGCAGGATCACATTGGCAGAATATGTCCTAGCTTCAATGGCCCAGTATGTGTTAGATTCATTCCGTATACCTTTGACCACTGCTAGAGCCATAGACCAGTATACGGCTAGGTTTATATGGAGAGGTGACAAAGAAGTCAAAGGAATCCACTGAAGTCCTAGGAAGATTTATGTAATCCAAGCATATGAAAGGACTGGGAATGAGATCCACTCATCTCATTCAAAAATAAATAAATAAATAAATAAAAATGAAAGATCCACTCATCACTTGAATTGGGCTTTTCTCGCAAAACTGGCATGGAAGATATAGGTAGACAAGGAATCTTTTTTTGTTTAAGTTTTTTAGGGCAAATATTGTAGGAATAAAGATTTTTTGGAAGTCAAACCGAGGTCAAGCGACACATAGGGTTGGAAAAATTACGGGTGGTAATCAGGTCATGCTTCTAGTTCACGATTCGTGTTTTGACACGGATATTATAGATTTTACACGAACTCGAAAACGACAAGTTTAATTATTCGTGTTAAAAAGCGTAACCTGAATACGACTTGTTTATTTTTTGGGTAACACGACACAACACGACACGACACGACACGAAAAGATTTATTTAATACGAAAAAACTTAAAAGACCTAAATAACCTATTTAACACAGTAATAACATATTTAACACGACACAAAATTAATGACCTATCTAACACGAAATTGATGACCTATTTAATAAGAAAATACTTGCTTGTAAAAAATTAACACACCAAAAAATCTAAAAATACCTTTAATTACATTTGAAAAATATTTCCAATTAAAATTTAAACTATTACAAGCCAAAAAGTCATAAAAATATTTTTCAAATTACAATCCAAACACTAGCATCAAATAAAATGTCAAGAATTACAAACTATATCTCAATTAGGGTTACTATAGTTTCTTTCAATTTTACAAAATTACCTTAACATAATTCTTCAAATTAATAAACCGGTTAAACCGGTCAATCCGAACATAACCCATTTATTTTGCGTATTATACAAGTCCGATCTGATTTCGACCTGAACCCGCCAAGAAGTATACATATACCTATTAAATATGTGTTAAATTCATATCGTATTTACGTATCGTGTCGCAAATTACCACCCTAATAAAAAGCTTGATGTTTCCTATTGCCCCACGTATATATATCAGGAATGTCTGAAATGAGGAATCATGTTTCTTTCAACATTTGCATCCGGTTGAATTCTGGACTGCAATTGGCAAAACCTTTGGTGTCTTTCCCTTCTAAATTAACGTTAGTTCCAACAAATTTGCTGTATCATTTGACCAAAACTACAAATTTTTAGTGCATTTTTCAAAGTCTCTGGCAACTGTGCGAATCACAAGTTAGGGGGTTGGGGGGATTTGTGGAACAGAAGGCCTTTACAACAATTTTCCTTAGCAATAATTAAATGGATAAGTGCGCAGAATTCTTCATGCGCTACTATTACCTTTGCATTTGGGCTTCCTTGGCTTTTTATTGTCTCCTTGCTATTTTTGTCATTCTTTGATCTTATAACCATGTAAAATTGATCATGTCGCAATAGAATTTTTTTTTAATTTTTTATACTAAAAATTAAAAATAAATAAAACCTAATGACAAAAAGCGAACTTTAATATTAAAATTTATTATAATGAAAATGAATGTAAATGGTATAAATTTTAATACAAATTATAAAATTTACACCAATTTATTAGAATGTATAATAAAGAATAATATAAAATAAGTATCATAGAGAATCCTTTGTGTTCTTTTTCCCTTTTGGTGAAAATAAATATTTTTTGACTTGTAGAATGATAAAAATATTGAAAGTGAGTCTTTTGAATATCTTTTGCAAATATATTGTAATAGAAGGTGACACTATGAATAATTTTTTGCCATATTATTAGTATTTATGATGTCCCTTTTGATTTTTGTCTCACTCTTCTTTGTTGACATTATTATTACTAAATTTTATGTGAATTCTTTTTTAATAGGACAAACGTAATCTCATACTAAAATTAGGAACTCCAAAATAATGATATAAAACCTCTAAAACATGGGCACCCATGCTTTAAAAAAATAATAAAAAAAAAAAACCTGTTGCAATTATACGTGCCAAAATAAAACAAGACAGAAATTTAACATACCCTTGAATTCTTCATCCGCCTTTGTCACGTCTTTGTCCCGCGTAAATGACTCAATTGCATCATCTAAAATATATTAAAATATAAAAAATTTATATCATCAAGTTACATGCTACATAGAATTTTTGCACAAAATTAACAAATTTTGAAGAACACTTCAGTTGCAATTTATTTAAAGTGGAAGAAATTCTTATTTCTCATAATATCAGTTTGTATCGTCTTAACAAGAAATTCTTGCTTCTCTCGACTTCAGTTTGTACCGTTTTAACGCATATTTCTATTTTATAATAAATTATTGTCCAAGCTTTCTTCAAGATTTGATGATTTTATCTTGTTAATATCAAAAAAAAATTATCTATTGTTTAATATGATATAGGGCTTTTATATTCTATAGAAAATGTTGTCATTGTCTCCCACCGAACCCATTGTTTAATATAGAGATAATGTCCAAAAAGATCCCTCACATTATGACAAATAAGCTTTTTAGTCATTCACAAAAAAAAATGAGACCAAATAGTCCCTAACATTACATAAATGAATCATTTTCGTCCTCAGTAACAGATCCGTTTGATTTTTCATCAAATGAGGTCATGTGCACTACACGTGACCTTTTAACAAGGGCAAAAATGGAATCCAAAGAATTTAACCCTACCTCTTTACCCCATTAACCATTTACCGTGGTCTCCCCAACCCACCCCTCTCTTTTTCCCAAACCCTAAATCGTCCCCGTCGTTGCCATCGTCGCCGTCGTTGCCATCGTCTCCATCGTCGCCGTCGTCGCCATCCCCACCTTCTGGCATCGTCCCAATTGGCCGCACGCAAAGCCACCGTAGAACCCTACAATTCCCGTCGCCATCCCCACCCTCAGAACCCTAGCTCCCGTCACCCCTCACGGACTCGTCGCCTCCCACCCCTCGCAGAACCCTAAAATTACCCCACGCTACTGTCACCCCCCTACCACCACGATGCATTGTGCAAATCCCACCGCCTCCTGTGTGCTATAACCCCCATGCCCTATCCTCTCACAAAACCCCAAATTACACGGGCAGCACATCCCCACCCGCACGCCAAGCCTATGCGTCCAATTACAGTAGCAAAGGAAGCAAAGCCTGATGCAGAAGGTTTTTCCATCCCCAATTACGGTATTATATACTGCCTAACTTGATGCAATTATTATACTGCCTTGTTTACATGTGAAGCAAGTGCTTTCCACTTGTGAATGTACTGTGATTTTGTGGTAGTATACTGGCGTGTAGTGTGGTAATGCAGCATTGGTGTCGAACTTTTAGGGCTCAACGGGTTCCCTTGGGGAACAAGCGCACATTGGTATAATTAAAAGAGGTTAAAAAAAGTAAATGCGTGTGTAGATACGTGTTAAACCATTGGTATGCACCCAATTATGTAAAGTAAAATAGGGATCGTTTGTTCAAACACCATATATTAATATGTACTTCCAATTGGCATTAATGATAGTAGTGCTGTTTTTTGCATGCACGCATTTGAAAGTGAAAGTGATGGAACAAATTTTTCATGGATGTATATCTGAGTGTATGTATCAGCTTGATGGCTAAATGTATGTCTTACTTTGCACCAATTGGCATTGTTCTCACACAAATTTTAAACGTACACCATAGCGCGTGTAAATTAACAAAAAAACACACACAATTCTTGGGAATGAAGTGAAGTTACGGTAAGGGTCACAATTGGAAATAAAAGTCTAGTAGGGTTTTAATATATTAGATATTCGTTTTCAGTTGGCCAAAATGAATATCATCTTTCGGATTGCTAGCCTTTGATGCATATGTGTTTATACTTTTGTGTATGTTGGTTGAAAATTTTTACTCTCGCCAAAGAAACAATTTAGTTGATTACGACGTCTATGAAGCTTAGCTTAACATTTTTACTGTTGTGCATTTTTGCAGGATATGATAGTAAAAAGTTTACAATCAGAATTTTCTATGGCGGAGAGTTTGTTAATACTTCTACTACACAGTATGTCGGCGGAAAGTGGAATGTGGTTGACCATTGCGATCCAGACACGTGGTTTTTATGTGTCTTGGACAAGTTTGTTGCACAATTGGGGTGTGAATCATCGGGCATTGGGTATTATTACCGAGTTCCTGGGCGGACATTAGACAATGGGTTGATGTATATTTTCAGTGATAATGACGTAATGGATCTGGCCAGATTTGGGCAGGAGTTCAAGTCGGTGGATGTATACGTTTACCATACAAACAAAGATGGGCAGGTAGAGGGAAAAAAAACAAAGACTGATGTGGCAAATACTAATACTAAACAACCTCCACCCCAGACGCAATTTTCAATCATTTGCTTCACCCAAAAAAAAAGCCAGAGAAAGAAGTGTTGTGCTATTAAGAAGCCTTCACTGATGAAAAACTTGAGTGCAAGAGATGTCTGACATCAAGCTTCGAGCTCTATCTGCTCGCAGGCTGAAAATGCAAATGCAGCAAAGTTTCCATTACATGCAGACCTGGGTGGGTGTGAGAGTCAAACAAATGATCCTTTCGGAGAAACTAAGGGTGAGAATATAGGAGATAGTGGTAGAGAGCAGTTTGAGCCTTGTACACTTGATAGCTTTCACATGGCAGAATAGGGTGAGACGAGGGTTTCAGCCAATGGACATGCAAAAAACCTCCAGGAAAGTGAAGATGTACAGGGTGGAGACAGTACCGATGATGCTCAAGGGGGTGAACTTTGTTCAGAAAATCAGGAAGGCATAGACCCGCCAGAGTCAAACATAGAATTCACTTCTGAACCCACCGATAGAGGAAAAAGCCAGAAAGGTAAAGAAATTCCAGATGTCCATGATTTTCCATCATCACAACGTGCACTCAAAGTAAGAAGAGGAAATCGTCCAAAACTTCCACAAGAGCAGCTGATAGTGGCACGGTAGCTGTAGATACCGAAGCCTCAAGTGAAGATGGGGACATGCATGATAGTGATTACGAATTAAGTGAAGAGGAAGATGTGCGTGACATCATGCGACCGAGGGAGGCAGATTGGATGAATGTTGCAAGCCGGTTCACACGGGGTAGGAAAGAGGTGAACCATTTCATGCAAATGACAATGATAATGGAAGTGAGCCAGAAGATGAGTTGTTGGACCGTGATGACCAACCAGCCAGCCACCATACGGTTGATGACAGTGATTCCAACGGCCAATCGCAGCACTTCCAATGATTTAGGCCGGACACTGACTATGGAGGACCCACAATTCAAGGTGGGGATGAGATTCAGCTCCAGAAATGAATTCAAGCAAGCATGTAAGCACTATGGAGTTCGTCACGAGAGGATTATCCGATTCATCAAAAATGACAAGAGACGCGTCAAGACATGTTGCAAAGCCTGTGAATGGTTCATTTCCATTGCAATTCGGACAAGCAAAGGAGATTATCAAATTCATAGCATGAATGGCATTCACAACTGCGGGCAATCATTCAACCACGGGTGTGCAACTTCGACATTCTTTTCGGCCAAGTACAAAGAGAACATTAGGATTTCAAATATGGGTGTCGGAGACATCATGCAAAAAGTCCATTCTGATCTAAACATTAACATCTCCAAGAGACAAGCTTACTTGACGAAGAAGAAAGCAAAGAAATTGATCGAGGGTGACTATGTCAACCAGTATAACAAGCTGCCCGACTACTGTGCTAAATTACTATGCACTAATTCGGGGTCAAATATTTTCATTTGAACAACGGAGACAGCCGAGGGTGATGTGCAGCTCCAAAGAATGTATGTGTGCTTTATTGCATGCAAACAAGGGTTTCTGGCTGGATGTAGGCCGGTGGTCGGGTTGGACAGGTGTTTTCTAAAGGGACCCCCATAAGGGGAAGCTATTGACAGCTGTGAGAATAGATCCCAACGACCAAATATACCCTATTGTGGTTGCGATAGTCGAGGGTGAAAACAAAGTTACATAAAAGTAATTTCTTCGCGAGTTGAAACAAGATCTACAAATTTTTAACCCCAAGCAGTGGACTTTCATAACTGACAAGTAGAATGTATTATTGTAATTTCCTAATCCTTAAACACCATTGTGGATTTATTTTCTGATATTGTACGTTCCGTCACTAACATTATCTTTTTGCATGCAAACCTTGATGATAGAGATTGATTAATGCTATATTTGAATTATTTAACAGGGTGAAGCATAGAATGTGTGCTTGGCACATAATTAAAAATTTTTGCGCGGTGTACAAGGGAATGGCATTGGTTGATAGAGTGTGGGCAGCCACAAAGGCGACATACATGAACAAGTTTGTGCATGAGATGGAGGCTATTAAAGAGGTGGACGAGACTGCATACAAGTAGCTTGCTGAACACACCTCTTCGAAGCATTGGAGTAGAGCGCACTTTCGCACTACCCCCAAATGTGACATTATCGCCAACAACATATGTGAGAGCTTCAACGTAGCCATTCTTGGAGCCAGGGAAAAGCCAATTTTGGGACTTCTAGAGAATATTTGTTATTACCTAATGGTTAGAATGGAGACGAAACGACAGTTAGTAAGCCAGATGAAAGGGAATTTATGCCCAAAGATTCAGGTAAAGTTGAGATAATGAAATAATAGTCAAGCGCTTGTATCGCTACTTGGGCAAGCGAGCTGAAATTTGAGATAAGGTGTATATATGGGGATCAATAAATGGTTGACTTGGTTGAGAGAACGTGCAGCTGCAGGAAATGAGACTTGAAAGGGATTCCGTGTGCCCATGCTGTATCAACGATTAGCACCACGAACGAGTCGCTGGAGATGTTCGTACACAAATGGTACATGAAGGACGCTTACAGAAAAGCGTACGACCAAGTCATATGCCCGGTCAATGGTGAGCACTTGTGGGAGAAAGCCAGTCGAAACTTTATTTTACCGCCTCAGAGGGTAACCTTACCTGGACGACCTAAGAAGTTGAGGCGCAAAGGGGCTGATGAGAATTCAAGTGCGCGTAGTAAAGTTGAAAATGTGCACAAATTATCACGGGATGGCCAAATGAGTTATAAATGTAGGATTTGCAAGGCAGCTGGCCATAATGCAAGAAACTGCTCTCAACGAAACAGTTCACATTCAGAAGTACCAGTGGATGAACCGATTCAGACTCCTGATCCCGTGGTGCGACAGGATGAACATCTTACACAAGAGTCGGTAGTGCAGCCCGATGCAACAGAAATTCCGACAAGTGGGTGTCCACAAAAGTAGGTAGTGTCAACTCCTATATGTCTTACAATGGATGTGAACATATGTATGTTTTTTTTTTATACTCACATGGATTTAATATTGCAATTAGGTGAAGGTCTTTCGATGCAGTTTATGTAGACGATCGGGTCATAATCGATCAAAGTGCGTGAGTACAGTCGCAAATCTTTTTAGGATGCAAAAACGTGATCAGTTTGCCTGGATGGAAGTGAGTATTTACACCTAACAATAAGCTTACAAATTTATTTACCCGTATTTCACATGTTTGTATATGGTTTGATTTTGTAGGCCGCAATTTCCAGCCGACTGCGGTTATCAGAAACAGCACCTAGGTCACAAAGCGAATCGACAAATATGTGAGATATTGGCAATTAGAAGTTGAAGGTAGGGATTATGTGCTTTTTCTGTGATTTTTATGTGATTTGCTGATGAATCTCATCTAATGGCCATCTTGTGACTATGGTTGCAGGTTAAGATTACATGGAGGGTCATATGTTTTCTCAATTCTGCACTTGCTTCCTGAAGCCAATGGACTGGTTGCATACAACATTTCATACAATGATGTGGCAGTTTTTATTGTTTTGTATATTTTGTATGATGTTATCTTCTGAATTCATATGATGCTGTGGGAATATTTTCTAGATTCAGAATTCATATGCTATTGTGGGAATGTTTTATGAATTCTGATTTCATATGATGTTTTGGAAATATTTTCTAAATTCTGAATTCATATGAAACTGTGAGAATCGTTTTTGAATGCTGATCGCATATGATGAACGTGATCAGTTTGTCTGAATTCTGAATTGATAGGATGTTCTTGGAATGTTTTATGAATTCTGATTTCATATGATGTTGTGGAAAGGTTTTCTGTATTCTGAATTCACATCATGATTTTCTTGGAATGTTATATGATTTTTGAATTTGTATGATGTTGTGGAAGGGTTTTATGAATTCTGAATTCATATGATGTTGTGGAAAGGTTTTCTGTATTCTGAATTCATATGATTTTCTGAGAATGTTATATGATTTCTGAATCCATATGATGTTGTGGAAGGGTTTTCTAAATTCTGAATTCAGTGTGTTTTCTGAACTCTGAATTCATATGATGGTTTGGAAAGGTTTTCTATATTCTGAATTCATATGATTTTCTGGGAATATTATATGATTTCTGAATCCATATGATGTTGTGGAAGGGTTTTATGAATTCTGAATTCAATGGATTTTCTAGAAATGTTTTCTAATTTCTGAATCCATATGATGTTCTTGGATGTTATCTTCTGTTTTTTGGATGTTTTATGAATTCTATGATTGCTTCTGACTTCCATAGCCACAGGTGGATCTCTCTTTACTTTCTATGATGTTCTGCACAATTTCAATTTCCCACTTCCGCAGTTTGGATCTGTCTTTATTTTCTCTGATGTTCTGGGAATTTGAGATTTTCCACTTGAGCATTTCAAATTTGTCATAATGCATAAAATGTTTCTCATAGTGCATAAAATGTGCGGGAATATGTTTGTGCCTTGCATGAAGCTGGCAATGACATTTAATCCATACAATGTGTGGAATATGTCGTTTCTGCATCAAGTAGTGCATAAAATGTGCGGGCATATGTCGTCATGACATTTCGCAACCATTAACAAACAAACGGCAAACATGACTATCAACTCATGGAAATTAGCAGTCTATTATGAGATGGAGTTCTGGACATTATGGTTATCCCCAAACCAAAATGTATCAAGGTCATTTAGTAGGACAATGAAGAAGTATCTTGGATCTCTGGACATCTTTGCCACTAAATGATCAATGGGCTAGGAACAAAATTACTAAATTCTATGAAGCACAATATAATGATATTACATTGGGAAGGAAATACCAAACCCGATATTAGTGATCAAACATTCAACACGATATACAAACCAAAACGAAATGCATAACCCTAATTGCTCAAGAAAATCACAATATATACTGTCTACTTTAACCCTAAAAGTTCTAATTCTTGGCACAAAATATAACAATGCATTTCACAGTCTTAAAATATTTGGTACAGAATAATAACACATGTAAAAATAAAAAGAGCTTTCCAGACTCTCTCATTCTTCTTCCTCGTTTGTATATCTGCTTCTAGCTCTCTAACTGTGCCGAGCAAACCACCAATTATATCTGTTGATCTCTCGCATCTTCCACACACTCCCTCACACCAACGAAAAAATCCACACCCTTGGTTCTTCTACAAATAGTATGCCACACATATTCAGTTTCACCACTCTAAACATTAGCCAACAGAGAGTACTCTTATTTTCGACATGCCAAGCCGAACCAAAAGAAAAATGAACTTATTTATACTTCATTTACCTCATAGTCTTCGCATCCAAAAAATCTTCTTCCCGGGTTGTTTATCGTCCATGACGTTCTCACAGTGGCTTCCTTCTCACAGTAACACATTATTCCTTGTACCATCAATATCTTCCCCGAATTAGCGCCAGATCGCTGGAGTTCGACGGGGTGAGGGTTGGGTCAGCTAAGAACAACGCAGTAGAGGTAGGGGGTGGAGGTGCTCTACGATGGGCTATTTTGTGGGGGTGGGGGGCGCGGGGACAAGGAATATAGGGTTTACACCATTAGGGCTCGCCTTGGGTTGGGGGGGTGGGGGTGGGAGCTTAGACAACAAACGAACAACAAGAATAGCTAAAAAGATAAAATGGGGTGGGGTAGGGTTAAATTCTTTAGATTCCATTTTTGCCCTTGTTAAAAGGTCACGTGTAGTGTAGTGCACGTGATCTCATTTGATGGAAAATCAAATGGATCTATTACGGAGGACGAAAATGGTTCATTTATGTAATGTTAGGGACTATTTGGTCTTTTTTTTTTGTGAATGACTAAAAAGCTCATTTGTCATAATGTGAGGGACCTTTTTGAACATTATCTCTTTAATATATTATCAAGACTTGAAAAATTGAGCTTCTCAAATTACAACACGCATCATCAGCAGAAAAAGAGCTACAAAACAAAGAAAAATATGCAAACACCCTAGAATACTTCCATGATTCCATGGTTGGTTTCGTGTGTTCTTGTTTTACTGTTAGCATGGAGAGTGTTGAAGTGGGCATGGTTGGAGCCCAGAAAGCTGGAGAATTGAAAAGTTTAGAACAAAACAAAATGGATTTTAAAATATATATATATATATTTGAATAACAATTTAAAATTGTTATTTAATGTTATTCAAAACGACTCTAATGATCAAAAAAATCAAAAAGAATTGGATGGACTAAAATAAATTAGCAAAAAAGTCTCTTGACAGAGACTATTTAATTATAATTCCCCTCACCTTATTACTCAACCCAATTCTCCCAGCCATTTTACTAGTATATAATTTCGTTAAAATATTACTCATCCCCTCTAAAAATAAAGAATTCATTTTGGATTGATTGTAATTTTTTAAATCATTAAATATAACACCTTTAATGAATCATTAAATATATAATTTTATATTTATATTCTTATTTTTCAATTCTGGTCATACATAATTATTAATAGTAAAGTATAGAGGTGAACTCTTTGCTTAGATGAAAAAGTATTTTGAAAATGAATTTTCTTTGTTTTTTTTTATTACTTTTCATCAAAATTGAAAACTTTATCCCTAAATAACTCAATATTTAAGACATGTTTAGACAGTATTTTAAGAAGCCAACTCTAAAATGGTAAGTTACTCTAAGTACCATGGGGATTTTTTACCTTCATTGTTCTTTTATATCGTATTCATGATCGAAATATGATAAGATGGACTTGACTACTTACATGACAAGTTAATATGATTTTGCATGAAGTTTTAAGGCTATATCCACCAGTGGTAACACTCCCTTGAAAAACTTTGGAAGAAATTAAATTTGGAAGTTTAACTCTCCCAGCTGGAGTGTTGCTCAACATCCCAGTAATGTTAATGCATCACGATCCTAAAATATGGGGTGATGATGCGAAGGAGTTTAAGCCAGAAAGGTTTGCAGAAAGAGTGTCCCATGAAACTAAAGGCCAAGTCGTGTATTTGCCATTTGGATGGGGACCTCGTCTATGCATTGCGCAAAATTTGGCAATGTTGGAAGCGAAGTTGGCAATGGCTATGATTCTGCAACGCTTCTCTTTTGAACTTTCACCTTCCTATGCCCATGTTCCTCGTTCAGCAATTACACTTCTACCTCAGTATGGGGCTCACTTGATTTTGCACAAACTGTTGTGATGATGATACAGTTTTGCAAATTCTCAATGGATTAGATGGGAGAATAATTTACTGTCGAGTTGCCTACATTTTCCTTTGTAATAAGTCTAATTGTTTATGCAGAATCGTTGCTAGTTTTTCTTTCTAAATTTGGCCTGTTGTATTTGACAATAACCAGTTGTTGAAGTGGATTCTTACTCTTGATCATTCTCCTTTCCAGAGCCATTCATAGAGTTATTTTACCGCTATCTTCTCTTCAATTATGTTAGAAGTATTATTTCACATTTCTTTAACTGTGTCAAACCCACAAAAATCTAACTTGATGGTATTAGCATAGTGATTTCAAAACTTTCTAATTTCGAAAGGCAATTTGAGGATGTGATTGTGCCCTTTTTTCATATTAGCTTTGAATCCATATTCATGGTTTTTACTTGCAAGAGATTAGGGGTGGCAAACAAGAGAGGAGACCAGGGAATCAAATAAGCACTATGTCTCCTGTCTGTGTTTATATATATGGTATAAATTACTAAGTAATAATTATTTTAATTGTTAAGTATCATTTTGTTATATCTATGTCTCATCAGTTTTTATTAGATTTCATTGAAAAGTTTTATCGTGAGCATCATTATTCATCTAGGAATTGATGAGTAGGGATTAAAATGGGATCTAATTAATAGAAATGTATATTTTCATTTTTATTTTGAAATAAAACACATTTTATTTTTCTAGTTTATACATGTATAATTTGGTTAGAGACCTAAGAGTTGTCTTACCTTAAATCTTACTTTATTATATTTTCTTCTCTTGTTATTTTTACATTTTTATTTATTATCTTAAAATAAGAGTTACTTTTATACTACATGCACACATTTTCTCATAATGTCGTTTGAAAAAAAAACTTTTTATTAATATTAATGTACTTTTAAAATTTAAACTCGAGATTAATATTATATATTTATATATTTTCACCTCATTCAAACACAATAATTCCATATTTCCTTAATGCATTAGTTTTTCCAATTATGCTCTAGAATTAGAACTGAAGTAGTAACTATTTTCTATTGTTTTGGTAATAATAAAACCAGAGTGACTTACACCTGGCACCAAAGGAAAAATATTGTAAAACTACAAAGAACGTTGGAAGAAAATTCGAAAACAAAAATATATATTTTGATAAATATTGACAAAAGTTTGACAGAAAAGCTGTCAAGCATCTTGCATAATGCGTCATAGCATAAGTCATCTGTCTTGTCCTTCACGTTCCACTTTTTGGTCGTTTTGACTGTCATAACCAAGCCAAGTTCTTCACCAACCATTGTATTAAGGCTTTGACTTAGGCTTGATACAGAATTCAAACTCTAATATTAATTTAATAAAACAAATTTACCATTAATGTCATATATCACTTTAATCTGTTAATTTAATTCTCAACTCCTTAACACGCTTATTTTTCAATTCTGATCATATATAATTGTTAATAATAAAGTATAAATGTAAACTCTTTGCTTATATGAAAAAGTTTTCTTAAAATGAATTTTTCTTTTTTTTTTTTCAAAGTAACGAATTTTACTTTACAGCAAAATTGAAAATTTTATCTTTAAATAACTCAATATTTAAGATATATTTAGACAGTATTTTAAAATATTTTTTTTTAATTTTTAATATATCTCTTATCTCATAATTCTTATTTAAAAAATATAAAAACTCATTTTGAAACACACCAATGACCTCTTTCACACGGTCAGCCTTGTCATGCTATGACATTAACTGCAAGTCTGCTCATACATGAACCAAAATAAATCAACAAAGAAAGGTAGCACCCCTTAGATTTTTCACTCCACCTTAGTTTTACTTCGTTCCCAAGTATATGACTAGTTGCATAATCCAGAAGTTCCAAACAATATAAAGATTACCATCGACCCCCAAGCATCCCAATAGTTGAGGTTCACACACAAATTTATCAGAAACAAAAATCTACAAACAACCCAAAATACTTCCATGATTCCATTGTTCCTTTCTTGTGTTCTTGTTTTAGCACTAGCATGGAGAGTGTTGAAGTGGGCATGGTTGAATCCCAAAATGCTAGAGAAGAGACTCAGAGAACAAGGTTTTAGAGGAAATCCTTACAAATTTCTCTATGGAGATTTCAAAGAGATAACAACATTGTTTGAAGAAGCCAACTCTAAGCCTCTTAATCTCACCGACAACGTCGTTCCGCGAGTCATTCCTCATTTTCTTGAACCCGTAAAAAAATATGGTATGTTAAACTCATCAATCCTTCATTCATTTCATCTCTTATAGTTTCTTCAAAAGTTTTTGTCATAAAGAATTCATCTCTCCTGTTTGTCTAATCCAATTACTTATTTGGTTGATCACATGGGATTTTTGTCTTAAAAAAAAATTATCAATGCTAGTTCTTGGAAGAATTGGGCATCACAAGTACTAGCTTTCAAGGAGTTATGCATGCAAATTACTGCCGATTGGTGAAGTTCGAATTTCAAACTTTTAAGATAAACGTTTAAGGCACGATTATAAGGGAACTGATTTTCCAACTACTAACTAGTACTATATATGTACTGGATGTTTAAATGTTGTGTAATTTGATCTCAAAATACAATGCATGTGATTTAAATAGAGCCAAATCCACATTACTATTAATTTTCTCAAAGAGAGCATTACAGTGATATAGATTTTCATCGGTGGATTTGATCTACATATTTGCAGCTCTCCTTACTATTATACGTGATTGGAAAGTAAAAATTCGTTCAAAAGATAGATAAAAAACTCGCCGTAAACTTTTGTCTTTTAACATTTTTTTCCCTCAACCAACATATGTTATGGTCTACTAAGAGAGCAGGGGTTCAAACCCCCATCATTCCCTTCCCCTCGTCTTCTTTCCTCTTAGTGGAAAGAGTACGTGAGGCACATAAAATAGAGACACCGTTGTAATAGAATTTGTCAAAAAAAAAAAATCTCTTTGGTTTCATTAGGATTCTTAGAGTGTGTCTGAATTACACTTTTAAAATGTATTTTTGAATTTTTCAAAATATTTTTTGCCTTTTAGTACATATTTTATTTTACAACTACTATTTCAAAAGATACAAAAACGTGTTTTAAAATTTAAGGACTTGTTTGGTCTTGTATTTTAAAATTTATTTTTGTCGCAAACACGCTTTTCAATATATCTTTTCTTTCACAATTATTATCTTGAAAAATATAAAAACACATTTTTACATTACAAAAAGCATTTTGAAACACTATCCATACCTGTCCTAATTCATACAAATCATACACACTATTAATCTTATGTTATACCTAATTTTAGTAGCAATGGAATTGCAGGTAAGAAATCATACTTATGGTTTGGCCCTAATCCAGCAGCGCTCATCATGGAGCCTGATCTCATCAGAGAAGTCACACAGAAAATACAACAGTTCCAAAAGCCTCAAATAAATCCCCTCGCCAAATTGCTAGCTCAAGGGCTGGTGACCTACGAAGGAGATAAATGGGCCAAACACAGAAAACTTCTCAACCCAGCTTTCCATATGGAGAAGTTAAAGGTTTCTTTTAATTACGTTTACTAAAAAAACCAAATTCTTTTTATAATGGGTTCTTAAAAAAAATACTGTTCTACCAAGTGAGAACTGAGAACTATTGCATGCTCATTAATGGAAGTCTTTTTCATTTTTGGACATCGTATAGCTTATGCTTCCAGCCTTCCATGCAAGTACAAGTGAGATGTTCATCAGATGGGAGGACACTGCTGCACAAAAGGGCCCAATTGAAGTTGATGTTTGGCCAGCTCTTCAAACTATGACTAGTGATGCACTTTCGAGGACTGCTTTTGGTACTAATTATGAAGAAGGAAAAATGATATTTGAACTACAAAAAGAACAAGCTGAGCATTTCATCAAGGCAGAACGTTCACTATACTTTCCCGGCTTGAGGTAAAAATATACATCCTATAATAAAATTTAACTAGATTTCTGGAGTTTGTATAATTTTATATCAAGCAGTTTGACTAAATAACTTTTAAATTTCGTATTTGATAATTAAAACTATTAAATCAATTAGTTTTTTAACAATTAATATATGAATAACTTATTAGTAATTTAACTTTTCGATGTGAGATACGCAACGTAACAATTTGTTAATGTGATTTTAAAATAATCGAGGTCAAAGACTTTCAATGAAAAAAAGTTAAAAGGGATCCATAAATGATTAAACGCAAATTTAGTGTGGTGGTAGCTCATCTAATCAGTCATTGCCAAATTATGTGGTAACAGGTTTTTACCAACTAAGAGGAACAAGAGAATGAAACAAATTGCAAAAGAAGTTGATGATTCAATTAGGGAAATTATCAATACTAGACTAGAGTCAATGCGAACTGGGAAAAAAATTGGTGAAGACTTGTTGGGGTTATTACTTGAAGAAAACGGTAAAGAAGGAAACAAAAACTCTGGCATGAGTATCAAAGATGTGATCGAGGAGTGCAAGCTGTTTTATTTTGCTGGACAGGAGACCACCTCTGTCCTACTTGTTTGGACGATGATTCTGTTGGGTAGGTATCAGAATTGGCAATCTCGTGCTAGAGAAGAGGTTTTGCACATCTTTGGGACTAATAAACCAGGGTTTGAAGGATTGAAACATCTTAAAATCGTAAGTTTCTCCATAGGAATCATGCTGATTAATACTCTTTATAATAACGGTCTTTCCATATTGTATTAGCTAGTAAAACATGGTAAGATTGAACTCTATTATCTACGTAACAGGTTAACATGATATTGCATGAGGTTTTAAGACTGTATCCGGCGGCACCATTACTTTTTAGAAAAACAGTGGAAGAAACCAAATTAGGAGATTTAACTCTCCCAGCTGGAGTGGTACTCACTCTCCCAGCAATGTTGATGCATTATGACAATAAAATATGGGGTGAAGATGCGAAGGAGTTTAATCCAGAGAGATTTGCAGAAGGGGTGTCACATGCAACAAAGGGCCAAGTTGTGTTTTTCCCATTTGGATGGGGACCTCGTATATGCATTGGGCAAAATTTTGCCATGTTGGAAGCAAAATTGGCAATGGCTATGATTCTGCAACGCTTCTCTTTTGACCTGTCACCTTCCTATTCACATGCTCCTCGCTTATCAGTAACACTTCAACCTCAAAATGGTGCTCACTTGATTTTGCAGAAATTGTAACGTGATAATATAGTTTGCAAGTTCTCATTGCATTTAGAATGGTACGTAGGAGAATAAACTGCAATTTGTAGCCCTGAATTCCTTTGTATAAGCCTTGGTGGAGGCTCGTTTGTATTTTTCCTTTTAAATTTGGTATGTTAATTTCATAAACGATTAGTGAGAATTTTTTATGTTTTTGGTTCTTTGTAGAAAGTCAAATATTTCCAATTACAAATTTTCTTATACTGGTTGTGTGCTTTCCTAAAAGAACCACTTTAAAGACTAAGATGGTGGAAAAAGGTTAGGGATGATAGTGTATAAAACGATGATGCAACTAAGTACACTTAGAAAAAATAGTTTATAATTTATGGGAAATAACCTATTTATATATAAGAGATAAAAGAATTATATAATTAATTATACTAAAAATAAAGATATAATAGATATATAAGTTAATTTTTTTGAGGTGGGATGTTGGGGAGTATTGTCAGAGTTGATATCATTTTCTCCCCCACTTTTTATATATTCTCAACAGTTCTTCCGTTTTTAAGAAGAAGTTTATTTTTAAAATTTTTTTATTCAAAAAAAATTCACTTTTAGATCAAATTATTATATTAATTATCATAACTAATAATAATTATAAATTGTCCATATTTATAAAATAAATATAAAAAAGTAAATTCATGTATTTAATAGCGCATTAATTGTAGTGTATCCTATATCAAAAAAAAAAAAAAAAAAAGTTGTACCTAAACAAAATGAAATATTTTTATAAGACAAAGAAAATATTATCTTTAACTGAATTTGATTTGTTTGTTTTTAAGTAATTAAAGGTTAGATGTAATATTGGTTTTTTTTTTTTTTTTTACTTTCACAAGATCGTACTCCAATGATTTCGCTAATGGTGCTTTGACATGGGTTTTGGTAGATTTTGCTGGTAATGGCTCAAAAAGTCACCTAATTGAACTGTCATTTTGTTTAGGTCCAAAATAAGTTTCATCATTATTCCCTTTTATTTATGCTTCTTGGCGTTTTAAAAGCTACGTATACTGGTGAAAACCGAATGATATTCTATAGGGTAAGGATTTCATGAAAAAAGCATGGTTTCAAACCAAAACAGCCCGGTCGGTCAGCCCAGTCCGAATTAGTTTAAAAATCCCTATTTTTAAAAAAAAAAATCAGTCAAACCCAGGCAAACCGGAGTTGACTTGGGTTTACCGAGTTTTGATTTTTTTTAAAATGAAATTTTAATTTTAAAAATTATAATTTGATCTCATATTTTTATAAAACTTATTTTTTAATAATTTTTATGTGAATATTTTGAATTTTCACCTATAAAGTTTTTTTAATTTTTAAAAATTTATTATCTTACAAAATTATAAAAGAGATTTCTTACAATTTTTAACACATTTTTTAATTAAAACATGTTTTATAGTATTTTTCATGAAAGTATTTAATTATACATTTGAAATTTCATGCAATTTATATTTAATTTAAATTTAACTACATTAAAAAAATTAAATAACTTATTTATAATATATTTATATACTAATATTAATAGAATTTTATCTCCGATGGATCGCATATTCCACACTTACCGCTTGCTTTATAATTGTCAAAATTTTATTTTATTGTATATTGTAAAGTAGAACTTTACACATTATACAATAAAATAAAATAATTCTAATAGATAGATCATATGATTGATTCATCGACCATATGATCTATCTATTAGAATATTACCCCGACCATAATTCGCTTATTTCATTTATTTTTAAAACGCGAAAATTGGAATCTCTTTCATTTGACGTTATTCGATTTTTTACTACCAATCCGACCAACTAACCCTGACTTCTTCACTTGATTGGTTTGCACTCCGATCTGATTTTTACAACACTGGAAAAAAGGTTTAAAATGGAAAGTAGGAACAGGTACTCAAATCGATGTAAGAGATAATTGGATTCCAAATTATCCATATTCAGGGCTAATCAACAATTTGACAGGCTCAGAGTTAAACCTAAAGGTGGTAGATCTCATTAATAGGAATCAGAACTGGAGATTACCTTTGCTAAGAGTTCTTTTTCCTACTAGAGTAATTCAGAAAATTGGTTCCATATATTTGTCCAAGCTGGAACCAGGAAAGGAGGATCTTCAAATTTGGGGAAAGGAGAAGAAAGGAGTCTATACAGTCAAGTCAGGATATCGTTTGGCAAGAGAGGTCTCCGATAGCTCATTACCCTCAACAACGGCGGAGGGTGAATTGAAAAGGAATCTAGCAAGGATGAACTTTTGGAAGAAGCTGTGGAATCAAAAGATCCCTACGAAGATCATATTTTTTGTGTGGAAAGCATGCAATGATGAGATAATTTCCATATTCTTTTGGCATGAATACAATCCAACAGAACATGTGATATATTCTCCTTCTCCTTTCTACACCTTACAGTAAACAGCCCCAAATTGATCCCCATATATACAATGAAATGTTACTAGACTGGTATTAGATTAATGAGCATGTGTTTGGGTCATAACTTTTCGTTAAAAAGTCATAACATTTCATTTGAAAGTTAAAACTTGAAGAAACACTAGTGAGGAGTATTGATTGTTGACTTACGCCATAGTCTAGTTTCTACGTATGCCTCAATGTGTATCTTAATGATCATATATTTGAATTTTTAGGTCACACCAAACCAAAACTCATAAGATCATCATTACTGAGTTACGGTTTGAGCATTCCAAACACTTTTGTATATTTTATAGTCACTAACCTTAAACTACATTGTGATTGACTTCATGTCATGTTGCCACGTGACTTTTTTATTGATAAACATTTAAAATTTCCAACAAGGTATCAATTGTGTTTGTTGATTCTGTGGATGGACACATTTATTTGTATGAAATAGATTGTGGACTTAAATATGTATGAATCTCGACAAATATAAAATCTCAATACATCCCTTGACATCTATACATGCAAGATTTTATCCACTAAGAATTTACTATTAGATTGAAACTCAGACCTGTCTCCAACCTTGCTCTTTGCACATATCAAAGCTTGTTTAATTGCTGGAGCTACTTGCACCATGGCTTCTTATTTTCTTTGCTTACCTTCTATGCAAATAGTTAAAAGCCCCCGGTACTTTACCATTATTCCCATGCATTACCTACTATTCCAACAATTCCAAATTTATGAAAGCATATTTACTAGTGAGTTTTATATGCTGCCTTCCATAATATTTTGTCCCCGCTTCCATTAATGTCACCAACAATCACTAAAAATTGAATGTTTGATCAAACAATTAACGGATAGATCCATATTTTCCTCTGCCAGGCGACACAAGAACGATACGCGCTTCACACTTTTCATACTTTCTCCACAACTATTACACACTTCATCCTTTCTTTAGTACTTGTTAGGAATATATAGATCAAAAAGATTCCTCATTCAATGGAGTATTTCATTCACATCCGACCACCAAAAATTCCTTTCGTATGAATTTTGATGTCTATAGGACTTTCTTATGAATTTTTGTGCCCATAGGATTTAACATTTTGCAGTGAGTGTTTTGGATGAATTTTATATTAATGGAACCTTGGAGTAGCTGAAGGTGACACAACCCCCTGGCTACCAATCCGTTCCCAAAAAAAACATTAAATTTACTTTTAATTTAATATAATAGTTTTTAATAAAAATAAATCAAAATTTCACAGACAGAAAAATAAATTTACCTTAACATAGAATTGTCCTCACCTAATCTGCCTCCGAAATTGAGCGTGAGCATCTCCGAAGAACCCATCACTAGATGATCACAAAGCTTATAGTAATTAATTTTTCTTTTTCCCGGTGCGTGATGGTTGATCAAAGTTTGATGGATGACCAGAGAAATCAAACCTAAATGTCGAGGGTATTCGTTCCAGCTGCCTCAGGCTGCTATCCCAATGTACTTTGACAAATAATAAAATTGTATATTTGTGGAATATAGATAGGAATGAGAAGGTATAGAATTCAAGCAATAAAACAAAGATGATTGGAGTTCTGAGATTATACATCAGTAACGTAAAGGACTTGATATGTAAGGTAATAGCATAGTATGCTTGGGAGATCTCTAGACACCAGATCATCACACCATCCTCAAACCCTGCAGAAGGACATTCAACATTGCATCAACTCAACACAATACCCCTATGTATCCACAGAAAAAGGAAATGCCTTAAGTACTGATATTGAAACATCTAAAGGACAACACTACAACATTCCAACAAAACTGTATAAGTTTAACTGATATTAACCCACCTTGTAAGTGGCAAACACATGAACTCAGCCACATAGGAGTTACTTCTTCTTGTGTGTCATGACTCTGGTTGCGTGAAACCTAATCTGTCGACGAGGAAGTACTCTGAGCTGTGATTGTAAGATTTAAGGAGCTTAGGAAGTCCTCGGTTTGCTAATATTCTCATCCTGTGGTGACGATGGACGCAAAGACAATGAAGAGGTCATGGCATGATAAGATGAAGATGCAAGCTGAGCAACTGCTGGGACAGCACCACCTGCAAAAATTGAATTGCATCCAAAACCAACAAATCAGTCAGTTAAAAATAATAACTTAATATGCGAAATGAAAACCAAATTACGAATTTGAAACCCACAAATGTTAATATGTAAACCAATCGGGAGTCAGCTGCTTAAGGAACTCAAAGCAACTATTATGATTCTTTTTTTCTTTTTTTTCTTTTTTTTTTTTGCAGAAGCTTCAGAGTAGGTATGAAGGATCCATAAATCCTTAACGTAAGCAGTAAACAATCTTATCTCTCAGCATAATTTAGAACTACATGACAACATACATTTTCCATCCCTCTGGCTTTTTATGTTCGAACGGGCCATTGAAGCCCTGTGTAAAACATGGAAATCCTCTACTTTGGAGTCATTTGGTTTGGTTCCAACATAATTTGCCCCATTTGGCCTTCATATTGCAACAAAAGGCTGAAGTCATTGTGTTCCAGAGTACAAACTTTAGCTAAAATTATAAAGGTCAATTATCATTCAAGTGGCAGACACTACAACTTTACCAATCAAAAGCTCAAACAAAAGAAACATTTCTGCAAAGGAAAGCCAACCAACTAGAGAGCCACCCATAATACAATGCGGATTGATCAGAACACAACAATGATCCGACTCCCATGTAATATATACAATAGTGTAATCTTTCGGCTACACACCTCAAATCTAATGCAAAAAATCCCTGGACCCTGATAGCACTGGATTTAGCTAAAGAATTTGTGTCATTCCCAGTGATAGTACCTCTCAATGAAGCTTGGACTTTAGAGGATTTTGATTTTTGACAAGCACTTAAACATCATAACCACAAAGACTAACATCCTCGTAACAACTTTCCACTCAAAAGAATAGTAATTAAATGCAGCCAAATTATAGAATTGACAAACTCAATCTTAGAATGTCCCCATTGGAAATTTTTCAAAATGAAGAATCTTAAACAAGTGACTACAAAAGAAGGATGCATCGCCCAATACCCTCTCAAATTTGCATGACGAGAACAAGCAGCAGCAAGAATTTTACTTAACATGTAATCAAATCATCCGAATTCTACTAGAAGGAGCCCATAATATTTTGGTCTGACTGTATAATCACAATAGCTCAATGAAGAACAATGATGACCTTGTTTTAAAGCATGACACAAACAAGGAACATGTACATGCCATAACAGGTCATCTAAAGTGTTTGGCACATTCATTATTTGAAGTGTCAGGCCTGGAGGTGGGCAAAGCATCTGAAGTGTAATGTGTACTAACTGGCAATATTTAGACATTATATCAAATATCTCATACAAAACAAAGTAATGATGAAAGTCCAGACTCCACACTTTGTAAATACATTTCACTAACTTAGCACAGCTTCGTCGAATATTTTAAACATATATATTAACTATTTCCCCAACTTTTAGAATTCCAAATTTTGACTTTAACATTTTTCAATGAAGTTTTGGCATCAGATATAAATCTCACTTGGTCAATAACATATCAGTAGAAATCCCATGTAAATAACAATTTTACAACCATCCACAACTCTTTTGAAGGATAAAATTTCACAGGATGATTAACAAAGTTTTTAACCATTTAAACCAATGTACAACAGATTTACCTCTAAATCATATTGACAGAAGTACATTTAAAACTACAACTGACAAAAACTTCTTTGGCAAGTTGCTATGCAGACTCTGAGCCAGAGATGTTGGATGCACTTCAACATCAGTACACTTCATATGCAAAAAGTCCCATATAAAGATTCACCAATACCCTAGGGAACCTATACTAGTATCTTTCAATGTATGACCTGGAAACACATATCCGGTATGTATCTGAATTCTTTGAGAATTGAATGAGATTCTACGCATAAATAGAATATGGTTCAATGATCAACCAGAATGCAGAACAGGCAAATTAACAATTATCAATGGAGTATCAGCTCTGATTCTCCATAAAAGAAAGAAAAGAAAAGAAAAAAGAGTATAATCCACATCAGAGGTATTTACTTGTGATACATTTCTCAAAGTTAACATGATCTCTCTTGATAATACAAGATTAATAATCAAATATCCAAAGAGCGCTTGTATTTTGGAGGAAGCAGAGCAAACAAAAAAGATTTTCTGAGCTCTCAGGAGAAAAATACTAACCTGCTAAACCAGCACATGCTGAAGAGAATATAATGATTGGGGGAGCCTGCAACAAAAAGGAAACTGTTTCTTAAAGAACTTATTAAGCAAGAACCAATGCTGTAGGGAGGAAGATACAAGCAAAAGAAAGAAAAGATGAGTACATGATATTTAGCAAGGAAATGGAACATGACATCAAAACATGCTCAAAGAAGAAAGCATATTTAAGTAATAAAACTATTTATACAAACTCCATTTATACACTATTTATACAAACTCCATTTTAACATTCTATGCAACTTTAAAGCATCAATTGCATTTAATTCAATCGGTAAGAATGGCAGTCTAGTGGCATATCATCATTTTAAAACCATACTCACCAAGTATTTTATAGGGACTTTCTCCTATCAAATTTACAACTACAGAGTCCAAACAAATGTTGTACACGTGCTTGACTTCCAGTTTGGTTACATGCAAGTCTAAAAGCCATCATTGCTTCACAAAACCAAATTAAGAGTTGTCCTTAAATGCAAATTACATAGTTGCTACCTTCTCACTTTCAAATAATAATGTAGCATGGGCCATTGAGGGAATATGGTAAAAATATCTAAAGTCGTTTCTCACTAATTAGCTTTAAACAACACAAAGCAAATTGTCACTCGCTACTAGAAAGAACTCCTTGATTGATTGTGAAATTATCTAAAGTGAATGCAGGAACTTATTTTTGAAACCTACCAAATTAGTTCTGTCAAAACTACATGATTTACAATCAGTTAATCAGTACAAAAAAAATGGCTTCAAAGGGACTGATTGACCATGAATCAAATGTTCCAAAATAGCTTTGCCTAACACTGATTTTCAAGAAAATCATAGGAGTGAAAAAGGTTACATACATTTAGCAACTAACAGATAGGGGGCAATTATTGATCTGTTATGTAATTATGTGAATGTAAAAATTGTTTTGTCATTATGAGTTTATAACAAATGTCAACACCAACACCAGATACTGCTTCTCAAGGAAGAAGGCAGCATGTCCACACTAACATTAGATGTGGTACCCTTGCTCAAATATGTTAAGATCAGGACATGTTCTTCAACCCTAAAATATTTACATCATCCCAGACCTAGATTGAGCATGTATTACTAGACTATTTCTATTAACATTTAAAAAACCAGAAGATCAAATGTACCAATATGAAGCATTCAGAACAATGTGCACAAATCTGCCAGATTAATAAATGTCCAAACGCATTCTATTGGAATTCTAGGCCAAAGGGAACAACATAGTAAACTAAATTGGATGATGTCAAGCTTTGGCCTTTAAACTGAATCACCCTAAGCATCCCTTGCCCGTAGCAATTTTATTATTATTTCACAACAATAATCTTGAAAATTTAACATGTACAAAATGCATGTTTCTATTTCAATATGATATAGTAATTCACTAATTCTGCTAAAGGATTAAAGAGTACAAAAACAGATGATCTTAAACAAAAAGGAATGAGAAACAACTGCTGATTAGCACTCACACCAATAAGGAAATGCAACCACATAGGTCCTTTAATCCTCCTCTGAACTACTGGCATCACTGGAGAGAGAGCAACAATGCTAAGGTGTCAAAATGAAATCACAATCTGTAAGAAAAAATAATCATGCAAAACTGATACTACAAAAAGTTAAAAGACATAACTCTGTCAGCTGCACGATAGCAATAATAATCTTGGAAACATAAACCATTATAAACATACTAGAATAGGTATGAGCAATCAAAATATAAGGAACTAAATTTCTCTTAAGCTAAGTTATGCAACAAGTTAAGAAACTAAAATTTTCTTCATATGATTAATACAACAAGCTGAGGAACCAAAATTGCAATGAACAAATCGCCAAGGCACATTGATTACATTCACCACAAAATCTGCTAGAACACCAGCATAGCAGCAATATTTAGCCAAACTACATCTGCTGATACAGGAAAAAAACTATCAACTCCCTAAAAAGAAAAATCCAAATTCATGAGAATATGAAAACTATGTTCGTGATCCTTACAACTGCATTTGGTCCTTAGACTTCATCATCCTATGATGTCAAAGAAGGCACAATAAGATCTTTAAAATATAGTAGAAAAGTGAGCAACCTTTTCCCATTAAGTAATTTATTTAGATATTATGATATGGATTTCTTGCATTTGTTCAACTCCCATATTGATGCATGGAACTTGTATTCCCAACGAATCATATAATTACAAGATTTATTCTAAAATCATCAACAGACCTATTTAAGTTAGAAAACAAAGACAGAGATTTAAAAATAATAATAATAATAAATCAGTATCATACCACGGTTGAAACCATAAAATGCACTTGTTGTACCACCAACAGCAGAACCAATCTGAATTGTGAGTTTTATAACAGAAAAGGAGAAAAAGAGTAACATAAACAAACAAATTGTACACCAAACTTTAGCAAACTCAAAAGAATTGATAGAAAACTGGTAGAAAACCAAACATACCATAGAAAAACTGTCTCTGATAAGTGGTGGAACAGTCCAATGGCTAGTCTCCTGGAAAAATTAAAATAATAAATCTAGCTTTGAGAGAACACCAATTCCCCCAACCCATCAAAGACACACATGTAAAACCATTGCAAGAATTATGTAATCTAATGAGCAAGTGAGCAACTGAACATGATTTATATAAATTATACAGTTCATACCATATTTTTAGAGAGAGGCCCAGCACAATGAGGACATTTGATATAATCAGCACTTTCTATTTTTCCCTGACTACTACTATCATTAGTACTACGATTTGAGAAGGATACAGCTTCTGATTCTCCCATCACCATACAATCATGAATAGCAGCAATTGCACACCCCCACCAATTGGAGCAACTTCAAGAGATAAAGGGGCTGAAGGGGGAGTTTGTTCCCTGACAAGAGAAAAAAGAAAATTTGTGAGTTGATGAATCAGACCCAACCCTCTCTTTCATAGCACGATTTCCCATTTATGTTGAAACTGATTCAGTCATCAGTTATTATGGAGTTTCTGTGAACGTCATGCTGAATCTCCCAACTAATTTTTTCTCTTTCATTTCAGGGTAATCATCCAGGCCCTATTGTGAAAGAAAAAAGTGTCCCTTACTTGAAGGATCCAGGCAGAACTCTATCTATACATCAAGTAGATACCTCAGCTTGTTTGGATGCTTTAGAATGCTTTTCAATTACCAAGTTCAATGCTGTCAAACCTATTAGATAGATCATTATCATGTGTACTTATTTTAGTGCTATCGGCCAGTCTAATCTACCTCTTTCTCACTGGAGTTACACTATAATTGGCAGCATAAGATAAACTAAAATGACATGACAGAAGAGTATGCTTAGACTTCATCTCTAAATAAAGATTGAATTAGGCAAACTGAAAAATTTAACTCATGAAATAAGATACATCCACAACTTTAATAGCAAGAAATCAACAATCACAAAAAGCAGGAAATAAAAATGATATCATTAACAACTTGGAACAGATGTTTCATAAAAGTAAATAATATAACAAATTACAGACATAATAATTATTGGAAAAGGTGTAGAATTGGTTGTTGGAGTCTCTTTCTTTAATCTATTTAAGTAGTCGGTTATTTAAGGTTAAAGAAGCAATTATGAAACTAATTACATAGAACTAAGAAAGAACACAAAAATTGCCTACCAGAAAGCAAAAACTGTGGAATCCAATCTGCATGTTGTGTATTGCAATCCAAAACTGATCCATAATAATACAGATCAGTTGGATTGGATAAACCAGTTGTTAGCTTATATATACATGCATATAATGTAGTTATTTTCTCTCATTATTGTACCAAAATTGTCATTTTTATGAAAGCCCAAAAAACTTTAGTAATAAAGAAGAAATGATAATAAACTTGACAGGACAACACTTTTAACATAATAATAGCCATCAACTTATATAGTACATCCATATACGAATGTTGTACCGAAGCAGAATATGACCCGGTAAAGCTAAGGGTCACAGGTCAACTGGTTGGACTGATGGCAGATGATGTCATCCTGAACGTTATAAATAAATTTAAATTATAAATATATTAATAATGTATATAATTTCAAAATTATGTTATTTGACTAACCATTAAAAGAGAGAGCGAGAAAAAAAAAAGTTCACTATTACATTAAATAGATATGTCTATTACACAAAAATTCAGCATTTCATGTACTCTTCTACTGCCAAATCAATATTCTAAAAGCAGCAGAAACTTTCACCAAAACTTTCATGTACATAAACTATTTCAGTTGAAAACATGAATCTGTAATTATAAAATGCTAGTTTGTATGCTTATGCTCCCAAGGTAGAAGCTTCCATATTGGTACACTATTACTTCCCAGAAAAAAAAATGCTTTATAAGGGCCGGAAACGGAATGGAATTCAAAGGCAGCATGTCGCAACAGTCCATAATATGGAATTCAGAAAATGGTTAAAAAAAAAAAAACTTACAATAGATACCTGAGGAGGAGGAGGACAAACGGTGCTGCTGCTGCAATTATAGTCCCACGTCTCGCAAAAATAAGGGCCAGAAACGGAGGATAGTGACGGTGCTATCAATTCGATTTCTCAGCTCACAACGGGGTGTCGGCGGGTAAAAATTGGGTTAAGGAACTGGCGGTGGATTTAATTGGAGATGAGAGAGGTGAAGGAGGAGAAAAGGTGGTGGCAGGATTTCTCAACTCAACGGTCGTCGGCCAGTTACAAAAATTGGGACAAGAAATTGGGGGGAAAGGGGCGGCGGCGACAGACAAGGACCGAAGAGGAGGGACGGCCGATTGAGTCCGGAACAGCAGGCGACTTGGAACTTGGAAGGAGCCTAAAAGAGACTGGAAGTCTGGAACGTCACAACTCAAAAAAAAAAAAAATTCAGCCAAAAAAGAAAACTCCGAAGAGTTTTTCTGCCAGTTTTCGATCACCATTTTTGAATGGGTTAATTACTGAAATCCCATGAAGTTTAGATTTATTATCAATCAATCCCATAGATGGTCAAAATTATCAATATCCCTTGAAATTTAAAAATGTTTAACATTTATCTCTGTCGCTATTTCTGTCATAAATAGTAACTTTTATGTCACTGTTCATAAACAGTGACATGAACAGTACACAATAGTAAAAAAATTAAATTTTGACAAAATTACTCCTAATAAACTACTTATTCATTTGTATGAAAAAATACTTATAACTGATATTTACTTTATAAAAATTATACATATTCATTTATATCAAATGCAGAGTATGCAAAAAGCAGTAAAAAATTTAATATTTAGACAAAATTACTTCTAATACTCTAGTTATTAATTTTTATAAAAAAAAATACTTATAACTGAAATTTACTCTATAAATAAATTTAAAAAATTATATATATTCATTTATATCAAATGCAAAGTACGCAAAAAGGAAATAAAAATAGAAACTTAACTTATATCAAAAAAATCAAATTAATTGAAAAGTAAAAAAGATTTGCTTTTTAAATATACGTATTTTTATTTTGTTAGTTATGTGAATTTGACTATAAAATGAATCTTAAAAATTTTTATACCATATTTTTTTTAATAGATTTGTTTTTTACTCTTCAATTAATTTAATTTTTTTTATATAAGTTAATTTTTGTACTTCTAATTTCTTCTTACGTACTCTATATTTGATATAAATAAATATATATAATTTTTATTTTTATTTATAAGATAAATGTTATTTATAAGTATTTTTTATACAAATTAATAACTAGATTATTAGGGGTAATTTTGTTCAAATTTTAATTTTTTTTTACTGTTATGTACTGTTCACGTACTGTTCACAAAACTATTCATGAACAGTAACTGAAAAATAGTGACAGGAGATAAATGTTAAACGTTTTTAAATCTCGAGAGTATTGATAGTTTTGATAAACTATGAAATTCGATTGATAATAAACTTAAATCTCAAGAGGTTTTGGTAATTAACCCTTTTTAAATTCACAAGGTTTTCTGATATTGATTCCATTCCCAATGGAACCGGGCAAACCAGTCCGGGTAATTCGATCTGAATTTAACATCACTGTGTGTACTGATTTTATCTGTAGACGTTATACATATGGTACATGAGTTTCTATGTACACGCATATACTTTAATAGTCTCTCATTATCAAAGTGGACACAACAACAAAAATTTCAAGTACAAGCTAATGCAATGGTGCCGTCACAAAAACCTTAACCGTCCACAAAAGCAGGAGAGTTACTTCCCAAGACACCTAAAGGTATATACATAATTCGACTTTTGGCATAATTAAGAAGATGATCACCAAGTTTGCTTAGTGCGATTTACTTCTTCTGTGAGGGTTTGCAAACTATTCCACAATAACAAGATTTACCTAATTAGATAGCGACTACGAACTCCCTTACCAACAAAAGAAGGTAATCACCAAAAGAGCACACAGGCTCCACTGCCCTTGACAGTGTGATACATGATCATGACTTTTTTTATAAGTAGATAAAGGACCTCCCTATATTTACAAGGCCAAAGCAATGATCTCCAACCCCAAATTCAAAAACAAGAATAACGCAAGGGCTCACCTAGGGAGCCAGAAACCACTCCAGTTTGATACACGCGTGATGATTTTTCCAATATAGTGTTTCGGTTTTCTTAAACTTTGTCTGAAAAAATAACAAATTTTCAGGAATTCGTACAATCTGAGCTCACACCTTGGTTAAGGTAGGAATGGCAGAGTCCAGCGGCTTCCCAGCAGCAAAATGTATTGGCTACAAGCGGAGGCGGCGGCGAAGGCATCAACCAGTAATCAAACTAATAAGAGGTTTGGGGTGGAGGTGGTTTCATACGGTCCTTGGCCAAATTTGCACAAAATTCTGTTCCACCGATTAGCTACAATGCATGGAATATGCGGTACTGTTTTGCTGATGCATTAAGTTGAGTTTCTAAATATGTAGTGCCGTGTTACTATAAATTAAACAAAATAGTAATAAAAACAAAAGCCTTTTCTTAAACAAGATAAATGTTTTATTCATAAAGGAAAATAAGATTGTTTAATAAAATTTTATATATATAAAGGAACATTGGTGGCTAAGATTCAAAAACTAGCCTTTAGTTTGGGTTGCTTTTTCAAAAAAATTGAAATATTTATAGAATATTCTATGTGCATCTGCATAAAATATTTAATACTACTATTTTATCCATAGTAAAAATAAAAATCTAAAAGAAAATGGCATATTAGTGGGAAAGGTTAAAAAACTTTCCTTCTTAGGACCTGGGAGGCTATAAGTTGGATCTCAATGAAAGAGTTGGATCTCAATGAAAGGAAAACTGGGAAGCATCCTTGATGGACTGGCCTTTGTCATGGATTGGGTGAATATTCTACCCAATGTGACGAAACAACATGCAACGCAAATCCTGAAACACAAATTAATAGGAACCAGGTCAATGCACATTTATATTTATCAACAACGTTAGACCTGATTCAGAAAAATATGATGCCCTCAACCAAAATCACATGGAAAATTGAGGCAGAAAGAGCCCCAACCCCAAAATGCAAGTAAAGAGAAGATACAGAATTCTAGGTGTATGAGGGAGAAATACGATGCCTCTTGAACATCTTAAGTTCCCATAATCCATATAGAAGAAACAAAGAGAACTTCCAAATATGATGATGCACCCTGCAATTGATTCCTTGTCACAATTTTAACTTCAATGTAAATTGATTCTCATCTCTTATCTAGTCCAATATCTGGAGAAGGGCTGTAGAGTTCACACTCCTTTGGAGGTTCACTTTTGCTCTTTCCATTTGTTTGTTTGCTCCTTTGAGGTTTAGCATCTCTTTCACTCTCACACCTGAGTGACTGCTACCCATTATTTGGTTTGTCAGCCACTCCTTTTGGGACTTCATAAAGGGTAACACTTGCAGTTCCACTTTCAAGCATTGCCTCTTCTTCCCTTCCTCCATTTGTTTGAACCGATTCGAGTATTTCAACCACCTCACTCATACTAGGCCTCATTCTTGGGTTATGGCTGATACATCGATATGCAAGATTTGCCAACTTTAAGCCATTTTTTGTGGAGTACTGCCCATACATTCTAGGGTCTAATATTCTCAAAACCTTCCTGTGATTAAGGAGAGGGCGAGCCCAATCAACAAGGTTATGCTCCCGGGCAGGCCTGCTCTTATCCAATGCTCTTCTTCCAATAAGTATCTCAAGCAAAACGACCCCGAACCCGTAAATATCACTTCTTGCTGTTAAATGTCCTGTACATATCAGCAATGGTCATTAAAACAACATAAGCTACTAGCTTCACCAAAGAAGAAAAGAGTAAAAGAACGAGGCAGTACTACGTAACACATGAGAAGCGAGGTATGGGAAGAAATTTCTATGAAAATTACTTTAAGTTGAAAAAAAGATATCTAGAAGATTCAATGACTAATGGTGCTCTACCTTTTATCTACAAACTAAAATCATTTTATCTTTTTTGGTGGTGGGGGAGGGTGTGGTGTCATGAGAAACGCACCATCATTTTTACTCTGTTATTATGTCAATAACACAAGTTCTATCAATGTTGCGGGTGTTGTTAGTAGCTTTGCTAATTGGGATTGTCATAAGATAGACACTCATTCTATTATCACTGTAATATCTTCCCCCTTTTATCAATCAACACCAGAGACGCTTCTGCCACCTGGGACTCTATTGATACCAGAAATCCCTTGCTGAAAATTGTACCACCTCAATAAAGAGAATCTTTAAATGAAGGGCACCTCACTGCCTCCTGGCTAACTATTTGTGAAGTATAGGACCAATAAAATTGCACCAAGAAAATCCCATTCCCCGAATGCTCTGCAATATATGAATCACTACAATTCAAAGCAATAGAATGTCTTGAGGGAAAGGGAACTTGGAAAAGATTCCCAGGTTTTAAAAGAATGCAAAACTACAATCAGCTTTATGTATAATCAAGCCAGAGTTATGAAGTCTGAATCCTGAAGAACAAAGATCCACCTTCATTGGTAAAGCAAATTAATTCTCTTCATCTAAACAAATGTTAGAATGGAAACTTTGTCTAATAATAATTTCCTTCAATTTCAAATTAAATCTCACCAGTCATGACATACTCTGGAGCAGCATAACCATAAGTACCCATCACACGAGTTGACACATGCGTCTTATCTCCCTTAGGCCCTTCTTTTGCAAGTCCAAAGTCAGAAAGCTTAGCGTTGAAATCCTGCATGTTCACATTGCGCGTTCAGCTAGAATTTCACAAAGACCTCAACACTAAAAGTAATTTTCAATAACAATCTTTTTCTTTTGAATGTTTTCACTATGAAATGGTTTCCCTAAGTGACACTTTCATAAGTAATTTCAGTAATTGCCTAGAAAGAACAGTCTTTTGACCACGCATCTACCCCTCAAGCAAACCTCATTTTAACCCACGGAATATTAATCATCCAAGAAACAAGGATTGTAAACAGAAGGATAATTTTATTATAAAAAAAAAACACCCAGTATGAAGTCAGTCAATTTGCTCATTCTTTCTATATGATGAATGCCAGATACAAGGTTATAATTGAATAGATAAGAGAATCTGTGTCTTAGTATTTCACGCTTTGCCATAGAGTCAGTACCTAAAAGAAGAATAAACAACACAACATGCACTGTGAAGTAAAATAATCTTCAGTGTACAGATTTTGTATTCATAACAACTAACCGCATCCAGTAAGATGTTATCAGCCTTGATATCCCGATATATGATTTGCGTTTCTGCATTGTGAAGAAAAGCAAGCCCCTTTGCAGCATCTAATGCAATCTTCATTCGTTGTGACCATGTCAGTGAAGTCGATACTTCTTGAATGAGGAGCACAAATACATTCAGTAAATACAACTAATCCAAAAATACAAATAAATCTTAGAATATAAGATTAAACAATTAACTTTTTCTTCTTTGGGTGAAAAGAGAGTTTCAAGACAAAACAATCAAATTGACTTAAGGACAAATTATAGGAAACTATAAAATAAGAAAAAGCTCTTTATTTTTTAGATGGGCATATTCTGCAGGATCCCTTTCACTTAATGTTTATGAATGACGTAGAGGCATTGACCATCACAGGACCATTCTTAAATGACGTGTATGAATAATGTAGTGGCAATGACTATCACAAGACCCATTCTTAAATGAGCAACAAGCATCAAATTCATTACTGCATGGTGTAATATAATAGTTTCAATATTCACTCAGTGTCTCTCAGTTGAATGCTCCTGAAGAAGCATCTTACAACATTAGTAACCATGACGCTTACCACATACAGCAGTCATAGCACTAAACTCATAAAATTTACAACAGCAGCTACTTACTTTGAAATAGGTGTTTGTCCAAGTTTCCAGAAGGCATATATTCATATACCAACAACCTATGGTCATCTTCACAGCAATATCCAATGAGCTTGACTAGGTTTGGGTGTTGAAGTTGCCCCAAGGAGTTCACTTCCGCCTGCAAAAGATACCAATTTTATCCATGATTACCGTTTTTCCCATTATCAAAGAAAGATGCAGAAGAAATACAAACATAACAGCAAAATTTAAGGATACTGAGGCAGTCTTCAAGATAGCAGAAACATGTTACATTTTAGAAAAGGCTGTTCGTACTGATTGTAGCTTTCAGCAAATTCAGAATGCCTATCCAGGTGTAGCTTTTGTATTAAACAAGAGTTGACATAAATAATAAAGTGCAGGATAAATTAGCTTGTACTTTCTGATAAATAGAGACATTCCCAGGGTCATAATTTACTGGTCAACAAACAAAACATCATGACAAGGGAACAAGAAAGCTTCAGGAAACTCTAGCCTCTGAAAAAGGGCAACTTAAGGTGCCAACCCCATCTTAAAGTGTCACAATACCAAAAAGGGTGGATGACCGTATAATTGATAATCAACCTCTGCAAATTTAACTCAACCTTTGGCAATAATAATTAAAACAAAGGGCAATTAACTACTCATTATGAACGTTTCTGCAACCTCTAATTCCACATTCTTCTTCCAAAAATAATATATAGAACTTCTTTTTCTTACTATTTTTAGTTATGACAATGTATCTCGTTAACATATTCCTCAAGCGTAAATAATCAAAACAGCAAAGCCAAGGCAAAGCAAAATACCAGCCATTCTCTGTGTCCCTGCTGACCTTCAGGATCAAGTACTTTGATTGCTACAGTTTGGGTTTCATAACCAGGCCTCACATTCCCGCCTAAAACTCCTTTAAAAACAGGGCCAAACCCACCCCCACCAAGAATCTGATCTTGTCGGAAGTTCTTGGTGGCCACCTTCATCTCTTCATATGTGAAAATATCAAGATTACCACTCACAACATTGCTAGTTCCAGCAGCATTACTTGTTTGTGGCACATCTGGCATTCGAGGAAGGGCAGGATTTGCTTTGGCAGGTAATTCAGCATGTTGATGGGTAACTGAAATTTTTTCAACCAAGAGAAATCAGAAATAGCTTACCACTAACTGGTAGTAATCAAACTTCCACAAAAAACTCACAAGCATAAGCTTGTCCACATGCCCATAAAACATTCAGCGGGATATTTTTCCTCCTCTACCCATCCTTGATTCAAAGAATTTTTTACTGGTTTTCTCTAGTTGAGATATCCAGATCCACGTTAGTTTATGTATTCTCTTCTCTATTTCAGTTGCATAAAATAAATAAAGGTTGGACCAAGAATTTATATAATAAAGATGACCTTGAAAAAAAAAAAAAGGCTGTAAATGATGCATACATTTTCTCCAGAGTAGAGTCTGTATTTTACATATATAGTGTGATAGTGATAACAACAAAATCTCCCTCAAACTCTCAAAACCATTCCCCCAACCCCCAAAAGAAAAAGGAAATACAAAAATCCCCCAAAAGAAAGAGGAAATACAAAAATCCCCTTCCCCCTTCCCCCTTCCTCCTTCCTCACCCTCTCTCAGACCACCAACTACTACTAGTCTAAGAATGACCATGTAAGTATCATGATTACAAATAACCTTCATGAAACTTGAAAAAATCATTGGTACTCAAATTTCCATTAACAAAGTTACGTAAGTGAAAGGCACTCCTTCCACACAATACTATTCATCAATCTTGAAAAACTTTCAAGTTTACGCGTAGATATGTCTAAGATGAAACAACAAGAGCAAAGAAATTAACACACACATCCATCCACAAGAAAGCGAAAAACAACAATTAACTCATATCATGCTACTACCGCAAATAAAAAAAAAGGAAAATAGAAAACAATATGAATTACCTTTATTCTCCGGCTTTTGACTACTGTCTTCCCTGCTCATACAAGACCCCATTTATCCGACTTGAACAAAAGATTCACATTTCAGCCCTCATTCGTAATCACAAATACACTTAGAAACCCCAAAAGAAAAAGAAAAGAACAAGATTTTTATGCAAAAGAAACGTTTCTTCGCAGTTCACTCCACAATGTAGTGATGAATCAGTATGAAATCATCATCTCTCACCCCAGAACCCACTTCAATGTCCCAAAATCTCAAAAGGGTCACTCAAAATCGCACTATTTTGGCCAAGATTGCAATGGGTGTATCACCAAAGAAGCAAGTAACTTCCACAAAACTACTCAACAAAGTTGAAGCAAGGGAGAGAATAATGAGCCAATAATATGCAGAAGCAGATAGGCCTCTGGTCTTTTTCGCAGAAGGATCTGTTCAAAGTTTGGTTTTTTATTTTATTCTTGTGTGGTTATATATAGTGGTCTAACGCTAATCCGCTGAGGCGGTTTGGAACAAAATGCCAAATTTCAAAGGGCAAACATGCCTTGGATTGGTTTTGGCAGGACGCGGCCTGTTGAATGGCTAAATTCTTCATAGAAAATGTCCAATCATTTTGTCATATTAACGGGAATGCCATTCTCTTGTTATTCTGTGAAGTGTGAACAAAAGATTTGGCAGGCAGGCTGGCTTAGTTGCTGTCAAGTTCGTCAACGTCACCAAGGTGGAAAAGGGAAAATTCGTCAATTTTAAAAGAATTGGTCCATTTTTGGGTCTCAATGAACAAAAACAAAAGGAATTTACAATTTGAGAAGTGAATAAGTGTGAATAAATATACTTGTTGTTTTTGTTGTTATTAAAGTGAAAGTGAGCATTAGCCGGAGATATCTGTTGATGAAGGGGCTAACGATTTGCTCTATTTTATTCTTTATTTGTAGGAGAAAATCCTTCCTGCAAAAGCGAAACTCCCTTATATGTACCACAAGCCCCTTAGCTAGGCGAATGTAAATTGAGGGATTTGCACAAATTAGCATAAGTTTGAGGAAGAAAGCCAACAGGCCAAGTTATGTGCTCTATTTTATTATAATAGTATAAGTGATTTGCATGGATAATGAATGATTCAATGATTATTATCAGTTTTAGGACCTTTTTTTTTTTTTACTACAAGGGTATAAATTTAACCTAAACTTGTTGTAAAATTTATTATCAATTATTCAAATAAGTTCAATTACAATTAACTCTTAGTTGGAAAAAAAATATTGCATATATTCATTGTATCTTATTTTTAGTATAACAAATTAATTATATAATTTTTTTTCTTTTCTATTATGTAAATAAATTGTCCTCCCTAAACTATCTCCCTAATTGTCTAGGGCAGCACAATTTTATATGGTACCATAAATATATGAAACATTTTCTCTCCATTATGTTATAAAAATGCTCTATTTTGTGATTGGTAAAATTCGAGTCCCGCAGCAAGAATACATGTTTTGGATAGTAGTTTTCTTGAAATTTTTCTTACTAGGAAGTGTCAAAATTTTGATGAAAATTTTTTGTCAAAAAAGTTTGTTATGGAGAAAATTTTTCTTAAAATAATATGAGAATAATTTTGGTAAAAATTTTAAATTTTATTTAAAATAAAATAAAAAAGATGTTTGGATTATAAAAAAATTTTGTCAAAAAAGTTTGTTATGGAGAAAATTTTTCTTAAAATAATACGAGAAGAACTTCGGTAAGAATTTTAAATTTTAAATTTGAATTTTAAAATAAAATAAAAAAGATGTTTGGATTTTTTTTTTCCTCAAAAAATTAACCTTTCTTTAAAAAGTTAACTTCCAAACATTAGATGTCAAAATAGCAACTTTATTGTTATGATGGTTAGAAATTAAATATTAGCATTAATTTGTCTTCCTTTCTTAAAGTTTATCAAATCTATCATAAGGGATGTTTATTACTCATTCTAGTCTTTAAAAAAAAATCATTTTGATTAGGTATAACCCTTTTTTTTAGTTACAAGTACAAGATATTTAATACAATATTAAATATGAGTAATGATACAGATAGTGACAAGTCATAGTAACTTTGTATAGTGACTGACGTGGCAATCGTGAAAAGACAAAATCACCCCTCCATTCTCATTACAAAACTAAAATAATAGGAGATAATTTTGTCTTTTCATAGTTGCCACATTAGTCACTATAATTTGTCACTATCTCAATCATTACTGATTAAATATATATTTATTTTTATTCTTAATTTTAAATTTTGTGCCTAATTTTTTATTATTAGTAAGGATAATGTATATGTTTCATTTAATTTAATTTAATTTAAAATTATAACTTTTTTGAGATAAATAAAGTTATAAAAGTAGATGTTTTTTAAAACAAAAAAATATAACTAATTAGGGATTGCAACGGAGCTAATTTGGAGTTTTTTTGAAACAAATGACGTATAACTAATTAGAGATGGCAACCATAGTTCGTAGGATCGGAATTCTACGTAGGATCGATTTGGGGTAGTAGGATCGGATTGTAGAATCGTAAAATTCTACAAAAGATACCCAAAATAATTATAATTATTCATATTTTATCATCTACACTAATTTTTTTCACAAAAATAAGTTGTGTACTTATGCTAAATTGTAAAAAATCAACATTACAAAATATACGATGTATATTCATTCTGAATTTTGTCCAAATCCTGTTTAACAACAAACATCTATCATTCAATCATTCAACCACACTTTACACAAAATAGCAATAGCTCCAAATTTTATTCACTGATGCTGAACTGAAATTGAGCCAAGTACATAAATTCTTGAAACAAATTATTTCAATTAGTGGTATAAAAATATACTCTACAAATAAGTAATTGGAATGACATTGAAAATTCTTTTTGTAAATTCTCCTTTACACAAATTCGTAAGATCAGGGAGGGCCTTCCTTAATCAAATTCCCATATGCTTCCTCATTTTGCATCTTTTTCTTTGTTCTTTCTTTGATCTATTCACCATCTGAGTTTTGTAGGGAAATACTGCAAATTCACAACCAAAATGTTCCTAAATTTAGCTTGGAAAAAATATAAATTAACAAAAAAATTATATATTTAACAAAAATGGCTCTCACTTTTTCAATCAGAGAGATTTAGTAAGGTTTCACTTTTTCAACATCAACTCGAACCTTGCTTTTGCTGTAAAGGTCACATTTGCTACAAAAAATTGTCACAAAATTAAGGTTTAGGTTTTTGAATATATATTGATTTTAAACATACAAAATGGGCAGTGAAGGGGGCGGGTACGTACTTGAATATTTTGAGCCACTTGAAACACTCACGATCCTTTTCATTCATCAAATGAGTACATGCTCCATCTTTGTGCAATGCAGTAGAAAATAACATTTATGTGTTCATTACTTGTGAAATATCATGGTTGAGATTTTGTGGTTAAAACAAGATCAAGATTGCTTATGGTAAAAAGA